>CM059496.1:54647353-55897353 GCA_030378355.1 Eleusine indica | reverse complement strand
GACGAAACCCTAGGGTTTCACCTCACTCCCTCACTTTCTTTCTCCACTAGCCGCCGCACTCTCTCCTCTCTTTCTTCTTCCTTCTCTTCTCTTCTTCTCTTTCTTTCTTCTTCCCCACACCCGATAGATCTAGGCCAAGCCACAGGAGAGCTCTCGGCTGCTTGCACCGCGGGGGGGGGGGGGGGGGGGGGGGGGGGGGGTGATCGCGCAGCGCAGGACCGGTGCGTGGGCCATGGAGGACTTTGCCGCTGGCACACGCGCGGGAGGCCAGGCCTAGTCGGCGCGGGCGAGCCTCAACACCCGTTGGGGGGGGGGGGGGCGAGCGCGTCAGGGCTGTTGGCTCCCCGACACCCATCGTCTGGCCAGGCCAAATCGCGCCGCGCTTCCTGTGGGTCCAGGCCCGAGCGCGCGTGCTGCCCGGTCGAGGCCGGCACGCGGTTGGTAGCTGCGGGGGCATGGGCCCCGCATTGTCGCGTCTGGACGCGACTCGGGTGCGGCGCTGCCGTTGGACGAGTGCCAGACGACTCTCTAGCCCGAGGGGGGGGGGGGTAGAGGCGCGCTCGAGTCCAGCGCCGTTCGTACGCGTTGACACGCGGGCAGGAGCAGGCCGGCGTGCCTGGTGGGCCCAGTCACCGCGCGCGCGTGCGAGCAGGCGCTGGATCTTGCCCTTCCCCCTTTTTCTTCTTCTTTTTTTTCTTCAACTTTCTGTAATGTATGGAGTTGAATCCAAGGTTTGCAGGGGTCGGATCTGGACTAACAATACCCAGATCTGAGCCGTCTTGAAACGGATCTCGAGATTTTTTTTTGTTTTTTCTTGTGGATCCGGTCCCCTTCACCACTAGGGTTAGGGTAGATCCGGTTTTCTTGTTGCCATCTTCGTGGCTCGTGTCGGCGGAGGGCACTCACGCGGCCTTTTTTTTTCCTCGAATCTCTGGACGTACCCCGTTTTGGATCTAGATGTTCTAGATCCTCCCCTTGCCGGTTTCAGATCCGGTTAGGGTTGGGAGATTGCGGGCGTAAAAGTGTCTTTAATCTGATTTTGTTATTTCATGGTGCCACCTCCTATGACGGGCTTTTGTTGTTGTAGATCTTGACTGCAACGAGTCAAGATTTTTATGGCGATCTCCTGGACAGATCTTGGCTGTAACGAGTCAAGATATAAATTCCATCAAAAATCATATCTTTAATCGCCGAGTAGATGGCCGGCTCTGTAGATCGTGCTGATAACGTGTTGAGTTATCAACGATAGCAGACACGTAGATCGAAGTAGAGAACGAAAACTAAAGTGATAAGAATAGAGGCGTTGAAATTCTTTATTGAATAATTCTGGCAAAATTACAAAGAGGTGTCTCCTCAACTATTTATAAGAGGGAAACCCTACTTCTTGTTAGGTTAGAATTAGATAAGGAGCCCACATGGGCCAGGAGTCATTCTTCTAGAAGGTGAGCCTAGCCCATAAACATTTTACAACAAAAATATATTAAAGTCAGCACGCTGAGAGAACATACAACTATGTTTTGGAACGGAATCCGGCGATGCACCGATGCAAATCTTTAAGCGGCAACCCACTGGAATCTCAACGATAGCGCCTCTCCGGCCTCTGTTTTGGTTGATATGATCTCCAGATCGAGAAAGCCGGAGCCAAACGAGAAACAAAAATAGAAAAAAGCTTCTCGGTCTAGATTTTGGTCGATCGATGGAACCATGCCATTTATATATATAATGGTATGGTTATGCAAGATTTATATGACGAGTTGTAGAGTACTGTTCCTAATATAATATGGCTTCCGGATCGACCTCAACGTTGGTTCCCTCCTCGTTATGGTATTGCGACCTGCGCGTAATTGCCCTAGTCCTTAGAGACCTGCTTTCACGCGCAACCACGTTCACCAGCAAGGCGTAATTGCCCTACTACTCCGGCGCTAGCGAGCAGGTGCCCTATCCCCTCAAATCGTGCACAGAGGTGCGGCCGTTCCGTCGCTCGGTCATGTCATGGATTATGTCCAAATTTGCTCATAAATATCCTTCAATGTTGGCTGTTGGTACTTAATCTCATATTTGCTGTACACTACTCAATCTCATATTTGCTAGAAAATATTATTGAATTATAGCAATTGGCCAATAGACATTTCAATCATTAAAAATATTGATTATCTTATATGAAGGAGAGAGGTAACTTTTGAAATAACCATTTTACCCTTGCAACGAAAATATATTTCTTGACATATTGCTAACCGTAACGATGTAACAAGTGATACTTAAATATTTTGCAAGAACTACCATTTTTTATAAAAAATATTAATATTACTAATAATATATTTTAAAAGTTTTTTTTAGATAAAATTGAAGAATCCCCTAGTTTCATATTCGAAATCTCCTTGTTCTGTTACAGCACCAGTTCCGGTTACAAGCTCAATGGGTCGCAGCTGATTGCTGGCCCCGAATCTTATGTGACTACGTTCCTAGCCGCTACTGTTTCCAGAGATGCCCCAGTTCCACTTTGTGTTGTTAATTGCTGCTCTGCAAGCTCCTGAGTCACCCCATACCACGGTAGTCTCTCTATCTCCTCTGCCTTCCTCTCGATATTGAAAGTGTACTCGTCCACCTTGCTTCTGACGTCTTCCTTGCACAGCTTGCTCCAGATCCTCAGAAACGCTGTCATCTTCTTCCATATCATCTTCATTCCTGTCCATCTTAGTCCCTGCAAATAAATACCATTTCGAATATTCCATAAGGTCCACAAAACTGCTGAAGTAATGATATTCAGGTCTTTATTCTTTTTGTTACTGATCCACCATCTGGTAACATAAGTGTAATCAGTCCTACTTTTTCCTGTAGTTAATATTTTAAAAGTTATATTAACTAGTATAGCTTGATTTAAAAAACTAGTATAGCTCTTTTTAAATATAATTGATAATACTGTTAATATTTAATATTGTTATAAAATAATTTTTTTAAAAAATAATTATTATGTTTTACATGATCATAATTAATTACATATTTAAAAATATGATTTCATTGTTAGATGTGTTCAAATTGGTTACAAGGATAAAATGGTTATTTATAAAGTTCTCTCTCTTTTTCATACAAGATAATGTAAGTTTCATGACCATTGAGGTCACCCCATGATTGTTTTGGTGATGAATGACAAACATGAAATGTGATAATGTCTACATGAGTGTTGTGCGTGTAGAAAACCTTATCTACCTTATGATGATCATTGATGGTTGCTTTGGCAGTTAATGATAATGACCACAAGCATGAAGACTTGATGAGCTTGATGGAGTCCAAGGGTTGATGTTGATGGATCAAGGCTAAGGACAAGCTATGGAGCAAGTGTTTGGAACACTTGTCTAGTTGTTGGGCTTTGAGTACATAGAAAAAACCGGACTATCAAGAGGGTCTAGGCCATGTCTCTTTAGGTCATGCTAGCCGGTGATGTGCATGGATGCTCAGTGAAATCAGAGGCACTAGGTGATAGTAGAGAAGACAAGGAGTTATTGGAAGAACTGGGAAACAAAGTCGAGAGAAGACAAGGAGTTTCAGCTTCTGCAGGTAAAGACTGGACAGAGAGGTCTTGGAGACCGTACGGTCCGGTGATCAGAGGAAAATTCTCTACAGAGAAGATGTTGGATGCGAGGAATTCTGTTGGCAGAGGAACCATAGAGACCGGACAGTCCGGTGTGCAGACCGGACAGTCCGGTCTATATGGAGATGGTTCGGACAGAAGAGGAAGCATCGATGATTTCTCTGTTTGGAGAAAGGAGAGAAGAGACCGGACAGTCCGGTGTGAAGACCGGACTATACAGTCAATACAAGAGGCAACAGAACAGAGGAGAAGTTGGCTACGAGGGAATCTGTTGGAACAGAATTGTAAAGATAGGATTGTACGGTCTGTAGACCGGATTGTACGGTCTGTAGACCGGACTGTACGGTCTATAGGAAGAAATTCTGGACAGACGAGGAAGTGGCTGCAACGGCTCTGGAGCTATGAAGACCGGACTACGGTATGTATGGAGGAAAAGCGGACAGAGAGCAATGGCTCTAGAGGAGCCGTCCGTTGGAGACCGGATTGTCCAGTCTGGATAGTGACCAGACCGTCCGGTCAGTACGTCCAGAGGGTTGTTTCATGGAGCAAAGGCTAGTTTGAGATTGGAGGCTTATATAACTTCGTTGCTAGGGTCTTGGAGACTGCCTTTGGCCATTGGGATTGCTGGAAGCATCTATTGGGAGATAAAGGGCCAAGAGAGGAGCACTAGGAGGAGATATTGGATATCTTGAGAGTGCTTGTGAGAGTAACTTGAGCATTGATGCACATCTAAGGCTAGGGTGTACTTGATGGTGTGATCTAGGTTGTTACTCTTGATCTATAGTAAGACCTAGACCAATTAGGTGTCGGTGATCGAGCCTATCGTGATCGGTTGTGAATACCGTCACACGTTTGTACATGATTTGAGCCCGCCGGTGAAAGGGGCATCGCTAGTGAGCGCCTGTGTCGGCTCAGGGAGTCCGGAAAGTTCTTGAGGGAGGCAAGCTTGTGCCTTGGTGACAGCGGTGACGCGCACCATGTCTTCACTCCGGAAGTGATTGCGGGCTTGTGGGCGAGTACTCCACATCGATGGCGGGAGAGACCAGGACTCCGGCAGGAGTGGTCCAACAAGTAGTAGGGGAAGGCACCATCTGTGGGATGTATATATCCGGGATACTTCACCACTCGGATATGTTGTTGAGTGGGCCGGGGTTCAATAAAGATAAAGCCCATGAAAATAACTACTCGGATTATTATTTGGAGTAGACGATAAGTCAATACTAGAGACAGAAAGTTAGAGATAGAATCCTAGTCGGAAATCATGTTATAACCGACTAGGAGACTTGCCATGTAACTCTGTCCTCTAGATATATAAAGAGGGATAAAGGTTCTCTCATAGACACCGCATCATATCATATACAATACACCACATAATACATGACATAGGGTTGTTATTCTTTGGGAGACCCGAACCTATCTAAACAGTGAGTCTTGTGTATCCATCGACTCTCGATGTTACGCATGTTTTTACCGATAAATAAGGATCATGGAGTACCCTATGATCCATTGCTAATAATAGTATCGACAATTGACGTGCCAGGAAGGAGCTGGCGTTGAGATCGGCTTGTTGAGTTCGATGACTGAGCTTTTGGAAAAAGATGGATCTTCATCAATAGCGATCGAGCGCACGCAGCAACTCCATCAGATGATGCGACATGCATAGGCAATTTAGGCACATGACGGCAATGCCACACGCGCGGTGCCACGATGTGTTGTGCCACTGCGATCGACGCACGACGAGTCGGCGAATCAATCGTCGAAATCAAGCGACGAAATTCTCGCCGAGTTCTTGGGGAATACATATGGCTGCTGAATTGGAAGTCTTAACCGAGTCGTACCCTGGAGATCAGGAAGAGGAAGATTCTCTCCTTAATTTTTCTGCATTACTTTATTCCTTAGAGTATACTAATCAATTTGCTTAGCCGAGTATATGTCGTAATTCTTATGGACTCTTTTGTCTTCCATAGATGTTTGCCCATATTGCTCATGGCGTCACGAGGTGACCAGAGGCAGGAAGTTGCATCATTGCTGTGATATTGCAGAGCCGCATGATTCTGTACAATTGCTGATAGCATCATGTATGGAATCGACAAGTTCACCTTGAAGCCAAACAAGGAGTCAACGTATTTGCGTCTCGCCGAGTTGAGTTTGCACATGGAGCGATGGAATCGGGAAGTTTTTTCTTTTTCCTTTTTTGCACTTTCTGAGTTATTTTATTCCATATATGATTAGTGGGATACTAATTACGTGTTGCTTTGCATGAGCCGCACGACGCTCCTACTTGTGGCGACGAGCGAGATCGTTCTCACATCGACTCGACTCAGATTCGACTAAAGAAACTCAGTCGCTCGGTCGCTTGACGACTCGGCGAGTCAGATGACTCAGGCCACTTTTTCTGGTTACAGCAGCTACGATCGATGACGGTGCGCACCGATTACAAGATTACATCTACATCAAGAAAGGCTTGGACTAGAAGCTTAAGAGGGATCAACACCTCGGTGGAGGCAATCAAACTTGCGTTTGGCATTTGTTCTGATCTTCAACTGTGTCTAGCTTACACATCGCAAAGCGACTTGGCGTTACTCGACTCGGCCCTGCATTTGTACATCATCGATCATAGCCACGGTGATTATGGCGTGGTCACATTTCAAGCTTCCTCTATTGTAATCGAGCTCAAGGCGATGGCTTTGACAAGCTGAAGCTGGCGACGAATTCTTTGCTGGTGCCACAAGCTATTGGATCACTCGGTGACTCGTGATTTGATAAGTCAGATAATGAATCACTCGGCGACTTGATCGCCGGCTTGACGATCTAGTGGCGTGTTGAGGATTCCTCTATATATCGTCGGTCATTGCAGAGCTAAGTTACTTTACTTATTATTATTATTTATTCATATTTGCTGGAATTAATGGCCGTAGGTTCTTAGTCTTAGGGTGATAGGCTTTGAGTTTCTTTTACACTTATTCTTGTTGCGTCTACAAGTTGATCATCCACACTATGGTTAGTTGTATCACGTTCATCAGGTCAAATCATGTGCTTGTTGTTGTGAAGAGGCTGATGATGAAGATGGTGAGCCAAGTTGTCACTAGGCCAAGAGCTCGGCAATTTGACGATGCAGTGGTTCGTCTAAACGGCCAGTAGCTCAAGCAATTCGGTGATGCGATGACTCATTCAATTAGAAGATAACTAGCATCGACCTGGTTTCGTGCTTCGGAGTCTGAGTCGTACATGCCTTGGAAATCAGGAGCATTCTTTCTTTAATCTTTCCATATTACTTTCAGATTATGTTAATTAATTTTGGTTAGCTGATTACTCATTATGTGATCTTTTGCATGGACATGAGTTGCATGAAATTCGGTCAACTTCGGATGAGCACAGATCGCAGGATACTTTGGTCCTGAAACAACCGATGCAGCGCAGCACCTGTGGTCCTGTACGCGTCGGACAACAAGGGAAGATCCGGTCTTTTTTGTTCTATCTCGTATACTCTTTACTAATCAATCCGATTAGTTCATGTGTTGAATACTCATTACGTGACATCTCTTTTGCATGTATGAGTTGAATTTTTACACACCATCGATTGGTTGCATGGTGCTCGGGTCGTGACCATGCATGACGTCTCGGATACTCTGCATATAACCCTCCGCAGCTCGGTGCTTTCAGCAATTCGGCTACCTTAACAGTCGGCATCCTGATCCACAGATGCATGATTATACTATGCCGATCACTCGGCTATTCAACCAACGACTCAGGCGTCACGGCGACTCGATAGATACTCGGCGCTGGGCAACAAGGTAGCTCGGCAACTCGGCCGGCACTACTACGACTCCAACTCGTAATTGAGTCTGAATTGTTCACGTGTTTACCGCCAGGGAACTCTCTTTCCATCTGAACTTCTTCCGCATTTTTTTATTGTCTATGCTATGCTAATTATAATTGGGTTAGCTGATTATTCATTATGCCCTGTCTTTTTGCATGGATACGAGTTGAGTTTCAATCGGGATCAGTTATGACTCAGCGGCACGACGACCGGACGACACAACGGCTCGACGGTGCAGCAGACGACCAGCTGAGATTGGCAGGTCCACGTCGCCGATGTCTTGAGTGGTGCTTGATAAGGCCGACAAGCGTCAGATGGATCGTAAGTGGTTTGCTCGGGGCTCATTTTTTGTTCGCTCGCTATTAAACAGCTAAGTATTTTTATAATTTTAGTTTTATTCATCTAATAGAAGGCCGTAGTTTCTTAAGTTTATGGATGATTTCTTTTTGCATATAATCTTGATGCATTAGACTCTCGATATTATCTTAACTCTCATATGCTTGACCGAGTGAGTTCTTAGTCTCCATGTTCATGTTGTTTGTTAAGGACCGAGTCAGCTTTCTTGACTCGTATATGTTTGACCGAGTGAGTTCTTAGTCTCCATGGTTCATATCGATTGTTGAGTAAGTCGATTAGAGTATTGATATGCGATACTTACTGGTTGTGAGTGTTAAGTACGAGTTCATACAGTATTTATCAAAGCAATATGACCCAAGTATCTGTTACATGCCTGGTAATGGATCTAGATCTATTTGATCTATCAGTCCATGGTTCATGACGTTTGTTGAGGACCAATACGGCTTTCTTAACTCACACATGCTTGATCGAGTGAATTCTTAGTCTTTATGGTTCATGTTGATTGTTGAGGAAGTCGATTAGCAGTGTTGGTAAGTGATATTTACTGGTTGTGAGAGTTAAGCTCGAGTTTATACAGTACTTATCACCCAATACAACCCAAGTATCTATTACATTTTTAGCAATGGATCAAAGTTTGTTGTTTTCTATATGTATTACTTATTGAATACATTATTTATTTTATTAATGCATTACTTATTTAATACATTATTTATTTTGTTAATGTATTATATTTTGAATACATTATTTTTATTGGAATATAGTGGCTATATCACCTGGAGCTACTTCATTTTGACATCACTCGATTATTTTATCCTGAATCATTGAAATATAGTGGTTATATTACCTGGAGCTACTCGGTCATGTTATCTCGAGTTATTGGATCATTCAGCTTCATTATTGGATCACTCGGCCTTCTTTCCACGAGTCGTTGGGTCACTTGGATATGTTATTAGGATCACTCGGTTATTTTACTTATGATTTTACTTGGGATTATTTGAAGAAGGGTTATCGTGATCATGGATCAAGATTTTACTCAATACTGGAGAGCCCTGCAAGAGTTGATTTTCTTTACTCGGGACAAGCCCAAGGGCTGCTATACTTGTTATATTTGATCAAGTATCATCCGGATATTTTGATGACTGTTATGCTTGATATATTTGATCAAGTATCACTCGAATTCTTTATTGATTATGTTTGTCGGGGGGAGTGGTAGAACCAATCTTGGGGGCTACAATATCAAAAACTCCATATCGAATAGTCGGGAAGAGTGCAAGAACCTATGATACCAAGTATCCTTGTCAATCCATTCGGTGGAAGTGATAGATCCAGATTTACATATGGTGTTATTATTTTTGACTCATAAGATATTTTACAATCTAAATACCTTCTGGTTCGGGGGCGATACCCACACCTAGAAGGTGGTTTTATTCGACGCATCCAGATATGATTTGGCACATCATTTTATTGAAGATTCTTTAAGATTTATGAAGACCTTTACAAGTTCGTTGCTATACTTGATGGAAAAGCTCAATTATATTCATGACGAAGCACTAGTCAAGCACCTGAAGATCAACAGCTCACTTGCAAAGCTCTCGGGGGTTACTGTGGGATGTATACCCGGGATACTTCACCACTCGGATATATTGTTGAGTGGGCCGGGGTCCAATAAAGATAAAGCCCATGAAGATAACTACTCGGATTATTATTTGGAGTAGACGACAAGTCAATACTAGAGACAGAAAGTTAGAGATAGAATCCTAGTCGAAAATCATGTTGTAACCGACTAGGAGACTTGCCATGTAACCCTGCCCCCTAGATATATAAGGAGGGACAGGGGCTCTCTCATAGACACCGCATCATATCATATACAATACATCACACAACACAGGATGTAGGGTTGTTATCCTTCGGGAGGCCCGAACCTGTCTAAACAGTGCGTCTTGTGTGTCCATTGACTCTCGATCTCGCGCATGCCTTTACCGATAAATAAGGATCATAGAGTACCCTATGATCCACTACCGATAATAGTATGATGCACAAGACCTCGAGAAAAAATCATGAGCCATCTCTTACTCTACTCCTTACTATGATGCTTTACTTTCCGTATTTACATATCGTGCTATTCATGCTTGTATGCTTACCATGCTCTAGTTGATTACTTGTAGACTTGCATGAATAGGCTTCTCTACTTGCTAGTTGTGTCTAGCTTTCACTTGATCACTAGCATGTATAGGAGTTGATTTAGCTTGATCGATCACCCTAATATGTATAGTGCTACTCATGCTTATGTGCATATCTTGTTCTTGATGATCTAGTAGCTTTGCATGAGTAGGCTCCTTTGATAGCTTGTTGTGTGCTTCCGCGTATCTTTATCACTAGCTTGCATAGGAGTTGTATTGCCTTGTGTGATCCACTAGTATGTTTAGGTTGTTGTTCCTTTCATAGGTTCATTATCTTGCTAGTGTGATCATTACTAGAATTATGTAGGAGTTATTTTGAGTGGTAGGTTTTAGGAATTGACAAATTTAGTACATAGTATGAGTTCCCGATTCACCCCCCCTCTTCTCGGTCACTTGGTCCTTTTAAGTGGTATCAGAGCCAAGTGCTCATCATAGGGCTTAACCGCCTTGAGTAGTGACCGTATTGAGTTGGGATGTCATCCCATTCAGGGCCAGGTCATAGCTCATGGAAGGATTACTTGAAAAGCTACCAAAACGCCATGATTCCGGATGAGTTGATGGACACACTTGTGGACTTTGTCAATATCTTTACCGATGACCATGTGTATGATGATGATTATGTGGATGTGCCTAGTTCTAGTAAGTGCGTAGATCCTACTAGTGTTGATTTGATAGGTTGCTCTGCTAGTGTGCCTATTGTGATGAATGATAATGATGTGTCTCTTGATTTTGCTTGCTCCACTAGCATGACTAGGATTGATGATGATTGTGAGATTTTTATTGATCATGCTAGTGATTCACTTGTTGAGGAGTTCTTTGCTTTTCATTCACTTGCATGGTATTATGGACAGAATTATAGCAACTACTTTCGAGCTCTCCAAGTTATTGATTGTCGAGAAGATCCTCACCTTGCTCCCTAGTAGCAAGCTCCTCTACATCACTCTTGATCTCATCATGGACAAGAATCTTTCTGTTGATGATGTGATCGAGCTACTCTTCAAGGATGAGGAGATCACCACAAGCTTGACGGGAAAGAAGTCATTCAAGGCAAACAACAAAGCATCTTCAAGCAAAGGGAAAGAAGTAGCCTCGGGCTCCAACTTCTCTGATCACTCCACAAGATTGCCTTGCAATAGCTTCTACAACCCCTTCGGATCAAGACCTACACCAAGCTCTTCATCAACCACTTCATCAACCTCTACCTCAAGTGCCATTCCAAGTTCTACTTCAAGCACTTCGGGTGAACCACGCATTGGTGTGAGAGGAGCGCCGACCATGATGCTCACATGATCACTTGGGATGATCGATCTCACCAGTACGGTTCTAGCGCCTCCACCTCCTCCACCACAAGATCGACTTTGGCATTTTCGTCGAGCTCAACAATAGGATCTCTTCTTTCAATTTGATGAATTTGTGAGAAATCTGAATGATGACCTTTGTGAGACTCTCTTGAGCATCTATGATCTTGTGTGCAGGATAAACTTCTTTTGAGGCCTATGGAGGATCTCATCATATGAAGTGATTGACAAGCTCCTCCAATAAATTACAACTTCTGAAAGGGGTTTCTTACTTGAGGAGGTAGTCAACAGAAGGCATGAGCTCTCAATTGAGAGAGCAATGGAGATGATACTTGTGCTCCACTCACAAGTAGGACACGTGCTTAAACACGTCACTGGCCTCTATGATCCTCCCCATTATTATATTGACCTCGATAATGTGCACATGGGGGATGGTCATGGACATTGAAGATATCGTGCTCCCCACCATCCTATACAGAGGAGACTTCAGGAATGGATTGCAAGGATCCCTATTTATGAGGATGGTCTCATGGTTCATCATGATGAGGTTAGTGCAAGTTAATTGAGTAATGCTTTGGATACTAACCCTTCTTCCTCTAGTGCTTGTCTTATGGCTACCACCAGGGTCAACTACAAGAGTGGAGGTACTTATTGGATTCTTGACAGTGGGTGCACCCAACATATGACCGGGAGGCCAACCATGTTCACCAACATTGATGAAGACAAAGATTGTGAGAAGGTGACTTTTGGGGATAACTCAAAAGGGAGAGTTAAAGGCTTAGACAAGGTGGCCATTACAGAGGACCTCCATCTCTCCAAGGTCTTTCTTGTGGAAACCCTCAATTTCAACCTCCTATCTATTGGTCAACTTTGTGACATGGGATTCAAGTGCACATTTGATGAGGATGGTACAATCATTGAAAATGCAAAGAAAGGGCTAGTATTTCATGGAGTGAGGCATGAGAACTTGTATGTCATGGACTTCAAATCAAACAACATGCCACCAAGTACTTGCCTATTCACTAAGGTAACCAAGAGATGGTTGTGGCATAGAAGATTGGCACATGTTGCGATGAGTCAGCTCAGGAAAGTGATTGAAGAAGATGATGATGAAGATGACTTGAGTGAGGACTTGGCACTTCTCATGAGGAAGATGAGAACCTTCAAAAACAAGTTTTCATCCAAGTCCAAGGACAAGTGCTTCGACTGTGGCTCCAAAAATCACTTTGTTCGAGATTGCCCCAAGCTAAAGAAAGAAGCATTCAAAACTCAAGAGACAAGTGATAAAGAAGAAGAAAAATACCTCAAAGCCAAGTACATGAAGAAGAGGTATTTCAACAAGGACAAGGGCAAAGGCAAAGAGCTCAAGAAGAAGTTCTTACGTAAGGCTCTTGATGGGGAGTGGACAAGCAACAACTCAAGTGAAGCATCCTCATCTTCAACTGATGATGATGAAGTGGCCGGCCTAGCCATGATCAAGACCACTCTACCTCGAGCTCTTCCTCCACCTCCCACGTGCCTCATGACCGCGAGCCAACTTAGGGAGAGTGAGGATGAGAGCAGCGATGACAGTGATGACGAGGAGCTCTCCTGCACCGAGCTTTAGAGTACGCTTGAGCAAGCCCGTGACATCATCATCAATAAATCCAAAATGTTAAAAGTGGTAAGAAAATAATGTAAGTTGGCTAAGGACCGTGTTGGTAATCTTGAGAGTGAGCTCAAGGACCTTGTCACATCTCATAAGGCCCTAAACAAGAGTTATGACAAACTCAAGGTTGATCATGTAGAGCTACGTGAGAAGTACGAGGCCCTTGAACTTACTTTTGAGGCCAGCAATGTTGATAACCTTGCCTCTCCCTCCTCTAGTTCATCTAAGAGTGATGCTTCTACTATGTGCGATGAACTAACCACCTCAGTCGAGGTTTCTTCTCTTGAGCCATTTGTTTTGGAGAAATATCACAAGCTCAAGGAAGAGAGGAAGATGGTGATGGATGGCTTCGAGAGGCTTACATGTGGTAGAGCCATCCACAACGAGATTCTTGGGAGAAACCTTGTGAACAATGTCTCCCACCGGGGACTTGGCTCATATCTCGCCGCCATCGACATCATCGGGATGAGTGACTCCATCCCCGCATGGATCAAGCCCCTACTCACCGACAACTACTATTGCGAGAGGTGTTGCAAGGATGGGCACACCATCAAGTATTGTCCTATGGTGAGAAGTTCCATTGTTTTACCTAATGCTAAATTGTTCAATGAGAACACCCACTTCAAGCTTTTTAGGGACAAGGGTGGCAAGGTGAAAACAAAGGCTTTGGGACCACCGAACAAGAAGAGAAAGGTCAAGAGCATATGGGTGCCTAAGTGCATTATTGATCTTGAGAGGTCAACTAAGTACAAGTGAGTGCCCAGGAACAAGACCTAAATGATGGTGGTGGTGGTGGACCGGGAGCTTACTTGAAGATCAAGAGAAGTCTACCACAAGTGACATGGACCTCAACGTCATATCTACTCATGAGGGAGGTCTTTATGTTTGTTCTTGGTAGTTATAGTGTATTCTTTCTTTTCTTGCATTGCATGGTAATTAGGACTCCTTTGTGACTAGAATGTTTTGCATCCATGCATGTGTAAAAGAAAAAAACACATAAAAATTAGTCAATGTCTAACCCACTCAAGATAGCTATAAGCAAGGGGGAGTGCTTGAGATGGTGGTTTGGCTTATCTCAAGGCAAGGGTATGGCTTATAGTGAGTAAGCTTGGGAGGGGTTCAAACTTGACATTGTTAGGTTTCCTTTGTGTCTTGTTTAATATTGCTTGTATTCATATGGCATGTTTACTTTCATTGCATATGTAAAATGCTTGTTGCATGTATCATATAGGAAACACAAAGGAGGCTTGTCACATTTGAAGAAACTTGTGCCTCATGATCTATATGAGATTACATCTTCACGAGTGTGACCAAAGAAAGGATTGTTCTTTATGCCCATTGAGTCATGTTCAAACGAGCTCCGAGGTTAAATCTACTCATGCGGCTCAAAGACAAGTGGCTCATACATTCCCAGCACACAAATGACTAACCATTGCATACTTGAGAAAATATTTTGTTGAGTCATGTGTGTAGAGGGAGCTATGGTGGAACACCATCATGACCAAGGAGGAGCACCATGAAAGGGGGAGTTTCCTAACTCTTGCCAATTATTATTTGCTCCTTGGTTCTCTTGTGTTTTGTGTTTGGTTTGTTGTTTTGGTGATAGGTGACAAAGGGGAAGAAGACCATGAAGATCCAAAAGCCAAGTCAAGATTGAGGATAGCAAAAAGGGGAGAAGAACATGAAGATCAAAAGAAGATGGATGTAAAGAACATGAAGAAAAGATGGAGAAGAACATGAAGATCAAATGAAGATGACCAAGACAATGGTGCATGTTCACTTAGAGTACATATGAAGATAATGACAAGATGAACATCTACACCAACATGGAGAAGCACAATAGCGGTGCACGTCTACAACAATGAACATCTACATTGACATGAACATCTACGTCCATGGTGCATGTCTACATCAACAAGATCAACTACCACGATAGCATGACAGGCGCAAAATTCAACTCAAGCTCAACTTCTAGTGTGCTACATGATTGGGTAGTTCTCCCTCAACATCTAGCACATTCCGAGAGGGAGACTGCTTCTTAGGTAAGGACCAAGGTAATTTTCAAACCTTTCTTTTCTCTTGGTTCCTCATTTTCGTTCGAGTCTTTTGTCCCTTCCTTCTTATTCTTTCAGGACTCATTCATTTTGGATCATTATAAGTAGTGGTTGTCATCCATCACCAAAAAGGGGAGAGATTGTAAGGTTCATGACCATTGAGGTCACCCCAAGGTATGATTGTTTTGGTGATGAATGACAAACATGAAATATGACTAATGTCTACACGAGTGTTGTGCATGTAGAAAACCTTATCTACCTTTTAATGATCATTGATGGTTGCCTTGGCGGTTGATGACAATGACCACAAGCATGGAGGCTTGATGAGCTTGATGGAGTCCAAGGGTTGATGGAGATGGATCAAGGCTAAGGACAAGCTATGGAGCAAGTGTTTGGAACACTTATCTAGTTGTTAGGGCTTTGAGTCCATAGGAAAAACGGACTATAAAGGGGGTCTAGGTCATGTCTCTTTAGGTCATGCTAGTCAGTGATGTGCATGGATGCTCAGTGAAATCACAGGCACTAGGTGACAGTGGAGAAGCCAAAGAGTTATTGGAAGAAGCCGGGAAACAAAGTCGAGAGGAGACGAGGAGTGTCAGCTTCTGCAGGTAAAGACCGGACAGAGAGGTCTTAGAGACCGGACGGTCCGGTGATCAGAGGGAAATTCTCTACAGAGAAGATGTTGGACGTGAGGAATTCTATTGGTAGAGGAACCATAGAGACCGGACAGTCTGGTGTGCAGACCGAACGATCCGGTCTATATGGAGATGGTTCGGATAAAAGAGGAAGCATCGACGATGTCTCTGTTTGGAGAAAGGAGAGAAGAGACCGGATAGTCCGGTGTGAAGACCGGACTGTACGATCATTACAGGAGGCAACAGAACAAAGGAGAAGTTGGCTGCGAGAAAATCTGTTGGAGCAGAATTGTAAAGACAGGACTGTATGGTCTGATTGTATGGTCTATAGACCGGACTCTACGGTTTGTAGGAAGAAATTCTGGGCAGACGAGGAAGTGGCTGCAACGGCTCTGGAGCTATGAAGACCGGACTGTATGGTCTGTATGGAGGAAACATCGGACAGAGAGCAACGGCTCTGGAGGAGCCGTTCGGTGGAGACCGGATTGTCCGGTCTGGACAGTGACCGGACCGTCCGGTTAGTACGTCCAGAGGGCTGTTTCGTGTAGCAATGACTAGTTTGAGGTTGGAGGTCTATATAACTTCATTGCTAGGGTCTTAGAGACTGCCTTTGGCCATTGGGATTGCTGGGAGCATCTATTAGGAGCCAAAGGGCCAAGAGAGAAGCACTAGGAGGAGATATTGAATATCTTGAGAGTGCTAGTGAGAGTAACTTGAGCATTGACGCACATATAAGGCTAGGGTGTCCTTGAGGGTGTGATCTAGGTTGTTACTCTTGGTATATGGTGAGACCTAGACCGGTTAGGTGTCGATGATTGAGTCTATCATGATCGGCTGTGAAGGCCATCACACATTTGTATACGGCTTGAGCCCGCCGATGAAAGGGACATCGCTAGTAAGCGCCCTTGTCGGCTTGGGGAGTCTAGCAAGTTCTCGAGAGAGACGAGCTTGTGCCTTGGTGGCAGTGATGACGCGCACCGTGTCTTCACTCCGGGAGTAATTGTGGGCTCATGGGCGAGAACTCCACATTGGTGGTGAGAGGGACCGGGACTCCGACAGGAGTGGTCCAACGAGGAGTAGGGGAAGGTGTCATCCTTCTGAGACCTCGGGAAAAAATCATAAGCCATCTCTTACTCTACTCCTTACTATGATGCTTTACTTTCCGCATTTACATACCATGCTATTCATGCTTGTATGCTTACCATGCTCTAGTTGATTACTTATAGACTTGCATGAATAGGCTTCTCTACTTGCTAGTTGTGCTTAGCTTACACCTGGTCACTAGCATGTATAGGAGTTGCTTTGGCTTGATCAATAACCCTAGTATGTATAGTGCTACTCATGCTTGTGTGTTTATCTTGTTCTTATTGATCTAGTAGCTTTGCATGAGTAGGCTCCTTTGCTAGCTTGTTGTGTGCTTCCGTGTGTCTTTATCACTAGCTTGCATAGGAGTTGTATTGCCTCGTGTGATCCACTAGTATGTTTAGGTTGTTGTTCCTTTCATAGGTTCATTATCTTGCTAGTGTGATCATCACTAGAATTATATAGAAGTTATTTTGAGTGGTAGGTTTTAGGAATTGGAAAATTTGGTACATAGTGTGAGTTCCCGATTCACCCCCCGCTCGGTCACTCGGTCGTTTCAGATAATCATCTATATTTTAATGACTCAAGTGTCTATTAGCCAATTGCCATTATTTTATACTTCATCCGTCCTTGAAAGAGTGACGTTCTAGCATTCAAATGGCCAAAATAACTCCAGAAGTAAAAGACCTGCATGCACCTATGATCCTATTGATTGCCTGTCTAACACGGATGACCGTGCATCCTCCCGTTCGCGTAGCTTGATGCGGTCTGTTAATGAGCCGCAATGGACTGTTGAGCCACTCCGTCTCGTCAAGCTCTAAATCCAAGTAGTCAAAGACACTGCCATAGGGTCAAGCTCAAATCCATCGGCAATCAAGCTTAGATCTGATGTCGAGGTCGAGGCCAGATCCATCAGGCATGCACGGTGATGACACAACCGTTGTCCCCACCTTGCCTTCGTGCAGGTCCCACCACCGCCGAGGCAAAGCTCTTGTTGCCTACCATGGATTGGAAGGGAGGAGCGCCATCCAAGGGAGAGAATGGGAGGGGGGAAAGGAGGGGAGGGGACGATCCAAGGTGCATGATCCGTTTGCTCGACATTGGCGACTGCTGGTGTGCAAGCAGCGTCGCTTGCGCGTCAGATCTGGCCAGTGGTGTGGGCATGGGCAGAGCAAGGTCCGCCTCGTGCAGCCTCCCTATGTCTCAAGCAGTAGGTGCAGCCGGGCAGAGGGAGGAGGAAAGGAGGAGGCATATTCGAGTTGAAGAGACAAAAGGCATGGGTCCCACATCCTAGAATGACACTTTCTTAGGGACTAATTCTGAATGGAACGTCACTTTTTAAGGGTCGGAGGGAGTAGTGTCTTCTAGCAAATATGAGATTGAGTAGTGTCTTAGAGCAAACATCAATATTGAAGGATGTCTATGAGCAAATTTGACCTAGGATTACAAAGAAGTACGTCCTATGCCTACACCTCTCTCTGTGTAAGAAGGGAGTGATTGATTGCAGACGTATGATATGAGCGCGAGTCACACACCGACATATACGGTGACCGGCAGAGGCTATGCATCGTTGAGCTCAAAGGGTCGCACATGGGCATCCTATGTTGACGGAGCAATGGCCATGTTATAGGTTATTCTACGCGGTCTAGAACACTCTACTCTGTCCAATGTAAAGATGGCAACGGGCACCCGTTACCCGCATGCCCGCGGGCAAATACCTGAACGGACGCGGATTCGAGCGACAATTTGTGTCCGCGGGCATGGGCGCGGCCAACGTTTGAAACCCAACGAGCAAAAGCTTAACGGGCAAGACAAGAGGAAGTACCACCTGTACCCGCATGTCCGCGTACTTGATAAGAACTAGGGCTTTGCTTCATTTTTTCCCGTCCTATTCTACCCTCACGTCACCTGTCTCTCCCCCCCATGCGTCGTCCGTCTCTACTTGTGGGCCGCAACCTCCTCTCCCTGCACGCTGGCCCTCTCTTCTCCTCACACGCCACCCGTCTCTCCTCCCCGTGCGCTCTCCCTTCCCGCGTCGCCGCTTCTCCAGTCGTGCGCCAAGCCACATCGGCCGCAGCTCGCCGTGGGCGCCCCCTTCACTCGTTGCCGCGTGCCCATCCGCTCCTCATGCACCACCCAACCCTTCCGTCGCCGCGCGCCCCTCTGCTCCTTGCACGCCGCCACCATGCCCGTCCGCTCCTCGTGTGCCGTCACAGCCGACGCCGATTTGACCGCTCGCTCCGGTGCTCCTTGCCGTTGGCGGGCAAACGGGCACGCCCGCGGGCACGGGCACGGGCATCGTTTTCTACCCATTGCGGTTAACGGGCACGGGCACGGGCATGGGATTCTGGCTACGGGCACGGGCGTGCATGGTTAGTATCCACGGGCGTGCTGCCTAGTCCAGTGTCAGACAAAATGGCGCGAGACATGCAATGTGCTAATTGGTGGTCAAACACCTATCTCCCTTCTTCGATTTGAGTGTACTTAACGTATTAATGGTGCAATATTTGTAAAATTCATTATCAATGTATACTTTTAAAAGAAATCATCATGTTTGTTCTTAAGGCAGAAAAAAAAACTCATCATTGCTATCAAGAAAAAATTAACATGACATATCCATATATATATATATATATATATATATATATATGCTTATAAATCACTCATCATTGATATTAGAAAAAAATCATCTAAATTAACTTATTCATTCATGTCTTTAAATTACCTACTACGCGTGCATGTTTACAAACTATCTAGCCCTCTTCATGGTTAAATTCTGATTCTCTGTCCCTATCAAGACAATAACCCTAAGACCATTTTAAAACATGTAGGAATTATCCTTAAATCCTGTGGAAATTGAGCTGGACATAAACCGAGGTTCACTGCTTGCCTATTATGATTTGAGGAACTCTAGAGATTGTAGAAAGAAATCTGATGAATCTTTTGCTTGGACGTAGCTCCTTTTCATCCAGAAAATCATAAAAAGAAACAACAGCCAGCTCATTGTCATTGTCTTTTGCACCCAGGGAACCATCTCTAGGGGCGACGGAAGGGAGGGGCTGGAGGGGGCCAAGTCCCCCCCCCCCCCCCCCAATTTGTAAAATTCATTATCAATGTATACTTTTAAAAGAAATCATCATGTTTGTTCTTAAGGTAGAAAAAACTCATCATTGCTATCAAGAAAAAATTAAAATGGCATATCCATATATATATTCTTATAAATCACTCATCATATATATTAGAAAAAAAATCATCTAAATTAACTTATTCATTCATGTCTTTAAATTACCTACTATGCGTGCATGTTTACAAACTATCTAGCCCTCTTCATGGTTAAATTCTGATTCTCTTTCCCTATCAAGATGACAACCCTAGGACCATTTTAACATGTAGGAATTATCCTTAAATCCTGTGGAAATTAAGTTGGACATAAACCGAGGTTCAGTGCCTGTCTCCTATGGTTCGAGAAACTATGGAGATTGTAGAAAGAGATCTGATGAATCTTTTGCTTGGACGCAGCCAACCCATTGTCATTGTCTTTTGGACCCAGGGAACCACCTCCAGGGGTGACGGAAGGGAGGGACTGGAGACCCTCAACATTGATTTGTTACCATATGGTCAGCGATCATGATCTTCGGAAGGGGGGGGGGGGTGCACATACTTACGTAGAGGAAGCTGGAAAACTGGACTTTACATGCAGGGTGTAGCAGACTGTCATCTACAGTGGTTTCGAGTCACCCATGATTCCGGATCCAAATCGACGTTCGTTCTTTCCTCGCTATGGTGACCTGCGCGTAATTGCCCTAGAGACCTGCTTTCACGCGCAACACGGTCGTCGTTGTGATGATGCCTGCTTGCGAGGAGGCATAAATGAGCTATGCCTGCGTGCCTGTTTTGCCATTGCAGGTTAACCACCCTAAATCACCGAGTGCCAGCATGTTCGGTTGGCATTCCCTGTGGCCTGACCTGGCACTGGCAGTGCCGTGAGCCCGTGATCCTAGTCAACTTTGGCGACTGGCAAGCCGACTTGGCGGCATATTGGCATTGCACAGCACATCAGCACGAGGGTGAGAGAAGCCGGTCAGATGAAGTTGAGCTGGGTGCACCGCACGTTGCAGCGGCCCACAGCTCAACGATTATGCCGGTCCACACAAGGTCAACCAGGAAGATGATCGGCACAGACGGAAAGCGTCTATGAACACAGAGAGAGACTGAGGTAGAGAAAATCAGCAAATACCTCACTCATAAATGGAGCTTTAACTCATAATTAAAGGTACGCATAAAGGCGAGATCATATATAATAACACAAGCCAAAAGACAAACCCCATCTTATATCCCATCCACAAATACGAGGTTAAAATGTGCAGGTTCAGTTGAGACATGAAATACTTTAAGCTAGTGTTCAGTTAGAGTACTTGATGCTACAAGTACAATGTTAACTACTAACTACTGAGTACATAATAATAATACAACAGAATAAGATAAAAACCACATAGACTACATGCCTACTCATCACAATCACCATATAAGTCAAATGGAAATCCCGAGTGCTCATCACCCTCCTCATATCCTCCATTGGTCGGATGCTTGAGATCAATGCCAACGTTGCTACATCCAAAACAATTGCCTGGGTAGAGCATTACGGAACACACGATTAAGCCCAAAGCTCACACAATCAAAAATGAAAAAGAAAAGAAAAGAAAAAAGTAGCTCATTGACTAGTGAATCTTAGTAGCTTCGTCTAGTGACACATCCTCGAGTTGGCACAAAATACTGTAACTAACTGGTGGAGCCTGGTGCGTGCATGCAGGTTTTTCGTTAGGACTGGAGAAGGGTGGTGCGTCAGGTTTCGTTCGAGCCATCAGCTTGGAGAATTTACCCGTAAGTTCGAACCATCTTTTCCTTGTCGGTATTATTCGCAACGAGTTATTTACTTATTTATTGTGGGATTAGTAGATCGATTGGTGGATGTTTTAATAAGTGGATATGAATACCACTTAGCTAATCGATGCAGATTATCTACGTACGTACAGTATGCTGTTACCGGATATAAGTAGTGATGAAAACGTCTGAATTAGGATTATCTACAAATTTGAGCCGTTAATAAATTGCTTGGTTAATTAGGTTCAATGTTCATATATACAAATTAGAAAAGGGGTGATGTACAGTAGAAAGAAAAGCTAATCGATGCCTGAGTAAAGCTAAACGATGGGTTATCAAAAAATAAAAAAGGCTAAACGATGGAGTATGTATAGGAGAAGCCGGCTCGGTCACGGTCATATCAGGAAGGAGAGTTTTCTGTCCTAAATTAACCAAGCACGAAAAGGCATCGATTAGCTTCCTTTGGTCTCCACCGAGCTGGGCTGTGTCTCAAAAAAAGAAAAAGCACGAAAAGGCTACAGTAGACTACCGAGCTGGGTTGTGTCCCCACGCTTTGCCGCACTAGCAAGTCCCTAGTCCCCGACGCACTCTCCATGCCACGCCGACGCCGTCGCACAATGGAAAGTCCTAGCAGACGCCGGCGTGGCCGCGGTGGCCCCCGACTCCGCCGCCTCCGCCCCCGCCAACGGTGCTTGGGCGTCTACGACATCACCGTCGACGAGGACGGGGTTTTCCACCCTCGCCCTAACTGTTCGAGCTTCGCGGAGACGACCGCCGCGCGCCATCAGGCGCAAGCATTACCCAGGATCAACGGGCGTCGTGCGTGTTCGCACTTACGGGGAAATAGTCCAATTTTATGGTCTGCCTCATCCACCACGGTAACAACATGCAGCCTTCCTATTGTCCTCTAGCTGCCTCTCAGTGACGCCCTCGAGTTCTATTCTAGTGCTGTCTTCCATTGCGAAAGTGTCACCCCTTTGTTATTGTACTTTGATTCACTACTACAAAAAAAGCTCTGTAGTGACGGACGGAGTAAAACCTCAGCAACAGGCCTTATAAGTGCCCGTAACTGAGAGTGGGAAGGGACCTAGATCTGTTACTGTGAGCCAAATCTTAGTAGTGGGCACTGTATGCCCGCTAATGCCCGCCACTAAGTCGTTGAAGAAGAGTAGCGGGCCCCAATGCCCGCTACTATGGTTGAGAACCCAGTAGCGGACACTGTCAGGTCTGCAGTTAAGACCTAAAGGCCTCATAGCTGCGGGTCTGATAGTAGTGGCCCGCTAAGTGTATATAAATTGTGAGGCGGTGCAGCCTTGGGACGCATTCCGCGTGCGCCGCACCGTCTCCTAGGGTTAGGGTTCGGGTTACGCTGCCACCGCCGCCGCACCACCACTGCTGTCCGCCACACCACCTCCTCCTCCCTCTCCGACCGCTCTAGCTCCCGCACCTCCTCCTCCTCCGACAATGGGGGGCAGGTGCCGTTGGGGTCGCGCGCGCCACGGGTGGCGCTCGTGAGGTCGGGTCGCCATCGTCCACGCCAACACCGGCTTTTGCCTCCCATGTCCTCCTCCGGGCCCCGTCGTGCTCAGCTCTCCGCTCTCGGGCAGCAGCGCATCGGCAGCGGTGGCCACGGGGGGCTCGGCTCCGATGGAGGGCACGGTGGCCCCTCCTCCACATCCGGCTCTGACTGAGCTTGTGGCGGCCCCTCCTCCACCGTCGGCTCCGGTGAAGACCTAGCGCCAGGCAGGCGCGGACGCAAAGCAGGCGGCGGGTGAAGTGAAGCCGCGGTGCGGTTAGGGCAGGACCCAGCACCGGTCGCATGTACAGGACCGGTGGGGCCCCCTAGCTCATTTTGGTAGTAGCGTTTAGGTTACGGCGTCGGCAGCGGTCCCTAGACCGCCACTTACGCCTTTTTTTAGGGTAGTGTCACGTGTGTCAGTAGCGGGCATTAGACCGCTACTAACTATGTAATCAAGTAGTGACAGAGCCTCAGTGACGTTTTAGTGTCCCGTCACTGAAGCGCCTTTTGGCCCACCGCTGTAGAGCTTTATTCTAGTAGTGATTGTTGGCCGATCCTTTGATTGTTTATGTTTATTCTGGTTGTTACTGTATTGAACTTTCTAAAATTTCATTTGCTGAAATCAAATTTTGAGTTCCAAATTTCTGGCTTTCTGCGCCAAAGTTGTGCAACCGCAAATTTTAGAATCCGTGGTACAATACCACACATAACAGTACTCCGTGCACTTGGGCAACTTAGCGGTAGGTCTGGAGGATTTCATGGGTACCCATGGAATCTCCTCTAGCTAGTTGAAAAGAATGAACTAAAGATTCATTCCCCCCAAACTGAATTTTCACTTCATTTAATTTTCTTTTTAAGTAGACCCAAGGGTACGCCATTCCCATCCTTAGACAATGTAATGCAACTCCAACTTTTAGGCCATATGGCGTCTCAAGCATATGGGTGCTCTATTCGGTTGGTTTGGATCAAATAAGTTAGTTGGAATGAAAATTTGCTGCTTGAGATGTGTGCAGCGCTTTTTTAATTCCTGAGTTCTTCAACTCAGCTTCTATTAGTCTAGTCATCTAGTCATCAGTCATGTACAACTCAGTCATTCCAGATGCTTGAAAGTGTATGTTACAACATTTTGATTCTCTCTTTTTTTCGCATTCTATTTCTATCCATGAAATTAAACATGCTCAAGTATTTAACCAGCACCAGAAATTCTTCTGATCGAGCAAACATAGCAGACTGATTACTTTAATTAATATGCTTATCAACAATAGAAGAAGTTATGTACGTAAGTAATAGAGAAGTTTTACTGTTCAAAATACTGGCTAGTAGTTTTGAAAAACTACTGACTAGTAGTTTAAGGATAATTTTATAATTACACTATTAATTAATAAATTTATGTTTGTTTTCATGATAGAATATTAAGTCTACCAAATTATTAAAATATAAGTTTATCTTAAAAAATATAAAACATTAGTTATTAAATAGATTGTTAATATAACTTCATTTATAACAATAAAAACTAATTACTATAAATCTACAACTCTTATTTTTTTCGATATTACCCTCAAATTGAGAAACTACTGACCAGTAGTTATGATTTAAGATTATAAAATCTATAACATTAAATCAAACTACTGGCCAGTAGTGTCTTAAAACTACTGGTCAGTATTTTGGACAGTTTAACTTCTCAAGTATTATTGTATATTGTGTCTAAATAAATGTGTAATGATAGGTTTACTTGCTTTGATGCAGACCTGAGCCATATAGCTTTACTATTAAAGACGGGATTTTCAATGTACATCCTCATGGTCTAGGCGGTCCTTTTGAAAGCCTAGATGACGCCATGGAGGCCATTCAGCTCCACCACACCCCAGCTCCCCGAATCCCTCCATTGTAAAATTGTCTTGCTTCCACCACCTATGAGAAGAGTGAATAAATAGCTGGCACCATTTATGTATCTCTTATTAATGTTGTACCATTGCTCTTTAATGCAGGCCAAAGGATTACTATTTCACTCTTAAGGATGGACTCTTCCATTTACATCCTGATGGTCTTGGTGGTCCTTTTAGTAGCCTAGCTGATGCCACTGCCGCTATTGAGCGCCACAAGGAGTCTTTATCAAAGACTCCACCTTTTGATTTGTTGAATTACGGGAGGGAAAAAATGCGCATAATAAAAAAATATCTGTAAGACTTTCCTCTGCTCTTAGCTTCTTCTCTCTCTCTCTCTCTCTCTCTCTCTCTCTCTCTTTTGCCATAACATATAGTGAATGGAGCATGCTGCTACTTCATAATGTGTCATACTGATATAGTGATGTATTGAAAAGTGTTTAGGATTGAGTTTTTTTGTCTTGGAAATAGTATGTGTTTTTCTATACAAAGCGAATGCAAGTTTAGTAAATCGATATCATATAGTAGTATATGTATAAGCTTTAATTGAAATCAAACTAATAAATTATAAAGTATGGTTAGTTTTGATATCCTCCTTTATATCATGCTAGCCTTTGTGTATGGCAAGCATATTAGAGTTAAGACTTTTTCTCTGATATTTTAGTCTAATGGACACTTTCAGGTCTGAATTAGATCCTGCTGACTACATGCCTTTCATGGGGCCACCTCAAGTCGAGTTTCACAAATATCCACTAGAGTAAGACTTGTATTCGATTTGTTGGTTTTTACTCCTTTTTTTTTGAAGGAAATGTTGGTTTTTACTTTCCATCCCTAACTGGATGCATGGACATGGACTAGGGCCATT
Source organism: Eleusine indica (assembly GCA_030378355.1). Lineage (NCBI taxonomy): Eukaryota > Viridiplantae > Streptophyta > Magnoliopsida > Poales > Poaceae > Eleusine > Eleusine indica. The sequence goes on along the minus strand of CM059496.1, from coordinate 55,871,541 downwards.
TAATTTTGTTATTTCCAGTATCCAGTCAATTACACAATCCTATTTATGAAGAGAATGAGAGAGTAGCCTGGTTTCCTTAACAGTTACCTGCTATGCTTTTCCCTGAGGTAGTCACCTAGTGCCTACAGTTTTTTTTTTTTAAAAAAAAGGAATTATAGTACCTACAGTGCTGATTGATAAGCTATGTCATAGGATATATATAACTCTTGTATGGAGGTTAAAATTGTTGATAAGATGCTATTTTGGGATGATTTCCTTATCATCCTGAGTCCCTCAAAATTGTTTCTCTGGCTGAACTCTGTCTTGTATTGCTTTATTCCCTTTTTTAATTTAAAGGCATCCACTACACAGTTGTTTTCTGCTCGATGAATGTAACTATACAATGTCTTATTAAATAAAATCTGTTATGCATTGATTCCAGTTATTATAATGTAGCATCGCCTTTGACAATTGAGTTGGTATGATTTTTACTAGTTGGTAATAGCATATCAATTGGAGCAAAATATTCAGTATACTAGCTAAAATGTGGTGTGATGCAGAGACACAAATTCTTCTTTGGGTAATTTGGAACAAAATACTTGTGATCCTGTCCTTCTGGAAGCGATTGAACTCTTTGAAACGTTGGAAGAAGAAGAAGAAGCCACAAAGAATGGAATGAAATGGATGCAGAAAGAGGCTACTGAAGCATTCGAGACCTATTTATCATCCATTGAAACAAAAGTAAATACTTTTAATTCTCTCTTTGAGTTCAGTACTATGCCTGGTTGCTTATGATCAATTGTTGTAGGGTATCAAGTATGAATTCCAGAAGCTAGACTACCAATGCCTTATCTATGATAGTTTTCCTAAAATGTACCACCATTACAACTTTACAATGAAGATGAAACTGCCTTCAGAAAGGTACTGGAAAGAGAAGACCCTTTTTGCTGAAGTTAAACATAAGGAGAATGAAAAACAATATTTTTGCTGTCCACTAGAGAAAACCGACAAAGGTATGTAATGATAGTTTTAGTTTCTTTTTTCATGTTGGAATTTAGGGTGTGTTTGGTTGAGCGTCAACGAGAGATGAGACAGGGTCATCCTGGATATCAGGGACAAGCCTATCCCATCTGGTGTTTGAATGGATGGATGAAAACGAGGAATAAACTCATCCACTCTAATGTTTGGTTGAAGGGACGAGACTATACAATTAGATATAATCACCTTTTTTACTAATTGGGTGAAGTTACCCCTTTTAAAGTGAATTCACGTTGAGAACATGAACAATAATCCATAATAATAAAATATTCATTATTTAATTAGCTGCACAAATAATTAGCAGGTCCTAATATTACACATTAACAATAGTCTGATTGATAACAAAATAATAATAGCCAAGTCTGACCATTACACATATTAATAATTACAGGAAAATAACCAAATGAAATACTAACAGTTTATTACTGAATCTATCCATTTGTACCATGTATTAGTCAAATATAAATGAAGCAAGGCAAATCGATGAATCAGACAAAAAAAAATCAAGACCCACGCAGCTCAGAAGGTTGCTCCTGCTCCTACTCGTGTGCGTGTGCAGAGGAGATGCGTGGATCCAGGAGCTAGCACCACACACCTGCTGCTCCTGCTGTGTTGTTGCTTGCATGGCTCTAGGAGCTTGGTCGGAGGAGAATCTCGGTTAGCACAGCTTCGGAAGGAGGCGATGGATATCTAGGCGGCGCCATTCACCTGGTTCTGTTCCTGGTTACGTGAATCTGAGGGCGTGGCCGGAGGAGAAGAACGCTCGGACTAGCGCGTAGCTTTGGGAGAGAGACAACGGACAACAAGCTCACGGGTGAACGACGTCGCCGTCGTGCATGTCCCATGCTGCCGGAATTTTTCCCCCCGGATGTGTGTGTGAGAGAGAGAGGTAGGTTTGGAAGAGGAAAGGGGAAGCGGTGAAGAGAAACGCTCGAAAGAGACACGTGCGCGAGCCAGCGACGAGGGATGAGCTCGTCCGCCACATTTTTTAGGACAAGTTCATCCCGGATCTAATAAGAATATTCTCTATCCTTATCCTTTGTCTCCCAATCAAACATCATAAAAAATGAAATATCCCTATCCTATTCCTCTTTATCCCTCTTCATACACTTAATCAAACACACCCTAAGTACTCGACGAATAACGAACCAGCTGTAGGAGGACCAGAAACGATTAATCAATCCAACATACCACGAGGGTTTGCAAGCTATGGTCGAGGTCGATCGATCGACTACCTGATGGAGCTGTGGCATTTATATAATGGTATATATAGGAAATAATAATACGGCCGAGTTCGCGACTAAGACTCCGACATCGAACCCAATGTTACTCCTGTGTTACGACTGGTGAATTTTTGCACTAGACTAGAATTAGTCGGTCTTTTCGTCTACACAGGCACCCTAAATCATTTTTTTATAATCTACACTCCAGAATTTTATTGGCTGGTCTTACAATCGGCGTTGGCCTAGTTCATCACCTTTTCTTTTCGGTTATTTCTTTTCTTTGAGAGAGAGAGAGAGAGAGCACGAGAGACCGGAGGTCAGGTCTAGTCCTGGCCAACTGGGCCGTGCCACCTGTGCCAGTCCGAGGTCCGTAAAATTTGGTCTAGCCCAAATTCGGCACGGCACGGCGCATTTTGTGCCCGAGCCAGCCCGGCACGTGCCTGCATAGTACTATCCAAAAAGCCCATGGGTCGTGGGCGGGCACAAAGCACGTAAAAAAAAGCACGGTCTAAGCACGACACAGTCCACTCAATTTAGGGTCCGTGCCGACATGGTCCTATGGTAAGGGTCATGCTTGGGCCGACGGCCAGGCCCTAGGGCCGGCACGGCACGGTCTGATAAAGTTTGTTTAATTAGAACTATATTTATGTTATAGTTAAAAAAGAGTTTCTTAGTGTGTTGGTAAGTCATCTTATTACTTTAGTGGAGGTTTTGAGTTCAAATCCCACCACCCACCCTATTTCTCTTTATTTTTCATCACTTTTAAGTGTTAATGGGATATAATTGAATTATTGGATCATGTGTAATTACGTGCCTAGTGGATTGGTCCGGCATGAATTTGTATTTTAGGGCCGTGCCATGGCCGACAACTGAGCCCTAAGGTTGTCTCAGCACGGCCGAAATGGCTCGTGGGCCGTGCCGGCCCTATATTAAACGCGTCGAGCATTTTAAGGTTCGGGCCGTGCCGGACCGCCCGTTTGGACAGTTATATGCCTACGTGCCGTGCTAAGACCGAGGCCTCGGCCCACCGGGTGGCACGAGCATGGCCCGTTTAAGGGTGGCCCGGTTAGGCACGGAAAAAGACCCATTTAGGCATGGCCCATTTAATAATACGTTAAATACTATACATGTTTAGTATTAAAACAAAAGAACTACGTTGCAGTAGTGGTAAGGCTCTCCATTCACAATCTTGAGCTTCAAGATTCAGTTCCCACAAACCTCTTTTTCACCCTTATTTTCAACTCATTTAGTGTAAATGGGCTATTGGGCCAAATGTGACTAACAGGCCAGATAATCCTACCGTGCTTAACGGGCGGGGCCGGCATGCCTAATTGACTTCGTGCCAGGCCGTGGGCCAAGGCCACGGCATGACGGGCGGCACGACATAGTCCGAATTAAATTGCGTGTCATGTCGGCCCGAAAATCAACGGGCCGGACCTTTACGTGCCTGGGTCGGGCCGTATCGGGCGGCCTGTTTGGCCAGGACTAGTCAGGTCCGTCAGTCACGGGTTTGTGTGGGGTTGAGCAATAGCATACTAGAGAAGTAGGCCTGCGTGTAGTGCTATCCCAACGGCTGCCCAGCACGACACAAGCCAAGCAAGAAATGGCTCGGCCCATATAATTTCGAACAGGTACAACGCATAATTTATTTCAGCCTGTGTTGTATCAGTCCATGTGACTGGACGTCAGACCATGGCACAACACAAATTTAGGTAGTCGTGTCGGGCCGGTCTGATAGGCTCGTGAGCTCGAATAGCCCGCGAGGTCCAAGAGCACGTGAGACAATGGTAGAGGCGCGACGCGGAGGCAGAGGGGTCCTCGTCACGGAGGCCGTCCACGACCACCTCGACCTCACCGGCTCGTTGCTGCTCCTCTGCCTCCGCCATGGCGATGCAAATCATCCACACATGGCTGATCTTGCGGCAATATTCTTGCCCTAGGGGCCGGCACGGTTGAAGGGCCACGAGAGCGAAGCTAAGGAAGGGGCGGCGGCGCGGATGAAGCACGGCGGCACGAGCGAGCGAGCCGAGCAGCCGTGGCGGCGGAGTGGAAAAGCTGGTGTTGTGGCGACTACGCGGAACAGATGGTGCTGCAGCAGGGGCGGGTGACCAGCGGCGGCAGGGCAGGTGACAAGCAACGGTCGGCGGCCGCGGGGCGAGGATGAGCGGCGTATGCGCGAGTTCGTGACCAAGCCTGCTAAGGTTGGCCGCGACCTGGGCTGACCTGTTGATGTTGGACTGGTTTCGTGTCAGATTTATATTGGACCATATCTTAACGGGCCATAAACGGACTTTTGCATGTCTAGGATTAAATGGGTCATGCCTATGCCGTCCGTTCGGCTGTTTCCTCGGCCCAAGCACAACCCGTTTAGACAGCATTACCTGCGTGAGCAAGGATTGAACTACATGTCTCTCTCTCATCAAGAAACAAAGTTGCATACAGACGGTGGCAGTGGACATGTGAACCAAAAGCAAGTTGTATAGAAACGTCAAGTAGACCTTGGCTGTGGACATCCGCCGTCTGTCTGGTTATCATGAAATTGTTACACATGATCTCACCTTACTCCTGCTACCGACACGACTATGGATGAATATTTGGATCGTGCTTTTTTGGCAGGCCCAAAGTACTGAGCTTTTGGTTCGGTCCAAGCACGGCACGGTCCAACAAAATTCGTGTCGGGCCTGCATGGCCTAAATAGTTGGCCCATGCTTGGCCCAACACATGGCATGATAGGCGTCACGACTGGCCCATTTAGGTATATTATATATATATATATATATATATATATATATATATATATATTTCTATATAAACGATAAAGTTATAGTAAACGTCTAGTGGTAAAACTCCTCCTTCCTACAGATCCCAGTTTTGAAATTCATCTCTCTCACTTTTTTTCACCATTTTCACGTAAATTTACATAGACTAGGTGGTTTAATGGGTTGATTCACATGTGTCCCGTCCTTCTAACGGGTCGGCCCAACATGATTAATTCAAATCGTGTTATGTCTCCGCTCATCTTTAGGTGGGTCATGCCTAGTCGGGTCCATGTCGGGTCGTGCCGAGCAACCTGAATGTGCATTTATAGGGCTGATTCACACACGGCCCGTCGTGCTAACAGGTTAGCCCGACATGATTAATTCTAATCATGTCGTGTCGCAAACTGCCGGCCAGGCCCGTGGGATGGCATGGTACGTCCCGTTTGTAGGTGGGTTGTGCCTAGTTGGCCTCGTGCCAGGCCATGTCGGGCGGCCCGAGTGTGCATCTATAGATATGATCGAGTGTGTCATCTTTACTCTCCAACATTTATAGTTCGTATCATCGAACATGTTGGGTTTCAACGCAGCAGCAAAACTAGTAGTAGAAAGTTACCTATAAACATAAGGTTTTTGGATTCTTAGAATATTATGCACTAATTTATATATTTTAATCTAGAAATTAAGGAGATAAATTATGAACATATTTAAAAAATGTGACAATCAAAGAAAACTAGCAAAGCCATCACTATGTCTAATCTGTTAATTAAAAATAGAACAAAAAAGAGAGCCAAGAGAACATATAACATACTGAATCGGAGGAGATGAGAATAGCGTTGAGGATATCGTTTCCATCTCTATTTTCTTGACCAGCCATCAAAAAGTAGGCGGTCGCTTGATGAAGATAATGTAGACATTTACCACCATCAGCGAGTAGTCATGTTGTGTGCTCCTCAAAATACTTATCGTCCTCCTATCCCGATGCAAGAACACAAGAGGGTCGAGGTTCTAGAGGCCCTGCTCTCCCACCGTCTATGCACGTAGATGTCGGCATGAAGATGCTTGTCTTACAACTGCTGATATGACAGAGAGAATAAGAGAAGAGAGTTGTATTATTGTCCCGAGTGTGTCTCTTCAATGAGGCATTGATAGATTTATATAGGTGCTAGGATATGAAGATGAAACACATTATATTAAGCTCTCATGCATGATAACTTTTAGGAGATAAAACCAATAGTCATTATAATTATAGAACATTCTCTCACAAACTCTTGAAGGATGAGACAAAAAATCATTATAATATAACACTTTCTTACAAGTCTTTATTTTCGAATAAGTCATTCAAAATTTCAGATTTATGAGTCACTACCCATTAAATCCAATACTAATCCAGCCTGGTGCTTTGTCAGGTGCCTCATCGACTGTACTTGACGCGCAACGACAGAGGCCTAGGCCGCGCTGCAGTGGCCATGAACTGGCCGATTTGGCAGGAGCATTCCCTGCACGTGTAACGTGTTCGATTCGCTTTCTACGGTCGATGCTGGCCGCTCCATGTGCTGGGATGGTCATCTCTGGTATGTTTTCCTCCACCACGCGCACTCTTTCGACGAAGTCCACACCTCGTACAAATCATATACTCCTAGCTACTGTAGCAACTAGTCCTGTGTTCCCACTTCCCAGCTTGTCGTAATAACAAGAAGAATTCCAGACCGGAAGGACGGAGTAGGAGTGCGCCTTAATTAGGAATATTGTTTTTTTTTCTGATCGAAAACAAATACTCCAGCGTTCCAAAGCTGCGTTGTGGGTGCCAGGATCGCACGCAAACGCGATACACTCGCGCAGCCAAGGCTAGCTGCCAGACTTTAGGAACGCACGCTGGCGCTTCAAAGGTTCCGTTCGGGCTGGGTCGGCATGCCAGCCACTGGCGGAGCCACTTGAGGGCCAGCCGGGGCCATGGCCCCCCCTTGGCTCGGTAAAAATTTCAAAGAGCAAAGTATATAATCACAAATTATTTAGCTAATTGGGCACTCAAACATGCACTTTCAGCTCACGTTAGCCCAAGTAGTCATCTAGAAGCAACACACACCTAATGCACTTCGTATTTAGGAAAGAGGATACAACACATCCACTGCATTGCAGAAACGCTGATGCTCATGTTTGATAAATAGCATAAGTTCTACTGGTCTGCGCAAGCTTCAACAATCATAATAGTTCATGGACTGTACCAGCTATGGCTCGACGAATGCGCTCATGGCCCCTCCTTGTGTTTGGGTCTGGCTCCGCCACTGATGCCAGCGGCTGCATCGATCATTCACATAGTGGCCATGAGGGCACGAACCGACAGGATTTGTTTGGTAAGGGCATTTTCCTGGACGTGTTCGATTCGCCTAGCTTCTACGGTTGTTGGTGCTCGTCACCTTTGATCCGCTTTCCACCACCATTCCTCTATATAAGCACCAACAACAAACAGAACCTCGCACTGGCACAACACGCGTACAAGCAGAGTGAGGTGAGTGTCTGCAGCAGGTCACTCGCTCGTGGTACTCTTACGTCAAACTAAACGCGGCGAAAGAGACCAGAGAGAGAGAGAGAGAGAGATGATAGGGTGGGGCGACGTGTACAAGGTGATCGCGGCCATGACGCCGCTCTACTTCGCCCTGTCCCTGGGCTACGGCTCCGTGCGGTGGTGGAAGCTCTTCACGCCCGACCAGTGCGACGCCGTGAACCGGCTCGTGGCCTACTTCGCCGTCCCCTTCTTCGCCTTCGACTTCGCCGCGCGCATCGACCCCTACGCGCTCAGCTACCGCGTCCTCGCCGCCGACGCGCTGTCCAAGCTCGCCGTCGCGCTCGCCCTCGCCGCCTGGGCCGCCGCCGCCTCCTCCACAATATCCAGCGGCGAAGGCGAAGGCAACAACAGCAAGAAGAAGAAAAAGGAGCGGGCCGTGTCGTGGTGCATCACGGGATTCTCGCTGGCGACGCTCAACAACACGCTCGTGGTGGGCGTGCCGCTGCTGGACGCCATGTACGGCAAGTGGGCGCGCGACCTCGTCGTGCAGATCTCCGTCGTCCAGATCATAGTATACTTCCCCCTCCTGCTGCTCGCGTTCGAGGCAAGGCGCGCCTGGGGCGCCGCCGGAAAGGAGGAAGAAGACGTTGACATCGAGGGGCTCGGCCTCGGCCTCGGCGGCGAGAGCGAGACGACGGCGGCGGTGGCGCGGCCGTCGTTCTGGCCGCTGGTTAGAGCCGTGTGGATCAAGGTGGCCAGGAACCCCAACGTGTACGCGGGCGTCCTCGGCGTCGCGTGGGCGTGCGTCACCAACAGGTTCGCCACATACTACTACATCTCTGCCGCTACTTACGTAGGCAGCACCGCCATGCCTGACTTCATTTTGCTGATCTAACGCCGGAGACTCTTCTCAACGAATTTCCTTCGACAAATAAGCATACCGTCGCTCGGTCCAAATATATAAATATTTTCTTTTGGTGAACTATAAAAAATATTCTTCCATATGGTAACCTAATTGCCCATTATCTAATTAAAAAGAAAGGTAAAAGGATTTGTTGGTGGCAACAATGCAAATGTGGTATTCATCTGGAAATTAAATAGAACCAACGTGCCATCTTCTACAAAAAGGATGTAAGATAGCTGCAACCTCAGACATGCATGGTTGACAGTACAGGAAATGTTATTCCCTGATGAGTTGCCGCACACCAAAAGTGACTTAGAGTGGCGCAAACAGCCTCTTGTTAATGGAACGTAAGAACAAAAAGGGAAACCAAAGTGGAGATAAAGCATGTGGATTTGACAAAGCATCATCATTATGTCAGAGAACTTTTACTGAGAGCCGTTCGTTTATACTTTCAGTCAGTGGCCTCTCAACCTTGCTGCTTGCATTGGAGAAACATGTTACTCTATTTTCATTAGTATATATTACCTCCGTCCTAAAATAATATTATATCTAGTTTTGATCTAACATTATTTTGACTAATGATTTTTATACACTAAAATAAGTTTAAAATATTTAGTATTTGTACTTTTAGATAATATCTTTTATAATAAATCTAAAAGTATAAATACTAGATTTTTAAAACGTAATTAAATGTATAAAAATCACCAGTTAAAATGAAGTTTGATCAAATTTAGATATAATCTATTTTTGGATGGAAAAAGTACATCTTACTTATTACTAAAATAACATAAGTGCTGCTAGTTGCCAAACCCAAACATGACCTTATGTTTGTACGGTCTTTTGTAGCTTTGACCATATGTTTGTTGTTTTGTTGGAAGCAACTTGACCTTATGTTTGTACATTAGACCAATCTCAATGCACTCTTTTCAATACAGAGTTTTAGGTAAGTGAGCCATCATCTTTTTATTAGAATAAAAGGCTCTCAAATGAGATGAAAGTCTCTCTTCTCTCTTCATAATTAACTTGTCATGTCAGTAAAAAATACATATGTGACATGATATTTAATGCTTATGAAAGGGTGCATTGAGACTGGACTTAGTATCTTCTCCCTTGACTCTAGTTAAATGAGACACACGGCTATTCTCTCCCCCAACTAACTTTGTTTCTCTTCGCAAAAAAAAAAGTAACTTGTTTCTGAGAAAAAATGTAGTAAATATTTGACATCACAGAGACATAGTATTCAAATTAATCCACAAATAATAAGCATCATTGTGTAGAGCACTTTTACTGAGAGCCGTTTGTTTAATACTTTGAACTGACATAAGTGGTCTCTCAACCTTGCAACTTTGCAAACCGGTCATTGGGGTAACATGTTGCCTAACTTTTGTTGATTAGTCAGTATACGTTTAACTAAAAAAAGGTAAGTGCTACTACTAGTAGTCAAGCAGTTTTCTTGTATCTCTTACCTAGAGGTTGTACTACATCCATTCCAAAATATTTTATCACTAGATATATTTTTAATATGACTTATTTATTTTTATAAATTATAAATAAGATGAACGATCAAATGCGATGTTTCACAATCAATAAATGATTATATTTTAGAACAGAGATAGTGCATTATTACCTTCTCATCTCTTGACTCTTCAGTAAAATGAGACATAGGCTATTCTAACCAAGTAACTCATGTCTGAACAAAAGTAAGTATTTGACATCACAGAGTATTTAAATGAACTTACTTCCACTAATCTAGACAATGAATTTTTGTAACCAATACCGTTCCACGCAAAAAAGTAGAGCTCCTTTTTTCAGAATGTTTGTCCTTACACAAACTAGAGGGTAATAATTGTTCCACTCAATTATCTTTTGATGTGCACCACCTCAAGAGAAAATATCTAACTGTAGCGGAATAGTTACCCTCTGGCCACTGGATCAACAGAATCAACAAAAAAAAAATCTATTTCCGGCTAGAGTATACATTTGATATCGATCTGACTAATAACAACACGTATTTTCTTTTCGATTAGAACATTTATATTACATCGATATCCCTGCCAATTTTCCATTCTGGAAGTATTTTTTTTCCGAGTAGCATTAGCAATCAGCCAATTGATCGGTAATATATTTCTCACCATCAATTTGTACGCAGGTGGCATATAGAGACGCCAACCATCATCGAGGGCTCGGTGCTGATCATGTCCAAGACCGGCGTTGGGCTCGCCATGTTCAGCATGGGTAACCAACCTCATCTTAGGAACATCAAATGCGTTGAGAGTGTATATTTCATCATGGTCCTCGTGCTCGTGCAGGGTTGTTTATGGCGATGCAGGAGAAGATCATCGTCTGCGGGGCTGGCCCAACCTTGCTCGGCATGGTGCTGCGGTTCGTCGCCGGGCCGGCTGCCACTGCCGTCGGAGCCGTGGCTCTCGGGCTCCGCGGCGATGTCCTGCGCCTCGCTATCATACAGGTTATCATCTCCGGTTGATTACTGTCTTGTTTCCAAAAAGAAAGAGAAAATACTCTAAACTCGGTGACTCCAAGTCCAAGAACAAACTGCTCACGCTCTGTTTGCTTCCCGTGTCACCTGGTGATCACAGGCTGCGCTTCCACAGTCCATCACCACGTTTGTGTTTGCGAGGGAGTATAGTCTCCATGCTGACGTACTCAGCACTGCGTAAGTGTCTTTTGTTTTATTTGGTCAAGAAATTTACCTGAACACATGCCCTAGCTCGTCGGCAACTGAAAATAACTGAGGCGGTGACTGTTTCTAAATATGCAGGGTTATATTCGGCACTCTGGCTTCGTTGCCCGTGTTAATCGTGTATTTCATTGTTCTGGGTCTCATTCCGTGCTAGTCCTGGTTTCTGTCTCACTGGAAATTGTAACACATATATAGCATTGCCATTTATGTGGATGTACAAATGTGTAGAGGAGCTTCTTGAACTTGTACTTCTGCTCATCTGTGAACAACAGAGTACGTAGATTTGGTTCTTCTGTAACTGTGACTGAACAACAGAGTACGTAAATTTGAGACTTTTTTTCTTCCTGAAGAACGACAAACTAGAGACAAATGCTAATAACGTAGCATATGCTAATTTAAGTATGACGTGATGAAGAACCACATGCTTCCTGTCCTCCACCTCTCGAAACCTGATGATCTGATGATGATGGCGCTTTTGCAGTGCTGGTGCGTCATCAGAATTTTAATCCAGCTCCGGTTTCCGTCATATCGGTTCCGTCGATGCACACGCTCGGCCGTCGAAGACTGCACTCAACATGTCCGTTTCCTCCGGATTCTCGCAGTCAGGGGAGGGAACAATTCTCGGCTTCAAGATATCCTGAAGAAAGCAGGAAGCACCCCTACCAGTGGAATCTTTCATTTCATTGAGGTCATATCTGCACGGGAGCAGGAACCAGCGGCCTAGAAGAGGCATCTTTCTCTCAGAGCATGCCGTGTTTCCACTGCAAAACAAATTCAGAAAACCGACGTTCGTATGCCTCTTTAGGATGGCGACGGCTACATTTTTTAGCCTCCACTAGCTTCGATGTGAGTGTCAAGTATAAGGGGATAATTCATATTTCGCCACTATCTAAGGTTGGAAATCATGATTTGCCATTCCTAAAATTTGAATCTATATTTTGCCATTATTTAGCCTTGATGATTTCATTAATATTTAATCTGACATAGAAATGATCGTTCTACTCTTAGTTCAAAAAAAAGAAAAAAAATAATTACTGAAAAATTAGACATAACATTTGAACATATATTTGGCATGTTAAAATGTCATGTTAAAATATTGCACCAAAATTATTTTTAATATCAATTATATATTCAAATATTATGTCTAATATTTTAGTAGTTAATATTTTTTCAATTTTATTTGAACTAACGGTAGAACAGTAATTTCTATGTCACGTTAATTAAATGTTAATAAAGCCATCAAGACTAAATGGTGGCAAAATATGGATTTAAGATTTAAGAGTGGCAAATTGTGATTTCTAACCTTAGCTATTGACAAAATATGAATTGTCGCCAACTGTAAGAGGGGGAAGAACTGCAATTCACCAATAATCCCTAACCACCGATTTAATACTAAGATATTATTTTATTGGAGAAGTGACACCCATTTGCAGCAAAGCATCTAGTGAAATGAGAATGCGCACTAGCAGCACTAGTGCTGTAGTGCACTCCAGAGAAGAACAGAGCTGCATGCATTGCGTCTTGAATCCTGTCGGGCAGGCAGCATCTGAAATCCTGCATTCTAGTGGCAGGGGGGAAGCAATGCACAAGTTCCATGTTCCATCGCAGATTAGACCTGGCCATGACTGCCTGCCCATCTAATCTGCATGGAGATTGTACTTGGTTTCATCCGGATTCGTGGTGAGTGCGCTGAACAAATGCGTTTACGTGATATATAATACAGTACCGTTGTCGCTGTCTATTATCAAGTTGCAGCTTCAGGACCTGAAGAAAGCAGGAAGGATATTTAACGCAATGGTTATGGCATCCCTTTCAGTTCGGTGGTAGAATCTTCCTTCCACCCCGGGCACAAGGCATTTTAGAACAGAGAACCGTCCGATCGACTCTGCACGGTTCTGCTCTATTTAAGTTTTGGCACGTAAATCATGTGCATAGAAATACTGAAAGGACTTCACTTTGTTCATTTACCATGTACTTGATCTTAAATACCACACACGTCTCAGCTGCTACCTGTCCATTTCGTAGATGACCAGACGAAACACAGGTAGAGGTCACACTATTGGCATGATCCTGCCATGCGTCATCACGCTGGGCACAAAGTGCCAACACACTGTTCCAAGCACTAGCAATACTTACTCATCTCTAAACAGGGCATCAGCTGGGAAAACATTGTGTGCACCTGAAAATCATGTACAGGCAGACGAATGCCATACTACTACACATTAAGGTACTAAAAATGTATATACTGCTCCACCGTTAATTTTTCAGGTTGGTGACAAATCGGATACGTGATACTCTCTCTGCTTTTTAATTTTTGTCCCAGGTGAAAATTTAAGTTATTTTTCTATCATTCATCATATTAAAATTTTTAGTTTAAATATATAAATTATAAGGTAGCTTAAATTTTATCTAATAATAAAATAAATTATAAATATATATATGAGAGTGTTAAAATATTAAATAGGAACAATGGTTAAACATGATTTAAATATAAAATGTGACAAGAATTTAATATTACCAGGCATTTTGCTTAAGCTTGTTTTTGACGATGATGACGATGCGTGCAGAGACGTGAGTCAGTTTATTTGTTAACGTCGCCTGGTCGCCACCATCATTAACACGGACTGCCGACTAATTAGCCACTTGCACCGAGACAGACGTCTCACAAATCACAATTGCCCATATCTCGTATTCTCGTGTCGCCCATACGCCTTGACATGCTTATGAAATGCTCCGATTGCAAGGGTCGCTATCGCTTGCCACGGCCGGTTTGACTTCGGAGGACTCGTAAGACGGAAGGGAGGTTGCGCGACGATCAGAGATCAGACGGCCCAACGTTACCGTGCCGTCAATGCCGCGTTCTCCTTTCATTTGAGGGATAGGCTGGAAACTTGGATGGTGCTACTCCTTGTACAGATACAGATGGTCGTTGGAGCTTCTTGTACAGTGACGTCTACATCCAGAATTCCCAGATTCGGGACCTCGCTGACTGACACTGACGCAGTGACGCGCACAACCTCCAAGCGTTTCAATCGCCGCCGTAGAGTAGAGCGACCAGCGGTAGCGGTGGCGGTGCGGCGCATGCGCGAGGTCCAGGGAAGTGCCGCGTCCCCATCGTCGCTAGCGGCCCAGCGCGCCGTCTCGTGTCATCCTCGTTCCTATCGCCCCGTGCACCAGGTCCAGGTCCACCGCCGCCGCGCGGCCCCCGTCCTCCCCTCTACATATCCACACTTGTGCAGTGCGTCCCGGCGACACCCCGCCCCCACGCCGTCGGTCGGCGTATACCCCACCCGCACCCGCACCGGCCGCCCCGCCCACATGCTGCGCTGCCACACGCCGCCGCAATGCGGCGGCCGCGCGCCGCCCCGCGGGGAGCCGCGCCCGGCGTCGGTGGTGCGGTGCGCGCGGGGCGGGCTGCCGCCGCAGGCGTCCGGCCTCGAGACGGCGCGCGCCGCGGCGTTGGCCAAGGCGGAGCGGCCCAGCCCCAGCCTGGCGGAGCGGCTGCGGCTGGGGAGCCTCCTGGAGGACGGGCTCTCGTACAAGGAGAGCTTCATCGTGCGCTGCTACGAGGTGGGGATCAACAAGACGGCCACCGTCGAGACCATCGCCAACCTCCTCCAGGTACGCCGACAATGGATCTGAATTTAGGATTCGTGCTTTCCGCTGGCTCGATTCGAGCGAGGGCGGCTCAGATTCGATGCCTTTTGGATCTGAATTTTAGGAAGGTCCAGGCATGTGGTAGAATTAGCTACGACCATAGCTTGATTGGTGGCCACGACTGTATTCTACAAGAGCAATACGACTGCTGCTCAGCTCTACTATAGATAGCTTTGATTAGTGACTGGTGGCTGGTGGGTGCATTAACATCCGAACTGTCCTGGTCTTATACAAGTCACTGCTGGATAGTGACAAATCTTAAATCGCCCACGGAGTTTGGCCCTTAGTGTCTGCACCCCCGTAGATGACAACACCCATTAGCCTGACAAAAAGACGACGGCTCCCATTGAGCACAACATTGCTCTAAACTGTTGTTGAGCTGGTGCTCTTGAATTAGGGTGTATTCTGCATGGTTCACTTCTGCTTCTTAGTTGCTTGCTTATAACTTATAAGTTGAGGTTGTTATCTTCTGAAATCTGTTGTAAACTAATATTTCTAGCAAGGTTTATCTACCTATAGTTTTTAATAAATTTGGACCAAATGTCATTATGTATATAAACAACCTCATAGGCAATGCCAATAGGCAATTATGAATCAAGTCAGGCATGATAAGCGTGTGTGTGTGTGGGGGGGGGGGGGGGGGGGGGGAATTCTGAACGTGCTTGCTGTGGCATCCGCACATGGTATTTTATGCTGGTTTACATTATAAGTGTTTACAGTATTGATCCATGTAGTTTTTACAACAAATGGGCCCAACGTTTACATTATTGATCCATGTAGTTTCTTATCAACGAATACAATAAGAACTGTACTATATATTTTGTTTCTACTTTCAAGTGTCCTTTCTTTATGCTAAACACTCTTGTAACTACAGGAGGTAGGATGTAACCATGCGCAAAGTGTTGGGTTCTCCACCGATGGTTTTGCCACAACCACGACGATGAGAAAACTTGGACTTATTTGGGTGACCAATCGAATGCACATTGAGATCTACAAATACCCAGCTTGGTAAATCCCCATGCTTACATTGACCTTTTGTCTCGACCCTTGTTATTTATCTTAGCCTGACTTGTATCTCTGTTGCTGTTAGGGGTGATGTTGTTGAGATTGAAACGTGGTGCCAAGAAGATGGAAGGATCGGTACTCGTCGTGATTGGATACTCAAGGACTTGGCTAATGGTGAAGTTATTGGCAGAGCTACTAGGTAACTGCTGTTGACATAAAGCAGTTGACTTTCTTTGGCATCATATTCTGTTGAAAGTTGATATCATGCCTATAATCACATCTGGAACCTTGTTTGTGCCTCCTGACAGAAATTAAAAAGGGCAATTAATCATTTCATGCACATGTGAGCTTGATTTTTCTCGCCTGTTGAAACTTCACCCCCACCTCCTCTTTTGGTAAGGTAGTATAGGCCTTTAGTCAAATGGTATCAATTATCAAAATGCGTAGACTTTCTCATGCCTGGTCTCTGGCTGTACCCACCATATGTTTGTCTGGTAGACCTGCAAATGAGAACAACCTTCATTCAGGAAGGTAGATCATCTAATGAGGCTTTAGTAGAGAAGCAAATTGTTACAAAACTGGAACTTATCGCTCGAGCTTATCTGTTTCATTCTTTTTGTTTGTTTAGTGCAAATCTGTATATCCATTATGTTTGTACAGAACAAATTACAATGTCTTGTCACTTTTTTGTCCAGCAAGTGGGTCATGATGAACCAAAATACACGCAGACTTCAGCGAGTCAGTGACGAAGTAAGGGATGAGGTATTTGTACATTGTCCAAAGACTCCAAGGTAAGTGATTTCAGTTTTGTTGTCAACATTCTGCATATAGATTGATTTCATGGATACGTACTCAATAATCTTTTGTTGTCCAAATAGCTTGAACAATTTTTGCCTGGATCAGTGCATAGAGTTGTTGTGATTGCAACTTTTCTTATAGATTGTCACTATAGTAGTCATAAGAGTTGTCACAAATTGTCATTGTGCAGATTAGCTTTCCCAGAGGAAAATAATGGCAGTTTGAAGAAGATTCCAATTCTTTCAGATCCTGCACAATACTCGAGACTAGGGCTAGTGGTTAGTTCTCTCCTTCATAAGTACTCTGGTTCTTTTGCACATCAGCAATAACAATGCTGACAGACTTCAATTTCTGAACTGCAGCCAAGAAGAGCTGATCTGGACATGAACCAACATGTCAATAATGTCACTTACATTGGCTGGGTCCTTGAAGTAAGCTTCCACCAGGCTTTCCTTACTGCTAATCTTGCTTTCAAACTTTGCTTTGTTCAGGAATATCTAATCTGAGTAGAGTTCAGTGACACACTTTTTAGGTTTTACTTTCTAGTTTAACTTCAAGAGAGATTATCATCCTTACTTATTTCTGATGGTTTCTGATGACTCTTCATTCGTCCACATGGCAGAGCATACCTCAAGATATAATTGATACACATGAGTTGCAAACGATCACTCTTGACTATAGAAGAGAATGCCAACACGATGACATAGTTGATTCACTTACTTACATTGAGGAAGGGGAGGATAAAAGTATGAATGGTTCTGCTTCTGCAGCACCACACAAGGAGCAGCAGCAGCAGTTTCTGCACTGCTTGAGATTTGCAGGGAGTGGGGATGAGATCAACCGTGGCCGCACTGTGTGGAGGAAGCTAGCTCGATAAAACTATTTTGATCATTACCCTTTGTATCATGCTCCCTCCTTCCATTTTTCTATTCACGGCTAGCCAGCATCCTTGAGTCCTTACCACAATTTTGTGATGAACTATTATCCCTTTGGAACGTAACATGTAATGATGCCAATTTGGGACAATTATTGGATGTCAGCTAGAGTGGAAGCTGCTGTCCGTGTTGTATCAGTGAACAATGCTTATGATCAATGATCTGTTTTTTTCTCCACCGACTACAACTTTGTGTCCACCGAATATACAAATGAATTGCAGTACTATCCTTGTACAAGTTGCTTCCTAAGAAATTTTTGGTCCAATTTTGTCCATTTCATCAATGAGAAACACTCTAAAATGTTCCATCGATGATAAAAAAAAAAGTCAATTGATAAAGAGCTTTTATATTGATAAATCTTCATGCCAGGTAGCATATGCAAATATTGGATCACCAATTAATCATACATATTATGTTTGACATCTCAGCATAAAAGAAAAGAGAAATCATACGAACCAGTTAATTTTATAGATAATGGAATTTACTTTATGACCGTGATGATGTAACCGCTTTCTTCAAAAAAAAAAAATATGCCAAGAGACGGTTTGGAATTTTGGATGGGTTATAGCATCTCCAACCGGTACTCTATTTCCTCCTCTATCCTTTATTTTACAGAACCAGCGTCAAAAACAACCTCCAATCGATGCTCTATCTAGCACTCTATCACTGTTCTAATCGCTATCGCTTCTCCTCCGCTTGCTAGAAGTAGCGATTCAAGCCTGCTCGCTATCAAGCAACCGTCTCCCGGATTCGTACTTGCGCGCCATCTCAGTGAAACTTCAGCCCCATTTGATGAGTAGAAGCGATTCAAATTGTGGTCTGAATAGTAAACTGTATCAAAAGACAAAATCGTAAAACGTTTGACCTCAAAAATTGGTTGCTCTCGATGCGTGCATTATCTTTCTCTCTTTCCCGTCCCCGATTAGTGGCTGGAGCATCACGAGTCGACTCCTTCTCTCTTTCTTTCTCTCTCTTCTCTACGGTGATGTTTGGATTCAGATTGGGATGCGGATATGGAAATAAATGGGATGTGATTAGGTGGGTTGGGGTTAGAGATACATGATTTGATTTCCATAACCTATGTTTGGATATTTTATTTGGAATAGGGAAAAGATGGAACCCACATAGTTACAAGAGACCCAACCCTATTTCCCATCATAATCCACCCTCTCCTGTGGGTTTTGATTTTCTGGATATGAGGATTATATTTTCCTAACCTATTTCCCTAATCCAACTCAGCCAAACATTAGAAATGACATCCAATCTCCCTTATTTCCCTAACCCATCCTCTATTTCCAAGAATCCAAACATCACCTACATGTGTTGGGTCCTGAGGAAGAAGAAGATGAATAGTAAGTGATGAGCTAGCTGGGCCTAGTGGGTCAAGACGAAGAGAGCATATGGTTAGCTGGTCTTGCTACCTTCTCTGTTTTCATTAATTATAAAATTATTTATTTAGATGTATAATTGAATTGTAATTAAATAAAAAAATATATTTCTATTGCAAATATGACTAGTAAGGAAAAAAATTCTATTTCTTAATTTTCTGAAGTTCATCATCAAGTATGAGTATGAATGTGTGAAGAGAGAAAGAGAGAGAGAGTTAGTTACATAATATTAATAAAAAATAGGAATAGCGTATGAAGATGCTGATTCGGTTGGAGAGCAGTGAAAAATAGAGAACGAAATCAGGATGAAGCATCCTCTATTCAAAGATATAGAGAGTGAAATATGAAGGATCAGTTGGAGATGCTCTTAGAGCTCCATAGACCATTGTTGGATGAGATGGAAAAAAATAGACTATTTTACTCCAATAATAATTTGTATGTTTAAAATTGTCTCATATTTTAGAAGTTTATTAGTAGCCTCTTGTAGTCTTGTAGAGACAAAAACTTGCAAACTGCGGAGGTTCGCTCTCCGTGTCGGTCTCGTGCGCTATAGGCGGCGGCTGTGGACGACGGCAGACCTAGCAGCGGCTGGGGTCTCGTCTCGTGCGGGTGCGGCCAGCGTCTGTTCCTCCAGGTGAGAAGCGAGCTCTTCTCCCCCAATCCTCTAGAGAATCCTGCTTCTTCCTTTTGTAGCTGACATTTAGGCTGGATGTAGCGGGGATGGGTCGATCCCTGCGCGAGGGCGGAGGTGGGGGCGGAGGTGGTGGCGGGGGCGGGGACTGGGACTGGGACGGGGACGGGGACGGGGACGGGGAGATTTCATCCTAATCGGGGATGGGGTTGGGGATTGGGAGGGGAAGTTTCATCTCTCGGAGGAGAGGGGTCTCTCCGCCGGCGTTAGGTAGGGCGGCTGCCCTACCTCGCCCTATTGCTCAGTCCGCCTTGTTCTTTGTGTTAACCTTGCCGCCCTACCTCGCCCTATTGCTCAGTCCTCCTAGTTCTTTGCGTTAAGCTTGCCGCTGAATTATCTGTTGCACGGCACCCTACTGTTCTGCTAATCTTTCTCTTTTTAGGACAGGCACCTGCTCATCTATCCAAGATCAACCTACCCAGAGGTACAGGCAAGTTCGCCGTCAGACTGTTGGGGTTAAATTGAACACCGACGCACCACATCTGAGTCTGCCCTGTTGAGGAGTGATGGGGAAGAAGGTGAAGGCCAAGAACATGCGAAAAACACAGCAACGGGAGCGGCCTGCCGCATCCTCGGATGCTGGATCCGGTGATGCTGCATCGCAGGATGCAAGCTACTCGACGGAAGAAGCTGCTGTGTCGGTCAGTGGCAGGGAGCAGTGTGGCCACTACAGCCGTGACAGTGCCCACTTAGACATGGTCCTACTGGAGATCTTGTCCTCCAAGCATTATGCGTCATGTGAGCATTGCCGTGAGGACGCCCCAAGAAAGAAAGGAGGCAAGGAGAAAGGTGGTAAGCAGCAGAAGAAGAAAGGAGGTGGCTCGAAAGGCTCTGCCAAGGCTCAATCTAAGGTGGAGAAGAGTGACATGTGGGTTTGCTTGGACTGTGGTCGGCAGTTTTGTGGTGGTGAAGGCGCTGATATAAAGCCATATGGCCATGCCAGAAGGCATGCTAGGCAGGACCGGCATTGGTGGGCTGCAAAGTATGATGACCCAACAGTTGCATATTGTTTATCATGTGAAAAGGAGGTGTCAGTTGAGATGCCCGAACTAAAAACAGTTGTGGCAATGACAGCGGATGATACAATGGTTGGCGCAGAGGATAGCGATGCATCAAGTTTAGCTAATTGCCATGGTAATGTTATTAAAGGGCTTCCAAATCTTGGGAACACATGTTTCTTCAATGCAGTGATGCAGAATCTCCTTGCGCTTGATGGCCTGCGCAGGAGGATGTTAGGATCAGATGTTCCGACAGGACCCCTTTCTATGTCTTTGAAGAAGCTCTTTGTGGATTCCAGTGCTTCAAATGATACAGGGGGTACACTTAGCCCGAAGAACCTATTCTCAAGTATTTGCTCGAAATATCCGCAATTTAGGGGCTACCAGATGCAGGATAGTCATGAATTACTCCGCTGTTTTCTTGATGGGTTACGTACGGAGGAAACAGAAGCACGGAAGCTAGCGGAGGATGCTTCTGATGCAGGGGTTCCAACAATTATTGACTCCATTTTTGCGGGTCAGCTGTCTAGTACTGTGTCCAGCACGGAATGCTCTCACAGTTCAGTTAAACATGACCAGTTCCTTGATCTCTCACTACCAGTTCCATCAAGGAGGCCTCCTGCCAAGAGTGTTGCATCACCACCAGCAAAGAGGACCAAACAGTCAATACGAGATAGGAACAAAAGTCGCAGATACGGGAAAATTCCTGCTCGAGCATCTCCTACTGTAGAAGAA
Source organism: Eleusine indica (assembly GCA_030378355.1). Taxonomy (NCBI): domain Eukaryota; kingdom Viridiplantae; phylum Streptophyta; class Magnoliopsida; order Poales; family Poaceae; genus Eleusine; species Eleusine indica. The sequence continues at coordinate 55,850,227 of CM059496.1, read as the reverse complement.
AATAACGAAGAAAAGATTCAAACAGTTGCTGAGTGCAAAGATTCCCAAACTCCTGGTTCAGAATCAGGACAGGCGGTCAGTGAGAAAGAACATGGGCCCTCTGAATGTAGCGAGTCATGTGCTTCTGTGTCTAACCAAGAACCGAATGTCACTTCAAATGTGGAGAATGACATGAGCTGGTTGGATTATGTTGCTGATGCAAGTGAAACAAAGTCTGAGATTCTTGATTCTGCAGATTCTGTTGAAGCAGGACAGATTGAGGAAAGTAAACATGCCATACTTGACTCGTTTCACCCTCAAGATGATGCCTTATCTAAGGAGCAGAACTTTGGTTCCGAGCACTCTGGTGAGAATGCTGTTGATGTTGCCACCTCCTTACAGCCTGTTATCTTGCTTCCTTATGATGAGTGTGGTAGCATTGCCAAGGAATTTAATGGAACTGAAGAAAATTCACAGACAGAATATGCAGAACCTCCTCCAGTTGTTTCTCCAGTGACACAAGATAACACACAACCTGCATCTGGTGGTGATGTGGAGCAAGATGAATTTGTTGGCTTTGGTGATATATTCAACGAGCCTGAAGTTACTTCTGAAGTCAATAAAGGAACTGGTAAGGTAGAAGATATTGATGTGATGGCTTGGAGTAGCAACAGCGCTGACGATGAGGTAGATGATAGTAATGCTCCTGTATCTGTTGAGGGCTGCTTAGCTTTGTATACTGAGCCAGAACTGTTATCTGAACCATGGCATTGTGAGCACTGTACTAAAGCTGCACGTGCAAACACTAATGAAGCAAAAAATGGCATAGAGCTGATGGAAAGTGCCAGTGAAAGAAAGGGCAACGAGGAGATGATGGCTGATGGTGTTGAGAGACAAGATGGTGAGAAGTTGGTCATGAGCTGCAGCAAAAAAGAGGACATTGATCAGATTATGACTATGGATGGTTGCTCTGACAATGTACATCCTGATATGCAGTTCACAGAAGGTGAGTATGCAGACCCTGCTTTGGCTGAGCTTGAACAGACCCCCAATGGTAATTTTGCAGAGATTGGAAATACAAATACGCAAGAAACAGTTGTTTTGTTCACTACCAATAAGCTTGAACAGTCAAACTGCAAAACATACCAACAGGAACATTGCCCAGATATGAAAAGCTCAACGGTGGAATTAACATCTTTCAGTAAGCAACCTCATGATTCCTTGATGCAGCAAAATGATGGAAATAATGTGGATATGACAGCTGAAGCAACAAGTACACCACTGAGTTGTGGTGATAATGATTCAGTTTCTTGCAGTGCAACTAACACTGTGAAACCTGAATGTGGTGGTATTGCTCTAGAAGAAGTGATTAGTAGCCTTCCGTCTGATGCAGAAAGAATCTTGCCATCAGTGAAAGATAATGAAGATGCCAACACAAGGAATCAGGACAGGAGGAAGCGAATGAAGATGGTCGGTAAGGCACATCAAGTGCAAGATAAACAAAATGAAAAGAAAGAGAACAAAACAAAGGTTTTCAGAGCTGCAATGAGAAGAATTCTTATAAGCAAGGCTCCACCTGCATTGACAATTAATTTGAACAGATTCAGCCAGGACTCTCATGGTCGGTTTAAGAAATTAAAAGGACATGTGCGCTTTAAGGAGATGCTTGATATACGGCCATTCATGGACCCTAGGTACCGAATTTTCTACTGAAAGCATCTACTTCAACTTTTTTAAAACAATCCAACAGTTTTTTTTTATAGCTGCACCGTACACTATTAGTTTATTCCTATTTGCAATATAGAGAGCCCATGACCTGTCTATGTTTACTCATTGGTCATGTAAAATATTTATACTATAAAGCCATCTCTGTTATGGTTTCAATAACTGAGATTTGTGTTGTTGCAAAGGAAATTGGCAATTTCGCTTGATAGTTTCCATATAGTGCTAGTTCCTCATACATAGCTCTACTCTTGGGATCTGAGAGGATAAAACAAGAACCATGTTATCTCCATTTGGTAGTTTAATGGACTTTTGCTATAATGATAAAAAAGAACTTGTCCTACCTAGGAGGAATTAGCTGACTTTTAATTAAATAGAAATAGACACCCAATTTCGTGTCAAAGACTTGAACCAAGCACATGCCTTAACCAACTGAGCTAGACTCAGTTGCTGCCTTTTTTTTTTTAGAATGATTCAACATAACATGTGGTGCTTCTTTTGTGTCAATGCTTTCTTATAGAAGAATCTGAATTAGATTTTTCATGTTGGTGTCAGAGTACTAGGGAACTATGCTACAAGTGTCGTATTATTTTTCTTAGTCGACAACTTTTAGTTCTAGGACTTTTTACAGAAGCCATTTCTAATCATTTGCAATCTCATTCTCTAATTTGACTTTTCATGTTTCTCTATTCCCTGAAAGTGTGGATCTTCTATATTCATGTTTCTTTGTTACAACTCACAGAATAGAGTATTGTGATATAAACTAATGTGTCATATGTACTGTTTTTATACAATGCTATTGGTACAATGTGAGTTGCTTGTTTCACAATGTTTTAGGCCATCTGGACGGCGTTTAAACACGTTTAGACGGATTAAACGGTTTGCTACTGTAGCACTCTGTAGCTGTATAAGTAGCAAAGAAAAAGGGAAAGAAGAAGAGAAAAAAGGAAAAAGAGAAGCAGAATGTGCTGTGCCAGCCCAGCCCATTAGCAGGCCCATATTCCACCGTGTTTTCTTCCCTTCTTATCCACACAACAATTGACGCCACCAGCCAGCCACCCCAGCAAATCGACATCAGCCGGTGGCCACCAGCCATTCTTCCTCCCCCGAAGCTCCCCTGCTCCTCCCTCTGTCCTGCCCCTGCTGTTCCTCTGCTCCTTTCCCGCTCCTCCCCTTCTCTGCAGCTGAGGCGTTTACGGCGTCTACAACTGCTGTTCCGTTCAGGCCGTTTATGGCGTTTTTTCCCGTTGTTGACCGTTTAAATGGGTCAACCGTTTAGGAGAGCAATTAGGACGTAAACTACACAGTTGTCCCCCGTTTATGGTTTAGACGCGTCTCGACGGCCGTTAAAAACCGTTTAGGAAAACAATGTTGTTTCAACTTATAAGTAATCTATTATTCACTGCTAGATCACAAGCACAACCCATATGAGGGCAACTTGGTAGGGTTTTAGAAGTGCAACCCAATACTTGCATGGGTGGGTTCACCATGTATGTTTTCAACTGATTTGAACATGTGTTGACTTTGGTATGTCTTCAAAAAGTAACCTCAGCTTCTTTTTTTTTTTTTTTTTTTTTTGGCAACCATGTATGATGAATATACATAGAATGAGCTGAACCAATTTCCCTGATTCCCAACACATTCTGTCTTTGAAAAGTAACTTCAGCTTATATGGTGCAGCTCATGTATAATGAGTTGTACCATTGGTGCATTGACAAGTACTCAAGAGTCTGAACTGTATGTCTGCACGAGGTAGAGAAGAAAAGAAATGTCATGTTCTAGCTTCCAGTCCCTGATCGACTGAAACAAGTTTCCAGATTCATATTCTTTTTGGTTCGGCCTAATTTGGATCAGAATACTTAGGAGCCCGAAGTGGACAAAATGAATTTTGCTAGGAACTCAAAGTGGACAATAAATTTCGCTAGAACTCAAAGTAGACTGAAGCATTGTAGTTGTGTGTGAGGGATATGTGCTATTGAATATCATCTGTCAGTGTCCTAAGCACTCACACATTATGATGCACTTGAGCTTATCATGTGATTAAATCTGTACGCTACCCAACTTGCTAACCTTTTTTTTGGCGATGGATATGTTGTGCATAAATACTGTATGCTGATGCCCCGTTGATCTAACCGAGAAATTGTTTTGAATGATTAAGTTAATTGATCAGTAGCCCGTCTGACCGCATGGTCTGTTGGTATCTTGGGTTTTAATGTTTTTCACCTTGGCTATCTTCATTTGTTATAGTCTTTACATTGTACAAGTGTGTGATTTTAAAATTTGTAGACGTTTTATTTGTGGTTATGATGAGTAAGAGGTTTTGACTGGTTCCTTTAATGCGCAGATCCAAGGAGAATGACAGCACCATGTATCGTCTAGTTGGTGTTGTTGAGCACATGGGAAGCATGACAGGAGGTCACTACATCGCGTACGTGAGAGCTTGCAAGATTGGGGGTCGGCAACAGCAGAGGGGCGCCTCTAAATCCTGGTTTTATGCAAGCGATGGACATGTACGAGAAGCCTCTCTGGAGGAAGTTCTTAACTGCGAAGCTTACCTGCTTTTTTACGAAAGGGTGGGGGGCTAAAACGCCTGCTCATCTTTCAGTCATTTGTCTACCTTTCATTTGCTTGGTAGAAGAGATTCTTATGGGTGGATTTATCAATAGCTTAGTCTGTTGATACTTGGCGCACCCAATTTTTGGTGTTCTGGGAATCATAGTTGGAGATTAGTTGGAAACTGGGGAACAGTTGATACATACATTGGCAGGGCTTGGCTGAACAGTTGATGTTGAGCCTGGTACATTTCTTTGTTAAAGTGGTTGAGGTTGCTGCCCCTAAATTTTGCATGTTGGGGGTGCATACTGTAACGGTTTTAGGCAGTATTTTCTTTACCCCATACAAAGTTGTTTACACCTTATTGGTCGGATATAATTGATTGTACTTGTTGGGAGTTGTTTTATGTTCAGATTTTGTTTGCGTTTGAAAGTTCAGTTCCAGAGTGCGCTTTGCTTCCGTGTTGATACCGTTGGCCTGTCAATTTGTTTAAGAGTGCCATTTCTGTTGCTTCCTTTAGACTCCGTGGCAGTGCTGCTACGTTTGAACGCATCTGATGGACGAGTCTAGCGTGCAGCTGTGTTTCACAGGCTTTCAGCTAGGCGAAGCAAAGTGAGTGGGTTTACCGTTTACTCAGGCAGATGACGTGAAGAAGTGTCAGTTACCGCTGGCTGTTGCTTACTGATTTTGTACTACGTTTCCTGCTGTGTGTTCTGTTGGCATAACTCTGGGATCTCTAGGAGTAGAAACGAGAGTGGGAGTGATCTGTAAATCGGCGTACCTTTGCATCCAAGCCACTTCTCAGGTTCTGTCGGTGAAGATCTGCGCACGGGCAACGACGGTTGATGTAGAGGCATTTCAGTACGGCGGCGGTCATGTCCTTGTACGGTGGCGGCTGTTGGTGCCATCCCGTCACTTCAGTGCCTTCCTTCTGGATCGGATTAGGGTTCAGAGGTGGGATGAACAGTGGGACGATGAACCTCGTTGTACGTGAAACATGGTCCCCATCTCCTTTTATAGGCGCTGCGCGACAGGGGTTCACCAGCCCTCTTTGGGCTGGACGCCTCCGATCAGGGCGTGGTTCAAGGATCTAATGGGCCGTTGGGCCTATTGATGGAGATCAACCTAACATTCTCCTCCTTGATCTCGTCTTTCATGCTTTTAACTTTATACCTTGAAATAATATATTTCAAAGTACTTGTTTCATCACAAATTTGTATATAGAGCATGTTTCGTCGTCACGGTTAATCACTGATAGAATCAACAGCTACAACACAGTCCTCTGTTCTGAAACAGATCATTCAACCTTGCGTCTCTTATTGTCCGAAAATTATAGACTATACCATAAATTCCATATCGACTATGTGCTCTCTAAGCACACTGGACAGTAAGCCTTTAATGAGCAGATCTGCTAACACTTGTTCATTCCTTTTATGCTCAAGCATTCCAACATAATTCCGGACTTTCTCCTCAACAACGTATAACTTTGGGTCAATGTGTTTGGCATCACATTTGACTTGTTGTCACAGGAGTGAAACACATTATGATTATTGCTATTATTAACCATTATCAATTCCGAGTACAAGTTTCCTTAACTATTTTGACTGTCCCTCAGCCTTATATCATGTTAAGTCATATCTTTTCGTCATATTGATGATAATTCTTTGCTAATTCATATCTATTCATCACATTGATGATAATTCTTTTATTCTTTGAAGCTTTTCTACACAAAAACTTCAAGTGTGAAATTAGCGACAATTATAAATTTCGCTACACATTTCACGCGTTCTATCATTATGCTCACAACCTTTTATGTATATTTTTGTACTCATAACTTTTTGAGAGTACTTGTATCTTTTAGCATCAGGCCAATATCTTTAACTCCATTCCAATGATCTATATCTGAACTAGATATTGCCAAAATAACCCGAATACGTGAACTTTATTAGGATAATATCAAGCTTCCAACAGCTGAAGCATATGGTACCATATTCATTCAATCTATGTCATATCAATTCTTGGAACACTATAGTTCCTAAAAACATTACCCTTGACTTTAAGGACAGGCGTAGGTTATTCTCACATGCATATGCCAGAGACTTTCTTAGTATGCCTATGCGATACTACTAATATCCCTTTTCCTTTAATCTTGGTGAGCTTTCACCAAGATCAAAACTTTGAGGATAATATTTTTATTCTTCTCCTGTAATAGGATAACATCACTACTCGCAAGTAAGATGTTCTCCACATATACAGGATTTAGAAGATCAATCTCTAATTCTATAACTTTTGCATAAGTGCAATCGTCCTCTTATTATTTTGAAACTCAAAGTTTCTCATTGTTCTACCAACCTTTTAAACATCACTGTCAACAGACTTGTCTTTAATCCATAAATGGATTTCTGCTGATGATGTTCTAAGGTTCTTTTCTTTCATGACAAAAATGTCATGTAATACATTTTTCTCAGATCCTCATTAGGAAGAATCATCTTTGCTTTCATCCGATATAGCTCAGATCATGATATGCCATCAATGCCATTATAACTTTGAAGAAATTATTATACAAGACGTGAGAAAATGTCTCATCGTAATATGTTCCTTCTCCTTAAGTAAAACCTTTATCATATATTCTTTCTAGAGTCATGTTTAATCTTATAGACTCATAACGATCTATTGTTTTGACTCTATCAGGATCTGTATTCCCTTTGGAGTCACATTCAATATTATAGACCCATGTCTGCCTACTGTATTGACCATTTGGACAAGCGAGCGCCTATCATGGCCTCTTCATTAGAGGTGAGATCGCCCTCTATGGTAATCAGAAAACTAATTTTCTTATTCTTTGAGACCTTAAGGTCCTCAGCTAGTACATTTCTTCCATATGGGGATGTTGTTTGCACTTTTATTGCCCAGAGGCAATTGATTCCATAATCTCTTGTATAACAAGAAATTCACTGTACTTGAATCATTGAAGTGGACACGGAGCCCGACTTCTCTTCAAGTCTTAGATCTCAGCAAAACATGCTCCTCAGATTCCTGCCTTCTTCAGAGATGACGTGTCTTTAAATTCTTTAAACTATACGGGTTTACTCTGTTATAACTTTATTCTTTATGGTACTTTAAGTACCATCTTGGTATTCCTTCGTCAAAACATCAGAAATTCATCTATATCTTTACTTTAGGGGTATTATTAATATGGCCACTGTACTCCTCCAAACGATCATAATTTTTCTACAGTAGATCACTTTAGGTGCCATATTATCATCTTTATAGGAGAGTTTCATCATTCTTCCTCCCCCTCGAAATGTGGAAAGAACTTTTCTGCCATAATTTCAAAAACCATTTATAACTCTTGTGACTTGAGAAAACTTTAATTATCTACTTCATTCATCTGATTACATCATACAAAAAGAAGTTATCTTTTAACTCATATGGGAGTAACTTTTTCCTCATTCCATTTCAAAAATTCAATAGAGTTCTTTATCATCAGTACTTTTACAAGTCATACTTGCGTATCATTCTTATCTTTTGGTTCGTCTTCTCTTTAGACTCATTAAGTGCTTAATGATTATCGCACATAAAGTGCATAATCGATACCGGAATAACATAAGAGCTACTCCATACTTTTCTCTAAAAACACATGAGTCATTACATCATTCTCCCGCCAAGCAGGATGAGTCTTTTCACAACCTTCTGCCATACAGGATTTTCTTAACACAAATATTATGCCATCTTTACCCTGCCATGCGAGTATTTTCTCAGACTTTGCTCTTCGTACGGGTATAATCATTATCATCTCTTTCCCGCCATGCGGGTAATTTCCTCGAAGTGACATGAATACTTGTATTGGCTCATATTCAATCATCAAATTCAGAAATAAATCCGAATATTCTATGACACATACATACTTAATCCAACGTTGGTCAAATTAAACATGTATATGTCTTATCATATCACAATCATTAAAAATAATAATAAAATCTTGTTCATTGAGAGTACAAGAAAAGTAATTTCTCAGGACTCTCAATGATACATTTGTTTCTTGAATTAGTATCTAAGAATTCTTTTCTTTTAAAGCCATTCTCTAGAGGGACATACTCCCTCACATTATAACTCTTTTCATGATCATCTTTGGGGTCACAAGTATCCAATCTTTTGCTTTCACGAGTGAAAGCATGAAAACCTCTCAGTCTAAGAAAATTAGATAGTAATCAATAATAATAAGCATAAAATTAACCCTATGTTGGTCTGATCAATGATATGCATATTAATCTTTTAATACTTTATCTTATATTCTAAATTACCGTTGGACAGAAATAGAATAAACATCATCTTTATACATAAATTTTAAATCACCATTGGGTAGAAAAAAAATAAATGCATATAACTCATAAATAAAGTGATGACATATCTATTAAACAACTTTGCTAAGAAAGCAACATGATCATCAACTTTATTGCAGCGAAAACGTAAAAAACTTTCTCTAGTTAAAGAGCATCACTTGTTTAAGAGTGCCATTTCTGTTGCTTCCTTTGACTCCGTGGCAGTGCTGCTACGTTTGAACGCATCTGATGAACGAGTCTAGCGTGCAGCTGTCTTTGACAGGCTTTCAGCTAGGCGAAGCAGTGGGTTTACGCAGGCAGATGACGTGAAGAAGTGTCAGTTACCGCTGGGATTTTGTACTACGTTTCCTGCTGTGTGTTCCCTACTCCCCGTGTTGCAACGTGACAGCTGCTGCAAGTTGGAACGATCCGCGGGCCGAGCCATGTTGCAAGCGTACTTGACGTCCCAGCCTGCGAGATTGATCTCAAGCAGGAATAGAGGCGAACGCGCACCAACCGATCCGCCGTGCACTGCGCTGCTGCACCAAACGAGCAGAGGCCGGGTACCGTCAGAAACGGCCTGAGAGGAAAGCACACTTTTTTTGATGAAACTGGAGGGCAAAAGGCACACTAGTATCGCCTACCCTACCGGTCGGTTCGTCCCCATCCACCCGTGTCCATCAACGGCGGCGCGCGACCGCAGCTCACGCTCAGACAGTCAGCCGCCGCCTGCCTGCGTGGCCTCCTCCCGAGCCCCGAATCGCAACAAGTCCGCGTCGCGCGGTGGTAAAATTGGGGAAGACGCGGCTCGGCCGGCGAAGCCATTTTCCATCGCGCGCGCGGGGGGCGCCAAATGCCAAGTGGCCGCCGCGGACACGCTTCCAAAACAAGAGTCCGCGCGGCGGGAGGCGGCCGGGTAAACTATAACAGCCAAAAAACGCCCGCGCCGCTCGAGGCACTGCTGGCGGGCAGTATAAACCCGGGAGAGGAGGTCGCTGCAACAACTGTCCAATTGGTAAAAGCCCGTCCAAAATTCCCGAGCTCCCGGGACGGAAATGGAAGCGCCAGTGCCGCCGCGTCCGGGGGCGCGGCGCGGCGTGACGCTGGCCGAGCAGCTCGCCGCGTCGTCCAACCTCCGGGACCTCCTCAAGCTCCGCCAGGACGACCACGACCAAGGCTCCCGGCGGCGCCGCTCGACGCTCCTCGACGCCATCCGTGGCGCCGCCGCCGCCGACGACCGCGCTCCCGCCGCCGTCGTCGTCCCCGCGGCGAGAGCACCGAGGGAGAGGGTGTCGCTGATGGCGCTGCTGGAGCGGACGGAGCAGCAGTGGACGACGGCCTGCAACGCCACCGGTGGCGGTGGGCAGTGGAAGAAGCTGCGCGTGGACGGGGAAGAAGAAGAAGAAAAACAGGAGGAGGAGGAGAAGGGCGTGGGCGGGCGGTGCTGCGTGTGCGTGGCGCGTGGCAAGGGCGCGGCGTTCATCCCCTGCGGCCACACCTTCTGCCGCGCCTGCGCGCGCGACCTCCGCGACGCACGCGGACGCTGCCCGCTCTGCAACGCCGCCATCCGCGACGTCCTCAACCTCTTCTGATTCAACCTGCTCCGGCTCCGGCTGGTGTGACGGGTCTTTCTTTCTTTCCCATCGTCCTTTTGGCATCGGTTCGCGTGACGGATTGATTGCTCCTCCCTCCAAGCTCCAATCTGTCAGCCATTGCATTTCAATTAGAGATAGCATTCCGTGTGTAGATAAAAATCCCTGTGTTTTTGTTCTTGCCCTGCTTCTTGTTTCCTCTTCTTCTTGGAACTGATATGATTCAATTCAACACACATGTACTATCATCATCATCAACCCTGTCGCCATTGACACAGCATTCCTGGATCAGAGTTTAGTCGCCCGATCTCCAGGACACGAGAGAAAAATCATGGTGCTCGTACCCGAGATTGCGTGATGCGAGCACGCCATGAGTACACGCGTGCGCGATCGGCAGGTTCCTGCACCGCCCCGCCAGTGCATGGATTCAACGAAACTCCACCGGTTGGTTTCCTGCGTTCAACGCATCAGAAAGTTCAAACCGCAGGCAGGCTCCGATGTCACGCTGTCAGGAGCGGAGAAAATTGTGGTGGTGAGTTGAATTGCAGGCCACCTGCTCACCTGACACGTTAGGCCGACGCTGACTCGGGCCACCCGGCCGCCCAACGGTTTCGTCAAGTCGCCATAACCAAGGTTGGTCGAGTTCCAAAGCAGAGCCCCGATCCGGATCCCGTTTGACTGCAGGCGCGTAGTACTAGTAATCTTGCACCATCCGGCGTCCGCGGCGGCCAACTGGAGAATCTAAGCACGAACTGTCGAGGCACGTCCGTTCGGAACACGAGATTTTCAAGCTGGCAACACATGGATTTGGACACTTGTCACTTCCGCGAGCTTATATCACAAACATGATCCACCCCATTGTGCGGCCACTCTATCACTAAGAGAAGCACGCTATCCTCCAGCTTAAGCTCCGGGCAGGGATCGAGCCACTCAGGCGTTGGCACGGTTAAACGCCACCTGATCTGCTCCCCCTATATTATGCGGCGCAACGTGCAGGTCACCGCGCGCTTCGATTAGATCTTGTTGGGTAAGCCAACTTTACCATGATACCATCCACCCACACGCTTGCCCTGTACAACAATACAATGGTAAAAAAAATAAAGGTGTGGGCAACCATCTTGATCTGGCCGGTGTCCATATGGCGAGACGCCGAAGCTGCACACATCGACCGGCGCTGCGGACCCGCGCCTCGCTTGTCTTGGCAATCGACGACAGCGCGCGTGATGGCAACGGCAGGGAAGATTTGCGAGAGAAGAATGGGCTCGGAGAGAGCAGTTGGTCATGGTGGAGACAAAAGCACATAGCTGGGAGGAATTGCCGTTTAGCGCGCAAGAATGCAGGGTCCATGGACTGTAGTGACGGCCGGCCAGTGTGATATGCTCAAATTATTGGCTTGGAGCGAATAATCGTACTGTACGCCGAAATCTCATTGTTTAGAAGGATTCTATTGCAGTTAGGATACCGCATATGCTATGTGTCAGCATGGCCCTGGTCCACTGGAACCGGCGTCTGTCCTGTTTTCTGCCCGTGTATCCACAGCAAAGAAGGTTTATGATTGACCGGCGCTACCAATCAGGACAGCTGAATCTCTGTTGAGGGGAGGGTCTTACCATGGCCTGAAAAAGGGCTATTCGCTTGCAAGAACTCTAGTCCTGAAGTAGCAAGAATGCATGACTGCACGAACTTATAGGGAAGATTGGTGGTTGAGCTGCTTCACTGTCCATCTTCGTGGTGGGCTACGGAGACGCCATGGTCCATCGCCCGGAGCATCCAGATGGAGACAACCTCTGTCTGCATGAAAAAGAAACAACAAAACTTGCGTATTAGCCTGATCTTATCCCTGTAGTACCCATCCATTGTGCCGCCCCACCACCGTCACCATGTCTCCCCCACATATATCTGAAAGAATTCTGTTCCTCCTGCTTTGTTGTTTTCACCAAGTAGAACAAAGCCTGTTACCGTGCTTTCCGTTCTACCGACGATTCGAGCTGATGATGACGAGCTGATGCTGTTCCGTCTTAATCCACATCAATGAGACAAGCTCGCGGCCGGGCTCGGAACGTGTCGTTCCAAGACGCGCGCAGTCATGCACGAAGAAACGGAAAACTGTTCTCTCTGCTTTCGCTTCGTATGGTGACTTGACAACACCATTTGGAGGAACGTGAAAAGTATGCAGTCGCGCGCTAGCGTCTCTAATAACAACTCTAAAAAAAAAGACTCTCAATAACTTGGTTTCGGGAGTTTTTAAAAAATATTGAGAATAAAAAAAACTCCCCTCTTTCAACATTTCCTAATATCTTGTTCCAGAATGTTTGTAATCTAGCGAGGTTAGATTTTTTTGGGTTGACCCCTGTGTTTTTTAAGAGATTGAGAGTATATGGTGACTGCTAAAACATTAAGAGTTTTCTTAAGAGTTATTGGAAATAGATGCTCCCAAGTAAAATGTGGCCATGGAAGCTTATGAGTACTTGTGGTTATCGCATGTTACTTCATTGTTCCATGCTATGATGTTGAGCCACCTTACAGTTGAAATTTATTGAACAAATTTTGACCTAAGTTTTTTTATTTTAAATTAAGTAGTTTAAAATATTGAATGTAAAACATCGTCATAGGCTTTCTAAATGGCATAGGTTTAACTATACTTAATGTTTGGCCAAATTTTGATTTGATTTTAAAGAGGTTAGGTTTGAAATATTTATTTTTGCATAGTATATTGTCCATTTAATCTAGCAACATAAAGATGAGACTCAAAGGAATATTTTTAAGAGTTTGTCAATTGCAAGAAAATAAGATTTTGAAGCTTTAAATCATACATTTAGATCTAGAAGCTAAACTCATAATTTCTACATGATAGTTCTAAACCTAAGAAAGTTGAAAATCTTAGACGTGTTCATTTATGTAACAAATCTCCTTGATATGTCTAATCACAACCTTTCTTTTATGGAGACCCATAGACAAGGATATGTAGGCTCGCTCTTATTAGCAATTGAGATATCTATGCAACTAGAAACATTTGGAATATGTATACATTTTGCAATCCAACTTGACATTTTGGTTCGCTTGCTAGGGTCAACACAAGATCACTCTCTATTGATAGTTTTTCACAAGTGACCAAAACCCAGTTTGCAAATGAGCAACATGAGAAATTGTTAGATAATACTTCATACTATATAATATAACTATATTCTAATAAAAAATACATTCATATAACTTGTGTAAAGTGAGAATGCTGGTAGAGCTTTTCCATTACTCACTGATATAGCATCAAAGAGGCAGTGATTGACAAAGAGATTTCTCATGAACCTTTTGGTTTGTTCCCAAACATGGAATATCTTGCTCTTAGTCATGTTTTAAAAAAAAAGTTACAGGAATGTTGGCTTAAATCTTCTAAGTCATTTATAAAGCATGCTTCATGAAGCTAAAATAGGACACATTTACCAATACTAGTCAAAGCTCCATTGTAATGGTAAGCTATAGGATCCTGGGAAGTTAAACTCGGCCTCACGGGAATCTGATCCTGAGCAACAACAGGCGGAGTGTGGGAGCCGATATTTTAGTTGGAGAAAACTAATGAGCAAATCTTTTCTATGCTATCAAAACTTATACCAATCTCTTATGAACCATTTAAAATTATAGTTTTCTTTACATACCATCATTTCAAATTTCTGATCCCCTATGTGCCACTTTTGCTAATTTATCTATTAGATGGTTGTTAAATTATGATACAAAAGACCATATTGCACTCAAGATAAAATCTAGAAAATTTCAAAAATATTATTTATAAAATTATGGATGAATTCCCACATGAATATAATAAAAGTTTGAGTTTTTATTATAATATTGATATTAAATATGTATCAAAAGTCAAAATAGTCATATATATTTTTTTATTACGATACAACCAACAAAAATTTCAAATAATTTGCTAGATTTCATCTAAAGGGTATGCTGGTCTTTTCTATTATTATTTAATAATAATTCAATAGATAAATAACAAAAGTGACGGATAGGGGATGTAAAATTTAAAATGATGGCATAGAAGGGAAGTTGTAATTTTGGATGGTTCATAAGGGAACGGTATAATTTTTAATGGCGCATAAAGAATTTGCTCAAAATAAATACGTGTGATCATAGACATAGTTTCTCCTCGTCCTTATTTTTTTTTCTTTGTTCTGTGTTATAAGGATGTGTTTGGCAGGACTTATGCTTATGCTGAAAATGACTTATGTTTTGGCTTATCTGCGAAAAGTGCTTATCTAGCCTATTTGACTTATTGTAACATAAGCTGTCAAGCCGTTTGGTAAAATAACTTATCTTGTTTTTTCTGAAATGGCTTATTCATGTTCAATGGTCCATAAGCCCAAAAAATTAGTGTTTGTTGGCTTTGCTATTCTAGTAAAAAAGATAAATGACTTATGATGGTTTATTGCAATAAGTGCTTATGCAAAATAGCTGTTTGACAGTGCTTATGGTTTATCACAGTATAAGTCACTCCATAAATCACTCTATAAACCCTGCCAAACACACCCTAATTTCATCAGGTTGCCTCACACGTTATCAGGGAAAAGATAACTTACATTTTGTGACCCGGACCTTTTTCCCCTGTAATCTATCTATCCATACAAAAAAAAAATATGTAGCTCCGCCATATAAAAAAATATAGCTATATTTCACTGTCTCAATAAGTTGCCGAGTTCAATGACTATGTGTTCTTCAACGACAGCGAGGAGCCGGCCAGCGCCGTCGTGGAGTTCATCGCCCGAGAACGCCGGTGGTGGGAGCGGCACGGCCACGACAACCAGGTCACGGGCCACAGGTTTGTGATGGGGCACATTAACACCATCTATTGCCTCTGTTTTAAAAAGCGACCGCCTAGACCGCTTAAGCGTCGCTTAAATGCTAGGCGGAGCTCCACCGCTTCGCTTTCAACTAAGCTGTTAAAAAAGCGTCTTGTCCTATTTCTCTAATAATTATGTGGCCATATGCTATATTTTCATTATTTTTAACACCTTTTTATATTTATTTGATAAAAGTACAAACGCTTATTTCCGTCTAGAACCGTCTAGGATCGCTTAAGCGCCGCTTAAGCGTTCGGAGGTGCCTACGAGGGTGACCCCGACCAGAGCTTCTTCAGCTGCAACCAGGCGCACTAGAGGGAGGAGAAGGCTGCCCGCCGCGCCGCGGAACGGGAGAAGGCGGAAGAGGCAGCGGCTCAGGACTCAGGAGGTTGAGCCGCGGGCGCTTCGTGGTGACCAGCAATCGACCATGACGAAGAGGAACGACATGAACCTGACTCGTCAGGTCCCGGGGCTCCCGGCGCGCGCGGGCTCTGCTGCGCGCCCTGAAGCGTTGGCTCCCGCGGACATGCTTCGATCAGTTAGATGATGAGGAAGTACCAGGCGCCTCTGCTAAACATATCTGGGCCTTGCTCAGTGCCTATTGCTAGTAGTTGAGCTGACACCATGCTAGTTCCATGCCTGTGTTGCTTGTCATCGTACTTGTAACAAGCATTTGGTTAGCTGAAAGCAGACTCAGATTGCTCCTGCAGTTTTATTTCCCCCCACCTGTGCAGGAAAACAGAAATGCAAGCAAAGACAAGTGAAATTCAGAAAAGCATTAAGAGCTTGGCGCCTGATTGTTTCTAAGTACATACTGATAATCTATTATACAACAACGCCGGCTAATTCAAATCCCACATTGCATTTCATTTCCGGGCTTGATTAAACATAGTCCAATTTAGAAAAGCACTAGGAGCTCAGCGAAGTTACTGTCTCTGATTGTTTCTCCTCCTCCTCCTCCATTACAATGTTCTTCCAGTAACAGTTAGTGGTACACTATGGGCCCGTTTGGTATGACTTCTAAAATAGCTTCTTCCGCTTCTCCGAAAATCATTGCCAAACAGTTCTATCAGAAGCGCTTCTGCCATACCGAATGTAAGAATCTATTCTTCCAAAACACCTAGAAGCAAAAAGCAGCAAATCAATGCTTTTTTCAGCTTTTCTCCCACCCCTTCACCTTAAGAATGAGTAGAAGTTGTTTTGCCAAACACCTCAAGAAGCTGTTTTGCTAGAAAATCTGTTTTTTTTTCATACAAACTGTTTTAAGAAAAATTGAAATAAAAGCAGAATCTGTTTTCCAAAAAATCCATACCAAACGGGCTCTATGCGAGGAGTCTAACTCTGCGCCGGCCTCTGCATAACCGATACATCGCGACTTAATAAGTTCCTGATCTGAACTGTATAGGGGAAAACAAACTGTCGTGACAGCGAGTACTCCGGCGGCGGCGATGTCGACACCGTCACAGCTGCACCGTGGTGTACGCCTGGCGTCCGACGGCCGCTGGTGTGACACCCTTGGTGTCAGGGGAGTCCCAAGAACCCACCCTTAGAACCTTCATCACCAGCATAAGAGCAGGGAACAAAAATTTGAATTAAATGAGATCAAATTTGAATTTAATTCAAACAATTTGAATCTCATTTGAACTACAAGTCCTAAAACTATAATAGAACTTACCTCCACCAAAAATATATATTGAAGGCCATGATCAAGTAGAATTTTGAGAAAATTTCTCTGATTTTTATTCCATAGATTAATGCCCCAAATAAATGGTCAAAATACCAAAAACCATCCCTGTTTATAAAATTCCTATTCAAATTTCATAAAGAACTAATGATAGTTAGCATTTTTATAAAATGGAGGACAATATGTGGAGCCTGCCATATTTTTGGTTCACCTTGGTCGGTTCCAAATTAATTCCCACAAAAATATCAAATACAACCGGCTGTCGGGGTTTGGAAAATAAATGAAAAATAAAATCCCCCATGGGATCCACACGTCAGCGACCTGGAGAAAACTCACCCGGCGCCGTGCTCACTCCCCTGCCCGCGGTCGCCAAGTGGCCGCCGACGTACGGGCAACGCCCATTGCCACGGATCGACGCCCCCCCCACCGCTCGGACATTCCCTTTGCCCCCCGTCTGTCCGAACGGTTCCCTCCCCTATTTCCCCCTTTTCCCTCTGCTCACTAGCCGCTGCGCGCCCGCCATTGGAGCCGCCGAGCTGTTCACGTTGCTCGGCTGCTGCAACGCCTCCCCGCCCTGGCCGACGACTCCCGGAGCTACGCCTCAACGTCTGTGACACCCCCTCGGAGCCACTCCTCGTCCCCTGCACCGAACCGCCGTCGATTGCCAGCTTCTTCCCTGCCTCCGATCATCGCTCCGCCGAGTCGCGCGCACTCGCCGGTGAGCCCCGACCCGATTCCTCCCACCTGCACGTCATACTCGACCTCGCGGACCTTCCGGTACTCACTCGGCCTCCCTCAGTGCAGTCTCTCTTCCGGAGCACCGTCGCCGCCCGCCGTCGTCCGCCGCCGTGGTCCTTCCTCGCCGAAATCCCACTCCGGTGAGCCATCTCCTTCTTTCTCGCGCCCCTCGCACCCGCCCCCACTCCCTTAGTCGTCTCCGCACAAATGCGGGTTCCACCGCTGCTCGGGCTGGCCGCCGAGCCCGCGCAGCCACACTCAACCGCGAGCGCCGCCGCATGCGTGCGCGCTCGGCTCGGCCAGGCCGAGCTGGCCACTGGGCCGTGTGAGGCCTTTGGGCCTCCAACCGCGCTCGGGTCGGATCTGGCCCGAGGACACCCGCCTATGCGCGTTCGGCCGATGGGCCGCAGAGAAGCCAACCCACGTCAAAAATTTATATTTTCTTCTATTAATCAATTCCAAGAAATTGTTAAATGTTGTAAAATACATAGTAAATTAAGTACTATGAATCTGGGAGCAAAATAAATTTTGTTGGTCTTCTATGGATGTGTACTATTCTAGAAAAATACTAAATCCCTCTGCATGTTAGTATTTTTACTAGCACTAAATTGATTAGCTAAAACTCTAATAAAATCATAAAGAATTCTAGGAGACCAGTAAATTCATGAAACTTGGTGAATAATCATGTGTTGACATATTGCACTTTCCTGTAAAAGCACAAGTTCTAGTTTTTTGTATTTTAGTCATAATTAATTATTTAACCTTTTGCATTGTTCTAATTATTTAAAATTAATGGCTCATTGCATGTAAGTGAAATATGGCATATAATTCACTCATGGCATTCTCCATTTACAGTAAATCACCCATGTACTATTGACAAACAGAACCATGTTGAAATAATTAATTTCCCTTGTCCATTGTTTACTTATTAAAAATCAAGCAAGCAATGTATATAATTGAAACTTGACATAAGAATCACTCATGGTATGTTCAATTTACAGTAGATAACACATGAGTAAATAACTACTAAATTATGCTAAATTATTTAATTATCTTGTAGAAATAATATTTTCTAATTACTCGGTAGTGCAATTTCGGGTTTATCTCATTTATGCTTACTCTTGCACGATAAGATGCTCAACACACCCTTGATATTACTCGATCATAAGTACACATACAACACTTCACTTCTACATATCATATTTCTACATTAATGTATTTATTGGGGAAGTGCCATGAACCTTATCTTATAATTATCATCATTTACATCATATAGATCACGAAGTGAACCACGTGGAGGTAGGATAGGAGCAGGAGCCAGAAGGACCGGGTGGTGCTTCAGCTAACCAGGAGCAGGACCAAGGCAAGCCCCGGTGCATCCCACCACTTTTACATTTTTGTTTTCACATTAGTTAGGGATGTAGGCTTGTTTGTGCATTAAGTTTATGGGAGTTGTTTGAAAACTTAGTATTGTAGTAGGTTCCCTTTACCCGGTATTAGCCTCAGGACGGTAGTCGCTCTGCTTAATCTAGGACGACTATTTGTTGAGTGGTATGGAGACCACTCGTAGACCAGGAAACATTATCACTGGGAAATGATATCGGTTGAAGGAAAGTTTGGATGGGATAACAATAAAGACCGGACGGGCAACTAGGTGGAAAGGGAAGGACAACTTATCTTCAAGGAGGTAGCCCCGTCCGAGTCACCTAAGGCTACGCCTCGTGTCTGTCCTATGGGATCAAGTTTGAACGTACTGTTTGCATGCTGGAGTTATGGGCCCAGTAAACTGACTTAGCTACGACTACTGCTTGGTTGGAAGATACCCTACTCCCTTGTTTGGTGGAACTGGGGCTGAGAAGAGGGAGCAATCCACCCACGGATGGCGGTATGGGATGCATCGCGTTGGGGGACCCTTCTCGGGGGAGCCAGACCCGGAAGATCTTGTGGTACCGTGAGCGAAAGGTTGCTACATGCGGCTTTCATAAAGCGCGTATGGATCGTGCAAGCAGGTTTCTCCTGCAAGATGTAAATCGATTCGAGTCGCTGCCCCTCACAGTAACGAGTACCACTTGATCGCTGCTCCGGAACAGTGTTGGAAGCCATTAATAAGATGAATGGGTTCAATATTACTGTATGGAATTGTTACTAATTATATTGCAACCATAATTACTATATTTATAATGTAAAATAAATTTATTATTCTACATATCAACTTAACTTGCTGCTAAAACTTGAAAAATAAGGCTCCACTCTTAGGCTGGCTTTTTGGCAACATAAATCCTATCCTTAGCATGTGCATGTCTAGGAGTCGGCTGTAGATGGCCATTTTGATGGGTCAGTCTTGTTGAGTATTAGTTGCTCAGGATGTAGCTCTATGTGGTTTTCAGATAATCAGAGTGGAGACTGTCACTGCGGTGGTAGGTTCCACTGGGAGGGCCAACGTCCGTAATGCTGGAATATCGAGTGGGAACGGTGCACCGACGATGAGGAGGAGTAGACCGTTGATTGCCGGTACGGTGTTTTGGGCAGAACACCTATCATTGCCGGATGTTCGATGTGTATCGCCGTGAGAGGGTGTTGTATCTTACTTCCGTCGAACCTCTTTAGTACTGTTGAACTATTTTGATTTCGCACTTTTAAAACTTTGGTTTGTAATTTAAATTCGGATTTATGTAAAACTTTGTACTCTATCTATATTTTTGTTGCAACTATATTATTCTATCATGTGTTGTACTATTGGACGTCACAACGCGTGTCGTCACCCGAGAAAGATCTTGCAATGGGGCCGTCTCCATGGTAAGGCGGTTCTGTTACAACGTGGTATCAGAGCTATCTCGGGAATAATGCAACATTTAAAGACATTTTCAAAAACGCCGCTATGAACGTGTGAGGACGTGCCCATAAGGATATTATAAGTTAAGATTTAGGTGGCAAAGCTAACTATAGGAGGTTGTTTGTTTAAATACTTGCATCTACGACATCGTCAATGAAGGTATGTGTTCCGCCATGTGGACTGTAACGTAGAAAGCTAGCACAAAGGTGTGAACGCGGGCTGATTGCGGAAAACATCAGTGCCATGTCCTAGGGCAATAATAAGGGATTGTTTTTGGCGTATTTCTTTTCTATTTGATATATTATTTCTGAAATGAATGTTCTGTAGGTACGCTAACCACGAATCGAGTAAGAAAAATGGATAGTATGCGACTAACTAGAGGGATTGACTGCCACCGACTACACACATGGTCCTATTCGTGGCCAAATTTTATTTTGTGAGGACGTATAGGCCAAAAAGCATATGCATTCACGTAAATGTTGAAGCAACAAGCCATTATGCGAATCTAAAATTTCAGCAAACATGTTGCTCACACAGAAATCTATAGCTTCTCACTCAAAAATCAAAATCATGCAAATTATGAACAAACCCTTTGTACATCTAGCAAGAAGTTTTGATTTGACATAATCCGTATAATGCCGTTTGGGGCCTGTCCGAGTCAGCATGTCAAAGTGTCTTCAATCTAAAATTCAGATTCTGGACCTATCTTGTAAAATTCATAACGTTTTGCTCAGACCACCTCTAGAGCTGTATGAGCACTCCCTGGAAAGTTTACAAAACACTTTACAACTTTGGTAGTTTAAGTTTTTGGGTTTGGGATCTGGAAGGTGGAGCTATGAGCAAATCTTCAGAGTAACCCAGTTCTGTCCAAAAAATCAGTTTAGAAAATTTACCTGTAGAGTAAATTCCATATCTCGACTTCTAAGTATCGGTTATACGTGTACAAATATACGTTGGAAAGGTGTTAAAATTATCCATAAGGCTGATAGGTTACTTCTATTGTTAATGGCATAGGATTCCAGATTTCAAACTCATTTTCAGACCAAACACAGTGCTGTGTATAGCAGATTTTCAGATTTGACCTACAACTTAGAAAATTCATATCTCTTGATCCTTTGTTGGGATGAGGGTGTATAAATACTCGTTCAAAAGATGTTAAAATTTTCTACAAGATTGGTATTCATTGGTTCTACTGACTCTGCACTTAAGATGGCCGTTTTTGCGTTTTAGTAGCTGCTGTACCGATAGGGCAGAACTGAATGCATTTTGAAAATTTTTGACAAGTCTACCTTTTGATGTTGGAATCACTTGGATAAGGAATCACCACCACTATATTTGTTTTCCCTTGCTGTGCTGCACTTGGCTATATCTGAATCAATTTACTCACCCTTAAATTTGTGTTTCCTCATGAGAAAGAGACTAATGATATTCCCTCATTTTGGATTTAAGAATGGCGCTCACTCGCGTCACCAATGAGCTTCATGGGGAGCAACCTGAGGGCTCCAATGCGGGTGGTGGAAACAACCCCCAACCTAATCCCATGTAGATGGTGGCATAATTTTTCGCTAATATAATGGAGAAGCAACAGCAATAGGGGGAATTCATGAGGGACTGATGCAGCAAAATGCGACCAATAGGAATGCTCATAGGGGAAACAATGACTGTGCCCAGCAGAACAACATCTATGCTGACTTCCTCGCCACCAGGCCACCCATGTCCAGCTCAACCACTAAACCAATGGAAGCGGACAACTTTCTTCATTCACTTGAGTCCATGTTTGGGCTTCTTAAGTGTACACCTATGCAGAAGGCACTGTATGCAGCATAGCAGCTACATGGAGCCGCTGGGGCATGGAGGGCCAACCATGTCGCATCTATGGGCACAGATCATCAAGTCACCTAGGATGAATTCAAGGAAGCATTCCGCACCCACCACATTCCTGTAGGCCTCATTTCCAGAAAAGCTAAGGAATTTGCTGCACTGAAACAAGGGAACCGCAGTGTCAAAGAGTATTGTGAGGAATTCAACCGCTTGGCACTTTATGCTCCAGAATAGGTAGACACCGCAGCCAAGCGCAAGGACCACTTTTTGGAAGGACTGAGCGCAGAGTTGCAAGACCGCCTCAACCTTAACATGGGCGGCACATTTGCTGAGTTCGTCAACAATGCTATCATAGCGGAAGATGGATACCGCAAGGTGTTGGCAGAGCGGAAGAGATCCGCTAGTGCTATGGGGCCATCCAGTGGACCCCCACAGAAGTACCGCATGGTGTACACAGACCCTTCAGGTCAGAGGTATCGCTCCAGTCCCCTGACAGTACCATTTGCACACCCACCTCAACAGCCACAACAGCGATCTCCAGCAACTCGCCCACAGCAGAACCAAGGAGGATACCGCCCGCCGCAATAGCAGAACGATAGGGTAGCACCTAACCCTTGCTACAGCTATGGCCGTGTTGGACACTTCTCTAGGGAGTGCCGCTACCCCAAGAAGAATGCGGTCCAGAACCCGTCGCCGAACAACAACAACAACAACAACAACAAGGGACCTGTCCGTACTAGCCACGTGAATAACACCACTCTGGAGGAGATTCTAGAGAATAGCCCCATCCTTGCTAGTATGTTCTGTCTTCAAGATCACCCTGCACTGGTTTTATTTGATTCTGGGGCCTCCCACAACTTCGTCAGTGGTTCATTCGTTAGAACATATCGATTGCCCCACAACCGTATGAGATACCGTTACATCATTTGGACAGCTATTGGGCATACACCTGCTAAATATAACGTTAGGCAGTTGCCACTATCCCTAGGACCGAAAATATAACCTACAAATTGCATAGTTCTAGAGGGAAGTGAGATCGATATAATCCTAGGGATGTATTGGATGAAGTACCACAGGGCGGTATTGGACATAGATACCTGCATTATCCACTTAAATTCCCCAGTCCATGGTAATGCAAGCTTCCAAGTGAACCATCCAAAACTTAGCACACCTATAGTTTATCTGACAACGGTCGAACAAATGAAAGACATTTCTGTGGTCAGAGAATTCCAGGATGTGTTCCCTCATGATCTTCCTAGACTACCTCCTGACCGAGACGTCGAATTCAAGATTGAGCTTCAGCCAGGCACTGCACCCATATCCAAGAGACCGTACAAAATGGCACCCAAAGAACTAGCAGAACTAAAAGAGCAGTTGAAAGAGTTTCTAGATAAAGGATTCATTCGACCAAGTTCATCTCCTTGGGGTTGTCCCGTGTTGTTCATGAAGAAAAAGGATGAGACCTTGCGGCTATGCGTAGATTATTGTCCACTTAATGCCGTGACTACCAAGAATAAGTATCCACTGCCCCGCATTGATATTCTCTTTGATCAATTGATTGGGGCTAAGGTATTCTCTAAGATTGATCTGCGTTCTGGATACCACCAAATAAAGATCCGTTTTGAAGATATCCCCAAGACAGCATTCTCCACCCGATATGGACTTTATGAGTGTTTGGTTATGTCTTTTGGGCTGACTAACACACCGGCACACTTCATTTATCTCATGAACTCGGTGTTCATGCCAGAGCTAGACAAGTTCATAGTGGTGTTCATTGATGATATTCTAGTCTATTCAAAGTCAGAAGAAGAACATGTAGAGCATCTTCGCATTGTTCTACAGAGGTTAAGGGAACATCAGCTATATGCAAAATTTAGCAAATGTGAATTTTGGTTGAAGCAAGTACCGTTTCTCGACCACATTATCTCTGAAGAAGGCATAGCCATAGACCACAGTAAAGTAAGGGATGTACTGAATTGGAAGACACCAAAAACTGTGTTCCATGTACGTAGTTTTCTAGGACTAGCTGGTTACTACTGCCGTTTCATCCCAAATTTCTCCAAGATTTCAAAGCCCATGACTGAGCTACTCAAGAAGGATAAGAAATTTGTTTGGGACCAAGGTTGTGAGAACGCTTTTCGGACCCTGAAGATACATCTTACGACTGCCCCAGTATTAGCTCAACCAGACCTGGGGAAGCCGTTTGATGTATATTGCGATGCTTTGGGTATCGGGTTGGGATGTGTCTTCATGCAGGATGGACGAGTCATCACTTATGGATCTAGGCAACTAAGGAAACATGAACAGAACTACCCAGCCCATGAACTGGAATTGGCCGTAGTAGTACTAGCATTGAAAATGTGGAGACATTATCTACTTGGTAATCTAGTCCGTATCTACACCAACCACAAGAGCTTAAAGTACATCTTCACCCAGGACCACCTAAACATGAGACAACGTCATTGGTTGGAGTTAATCAAGGATTTTGAATTGGAAGTGCACTACTACCCTGGAAAAGATAATGTCATGGCTGATGCGCAAAGTCACAAGGCCCAATGCCATCATATCATGATCAGCCCACAAGTTCAAGATGGTCATCATATCCAAGTAACACCCCACGGAACTCTCTATAACTTAGCGTTGATCCCTACCTTGCGAGAAGAAATAGTAGAAGCCCAGAAACATAATGTTGGCATAGCACACCTCAGAAGAAGACTAAAAGAAGGCGACACTAAGGTTCGATGTTTTCGGGAAGACGCATAGGGTGTTTTGTGGTTCAAAGATCGCCTAGTAGTGCCTAAAGATTTGGAACTTCATAAAAAGATCTTGGACGAGGCTCATGTTGCAAAGTACTCCATGCATCCGGGAAGCAACAAGATGTACCACGATTTGAGATCCATATATTGGTGGACACGTATGAAGAGGGAAATAGCTAAGTATGTAGCAGAGTGTGACACTTGTCATCGAGTAAAGGCTGATCACCTAAAGCCGGCGGGACCACTACAACCCCTTAGTGTACCGACATGGAAGTGGGAGGACCTCAGTATGGACTTTATTGTTGGCTTACCGCTTACATCGCGCAAATTTGACTCCATATGGGTCATTGTCGATAGGTTGACAAAAGTTGCACACTTCATCCCTGTATCGACGCGGTTCAAGATGCAGAAGTACGCACAACTATACATTGAGCGAATCATGTGTCTACACGGAGTGCCCAAGACCATCGTATCTGACAGAGGCTCCCAGTTTGTTGGACGCTTTTGAGAGAAGCTACATGAGTCATTGGGCACAAGGTTGATTAGAGGTTCTGCATACCACCCCCAAATGGACGGTCAGACAGAAAGGGTGAACCAAGTAGTGGAGGACATGTTGAGAGTATATGTATTGAATCACAACAAAAAGTAGGATGAATGCTTACCCTTGGTAGAATTTGCATACAACAATAGTTATCAAGAAAGCATCAAGATGGCACCGTTTGAAGCTCTATATGGTCGCCGTTGTCGCACACCCTTGATGTGGTCGGAATTAGGGGAGAGGGTAATATTCGGCCCGGAATTAGTGCAGCAAGTTGAGGAGATGGTACTAGAAATCCAATCGAATCTGCGAACGGCCAAGTCTAGGCAAAAGAGCTATGCTGATAAGAGACGCCGCCCACTTGAATTCCGAATTGGCGATCTGGTCTATCTTCGTACCCATAAAAGGTGTACAATAGTTTAGAATCCGCGGAAAATTAGCACCTCGTTACATTGGTCCATACCTAATCATTGCCAGGTGTGGACCTGCAGCCTACAAACTCCACCTACCAAAGGAGCTTGCTGGAATGCACGACACGTTCCATGTGTCCTAACTCAAGAAATGTTTGAAGACACCAGTAGACGTTCCCTTGGAGAGCACTGGACAGCTACAACCCGACTTGACATATTGACAGGACCGAAGGCCTATCGAGAGGGGGGGGGGGGGTGAATCGGTAGCCGACCACGAATTTAAATACTTCAATTTCACACCACTAGAACCCGACAAGCGTTGCAATCTAAACAGTTCTAGTAGGCCAAGACCCTATGCATGCTAGTTTCATGATGCAAAAATAAAACGCGGAAGCTAAACACATTAGCCTATGTAAGCCATAAGTCACCCTATCAACTAGAGCACACAAATACGGAATAGTAAAGAGGGGTTCAAGGAATGCTCATGATTTTTTCCCGAGGTCTCGGAAGGATGGCGTCTTCCCTTACTCCTCGTTGGACCACTCCCGCCGGAGTCCCGGTCCCTCCCGCCACCATGTGGAGTTCCCGCACACAAGCCCGCAATCACTCCCGGAGTAAAGACACGGTGCGCGTCACCACTACCACCAAGGCATAAGCTCGCATTCCTCGAGAACTTGCCGGACTCTCGGAGCCGGCACGGGCGCTTACTAACGATGCTCCTTTCACCGGCGGGCTCAAACCGTGTACAAACGTGTGACGGCCTTCACAACCAATCACGATAGGCTCGATCACCGACATCTAACCGGTCTAAGTCTCACCATAGTCCTTGAGTAACAACCTAGATCACACCCTCAAGGACACCCTAGCCTTAGATGTGCAAGATCACTCCATGTTATTCTCACTAGCACTCTCAAGATATGCAATATCTCCTCCTAGTGCTCTCCTCTTTTCCTCTTGGACCTTACCAAATGCTCTCAGGTATTCTACTGGCCAAGAGAGGTCTTTAAGACCCCAGCAACGAATTTATATAGGCTTCTAACCTCAAACTAGACGTTGCTCTATGAAATCAGCTTTCTAGGCCTACTGACCGGACTGTCCGGTCACTGCCTGACCGGATCGTCCGGTCACTGCAAACCTGAGCACCAACGGCTCTGCCCTGCTGAAATCCTGTACTAACTAGACCGTAGGGTCAATTGACCGGACCTTCCTGTCCGTTTCTCTCTCTAGTCCAGAAACATTTGCAGCGATCGCTTCCTCGCTGCCCAGAGTCACTTGTACAGACCGAACCTACAGACCGTCCGATCTGTAGACCGGACCATCCGGTCTCTACAACTTCCAACTCTGACAGTTTCCTCACTTCTTCGCTGTAAGTCCGAGACAACTTCATCTAGTGACCGTACAGTCTGGTCACCATTGACCCCTCTGTCCGGTCACTTTGTCCAGAAGCTGAAACTTGTCGTCTTCGCTTGACTTTGTTTCCTGGCTTCTCCGAACAGCTCCTTGGCTTCTCCACTGTCATCTAGTGCCTGTGATTTCACAGAGCAACCTTGCATATCACCAACTAGACATGATCTAAGAGAATGACCTAGACCCTCTTGATAGTCCGGTTTTTCCTATGGACTCAAAGCCCTAACAACTAGACAAGTCTTCTCAACACTTGCTCCATAGCTTGTCCTTCGCTTTGATCCATCTGCATCAACCCTTGGACTCCATCAAGCTCACAAGCCTCCATGCTTGTGGTCATTGTTATCAATCGCCAAGACAACCATCATCCATATGATTTGTAGTAGAGTTTAGAGATGATTCCTACATAGACAACACTCGTGTAGATATTAGCCCATAATTTCATAGTTATCATCTATCACCAAAACATTCATACCTTGAGAATTCCATCAATGGTCATGAAGCTTACAATCTTCCCCTTTTTGGTGATTGATGGCAACCACTACTTATCATAATCTTATCAATGAACAACAAGGCTAAAAGAGCTACACTATAATCGAGAGAAACCTCAAAAGTATAAGAGAGAAACATACAAGGTCCTACTCAAATAACCATCATAAAGAGCTAAGAGGAATAAGGAAGAAAAAGCGCACTCTAGATGATATGCATGCATGTCATGTGAAGATATTTAATACAAGCATAAGTACATGCAAGACATGAATGATGATATGCAACAGGTTAGCATGACAATGCATAATCATTAAGAACAAGCAATCATCATCATGGAATCATATACAAGCATGCAGGATAAGTAAGGAATACAAAGCACTACATATGAAAATAAACCAAGTGAGATCAAGATGAGTCAAACCAAGCGAATGAAAACCATGACTCATCAAAATCCAAGAACATCGAATAACTCCATCAAAATAAGATCCAAATGTATCTATCTCCCAAAACCAATGTACATGTATGCTCCTCCTAGATACAAGCCACTCTTGATCGCACAGGATCACACTCCAACTCCCCCTAGACCTATGACTACTTCTCCCCCTTTGGCAA
Source organism: Eleusine indica (assembly GCA_030378355.1). Lineage (NCBI taxonomy): Eukaryota > Viridiplantae > Streptophyta > Magnoliopsida > Poales > Poaceae > Eleusine > Eleusine indica. Next base: position 55,821,936 of record CM059496.1, on the reverse strand, counting down.
CAAGCACCAAAAAGCGGAAAAGTGAACATCTACGCGCTCGTGGTCGAAGGAAGTGGTGCAGCGACATCCTCTGAAGGCTCTGCTCCTAGCTGCTCCTATGCAGGATCCTGCTGTGCTCGCTGAGCCTGTTGCCTACTGCTTGAAGAAGTCAAGTTCTACAGGCGACTTAGACCCTCTGTCCTGTCCTGCTAGTGGGACCGTGGATGTCTCCTCGGCAACAGTCGCCTGGAGAAGAGCAAGGTCATCCACGTCCTCCTGAGTGTAGCCTCGGCGGACCAGATCCTCTGCTACCTGAGGTGTAAGAGTGCTGACTGTAGCAGTGGAAGGTGGAGCTGTAACTGTCTCTAGGGCTGGCTGAGAGTCTGTATGAGTAGTGTGCACTATGTCTAAGAACAGACTCCTGACTGGTAGCTGGGAGGTGGAAGGTCCTGCCATCTGTGAGGTCGAAGAGTGTGTCGGTAGGGTGAACAACGCAGACACTAAGAAGGCGGACACGGGGGAGAGCTGAGTCACTAGAGCGAATGTCTGTCCTGCTCCCCCTATCGGTACCCTTGAGTGTGACAACCCACTGGACTGAGTTGTCATCATAGCAGTGAAGGGGCCTGGCTGAGTCGGCAGCTGCTGAAACTGTAGAAGTGCTGAAGGTCCTGACTGCTGACCTGCCTGCCTCTGAGTCACCTCTGCCATCTAGGCTATCAGGGTGATCATCATCATCATCTGTTGTCGCTGAAGCTCTGCCTGACCCCTGATAACCTCCATCATCTGACGTCTATCCTCAGCTGTGCTCTGAATGAACTCACTCAGGCATCCTGCTAGTGCTGCTACAGTGATAGTGTCCTCTGTCTGTGATCCCGTAGGCTAGGGAGGTGCTCCAGTGCTGGCTGACTCAGGGATCACCGTCTCTGGATGAGCTGCCTGCTCGTGAATGACTGGCGGTGACTCTTGCTCCTCCTCTCCCGTCTGCTGACTAGTGGTGGACTACGATCCCCTGGGAACTCGAGGTGCATAGCTAGTGGTCACCTCAGGGAATGCGTCGTACTGCTCCTCTGTCACTAGGCCCATCCTCCTCAGGAGATAGCAAATGTATGGGGCATAGACCAAGTGACGTCCTCCTACTCTCTCAAAAATAACCTCCTCCATCTCTCCAATCAGTAGGTCTGCTAGGTCAAACTGCTTTCTCCTTAGAATAGCTGCTACAACCCACTGGTGAAGTAGTGTGAACTCCTCTCTGTAGCCAGACCTGGGGATGATAGTCCTGGTGACTATCGCTCTAACCACCTAGGCCTTTGCGGTGAGTCTCGCAAGGCTTCTCTCAAAGCCTGGGGTGTGTGGTGGTGGAAAGGCGATTGACACCATGTCGTCTGAAGGTAGCTTCCCTCCCTGTGGTCTGTGAGGTGGCTCCAGGGACGGATAGGCACTCCTGTAGAGCTGAAGGTCTGAAGAAAAAAAAAACCAAAGCTGGCAGTGAGATTCCCCTTGGTCACATGCTGTGGCTACCCTCTGAACAAGAACCAGAACTCTGAGCGGTCTCTAGCTATCCATAGTATAGCATAGAACTCTAGGACAATGTCCTCTCTGAACCTGTAGGACTCTATGACCAGCTCTGCAAAACCAGGCAAGTATGTGAAATACTGCTCCATGTATGTCCCGGTGGCCCTCCTCATGGCCTGGTAGGTAGTATACTGCTGCGACACAAACACCTTATCCTTGCCCTTCATGGCGAGATAGCATCTCAACCCCTCTCCAATCCTCCTCTGAAGGACTGTCCAGTACCTCTCTCCTGCAGCGAGGTCCTTGGGGACTAGAACGCACCGCTCAAAGAAGACGAGACGTAGTGCCTTAAGGTCCTTTGTAGGAACCTTAAGTATGTCTGGCTCTCTGGCTGCCTGAACAAGTCTCTGCAGCCTCCTCGTGCACACTACACAGGTGCACCTCGAGTCTCCAGCCTGGTGAGCTGACCTCTGGGGTCCTGTCTGATCTGGCTATGCTGGCTACTCCTCCTCTGACTCTGACTCCTCAGACCCTGACTCTGAGGTCTCCTCCTCTGACACCTCCTCCTCAGACTCCTCCTGCTGCCTGGAGGATCCCTGCTCCACAGGTCTCGATGACCTCCCATGACGGGAAGCTGGAGTACTCTGCAACCAAGGTGCCGGAGTAACTCCTGTGGCAAGCACTGTCCTCTGTGGGGTACTCCTCCTGAGTCTCTGAGTGTTACCAGACGGCTCTAGGATCAGCCGTGTCCCTGGTGTCCTGCATGACTCCTCCATGACATCCAGGTGCCTAGCAACCCTCCTAGCTCTCTCTAACTCAGGGTCTAGCCTGGTCCTCTTCCTGCTCTTCGGCTTCGCAGGCATCTTACCCTTGCCCTTGTCCTGTCCTGAACCTGCCATCTCTGACTCTACTGACTGTTGTCACTGCACGCACGTAGGTATAGACAGGATGAGCATAGAGGCTAACACATCTATAAGCAAAGCACCGCTAGGAAAGAATGCGCAATTGAAATCCTAGCACTGAATGAAGGACATGATCACTGAACAAATAAAACAATATAATCAACTGTGATCATCGACTATATGTGGCTGGTGCGAGTCATCTAGTGTACAGTCAAATAATGGTAATAAAGTCTAACTATAGACTAGACAGGAGATAACCCTAGATATGTAATTAACAGATAGGCATGGAATTAATTGCATCCTAGGTTGAGCCAATTAGCAATTAATGCAACTAAACATGGACAGTTAATTATAATTGCATCAACTAATCTAATTGCTCGAGATTCAGAGCATATATCGATGAACGGGAGATGAAGTATGATACCCTGGAGAGGAACGAGGTCAAACACCAAAGGACTCGTAGTCGATCGCCGAGGAACACCAGAGAGCAGTTAAGAGGGCAACTTTCTCCTTTGCTCCGGTGGAAATTGGCTCTAATGGACACTTGTGCAGAGGCGGTGCACAACGGCGAGGCACACGATGATGGCGGCTGTGGGCGATGAACGCACGGTGGCGGCGGTAGCTCGGCGATGAACGCGCGTGGCAGTTAGCGGCGGCGGCGGCTCTGCTTGGGTTCACGAGCGCGGCGCGGGCGTGCGAGCGCGTGAAGGTGAGCGACGTCGTGGGGGAAGCCGACGAGGTGTGCATGGGCAAGGTCGGCGACGACAAGATGGAGACGTCGGCGATGAAGGTGGTGACGAGTTCATGCTCCCGGCTTAGTCACAAGGAACAGAAATAAGACCAAAAGAGCTGACTTAATTTTGACCTAGGTCAGAGAAGAACGGACAACCGAGATCAAACAAGAATACATCGACGGCTCAGATTCAGAAGAGCATCACGCAATAAAATGAACTGACCGGACGGTCCGCTCTTTACACTGGACAGTCCGGTCACTTCAGGAAAACTAGAAACCAAAGTTCTGGATGAACATAACTGGTATAGACCGGACGGTCCGATCTCCAGAGAGAGTTTCGTCCAGTCTCTATTTCCAGTCTCCCGAAGCACTATACTTTAGGCACAGACCGGACTGTACGGTCTAATGACCGGACCGTACGGTCACTTCCAGGAATTCACTGAGTTAAGGAAATTCTCAATTTTCCAAGTGCCCTCACTTAACACCCAATTAAACACTACACTTGGAATATGAAGGGAACTCTCAAACACTCCTTTTCAAATAGTAGCATTCTATGGCCTTATAATTTTTGCAAATGCCAAATGGAAGATTGAGCAAATAAGAACCAAGGCGAATAAGAGCCAAATGGGTATGTATGAGCCTTAGTCCATGAACCGCGCAAGTAGATTTAACCTCGGAGTTCATAAGAGCTTGCTCAATGGGCATGAAGCACAATCCTTTCCTTGGGTCATACTTGTGGACATGTAATCTCATATAGAGCATGAGACACAAATTTCTCCAAGTGAGACAAGCCTCCTTTGTGTTTCTTATATGATGCATGCAACAAGCATTTTACATATGCAATGAAAGTAAACATGCCATGTGAATGCAGGTAAGTTTAAACAAGACACAAAGGAAACCTAACAATGTTAAGTTTAAACCCCTCTCAAGCTTACTCACTATAAGCCACACCCTTGTCTTGAGAGAAGCCAAACCACCATCTCAAGCACTCCCCCTTGCTTATAGCTATCTTGGATGGGTTAGACATTGACTAATTTTTATGTGTTTTTCTTTTAGTTATTTACACATGCATGGATGCAAGACATACTAGTCACAAAGGAGTCCTAATTACCATGCTATGTAGGAGGAAGAAAAACACACTACCACTACAAAGAACTAACACAATTTCCTCCCTCATGAGTAGATATGACGTTGAGGTCAATGTCACTTATGGTGGACTTCACTTGATCTTCAAGTAAGCTCACGGTCCACCACCACCACCATCTAGGTCTTGTTCTTGGGCACCCACTTGTACGCGGTCAACTTCTCAAGATCAACTATGGACTTAGGCACCCATATGCTCTTGACCTTTCTCTTCTTGTTTGGTGGTCCCAAAGCCTTTGCTTTCATCTTGCCATCCTTGTTTCTAAAAAGCTTAAAATGGGTGTTCTCATAGAACAAGTTAGCGTTAGGTAAAACAATGGAACTTCTCACCATAGGGCAATCCTTGATGTTGGCCATCCTTGCAACACCTCTCGCAATAGTAGTCATCGGTGAGTAGGGGTTTGACCCATTCGGGAATGGAGTCACTCGTCCCAATAATGTCGATGGAGGCGGGATATGAGCCAAGTCCATGATGGGAGACGTTGTTCACAAGATTCTTCCCATGAATCTTCTTATGGATGGCTCTACCACGTGCAAGTCTCTCAAAGTCGTCCATCACCATTTTCCTCTCTTCCTTGAGCTTGTGATATTCCTTCAAAACAAAAGGCTCAAGAGAAGAAACCTCATTCGAGGTGGTTAGTTCATCACACATAGTAGAAGCATCGCTCATTGATGAACAAGAGGAGGGAGAGGCAAGGTTCTCAACATTGATGGCCTCATAAGTAATCTCAAGGGCCTTGTACTTCTCATAAAACTCTACATGATCACCTTTGAGTTTGTCATAACTCTTGTTTAAGGCATCATGAGATGTGACTAGGTCCTTGAGCTCACTCTCAAGGTCAATAACACCGGCCTTAGCCAACTTACACTCTTTTCTTAACACATCCAACATTTTGGATTTCTTGACAGCGATGTCACGGGCTTGCTCAAGCATACTCCACAACTCGGCACAGGTGCGCTCCTCGTCATCACTGTCACTGCTACTCTCATCCTCACTCTCCCCAAGGTGGCTCGAGGCCATGAGGCACGTGGGAGGTGGAAGGAGAGTTCATGGTGATGTGGTCTTGATCATGGCTAGGCTGGCCACTTCTTCATCATCGCTTGAGAAAGACGATGTGTCACTCGTCCACTCCCTAACAAGGGCCTTGCGTGAGAATCTTTTCTTGGAGTCTTTGGCTTTGCCTTTTCCCTTGCTCTTGTCTTGGTCGAAGAACCTCTTCTTCTTTTGCTTGGCTTTGGGGTCTTCATCTTCTTCTTCTTCAGTTGAATCTTGTGACTTGAATGTTTCTTTCTTGGGCTTTGGGCACTCTCAGACAAAGTGATTCTTTAAGCCACAATTGAAGAACTTGCCCCTAGACTTGGAACCAAACTTGTTCTTGAAGGTCTTCATCTTCTTCATGAGAAGAGCCAAGTCCTCGGTCGAGTTGTGGCATCCCGCACCACGAACCGAGGGGAATGACCGATCCAGGATCAATTTTGGGCGATGTCGAGCGAAGCCGGCATACGCAGTACATACACAAGAACATTCACGAATTGCAAATTTATACATCAGAGTGATCTTTATTACAAGCTGAACTCCAAGTAAAAGACAACACCTAGAGTTCAAGATTTAATTTGAAAACACAGCGGAAACGATAATACAACTCGACGATATTCGCCTAAAATGCAACACATCCAGCCCATAGATGTGCAACATTCTTTTCACACCAAAAGAACACCTGCATAAAAATTAAACAACAAAGCCCTGAGTATCTAATATACTCCGCAAGACTTGCCCGTCAAAATGGCCTTCTAAAGCCGACACCTAATATGCAGGGGGCTGACCAGGTCTGCAGGGAATTTAGGTTGCAAAAATAGCACCTACATAAGTTCTAATTTCATCTTTTAGCCATATTAATAGGGTTGTGACATGAAATAATTTTAGTGAGCTACGACTTATCAATACAAGGTTGCATAACAATATTTAAATAATTTCAAATAGCAGGTATATCATCATCTTCATTTCTTACTATGCTGCAATCTGCTCAAGACAAGTGGTACTCATAACCGCAAGGGACAGCGATATATATCGATTTACATCCTGCAGGAGAAACCCAAATGCACGACATACGCATAATTTAATAACACGTATGGCCACCTTTCACGAGATTATCATAAAGCCGGTCGGGGTCCTCACTCCGAGTGTATGTCCCCCTTGCGACCACAGTACATCATCGGGGCAAAGGCCTAAACCATACACCCTCCAACTTTCCACAAACCCGTGCAACCACCATGACCGACACTTTGCACAAAGTGAGGAGTGACTGTCCAACATTACGACGCTCAAGCTACTAAGTTTACCAACTCCCATACGAAGGTATGCACTTGGTACTGTTCAATACTTGCTCGCGGAGTCACAACGGTCCTCATGGGACACATACGGGCTATGGCAGTCAAGGGAGAAGCTTGCCGCCGCTTTCTACGCATGCAATTTCACGTACGGCCTTCATTTTCATAAGTATCATAATATAAGAGATAACAGAAGTAATAATCTTATATCGGGAGGTCTCCATACCACCCGATTCTTCTACCGGTGACTCAATAATTTAGCATAGCATTTTCTAGCGAGTGGCCTCTACCCAAACTGAAATATGACCATAGGAATAGAGGATAAATAATGCAACTAAGGTTCCAATCAATTCCTACACTTAATGCACAATTCATGACGTTTATACTTGTGTAGTAAAAGTAAAACGTTTAAAAACATAAGAGTGCACCGGGGCTTGCCTTAGGCTTGGAAAATGTTAGCACTCTCAAAATCATAGCCATCTTCATCAGTTATCTTCTCGGCATCGGCGTCCTTTGGCTTCATCTCGTTGTTTTAACTAATTGAGTGAATGCAATGCACCACGAGAATTAATATAACAAAGACATGGAACTTCATTACAGCGATAGATGCAATGACATGATGCTCATGATAATGACATGCTCAGCAATAAACTAAGAACAATTAGGTCATTGGGTTTGAAGTATTTCTTTTATTTATAACATCAACACAGCATATTGACATGCTAGCATAGAGATAACATGAGCCTTAAGTGTCATGGTCATGCACCTCTACTGGTGTACATGACATATATATGTATGTTGACAGTGTCATGGTGATATGGCATAAGAAAAACGAATTAAATACGAGACGAACAACTTATAGATGATTTTCTAGCTCAATTATCAATATTAACATCTCGAAATTAGTTAAGATAGTTATAGAAGTTAATTACATATATGGATTTTTCTGTAAATATGTAATAACATGATGGTCAGTCCTACCAATTTTCATAGCTAAACTCCCTGTACAAAAATTATGAAAATTCATATACAGAGAGTACTAAATCTCCTATAAATGCAAAAAAATATGCATAAATAAAATATGACACTTTGTGAGCAGTTCCTAAATGTCATTATATGTATGCATGACAAGTTTCATGATTTTACCATGAATAAAACTGGAGATATTTATTTATATAGCTTTATCTTCTCTGAATTATCCACAATAAAATATATGCCAAACTTGATCAACTTCATGATCAGTGGATAGATATCATCACTAGGAAACCTACAAAATTGGTTTCATGATTTCATCAATTTTAGTTTTGGAGTTATGAAATTTTTTTTGAAGCAGCTAACTACTTTTCTTATTTTTCTGATTTTTGTGTGAACAATAAAAACAGAACTGAGCATATTGCCGGCGGTCAGAAAATGTTGATTTCTGAGGATTCGGGCAATGGGATTGCATGAGAGGTGAAACAAGTTGATGCTAAGTGATGTGAGGAAGATTCACGTAGGATTTATCGAGTGGAAGCTCACCGTGGAGGAAGAATCGGCAATGAAACAGCGGCGTGCGGGTTCACCGGTGTTGGAGAAGAACATCGATTTGCCCAGCGTAGAGGGGCTTGGCAAACCTTCAGAGCTTCCTTGCGCTGCTCCTTGCAGGGCTGGTTGGCCAGGGTGGCTTGTCTACGGCGGTGGAGCTCGAGCTATTGATGCTTGCCATGGTTGTTGGCTCCAAAGAGAAGATCAACGGAAGAAGAAGAAAGAACAAGAAAAATGGAGAAGGCAAAGACTTGACCAAGAGCAGTGGTCTGCTGCCTCAAGCTGCCCTGTCTGCTCCCTGGAATGGCACGGTGGTGCAGTGGATTTGGAGAGGGAGAGAAATGAATAGAGTGGGTCCCGCCGAGTTGAAAAAAATCCGCCTCCCTACTGTTTCAGTCAATGCCGGGTCTTCCGAATTTTTGTTTGAGCTGCCAATTTTTGTGGGTGTGTGGAATGAAATTTGGAGCAACTTTTGTATATAAAGTTTTCTGATAATATGCTTCTAACAATTATGAAAAATCCTGGACTAAAAACTGTTTTTTCTGCATTTCCATAATTTTTAGGGCCATTTATACTTGTTTAAAAAAATTCTCATAAATTCCTTAAAATTATATTTTTACATGTCCAACATGATGGTGAAAACATGCAGAGATGGTATGGTCAGATCTGTGCGTTATTAAATTTTGAAAATGGCTAGTTGATCAAGTGATTTGGAGAATTTTTTTCTGAATGCTGAAAATAGTGAACAATGAAGCAATTTGGGACCCTAATTTAAGGCATTAATCAAAGTAGAATTTTTAGATAGGCTTCACTCACATGATGACCAATGTATGTAGAACACTACCATCCATGATGTCTTTTTGGAAACCAATGTACCAGGAATTTAGAGAATTTACAAAAAGGCTAACTGTCCATGCAGGTTAAGCTGCAAATGTTGGTAGTTTGAAATTCCAACTGAGGCATCAACCAAAGTCAAACTTAAGAGGGGCTTGGCATACATGATGAGACAAAAGTATAGAACTAAAACATGGATGATGTAGTTCAAGTTATGCTACAGGTTGGAAATTAAGCAATAAAGAAAAGGGGTAAATGACCATGATTCCTGAAGAAGCTTAACACTTAAGCAGTTTGCAAATAAGATTTGGAGTATCAAACAAACTCAAAATTAGATTAGATTTGGCATAGTGGTAGACCAATATGTGTAGCATACGATATTGGATGATGTAGTTCAGGGAGTGAAACATAAAGAAAGTTATTCAATTTCCAAGAGGGCTAAGTGGCCACAGCCAAACAATTCGGTCTGAACTTCTATTTAAACTTTCATTGTTAGAAATTCCAAAAGGAGGTCTTCCCTAACTTATAAATTCAAACCCAAGATATATGATGCTCATTAAATTGAGTAGTAAATAATATGAAAGACAAAGTTCCATGTTCACTTTCAGAATTTGAATTATTTAAATTTCAAAAGGGTACCGTTTCTACGCCTGTTTGCTTCATTTGACCAACTTAGGAGGGACATAAAATGGTCATAATTCCTCCAAAATTCTATTTTTATACCTGGATCAAGAATGTGAAGTTTGGTTAGGTCACTTTTGTTTTGAAATTTATTTCAAAACTTGAGTCTCATTCCTTTTAAAATTTAAAAGTTAACTTTAATTAATCGAAAAGCCAAAAATTAGACTTTAGTGACATCAGGGATGTCACAAAAGTCACCTTCATCATCATCTTCATCATCATCATCATCATCAGTGACTGTCTTCTTCTTATTTTTCTTGCTCTTGCTTGATTCTTGCTTGTCAGCCTGTAGAGCAAGGTTGGATGGCTGAGGGTCATCCATCCGCAACTGATAGCTCTCGAAGTCAGTGATCTTGCCAAGTACATCCTTCATGATCTTGGTCTTGAGGTCACCCTGCAAGGTGTAGGTGATGATAGACTCATACTTGGGGTCTTTGAAAAGCCTCAAGAATCTTCTGATGACCTCCACAGGCTTGAGCTTGAAATCATCCCCAAGTGCATTGATCTCCTCCACTAGCACATGAAAATGAGAATACATAGTGTTAGCTCTCTCATGTGGTAATCTAGCAAAGTTATCATACTTGTTCTTCAGCACATAGTATCTTTCCTCTTTGACATCACTAGTACCCTCGTGGATACTCTGAATCTCAGTCCAGATACCGTGTGCTGTCGAACTCGAGTCCAATCTAGCAAACACATCCTTAGAGATGTATGAGAACAGAGCATTTTTGGCCTTAGTGTTGTTCTTAATGAAATCAGGTTCAAGAAGGTTCACATCTGCATCTGATTTATGGGTCACCATCTATATCTCCGGATCAAGGGACTCTAGGTAGGCTTGCATACGTGCCTTCCAATACCCGTAGTCCTCCCCATCAAAAATGGGAACACTCCCCACCTTTCCCGGCATCCTTACTCAAGGCGATGAACCCTCAAAGATGAGCACTTAGCTCTGATACCAATTGAAAGCACCGAAGGCCTACCAAGAGGGGGGGTGGTGAATCGGTAGCCGACCACGAATCTAAATACTTCAATTTCACACCACTAGAACCCGACAAGCGTTGCAACCTAAACAGTTTTAGTAGGCCAAGACCCTATGCATGCTAGTGTTCATGATGCAAAACAAAACACGGAAGCTAAACACACTAGCCTATGCAAGCCACAAGTCACCCTATCAACTAGAGCACACAAATGCGGAATAGTAAAGAGGAGGTCAAGGAATGCTCATGATTTTTTCCCGAGGTCTCAGAAGGATGGCGCCTTCCCCTACTCCTCGTTGGACCACTCCCGCCGGAGTCCCGGTCCCTCCCGCCACTAAGTGGAGTTCTCGCACATGAGCCCGCAATAACTCCTAGAGTGAAGACACGGTGCGCGTCACCGCTGCCACCAAGGCAAAAGTCCGCCTCCCTCGAGAACTTACCGGACACACGAAGCCGGCACTGGCGCTCATTAGCGATGCCCTTTCACCGGCGGGCTCAAACCGTATACAAACGTGTGACGGCCTTCACAACCAATCACGATAGGCTCGATCACCGACACCTAACCGGTCTAGGTCTCACCATAGATCAAGAGTAACAACCTAGATCACACCCTCAAGGACACCCTAGCCTTAGATGTGCAAGATCACTCCATGTTACTCTCACTAGCACTCTCAAGATATGCAATATCTCCTCCTAGTGCTCTCCTCTTTTCCTTTTGGACCTTACCAAATGGTCTTGGGTATTCCACTGGCCAACAGAGGTCTCCGAGACCCCAGCAACGAACTTATATAGGCTTCCAACCTTGAACTAATCATTGCTCCACGAAATCAGCTTTCTGGGCCTACTGGCCGGACTGTCCGATCACTGCCTGACCGGACCATCCGGTCACTGCAAACCTGAGCACCAATGGCTACCCTGCTGAAATCCTATATTGACCGGACCGAATGGTCAGTTTCTCTCTCCAGTCCAGAAACATTTCCAGCGTTCGCTTCCTCGCTGCCCAGAGTCACTTGTACAGACTGGACCGTCCGGTCTGTAGACCAGACCGTCCGGTCTCTATAACTTCCAACTCTGATAGTTTCCTCGCTTCTTCGCTGTAAGTCCCAGACAACTTCACCTAGTGACCGTACAGTCTGGTCACCATTGACCCCTCTGTCCGGTCACTATGTCCAAAAGCTGAAACTTGTCGTCTTCGCTTGACTTCGTTTTCTGGCTTCTCCGAACAGCTCCTTGGCTTCTCCACTGTCATCTAGTGCCTGTGATTTCACTGAGCAACCTTGCACATCACCGACTAGATATGACCTAAGAGAATGACCTAGAACCCCTTGATAGTCCGGTTTTTTCTATGGACTCAAAGCCCTAACAACTAGACAAGTGTTCCCAACACTTGCTCGATAGCTTGTTCTTCGCTTTGATCCATCTCCATCAACACTTGGACTCTATCAAGTTCACAAGCCTCCATGCTTGTGGTCATTGTCATCAATCGCCAAGGCAACCATCATCTATATGATTTGTAGTAGAGTTTAGAGATAATTTCTACATAGACAACACTCGTGTAGATATTAGTTCATAATTTCATAGTTATGATCTATCACCAAAACATTCATACCTTGGGGATTCCATCAATGGTCATGAAGTTTACACATATTCAGAGCACCCGGTGAAAGTACTGGATGAGAAGGATCGGATCACCCATAAGAAAACGCTTAAGTTCTACAAGGTTCAGCGCAGCAACCATAGTGACAAAGAAGCCACCTGAGAGACTGAAGAATTTCTACAAGTCACTACCCCGAGTTACTACACCACCACCTAGGTAAACCGTTATAATATCCTTTAATCTCGGGACGAGATTTCTTTAAGGGGGGGAGGGCTATGACACCCCTAGTGTCAGGGAGTCCCAAGAACTCACCCTTAGAACCTTCATCACCAACATAAGAGCAGGGACCAAAATTTGAACTGAATGGGGTCAAATTTGAATTTAATTCAAAAAATTTGAATCTTATTTGAACTACAAGTCCTAAAATTATAATAGAACTTACCCCCACCAAAAATATATGTTGAAGGCCATGATCAAGTAGAATATTGAGAAAATTTCTTCGATTTTTATTCCATCGGTTAATGCCCCAAATAAATGGTCAAAATGCCAAAAAAACATCCCTGTTTACAAAATTTCTATTCAAATTTCATTAAGAACTAATGATAGTTAGCATTTTTATAAAATCGAGCACAATATGTGGAGCCTGTCATATTTTTGGTTCACCTTGGTCGGTTCCAAATTAATTCTCACAAAAATATCAAATACAACCGGCTATCGGGGTTTGAGTAATAAATGAAAAAGAAAATACCTCATGGAACCCACAAGTCAGGGACCTGGAGAAAACTCATCCGGCGCCACACTCACTCCCCTGCCCGCGGTCGCCGGCATACGGGCAACGCCGGTTGCCGCGGGTCGACGCCCCCACCACCGCTCGGACATCCCCTTTGCCCCCCCCCCCCCCCCCCTTTGTCCGAACAATTCCCTCCACAATCTTCCCCTTTTCCCTCTGCTCACTAGCCGTTGCGCGCCTGCCATTGGAGCCGCCGCGCTGCACCCGTTGCTCGGCCGCTGCACCGCCTCCTCGCCCTAGCCGATGACCCCCGGAGCTCTGCCTCGACGCCTATGACACCCCCTCGGAGCCACTTCTCGTCCCCTGCACCGAACCGCCGTCGATTGCCAGCTTCTTCCCCGCCTCCGACCGCCGCTCCGCCGCGTCGCGCGCACTCGTCGGTTATCCCCGACCCGATTCCTCCCACCAGCACGTCATACTCGACCTCGCGAACCTTCCAGTACTCACCCGACCTCCCTCCGTGCAGTCTCTCTCCTAGAGCACCGTCGTCCACCACCGTGGTCCGTCCTCGCTGAAATCCCACTCCGGTGAGTCGTCTCCTTCTTTCTCACGCATCGCGCACCCGCCCCTACTCCCTTAGTCGTCTCCGCACAAATGCGGGTTCCGCCGCTGCCCCGGCTGGCCGCCGAGCCCGTGCCACCGCACTCAAGCGCGAGCGCCGCCGCATGCGCGCGCGCTTGGCTCGGCTTGGCCGAGCTGGCCACTGGGCCACGTGAGGCCTTTGGGCCTCCAACCGCGCTCGGGCCGGATCTGGCCCGAGGACCCCCGCCCGCGCGCGTTCGGCCGATGGGCCGTAGAGAAGCCAGCCCATGTCGAAAATTTCTATTTTCTTCTATTAATCAATTCCAAGAAATTGTTAAATATTGTAAAATACATAGTAAATTAAGTACAGCGAATCTGGGAGCAAAATAAATTTTGTTGGTCTTCTCTGAACATGTACTATTTAAGAAAAATACTAAATCCCTCTACATATTAGTATTTTTACCAGCACTAAATTGATTAGCTAAAATACTAATAAAATCATAAAGAGTTCTAGGAGACTAGTAAATTCATCAAACTTGGTGAATAATCATGTGTTGACATATTGCACTTTCCTGTAAAAGCACAAGTTCTTGTTCTTTCTATTTTAGTCATAATTAATTATTTAACCTTTTGTATTATTCTAATTATTTAAAATTAATGGCTCATTGCATGTAAGTGAAATTTGGCATATAATTCACTCCTGGCATTCTCCATTTACAGTAAATCATTCATGCACTATTGACAAACAGAACCATATCGAAATAATTAATTTTCCTTGTCCATTATTTAATTATTAAAAATCAAGCAAGCAATGTATATAATTGAAACTTGACATAAGAATCACTCATGGTATGTTCTATTTATAGTAGATAACATATGAGTAAATAACTACTAAATCATGCTAAAACATTTAATTATCTTATAGAATTAATATTTCTTAATTACTTGGTAGTGCAATTTCGGGTTTATCTCATTTATGCTTACTCTTGCATGATAACATGCTCAACACACTCTTGATATTACTCGATCATAAGTACACATACAACCCTTCACTTCTATATATCATATTTCTACATTAACGTATTTGTTGAGGAAGTGCCATAAATCTTCTCTCATAATCATCATCATTTATATTATATAGATCACGAAGTGAACCATGTGGAGGCAGGACAGGAGTAGGAGCCAGAAGGACCGGGTGGTGCTTCAGCTAACCAGGAGCATTAACCAGGAGCTAAACAAGCCTCGGTGCATCCCATCAGTTTTATATTTTTGTTTTCACATTAGTTAGGGGTGTAGGCTTGTTTATGCATTAAGTTTATAGGAGTTGTTTGAAATCTTAGTATTGCAGTAGGTTCCCTTTATCCGGTATTAGTCTCAGGACGGTAGTCGCTCTGCTTAATCTAGGACGACTATTCGTTGAGTGGTATGGAGACCACTCGTATACCAAGAAACATTATCACTGGGGAATGATATCAGCTGAAGGAAAGTTTGAATGGGATAACAATAAAGACCGAATGGGCAACTAGGTGGAAAGGGAAGGACAACTTATCTTCAAGGAGGTAGCCCCGTCCGAGTCATCTAAGTCTACGCCTCGTGTCTGTCCTATAGGATCAAGTTTGAACATATTGTTTGCATGCTGGAGTTATGGGCCCAGTAAACTGACATAGCTATGACTACTGTTTGGTTGGAAGATACTCTAGTCCCTTGTTTGGTGGAACTAGGGCTGAGAGGAGGGAGCAATCCACCCACAGATGGCGGTACGGGATGCATCGCGCTGGGAGATCCTTCTCGGGGGAGCCAGACCCGGAAGACCTTGTGGTACCGTAAGCGAAAGGTTGCTACATGCGGCTTACATGAAGCGCGTATGGATCGTGCAACTAGGTTTCTCCTGCAGGATGTAAATCGATTCGAGTCGCTGCCCCTCACAGTAACGAGTACCACTTGATCGCTGCTCCGGAACAGTGTTGGAAATCATTAATATGATGAATGGGTTTAATATTACTGTATGGAATTGTTACTAATTGTATTCCAACCATGATTGCTGTAGTTATATTATAAACTAAATTTATTATTCTGCATATCAACTTAACTTGCTGCTAAAACTTGAAAAATAAGGCTCCACTCTTAGACTGGCTTTTTAGCAACGTAAACCCTATCCTTAGCTTGTGCATGTCTAGGAGTCGGTTGTAGATGGTCATTTTGACGGGTCAGTCTTACTTAGCATTAGTTGCTCAGTGCGTAGCTCTATGTGGTTTTTAGATAATCAGGGTAGAGACTGTCACTGTGATGGTAGGTTTTACTGAGAGGACCAGCGTTCTGGCTGCTGGAACATCGAGTGGGAACGGTGCACCGACGATAAGGAGGAGTAGACCGTTGATTACCGGTGTTTTGGGCAGAACACCTATCATTGCCGGATGTCCGATATGTATCACCGTGTGAGAGCATTATATCTTACTTTCGTCGAACCTCTTTAGTACTGTTAAATTATTTCGCTTCTGCATTTTTAAAACTCTGATATAAAATTTAAATTTAGATTTATATAAAATTTTATAGTCTATCTATATTTTTGTTATAACTATATTATTCTATTATATGTTATACTAATGATGGTTACAGCACATGTCATCAACCAAGAAAGACGGTTCTGTTACAGCTGGTAGGCGCACGTGATCGGGCACTTCGATAAGGAGACGCACGCCGCGCTGGCCCACGACCGCGTCGCCCTCGTCCTCGACGGCGGCGCCCGGGCCATCAACTTCCGGCCGTCGTTCAGCGCCATGGAGCGCCGCTTCCTGCGCCTCCGCTGCACGGAGGAGTTGGTGCTCCGCGCCGTGCTGGACCACACGTACGACATGGAGTACGAGTCCTTCCTCCGCGCCGAGTTCGACGACTACCTGTGCGGCAACGCCAGCCAGGAGACGGCCCGCGCCGTGGCGGAGCTTGCCGCCCGAGAAAGCCGGTGGTGGGAGCGGCACCGCCACGACAACGAGACCGCGGCCCACATGTTCGTGATGGGGCACATGAACCACGTCTACTGCACCTCGTGGGTCGCCCTGTTCCACGATGGCGACCCCAACTGGAGCTTCTTCAGCTGCACGGAGGCGCACGAAAGGGAGGAGAAGGCTGCCCGCCTCGCCGTGGAAGAACGGGAGAAGGCGGCGGCAGCGCAAGAGGTTGAGCCGCCTGGTGCTGATCCAGCAATCGACCGTCATCAGGAAGAGGAACGATCTGAACCTGCTGACCCGTGTCTTGCCGTCAGGTCCCGGCGCGGGAGGACTCTGCTGCGCTCCCTGAAGCGCTGGCTTCCGCGGACATGGTTCGATGAACCACTGGAGCAGCAGGTGCCTCTGCTAAACGTATATGGGCCTTGCTCACAACCTACAACTACTAGTTGACCTGACACCGTGCCTGCGTTGTTTGACATCGATACTTGTAACAAGCATTTGATTAGCTGAAAGCAGGCTGAGATTGCTCCTGCAGTTTTTTCCCCCCTCCTGTGAACGAAAACAGAAATGCAAAGACAAGTGAAATTCAGAAAAACATTAAGAGATCTCGGCGAAGTTATTATCCCTGATTGTTTCTAAGTACATACAATAGTAAGATATTGATAATCTATTATACAACAACACCAGCTAATTCAAATCATACACTGCATTTCATTTCCAGTCTTGATCAAACATAGTCCAATTCAGAAAAGCACTAGGAGCTCAGCGAAGTTACTGTCTCTGACTGTTCTTCTCCTCCTCCTCCTCCTCCTCTTCCTCCCTAACAATGTTCTTCCAGAACCAGTGACTCCTCCAGACCTGATTCATCTGCTCTATGGGCACCTTCTTTGTCTCCGGAAGGAAGAGATAAACCAATACCGTCATCAAGCAAATCAAAACACCGAAGATGGCAAATGTTGCAGACTTAATGTGACACAGAATCGCAAGAAATGTCTGGCCGATTACAAATGTCATGAAGAAATTCACAGCAATCACGATGCTCTGCCCTGCTGATCTGATCTCTAGTGGACAAACCTCAGCAGGAATCAAGTACGTAAGAGGCCCCCATGACCATCCATAGCCTGCAACAAACACACACATTATGATCAACACTAGGTAAGCATAGTCCTTCTCTAAATCCTCATGTTCCTTAAACTTTGCAGCTAGGATTGCACACACAGTGAACTGTGACAAGATCATTAGGACGCCGCCTCCGAGTAAGAGCTTCCTGCGCCCAGTCCTGTCGACCAGCATCATTGCTAAAATGTTTGCACATGTTGCACAGAGCCGTGTGACCATCGCGGAGAGGAGGGATGCACTCTCCTTGAGACCGATTGTCCTGAACATGACTGGAGCATAAAAGTTTATCACATTGATGCCGCTGACCTGATTGGCGAAAGGGGTCATGATTGCTATGGCAAGTTGTGGGCTGTACTTCCTCTTGAATATGTTTCTGAATGGATGCTGGGTTGCCCTTGAGATGTTGCTCGCACAAACCAAGTCATCTAGCTCCTTCTGGACTGAGGTTGTTCCACGCAGCTTTTGCAGCAGGACCCTTGCCTGGTTGGTGTTACCGTCGCGTTGGATCATGAAGCTTGGTGTCTCAGGGAGGAAGATTGCGCTGATGGTTAAGAATGCAGCAGGTACTGCAGCCATGGACAGGGATATCCTCCACCCCCACCCCGCTTTAATTTTAAGAACAAAATAGTTGACGATGTTTGCAAAGAGAATGCCAAGGCTGAGGCAAAGCTCAAAACCGCTGTTGATTGCTCCACGGTACTGTGGTGGCGCCATTTCTGCCAGGTACAATGGGATTGTCTGGAAATATAATTTTTACATACAGATATTAATATGGTTCCCCATAGTCTCCAGGAAAGCAATTACTATTATTTAGAAATAAGATATGCATCTAGTACAGCCTAAAAGCTTATGAATATACACACTAGTATAGAAATTAGTAACTACTAACTTGCAACGGAGCATAAGTTTGTTCTGGACACAAATACAAGCACATAACTCGTCCTGTAGTCGTTCAATGCAACAGTTGATTCAGATATAAGGCACTTGAAATTCTTTTTAGAATTCTAGGGACAAACAGATCCATATGCATTGCAACAGGACTTAAATTGTAGCGCTTACTGGATTGAGTCTGTGAATTCAAAGGACCAACTCCCTCACACTACTAAGCTACGGCAGCAAATGGCCCTTAAAATTCTTCAGCGACCCAACTTGTCGTTGCTCATTGTTCAAGTTTATCTGTCTATTGTTGTCTGCTTGGGACTTGGGACTTGGGACTTGGGACAAGTTACTCTACAGCCCCCCTTAGTATTAAGTACTCAAGTCAATGAAAGACTTTAAACTATTTTGTCCAGGTGCATCTCCAGTATTCTAGTGTGGTGCTGTTTTCACTGCTTCCAAACTAATGTTACCGGTGTACATGAAAAATTACTGTGCAGTTCTGTAATTTTAACGCATTATAAATGCAGTACCCCACCTTCTTGGTTCAACAAGTACACTATGCATAGGCATGCTCCATGAAATTGCTGTGTCGATTTACTTAAATTGTACCTCTTCGGTCAAGAGTGTGCCTTGATTTCATTTAAGTTTATTCTACATCTTTTTATTTTAAATACTGTAGTATTCTACACATGCCTTTCAAGCACATTGCACTGCTGATTTATGATTTCTTGAACTACTCACGTGCATACTAACATATAGTTACCTGGTTAGCGAATCCCACACCAATTCCAAGGAAAATCCGGTTAAGGAGCAGCATTGGAATATTGATGGCTGCACCACCAAATGCTGAGCCAACGATGAAGAATACGCCACCAATCAGCATTGACGTGCGGCGGCCAAACCTCCTTGTGACAGACGATGCAACCAGAGTTGCGAGGAGGCCCGCAATATAGAGTGATGATGTGAACAGAGTGAGAAGCTCGCTGTTGAACTGACAGTAGTGGCTCACTTTGCTGTTCTGCTTCCGGCGGTACACCTCAGGGAAGAACCTCTTCAGAAATGAGTTCATAGAGGTGACACCACCTACCTCACAAAAAACAAAAATAGTACATGAATTCTCAGGAACTTTTGGGATCCTCACGTAGTAGATTGAATTGAGGACTTTGTCTAATGTTGAATCATTCTATGATTGGAAAACCCACAAGAAATTGCTCCCTCTGTTTCTGCATGCAAATGGAAATATGATTGGTATTGCTAAATTCTCTGGTTCACTGGAGCTGATAAACATTTATATAACTAAGCATGAGGAACACAAGTTTTCAGAACTTAGACCATACTACCGAGATGATCATACATCAATTATTTTTCAACTTAACGAATAACATGGTTGTGCATATGAAATCGACCCACAGTAGCATCGGTTCCCTCAATTGAAGTCTTCTCATCCAATTTTTTTCAGGCAAATAAAAAAGTGGTACTATGGAAATCACGCTGAAGGAGAGGTCTGTTCTTCTCCTTTGTCAGTGATGAATGCGCAAGAAGCCAGGAGGTCAACCTACAGTAGCATCGGTACCCTCAATTGAAGTTTCTCATCCAATTTTTTTTTTCAGGCAAAACAAAACGTGGTACTGTGGAAATCACGCTGAAGGAGAAGGGTCTCTTCTTCTCCTCTGTCAGTGATGAATGCACAAGAAGTAGGAGCAGCAAGTTGGCAATCATTTTTTTTCCTAATAAGAAAGCCTAATCTGAACAAAAATTTCTTTCAGGTATATGCACCTTCTGCTGGTGAATCAACTAATCCTGCATACAGATTTCCCCCTGATGGCAGTACCAACTACCAAATTGCGCGCAGGTATATACATCGCGTGGAAGTGGTAACGGGACTGACCGGAGACGCCGAGGTCGTAGCCGAAGAGGAAGCCACCGCTACAGGCGACGACGCAGGACAGCACCACGAATATCGTCACACGGCCGCCGTACTCCTCCTCCTCCCCTCCGGTGGCCGGTGAAGCATCCGCGACCGCCATGGGTGAATCCGTCTAGCGCCTGTAATGCTGCAAGTCCTATCCTGCTACTCAGGCTGGGTGCCTGCTTTCATACTGGCACACTATAGCATTAAAAGTGCGCACTATCCTTATCCCTACTTTTGACCGAAATCCATGGCAAGAAATTCTTCTAATCTTCTCCGAACGTGCTTATGTGATGGCTTCATAATCTTGGTGATTAATAGGACTATGTGAATACAGAAAGCTGCCAATGCAAAGGTTTGAGTTTGATTCTCAGTGCTGCACCGTACTGTAGGTTTCAGCCTTGTATGCACCTCAATTATTGTTCTTTTTTTTTTTTTTTGCGGGGGACAAGTACTGTTCTTATTTGTTATCTGTACTTTGTCCATTTATAACTCTAAACAATTTTATGACTCAATTTACTTCCTTGCGGGGGACAAGTATTGTTCTTATTTGTTATCTGTACTTTGTCCATTTATAACTCTAAACAATTTTATGACTCAATTTACTTCCTTGCGGGGGACAAGTATTGTTCTTATTTGTTATCTGTACTTTGTCCATTTATAACTCTAAACAATTTTCTGACTCAATTTACTTCCTCTAAACTATTTAAATTGGTTTAAGCTACGCTAGGCAAAAGTTGTTCCTCTTTTTCATCCTCCTACAAAGTTGAATTTTAGGCTTAAAATTTGTGAGCAGATAGTAAACATGGGGCAGCATCTGTGCAAGGCGATGAGTCCTAGTATATCATAAAATTATTGCTGATGCCCGTGGACAACCCTGAATGATTAGAGAACACATTTGCATGAGCAAGCAAACATTACAAATGAGACCGGGTACACATATTGTAATTGTAAAGCTCTGATATGCCAACAGTTACGATAGGCACTGTAGGTCTGTAGCTCAGTGCTCGACTGAAGCAAATTTAGGTCCATAAACCATAATTAACCCAGCTCTTTAATCCAGTATCCTTAGTGCTTCACTTAGAAGATCTACGTCCGTAACCATCTTCCGGTGGGTGCTGATCGAGATTTCCAGTGGGTGCTGACGTGTGCGCATAAGCTGAGTCCGACAGCCAACAAATCCATGTTCTGGCCACTGCGGCGGCTTTGGATCCCTTGCCTTGCTGTGTTTGCCTTTACTTAACTGGGCGGGTTTGGTTCCTTTGCTCTGTACTTTGTAGATCGTGCTGTCAAGGATTGAGTACAGATCCTCTTGTGCATTAGCATTAAAGTGGCTGATGTGGGCCCGAAGACTAGCTGGCCCACATGTCAGCCTTTATTAATGCTAATGCACAACTGCAGAGGTCCGTTTGCCTCCCCAAGCAAGTTTAGCCTTGCCCGTGACGGAGAGCTGTTTCATCTCGCTGGCGTTGGCATGCAAAATCAGCACAGGCTCCGATGTGTCTAGTCTTTAGGATAATATATGAATTAATATATTTTCGTAAAATAAAAATCGGAAAAAAAAAGAAAAAAATTCCCAGTCACCAGCGGCCGATACACCTGTCAAGTGGGTCCTGTCACACGATAGGCCCTTGTCGTCTAGTGAAGGACAGGGCCGCTATTTTTGTACTCCCTCTGTTTCAAAATTATTATCGTTATTGACTTTTTTCATCAATTTTGACCATTCATCTTATTCAAAAAAATTCAAAAAATATCATATATTTTTTTATGATTTGTTTTATCAGTAGATAAAACTTAAATGTAACTTACAACTTTTCATATTTGAGCAAATATTTTAAATAAGACGAATGATCAAAGGTAACAAAAAAAGTCAATGACAACAATAATTTTAGAATGGAGGGAGTAATTTTTTAAAACTGTAGATTATGAATATTAAAAAAATTCCTCTATTCTGTGGCCGCCGACGATCCACACGGCTCATAGCAACCCTGCCTGGTCCAGTTTATTTTGATTTTTTTGCAAATGTAGTCCAGCCCATTAGCCCCATTTCAATGTAGGTCCAGCTCGTTACAGACCACCACCACCACAGCCAGCAAGCACCGGCAACCCAGCCGCCGCCGCGACGCTCTCACACGGCCGCCCATGTCGGAAGAGGGAGACGAGGAGAACCGGCTGCGGTCAGCGCTGCGCCACCTGCAGGCGGAGGCGGGGGTGCTCGAACGCCTAGTGTACAAGCATCGCAACCAGCACCGCGGCGCCGCCTACTTCCAGTACCTCGTCAAGGTGAGTCCCGGCCGTCTCCTTCCACCCGGCCAGCCCTCCGGCGCTGCGCCGTCCGGTGAGTGTGTCGTGTGTGAGTCCCGCTGACAAGGGTCTACGTGTGTTGAGAGCCCAGGTGAGGAGAGACCTCAAGCTGCTGCTCGGCGCCGGCCTCGCGGATGTCATCAACGCGGTGTTCCCCGTCCTCGCCAGCCGCAAGCCAGTCAACACGATCCTGGCCCCGACCAAGTCAGTCGGCAGTTGCATTTGCGGTGCTTAGAAATTTCACTTGGTATCGTTGGGTTAGGTGATGTTTTCTTACTTCGCCGATTTCTGAATTCTGATACAGGCAGATTAAAAAGAAGCCGGGTACAAATCATAGCCACTATGAGAGACTTCTGGGTATTGCCCGCCTGTTATCTCAGGTGTGTTTCGTGTTTGTTGAACACTGATGCCGTTTCGATAGAAACACGCCTCTGTATCTCAAGTACTTCTCTGTCCTCTGCAGATGGCCGAACCTGTTATGAAGGCAGCGATGTATCCTTTTGGTTTTTGTTCTCATCGATCTTTTTGTTTGCTATGAACACTAGAACCAATTGCTATACTCGGTTTTATGTTAATTGATGTCTCACCTGAAGCATTTTAAGTCTTACCCAAGTAAAATGGACATGTCTTCTGCCATGTGAAGTTCTTTAACCAAAACTACAGTCAGATAACGTTTCTACTTGGTAGGTCATTCTTCATCGATCTTTGTGCAGCAGTGTTAGCTTTGCTTGCACGAGTAAGGGTCCTGATACAACAGGTGAGGGTTGTAATATACAAGCATGACACTATGATGCAATCGAGCAAATTTAGTTATAAATCACTGGCCTATAGTAATCTTAAAATTTAAGAAATTCACATTGGAAGCTTGTGCTGGCTAGTGTTATTCTCTTTTTACTGCAGAGCTTTGGTAGTAGACACTGATCCCCTGGTAATTGTTTCACAGATGTTACTTGATGTTGTGTCAGTATACAATAGGGTTACTGCTCTTACTGATAGGAAGCAGGCTGTTAAGATCAGCATCAGTGGAGTGCAGGTATGTTTTGCTTCCACTCTAGCAATGATGTAGTGTTGTCCCCCTTTTTTCTTTATGCTGATGTAATTTTGTCTGTCTTGAAGAAGCTGTACTGCCTAAGACTGTGCTCTCATACTTCACAAATGTGTCTGCTAGATGTTATTATTTCACAGCATAACTTTGTTTATTTGTTATGTGCACAGGCTTTTAGAGAGTATTACCCCTCAATTCATGATGGCCGTACTATTCTGGAATGCATATGGGTAAAAGATAAATTTGTTTTGCATGAAAAGATGAAAGGTAGTTGTCAGGAAACTGAAAATGAGGATCAGAGGTTATGTGATCCTGAAACTACAATCCAGTATGAGACACTTGGACTTGCTAATGAAGGTTGAAATAATTGTCTTCTATTCTTCATGATAGATATAGCATCCTGAATATCCTTAGTTGCGTTTTCTGAATTGATTGACATGCTCTTGAGATTGTTTAATGCTTGCTTGCCGATTGGGTGTTTGAGTATGAATGAACAGCAGACACCTTAAACATAGCCAAAATCAAATATTTGGTAGTTTTGAATTATTTTTGTCAAAAAATCAGATGCTTCACTTGTTACAAGACACTTGACTGAGGTTTAATCCATCAATCTTTGGAAGCATCACATTGGAAATTT
The DNA here is from genome assembly GCA_030378355.1 of Eleusine indica. Classification (NCBI taxonomy): domain Eukaryota; kingdom Viridiplantae; phylum Streptophyta; class Magnoliopsida; order Poales; family Poaceae; genus Eleusine; species Eleusine indica. The sequence goes on along the minus strand of CM059496.1, from coordinate 55,797,576 downwards.
GGGAAAATAGTAACTATCCAACATGTGGGCATGATGTACTGTGATATGTCAAGTTGAATAATAGCTAAACTTGGTGCTGACTGAAACACATCGTCATTTGATTAGTTTTTTTAATAATTGTAGAACATATTTTTAGTTCCTTATCTAATTTAAAAGTTAATTGCTACTGTATGTGTTAAGGAACTAAACAAAAGGTATGCAGTGTTTGTTAGTGCCAAATTGTCTCTTAAATAGGATAGGATTAGTTCTATTTTTATGATTTTCATGTTCTCCAAATTCAGAAGCACTTTTTGTTAATTGCATTGCCATATTTGTGGCCAAATTTTCAGAGATGAAAACCGTTGAAGAAACAAACTCTCCACGCAAACAACCAGACGTTGTTCTAGTGGAGCACCCAGATAAAGTGAATAACTGCAGTGATGCTGGAGCGTCTTCAACTGGGAGGCAACTGGAAAATGAAAACAATGCTGCTTGTTCTCTTGACACCCTTAGTACTCCTGCATCTTCGTTTACGCGCCTGGATATCAAACCTGTGACTAAGAAGGGAGTAGCATTCATTGCAGTTGGAAAACCAAAAGTCACTGCTACACCTTCAGAAACAAAATTGTCAGAAGTAAACAAGAAGCAAAGATTAGATGTGGTTCCTCGCACTGCTGTAGAATCTGGAGAGCTATTCAGAAAATTACAGGATTCTGATAATGCTAACAACTCCTTATTTTAATATATTTAACCACTTTTAACATCATCTTTTTCTTCCTCGTGCGGGAAGGACAATATTTAGGGGAGTGCTAGTGCAGCTTCAAGGTACAACAGAAGTTGAGCAACCTGTACTGCAGCAGTTCGAAGGTCACATAGAGATTTGAAAGCTGGTTCTTTTTTTTTCTCTCATTAAACAGTTGAACGAATTCAAGTTGTAAGACTGTTTTGTTGGATTTATATTTATCCATCCTTGATGCTCAGGTGCACACTTATAAATGCAAATTCTGTTCTCCGTTCCAGATTGCTGCTTCACAGATTTATGCATTCTTTCTGTGAATAGGAAGTTTTCTCATATTGTTCGAATTTCAAACTTTCTGGGACCGCCAGTCAAATTGATCTGTTTAACTTACAGCTTATGTTTTTTCTGTGTGTGATGGACTCCAAATTCTGAGCATGTATACTACACTATAGGCTCCATAAATTCATAAATGTCTCATACTACACTATGGCAAAATACATAAATAGCATCGTCCATAAATCAGTGAGAGATTAGTTGCCGGGACAAATAGAGTTCAGATCCAGCTGTAGCATAATAAAAGAGCGATTTTTTTCCTACTGCTATCCATCATGGAAGGCTTGGAAGTGTAACTTGGTCGAAGGAGAGAAAGCTAACCCTTCCATTATCAACATGACAATATTTAAGAGGAATACCCTCAAACTTGTTCTCCACAGTTTCCAGTTCAATCCTTGAGGGTGGTTTATCCCTGTACAGAATTGAAAAGCAATATATCAAAAGTTCTGAAAGATGATGCATGGACCAACCTGAATGCTATGGTACTTTAAGTTATTATTCATATTGGGACCGTTTATCTTTGTCCTCTTTACCCACTTTTTGACTTCATGACAGTAGTAACCCCTGCAGTTTATGGCTCTGCAATCTTTTTACCTACTGTATGCACATGATTCAATATTTCTTTCTTCGGGGAAAAGTTGGTGATCCAACTGAGACCGAATTGGGATAAGATGTAACCAATGGAGGAATGTCATGAACATATATTATGCAACAAATTGATTGAAAGTGCAATTTAATGATGAACTGGCAAGACAGAATTACAGCGGTTGAAAATTAACTACTAATGGAATGTTACCTTAACAGACATATGAGATAATTAGGGACCCCAGGTGATGACTTTTTGAACTTGCTGTTGGGCAGATACACTTGAAAGGATGGAGATAACCCATCAATCTGCAGTTTCTTGAGCCAATTGGTTATGTCATTGCAGGTACCATCAATCGTATTAAAGTCCTGATCAGTGCCAATCATATTCGTACTGGCAGCAACAGAGTCACCAGTACCACTATGCTTCAGTGTCCAGGGAACACCATACCGTCCGACAATATATCCTAGAGATTTCAAGTGCTTATAAGCTTGGAAGGCATTCCAGCAGCACCCATAATTTCCTCCGGCGATCTTTTCATAGGTGTACTCCATTCCTATTGCTTCATCCTTATCATCAAGAAGAACCAAGGCACCTCTTTCTGCCAAAAATCTGCACGGTTCGAACTCAAGTTATCAAAAATATAAACTGATAACATGTGAATCCGTTGGCAATGACTTTAGAGCTTCAAGCGGTGCAGCATTCTATGATAATCAGCTGGATGAACAGAACATCACTGTAAAAGGAATTGGACAGATGCTGCACAGCTTCAGCATTTCATCGAACAGGTGGCGTACCCGATCTCCTCGACGTTATAGTACAGCTTGCCACCCCGGGTGACCCCGGTGGTCAGCCACAGCTTGCCCTTGCTGTCCACCACCTCCGCTGCGCCGGCCTCCTCCAGCCACCGCGCGTGTGAGGCCACCTTCCTGCGGCCACAACGGTACAACCCAACGGGCGAGTCACATTCATTGGGCGCGCGAGCAGCACGAGAAGAGCAACACAAACGACGCACCTGAACTGGACCTTCGAGGCGACGGACGGCCCTGCATCGAGGAACGGGTTGAAATGTTGCTCCTCCCCATCATCTTCCGCAGCGGAGGCAGCCACGGGAGTCCGGCTCCTTCGCCGCCGATCGCGCGCGGTCACCGGCGCCGCCGCAGCCATCAAGGTTACAAAAATCGTTTGAACCGAAGAAACCAGTCCTGGACGGTTTGACGAAAACCGCGAAAACCGACAAAATCGGTCGGTTAGCCGCTTAAAATTCAAAAAACGAATTCGAAAGAATTTCATCGAAAACGAAACGGTTAGCCGAGCGATTTGGTCGATAGCCGAGCGATTTGGTCGGTAAACCGACCGGTTTCGTCGGTAAACCGATGATTCTTGTTGCACGGTCGATGATTCGTCGGTTTCGTTGGGAAAATTGGAACAACAATAGAGAAAATCGAAATGTTGAAAACAAAATCGGGATCTCCCTATCCGCCGCACTCACCCGTCGAGCTCGTCGTGCTCGCCGGTCACGCCCGCTGCAGTCTGGCTTGCCGCCTCCGAAGCTCGACTTTCCGCAGCAAAACGGCGGCTAGCCGCCCTTCATCCGCGGATAGCCGGTTGAGCCGTGCGATTAGGGACGCGTTGAGAGATTTGGAGGCAAGAACGATGGGGCTTTGCGATTTGGGGCGGGGAGCGATGTTGGCACAGCCGCGCAGGCAAAAGAATCGGAGGAGCGACGGTTTGACGCACGAAGAAGAAGAATCGATGTTTTTATTTTTATTTTTTTTAATAACGCCCGCGAAAACTGTTTTTATTTTTGCATATTCTCACTGCAGGTGAGTCCCACAAAGCCTGTGCGGCCCACCGGCCAGTGTGGCATCACAATGAACCGTGGGCCCGGATGAAGAAAGGAGCGCCCCCTTTTTCTCCTTCCTTCCTTTTAAACAGGGGCAGTAGAATGGGAAACAAAATCCGGTTCGGCTGCGGTTGCCTCCTCAAGTCCATCCTCCGGTCGACCTTGATTCGATCCGGTGACGAGTTAGGTGCGATTTTCCCGTCTCTCCCGATACTGCGGTCTGTATTTAGTTCGGGCCGTGTGGAATTATATCTTTTATATCTGTGTTGATTCGTTGGGCGAAGCAATCGCCGGGGTGGGAGGGGAGGTGTTACAGATTTATACGCCGCGCTGCCCTGCCCCGCCCCGCCGATTCCCCCAGCTTGAGATCGAATTCGCTCATTTCTGGAGAAGATTTCCCGCAGTTGGTGTCTGTTAATTAATTGGTAGATCTTTGCTGCCGTGATTTAGGAGTGTTCATGTTCCAGCCATGGTTGTTAATCTTTTTTCCTCATTATCCTGCGTAGAACTCTCCAGCTTTCGCCTTACAGTTAGGGTTTAATTCTTATATACTGTTTGATTTGGCAGTTATTTATAGTTGAATAACTTGTTTTTTCTTAGTCTTGCTTTGAAGTAAACCATGATAGAGCATCAGATAATGGAGTAAACTATACGACTATGAATTTCAGGTTTATTAGGGATTTGAGGTGACTACTGGCACCGAAGGTAAGCATGAGTACTGTCAGTGGTACAAGGCGTGCCCCAAGGAGACAGTCACAAGCAATTTCTGCTGATAAGGTAGTGGTGAACCTGGAAACACCCTCCCCAGCAGTGACGAGCCGTCGTGGAGTTTCAGCTACTGTTGCTGGCGCACGCTCCTCACCTATTGATGTGGAAGCCATCGAAGATGAAGTGCAGGCAGTATCGGCCTCACAAGTGCCCCCTCCAGTATAATCCTTTTCGTTATCTTGAATTGAGGGCACTACTATTTTATTTTGCAAGAACATTGTGTGTAATGCTGTTATGTCATTGATCAGTCACAATGTTTCAAGAGATATGACATGACATTTCATTGATCATTATGCTAAAATGATATGCTATTGACTAGAACTCATATTGGGCCATCATTTATTCTGCAGAGGCGGAACAGGAGAACCAGGAGGCAACCTGTAACAGTGGTTGACTTGGAGATAGATTCTAGCTGGGAAGGTTAGTGTACCACTTGCATATCACTGTATTTAAATAGATGGAATAAAAAAAATCCATCTGTGTAATATCCAATTTTCAGTTACATTCTTCAAGAACTTTATATTCATCAACAACAAAGACAATTTAGGTTATACGGTATGCCACAAATATGACTATATATCTGATTTTAGGATATTGGGACAATTTATTTCATTACTTGCGGAACATCTATTACGTAAGCTAAAAGTAAGAGTCATATTTATCACTATTTAGTTCATATCCCAGTGGCTTTTACGATAGTGTACATATTCAACGTTAAATCTAGAAAGTGTACACAAAAGATGTTTATCCATGCATATCCGTCTCTGAGTTTCCCATGATATCATATTCCTAGCTGTAACCATTTATGATCAATTATAGGAGTTTAAGATGGTGATATATCTGCCTTCTCCACAGGGAACAAACGACAGAGGGTACATTGCCTCTCTCTAGATAGGGCACAAGGGTCCAGCTTGCAGGTATTTAAATTTTCAATTTTAAAGGGATAAAAGTATTTAGCTTTAAAGCCAGGTTGATCAGATTTACCATTGTGTACTGCTATGTTTTATGCTCATTTCTATCTTACACCTTCAGCTTGAGTAAGCATTTGAATTATGTAATGCTGTTATTTTAGTGGAGTGAGAGCAATTTTCTTGTTTTAGTCAACATTTTCCATGTCAAACACGCCTTGAAACACACATGGTTACACTTTTTATTTTAGAAATATGGCACCTTGCCGTGGCCTTTCAGGAGGTGGGTGCAGGACGGGGTTCAAACCCCTGCAGGCTTGAAATGTGCCTGTGCATTCTCACAACTGGGAGGCCCATCCGCACACATGGTTACACACTTATGATGGCATGATATGGTTCGTTCAGATTATTCTTGGTATCTGCCGAGAGTTGATATTCTTCTTTGGTAACTGAAAGTTTGCCATTTTTGAGATCGCCACGTTAAATAGGTGGCTGCACTATCTCAATGACTTGCTTATTTTGATATATTACATATTTCCAGAATTCCAGCAGAAAAGACTGTTGAATTCATCTGTTACCTTGTGCTTCACACTGACTAACAAAATCAATTTGACAGTCGAATGGTGCAGTGCAAACCGGCAAAGAGCCTGCCAAGGAGGCTCCCAAGGAACCAGTTTTTACCTGCCCAGTATGTTGGAACAAGTTGGAGGAGCCCTCCACAACAATTTGTGGCCATATCTTTTGTACGAATTGCATCAAGCAAGCGATCCAGTTTCAGAAGAAATGCCCTACTTGTAGGAAGACACTGAAACCAGGCAACCACCATCGTATTTACCTTCCTAATACTGCTAGCTAAGGTAAATTGCTTTTACCTGTCTAATGGCTTCTCGTTATTTTCTGGGCAATTGGCTGAGTCGTCTTGATGAAATACAGATCGGTTGGATGTGTCAACAGAGCTTCCAGTACCATAAATCTGTGCAATGTATAATCAGGATCCGAAGTTCTTTTGGGGTGAACAGATCGACGTTTCGCCCATGTATGTATTATACAAATGCATCACCAGGACTTCATTGGCTCGTCGCCACAACTTTCTGGTGTGGGAAGTGAATGGCCTCTGCCACAATTTGACAATAGTCTTAATGTCTTTGACAGCTTCAGAATTTGCTGTGTTTGTTGTATGTATTAGGCTATTGGCCTTAGACAATCAGTGTAACTGGGATTTGCTTGAATCTGAATTTATGTAACGACGAGTTGCAAGGTTTAGCATGTACGAATGCCCCTTTGTTTTTGGTGCTGCGTGTTCACCTTTTCTGGAAACGACATTGTACGCTACCGTAGGTCCGTAGCACGAGCAGCATGCTGCTTTCGTTTCTGACCCGACACTGTTGCCGTTTTCATTGGCTTTAAGTGTTCAAATGTTGCCGTTTGTTTTCGGAGTCCTTGAACTGCAGCTTGGCTGAGAGCAGAATGGTTTTGCTCATGTTCAATGTTCACACTATCTCTTGCACAGAGTAACCGTGCACTGTAAACTAGTGAATCACAGCAACTGGAGCTAAGGTGAATAGTTTCAGGGCTTGACCATCAACTCAATTGGAGTGCCCAGGTAAAGCTAGTCATCAACAGAAGAACAATTTCACTTGGCGCTGGCTTCGATGCCCAAGACGGCTACAATGTTGAGAGCACGCCGTTGTTGCAGTTGCCATGAGACCAGGATCACGAAAGCGCTGCTTCAGTTTCATTCACATTTGAAGTTATGAGGCGCCATTTTGGCCGCCGGGCTGGAAATGGCTAAATGGTTGGGTCTCCGGGCACCTGAGTTCCAGCACACCGGCGCCGGCTTCGGCTTCGGCCACCCACCTTATTCAAGTTCTCCTGCCTCGCAATCTCTGAGAGAATGCGGTGGTTCGCTGGCACCGTCACCGCATCTCAGCCGCCACCGTCGGTGCCCACGTGAACACGGAACCCTCGGCCTCCGAATCTCCGATGTCACTTCACTACTCCGGCGGTCCTCCGTTCCGCCGAAATTCTCCCCCTCTGTTTCTTCCTCTTCGTCAGCTTAGAGGTCATCCAATTCCTGCAGATGTTGTCGGAGGTGGTTGGCTTCCTCCGCATCACCCCGCCGGCGTCAAATTCCTCTCCTCTGCGCTCGCCGTCGCCGTTCGCAAGCTGCTAGATGCGGACGGGGACCTATTTGGAAAATAGAACACTATGTCAGGGGGTTTATTATAAAATATTGGATCGTGATTATTAACCGCGATCCGAATATTTACATATACCCCCTAGATTGGATCGTGATTAATGACCGCGATCCAAACGAGGGGGTCGACTGTAAAGTATATTGACCACAGTCAAGGCTTCGGAGGGCAGCCTTACGCCGTTGGATCAAAAGTTTACGAATCACATTGATTTTTAGTCGATTGTCCTCCTTTCTTCCTCGTCCCCGCCGCCGCTCCTCCCGCCAGCCAGCGCCGCCGTGATCGCCATGGCTCCTCCTCCCACCTCCCCCCACACCAACGCCGAAGGCCTCCTCTTCTTCACAGATTAACTCATCATCCCTGAAATTCGCTCTCGCCTCGGCATTCATACACTACAACCGGCTCCCGAGCAAAACTGCCGCGACGACCTCAGCCGGCATCTCGTCCCAACCTCTCAACCAATAGTAAAGGTAATCAAGATTCTGTAACAAACCAAATTCCCATACTCTTTGAGGGGTCTTTTTGCAAAATTCTCAAAGAAGGACTTTTCTGCAAAACTGCCATACGTGGGACCGGCTTGTCACTCTCCTCCTCTCTGTGCCGCCCGCCGCCCGCGCTCGTGCCAGCGCCGCCGCGCGCTGCGCGCCCAGGGCGCCACGCAGCTGCCTGGCAGCTACGCTGGCCGGACGCCGCCGCTCCAGCCTGAGGGATAAGGCCTCTGCCTCCCCTTCTCTCGTTTCCCTCTCTGATTTCTCTGGTTTCGTTTCTTCTCCAACCCAAACCGCTCGAGCTCAACCCCGTCGCTCGAGTGCCTCCCCGACCAAACCGACTCCGCAAATCGTCGTGCCACCCCTGCCTCTTCCTCCCCATGGCCACCAATTGCCACCTTCTGCCATAGGCTCTGAGGATTTGCACCGATTCCCGTCGAAGTCCCAACCCAAGTTCTGCCCCCTTCTGAAATCCTTCTCTCCCGGTGAGTCTTGCTCTAATTCGGTTTGAAGGAACCTTCACAAGGTCCCTGCGTATTCTGTGAGCCAATTTTGATCAAGAAACGATGCTCGTTGTTGGCCAATTTTGTAGGAGCCGTCGTCGCCACCGTTTGTCTCGGTCAAAGAACCCCAGTCGTGCTAGCTGGTGAGCATCCGCATGGCGGTAGCCTCCTTGCTGCCTGCTTTTTCTTTCGTTTGACAAATTCTTTGGGCTCTTGTGTCTCTGTTGCTGCATCGTGGTTGCTGAGGACCCTGCGGCCTGGTGTGATGTGCGTGAGCAGGCAGGGAAGCAGGAGAAAGCTAATTAGCTAGCCTAGTTAAATTGTACTAGTTCATCTCTGAACTTTGAAAATTCACTTAAAAATAATTATAGCTCTAATCATGATGAAACCAGTTTAGTTAAATTCTAAATGTTTTTCTCTACCAATTGAGCAAATAAAAATAAATAATTATTTTTCCATAATTATGAGAATTATTTAACTTTAGAAAATCCTAGTTAATTCTTAATTAATTATTCTGTTATTTCAAAATTAAGGAGTGGGGTTAATAATTTCTAATGGCTTGTATTAACATATAATGATTTCTTTTAGCATAATTAATTTTTTTAGGAGTGATTAACCCCTCTTAATTAATAGGCTTAACCATTTTTAATTAGAAAGAAATTCTTCAGACAAGAGAAATTATTTTGTCGTATCCCATTACATGTGCACTTCCATTCATTTCATTCTCATGTCATTCATTCAGTGCATCATTTTATGTTCTAGAAGAAAAACAACCGGAGGGTGACGAGGGTACAATTAACTTGGAAAGCGTGAGTGGTGAACTTGCAACTCAAAGCAAGCATCTATGCATATCTCAAACTATTTTAGATCAGTCTAAATGATGCTTAAGTCAATTGACCTATTGCATTAGCTGGGCACTAGAGAAATTGTCGTATCCTATTTGATGTATTATGTTCCTTGTTTATTGGATTACCCTTATCCTTGTAACTAAGTGGGGTAGGTCTAGGTGTTGGGGGATAATTAGTAATTGCTTAGTGATGCTTTATCTTAATGCGGTAGAAGTCGAACGGTGGAAGGTCACCAACGTTCGCTTGACATAGGTGGATACTTGAGATCATTGACCATGTCATGCTGAAAATGTTAATGATGGCTATAAACTAGATAGATGGGAAATCCTTGATAGTTTGTACATAAACCTTGGCACGTAATCGTACATACCACATGCTGACATATGGGTAGGCAAGCCTCACTCCTTATCTAGCTGCGACCATTTGGCTTGCGAGTTCGAGGGCTGAAGAAGGTGCTAGGGATGACCCCCGAGGGCCTAGTGCGACCAACTCGTCTTAACCGGACGTCTGGCAAATGGTCGGCGCGTATTTGAAAGGGTTGTCATAATGAATTACTCCTTATGACCGACGGGTCATATGGGTGGTGGTCTTTGTGACGTGTGGGTAAAGTTGTACAACCCCTGCAGGGTGTAAAATTAATTCGAATTGCCGCGGTCTCGGTTATGACCACGTCTTGGGGCGTCTCCATTCATCATGATTATTTTCCCATAGGATGTGATTTGGGAATGGAAAGAAATATGAATTACTAGTACTTTTGCTTATACATTGGGTTGTTTCCTGTAGAGGCTGCCCAATAGTTTCACTTATGTCATAGAAATACAAGTTAATCACTTCAAAAATATTAATGGCTTTTACGCACTGGTCATCCTAATTGCCTTTTTCTTGTCCAAAGCCAAATGCATATTCCTTTGGATGAGAGCTATATGACTCTTCGTGTAAGTCTTGCTGAGTACCTTCGTACTCATGATGTTATTTGTTGAGTTTTGTAGGTGAGGATGAGTACGTGTATGGCTACTTCTACCCTGCCACCGATGGGGGTGAAGGGCAGGAGTAGTTGGTTGTTGAGAAGGTGACGCGGATGGTGCTCGTAGTGGAGCATCGTCGTCTTTTGTTTTATAACTTTGCTGCGTAAACTGTTAAACAAGGACCAAACCTTTATAACCATATCCTTGTTCATGCTAAGTTGGTTGTACACTTAGCATATGAGCTCTAAACTTCCCTTTTGATATAAATTTGGCTAAGTAAAGATACTGCTAAGGTAATATAATACTTTTGCTCTCTCATTAATTCTTGTGATGAAGATACTTACAAATGTGGCTTAGCGGTGTGCACGTCGATATTGGGTGTTGTTTGTGCATGCCGGGGAGTACCGGAATTATATATATTATGATCGAATATTGTAGTGTTGGTTGCTTAGAACGGGCTGTGACACGTGATGTGTCGAACGGTCGACGCGTGTTAATGTTTATTCTTGGTTAATCGACATATTTGGTCATAATGTGTGTAATTTGGAAGGCTAGTATGAGAGCAAAGTTAATTGGATGAGCCCTCGTTAGAGCCCATCGGTAGTAAATAAAATTTGAACACTCTATTAATTTAATTATGGAACTAATATAATCTTGCTACTTAAGATTGATTGCTATTTTTATTCCTCACCTCGTTCCTAGAGCTTTTTCTCATCTTATGGCTGCACCATAATAAATTGCTAATTTGTTCTCTAATCTTTCTTACTCTTTCATAATCTATAGTGGGCATTAATTCTCTTAGTCTTTTCAGCAGGCTGTATAGAAGATTAATATGTGATAGAGGTATCATGGAGGTTTGACTGTAGGTCTAGCCGATAACTCACTATTAGTTAGTAATTCTCAACCTTTACTATTGGATCATTTAAACCTCGTTTAGGATCGTTATGGAATGTGTGTACGATGTGAGGATCGTTCATGTGCATTCATTTAATCATTTGTATTGATCATGGCATATCATTACATGTCTTTCTATTGGTTCTTTATGATTGAGAAAAAATTTCATTGTGCTATTTTAAGTGGTTTTGCCGTGAAGAATTCTTTTCGTCTCAATCATTTCCAATCTTCAGTCATGATCCAACTAACATCACTAATATCCCACAACATGGTAGCAGGATGAGTCAAGACGGTGCAGGTGGTGATGGAAACCTCCCACCGCCGCCACCTCTAACTTTAGAGCATGTACTCATGCGTATGGAAGAAAATCACAGGGCTGATAATTAAAGGTTCGAAGCTATGTTGCAAGCTATGGGTCATCGTGGTGGAGCCAGTGGAGTCGAAAGGAAAGATGATTACTCGGATTTTCTTCGTACTCAGACGCCAGTGTTTACTCATGCCATCGACCCACTTGATGCTGATGCCTGGCTTCGGACTATTGAGCAAAAGCTTAACCTTATTCAATGCGGAGAACATGAGAAAGTCTTGTATGCTGCCCACCAACTTCAAGGTGCAGCTGGTGCTTGGTGGAGCAATTTTCTTGCTATGAAACCCGCTGATCACCGTGCTACTTGGGAGGAATTTAAGAAGGCTTTCCGTGATTTCCATATCCCTTCGGCTGTTATGAAAATGAAGAAGAGGGAGTTTGCTAATCTCAAGCAAGGTAATAAATCAGTTATGGAGTATGCTCGTGACTTTAATCAACTTGCTCAATATGCTCCCGAGTTAGTGGACACTGATGCAAAGAAGCAAGAGCAATTCCGTGAAGGCCTCACACCAAAAATGATTGACAAGATGTCGGAGTTGTACTATCCGACTTTTGATGCTCTTGTGAGTGGATCCATCAACAGGGAACAAGATTGGAAGAAATCTCAAGAAGTTAAGAAGCGCAAAGGAGGACCACCACCGGTTGCTAGTGCAAGCCCGCAAATGCGTCCTCGTTCTAACTTCCCTCCACCTCCAAGGTTCCCAAATACTTCGGCACCGCAGCCTATGTGGATGGTGAGACGTGCTGCTCCTAATGCTCCTCATCCAGCCGGATCTTCTAGTGGGACTCCTCGTGGTCCTTGCTTCAATTGCAACCAAGAAGGGCACTTCATCCGCAACTGCCCTTACCCTCCTAAGATTCCAGTGGCGAATGCTCCTCGTCCAGCCCAACCGCAAGCTCAACCGCGTCAAGGGGCCAAGCCTGCCCCAAAGCGTGGTCGTGTCAACCACATCACCGTCGAGGCTGCACAAGAGGATGCAGGTGTGTTACTAGGAACTCTTCTAGTTAATTCTCATCCGCCAGTTGTACTTTTTGACTCCGGGGCATCGCATTCTTTTATCAAGAAGGATTTCATGCTGCATCATGGTATGGTTAGTAAGGCGATGTATTCGCCGCTGCATATTGAAGCACCTGGGGCTGAATTAATTTCTAACCAAGTACTCTCTCCGGTAACAATTTTAATCAATGAGAAAACTGTCCTCGCAAATCTTATCGTAATCAACACCAAGGGATTGGATATCATTCTTGGCATGAATTGGTTATCTCAATATGATGCTATCATCTGTTGCGGCCCCCGGACCATTGATCTCCAAAACCCCTCCGGTGGTCGATTAACTCTCCATTTGAACAAAGGTGATGCTTGTCTTTATGCTTTGGAAGGCACCGCGGCAGATATTGCTGTTATTCCTGTACTATGTGAATTTCCGTATGTGTTTTCGGATGAGTTACCCGGAATGCCACCTGACCGGGATGTCGAGTTTGTCATCGAGCTTGAACCCGGGGCTGCTCCTATCTCTAAACGTCCATATCGGATGTCACCAGAAGAGCTTGCTATAATGAAAGAGCAACTTAAGGATTTACTGGATAAAGGATATATTCAACCGAGCTCCTCACCTTGGGGATGCCCGGCTCTCTTTGTGGAGAAGAAGGATCATACTTTAAGGATGTGTGTGGATTATCGTCCTCTTAATACAGTCACCATCAAGAATAAGTATCCTCTTCCTCGAATTGATATTCTTTTTTATCAACTATCTGGTGCTCGGGTTTTCTCCAAAATTGATCTAAGATTGGGCTATCATCAAATTAAAATTCGTAAGGAAGATATTCCAATGACCGCCTTCACTACTCGATATGGTTTCTATGAGTACACCGTGATGTCATTTGGCCTTACCAATGCATCGGCTTATTTCATGTACTTGATGAACTCAATATTTTTTGAAGAGCTTGACGTCTTTGTTGTGATCTTTATTGATGACATCCTTGTTTTCTCCAAGAATGAAGAAGATCATGCTAAACATCTTCGAGTGGTTCTAGAGAAGCTTCGTAAAAACCGTCTCTACGCTAAGTTCTCGAAGTGTGAATTTTGGCGGAAGGAAGTATCTTTTCTTGGTCATGTCCTATCAGAGAAGGGTGTTTCTGTTGATCCAAGTAAGGTGAAGGATGTACTTAATTGGGAACAACCACGGAGTGTCATTGATGTTCGGAGTTTTCTTGGACTTGCGGGTTATTACCGTCGGTTCATTGAAAATTTCTCTAGGATTGCTAAGCCGATGACAGAGCTGTTAAGAAAGGATGCCAAATTTGTTTGGTCTGAAGAGTGTGAACAAGCATTCCAAACTTTGAAGACTCTCCTCACTACAGCACCAATTCTTGCCCAACCGGACATCACTAAAGGTTTTGATGTCTATTGTGATGCTTCTCGCATTGGTCTCGGTTGTATCCTCATGCAAGAAGGCCGTGTTATTGCATATGCTTCTAGGCAATTGAAACGTCATGAGGAAAATTATCCAACTCATGATTTGGAGCTTGCCGCAGTTGTGCATGCTTTAAAAATTTGGCGTCATTATCTCCTTGGAAATCATTGCAATATTTATACCGATCATAAGAGTCTCAAGTATATCTTCACTCAAGCTGACCTCAACATGAGACAACGAAGATGGCTCGAATTGATCAAGGATTATACTTTGAAAGTTCGTTATCATCCGGGCAAAGCAAATGTGGTTGCCGATGCCTTGAGTAGAAAAGCTCATTGTTATTGCATCTCCTTATTAGTGAACCAACCTTCTGATTCTCCGTGCAAGAATTTCTGGGAGCTTGGATTTAAGAGAGTGGAAGAAGGATCACTCACTAATATTCAAATCACCTCTACTCTTCTTAGTGAAATTAAAGAAGCTCAACGGGATAATAAAGGCATGCTCCGAATTAGAGAGAAAATAAAAGAAGGCAAGGCAAAGTGTTTTCGATTGGATGAGAATGGTATTCTATGGTTTGGAACTCGTCTTGTGGTTCCTAAGGTTTCAGAACTTAGGAAGAAAATTCTTGATGAAGCTCATGAGTCAATGTTCTCTATTCACCCAGGAAGCGCCAAAATGTACAATGATCTAAGGCAACGGTTTTGGTGGATAAGAATGAAAAGGGAAATTGCTCGGTATGTATCTGAGTGTGATGTATGTCAACGGGTTAAAGCTGAACATCTCAAACCTGCCGGTACACTACAACCTTTACCCGTTCCATCTTGGAAGTGGGAAGAAATCGGTATGGATTTTATTACTGGGTTACCAAGAACATCTCAAGGGTATGACTCCATTTGGGTCATTATAGACAGGTTAACCAAGTCTGCTTATTTTCTTCCGGTTAAGACCAATTATCGCGTGGAGAAATATGCTGAGCTTTATCTCTCCCGGATTGTGTGCCTTCATGGTGTTCCGGTGAAGATTGTTTCAAATCGTGGTCCGCAATTTGTCTCTCAGTTTTGGCAACATCTTCATACTACCATGAATATTGATTTACTCCAGAGTTCTGCATATCATCCCCAAACTAGAGGTCAAGCTGAGAGAGTAAATCAACTCTTGGAAGACATGCTTCGGGCGTGTGCACTCATATACGAAAAGAAATGGATTGTGTGTCTACCCTTTGTAGAGTTTTCTTATAACAATAGTTATCAAGCTAGCATCCAAATGTTCCCTTTTGAAGCACTATATGGAAGAAGTTGCCGAACTCCCTTTAACTGGTCGGAATCGGGGGAACGACCCTATTTTGGACCAGATATTGTTCTGGAGGCTGAAGAAATGGTGAAGACCATTCAAGAGAGGTTACGATTAGCTCAATCCCGTCAAAAGCATTATGCTGATCATCGTCGTCGGGCACTTGAATTTGAAATTGGTGATCATGTCTATCTCAAGGTTTCCCCCTTTAAAGGTTTGAAGAGGTTCCAAGTAAAAGGAAAGTTAGCTCCTCGATATGTTGGTCCTTTTCGCATCATTGGAAAAAGAGGAGCAGTAGCATATCAATTGGAACTACCTCCAACTCTCTCAAATATTCATGACGTGTTTCATGTTTCACAACTTAAGAAATGCCTTCGAGTTCCAACAGAATTGACGAATCTTGAAGACTTAGTGCTAGAACCTAATCTCAGCTATAAAGAACACCCAATTCGTATTCTTGATGAAGCGGAACGTAGGACTCGCCAGCAAACCACAAAATTCTTGAAGGTCCAATGGAGTGGCCATACCGAAAGAGAAGCTACATGGGAGCGGGAAGATGAAATTAGAACTAACTATCCTTAATTATTTTCTAATCTTTGAGCTCACTTGCTTGTCTTCGAACTCTACCATGTTGTTCAATCATGTCTTAGTGGAGATGATCTTGAATCATAAATGTTTATCTTTTTAACTCTCATCTCGCCTGTTTCTTGTTGTTCAAATAATTCAGTATTGTACTCTTCACTACTCGAATTGAATCTCGGGACGAGATTCCTTTAACGGGAGGAGATTCTGTAACAAGCCAAATTCCCATACTTCTTGAGGGGTCTTTTTGCAAAATTGTCAAAGGAGGGCTTTTCTGCAAAACTGCCATACGTGGGACCGGCTTGTCACTCTCCTCTCTGTGCCGCCCGCGCTCGTGCCAGCGCCGCCGCGCGCTGCGCGCCCAGGGCGCCACGCAGCTGCCTGGCAGCTACGCGGGACGGACGCCGCCGCTCCAGCCTAAGGGATAAGGCCTCTGCCTCCCCTTCTCTCGTTTCCCTCTCTGATTTCTCTGGTTTCGTTTCTTCTCCAACCCAAACCGCCATTAACGATAGCTTCCGAAGCTCGAGCTCAGCCCCGTCGCTCGAGTGCCTCCCCGGCCAAACCGACTCCGCAAATCGTCGCGCCACCCCCTGCCTCTTCCTCCCCATGGCCACCAATCGCCACCTTCTGCCATAGGCTCTGAGGATTTGCACCGATTCCCGTCGGAGTCCCAACCCAACCTGTTCTGCCCCCTTCTGAAATCCTTCTCTCCCGGTGAGTCTTGCTCTAATTCGGTTTGAAGGAACCTTCACAAGGTCCCTGCGTATTCTGTGAGCCAATTTTGATCAAGAAATGATGCTCGTTGTTGGCCAATTTTGTAGGAGCCGTCGTCGCCGCCGTTTGTCTCGGTCAAAGAACCCCAGTCGTGCTAGCTGGTGAGCATCCGCATGGCGGTAGCCTCCTTGCTGCCTGCTTTTTCTTTCGTTTGACAAATTCTTTGGGCTCTTGTGCCTCTGTTGCTGCATCGTGGTTGCTGAGGACCCTGCGGCCTGGTGTGATGTGCGTGAGCAGGCAGGGAAGCAGGAGAAAGCTAATTAGCTAGCCTAGTTAAATTGTACTAGTTCATCTCTGAACTTTGAAAATTCACTTAAAAATAATTATAGCTTTAATCATGATGAAACCAGTTTAGTTAAATTCTAAATGTTTTTCTCTACCAATTGAGCAAATAAAAATAAATAATTATTTTTCCATAATTATGAGAATTATTTAACTTTAGAAAATCCTAGTTAATTCTTAATTAATTATTCTGTTATTTCAAAATTAAGGAGTTGGGTTAATAATTTCTAATGGCTTGTATTAACATATAATGATTTCTTTTAGCATAATTAATTTTATTTAAGAGTGATTAACCCCTCTTAATTAATAGGCTTAACCATTTTTAATTAGAAAGAAATTCTTCAGACAAGAGAAATTATTTTATCGTATCCCATTACATGTGCACTTCCATTCATTTCATTCTCTATGTCATTCATTCAGTGCATCATTTTTATGTTCTAGAAGAAGAATAACCGGAGGGTGACGCGGGTACAATTGACTTGGAAAGCGTGAGTGGTGAACTTGCAACTCAAGTCAAGCATCTATGCATATCTCAAACTATTTTAGATCAGTCTAAATGATGCTCAAGTCAATTGACTTATTGCATTAGCTGGGTATTAGAGAAATTGTCGTATTGATGCATTATCTTCCTTGTTTATTGGATTACCCTTATCCTTGTAACTAAGTGGGGTAGGTCCAGGTGTTGGGGGATAATCGGTAATTGCTTAGTGATGCTTTATCTTAATGCGGTAGAAGTCGAACGGTGGAAGGTCACCAACGTTCGCGTGACATAGGTGGATACTTGAGATCATTGACCATGTCATGCTGAAAATGTTAATGATGGCTATAAACTAGATAGATGGGAAATCCTTGATAGTTTGTATATAAACCTTGGCACGTAATCGTACGTACCACATGCTGACATATGGGTAGGCAAGCCTCACTCCTTATCTAGCTGCGACCATTTGGCTTGCGAGTTCGGGGGCTGAAGAAGGTGCTAGGGATGACCCCCGAGGGCCTAGTGCGACCAACTCGCCTTAACCGGACGTCTGGCAAATGGTCGGAGCGAATTTGGAAGGGTTGTCATAATGAATTACTCCTTATGACCGACGGGTCATATGGGCGGTGGTCTTTGTGACGTGTGGGTAAAGTTGTACAACCCCTGCAGGGTGTAAAATCAATTCGAATCGCCGCGGTCTCGGTTATGACCACGCCTTGGGGCGTCTCCATTCATCATGATTATTTTCCCATAGGATGTGATTTGGGAATGGAAAGAAATATAAATTACTAGTAATTTTGCTTATACATTGGGTTGTTTCCTATAGAGGTTGCCCAATAGTTTCACTTATGTCATAGAAATGCAAGTTAATCACTTTAAAAATATTAATGGCTTTTACGCACTGGTCATCCTAATTGTCTTCTTGTTGTTCAAAGTCAAATGCATATTCCTTTGGATGAGAGCTATATGACTCTCCGTGTAAGTCTTGCTGAGTACCTTCGTACTCATGATGTTATTTGTTGAGTTTTGCAGGTGAGGATGAGTACGTGTATGGCTGCTTCTACCCTGCCACCGATGGGGGTGAAGGGCAGGAGTAGTTGATTGTTGAGAAGGTGACGCGGATGGTGCTCGTAGTGGAGCATCGTCGTCTTTTGTTTTATAACTTTGCTGCGTAAACTGTTAAACAAGGACCAAACCTTTATAACCATATCCTCGTTCATGCTAAGTTGGTTTTACACTTAGCATATGAGCTCTAAACTTCCCTTTTGATATAAATTTGGCTAAGTAAAGATACTGCTAAGGTAATGTAATACTTTTACTATCTCGTTAATTCTTGTGATGAAGATACTTACAAATATGGCTTAGCGGTGTGCACGTCGATCTTGGGTGTTGTTTGTGCATGTCGGAGAATACCGGAATTATACATATTATGATCGAATATTATAGTGTTGGTTGCTTAGAACGGGCTGCGACACGTGATATGTCGAACGGTCGACGCGTGTTAATATTTATTCTTGGTTAATCGACATATTTGGTCATAATATGTGTAATTTAGAAGGCTCCCCCACAGATTCTCCACGGTATGGTACGCGCGTGCCAATCCATCCTTCACGATTGTTTGATTGGTCTGCTGGCATTACCGATTCATGTAACTTCGGTGCATTTGTGGGCTCAGACGGGGCGCGCGAGGAGGACATGGAGATGGATCCGCCAGTCGCGTCGTGCCGGCGCCACCTCTTCTACGGGTGCGGAGACTTTCCACCGCAGCTCTGTGGCAGTGGTGGGGGGCACTGGGCCGACCGGGGTGCTCAGGAGGTTCCTCAGGTTGCATATGTCTTGTTCTTTGAATTTTCTGGGGTTTCTTGTGAGATTCTACACTAGTGTTTTGCAGCAACGATGCGATTAACGGGGAAGCAACGGAAAGTGGATCGATGGCTCCCGAATCTTGTTCTCTGAAACTCTGAATTTCATGTTGAAAGCAATAGAAATTCGTGAGCCCTCAGAAACCGCCCTGTTTTTCTGCAGCCTCAGTTGTGCAGATTTCAGGTTAGGCTAGTGATGGTCCTCGTGTTGCAGATTTCAACAGTGAGGATGATATGCAGCAACTTAGCATGTCGACTGACTTCATGATGTGGCTATCAGATGTCATATTTGCCAAAGTAAAATGGATTACGTTGCCTTTTACGTCTTTTGTGTTGTGAAATTTCAGCACCAACAACAGTGCCCACGGGCCTTGCATTTGGCAAGATTCTACGCTAGCGTAGCATTGGAGCTCCTTCCCTGATCAGGCCACCTCTACTGTCAATCTGTCATGGGCTCCTGGTTTGCGCATGTAGCCGGTCCGCCGGAGCATATCAGCAGCTTTCATTGTAACTTAAAAGTGTTTTGGTGAAAATGGCGAATCAATTAGGCTAAAAGCCTCAAATAACAAATACATTGGAGTCTTGAGCTTTATATTTCTTATTAAACCTACAGGCATGATTAACTTCAAATTCCATCGACCAGCAATCCAACATGGACAGAAAATTATGTTCAGTGTTTTGTATGATGCCATAAGCTACAATGTCAGACTAGAATTTCACATACAAAACATCAGCCCTAATCTGGCGCCCTTTTTTTTTCTTTTTTTTTTTTGAGGAATAGCGCCTTCATCCTCAAAGGGGCTCTCACAACATTATGCCTTATTGCAGATTTGTCAGATGAGGAGGTTCACCAATACATGTGAGACCAACACATACACATACAGATCCTGTTGGAAACTAGGGCTCTTATAGTTTTGAAGTAGGCGCCAAATCTGAGTTAAGCCTTTGCAGGCAACTTGTTCATCACAGGGCTAATCTTATCTTCAGGGAGGCCCCTTTGAGGATCAATCTTGTAGGTGTCGTAGAAGTCCAAAATTTCCATTGAGATATTCTTAACCTGAGTATTGCAAGTATCACAACATCGGGTGAATATAATGAGATAGAATCAATCAATGGAGAATGAGCAATAAATACGCTTACAATGTTCATGTCAACACGGAGCTCTTCGAACCATGAGGTGGTGTCCTTATCTTTAAGAACACTTGCTATGTATATGCAAGCCAGTGCAATCATATAGGGCGGGTATATGAGAATAAGATCCATCTTGTAAGTATCATTGACAAGGCCCCTGCAAGTAACAAGAACTCTAGCTGAAGATTGAACAAACAATATTTATAAATATTTATATAGTTGTGATTGGTAACACTAGAACAGATGAGAGGGAAACTATGCAAAACATGTATTCCTTCAAGGATATTTCAAAATGCACTGCTGAATAAAAACATTCAGTCCTTCAATGTGACAGAGAGTCGTGTTGTTCACAACTGCCGTACTTACCACGCAGATTGTGTTAGATCTGTTATGCCAGCATCCTGCAATAACCTGCAAACATGAACATCCATCAAAACCAATGTTCCAGTAAAGACTTCAAAAAGGATAGTTTAAAGTAAAGGGAAATGTAAAACAGACGCATTTCCGACCATGAAGTGGAACAAAATAGGGATGGCATAGAAGTAGAATCTTACTGTAATAGAGGACGATATGGATGGAAAACAACCAAGTAATAGTCAAGTGCTTCCAGCAGCTTCATCTCCATTTCAAGAATATCCTTAATTTCAAACCGATATTTCTCATCGGAAGCTGCATTTACAGAGAAGCGGGAAATAAACCATTCAGCACACATTCTCCATGAAGCTACAATTTTTTATATGTTTTTTTAGAAGATGTTCATATTTATGGTAATGCAACATACCACACATCTTTTTTATATAGAAGACAAGAAGCCGTGCTTGCACTGTGCTCTCCTCGACCTTTGATGCCAAATACAAACAAGTGGGTGCAACCAAACGAGGATCATAGTCGGTCATGCTCTTTCTATTAACAGAATCCAAGTTATGACTAAATTCAGTACAAAAGGAACACGTTCAAAAAGCTACAATTTCCATTGGAACAAGGAATGGAATGTTCTTTGGGGAAATGTGTGAAACAAGTAATGAAACATGAATATTTGAGTCAAGCTTTAGATGGCAGAGAGTTATGTTTCGAAAAATAGGTTTGGGACTTTAAACTGAAATCTGAGAATGAAATTGACATAATTCTGATTGAAGAACTACCGTGCTATAAGGTGTTTAAAATAAAATGGGAATCAATTCTCAAAATATTACAATCACAAGGTTCTACTATGATTCTTAATCTCCAATAAGTTAGTAACCTTACAATCTAAACAATGTTCCATCTTAGTTCCTCGAACTTCATCATCTTAAGTTGTCAAGAACAAAACAGTGTTTTTTTTTTTCCTGACATGGTTAAATCAGCAGTCGAATTCAGAAGTGTTATCTCTGCAGTTATTGAATTAGATATGAGCATGTGACATTTTCCTTCTTAAATAGAGAAGCATACCTTGTGTATACACGCCTGAAGTAAGTCACGGCTGTAGCAATAACTCTGAAACAACAATAATTTAAGATCACAATGAGTCACGAGTCAATGGCAGGTAAATCTAGTGGAAAAATGGGCATCATAACATCAGTTGTTATGGGGAGTCTGTCCGTATATACACTAAATATTGACACAAAACAACAAAAGAACTCCAATGGCAATTTGATGTTAGCTTATGATATTACTACTGTTCGTAAATAAATTTGGTTAGATTTGGCAGGTTCATGGCATCACTTAGGGAGGTTAGTGTATTTTTTTTTTAACAACTATTATACAGTAACGTAAATATATGGAAAGCCCAGGGAACTATGGTAACAAATAGAGAAAACAAAAGTCACTTCCTCAGTAAAGAATCATGCATGAAAGGTGTGAACAGGACAAGTAATGCGTTAAAGACCTAACCTCTGCCTAACTTTCACCTGTT
This sequence comes from Eleusine indica, assembly GCA_030378355.1. Classification (NCBI taxonomy): domain Eukaryota; kingdom Viridiplantae; phylum Streptophyta; class Magnoliopsida; order Poales; family Poaceae; genus Eleusine; species Eleusine indica. The sequence continues at coordinate 55,775,453 of CM059496.1, read as the reverse complement.
GTGCCAACCGCCAGATATCTGAAACCAACAAATGCTTGATCCAGTAAGAAACCAAAGGATACAAGTGACACTAACACAAAATGCAATATCAACCGACCCTAGGTGAGATCCCTTGCCATCGCATATAAAAAAAAAAAGGTGAGATCCTATGCCACTGCTGTAAATGGAAGGAAATCAGCTGTGCATGGGATTCATTAAATTCTTGCCATCCAATTTCACTACAGTAATAAAATGAATCGACCGTAGCAAGTGAATAAATGCAAGATTGCACAGCTTGTCGCCACCGAAAACAGATGTAAGACAAGAGCATGAACCTGTTTATTATGCAGGAAAGATGAAAACATCCAATTGTCGTATTCTTTTTACTGAAATGGCATGCAGGAACTCTACCTTTGTATTACAGAAATTTAAATGGTACAAAGGTGTGTGGCATGTATGCTTCTGGGTACAATAATTTCACATACAGCAAGCTATTTTGTCCACCTTGGCACCAACAGCTCGACATATCTAAGGCCAAATCAACATCGAAAAATCTTCCGGTGCATGCTGAGCACGGTGCAACTTCTATAGTTTGAAGACAATATTGCGGCGCTTTAAGCGCGTGTAAACAAATCTTGGGGAGATGAGAGTTTTCCTTTCTGTTTCAGTTCTGTAGCTATTGCGCTGTGACTGAATCATGTCCTAAAATGCACGCAATGATGGACGGGGAGGCGTTTGCCTCCTTGAACTCTAGAAAAAATAGTGCTCCAAGACACTAAACCCTTTATGCTAGCAACCAGCGGTTCCCAATTCCAGCAAGGCCTAAAATTAATTCACATCAGGCGTGCGCTAGAGCACAGGGTGGAGGGAGGAGTAGCAGGAGCTCACGGAGGGACATGTGGATCTTGACGAGGCGGAACTCCTCCGGCGTGATACCCCTCTCCCGGTCGGCCGCCGGCACCACATCCACGTCCTCCGGGTCCAGCAGCTGCTTGCTGCACAAAATCAGCAGCGCGACTCAGACGGAGCCAAATCAGAGAGGCGCGACAAGGGACTGGTCGAGGCCCGGAGGGATCCAGAATTCCGGAGTCTTACCAGTGCGACGACGTCCAGAAGTTGGCCGCCATCCAGGACCCGCGACGGCGAGGGTGCTCACGCCGGGCGAATCTGCTCGGAGTTCGGAGGGGAAAAGAGACCGACCACCGGCGCCGGTGGGTTTCTGACTTCTGAGGAGACGGATTGAGAATCGAAGTGGTACTATAAGATGCGACACGAGGCCCAATCACACATGGGCTCTTCTGAGGCCCAAATTGTGATATTCGGCCTTCCAAACATTTAATTCCCCGGCTTCATTCAATTCACAAGACTCCCTTTGAAATGAAAACCAAAGAAAATGTTACGCGGGGAATAGTACTCCCTCCGTCCCAAAATAATTGGTATTCTAGTCTTTTTTAATTATCTCAAAATAATTGATATTTTTACTTTCCGATGCACCTTTCTCTCTTACCAATACACTTCTATCTCTATCTCTTTTCTTCTTGTTTTCTATACACCTACCTTTTACACTTCTTAATTTTCATGTCGGGCTACAAAGTACCAACTAAATTGGGACGGAGGGACTAATTGATCTGAAATGGAAGGAAGAAAGAACTTGGGAGACAATGCCGAAAAAGGGTTTGTCAGTTCGTCCAACCACCATGTAAGGAGGACATTGTACTAAGTACTCTAGTGTCTTCTCAAGCGGTCCTCCCTCTGTCGCAACCACCGTATGTAAAAACTCTGATCAGGCGTGCTCGTGTCTCTTGAGACGGACCAGGAAGGAGTATTATTCGCCCGGTATCATCATAGCTTAACAGTGGTGGTACTCAAATATGACATTACGCACATGCAGCCCTGCACTGTGCCTCACTTCCGACCCGACAGGTAGACGAAACGTAGGTAGTGTACGTAGAACATGAAGGCGTCGGTTTGTACGTCGTTCTTGGCTCATAATAATTCAGATTTTCAGCTCGACGACGACCAGATATCGAAGAATGAGACCAGAATTATTAAGAGAGAGGGGTCGGTCACGATTCAAGGTCGTGCACCGGTGCACGTTGACGTCTCAACCACCATGCTGTCTACTGTCTTCCGATCCTTCCATGCCCCGATCCATGCACGCTGGCTGACAGTGCCGGGACTGCTGAAATTGAAGGACTTCTTCATTGCCTTATCCAGTGCGGACCAATCTGATCTAACCTTTCGATCTGAATCGATGGGAAAAAGGTCCCTGTGGAACGGAGAAAACGACCGGGTTTCTTCACTCTTCAGAGAGGCCAAAGGAGACCGCCACTTGCGCGTGTGTAATTTGATCATTGTGGAGTGGGGTGTGGCCTCCTCCATTCAACAGAATCGATGTGATGTGCACTCTGCGAGAGTCGTTTATTACGTCCAAGAATGAACAGGCCGGTCAGTGCTTATTCAGTGCACTGAATAATTTACTGAAGGTTTTGCAGTGTTCATAAGGCAATCAAGCACCTGAGTACCTGACCCTGCGGCCGTTATATTTTCAGTGCAGTGATTGGATTGGACTGAAGCAACTGCTAGCCTGCTACACTACAACTGGACTTGATTGGACTGGTGTGGATTGGGTTGGATCATGATGTGCCAGACGAAAAGAGGGGGCGGCAACAGTCATTCCGTGGATACCGGTATGGTAGTGCTAGCTGAATTTTATGAACTTCTGGAGTACCAGTACACTCGAATAGAAAAGGTACCTAACTAATAACTCATCATCTGAAGTTTTTTTTTTTAACAATGAGCAGGAGCACAGCTATTTCATTTAAGAGGGATTCACCAGCTGAAGTCTGAAGATAGTTTTTGGTAAAAATGCATCCTACTTCAAGGAAAGATTGTTGTAAACTGTTACAATATGAAGTCTTTACTTGGAAATGTGTGTCTTCCCTCGTGAAGTATGGTGCCTGCTAGTACAAGTCTGGGTGCAACAGTACCATCATGAATGCATGGTTCCTGTCAAGGGTCCTATTGGTTGATGAGCAGCAAGGATATTATTCTTGGACCACGCATAATTATGCCCATGCATTGTCCTCTGTTTGTCTTAATGGGAGGGACTGATAATTTTGAGGTATTATTAGTGTTGATTCACTCCCAACAAATCACGAAGACAAAACCTTAGTTATAGATCAGTGGCGGCAACTATCCAGTACATACGTACCTACAAATACAAAAGACATATATGCGAAACAAACAAACAAAAGGTTTCGTCCCAAGTGATGTATTTTTTTGGGTAGCTTTTTGGGCACGATGCTGGGATACTTTCAGGGTTACTGAACGGTCCCCTGCTCTAGCAGCAAACGGCCATGCTACTATTGTTCCGTCATAAAGTGGGACGCTGTCATGGGAAAACGACTTGTTGCGAAGGAGGAGAGGGAGTAGAACATACAATGCGAGATCAAATCATAAATTATGAAAATCCTCCTCATCGACATTCAAATCTCGCATGACTTTAGGGGTGGAGGGCTTCTCCTGCGACTTTCATGGATTCCGGCTTAAAAGAAGGCTTTTGGGGGCATGGGGGTCGTAGGTAGGCCCAGCGGTGATGGTGGGAGAGACGACGGAAGTGGCGAGGGCGGTGGGAGATGATGGTTGGGCCAGGCCGAAGCAGGGAGCTCGACAACGATGAGTTAGCGTAGTAGGCGGGGGTGGGAGGGGGGGGGGGAGCTACAGACCCAACGGTGTTGGACGGAGGAGGGGGGAGTAGGAGGGGGGGGGGGCGAACGCCGGCTGCTGGTTTGGAGAGATAAAAAGGAAAAGCTCCTGGAGAAGTAGAGATAGAAGAAACAACCATAGCCGTCTGATCTAGATCTGATGGTCATATAAAATCGATTGAAAGGACCTCCTGCTTTGAGTCGATTGAAAATTAGCTGCTCTCTTGGATTATGATGACCATAAACCCATGACAGAATGTATTTTATTTGCAGAGAAGAGAGAGAAAGAGAAGGTGTCTACGCTGGTGCTGCAGACACTTGTCAACTGCTTAATCACTCCGAAATGTGGCCAAGTGGCATGTTGCGTAAAGACTGATGATCTGTGTGTCCATCTCTCTTCATAACTTTTTTTTTCTAGAAGTTGACATCTTGTGTTATCGCATTTCTCATGATAAAACTTGTAGTAGATGGTTAACTAATGCGATCACGGAGCGTTGAGCATACTAGAAGATGAGCAGGTAGCGTGCATGTCTGTGTGCCGAACACTAACGTACAAACCTGTACTGTATGTCGGCATGTGGGCGTATATGGTCGGTGGAACAGTCCAGCGTGGCAAAGCAGGCGGAGGATGCGGAGTAGCGCCAACCGGTCGGAGTTAAAACGGCGAGAGATCGCTGTTCGCTGTAGCCGGGACGTTGCTCTCAGCTGGGCCTGTTTTTGCATGCGGCGCCACCCTGTCTGCATCCGCGGCATGTTCCGGCTAGCGCTGCCCATTGGCCAACGGCCATGCACGCATCCGTCGACTCGGCTACGCGTCGCTCTCAGCCACCGACACCGGCACCACAGTGAGCACTATAGCGGTATTCATTCAGATGCCCCTGCCTACACGGCGAGGGCGGCCAACCCTGCTTCCTTGGGTTATTGGTCCCATGCGAAGACGACGGACGGACGACCGTACATGCGCTTTCGCCCAAACCATCGCTTCCAATCCAACATACGCCAGGATCCGGTTATATATCTCATCATCTCGCCGGCGAAAGGGCCCGGCGCGAGGAATCTTAATTCGAAGCGGGCGGTTCCGCGTTGCTTGGCCGTTTTTAGGAGCTTCTGGTTGGTTGGTTCCAACCTCCGAGACGCCGAGGGCGGCCCGCGGCCGTGTGGACGACTCTGCGCTAGCTACGGGGGGCAGGCAGGTAGCAAGCCGCTCGAGCGAGCCATGCTGCTAGCAAGTTGCGAGGGTCGTGTCACGTGGTTTTGCGCGGTGCCATCACATCCACGCCGCTTGCGGAGTTGCGGTTTTGCTGGGTGCGCCCGGCAGTGCCGGCACCCGGCGCCGTCGAGTAAATTTATTGCGCGCGTGCCGATCCGCTTATCACTGTTCACGTCGACACGGTCGGTGGCGATCCACGAACTCTGATCTGGATCGGGTTAGATGCACAGAGCTCCTGCCGCGCCGATCGATGTGCGCCTTAGAGTATCTCAAATGGGCTCCTACATATGGGTTCTACTTTAAATTTTAGGAGTTCAAAAAAAAAAAAAACATCTCTAATATGGCTCCTAAATAGCTTTCTATTTTTCACGTTTTCTTAAATTTTAACTCTAAAAAGTTAGAGTTGAAAGTCACTCATCAACACTCCTACCCATGAGCCCACCAATTCTTTTACCTTTTTTTTTCTTTTTTTCTCTTTTTTTTTCCTTTCTCTAACCCGCGTCACCCTCTCTCCCCGCAGCTCGTTTCTCGTGACCGCCGCCCGGCCCCCGCGACCGTACGCCCCATGGCCACCGCCGGTTGCCCCATCCCTGTCGCCGGCTCTCCACCAAACGCCAGATGATTTGGCTCCCTCGGCGCCTCCTCCCGTCGCCGGTCATCGCCACCAGGAGGGAGCCCCCTTCTTGCTAGAGAGGAGGGAGCTAGAGAGGGAGAGGGCACGAACATCGGAGAGGGAGAGGGCAGCAAAGGGCCAGGGGCGGCAGCGCCGGATGCGGGCCTCCAGACGGGGCGAAGCCGTGAGCGAGCGACGACAGGCGTGGGGCAGTGGCGCCAGCTGATGCGGGCCTGCACGGGTGGAGCTAGGGCGGCGTCTTGAGAGCGGGGTCGGGGCGGCGTGTCGCGAGCGAGGCTGGGATAGCGCGTCGAGAGCGAGGCCGGGGTGGCACGTCTGGAGCAGAGCCGCCGGGGCCAGGATGACAGTGTTGGGGGCGGGATGGGTCGTCGTCGGGTCAGGATGAGAACGAATCGGGAGCGGGAGAAGAGATAGCGATTTTTTCTGACATGTGAAACTCACGATGGATAGAAGTTTGGATACATGCTTTCATTGGAGTTGGACGTAAATTTAAACTCCCAAATTTTAAATAGCCTTATAAAATAGGATTTGGAAGCCTAAATTTACAAGTCTCACTGGAAACAGGGCCGTCCCGCAAAATTCCGAGACCCTGTGCGAAATCCTCACGAAGACCCTAAATTTGAATCCTTCTATTCTGTCACCAACTATCCAAAAAGACATAGCTCGTAATTTGGAACACTAGATTACACAAACACAATTGACACGCATGTACATAAAGGATAAAAATGATTAACGGTCACACATGTTCTATGTAAATTATAATCTAGGCTATTTTTAATTGTTGAATAAAATAAATAAGAAAGAAAAGAGGTATTAGGGCCTTAAACGCATGGATCTAACCTGATATGACACCGCCGCTAAAATGATTCGATGGACGATGCGGTTTCGCTGCCTCGTTCGTCAAGCTATAGAGGATGAGAGCTCAAGCAGAGGCAGTAGATGTGAGCACGCAGCCAGGCAGGCGGTCGAGTAGCCACTGAGCTAGGCACCGAGCGATCGAATCATCATTGTTTAGACCCAGCACCGTATGCAATTCTGTTGTCGATGTACATGCGCGTATCGTATGGGGATTCAATTGATTTCTGCCACTCAGAACTGTCTAATGCGTCTACACTTAACCTCATCAACTAATTAAGCAGATGACATACTCAGTGGCGTAGCTGGGGGGGGGGGGTGGCAGTGGCCTTGGCCTCTCCTAACTTTCTAAATTTCTCATATGATCCCTAATCTAAAGTAACATTTTTTTTCCTTGCTATATGTATGGCTGGTCCCCTTAATTTCTTATCCAGGTGCCATTGAACATACTGTATGTATGCTATTAAGGTTACTTGACCCGAAATTTGGGGACCCTCAAATTTCAGGGCCCTGTGCCGTCGCACTGCTCGCATCCTGACTGGAGATGCTCAGCGGGAAAAAAAAAAAAAAAGCGGAAAAGAAAAGTGCGCCTTCTCTTCTGCGTGCGGTGAACGACGACGACACACCATTCTTCATCAGCTTCTTTCATTCTGCAGTCTGCCGTGAACGTCATCGCCTCGTCCGTGCAATGCTCATCCATCAATCCATGTACCGTGGGTACGGGGTACGGCAACCGCGCGCACGCTTCGGTCCCCTGTTTTGGTCGGATACCCGTCCCGTCCATAGCCAGCGATGGCCAAACGCGAGACTCCCTCCTTCCGTTGGATAGGACGTCTCCCCGGCGCGCGGCCGCTGGTGTTCCGCGTTCCAGAAAACCCGAAGCAGCCGTATGGTGTCGCAGAATATGAAGGCAGACCAGACGACCATACGTTTGTGTTGTGTCGTCGTGGGACCAGGTGAACAGAGCCAAGGCCGCTTGCTGCCAAATTTACCGCCGCACGCCCGCGACCTTTTTCTCCCAGCTTTTGGTCGCAGCGCACTACCGATCAGGACCTCCTGGCTGGACTGGATTCGGATCTCGCCTCACCACCGCACTACCGCACAGCGGCGTGTGCGCCGTTAGCCGCTGTATCCCTTGCTGGCACCACGGAAGCAAAGGACGTCATGACTTATGAGGAGGAGTACGGCCGCGAACGGAAACTTAACCAACCTTCTTTCAACTTGGCCTGTCCGGAAAACCGCCCACCGGCCACTCTCTTCGCTGGTGGAAAGATGCAAGTGACGTCGTCGTGTGGCGAAAGACGGTATCAATGCAGCAGTCTCCAGTCTCTACGCTCGGAATAGGGCCGGAGGAGCACCGCGGCGGGATCGGTACACCTCACACGCGCGTGAACAATTAACACAACCTTGCTTGAACCTTGGATGCATACGGCCGTGCGCCCAGGGAGTACAATCGTCAGCGAAGGCTCGTGATAAGCATGCCTGGAGATGATGAGCGGATAAGAGCACGTTGAACAGCACATGTTTTGCTCTGCTTCTCATTCCGTCATTGCTCTAGTGTCTGTGAGGAGGTTCAGGTACCGAACAGTAACTGTAATTTTCCTCCACGGCGTGCAGCCGCACGTGTTTCACTAGGAAAAAAAAAAAGGATTTGTTGCAATATTCGTTTCTGCATCTTAGTCCTGTTGCCTTTACAGGTTGAAAGTATTGTAAATTTGATCTCTTTTACCAACAGCAGCAACACACAGGTTTCACACCTAACAAAGCCCCTAGTTCCATTGATCGGTCAGCCATTTGACTCGTACACAGAAAGTTCCCATTACCAGAACACAAATACTAGCAGTAGGTCGTCATCCGGTATTCCCACAGGCACGGTCTGTTCAGGCCAGCCAGCCGCGGGTGGAGCACTTGCAATTGCAAGCACGCGCTGCTTGCGATGCGATCCGACCGAAAAAACCTTTCTGTCTTCAGCTCTCTCCCTTCGTTTACCATAGCAACGCGAAGGCGAACAGAGTAGTATAGTGAAACAGAGCAGATTAGGCCCGGAACCACGCCGAATTAGGCTCGGCTCGACTTGTCTACTCGAGTGGCGCCCAACCGAAACCATCCGCCGCGTTTCCACGCAAACGAACGTTTCTTCCACTCTCCCTTTATAACCCGCGCGGACTCGCTCACTCCCTTCCTCAGCTAGCTTGCTCTGCTTCGTTCGTCGTCGAGCCTGCCTAGCTGTCTGTCTCCTGGTCCAGCTATCTGCTACTACCTGTACCTGATTCGTCTCTCTCGCTCGAACGCGGCGCGGGGGAAGAGAAGGGAGCACAATGCCGCCGTCGGGGATAACGGATGCGGCAGCCAAGGGCGTGAAGCTGGAGCGGTACGCGAGCGGCGGCGCTCTGCTCCTCCGCCGCGCGGCGAGCGGCAAGCTCGTGTCGGCGTCGTCGCACCTTCTGTTCCGCGCCACCGTGCTGGCCACGCTGGCGCTCGTCTTCCTCTTCACGCTGCACTACCCGTCCCTCCTCTCCCGCTCCTTCCACCTCTCCTCCTCCACCTCCACCTCCACCTCCTTAGCTTCCTCCTCCGCGCAGCACTCGCACCGCAGCCTGCTCATGTCCTCGTCGCCGTCAACATCAGCGGCGGGCACGTACAGCGGCGCCAAGTGGGAGGAGCAGATCCGTCGCAGCGCGCGGCCGGCCCGCGACGGGGGCATCTCGGTCCTGGTCACGGGCGCGGCGGGCTTCGTGGGCACCCACTGCTCCCTCGCGCTCAAGGCCCGCGGCGACGGCGTCCTGGGCCTGGACAACTTCAACGCCTACTACGACCCGGCCCTCAAGCGCGCGCGCCAGGCCCTCCTCGCCTCCCGCGGCGTCCTCATCCTCGACGCCGACATCAACGACGCCCTCCTCCTCGCCAAGCTCTTCGACGTGGCCGCGTTCACGCACGTGCTGCACCTGGCGGCGCAGGCCGGGGTGCGCTACGCCATGGAGGCGCCGCAGACGTACGTGGCGTCCAACGTGGCGGGCCTCGTAAGCGTCTTCGAGGCCGCCGCCAAGCACGCCGACCCGCAGCCCGCCATCGTGTGGGCCTCCTCCTCCTCCGTCTACGGGCTCAACACCGACGCGCCCTTCTCCGAGGACCACCGCACCGACCGCCCCGCCTCGCTGTACGCGGCGACCAAGAAGGCGGGGGAAGCCATCGCGCACGCGTACAACCACATCTACGGGCTCTCCCTCACGGGCCTCCGATTCTTCACCGTCTACGGGCCCTGGGGCAGGCCCGACATGGCATACTTCTCCTTCGCCAGCGCCATCGTCGCGGGGGAACCCATCACGCTCTTCGCCGACGCGCGCCGTGACTTCACATTCATCGACGACGTCGTCAGGGGATGCCTCGGCGCGCTCGACACGGCGGGCCGGAGCACGGGCTCGGCCCGGACAGGGAAGAAGACCGGCCCGGCGCCGCTGCGCGTGTACAACCTCGGAAACACCTCGCCCGTGCCAGTCACGAGGATGGTGGCCATCCTTGAGAAGCTGCTGGGGAAGAAGGCCAACAAGCGCGTCGTCACCATGCCCAGCAACGGGGACGTGCCCTTCACGCACGCAAACGTCAGCCACGCAGCGCACGACTTTGGGTACCGGCCCACCACATCGCTCGAGGCCGGCCTCCGACACTTCGTCGACTGGTTCGTCGACTACTACAAGCTCGACGTCAAGATCGCCACCGCCAACGCCAAGCCTGCCGACAACAAGACCGCCAAGAAGAAGAAGAAGATGTCCGCGTCCTCGTGATCATATCGAATTATCGATCAGGCGCACGGCAAAAACTGCAGAGCACCATAATCACAACGTGTGAATTCTCGCTCTACCTAGCTACTAGTTCATCTTGGAGGCTTTTGTCTGTAACCATGTAAGTGCATACTACTATTGTTTAAAGCCCAAGCTCGCTCGCTTCTTCTTCTAATCCTCCTCCTCCTCCTCATGCTGATAGTGTCTAGTAGGATATGGTAAGGGAAGAATAATGATGCAATTAACTATTGCATACTGTCATCAGATAAAGATAATTGGTGGGTATAGAGTGATAAGATCAAACAGAGGAGCCAGGGCCGATGAAAGATGAAGTCACTGGCTCCCTATCAATGAAATTTGTTCTCTTGCATTGTGTCACCTCTCTTGTTCTTTCTTGTTCATCCATGACTCCAACCATATCAACATTCAATACATGAATGGAAGGATGAAAAAGCAAAAGCAGGATTCTCAAGGCCGACTTGAGTGTTCTCTTGCATTGTGTCACCTGTTTCGTTCTTGTTCGTCTGTGATATCAACATTCTGTTCCCGAATGCAAAAAGGATTCTCAAGGCCAAGATGCAGTTGTATTTGTGCTCTGTACTTTTTCCGAATTCTGAATCAAAATAACCACATATATGCAGGCAATTATCCAAACAAACTTCCTCATATTCAGGCCCTGCCGCTACAATTCGGTCTGACTCTTCAACAAGGGATCTTTACTACTTGTGTCTGCGTGTTTCCGTTCATGTGGTCATGGTTCATGCAGTACTGTACTACGGTGTGAAGTAATGAAGCTGGTTGTTGCGGAGGGTTCAGTAATCAGTAGTACTAGCATGGTCCAATCTGCTGCTCCTTTTGGCATCTTTAATGGCAAACGTGAACCCATCGGTACAAGCCGCTGTGCCTGCCGTTTCAGAAGGTTAGACCACTGCCAGTTCAGCAGGCCACTGTTGCAAGATTTTGTGTTTGGAGACTTCGGCGGCGAATTGGAAGAGGAAGAGCGTGTCTGCCAGTTGCCATGCTATATTTTAAGCTCCAGCAGAATGTCGGCACGATGTCACGAGTTCACAGTTGGACTGTTGGAGGCTTGGTTATAGTATTTGCAGTCTTGCAGAACAAGATTCGGCAACGATCTCTCTTCTGCCATCAGAGTTACCCAATTTCTGTTTTGTTTATTTAGGGTGAGTGGCAATCACCGGATGGAGATAGTGGATGGTTGACGGAGACACTGCAAAGTTTGCACTTGTGCATTTCTGGAGCCTATCTGCAGAGAGATAATGCCGGGTAAATACAGCGATGAGAAGCTGATGAACCTTTGAATCCCTTCTAGCCCAATTTACTCCTCACTGCCGATACATCTGTCTGTCCATCCTGGCCCCACTTGATCCACCAATCATGCATCCAGGACGATTCTTGTCCACTCCAACCACAGCTTGCATGGGCCATCAGATTCGCTTAGTTCTGTGCTAGTAGCAGGGTTTTAATAACCGGCGAAAACCGGCCGGTTATCCCAGTTAACCGGAAAATTGGTCTCGACCGGTCGAGTTAACCGGAGGTTAACCCAGAAAAATGTTACTGTAGTAGACGGTTAACCGGTCGGTTTTTTCAGTTAACCAGCCGGTCGGTTATACCGATTTTTCAATCCCTGGCTAGTAGTAGAATTGGTCTACATGATCCAAAAATAGAGAGCAGCAAATCATTGTGTCCTGTGAAAATTGCTCCTTCTGCAGGCAAAAATCTGGGCTTGTCGGTAGCGGGCTTTCTTTGTCCTTCATGAATGGATCCTGATTGGATGCAACTCAGCAAGAGGAAGTCATCCAATGCGGTCTGGGATTTAGCTCACTTGTACTATCAAGATATATATATAGTGTTTGTTCATTAAACGGGACCTGCATTTTCAGTGTACAATTTCTATTTATTTCTGGGAAAACCGCATTTTCAGTGCACATCGCTGAACCAGAACCATGGACCAAACTTCAATTCAGGGAAAATCAATATGTCGGCTTCTAGAAGGTTCCTGCATTTACATGACCCCAAATAGTACATTGAACACGGCTACTGGGACCAGAAAAGAATCTGATAGATTATGCAGAAAGCAACAAATATTGCCGTAGGAATTGGAGACGGCCTGTACTTAAAATGGTGAAAGGGTGTCGAACGAGGTCGATCTGTCTGTGCAACAGTCTGGTGATCATGTTCAGTACTGGTATAACAAAATCATTTATTGGCTGGAAAGTACTTTGGATCTGAAGCTTGGATCTTGGAAATGGTGTGCTGCATTGAGCAATGTACATGGGTCAAGGATACCTTGGCTTACCTTTCTTGCTGCATACGTACTTCAGATTAGTATTAGTTGGAATTGCACTTGAGAAATCTCCTAGTACTTTGAAGCCAGTGCTACTGTTATAGAATTAGTATCAAGTGAAGTTTGGTCCCAAACAACCATTGACTTGCCATGGAATGGCACTAGGCCAGAAACTGACCAAACCCTGCGTATGTTCTGCAAGTGCTTCACCACTTGCAAAAAAAGGTCACTATTTTTTTTTTCTCTCATGCTCTGAGTTGATGTGACCCCAGAGACGTCTAATGTTATCACTTATTAGTGCATGCTAATCCATGTGCATGCCTAGGAGCATGTGCCTGTTCCTATCATTCTGGCTCACCTCCATTTCGCATTACGCGTTGCAGCGTTTGTGCAAGCCCGTGATTATCCAGCGGGTCTACAAGTCTTGCAGCACGACTGCGATGTTGTAAACCGCCAGATCCAGGACCAGAAACCACAAGTTCGTTGCCAATTTAATTAGCTCGTAATGATAGTGGAGTCTAATTCTAATCTCGGCCTTTTCATGGGCGTGTATTCGTGTTGTCGCTGATGATGTAGCCTCAGTTAAGCAGCCTGGCCGCACATTTCTAGGTGTGTGCGTGTGCGCATACCTTTTGGTTTCGTTTGGATTTTTTTTTTGTGCATCCATAACGAGGAAGAAAGGGGAGAGCATTGCAAGCGTAACGGTTTGCCTCCAAAAACGTCAAATTGAGAAGACCCACCATTTGGACCGTGGCTTCAATGGATTGTAGTGGTGATGGTTGGAAGGTTTTGGTGCTTATTATTACTTTCCTTTGATTGTCTAAGCACCTGGTCTCCTTTTATCTTCTTCTATGGGTTTTCTTATAGCTTTGACTCGGATTGTTGCTTTGCTTGTGGTACAAGCGGACTTATTGTTTCATCACTAGGTGAATGGGATCAGCTCATACTTTCCAAGGTCACCGTATATGCTTTGTGTTGCAACCACCAGTTCAGCGGACGTACATTGCGGCCTCAATGTCTATTCGCCATGAATCTCAATGTCTTGAAGATATCCCTGTCATATTTTTGGTGATTCACTTAAGTTGATGTTGGACAGTAGAATGAACTCGCACCCGCTTGAAGTTCAGTTCAGGTTCCGGAGTGTTAGGTTGATCTCCACCAATGGGCTCAACTAGGGCCAGAGCTGAGATTTTGGGGGCCCAGGGCCAAGAAAACAATTGGAGCCCTATGTGCATAAATGTATTTTTTTTCCCTACTCTATTTCTATAAAATTACTCAATTGATCTTTAATCATAAAATATATCGTTAACACATTGTAATTGGACATAGAAATTAGATACGGGCCATCAGTATACGGTATACATATCTTTGACACACATGGAGTTGGAAATCGTCCATGCACAATAATTCGCCAACTCGTGTGATTGCACCGGCAATTCAAGCAGTGGGATCTGCACTGGAGTCTACGACTGTGATGGTGGTACGATCTGTACAGTTCTACGAATAAGTGGTGACGTTACAACAATAGGCAATAAGAACTCGTGTAGGCTTTGTTCCTTGTTATTGCCTCGGAAGCAAGGACTTGGATTAACGCTACATACTAGTGCTAATAATGGGCTCGAAGCCTGCTAGGAGCTGTATACCTACCCATGGAGTGGGGCCCTTAGGATCTAGGGGCCCAAGGCCACTGCTTCAGTTACCTCCCTTCAAATCTGGCCCTGGGCCCAACAGCCCATTGAACCCTTGAACCACGCCCTGATCGGGGGCGTTCAACCAAAAGAGAGCTGGTGGGCCCCTATCACGCAGCGCCTATAAAAGGGAGGTGGAGACCATATTCGCATGGTATGAGATTCGTCGCCGCAACAGCGCCATCCCACCTCCATCCCTGATCCGATCCAGAGGGCGGTGCTGCAGTGATGGGAAGCACCACCAGCCGGCATCGTCGTCACCAACTCGTCGTCGCCGTCCATGACATCGCCCGCTCCATGGCCGGCAACCACAGCAACAAGTATAGGCAGAGATACACCCACCATCTACAGACCCTACTCTCTCGGCCGTACTCCTAGAGCTCTTAGATTATGCCTAACATTGGTATCCAGAGACGGATATAGTAAGTTGGTTTGAGTAGGGAAATAAAAAGGATTAGATCTCGAATCGAAAGTAAAAGAAAGAAAAGTTTTCCCGAAAACCCTAACCCTAGATCAAATAAAGAGAAAGGGCGGCGGTGAAGGTCCTACCTAGGGTTACCCTACGCCGCCAGTCATTGTGCGGGATAGAACATGTCGCCGCGCGGAAAAGAACCGTCGGTGTGCGGGAAGAAGACTCGTCGCCGTGCGGAAGATGCACTTGGGGCAAAAGGGCACCCTTGCGAGGCCGCTCGACGGCGGCGCACTCACCCACGGGGGAGCGCGCGCGCCAGCGAGAGGCCACACGGGGAGCCACCACCCTCCTCCGGCCGGCATGGCCGCCGGATCACTCTGTGGATCTCGCGCGGGGTCTAGAGAAGAGGGGGAGGGTGTAACACCCCGAAATTTTAATATTTAAATCAATAGATAAAATTGTTGTGAATTTAAATTTTTAGAATTTATAATATGACTTCATATTTTTTTTCAAAATAAAGCCTCACTAATTAATTACATTAGAAATTGAAAATTTCAAAGTATTAAAATCGATCTTGCCAAAGTGAATATTTGTTCTGCTTTTTATAAAACACAGGCCGAGAACCACCTCTGAGGGCGACCCACTCATGGCGCCTCCCTCGGTCGGCCTTTCACGTGGAGCATCCTCAGCGCTTCCTGAAGGCGGTGGGCAGGGATTTTCATGGCGGTTACCCCTCTAAACCGACCTTTAGAGGCTATAAATAGAAGGGGGAGGTCTCCACTCCAACACACACAAGATTTGAGAATCAAGAGCTCCACTCCAAAGGCAAGGTGCTACTTAGTTAGTGCTTAGAATAGGAAGAGAGTGAAGTAGAGTTCGAGGAGGCTTGGACTTGTCTTCGCCTTCTCCACACTTGTATTTCAACGACATTTGCCATTTATAGTAAGTGTTCGTGATTTCCCCTCTTAGTATTCAGGTTCTATTTTGATTAAGTTATATTCTAGATTGTGCGCTCGTTCAACGCTCTATTTACTTAGGGTGCCTTAATCTTAATTCATCGGTAGAAGGTTAAGGTAGTAATTGATCGTATAGATGTGATGTCTAGGTAGGAGATTACCTTTGATTATTCGTTAGTCTACCGGTTAGCTAAGGTAGGCGGCAGATGGTGACAGCCCTGTCTGTCCTTTGAACTCCTCCACGCTAGGCTAGTGCGTAGGCTCTTAGCAGAAGTCGCCTGTGGATGCAGGGGTAGGTCCGTGCCCAATGCAAGCAATCTAGAGTCTAATTTCAATTGTCTTAGAAACCTGAACTTTGGGATATCCTCTCTGTCCTTTGCCTACATATTTTCTTGTTGTCCTTGGGTGATTTAGTTTGGAGATAGTACACATACGTTCTTTGAGATTCGATACCCTGGAATACTCTAGGTGAAGTGCTACTTCGGTCTCCGTACGCTTGCAGATTTATTTCGTGATCGTAAGAAAAACCAACAGGTGACACATATGCATCCGTAGCTAGGCTTGAGTCAATTCGTATTTTACTTGCCTATGCTACTCGCCATGGCTTTAAGCTTTTTCAAATGAACGTGAAAAGTGCATTTCTAAATGGACCCATTCAAGAAGAGATGTACATACAACAACCTCCGGAATTTGAAGATTCAAATAAGCCAAACCATGTTTACAAGCTTCACAAAGCTCTCTACGGCCTCAAGCAAACTCCTGGAGCTTGGTATGATCATCTCAAGGGATACATGATAAAGAAGGGCTTCACTATTGGCAAGGCTGATCCTATTCTTTTCACAAGAAAAAATGATAATGATATATTTGTGTGCCAAATTCTACTAACCAATCTTTTTGTGATGAGTTTACTAAAATTATGACTAGGAAATTTAAGATGTATATGATGGGAGAGTTGAAGTTCTTTCTAGGTTTTCAAGTCAAGAAACTTGAAGAAGGAACTTTCATAAGTCAAACCAAGTACACTTAAGATATACTCAAGAAGTTTAACATGGACAAAGCCAAGCCCAACAAGACTCCTATGAACAAAAATGGACATTTTGAACTAAATGTAAATGATGTGCCCATGGATCAAAAGGTATATTGATCCATGATTGGCTACTTACTTTATCTTTGTGCATCTAGACCCGATATCATGCTAAGTGTGTGCATGTGTGCAAGATTTCAAGTCGCTCCGAAGGAAAATCACTGTGAAAAAAATCATGAGATATTTTATTCACACACCAAACCTAGTATTGTGATATCTAAAGGGCTCCAAATTTAAGTTAGTTGGTTTTTCCGATTCTGACTACGCCGGATGTAAGGTTGATAGGAAAAGTACGTCTGGGACATGCCAATTCTTAGGTAGGTCGCTTGTGTCATGTTCATCCAAGAAATAAAATTTCGTTGCCCTATCCACAGCCAAAGCAGAATATGTCGTACCAGGAAGTTGTTGTGCTCAACTACTTTGGATACGACAAACTCTAAAGTACTTTAGATACACTATGACCAAAGTTCCTCTCCTATGTGACAATAAGAGTGTCATTATGATTGCATATAACTCCATTTATCATAATAGGACTAAACATATAAATATCCGGCACCACTTCTTGAGAGATCATTCAATAAAGGAGGATATAAAGATTAGCTATGTTAGAACTAATAAACAACTAGCAGATATCTTTACCATGCCCCTAGATGAGAAAAGGTTTTCTGAATTGAGAAGTGAGCTGAATATTCTCAATTAATCCAATATGGAGTAGAATCTTGTACTTTGTTTTGTTTTTTAATGTTTCTAGTTAAGTGTTTTGAAATCAAAATGCTCAAAAATGATGACTGATTTTATTTGTGAAAATCCTTGGATTTGATCAATAAATTTTGATGTTGCAACTCGTGAAAATTGCTGAGATTGATTGTTTGTTGCTATTCACACGTGGAAGTTCGCTTATACGAATATATATACCCCCACGCGCGCTATGAGGCCCGCAGCCCCGTTCCGTGCCTGACCCATTAACCCGTCTACAGTACCCACCGGTTGGACCTGATAAAAAATGCCCCACGCGTACCTGGTCCCACATGTCATGGAGCGTATAACATGGCCTTTTCATTCCTGCTTATTACTAGACCACAAAAGATGTTCAGTTGAATCCTTCTCATACTGCATAGTACAATGTTCGGAGCCGGCTCCCCTACCGTGACGTGCCTTCCTAAGCGTAGCTCCGCCTGCCCATTCAGCTGGCCTGGGCAAGTGGGCTTATAGGCCATGCATAATAAAAAAAAAGAATAACAACATAATACGAACCAGAAGTTTATATTTCAGTCTACAAGTATTATTATATAAGTGTAAAAATTTTCATGTAAAAAAATTGCATAAATTTTGTTAACATCCGTTCAAGTTCATCCATATAAAAACATGGCACACTCACCATCTCTGGTTGTATTGTTTATCTTCAAAAGTCAGACCAATTGCGTTGGTTTTTAGTTCAAATTTATTCCATGCATTAGTTTTGCTCTTCCATGCACTTGTGTTTAAAATCACTACAATACCGTATCTATAACTGGGCATTTGAGCTGCCTGGCCTGGCCCGTCACCCTCCAGATCTAGGCCGGCACGACACGACGGGTTGCCCGGGTCGTGCCGAGGACATGCCCGTGCTCAGGGGTCGGCCCACGATACGGCACGGAAGTGACTTTGTCATGCCAGGCCGGCCCGAATAGCACGAAAGCCCACCGGCCCGGTGCATGGTGCTGGAGCCTGGGCGGCGGTGACGAGCCAGCATGATGACGAAGAGAGAGAGAGAGAGAGAGAGAGAGAGAGAGAGAGAGAGAGAGAGAGAGAGTCGGCAATGCGATCGCGCGACGCTAGGGTGAGGTCCTTGTGGCCAGGGGCGGTGCGGTAGGCTGAGCAACGACGGGGCAAGGTGGGGGAGGGAGGTGAGGCCGTGACGGGAGGAGGGAAGAAGGCCGCGCGGACTGAGCGGCAGTCGGCAGGGCGGGCGAGGGAGGTGAGGCCGTGAGGGGAGGAGGGAAGAAGGCGACGCAGGTGGCCGGCGATGTGGGCGAGGGAGGAGGTCGGGTGGGCGAGGGAGGGAGCTAGGGAGGGAAGGGGGCGACGAGGTGGGCGAGTGAGGCCGGGAGCGGAAGGTATGGCACTGGCTCGTTTTTTAGTGGGCTGTTGAACACTATGAAGCAAATATAATGTTGAGCCTTATCTTTTCGGACCGTAATCGGGCCACTCCTCCTTCGGGTCGTGCCTCGTGCTTGGGGGTCGGCCCAAGCACGGCACGGTAGACCGGGCCGTGACGAGCTTGTGCCAGGCCAAAACATGTGGGCCTCGGACTGGCCCATTTGACATGGCCCAGATGTCTAGATATAACCGTATCTGTGTAAAGCTTACCGCACTTTCCTCTTAAATTATTTATTCTATATTTTATGGCATTCGTACATAAACCGGCTTCTAGTAAGTACAGTTTATTTTGACACTGAGTATGTTTAGGCGGTTGATTTTTCTACCAAACCTTTGATTAATTTATGTGAGAGAAAACAAGAAAAGGAAGTTTATTAAAAACTAGCCCAGCCCAATGGAGAGGTGGAGGCAGGCCCATACCGTGCAAATCAGAAGGCACGTCATGCGTGTCGTGCCTCCAGCACGGCAGGGGAGCAAATTGTGCCGCACAAATAAATGCCGACTCACTCTGCACCTCCCATTTCCACAACGATCTTGCCGGTGGCGTGCCCTTCCATGCTCTTCGCCCACGCCTCTTGCGCTCTGCTCAACGGGTACGTGGAGTCGATCACCGTCTTGAGCTTCCCCTGCTTCGTCATGTCCACCAGCCACTCCATCTCCTCCTTCTTGGGCATCAGGACCAGCGGCACCATTCTCTTCTTAGCAAACGTCACCTTCTGCAGAAACGACTTGGCCGCGGCGGCGAGCGTAGGCGTGACGTCGACGACGATGCCCTTCTCCGCCATCACCGGCTCGAACAACGACCACGGCGTGCCCGTCGCGCAGTGCACCACCGCGTCGTACTTGATTCCCGACGGGCTCCGCAGCTGGGCCCCCTCCGGGGTCTTGTAGTCCAGCACCTCGTCGGCGCCCAGCCCGGCGACGAGGCCCAGGTTGCGCGCGCCGCAGGTGGCCGTGACGTGGAGACCCGCGAGCTTGGCCAGCTGCACGGCGTAGTGGCCCACGCCGCCAGAGGCCGCGGTGACCAGCACGTTCTTCGGGGCGTTATTGTTGTTGTTGTTGGCGCCGGAGTCGTCGAAGCTGCTGACCCCCGCGGTCTTGAGCTGTTGGAGCGCGGTGGCAGCGGCCGTCGGCAGGCAGGCGCCGTCGACGGCGGACACCTCCGGCGGCCGTGCCACCGTGAGCGCCGCCGGCGCCACCGCGTACTCGCCAAGCCCGCCGCCGTTCTGTCAAGGTGGTGAGTGATGCATTAACGTGTTATTAGTTAGGTGATGGAGCCTGGTTGTAGCTTGTAGTTCAAAAAAAAAAACAGAAATTAATCTCATCATTTTATTGTCAGAGTTGTCTGACTGATCCATCAGAGCGCTGCAACGTTTATTAGTTACTGCCACGGAAGTGAAATCTTACCGGGAAGCTGATGGAAATGACCTTGTCGCCTTGTTTAAAGTTGGTCACGCCACTGCCCAACTCGACGACTTCTCCGGCAAGATCTCCAACTGTAAGGTCATTGCAAGGTGCAGTTCTAGTATTAATACATGGGAAGTTGCAGACTTGCAGTATCGACTGGTAAGAATGGGTCATTATTTTGAGGGCAGAGGCAGACAACACCCTGTATAATGTTGTGTTTAACAAGTCTTCAATGAAGGCTTCAGTAGTAGTACTGTAATTCAGTTGTACCAGTTCAGTTTTCCTGTTGTTTCAGTTTAGCTCTCCTGATATGATTTGTTTTGGCTTCATTTTCAATTCATACAGTAGATTATTCGCTTTGGTAGTCCTGATTTATTATGTTTGCTCAAACACGTGTTGGCATAATTTTGCTTTGTTCATGTCTCTAACTAAGAGTAGAAGCCTATCTCTACTAACAACAACAAATACTCTACTTGCTCATTTTCTCCTTTATCTTCAGAGTGACAAGCAGTTCTCCTAAAAAATGTAGTGACAAGCAGTTCAGTGGACAGATACAGCAGCATTCGATGGGATAGCAGGACCAAAATTTCAGCCCCTCATGTTACACGATTTCCTATATCGTTTGTTCGCGCCATCAACAATGATAAAGGGTTCCGACTCAGTTTGATGCTATGATATTGTACTACTCCCTTTCAGACATGTAACGGTACCTGGTACCAAGGGGAACTTCCTGGGAAGGAATGGCCGGAGCATGCCCTTCTGAATCTTCCAGTCAACGGGATTGATGCTGGCCGCTTCCATCTTGAGCAGCACCTCCCCCTTCTTCGGCGACGGGATCGGCACCTCCACAGGCTGAAATTAGGCAGCAGAAGCAGAGCACATGAGCAGAACAGCTTCTCTGGTACGGACGCAGGTTTTCGGACATGCATGGTAACAGTAGTGAGGCAGTGTGTACCTTGAGGCCTTCTGCTCCTCCGCCGTACTTATCATACTGCCAAGCTCTCATCGTCTTCTTCGGAGCAGCCATGATCGCCTCTTCCGGAGAGAGAGAGAGAGAGAGAGAGAGAGAGAGAGAGAGATGGTTTGGTAGTTGGCACGCTGATGCTGATATGATTGGTTTGGGTGGGCGTTGTGGACAGGAATGAACCCCGTTTGCTACTGGCAGAAAATATCAGCCTCTTCCGAAGGTTGTTCTTAGCTCCAGACAACAGACCTTCGCTGTAAAGGTGAGCTGGCTAGCATCACATTTTAGGCACGGAAGAGGGGAGCACTTTTGTGCAGAATCAAAAAAGAAATCTCAGTACTTTTTTTTTCTGATTTACTCCATGAATAATTTTGTAACAACTCGGATTTGTTGATCCCATTTGTGTTTGTGTGGTTCGGTTCTGTGCACCTCAACCACCATTCTTGTTGCGTGCAGTTGTGCATTTTCTCGTTGCCAAGCTCATCCACTCCATCGGCCTCTGCCATCAATATCACACGCAAGCTTGCTCGAGTGTCTATGCACGTTCTCGAGAAGCATTTGTCGTCCTCGCTTATCCAGCCTAGGTTAGAAGTTGGGACTTCATGTGGGAAGGATGGCGATCACGATGAGCATGCCACAAATGACATCCAACTGAGAATGTCATTTCGGCAGTGTACCAGTAGTCGTTTGTTAGGGTGTATTTGTCAGGGGTTATGCTTATGTTGAAAATGACTTATATTTTAGCTTATTTATGAAAGTGCTTATCTAGCTTATATGGTTTATTGTAACATAAGCTATCAAACAGTTTGGCAAAACGGTTTATCCTGTTTTTGAAATGGCTTATTATAAGAAGAGATGGTCCATAAGCCTAAAAAGCTAGTGTTTTGTGGTTTTACTATTCTAAGACAAAAAGACAAATGGCTTATAGAAGCTTATTACAATAAGTGCTTATGCAAAATAGTTGTTTGGCAGGGCTTATGACTTATCACAGTATAAGTCATTTCATAAACCACTCTATAAGCCCTATAAAACACATCCTTAATAGTTACAACGATAGGGGAAAAAAAGAATAAGACAAAGAATTGCCAACATATACATATATTAGAGTTCATCGCAAAAGGCATCATACAAAAAAATAACAGAGTACATGTGAGCTCTGATCTCCCATCTGGAGACAAATTTACATGTAGCAACCACACTCTTACTACTCATAAGGATATCACAGCTTCCAGACGTGGCCACGCTAGTCCCATGACGGAATGGCGGATGCTGTAGATCTAGTTCCTTTGGTCCAAGTGGTCTTCTGGACTATGTGCTCTCACGCTGACAAGTTCCCACTCGTCATTGACCGATCAGCTAAACGAACAGAAGCCAAGGTCACCAAGAAAAACAAAACTGCCGGCGTTATCGACCTCCTCCATAAAGATCACCATCCCTGTTTTGCCACTTGGACTTGCAGAGCTATCGACTGTGATCTTGTAAGCAGTGATCTGTTCGTTGGCGCTTGATGAGCCAAGGAGAATGCAGGCGCCCACCGCCACGTAGGACCAGCTGCCTCAGGGTGAGTCAACTCACGAGCTTTTCGTCCACCCCAATCTCGTGACTTGTTCATACCAATCGATCATCCACCCCAATCTCGTGACTTGTTCATACCAATCGATCAGTGGCGGAGCCAGTGGGTTTTCCGGTGGGTTGGAGCCCACCCCGAGAATTGACAATCCATTCATACTCTCTGGCCCAAGTCCAACAACACTCTCCTCCTGCCTTGGATTCCGTAGAGCAAGTAAATGCCAAAGACATGTCTTTGGTAAAGTTCTCTAATTATTGATTACATAATTAGATGGCAATGAACTTCATTGTCACTCTTAATTATAAATAACATGTTACATATTCAGTTTTTTCTATATTAGAATTATTGAAACACGAAAAAAGATGAAGATATTGCAAAAAGTTTACATCAAAGAAGGTTTTTTGTACTAGTATTGTAGTTTCTTTTTTGAAAAATAGATTAATTTTTAATATGCCTATAAGAAATTTTGTACACGATTAATTTATGGTATAGAAAAAAAAAAGACCCACCATAGTTTTGAATCCTAGCTCCACCACTGCAATCGACATTATGAAGGCTTTCAAAGAATTCACTAGCTATCCCTTCACGCCTTCACACAGCTTCTGTTACAACAGCCCCACAAATATTTTTCTCTCAAAACCTGATAAAACCAGAAGGAAGAGAAGAATCCACGTGGCTCTGCCCGCCTTCATGTCATATCACCAGCAGGTCTACATAGTTTTCATGGAGCCATACCGCCGAACAGTTTAAGTGAAAAAGGGCCTCCTTCAATTTTAAATAATGACATCTTAAGATTACTTTATTAGAATGATCAAGGAACATGTATATGACCATTGTACAGGGATGTTTATCTTCTGTTGTACAACAATTGATTTCACTTACAAAGGTACAACTAGAAAGGCTGGACTATGCACTATGTTTTCTCCTTTGTTGTATCGGATTTCAGGAATAAAGAATAGGCAACTTGAGAAGACGAACAGCTAGACTACTACCTTACAACATCAGCATCACAGGTTTGCAAGGTACTGGCATTCATTACAGATCTAATTCATTTGGTTAGAAATGATTCACCAATTTATTGGATAAGCACCTCATTTCGGGCTATCCATCCTCTTGTTAGATCCTTTATTTCTGCAATGTACTATTCTTCCTCCTTTGATGCTCCAGGCTTTTTGCCTCTAGCAACCTTGCTCGCAGGAAAATGAAATCTGGCATAAAGTGGTCTTGGTGCTCTAACTGTCCTATCAAAGCCCCTCACACACACAAATCCTGCAGAAACAAAAGGCAGCTATGCTTCACAAATCCCACAGAAATCAAGGAAACTATGTATAAGCAAGTTCAAAACAACAAATCATAAGCTTTTTTAGTTCCTAGACATTATACTAGCCCATTTCTAGAAACAAATATGAGGAATATCTATTGTATGCATGGATCCAGTTGCGAAATGTAAGTTCCTCAAACTAAGCATGCAGGTCAACATAGCGAGCGCGCAAGGTAATCAAAGTAAAGAAAAAGAACCCAATAATCATGTTCTTTTTTCAGATTTCTTTGTCATATGTTTTCAATTAAAAAATGCAGACATCAAGGAGAAAATATTGCTGTAAGCTTATATTTAGAATGTAAAAACAGCGTTAAAAAAATGGACTCCTGGTACCAGATCGTCCACCGAATAATGTTTTTTTTCTAACAGAGACATCCCTCTCTGAAATTTCTTGCCCTTCATTGCAATCCCCCCCCCCCACTCCCCCCGGTTCAATTCATTTTCATGTGATTTTTTCACATAGGTGAAGTGACCAGAAATTTATACTTGGCATATAAATGGTACGAAGTGCACCAAGTGGTGTCGGTAAGAGGTAAAATGTGAATTGATGTGTATGGATTCAAGGAAGCCGATTAAATGACATCTATGAGGAGTAAGAGAAAGTTTGATTGCAATGAGAAGATGACATGCCAAGTGCTGGGCACTTTGTAAATATTTCAGGTTTGCCTTGTAAAGGGCTTTCACCCTTGTACTCTTTTCTTCTCCTTAATGAAATGACACGAAGTTCTCCTGCACTTTAAGGAAAAAACTGAAGATGACGACCATGACACATTAATCATCCATTGTTCCTCTTGAAGACAAACATGTTGATTGGCCCACTGGACAGTGCTTAGAGCATCTCCAAAAGACACATCAAATCATCCCCTAAACCAATGTAGGGGTTTAGAACAAAAACATGTCTCCAACAAGACCCCAAAACCTCTCCCAATCTTTTGGTTTTCCCTAAATTCCCCTCATTTGTAGCTACAAACAGGGGAGAATTGGGGACCCCAATTCTTCTCTTTTCAATAGAATTAATGCAGTTGTGGCCCCAAATGCTGATGTGGTCCAATTAAAACTGGTTTTGATCCATTTTTAGGGGTGATTGTTGGAGGAGGGGAGAAAATTTTTCCCTCATAGTTGTTTGATTACTCCCCAAAACAAGTTTTTGGGAGCAGTTTTATGGGGATCTCTTGGAGATGCTCTTAGTATTACAGGTCACTTATATCAACATGTTGGCTTGGCATCATCTGCATGTACCTCAAAGTTATCCTCGTTCAACAAGTACACTGTTTCTACACCATGAATAGGTCTGTCACATGTCACCTTAAGCATGTCCTAACTTGAAGCATCTCAGTCTGACGTCATATTGCATAATGGAAAATCGATATACTCCATCTATGCCAGAAGGTAGCAGTTGCAGGTCTAAAATTTGTAACAATGTTGTGTATCATTCCAAAACATGTGGATAGATGTTTTGTAACTTGAAGCATCTCAGTCTGCTTTCCCTTTGCAGGTCTTTGCCTTGTGCCATCACTTGCCCCCCACTAGTAACCACTAGTCACCATGGCACCGCATGCGTGTATAGGCAGCCGCATACGCCATCACTTGCCACCCAGTAGAATGTTATAACAACTCCATACACGTTGAATAGGACATTTATTTTTTGTAGAAATGCAAAGGGAAAGCAGCAAAATCATGCCTATATTTTGGAGGGGATTTTAGTAAGGGACGGCTAGCAGGACAAATAAGATCTCACATGCAAGCCACAATTCCTGATGATTCAGATGTTTACAGTGGAATGTAATGGATTCCAACTTCTATAATAGAAATTTTATTAGGTGTCCCTCCTTTTATGAACGTTACACGGTCCTGAAACTGATATATTCATCCAAGAATCTGGACAAAATGCATCAAGTTACTATGCTAGACTAATGCCCTGTATTTTACTCAATGTGGTGCCCATCTTTTGAAGCTTGAAAACACTTCATGATGGAACTTTTGAGAAAATGTTCTAAGGAATGATGCTTGTTACCAAGATTAGTAACCAAAAATAAATCCATTTGACCGAGGATCTTTACATGTGCACTCACTACATGAATTCAGTCACATCAATTGTTATTATCAGTCTTTCGCATGAAAGTAGCAGGTTGCCAAGGAAAAAACAGGCTAATTGAATTCAAAACTCCACATGCACAAATGGAAGGAGGCAGAGATGAGACTCCCCAGTGAGTATCCTGATAAAAAATGAGGAAGAAGGTTGCTGACTTGCTGCTCTCTTCCGTAGCTGCTTCATCAGGAAAACGGTATGAGAGCTCCATCAGCGAGAAGGAAGGTAAGAGAGATAAAGAGGGTGTGCCAGCAGCCTTTCTTGTAAGTTAAAGAAGAATTAGTGATTGTTCTCTGAAGTCTTCAGTTTAGGCCTTGAGGTGGTCAGCTGGAGCAACATGAGTGGGATCTTATGTGCTTATTAGTTATTACTAGAAATGTGTGCGAAAAATCTAACTGGTAACACTAAATTAGCAGTCGCAAATGAGTGTCCTTTTGTGCATGGCCAGTGCTTCTTCGCTCCGCTAACTGTTGTCCATGTTGTTTCACTAGCTGACTAGTCATGTCTAGTTTGTTTTAGTCGGTCGCCAAATCGGTTTGTGGCGTGTATGCTCATGTAATATTTCAAGAAGGGGAGGTTTCCCTTCTTTTTGTACTTATCTTATTCATAATGAAATGAAATGCAGCTCTCCTATGTTTTCGAGAAAAAAACAGCATGACAGCTGTTGGGTCACAATTAGTCAAGACTAATTGACCTCAAGTCAACAAGTTGTATCCGTGGCAACTAGACTTGTCTTGATGACTTTATAACCTTAGTGGCTTTGTAATGTCTAACTTTCAACAAAGCCAACACCTCTCAAACATAGAATTCTGTGACGATGATTCTTGTAAATAATTAGCAGATGTGAAGAACGAAACATTGGATTTCACAGTTGAGGTCATATAAAACAAAAAAACAAGGAGACAAAATGGATACCTCTCCAGAAGCATTGTTGTATCTCTTGAGTAGTTAAACCTGTCATAAAAAAACATGTAATAATATTTAGTGCCTGATGAATTAAAAAGCAAACAAAGGTTGCCCTGGAAACCACAATACAACCCAATCTGCACCAAATGTGTGCCTGATACCAGCAGCATGACATTCTAAACCAAAAAGTTTGTGGTTTTGCAAAAACGGATTCAAAACTACAGTATGAATTTAACCAAATTCAAACAATTTTATTAGAATTTCTGGTAGGCAGTTCCTAGGCACTAAACCATTTTGGGTAACTTCTACAGTTTCTTAGACATTGTGGTTGGTTGATGGTTTATTTAATCATGAAGATGGATGTTGGTAATTGCACTCTCTATTTTTCATTTCAAAGCTTATTGCTCACATCATAAGATACATTTTCACAGAATCTAATTACCAACAATAAGGAACTGCCATTGAGGAGAAAAGTTCATGCTAACTCCAAGCTCTTAGTTATCATCTGTAGGACCACTACCTCTAAATATTGTAGGAACTGAGGTTCCAAAGTAAACCGTTCGTCTTGGGAGGTTCCATATCAAGCTACGTGGAACATCAATTGGATTTTGGCTTGAATCATGGTCAGCGAATACCTGCATCACAACATTTGTACTATTAATAAATCTGATCAAGTCAGCACAACTACCACAACAGTAAGAACCTATTACTTTTGAAAATTAATATTCACCTCATTAACTTGAAAATATGTCCCGTTGAGTGGAAAGCTTCCTCTCATTGCTGTACGGCATGGTATCTGCTTGTATTTGACCAAACAATTAACTTTTCTTGTCAATATATGTAATTCAAAACCTACAAATTAATAATGTGACTCATAGGAACTTACCAGAAGTGTTCCTCTAACTTTCTGAGCTTGTGTTTCTCGTATATTATTGCAATTAAAGCATGTTGAAGTTCCACATAGTTTTCCAGTTTCCTCAGAGTTGCAGAATGTCATGGGTGTGTCAGTTGATTGTGCAGTTTCACCTGTTCAATTCATAAGCATTAGCAGAATGAACAGCAAGCATAAGAACAAAGGTTCAAGAAAATTGTCTTGCCCGGGGTCCATATAGAAAGAAGATACGGAGAGGGATCATCTTGTTCTCTTGGCTCCAACTGCACAGATATAAACAAATCAAAATTTGTAGTGATATACTGATATTCAACATGGAAACAGTCTGTAGTTGATAACTGTTACGAACTTACTCCTTCCAGAAGCGGATGTTCATCTGGCAGTTCATAACTGCAAACAGATGAAATTAGACAAGTAATTGAGATGACTAACAGGTACTGTATACAAATTGTTTATGAATGTGAACTTCATCAGTGATACAGATAGTGCAGGGAAATAAGGAACTCTACTTATTCTTTATGGCAATATTTTGTTAAGGAGAATTTCATACACGTGGTGTTCTGTCCTCAGGCGACTGACATTCTTGAGCTTTGGAATTGGAATGGAAGCAGCTGCAGGGGTTATGGCAACCAATGCTTTTGACATGTCAGCCTGCTCGATCTCTAAATTATTTGCTTGCATGTAACTCTTCAAGTTTTGTGTAAATTGTTCAATATTAAGATCGATTCTAGGGATCTCATCAGGATCTTCATAACAGAAATCCTCTATTGCATCCTCTTTCATTTCTGCATTTTCAGCTTCAGGTTCTGGGCTTGGTGGTTCCTCAATGATAGGCTGATGGTTACCAGAAATGGCATGCCTAGGATGGTTTGCGTTCCACTCAAGTTGGCCCACAGTTCTCGAGTCTGTATAGGTTTGGTGACAAAACCCTGTAGCATTTGGATCCTCTGATGTAACTAAACTTTTCTCCTGAGGTCCCGGAAGAGCAAGCCTTGCACTGCATTCATATAGATTATGTCAATTGTCTATCAATGAAATTATGTCCCAATTTTGACATGGACATAAGAAAACCACTGTTTTCACTGGTCCAAGTAATTGAAATGGTAATTTCAAGAACAGTAAACACCACAAACCAACAACAAATAAACTTTTCACAAAAATAAAGCCCATCAACATTGACTAACACTCAAATTTGAGTAAACTGAGGTTTGCATGAGATGATGAAATCAAGGGTTGGTATCCAGAAGACATTATGGTCACACAAGCAATTCAAGGTTGTTCATATCCTATTCGTAGCCTAGATAGATGATGAGATGAATATGAACATCAACACAGTGGAAAAGATAACGAGGAATAACATTTCACTGAAATGAAGCCTATTCACTTTGGTCTCAGGCTGAAAATGGAGTGAAATGACACTCAGTCTACAATAGTGCAGCAAATTTCTGGAGAGAAATAATAATAACAAAAAACCTTGACCAGGGGTCAACAAAGGTTAAGAAAAGGCCCTGAAAGCCAGACCATCCAGGAAGCGACCACCAGTACACCAAAGGCTGATACACAGCAAGGTAAAGTCTTTGTGAGAACCAGGATTCAAGCCCTGGTCGGTGCTACAAGCATGTTATCATATGAATATCTAAAAGATTACCTGGTTGTATACACCCTATCAAGAACGATCATATGATATTCATGATGTGATAATATGGGTAGAAATCAATTACAATAAATGGCAAGAGACAGGTTCCAATTGCAATAAATAATAAACAGTAACCCACCTCACTATCTCAGGTCCAAACAACATAATTCAGCATGTCAAGTAGATGAAGTAATAAGGATTATGCATTTCCAGAATTACCTTGCAAAGGCACTAGCAAAGTGCTTGCATTCAGCTCTCATTGGGCAAGAATTGCAATTAGGCTTACTTTTTGAACAGAAAACCTAAATGTGGAAGAAAATGAAATGGCACGTCAGTTTACAGTAAACAGGTGCATCTTTGGATTGTAAGATTTATTGTTTCATGTTTGTCACCTTTCCAAAAGTAATCATTTGATAGTGGAGCTCATACCTGCATATTGACAGGTTCATTAGTTGCTATAGGTAAGTACATTTATTTTGTGAAATGTACATAGAATTAGTCTTACAATGTCCGCTGATCAAGCTTGCATAGTCGAGGCCAAAGATATTTCTGTATTTGCTCCAGCATGGGGTACCTTCAGCAGTAGAAGATCAGACTTGTACAATGGCTGATCACATATTCATAAATGAAAACAACAGGGATAAAGATACATACATTTCCAATAGATGCAACTGAAGAGATTCTGGCAGAGGTTGAAGTGGCACCCATCCAAGCCGCACGCATATCCGACCAACATTCGTGTCCACCTAGGGGATCAACATACAGAGCTTCAGAATAAGGTATACACTGTACAGTATGCTTGAAAACCCTTTCGGATGTTAAGGGGCATTGGACATACCGGAAAAGCCATATGATGCAGTGTTAAGAGACGAACGCACTCAACACTTTTAAGTCCAAGCCCTCTGATGCTTAGAAGGTAGTCCCTGGAAGAGTTCAAAAAATAAAAATAAAAACAGTCGCATCACACATTGTAATTAATACTACAACTTGGCTTATAAGATTAGTCACTTGGCCGCTCTATCAGTTTTCTCACACATATGCCACTAAACTTACTTTGCTTTATCCGGTTGAACATCCCTTAGCCATTCAAGATCAACGCTCCCATGGTCTCTCACCAATCGATTCAGGAATTCCTGTGCAAAGGAAAGTATTAAAGTGCTTTGTTTTAACAGCACTAGACAAATAAGAACAAAAGTTGAAATATGGGTATGCTTGGACAACTAAAATCCTAATATGGTGGAAACGGTGCATATTATTTTGTTGAAACTGCTTCCTATTAACAGACTTACTTTTATCCGTTCTGCTAGCATGTTATTCATTCCTCTCTCTCTGATAGTTTCAGATATTTTCCGCACATCTGCTAGTCGTACTGCCTCCCAATCAACAGTATCCTTTGCATTGTGGCTTCTTGGTTTATCACCACATTTGGAAAGCACTTCTTTTCGTAGACTATCCCAGTCATACATTTTCTTTTTAGGTCGACCCCGTACCTTCGCATCTTTCGGTCCATCTGTAGGAATTTCCAATGGGCCCTTTTGAGTATCTGTGAACTTTTGTGCTGAGCCTGACAAAACTCCTTGCAAGACATTTGAATGAGAGTTCTGGTTTTCACACAAGTTTAAAGAACAATGCTTTCCATACTCTGTTGCCTGAACTCTAACATCACCGTTCAGTTCGGTGCAACCTGACTGCAATTCACCTCTTGTTTGCTTTGTTGTGGTTGTGTATGCTTCTTGTAGCTCTGAATGGCTATGCAGTACCACAGACGAAGTATCAGCTTTGTTCCTCGATAAATGGGTTTCACAAAAAGTGCGCTTCTTGGAAAATGACAAATCCTCTGTACTAATTACTGGTTGCAAGTTTTGTTTAACTATCGGTGAAAAGTCACCTTGTTGTGAAGACACGGAAGGGAAAGGTGTGCCATCCTGACCTACTGACCCACCTATTCTATACAAAAGATGGCTTGGCGGATTAGTTAATTTGGTTTTATTTATGTTGTCCATGGAAGAAGCAGCTTGGCTGGCCTCAGATTGTGTAACACTGGAAAGATTCACTCTATCAGAGCCTGTGTAGAATGATTGGTCCATGTAGTTGACACATGAGACACCTGTGAAATCAGACTGGCCATTCTGAACATAGATAGAAGAATGTACTGGCTGATATGATCTGTTTAGATCGAGGAACAAACCCTTGTTCACACCTGAGACCGGAAGACGACTGCCTCCGTGATATCCTGAAGATCCAGCATTTCCGTTAGCTATGTTTTTTGGATCCTGCATTGATGGAATCTCTGTATACTCACTAGAAATGCCAATTCCATTAGATATATTTCTAATGATACAGGCGTCTTCTGTGAAATTTTGCACTGAACTAGAACCCAGTGGGTCAGTTATGTGAAAGAGGTGGTCTGGAGAGATATGGGAAGAAACTGCAGAATTTTGTGAAGAAATAACATCCTCCAGTGACCCATCTTCAGCTTCCACCCCACAAGAAAAGCCGGTTGTTGGGAAAACAGATCCTGCTGGTCCATTTTCATGGGATCCGTTTAGTGACTTTCTACAAGAATCAGGGCATCCTTCTGCTACATGGTTTACTCCACATCCAGAAGAGCTTCCAATCAATTCATTACTATTACTTTCTTCATTATCATCTGTTGTGATTAATGACCTTATGTCACTTATCTCTTCAACAGATAACTTCCCTTGCAACTTGGTAGAATCACCAAACAGGCCAGGACAACTATCATTCTGTCCCTGATGAGGTGTGTGTGATATATCAGCCACATGTTCTTCAGGGACTTCTGACTTCGCAGGAAATTTTGCAGCAACCGCCATGAAAGCAGAACTGAAAAGTAAGAAACGATGAAAATTGATAAATGAATACGTCAATTGCAATTGGTGATATTAATTTAAATAGGCTAAAGTATACAGGTCACCTAGAAAGATGATCCGAAACATTCTGAGTAAGAAAGACACCAACAACTGAATCCACGACTGATCCTTTCCAAGGAGAGAAACGTCTGTCCCCTGTAAAAAAATTTAGATTATAGAAAGAAATAGTATTCTGTTTTGTAGAGAAAAAAGATGTCCTCCGTAACCTTTACATGCACTACACATAGATGATCCATTTTTCACTAATTCACCTCTTAAAAAGTATTATAGTGGCCCAGATAACATTGTGAATCACTGTTCAAATGCACTTAAAACTATCCATTTGGTCACAAATTATCGACAATTTCTTCTGTCCCAGGTCTACAAAATGGAATTATAAGTATCTATTTTCGACCGATATAGAACCAATACTACTTTATATAACAAAACCCGCAATCATAATTTTCATGTGACTTTCAATATTTGCAAAATATGCCATTAAAGATTAAAAGAAATGCTGGCTGCATGCATCTCATGGTGACAAGAATTTTCTATAGTGGGCGGTACTAAATATAGAAAGAAAAATAACTGCTAGAAATTTATATCATAATTATTTTTTTACGCAAAATATCATAATTATTTCATACCTTGAACTAGATGCATACGAGCAATGAATGAGTCAACCCGTCCTCTGAACACTCTTCTTTCTTCCTCAAGCCACTTTTCTTTATCCTTGTCCAACCCTTCAGCACCATCGCTCATATCTGGCCCCATTAATAAGTTCCACATCAAAGTGGTAACTGGATCGATGTTCACTTTGGCTCGAGAACGTCTTTTCTTTACCTTCCCCTCAAATGGAACCAGTGCACCATATCCACCTTCATAAGGAACAAGAGCGTTTTGGGGTATCTCTGCAGCAACCTCATCTGGTCTGTTTATGCTTAAGATCTTAATCTTCTGAATTATGGCATCTAAAGGATCAACTGATGGGGTTGTATCTTGGGAATTGAATCCTTCATGAGCCTGTTTAGAGGTGTCACAATAATTGTCACGGTCAGAGGCTTTCAGAACGTTTAAAGTTGTTTCTCCATATTTTTCTGATTCTGTTATGATCATCCTAGGAATAGTCGCAGTGGAAGGTTCAGATGCACAAGTAATACTATCAGTCTTTAAAAATTCAGAACTTGCACCTTTTGAAGATACACGTTTTTTTGCACGACCAACATTTTTCTTTCCTGTACTATTTCTGTCTTCTGGCGTCCCATTGGTTTTTGCATCTTTCCGTGGACGACCCCGAACTTTTGGCTTTTCAGAAGATTTTGCTTCTGTTGTTAATCTAGAAGATTCTGGATGGCAGTTCCCATCTCTTGGAGGTTGGAAGGGCTTAACAATTTCAGCATTTGTGGTTCTGACCTGAGCATCACTACTAGCAGCAGTGCTGTAGTAATTCACAGTATCATCCTGAGTGGAAGTTTTGTGTGGTTCAGAAAACAAAACTGACTTCTCAACTGCAATGTTTTCTAAGGAATGAAGTTGATGAATATCATTTCCCTGAATATAGTTTTCCATGGAGGGGTTCTCAATATTATTAGGCAATTGGGTGTGCGCTGTACTTACATATGTAGACCATTTGGCAGGTAAAGAAATACTGTCACTAGAGTGATGCTGGCTAGGCCTGATTTCACAAGACTGAGGTTGATAAGCTCCATTCCTTGGAATAGTACTTCCTCCCAGTGGGTTCATTGTACAGCCAGGCGATTGTATGTGCTGCGCAGTGAAGCTTCCATACTCTCTACCATGTAAAGCAAAACAATCCTTGTCAACAATGTTTTGCAGATCAGGTTTAGCATGTAGCTGTGCCATGTTGTTTTCTGATATCCCTAAGTCAATCATTCGTTGGGAAGCTCGTGATTTCTCTCGGGCCATCAACCTTTGAACGTCAGCCAATGTACAGGCTCCAGGTTTTATTGCTGAAACTTTATTTGTATTCCAACTACCAGAATACACTGATGAGGAAGAAATTTTTCCCATAGCACTATTCAGCTGGCTGCTAAGATTATCGGATCTCATCCTTTTGCATGTTTCAGGAAAATAAGATGTTTGAGAGCTCGTAGAAAGATGATCATTGTAGAACAGCCTTGCTTTATTTGTGTTATCAAAGTCCATGCCAAAAGAAATCGTATGACCATTGATAGCATTATGTTCTCTTTTTTTACCCGTTGCAAGAACATCTGAGAAGTCAGGAGAACCACCGAACTCAAAACCAGCTCCAATTCGGTAGTTACTATTGGTAGCACACTTCAAGTCATCATTCTTTGCTGAAAATTCATTCGTGTCTCCACTCATTGCATCCCTTTCGATGTGCCTTGGAGGTGCAAATATACTATCTTGGGGTCTATAACATTGGGCCATTTGGTTGATCATTGCACCTTCTCTTAGACATGCTTCAGGATTGAAAGCGTCCCTCACTGAGACCCTTTCGCTACACTGAGCAGGTGCAGCTTGATTTTCAAACATCCTTATAAGATGAACCAACTGGTCATGTCTGGGTGACTGTTCTGTAGAAGATTGAGATGCACTTATGTATTGGTCCAGGTTGGCTAGGTTGTTCTGCATCTGATTTACAGAGCTGTTGAGATAAGTAAAACTAACTGGCGTGCCAGGATGAAAATCCAGTAACTGGTTATTTTGTACTCTGCCTCTTGAATCATAATGCAAAAATTGGTCAGAGCTTTCCATTAGATTAGAATAACTGATTGGCATCTCATTTATTACAGAATTGTTCAGGTCAAAAGCAGCTCTTTTAGGCATGCTGTCTACCCTTAGTTCACGCGAATCAGCCATTGGATCAACTGAAGAAAAAGAGCTGTTGGTGCCTCCCCAATGGCTCGACACCTGGGTGCTACTTCTTTCCACTCCAGATATAGATGTTAAGTGATTCTCAGAAACATTAGGCATCTGTGTCACCTGGATTTGTGATACCAAATCCGTATTTCCATGTGTATCTTCCCTGTCAAAGTTCAAACATCTTTGGGTTGCACCTGGTTCAGCTCTAGTCTGTATATCAGTGCCTCCTGTTGGAGGTTGAGTAGCTGGTGGATTTAGTCCCTTCCTCCGGACATACTTCCGCTTACCAGTATGCTGATTCCCTTTTTCCTTGGGAGGATTTGGAGTTTTAGGCTTCTGCGACTTTGCTGATTGTACTTCTTTAATGACCTTTGGCCTGTGTTTTTTTCTCTTAGGTTTCTGAACTGATTTCCCATTGGTTTCAACACCTTCAGCCGCTACAGCACCATCTCTAACAGCTTGTGAATTAGCATATGCCTTTTCAAATGTTACAGGGGGGGTAACATTTCCAGCCCCCGGGTCAATAGAAGAATCCATCTGAAAAGGCACTGAAGAATTTTGAAAACATAGATTGATGCCATGGGATTCATGCAGCACCTGCCCTGGCCCCTTCTGCATATTTCTGTCCGTTATATGACCAGTCAAGTTGCTGCACAGATGAGATAACTCATGTCACGCTACAATCTGCTCCAGAGGTGCAAGATTAAACAAAGAACAGCCTTATCTAGCCTCCAGTTATCTTCACCTGTGCAAAAAATGAAGACATAATACAGTCACATAAAAGCACAATATCAAAGCGCAATCTGCTCCAGAGATGCAAGATTAAAAATATATCAAAGCACAATATTAAAACAAAAATAAACCACAATATCAAGAAAATAGTGCAATGAGTCAGCTTCATGGAACTCGACAATCTTGAAACATTGAAGCAAGGCTGCAAGACACTCTAAATAGTATCAATGGTCCTCAGTTCTATAAACCTTGCAGTAAACCTTTAACTAGTCCCACCAGTTCCTTGAAACATTTTTTAGGATGTATGAAACATGGGCGCAACTTCCTTGGTGAGAATAGCTTCTATATTTTTTCACCCCAGGGACCCAAACAAAGCCTTAACGCTGCTAAGATTCTCACTGCTTTCCACCTGATCTACCCCTCCTTCCCACCGTCTGATTCATGCCATCACGACCTGCCATATCTTCGCACGATTCGAGGCCAGAGAAGCGGAATGCCTTGAACCAAAGGCGGGTAGGTTTGGTGACGAACCAAAGCCACGCGCGTTGACAGGTGGCGCCGCCTGCTCATTGGGTCCCCCACCTTGGTGGGAGCGGGTCAGAAACACGTGCCGGAACGGTTGCCCCGGCGGGTCACTCGCCTTGCTCGCAGTGAGCTGCACGTCATGCGTCCGGGCGGGATATAAGAGGTGGGCCTGCATGGCAATTGGAAGCATCTCACTCATACAAAGGTGTCCTGCTACTTGTACCCCATGAATCATTTCATCCTCTCTCTCTCTACATTGGTCTCTCCCGTCTAGACTTGAGGACAGTGATGTCCCTCTCGCACAAAGTCGGGGTGACCCAACCTCCTCGGCCTCATTTCCCTCTCGCACAAAGTCGCGGTGACCCAACCTCCTCGGCCTCGTTTCCCTCTCGCTTTCCTTCCTCCCTTCTATCTCCAGCGGGCGGGAGCGGAGGTGCGGCGAGGAGGACCGGCGGGTCATGGCACGCTTCCCGGCCGAGGAGGAGCGTGGAAACTGTCCACGTGCACCCATCGGTTTCTGGTCTCCACGCTCGGAGAAATCGATGGGTGCGCAACATGGTCTCCGCGCGTGGAGGTGAGGGCCACATTGCGGGCGGCGGGAGCGGCACGCCCGATCTGGTCGGTAGGTGAGGTGAGCTTCTGGTGGGTACTGGGTTATCCTGTTCTCGCACTCCGCTTTTCGGCGCGCTGAAATGCGGGTTGAGGTGCGGGTAATTTCGGCTGCAGAGGTGGGTAGGAGGCTGCTTCTTCCATTTTACCGAATTTCCAGGGTGGTTGGGCGCGTTAGTTTCGTTCAGGCAAAGTTCTGGGGTGTGGTGAATCACGGTCTGGTTGGGTTTTGGCTGTTCAAGCCGGGTGTAATTTGGGCGTTTGGATTGTCAATTTCCTGGCGGCAGAACAGGGAGGCTTCGCTTTTAGAGGCGAGCAAGGCATTAGCTTTGATTTCGGATCGAATGCAGCTCCATGGTTTCGTTCTCTAGGCTGTTTTCTGAAAAATTACTCCTCTAAGGCTATCTCCAACGGTGAAAAACCAAATCGAAGACCCAAACCATCAAATAGGTCACCGTGAGGTTGAAAATAGATGAGTCAAAAACCTGTGTCTCCAACAGATGCCCGAGATTGGGTCTCCGTCCACCGTCGCTGCCGGAGAAGAGCGAGGAGGACGAGGCCTCGCACGGCGCAGGGGGAGGGGGCGCCGGACCCGCGGACGTGGGGGCGGCGGGGTGCGCCGGCGGCCGGGGAGGTGGGGGCGGCCGGGTGCGTCGGAGCGGGGGGACGGGGGTGTCCGGAGCCAACGGGCGGTAGGGGAAGTCCGCGGGCGGTCAGGGGAGCTCGCCCGGCGGTAGGAGAAGCCCGCGGGCGGCGGAGGATGCGGCGGGCGTGGCCAGCGAGCGGATGCGGCGGCCGGCGAGCGGAGCGGCGGCTCGAGCGGAGGCGGAGCGCGCTGGGTCGCGGGGGCAGGCGCCGTATTTGTGCGTCCCGACCCACGCCTCTCCCAGTCTCTGTTTAGGTAATCCGTTGGAGGTTTTACCCATTTTGAGTTTGAGTCATCATATAGAACCCGTTGAAAACAGACTAACAAACATAAAATATGTAAAAAAATACTGCAATATTTATATTATTGGGGTTAGAGTAATGAACTGTTCTTAGTTACATATGAAATCGATTAAAAAAAATCTTGTGGTACATGTCTCTATTTTAAGAAAACAGCTATCTAGCGTGATTGAAATTCTAGGTTTTCGTTAAACAAATCCTTATGTGTGGTGCTATAGACGCGTCATTTTCTTACAGTAATATGGTTAAGATACGATCTTTTATTTATCTTAAATATAGATAGATATCGGAAGATTAATTTGGAAGGCAAGCCCTTTATAAACGCGATAAACATTGTTAAGCGAAGAGTTGGACCAAGATTTATAGCCGGTGTCACGTACAACTATCCTTTGTGCGGTGGTCAGCTCTACTGAGCGAAGGGTACCGCGGCATGGAAGTGGTGTCACAAGCCACTGGTATTGTGAGCAACGTTCGGTCCTTACAGATAGAGTCATCTGCACACGTTTTTGGCTTTGCTGAATGAATAAATGAGATAAGAGCATATCATGCTATGAATTTACTAAATATTTTTATGTAGGGTCGGTTTTATAATGAATTCTTTGACGCAAGTGATTGAAGTTGCTTAGTGAATACTGTGACCATAATGTAAGCGGTTTTTAGGTTGTGAAGCATTTGGTATTTCTCAAAAGTGATCATGCCATATTGTAATGTGGCTGACTAGAAATATTTATAAAATCATTTTTAACAAAAAAAAGTGAGGTGTGATACCAGGATTATGAGAGCTTGCGAGAAGAGTAGGAATTGGATATGATCTGGATGACAATGGTTGTAATCTGTTTTCATAGAAACTTTATTTTGCGATTTTAGATTGGCGATTCATAGTGGAAAGTAGGCTTAAGATATCGTGATCTGCCAAGTTGCCATACAAAACTATTTTTTGAAGTATGAGCACACCTTCATGGTTCATACTTGTGAGGGGAAAGTGGACCTAGACGTGCCATGGGTTTAAAACAAATGCACACATTTGATGCTCCGATGAGGTTAGTTATCTAGGGTTATAATTGTTTTATCAAAACCTTAGTTTCAAGCAAAGATCTATGTGCATGTGGTTGTGCTATTGTTTGAAGAGAAGAGTGATTCTGAGTTTGTAATGAGTGCTAGATTACTTAAGCTTAATTTGATGCATAAGGTGGTTACACCAGATACATTACTAAGATTTTACTAGTTTCAAGACATGGCACGATCATTCTTAGGTTATCACGGGCTTTTCATGAAATTCTCATCCCTAAAGTCAATTTTTCTGTAGTCACAATTTAAAACATATTTATTTATTTATTTCTTCACAAAATAAGCATGTCGTCCATGCTTTTCCTTATATGCATCATGCAATCTGTTAAGCAAGTCCACATACTATAAATATTTTGTTTTCTATTTTTGTCATTCCCATATTAAATGCTGAAATTAATACAGATTGCAATGGCCCTTTGGCTTCGAACAAGATATTCACATATGTTACCATATTTAAGTGTACATTCAATACAGCATTGTCACATGTTTTAAATTCTAGATGTGTATTTGGTTAGATATGATTACCTATACCAAAGAAAATTTGGAGCGAAAAAAGTTGTCTCCTTTATTCAATTCACATTCAATATATTATGAGTATGTCATAATGCATATTACATGATTGACACCATGTTTTGCTACGGAATCGCAGAATTAATCCCCTATTATGAAATAGATGACATATTTGAGCTTTGACAGTGCATGAATATCACGTATAGTTATAGAATAAATTAAAGATATCCCATCTTGCAAAATGTGGTAAATGGTTGATATCAACATAAACTGCATTGGCATCGAATAATTCTTAAGAAAAGCTATGATTTCAACTGTTGTTTTGTATCCTTTTAACCTTTTCATTCATGTTCACTTTTGGTGAGTGAGATAGCAAAGTATTTAGGTTAGAAGTGTGACAAGGACTCACTTTTATATTCCTCAAAAAAAAAAAAGGACTCACTTTTACTTTTCTGCTTAGATTCTTCACTTTCACGTTTTTTGAGGGAAAATAGTCCACTTTACCATCTAATATGGTTGGATTTGATTTACTTTTTCGGTTTTTGTGGGCTTCATCTCTACTGTACCCAATTTCATAAAGTTCTTAAGTTTCTCCCTCCTATATTCCATAATCTCATTCCTAGAGCCCGTTATCTAAAATTTACAGATTATAGTAAAATTTAGATTTATATTATCAATGAGTTGTCAAAATGTAAAAACAATTATATATATACTATAACTCATGCAGTCTATTATCTAGCATTATGCTATAGAACTATTATTGTGACAATAAAGTAACTATATACTGAGGTAATAGTACAGCACAAGCAAGACGATACATCAACCATCACATATCTGACAATATATGAGAGAAATAAAATAAAACAAACTATTGGAACCTTACTTGGCGTTGTTGGAGCAAAGCGAGGTTGTAGAGTTCAGATGGGCGGCAGTTCGACACCTCAAATAGAAGCTTGTCGTAGGTTGGTCAACTCGAGCAATGCTACGTTGTCCACCTTCTCCTTCTGCTTTAATGAACACTGCTCGGGAAAAGTACAATAGTGGCTAAGAGATAATTTTCAAAAAACCATATATACATACAAACACAAACTGAACATTCTGATGGTAAATGTATGTAATGCGTTCAGCTACTGCTGTCCTACTATTTATCAAGGTCATCATCATTTTCCCCTCTAGTCATGGAAAGGATCGAAACTGTTCTGTTTACCGGCATTCGGCAGAGGAACGGGTAGTGAGAACCATGATAAACTTTTGCTTCTCTAATGATTTATACAACAAGAGATGAAAATGAGAAGCCAATGTTCTCTCAATAAAAAGTAAATAAAAGTGAGAAAAAAGCCAAGATTGTTGCGTTGCCAATAATAATAAATACGTGCACACAAAATTTTAGAGAGGAATCATCTCTTGAAATTGCATAGCCTATTATCTTTTTGCGAGAAATTTGTCTCAAGTGACTCTATGTGCAGTTGCAATTTCCAAAAGTAGCAGAGAGACATGTTTACAGGCTCTAAGCAAAACTATATTACAAGTAAAAGAATCAAATCATTCTACTGCACCGGACCACATCACATAATCAGTAGTGGTGATGGTGCATTTCCATGTCCCCAACAACGTTGGGGAAATCGCCGTCGGGTGAGCCTGTATACTGAGAGAAGGAGGGAGGGGTTTCACCGTGGTTCTTGGAGGTCAAGTTGAACAGATCTCGAAGGTAGGGTTGAATAGACATTGCATCCGGTGGTTCTTAGATGTTGAAGCTTC
Organism: Eleusine indica; assembly: GCA_030378355.1. Classification (NCBI taxonomy): domain Eukaryota; kingdom Viridiplantae; phylum Streptophyta; class Magnoliopsida; order Poales; family Poaceae; genus Eleusine; species Eleusine indica. The sequence goes on along the minus strand of CM059496.1, from coordinate 55,734,056 downwards.
TTGACAACGATGTGCCAACCCTACAGAGGAGTAATCAGTGCCCACCTCAGTTGGTCGACATGAGGAGCTCCTGTCGGCGAGGTCGCGCTGTCGAGTGCGCGGAGGAGGTGGCGGCGATCGAGGATTCACAAGAAGAGGCAGAGACATGCGTAGGAGGCGGTGGCGACTGGGGCGGGACGGTGACAGGAGGCGACTAGGGCGGGGCGGGGCGGCGACGGGAGTGGCCGTGAAGTTGAGGTCCTTTGAATTTGAGACTTCAATTCAGAGTAGTAGGCACAATGATTTTAAAGATTAGAGGGAAGCTACAGTACGATGCAGTAGTAATACTACTATTATTTTCTTAGGAGAAATTTGTCCCTAATTTAGAGTACCCGATCGATGACTCGAGTTCTAGAAACGTGAAGTTTATCGCCTATCAAAAAAAAAAGATGAGAACAGAAAAGGGAAAAAGGAAAAGGGAAGAAAACATAAGAAAAATAATCTCTACTATTAAAAAAATCTCTACTACTAAAATTTTGCCTCAGTTCAACTCAACCATGGCGAACCACACGGAATCGACCACTACTTCCTGCGAACCGCGTCTCCGCTTCTTCCTCACCTTGCTCACCTCGCCGGCTATACCGAACGGCAGCGCCACCGCCGGCTGCAAACCGTGCTCGATTCTGCACCCCCCCCCCTTCTCTCCTTTCCCAGAACTCGGCATCAGCACCGTGTGGATCTCCATCACCTCGTTCTCGGCGCCGCTTGCGAACCGCAAGCAGATCCCCCCACACCTCGTCATCGGCTCCTTCCTCGGCTCCTCTCCCGCACCTCGCCGTTGCCACCTGCGACCTTCATCGTCTCCGTCGGTTCATCTCTCGCTCTTGCACGGCTTGCGGCCACGTCCGGACCAGGGTGGCCCTACCGACGAAGATGGCTCCTTCTACGCTGGCAAAACAACAATGACGGTGGGCGCGGCCTTGCTCGCTGTGGACTGCACAGAAAGTAGTTGCTTACTTTGTCATCCTCGCCAAGCCACAAGTACCACAAGGATTGCGCCAAAAACTTCTGATTCTATTTGCCTGCTTTGTCACTAGCGAGCCCTGGGATGAAACAGAGTACCGTCGGAGCTAAAAGACGGCAGGGAAGACTAAGAAAGCGCCTCCATAGAGGATGCCTTCTAATGTGTGCTGGTTCAATTTCCATTCTGTTAATGGGACACAATGAATTACAAACTAAGAAAACTCCTGGATACCATAGTTCTATCTTCAGAAAATAACCAAAATAAGAAGCATGAAAGATTAATTGCTGGCTTGTTGTACTGAAGATCACGGCTAAGATATTGGAAGAAAAAAACTGGTATTGAAAGCAAAACACCACTTCAGCGACTTGAGAGCAAATGACCAATGGGTACCTCATGTTTGCATTCTTAATGTGATGCTCGTGGATTTCAGTTCACATGACATGATGAGTAACTTAAGGACATGCTTGTCAAACATGATGTTCCAAGCAATTTAATTAATCATCTTTTCTTTAATCTATAACCATCTCTATGATCGTGCTTTTTGTTTTTGTCTATCGTTCAGTGTGATATTGTTGTTCTATGATCATGATTTCACTACAAATTCTAAGATGTAGATACAACTCCATAAATAACAACACATGTGTAATGGTGATGGATAATTGGGACTTATGCTTTGCCTAGAGCTTGGGAGACATTGGAGGATTAAAAAAATTATTTCTTTATTGATTGATTGGTTGATTCTAAATGACTGTCGTGCCTCTCTTTATATAGAGATAGAGTCAGCTCTAATTCTAACTAACCTAACTTGACGGCTAAGTAAGGGTGGTGCTACAGTAACCGCAACACTACAATAACCGGGCTACTACAGTAACACGGCTCAAGACCTGCCCATAACATCTCGTCCCTCCTTCGAAGACAGCTCGGCCTCGAGCTATGGTGGAGGCCATGGCTGCAAATATTTATATCCCTATGACGATAGGACAATTTGGCTTCGGTGCGGCTGCACAAAGATAGAGCAACCTGCTTGCAGCAATAGTCCAAGGTGAAAGAAGTGAGCTCGCTGTGCTGCTTTGATGAATTTGTTGATTTTATTGGGGACCAGCAGGGAGCAGTATGGATGCTTCTCTTGCTTTTGCATTGGATGGCTGCAGGATTGTAAGGATCATGACCATTGAGCTCACCCCAAGGTATGATGTTTTGGTGATGAATGATAAACATGAAATATGACTAATATCTGCATGAGTGTTGTTCGTATAGGAAACCTCTTCTATTTTATGATGATTGTAGACGATGGCCTTGGCGATTGATGACAATGACCATAAGCATGGAGGCTTGTGAGCTTGATGAAGTCTAAGAGTTGATGGAGATGGATCAAAGCTGAGGACAAGCTATGGAGCAAGTGTTGGAAACACTTGTCTAGTTGTTAGGGCTTTGAGTCCATAGGAAAAACAAAACTATCAAGGGGGTCTAGGTCATTCTCTTAGGTCATGTCTAGTCGGTGATGTGCAAGGTTGCTCGGTGAAATTACAGGCACTAGATGACAGTGGAAAAGTCAAGGAGCTGTTCGGAGAAGCCGAGAAACGAAGTCAAGCGAAGACGACAAGTTTCAGCTTCTGGACATAGTGACCGGACAGAGGGGTCAATGGTGACCAGACTGTACGGTCACTAAGTGAAGTTGTCTGGGACTTATAGCGAAGAAGCGAGGAAACTACCAGAGTTGAGGTTGTAGAGACCGGACGGTCTGGTCTGTACAATTGACTCTGGGCAGCGAGGAAGCGAGTGTTGGAAATGTTTCTGGACTGGAGAGAGAAATGAACCGGACAGTCCGGTCAGCAGAGATATCAGCAGTGGGCAGAGCCGTTGGAGCCAGAGTCTGTAGTGATCGGATGGTCCGGTCAGGCAGTGACCGGACAGTCCGGTCAGTAGGCCCAGAAAGCTAATTTCATGGAGTAACGGCTAATTTGATGTTGGAAGCCTATATAACTTTGTTGTTGGGGTCTTGGAGACCTCTCTTGACCAGTAAAATAACTAAGAGCATTTGGTAAGGTCCAAGAGCAAAAGAGGAGAGCACTAGGAGAGGATATTGGATATCTTGAGAGTGCTTGTGAGAGTAACATGAAGTGATCCTGCATATATAAGGCTAGGGTGTGCTTGAGGGTGTGATCTAGATTGTTACTCTTGGTTTATGGTGAGATCTAAACCGGTTAGGTGTCGGTGATCGAGCCTATCGTGATTGGCTGTGAAGGTCATCACATGTTTGTACACGGTTTGAGTCCGCCAGTGAAAGGAGCATCGCTAGTGAGCGCCCGTGCCGGCTCCGGGAGTCTGGCAAGTTCTCGAGGAAGGTGAGCTTGTGCCTTGGTGGCAGCGGTGACGCGCACCGTGTCTTCACTCTGGGAGTGATTGCGGGCTCGTGGGCGAGAACTCCACATTGGTGGTGGGAGGGACCGGGACTCCGGCGGGAGTAGTCCAACGAGGAATAGAGGAAGGCGCCATCCTTCTGAGACCTCGGAAAAAAATCATGATCCATCTCTTATTCTACTCCTTACTATAATGATTTACTTTTCGCATTTATATACCGTGCTATTCATGCTTATGTGTTTACCTTGCTTTAGTTGACTATCTTGTAGACTTGCATGAATAGGCTTCTTTACTTGCTAGTAGTGCTTAGCCTTCACACCTGATTACTAGCATGTATAGGAGTTGCTTTGGCTTGATTGATCACCCTAGTATGTAATGTGCTACTCATGTTTGTGTGTTTTTCATGTGCTTGTTGATCTAGTAGCTTTGCATGAGTAAGACTTCTTGCTAGTTAGTTATGTGCTTCCGCGTATCTTTGGTTACTAGCTTGCATAGGAGTTATTTTGCCTTTGTGTGATTCACTAGTATTCTTAGGTTGTTGATTCTGTTTATAGGTTCATTATCTTTCTAGTGTGATCACCACTAGGATTGTGTAGGATTTATTTTGAGTGGTCAGTGAAAGAAATTGGCGAATTTGATACATAGTGTGAGTTCCCGATTCACCCCCTCCTCTCGGTCACTCGGTCCTTTCAAGTGGTATCAAAGCCAAATGCTTATCATAGGGCTTAACCGCCTTGAATAGTGATCGTATTGAGTTGGGATGTCATCTCATTCGGGACCGGGTCATGACTCATGGAAGGATCGCTTGAAAAGCTACCTAAATGTCATGGTTTCGGATGAGTTGATGAACACACTTGTGGACTTTGTCAATACTTTTACCGATAATCATGTATATGATGATGATGATTGTGTGGCTATTGTTGGTCGTACCTACGCACCCACTTATATACCGTAAGAGGACGGTGTACGATTGTAGCACTTTTTCTCTTGAATTGAGTATTTTAAGGTTTATCGAATCCACTGGGACTTTAGGGATAATTAAACAAAGTTAACAGTAAAAGATCTAGTCAAGACTACTGTCGAATTTAGGTTGTGTGAGGGGGGACTGGCCAGCGCAAAGGTGCGCCAGACAGTAAATCTGTCATTGCACCGATCGGCGCAGGAGTTGAGCCGATCGTCACACTAGTGAATCTAAGCCAATCTGTCGTTGCGCCGATTGACGCAGGAGTTGAGCCGATCGGCACACTAGTGAATCTAAGTCAAAGTGCGCCAGATGCCTTGTAAGCCTATGCAGTTAAGTGAGTAGCCAAGTATCTACTAGTGAGATCGTAACCAGAAAGTCTAATTAAATAGCATCATAATGGGTAATTACATAGATCAATGAAAATCTATAATAAATAAGATCACCCTGCTTTCCGAACGGCTCCCGATTTATCGCTGCCGAGAGGAAACCCTTAATCGCGCGAGTATCTTACCCTACTCAACTATCCAATAGTGTTGCGCAGGCTTAGTGCTGTCACCGCTAAACCACACTACTAGCATCATCAAGCAACCATAATCAATACAATGTCCGAATACTATCCTAATCACCACGATCAAGATAATATTAACTTACTTAGCATAGAACTAAGCAATTGGAATAAGCACATGCATGATTATAGAATCAAGATAGACAAATCACCAAAACCATCATCAACATATGCAATCATCCTTGAGATACATAGAGTAAGATTCATCCCCGTCGAGATGGCCTACCTTGACGGATCAACTCTTAACCCCAATGGTTCTTGAAACTCAACTAGAGATCTATTCTAACGGGGCAAGCCCCGGTGGCTCTAACTCACGGATTTGTTGTCCCTCTGTCGCCTCCCTCTCTCTACGAAAAGGGTTTACAAGTATTTATAGGGGTTCTACTCGTAAAGGACTCGATTTCTAGCAAATAAGGCGGTTGCGCCGATCGGCGCAGGATTGCGCCGATCGGCGCAAGCCGTGTCTTCTCTGGTTTCTTCTCCGAGTCGGTTCCTCTGTCTTCCACAGCTGTCATGTGGGCGTTTTCCTTCGAGAAAAAGTCTTATACTGCACGTCGAGATCTTGAAGTTCCATAAATCTTCTAGGCAAATATCTTCAAGTGTCTTGCGCAGATAAACTTTCATAAACATGTGGAATGGGCCTCGGTCAATTCTGTGGGCCAAAACACCCGTGCGCCGATTGGCTCATGGACTGCGCCGATCGGCGCACTGGGCTTCTTCAGTGCTTTTCGTCGGTTCTGGACTCATGTCCTCTCCAGCATCACTTTAATCACCAATTTTACCTGTTTCTACAATAAAGCTCCAAAATAACGTATATACAAATATGTAGATAATATCACAGGGAAATGACTTAAATTAGTATCAATTATGCTCTAATTGGGATAATATTCACATATAAAAGGGGCACTTGGGAAGTGCCAACAAGGAGCTATTCGGAGAAGCCGGGAAATGAAGCCAAGCGAAGACGATAAGTTTCAGCTTCTGGACATAGTGAACGGACAGAGGGGTCAATGGTGACCGGACGGTCCGGTCAGCAGAGGTATCAGCAGTGGGCAGAGCTGTTGGATCCAGAGTCTGCAGTGACCGGACGGTCCGGTCAGGCAATGACCGGACAATCCGGTCAGAAGGCGCAGAAAGCTGATTTCGTGGAGCAACGGCTAGTTTATGGTTGAAAGCCTATATAACTTTGTTGCTAGGGTCTTGAAGACCTCTCTTGGCCAGTGGAATACCTGAGAGCATTTGGTAAGGTCCAAGAGCAAAAGAGGAGAGCACTAGGAGAGGATATTGGATATCTTGAGAGTGCTTGTGAGAGTAACATGGAGTGATCTTGCACATCTAAGGCTAGGGTGTGATCTGGGTTGTTACTCTTGGTCTATGGTGAGACCTAAACTGGTTAGCTTGTGCCTTGGTGGCAGCGGTGACGCGCACCGTGTCTTCACTCCGGGAGTGATTGCGGGCTCGTGGGCGAGAACTCCATATTGGTCGTGGGAGGGACCAGGACTCCGACGGGAGTGGTCCAACGAGGAGTAGGGGAAGGCGTCATCCTTCTGAAACCTCAGGATAAAAATCGTGAGTCATCTCTTACTCTACTTCTTACTATGATGCTTTACTTTCCACGTTTATATACCATGCTATTCATGCTTGTGTGCTTATCTTGCTTTAGTTGACTACCTTGTAGACTTGCATGAATAGGCTTCTTTACTTGCTAGTAGTGCTTAGCCTTCATACTTGATTACTAGCATGTATAGGAGTTGCTTTGGCTTGATTGATCACCCTAATATGTAATATGCTACTCATGCTTGTGTATTTTCCATGTGCTTGTTGATCTAGTAGCTTTGCATGAGTAGGACTCCTTGCTAGCTAGTTGTGTGCTTCCGCGTATCTTTAGTTACTAGCTTGCATAGGCGTTGTTTTGCCTGTGTGATCCACTAGTATGCTTAGGTTGTTGATTCTGTTTATAGGTTCATTATCTTGCTAGTGTGATCACCACTGGAATTGTCTAGAAGTTGTTTTGAGTGGTCGGTTAAAAAAATTGGCGAATTAGATACATAGTGCGAGTTCCCGATTCACCCCCCATCCCCCGCTCTCGATCACTCGGTCCTTTCAAGGATGAGTGCAAGGACTGTGTGTGCATTTTCGCCATGCTCCACACAACCAGATGCACGCTATTGGTCGACGACTTGGAGATTGTCGCAATGGTGCAACAGTAACCTTCTTCTTTGTCTTCTTCCTCCGTATGGGTACAGATGGGGCAGCCAAGAACAGTGAGGACGAAAGGGTAGCCGCTGCCTCTGGCACCACTACAACAGTTTGGACCAGCACCGCTGCACATTCGATCTTCTTCTCTTTTGCTGCGGGCACAACCATAACAAGTTGGGCCCGCACTGCTACACGGTTGGCAGGCTCCTCCTTTGCTTCTAGTCGTGCCTTAAGCAGATCAATCAATTCTCTAAGACTCATATCATAGTATGATTTTGGTGATAAATTGATAACAGAAGCCATAGGAAGAGATCCTTGGCAATCTGATACCAGATGTAATAATGGCGGATAATTGGGCCTTATGTTTTGTCTAGAGTTTGGGAGACATTGGGGAATTGAGAAAATTATTTCTTTATTGATTAATTGGTTGATTCCAAATGACTGTCATGCCTCTCTTTATATAGAGGTAGAGCCGACCCTAATTCTAACTAACCTAACTTGACAGGGAAGTAAGGGTGATGCTACAGTAACCACGATGCTACAGTAACACGGCTCAAAGGCCTGCCCATAACAACATGTCGCACCACCGTCTAACGAGAACTAGGCAGGTACTTACTTAGATCAATTTCCCTCTACAATCTTTCTGATGGATCAATTGTTACATATTGTCTTCGATTTTCTAGATCTCGAACCGTGCTCCTTTTTCTTGCTTTTGTTGTCACTGCTTGCGCATTCGACCCATTTGACTGGTTGTGATGGCTTCTTGGTGGGGGCATCTTGCCTATTGGGTTTGTTCATTGGGGAACCCTGATTTACTTCCTCTATTTCTGGGTTTTATGTGGTTGCATTTTGGTTTATTTTGCATGTTTAGTTGCTTCTACATATTCTAACATTGGTGGTTGCTTTGCATTCCAGGTTGTGATCCTGTGCAGTCTACTGTTTAGATTGTTTATTCAATCGATTGAAAAGATAGCACCCTTTTAATCAACAACATTCTGTAATACATGGTGGTCCATGGGAACCATTTTGTTTTATTTTTTGTTATTTATTTATTTATAGAATAATATATATTAATTAGTGTTATATATAGACTATGGAAAAGCTATTTTTTTGTATCCATTGAATCTAGATTCGAGGGTTAACAATATTGATTCAAAGGAACCCTCATTTTTAATTGATTGAAAATTAGACGCTCCTGCTTAGATTAATGGTGTTGCAGTGGTTGCTGTTGACTGTCATGGCCAATGTGGATGTTCACGAGTAGGGATGAAAGCGGATCGGATCGGATCAGATAATACCCTCCCCACATCCTACTCCATATTCTTTATTCGGATTCGGAGCGGAGCGGATAATACGTGGATGCGGTTGCGAATACAGATATTTTCAGATGTCGGAGATGGTACGGATTCGAACTGGAGGTGGATCAGAAGCGGACTTTAAATTATCAGATGATATCTCTTCACGTAGAGAAATATATGATTATTAAGCATTTGCAGAGTATATGTATGATCGTAATTGCCACCAAAAAGGACAACCAAAATACACAACCCAATCTTTTAAGTGATTACTCAAAGCAAACAAAAAATATATATGTTATATATTTGAAAAATCACGCAAGTATGATAAACAAAATAAAATATCCGAATCAAACATTAAACATATCCTTATTTTTCTTTGTTGTCCGACCACTTCAGTACACAATAGGATGTTGAGTGACATGATCAAGCCTCATCGTTACTGTCACTAGACATTATATATTTTGGACCAACAAAATTATCGGATAATCCTATTATGAGCTTTGGATAATTCACGTCAAATTATCGGATTATCCGTATCCATCAGATTTTATCAATACCATAATCTATCCTACATCCTCATGTCATCAGATTCGGATTATCCATATCCGCCAAATAACCTCAAATGCTCCCCCACATCCTCAAAAGTCAGATTCGAATCGGATCGGTTTTAGAAATTATCCACACCGCTTTTATCCTTATTCATGAGTCAGGCGCCGACATGAAGCTAGGCCCGCTGGAATCCTCATTCACAAGCTTATAATTTCTCGAACTCATATGTTTGATCAGATACTAGCAATCAAAGCAACCTAGATTAGAAACAAAACTGCAGATAGTATACTACAAAAACTAAGGAGATGTTGAATCACAGATTGAATTGATCTTTTTTCATTGAATGACTGAATTAATCTCCTGACATAGAGCTGGACGGTTGTGCCTAAAGTAATCTCTAAATTTTAAAATGTAAGTAAAGCAGATTGTATTTCTCTCAATATTTAACAGACTTTCACAAGTCCATACTATTTAACTGATGTGGCTTCGAGTGTTGCATATCATTCTTTATCAAGGTTTGGTGGTGGTTTGTAGCAGTTGAATTCCTGTCTTTTATTACATTTTCATGATAGGGTAGAATGAGTCATTTGGGTGTGTTGGTAGAAAATTTTCGAAATATATTTGATAGGGTATGCGATGATTATTTTTCATCACAATTTTAGAAGTTATGAAATTCAGAGTAAATTTTGGGTTTATCCTGATGAAACGATCGAGTCAGGTGTTACTCCGTCGATTTAAAAGAAGACGCTTTTCTTCTTCCTCTGAGACGATTGTTCTCCTAGTTGTGCTATCAAGATAATTTATTAGTAATCTATATATTTATTGTGTTGATTCAAACTGATCAAGATAGTCGATTGTAAATGTGAACTAGATGTATTTTGAACTAGATGTATTTAGCACTGTTATTTTTCATATTGTCAGAATTGCACTCTCACATCTTTTCTGTGAGAAACTAGGTAAAACAACACTACCATAAAAAGTTCCTTTAGCGGCGGTTTAAACCCACTATAGCGGCGGTTTGACCGAACTATCGCAATATTAACGTAGGTAAAAATAAAGATTTTTAACAACAGATGACCCGAAGACAAAAAGAAATACAGTTATAGAAGTATTAGTAGCGGCGGATGACATCTTCATCCACCGCTACCCTTAAACCGTAAAAAATAAAAAAAAACCCATTGCCAGATCTGGTCGCCCCGACCACCGCCGCGCCACCAAGAAGATGGGGGCGGCTAGATCCGACCGCCCCGACCACCGCCGCACCGTCAGGGAGGGGGTGGCCGGGGAGGCGAGGAGGGAGGGCGCGCCGCCGGGTGCCTCGCGCTGCCGTGGAGGAGAGGAGGGAGGCCGAGGCGCCGTAGGGCCACGCGCAACCGGGGAGGAGAGGCGCTGCCGGGGGGGGGGGGGCTACATGCGGTCGAGGAGGAGAGGTGACGCCGGGGGGCCATGCGCAGCCGGGAAGGAGAGGCGCCGCCGGGGGGCCCTGCTCGGCTGGGGAGGAGAGGCGCCACCGGGGGGCCACGCGCGGTCATGGAGGAGAGGAGGGAGGCCGGGGGCGTCGAGGGGGGGGGGGCATGCGTGGCCGGATTGGTGAGGTGCCGCCAGGGGGCCACACGTGACCGTGGAGGAGAGGAGGGAGACCAGGGCGCCGGGGGGCCACACGCGACCGGAGAGGAGAGGTGCCGTCGAGGGCCACGCGTGGTCGAGGCGCCGTCTGCCACCGGGGGAGTGCGCTTGCGTGGAGAGAGAGAGAGAGAGAGAGAGAGAGACAGCAGTTGAGTAGAGAGAGAAAGGAGGAGGAGAATTAGGTTAGGGTTTGATGAGTTAAATTTTATAGGGGTCACTTGGCCAAGTGGTCAGAAAAACAAAATTGGACCATATATATTTATAGTTGCAGCCCACATTGTGACCCGTCTCTAAAAATTGATTTCTAGAGTTGGGTCACAATGTCAATCACCTCTAAAAATAGAATCGATTTTTAAAGACAGTTGACAATGTGATCTGTTTTTAAAAATTAATTTTTAGAGGCGATTAAAAATATGATCCGCTGTTAAAAATCATTTAAGCACTGCAGCGGCGGATTTCTTTATAACCGCCTCTACGACATTTTTTTTTCTGCCGCTAAAGAGCCTTTTTTGGTAGTGCAACTCTTTTTAAGTATTTATCATACAAGCAATATGCACAGTTTGTGTACTATAACCAAATAATCACTGCTATCATCCTTTTATGGTACAATATTTATGCTTGATTTGTTTCCAGAGTAGCTCCTAGCCCCCCCCCCCCCCGGCGGCGCCTAATGCTACATCACCAGTTGCCTCCGTGAGATTTGACGATCACCGAACCTTCGTGGACTGAGACGGTGCACTGAGTAGAGCGACCACAGGTGATCCCTTGGCAAGATGAACGAGCAATTTGGTTAGCTACCATAGCAATATCATAGATATGACAGTAGTAGTGCTTTTTCAATGTTACAAACTGCAATTTCATGGTATACAGGTCTGGTTAAAACGCTTGTATTTTGCACAATGTGGTACAAACTTAGATTAATTCAGTGAGCCAACGACCGTAGCGTTGTGAAAAAGCTGCATCTATTCATCAGCATGAGGTAGTAGTTATCTTTAGTCGTTTTGTCCGGCATGTACGCTATACCTCTCATTGTTATCAAGTGTTACAAAACATGAAAACCCATTTTTTATTGCACGTTTAATACGGTATGTTTTTAGATCACACATATGTTTTTATTTTTCATTCCTTTTATCGATTGCTTTATGGTTCTACTTATGTAAGTCTTACCTCATACATTTCATATTGACATATAATTTAAATTATTGCACTTTTTCACATTAGTACATGCTCAAGTTTGCAAGAAAGTCTGACAAATGTGATGTAATCCGTGCTAAGTGTGTAGGGACACCATCATGTTATTTTGGATCTAACTAACATCAAGTGCGGTAGCGACGGATTAAGCCTTTATCTTTTTCTGCTCTATATGCTCTCTAATTTACATCTCAGATCAAACAATAATACCCTCGCGCTGTAATGTCCTCCTCAATTTATAAATTACCTATAAGATTTGGGACTTGCTAATTTCTAATTAACTGAAAGTTTGAATAATTTTCAGTCACCTCCTTGAGCTATTAGATCTAGATCCAATGATTTACAATTATTATATAGATAATTCTATAAAAAAATTAAAATATAAAATAGTAAATCATTGACTGAAAGATTTTAGCTGATTGAAAGCTAGGAAATATGATAAGATTTATGCCCCCAATATGTAAAATCCCATCATAATTCATGAGTGGTTTAATATTCATTATTTGATATTGTATCAAATAATACTCTTCTCTTTTCATTACCAATGTTATAAACCAGTTGTATCTACCCGAAAATTATATAAGCATGGATTATATCATATATAACTTATAAAAATATTATTATATTATATAAAATATTGTGACCGGCATGTAACTAGTGGTAGAAGAAAAACTAAAAAAAGCCTACATGCAAGGTTGAAAAAGTCGCTGAAACCGGCCGGCTCGATTTGGCTAAAAACTGATCAGCTAATCGTTTAGCTACAGTAACTAGTTACGATTAGCCGGGCGGAACCGGCCGGTTAGGGAGACCGATCGGGACCGGTTTTCTGGTTAAGAGCAACTCCAACCCTTCCCTTTTAACCTTATCATCTAAAAGAGATTAAAAGAGATTCCTTCAACCCATTTTTTGAATTATAGCTGATGGTGTTGTAGCAGTTTACTTATTCCATCAACTAAAAGGCAAGATCCACCATTTAGGCAAGGAAAGGGTGATCCCCTCCATAGAAGGGATGGTGGACTGAATTTAGGTGATCAAATAATCAAAAGGATGAAAAAAGGAAACTGATAAAGAATTTTTTTATTCCTATTTTCTATATGACAGATTTTTATTTTTAGATGATAGAAAAAGGGAACGGTTGAAATTGCTCTAGCCGGGATAACCGGCCGGTTGCAGTCGGTTTTTCAAACCCTGCCTACAGGCCCTCGGCGACGCGGTGGGGGGAAGAAAGGAGAGGAGAGCAGTGAAACGTCGTTGGCGGCGGCGGCGACCGGTGGGAGATGTCGATCCTGTGGGAGAAGAGCGCGGGGTGGCGGTGGCTGGTGCGGCGTACGCGCGATTCAAAGCCCTTCTTCTTCACTTTCGCGGCGCTGTGCGGCGTCGTCCCCGGCGTCATCGGCTACGGCGTGATGCAGCTCACCAGCTCGCGCAACGAGCAGCTCGAGGCCCACCTCCGCTCCACGGCCCGCCCCGAGACCACGGTTCGTGCGCGCGCTTCCCTCGCACAGATCCCTACTTCGTCAATCGATCCATTCTATTGTTGCTATCAGCGTCTGCTAAGCTCGAGTTCTCGTGACTGCGATTAGAGTGCAAAATCTTGGGCTCTAGGGAGTATCAGTCGAAAGGGTTTATACAATCGATTAATTTCTCAGTTCAATTTTAAGAATATCGCTGCAGTATGATTGAGGGATTGATATAACTGAATTAGGGTTCCGGCACTCTCTTTCTGCGAACTGTTTTGAGCCACAACCATACATAGGAGTTGTTCGTGCAAATTAGGGTTAGATATCCCTGTTACAAAGGGGCTAGGAATCCATTCGTACTAAAATAATTTGATTACATCGGGTTGGCTAGTTCTGTTCTGGAGTCCATACCTACATGGCCAAAACATAGGGCTGAGCAGTTCTGATGTGGTGTCTACACCAAATGATTTTAATGGTTGGAACCATTCCAATACATCAATTACAGATGTATTTGCCAGACAAACATGGGTCATGGTATGTGGGAAACCAGCTGGCTTCACTGCCTATTCTATAACTTGCGAGGAATATTATTGATCATAGGCTTGTTTGTGTGATTTGTATCAACAGGAGAATTCATCTTCTTTTCCTCTAACCTAAGACTTTGTTGTGGTTTATACTCATCCTAGTGCTGGACAGTTGGTTGTGGTAGTACACCTATAAAATCATAATTGGTAGTTCACCTGGGTAAATAAAGTGATTGGCATCCTATACTTTTAGGTACACATCTGCTTGTGTAGTATTATTGGAGGAACTGATTTGGGGGCCTCTTTGGCCAATTTTAGAATTGTGAAAATAAGATCTCCTTTGTTTGCGAGATATCCATGCTGTGTAAAAACATAAGAATGAGTGTAAATACCAAATTCTGGCACCTGGGTGTTGTTTTTCCATTGCCACGGTCCACTAAAATATTTTCACTAACCACGTCCTGTTGAACAGCATGAGCTTTCGTTTTCATAGCTCCAGTTTTGATCATCAGGTCAAATGAACCAAAAAAAAAATCTCCTAGAAGTTAGGAAAAAAATAGTTAGAAAACCCAGTGTAAAGTCCATTATGTGCAAAATACATCATGTTTATAGACACACAAAACACTTTTCGGGATTTTGATTAACACGAAGGAACAGCCATCGCCGACAAATCGTGGACCAATTGACTGATGGTTGGTTCGATAGATGAAGGATGTGGGGCTGTGAGCTTGTATTTACAAAACGAAGACTATCACACGTTCCATTTAGAAACTAGGGAAATCAACTGGAGCATTAGTTAACGCTGCACAATCCATTATACTAAATTTACTCTAGTAATAATACTTGCTATTCTTGTTACCTGCTAGTCATGGTGATTGTGTTTAGTTGCCTTTATGAATCAAACCATTCCGTACAGTCATTACTTGCTGTCACATCAAATGACTTCAAGTTGGATGGCATGCACAGCAAGCTCATTATGACAATCCTTCTGTTGCCAAGCATGTCTGCTTGTGAGGTGTTTGTCTTTGTATTGCTATTTTCCATTTTTACCAATTGGTTACTTCTTTCCTCCCTACCCTCCTTTAAGAATGCATTGTTTTTGCAAGTTTGTTATGTTTGTATTACCGTGTGAGTTTTACGATCATGACCTCTTAGTCACTAACAACAAAACTCATGACACGCAGATGATGGGACAAGTGAACAGGGAGAGGCTGGCAGAGTTTCTTGGTGAACTTCAGAGGAAAGAAGACACAAATGATAGATATGTTGCTGCTCTGAGAGGGGAGACGCTGACCAGGAAGCATTATGAACGCATTCAGCCTGTTCCTGCTGATGCGCAAGCTACCAAGGCAAACACCAATGCAAGCACCCAGGAGAGTGACAAGGCAAAGTGATCCGTGGTTATGTTATGTTCCTAGGATGGATGATATCCTCTACCCAAAACTGGACATAAGTGTTCTGTAGCTGAATAATAAATATTAAAAGCTTTTATACATTTTTGTTTGTTTAATTGCAGAACCTGTAACACAAATCTTTTATCTCTGTGCACCCTGATAATTTTTTTTAGCTGACTGGAGACTGGACATTGCGTCATTGCCTAACCCTGTCGAATCAAAGCTCTGTTTACGTGATGGTGTCGCTGTTTTGCGGCGTTTGCTTCTTATCTGGATGTTGTTTGTCAAAATGTTGAAACCATAACTTGAGTTGCTTGATTCGTATAAGTTGAGCTGTTTGGTGGAGATTACCCATCAGCCAACGGGTGAGATTTCGCATTCAGTGAGTGTTGTACACAGTCCGGTATGCTTTAGACCCAGGATTCTCTGGCATGAGCATTATAGGCGTGTCCGTAGGGTTGTTTGCCCATTCGGGCTATACAAAGCAAAAGATAAATGCTCCCACTGAAGCATGTAGCATGCATGAGGAAAAGATATGGATGCGGGTATCTGATGCGCCTTGATTGTGTCCCGATTACTCAAGATTGAAGCTTTTGGCCTTGATGATGAGTTGATGAGGTAGCTTTGCTGCATCCAGGTGGCTAAAAACTCAGGCCACGCGAATCCTGGGAGGCCTGCAGAAGTGTATAACTGTAGATGGTGGAAGACAAATGCAAAACTCATTGTTTTTTTTTTGTAAGTTGCTTGATGATGAACTAGCTTTTCGTTTTTCTTCCAGTGATGCGTATTTAAAGAGCCGACCTAAAACTGGTAGATACTGATTACTGCTAGTTTTTTTAAAAAATGTTTTGTAGAGCACGCACTGATTGCTCTATGATATGAGTAGGGAATGGATAATGATGCCTGAGCGAACATGTGGGTCATTTTTTTTTTTGGCTGTGTGTGTGTGAAACGGGGTCACCTGTCTTTGGAATCTAGATTGTATTATTTTTTAAAATAATATTATTTTTTAAAAATATTGCACTTTAGGGGTATAAAAACTAAAAATTATAAAAATAGGTGCTAATCGGTAGTGTACTGACCGACTAGAGACTAATCGGACGTAGAGTGACCGATTGCCGACGTGGCGCTGACCTGGCGTTGTCTACGTCACGAGCATCAGGCTTGTCGGAGAAAAAAGGTACTATCGGTTATTGGATGACCGACTGGAGTCCCTGCCCCATATGAAATAGGCTAGTCGGTTATAGAGCAACCGATTGGATGTATCAGTGATAGGCACAGTCTTTGTCGATCTGTGAGAGCACGCGAGCAGGCGTTGACTTTGGCTCTAAGTTAGAAAAATGACCGGCAAGAAGCGCAGGAGCCAGAAGCACTGCTGTTGAGGAGCATCGATGAGGAAGAGGGAGAGCGATAGGAGCGGGTGGGAGAGAGCGATTAGAGAAGATGGACTGACCAACAGCTTGATGTGTACCGTAGCTAAAGTAATTACTCACACTCTCGGCCGGCAGCAGCAGCTGCTGCAAACACGCAGCACAGCACAACCAGTTGTGCGTGCTGAAGGAAACTAACAGGGATGAAAATGGGACGAATAATATTCAATCCTCTAATAATTCGATCACTGAAAAAATAAATATGACCAGATATGGAATGCACTAATAGTCATCTGACACTATCCGTGTCTGAATCTGAATCCAAGAAAATCTAGTGAGATATGATATGGGATGAGCAGTATCCGTCCCGGATCCGGGATATATGTAATTTGATTTAATTTAAATTATTTAGATATTAAAAATATATACAAATCTAAAAATTTGATATATATGGTTAAATAAATTATCTTATTTTCATATATTAGTTATTATTATCTTCATTTCCACTCTAACTACATGTCTATCATATAATTTTTCATCCATACAAATCTTATAATGGTATCCGTGTCTGAATCTAACTTCGAAAAAAATACAGGACGGGATATAGGATCAAGAAATAATTATCCGACACTATTCGTTCTGACTCCGGATCCGAGAAAAAAGATATAGGATAGAATATGGGATATGCTATATCCGTCCGTACCCGACCCCTAGAAACTAATCGGTCATGGACCGACCAACAGGCCTATGGGCCATGTATTGCCCGATTAGCCAGTCGGAAACACAAGGGGGGCGACGTGGATTGGGGGCCCAAGTAGTCGGTTTCTACAAAACCGATTAGTACCTGTCGGTTTGTGAAACATCGATTTCTTCCTAATCGGTCTCTACTTGCCCGACTGATCTCTATTTGTGCAATTTCAATAAACCATGCTTCAAAATTGCAAATTTTTATTAAAATAATATTATTTTTTTTCAAAATCTCTAGATTGTAGGAGCACGCACTGATTGCTCTATGTTCAATGACTGCATCAATTTGCATCTTCAAGCTCAATGGGTGTAGTACAATGGCGGTGTTGATTTGCATCCGTTCTAAGAAGATATGAATTATTTTGAGAATTATCTTTGCCAGTCCACATGAATTTCGTCATGTACCTTGAAGGCTTGAACGAGGCATCCATTCCATGGGACCATGAGATCCTAATCAGAGAACCCAAAGGGCTTCTCGCTGGACCGTGGATAACGTTCGGCTACTGATTCGTCTCTGTTTCGCAGAATCACTTGAATTTTCTGCAACTATTATAGTTATCCGTTCATGTACTAATAACACCAAAACATATGACATCGAGACGAATAAATACAATCGATGCTCGTGTTTTATGCAATTAAGTGCTTTGCTTAAAAAAAAATCCAAACTGGTACCGTTTTCAAACCAACGAAAACCAACCGGTTAATCTGATTAACCAAAAAACCAGTATGGTCGGATTTCATCAAAAGACCCACTTTCAGTAAAAATCAAAGTTGTATTTTTCTAGATAAAGGAAATTCTATTTCATCAAGCAAATGAAAACATACCGGTCTCCGCATCACAAGATATATGTTACAATAATTTATTATGGGATAGACTCCATCGTCGTCCACATAATGCATACACAAAACAACCTTTCAAAAGGACTAAAACATAGCAAAGAAATTTATTATAAACTTAATTTATTGCCGAACTTTCACCCATGGACAACAAAGATCTCTATAATTAAAGTCTCTAAGACAAAGCATGCATTTCTTAGTTGACCATGCTCCTCCTCCTTCTGTAACAGTGATCATGTCCTTAATCAATATGTGTCCGTATGGATCACCTGCATAAAAAAAGATATTGATGCTTTATCAAAAACAATTTTATTATGACTTAACCATATTGATTAAAATATGACATCCACGCCTACAAGTACTACATGCTTTTTAGGTTCCATCATATTGTGCAACCAATCACAAATAATATGGTTTACACTAGTAGGAGGTCCAATGTCAAACGTTATTTGAACCATGTGTAAAATAAAACTATCTAGAACACATTCAAAGAATAAATATTGTATGAACTCATTGTTATTACATAAACAACATTTCTCACTTTCATGTCAAATTCTTTTAACAGATTGTCCTTGGTGAGAATTGTGACATCCCCTCTAGGATACCAGGATCGAGTACAGAAGAACACTCGACGAAGCGAGTTACAACATTACATACATTCATACAAACCCAGAATATATTACATCATGGTATAATACAACCAGGTTTTCGGAAAAACAAGCAAGAGTTTTACAACAGAAAAAAAACATTTATTACAACAAGAGTTTAAAAACTCAAACAAAAGTTTGTTCATTGTCAAGACCTTATTCCAAACTTGTTCAACTATCTCACTCTCAGAAGCACGTCTAGCCTTCTACTCTTCCGGGGACGGGATACGTTCCTACTGGATGGAACCACCCTCCGGTAGTTGTCCTTCTTCTGACATGCCTTCGGACCAACCATATGGCTTACCACCTAAGAATAAAATAATACGAACAAAACCCTGAGTATCTAATATACTCTGCAAGACTGACCCGTCAACGTGGCTCGCTATGGCGGACACCTAAAATGCATAGGTCTTTGGCTGGTGGGTTGACTCAAACTTGCGAAACAGCACTTATTAGTGGATATCTATTTTCAAATTTTAGCTCAAAATTATGTTCATTAATATTAAGGTTTGTATCCTGCAACTACTGCAAACATGTTTTGCAAGCAAGAATTATTTAACTCAACCAACTTTTCTCTTCTCATTACTCTCGATTATCTCTGTTGTGACGAGCGATCAAGCGATACTCATTGCTGCGAGCGACAGCGATTCGAACCAATTTCAACCAGCTGGGTAAAAACCCGACTACACGACATATACGCATCACATTGGTCGTATATGACAACTTTTCCCACTAACCCCAACCAGAGATCGATCCGTTTCCAACTCCCCCGGAAATATGGAGACCCCACTTGATACCCGTCCGAGATGTTATCCATGAGCGACCACCATTTCCCTCCCGTGAGACTTCAATCTCACTAACAGCCAGAAAAAGAAAGTTGGCTACGTCCTACCACTGAGGTAGTTAGGGTACATCAGCTTACTGGATCCCATATACCAGCATGTAGATGGTACTGTTCAATACTTGCTCCCTAAGGCACAACGTGGTCCTAAATTAACACGGACGGGACTACCACCTTGCAAGACCCAGTCTTTGCCCTTTCCTCTACTGACCCGTCCGGTCTCATCATCATTATCAACTTTCATTTAATTTCTCAATGAATTCAATCAACTTAAAGCCTCCATGCTTTAAGATCATCCTATGCAATGCTACCGATATTCCTACGATATAAGCATAGCGTCTATCGAGCTACTTGTACCTATATAGTATAAAGACATCATAGGACATGGTAGTAATGCAGGTGGGTGTCAATCAATTCCTGGAACCTAATGTATAATCATGACTCGACTGACTGTGATAAAGAAAGAATTTAAAAACATAGGTGGGATGCACCGGAGCTTGCCTTGGGTTTCGTCCGGATATGACGATGCAGGCGTGGGGTCGGTCTCGACAATCACCACCTCTGGTCCACTCTCAACAGGCGGCTCGACGATCTCGGGTCCTATACGATTTGTCGACATATCGCGAGTTAGCAGTAGTGATGCATGAGTGCGAAATGCAATTCTTGAAAATGATACTTCGATAAAATAGTAGACAAGAATTTAATTACTCTTGTCTGAAATATTTTCTTCTAATTAAAAGTAATTAAGCCTATGAATAAAAAGGTATTAACATGCTTTAATCCAAATTAATTACCCTTAATTACCCCATTTATTTATAAATTAAAACTATTAAAAAAACATTAATTAAAGAATTTAACTGATTAACAATTAAAAGGGTATTTATTAATCCTAATTAAATGCTTGAAAATCATATAAAATAAATATTTAATTTTATTTCATAATGTGGTAGAGAATAATATTTGGAACCTAGCAAAATTAATCTCATACTTTAAGGAGATCTAAAACTGTAGTTATGAATTTTTAAAGTTTTGGAATTAATTTTAAAAGAAAAACTCGGGATTAGAAAAAAGGCTGCCTGATTTTGGCCTCATGGGCCACGGAGCGGCCCAACCACTACTGGACCTAGTCCAGCAGCATGGTGGCCCAGCCACTCGGCCAAGTCACACTGGCTCGGCCCAGCAGCCCAGTTCCAGGGAGCTCGAGCTAGAGCTCGCGCGCGCACGCTGCGGCTCTGTCGTTGCGGCAAGCGCTTGCTCCCTGTACTGCTCGGCCAACCGAGTGCATGGGCGGGACAGCGCTGCGACGAGGAAGCAAAGGAGAAGCCGGTGATGATGGGTGGCTCACCGGAACAGTGGCGATGGCAAGCGGCGGCAAAACAAGCTCGGTGACGGCCGATGGCGAAGAAAACTTGGGGCACGGCCAACACCACAACGAAAATGGACCAACGACCTAACCAATTGATGCGCAACCAAGTGAGTAAGCCTCGTTTATGAGGAATTTGAATTTGCTTTGATGGAGCTCAAGAATTCGAAGCTAAACCGAAAAGGTGTCGGTGCTCACCGAGGAAAAAAATCCGCTTCAATTCTCGAGTTACAGCAGGAAGGCTTCAATCGACGGCCATGGCGAACTGCTAGGGGTGTTGCACGGTGGTTTGGAGCGATGGTTTGGCCGGAGAGTCGTTGTCGGCGATGAGCGGGGCCCGGACGACGGTGGTGGGAGAGAACAGAGAGCCAAAGAGAGAGAAAAGCGAATGAGGGAGAGGAGAGAGCGAGAGAGGAGCCGGGTACAGATTTTCGCCTCCCTGGTAGAAGCGGCGGTGGGACTCGGGTGCAGAGCGGTGCCGCGCGGCGTGGCACCTTCGTGCGCGCGCGAGTGCTGCCCCGGCGCGGGCGGTGCTGAGGGCCGGTGGCTGACGGGTGGGGCCTACAGGTCCCACTGTGCAGTAAAAATAAATTCAATTTTTTTTAACAGGGATGTCACAGCTCTCCCCCCTTATAGGAATCTCGTCCCGAGATTCAGAAATGTACCGGACTAGGAAGTCACGGTTTGGAGAAAAGTTAGATAATTTGCTTTGAGAAATTCCTCTTGCTCCCATGTAGCTTCCGCCTCAAAGTGATTACTCCATTGGATCTTGTAAAACTTGGTAGTTCTGTGCCTTATCACCCGATCCTTTGTATCAATGATCTTGACTGGATATTCGTCGTAGGTTAAATCTGGCTATAATTGTTCCACTTCTTTAATAACAACGTCCGCCGATGCCTTCAGACACTTCTTTAGTTGAGAAACATGAAAGACGTTGTGGACTTCGGAAAGATATGTAGGCAATTCCAACCGATAGGCTACGGGTCCACATTGTTCCTGAATAACAAAAGGTCCAATATATCGCGGTGCCAATTTTCCTTTGATTCCGAAACGTTGAACACCTTTTGTAGGAGATATTCACAAATATACCTGATCTCCAATGTCGAATATTAACTTCCTTCGCCCTTTATTTGTATAGCTGAGTTGTCGAGATTTAGCCCGCTTCAAATTTTGTTGAATTATGCATACTTGTTCTTCAGCCTCTTGTACTATATCAGGACCAAAGATTACCCTTTCACCACTTTCAGACCAATTTAGTGGGGTGCGACAGCTTCGGCTACATAAGGCTTGGAATGGTTACATCCCAACACTCTCTTGATAGCTGTTATTGTAAGAGAATTCTGCCAAAGGTAAGCATTTTTTCCAATCCTTGCTAGATGTCAATACATAGGCTCGGAGCATATCTTCTAGATACTGATTGATTCGCTCTGTTTGCCCATCTGTCTGAGGATGGTAAGCTGAACTTCGAATCAATTGAGTTTCAAGAGACTTATGCAATTGCTCCCAAAATCTAGAAATAAACTGAGCCCCTCTATCCGAAATAATAGTCCTTGGTATCCCATGTAAGCAGAGAATATGAGATATGTAAAGCTCAGCATAATTTTCTACGGTATACCGAGTATGTACTGGGATGAAATGAGCAGACTTGGTTAACCTGTCAACAATAACCTAAATAGAGTTGTGCTTCCGTGAACTTAGTGGTAAGCCAACAATAAAGTACATACTAATGTCCTCCTATTTCTATGCAGGAATACTTAAAGGTTGAAGAGGTCCTGCTTGTTTCAAATGGTCAGCCTTTACCCGTCGCCATGTATCATATTCATTGACGTACCTTACTATTTCTCGTTTCATTCTTGTCCACCAAAATCTTTGCTTCAGATCTTGATACATTTTATTTGTTCCAGGATGAATAGAATACTTGGAAGTATGAGCTTCATCCAAAATTTTCTTATGAAGGTTGAAGTTCTTGGGAACTACTAATCTATTCTTGAACCAAACAATACCTTCATCGTCTTCTCGAAAACATGTTATATCTCTAGTCTTTAACCGCCTCCTTATATGTTGTATACCCATATCCTTTTTCTAGGCTATTACAATATCCTCTCGAATGGTAGGAATAAGTGCCAAGTTGGTTAGTACTCCATATGGATGAATGCAAAGATTAGGTTTACTCACCCCTTTCTTTAACTCCTTGGTCAGTATCTGAGTGGTGAGATTATTGCAATGCACTTTCCGGCTTAAAGCATCTGCCACAACATTGGCTTTACCAGAATGATAATGAATCTCGATCTCATAATCCTTGATTAGTTCCAACCATCTCCTTTGGCGCATATTTAGATCTGCTTGGGTAATATGTATTTGAGACTCTTATGGTCTGTTTAGAGATGTACTAGATTTCCCAAAAGATAGTGTCGCCAAATCTTTAAGGCTAGAACCACTGACGCCAATTCCAAATCATGTGTTGGGTAGTGTTCCTCATGTTTCCTAAGTTGTCATGATGCATATGCAATTACTCGACCTTCTTGCATAAGGACGCAACCAAGTCATGTACCCGAAGCATCACAGTAAACATCAAATGGCTTCGTCAAATCTGGTTGGGCTAACACTGGTGCAGAGGTTAGCAATTTCTTCAAAGTTTGGAAAGCTTCATCACACTCCTTGTTCCATTCATACTTTTGATCTTTCTCCAATAATTTTGTCATTGGCTTAGCAATCTTCGAGAAATTGAGAATAAATCTTCTATAGTAGCCTGCCAATCCTAAAAAGCTTCAGATTTGAGTGACTGACTTTGGTGGTTCCTAATCCAATACCTTCTGAACATTACTTGGATCGACCGCTACACCTTCAGCTGAAATCACATGACCTAAGAATGGTATCTTCTTTAACCAAAATTCACATTTGCTGAACTTGGCATACAATTGGTGGTCTCTTAGGCGTTGCAAAACAATTCGCAAATGTTGAGCATGCTCCTCTTATGACTTGGAGTAAATCAGAATATCATCTATAGAAACTACTATGAATTTATCCAATTTCGGCATGAATACCGAGTTCATCAGGTACATGAAATGTGCCGGTGCATTAGTCAGACCAAAAGACATCACCAGATATTCATAGAGTTCATACCTGGTAGAGAAAGCTGTTTTAGGTATGTCTTCAGCTCTAATTCGAATCTGGTGGTATCCCGAATGAAGATCTATTTTAGAGAATACCTTGGCCCCCATCAACTGGTCAAATAAGATATCAATCCGAGGTAGTGGGTACTTGTTCTTGATAGTAACGGTATTTAAAGGCCGATAATCCACACATAACCTCAATGTTTGATCTTTCTTCTTGACAAACAAGGCTGGATAACCCTAAGGTGATGAACTTGGACGTATGTATCCCTTGTCTAACAATTCCTGTAATTGTACCTTCAGCTCGACAAGTTTATTGGGAGGCATCCGATAAGATCTTTGAGATATAGGTGTCGTCCCCGGTTGGAATTCGATCTTGAATTCTATATCCCGTTCAGGAGGTAATCCTGGTAAATCTTTGGGAAAAACATCCGGATATTCTGAGACTATTGTTATCTCTTCCAGACTTTTACCAATGACTTTATTAACCATTAGCAAGAGGTTTTGTGGGATAGTTAAAGTCAAGCAATCTTGATCATGAACAAGAGAGTCCAGATATACGGCTCGAGAAGCTATATCTAGGACTGCTCTATGAAAATTCATCCATTGCATCCCAAGAATTGCATCTAATCCTTGTCCTTCCAAAATAATCAAAGATGTAGGATAAACTTTGTTACCCAGTTTTAGTGGCATGTTTGCCGCAATTTGATTGGCAAGTATTCTACCCCCAGGTGTAGAAATAAGATGTGGGCACGATAGTTTAGATGGCATGATATGATGATGTTGAACCTATGCTTTTCTGATAAAATTATGAGTAGCTCCGGAATCAAATAATATCACAGCGGGATGATTAGTAATAGAAAACATACCCACGAGAACTTGTCCTCCTTTCGGTATTTTCTCAATCATGGTGAAATTAGCATGTCCTGTTTTCACCGGAGGATTCTTGAGCCGATTCCTCTGCTGATTTAGTCCTGGTCCTTGCAGACGTGGTGCATTAGATGCCTTCGGTGGATATGAGCGAAATGTCCGGGATGACCACAATTGTCTTCGGTGGATATGAAGTTTCAAAGTTTTGGAATTAATTTTAAAAGAAAAAC
Organism: Eleusine indica; assembly: GCA_030378355.1. NCBI lineage: Eukaryota > Viridiplantae > Streptophyta > Magnoliopsida > Poales > Poaceae > Eleusine > Eleusine indica. Next base: position 55,708,904 of record CM059496.1, on the reverse strand, counting down.
CCAGGATTAGAAAAAAGGTTGCCTGATTTTGGCCTCATGGGCCACGGAACGGCCCAGTCGCACTAGCTCGGCCCAACAGCCTAGTTCCAGGGAGCTCAAGCTAGAGCTTGCACGCGCGCGCGCGGCGGCTTTGCCGTTGCGGCGAGCGCTTGCTCCCGGTACTGCTCGGCCAGCCAAGTGCATGGGCGGGACGGCGCTGCGACAAGGAAGCAAAGGTGAAGCCGGCGACGATGGGTGGCTCACCGAAACAGTGGTGACGGCAAACGGCGGTGAAACAAGCTCGATGACGGCCGGCGGCGAAGAAAACTTGGGGGACGGCCAACACCACAACGAAAATGGACCAATGACCTAACCAATTGATGCGCAACCAAGTGAGAAAGCCTCGTTTATGAGGAATTTGAATTTGCTTTGATGGAGCTCAAGAATTCGAAGCTAAACCGAAAAGGTGTCGGTGCTCACCGAGGAAGAAAATCGGCTTCAATTCTCAAGTTACAGCAGGAAGGCTTCAATCGACGGCCATGGCGAACTGCTAGGGGTGCTGCGCGGCGGTTTGGAGCGACGGTTTGGCCGGAGAGTCGTTGCCGGCGATGAGCGTGGCTTGGACGGCGGTGGCGGGAGATAACAGAGAGGCGAGAGAGAGAAAAGCGAATGAGGGAGAGGAGAGAGCGAGAGAGGAGCTGGGTAAAGATTTTCCCCTCCTCGGTAGAAGCGGCAGCGGGACCCGGGTGCAGAGCGGTGCCGTGCGGCGTGGTTGGGGCCTACGGGTCCTACTGTGCAGTAAAAATAAATTCATTTTTTTTTAAAAAATAGGGATGTCACAAGAATAACCCCTGACAAATAAACCAAAGAAATATCTTTACTTTTTTAAGATGTTTTTAATTTCAGTTGATATATATTACAAGATATGATTTGTGAATTAGCAAAGAATTGTACATTGAGCTAACCGAAAACCTCCCACTATTATGAAGAGACTATTTAAAAATATCCAGTTGATCATTTATACGTTTGCAATGCGCATCATTAGACTATGCCAAGAACATTGATTATGATCCACTCATTGGCCTTGCCTTCCCCGATGGGGCAAACGCTCCAGTCTTCCACTTAAAGCTCTTCTAAAAAAATATATTTAAAGACTTCGTTGTCATGATATTTGGAACCATATTATTTTTCCTTCTGACTATATTATAAAGGTTTGGATATTGCTTTCTCAAAATAAAATTATCTAACCATTTATCCTCCTAAAGTATTATTTATGGTTTTGAGCTGCAAAGCTCCTAAAGCTCAAAAATAAGTTTTTGACATTTATAAGATAACACTTGACCAGAAATGTGATTCAGCAGGTTTTTTATTTACTTGAAAAAGAGTTTTTGTATCCCAAATATATATTTCTAAGAAATTATTGTCATGCCCCATCTGAAAGGCTAAAAAGTTATTTACTGAGTAGACATTTGTTCTAAATTTCTAAATTGTGGACCCCTAAACCGCCCTGTTCTTTTGGCCTATAAATGATATTCCATTTAGTCAATATATATATATATATATATTTTCTTATGGTTATCCTCTTGTCATAACTGAGTTTATTAACACTAGAGGGACTTATTCTTTTATGATGCATTGGTATTACTAAATATTGAAATGAATATTGGTTCATTCCGCATCCAAAAAGTTCGATATATTGTTTCTCCCACTCTTTTTGCTTCACCATAACAAAATAGTTCATTTTCATGAAAGTTTAATTTTAATCCCGACAATTATTCAAAAACACAAAATATTAACTTCATGATTTTGGCCTGTTTATGATTATGATCCATAGAAAGAATAATGTCATCTGCATATTATAATACATAGAGTCCACTATCCACAAGATGTGACACTAGACCATATATATGACCATCTTCTTTTGCTCTAGAGATTAAAGTAGTTAGCATGTCCACTGTCAAATTAAAGAGCAATGAGAATAATGGGTTATCTTGTCATAAATCTTTTTTAATTTGAAAGTAATGTCCAATGTCATAATTAATTTTTATATATAGTAAAATGGTTAACTGACGGTTTCTCTATTAACCTACCGATTTTTCTTGTTCGAAGGCGGTACTGTACTGTTCCAGTTTTGTAATTGCAACAGTAATTGTCAAGTATCGTATTAGAGGGAAAACACACACACTCCAGCACATTTTGACGCCGGACCAGAGAAAGCAGGATGATATCAATTGACAGAACTCTGTAATACTGCTATATAACTCAATTGGCAACACTAGATACATACTCAATTCGAAAGGAAGGCACTGAAATTTGCTTCAGCAGCATGTTGCCACAAGCGCGACGTATCAGTCAGGGTGCAAGTTCGATTTGGCCATGACCGCTCGTCGATGGAGGGAGCCAGAACCCGCGGACGTGCTGGGAACAGTCTGATTCCTGCCGCCACCGTCGGGCAGGCAGCGACGCCCTGTATGCCGACGGGCGCGGGGCAGCCGAAGCCGTGGTGGTTCACCACTCTACTCCCAACGCAGCGTGTGAGAATCGGCGAAGGAGACACTTCGTTGGTGGCGAGAGTAATCACCGTGTAGCGAGCCAACGGCGGAGCAACTCTCTCGCAAGGGTCGGCGGCGCTCGGCGACGACATTGACTTGTTTTTTTTTTTTAGCTCGGAAAACGACATTGACTTGTGTTGGAAATGAGAAAATCGGGATGGGCATTTGTTGGACCACCCACAGGTAGTATAGGATGAGAACAAACATTCACCGTTGGATTCCGGATGTCCGTAACTCTGATTTGCAGATCGGAAAATTGGTGAGAGGCGGCGGTTCCCCTTGTCCCTGGTTTCCCTTCACTCCCCGCCGAGCGCCTCCTCCCCTGAGCCCATCTGCCCCGCGTCCGTCAATCCTGCTGCGCGGCAGGACGCCCTCCTTCTCCAGTACTCAACGAGGAAGAGCAGTTAGTTGATCCTGGTACAGGTGCGCTACAACTCTCCCCAAAATTATCTGTATATAGTTCATAGTTTCAGGTAATGCATGGTCTGATCTGTGTATAGCAGTTAGATGATCTTTACATTCAAACACCTCGATTACATAGCAATTAGGTTTTCTTTTCCACGATCCAGATGTATGTACTGTTCTTAGATGGAAATTGGTGTAATTCTCAAGTGAATCATAGATAACTCCGCTTTTACAATAAATGAATATTATACACAGGTTAATTCATAATCAGTATTCAATACATTTACGTCACAAACTAAGGTGTGACTGGATCAGTTTGTATGGTTGGATTGTACCTAAAGAAAAGGTATATTTAGTTTGTTGGGTTAAACGAAATTTTATGATTATGGATTCACTAGGACAGGCACTCGCAGTATAATTAGAGTTACCTGCATCAGTGCTGCAGTACACACAACGTATCGAATGCCGTGATGCTGTGTGTTTGCAACTGACACCGTATTGATTCGTAAGAAGTTAGAATCTTTGGTACTATCGTGATCCGCAAAGAAGTTTTTGTAGAGAAAGACCTTGAAGTGGAAGACGATGATGGTTCCCTCGAGGCTGAGCTGTTATCATAGTGCACCAAACTATACATAAATGTAATTTATGACAATCTAAGGATTTAGCATTTTATCTCATCATGTCACTTAATGTTTTTGTATTTTCTGCTATACCTGGACGGTAAAGAAAACAAGCCTCCAAGTTTAGATGCCTTATTTTTATAAATAAAACGAAAGTTGGTACTTGATTCCCGAATCGTCTAGCACACTTGTGAGCTTATAGAATTATATAAATTTCTTTTTATTCTATACTGTATTACAGTACCAACTGCAGAATTAAACACATTTGCATTGCAGGCAAATCTTTATGAAGATGAGAAAAAAGCAATAAATGAAGAAAATAAAGAGCATCAAGAAGAAAATCAGGTTACACGTAATCATGTATACCTTACTTAAAAAGAATGGAAGACTAAAGTGATAATTAGAAAATAAATCTCGATGTGATCAGTATTCTGGAATGAAGAATTTTACTTACTGAAAAATAATGCTGATTGAAAATATGGTCATTAATATTAAACAGTGCGCATCCTGATATATTTGACTATAAAGAAATGTGGTCGTTGGTTGATACTACTAAATTGGTCACTAGCGCTCAGGACGTGGCTGTTAAGCATGGTTGTTAATGCTCCATATGTGGTTGCTAGTATAAGAAAAAATGTCGTTAATGTTCCACACCTAGTCGTTAAGGATAAAAATGGGGTCGTTAATTAATCATATATGGTCGCTAGCCAGAATAAGACTATTAACGATGAACAATACGGTTGTTATTACCACAACTATGGTCGTTAATACTCTATTATTAACTGACTTTCCCATTGTTAAACATTTAATCATTGGAATTTGCATGTGGTCGTTATTAACTTTTAACAACCACATATGGAGTTTTAACGACCAAATATCCCGTTGTTAATACTCATTCTCTTGTAGTGAACTCTCCTCTTCGCGCATCGAATCGCCTCGCCTCATCTCGCCATGGAGGTCGCCACTGGCGGGGCTCGCGGGTCCGCCGCTGGAGGGGGAGGAGGGAGTGGCGGTGGACCGGCGCCGTTCCTACTGAAGACGTACGAGATGGTGGATGACCCGTCGACGGACGCGGTGGTGTCATGGAGCGACGCCTCCGATGCTAGCTTCGTGGTCTGGAACTCACCAGAGTTTGCGGCACGGCTGCTTCCCACCTACTTTAAGCACAACAACTTTTCCAGCTTCATTCGGCAGCTCAACACCTACGTGCGTAATCACGGCCCCTCCCTTGCCCTGCCATGTCCCCGAATCTCGTTTTTATGCTCGGAATGGTAGGAATTTGGGCTTTTAAGGCTGCATGCAAAGACGCGGGGAAATCCATTAGGTGGGCGCTTGATCTGGCATTCGTGCTATTTCCTTAGGGGAACTGAGCTGGAGATTCAGAGTCTTGTGGTTGTTTGGTTCTGTGGTCCACAGTGCTAGGCCTGAAATGTTTGCACTGTTTTAGCAAATTATTGGTGTCTTCTATAATTTAGGGTTTGTGTTTCATTTAGTTTCATTGGTTTGATTTTTTTTTTTTTTTTTTTTGGTAACCTGAAGTTACTGATGGTACCCTGCCACATTCTGGAGAATGGGGACTGAGTCTTGGTTTTCAATTTGTCATGGTTACATTGACGAGGAATTGGTATCATGATGGGTCGTGACGACTGGAAAGACTGGGTTCGAATCATTGTTTGAAGGACTTTGCTTCCATTTATACTGATGATTTGAACAGTTCTGAGTATGGAGGAGTCAAATTCTGAAATAGACCGAGACTGTAAACATGGCTTGGACCAAGGGATATCAATTTCTGTTCCACAAAGGTGTCCCTAGTGTTCCAATTTATTTGTAGCATGGATTGGGATATCTATGCAGTGATGGGTTCTGATTTGCCGTTAGTTTTTGTTAACGATTTGGTAATGCACACTTCATCCGATCTCGAAGCCTGAGTTGTTTCATTTGATTCCTGTTGAGCCCTTTGAGAATGTGGTCGTTGTTCATAGTTTATAGTTTTGGTTTCACAATGGAGTCCATGGTGAGCCCTTTGAGAGTGTGGCATTTTTAGAATTTTTTTTTTAAAAAAACTGTTTTTCAACAATATCCTGGACATTCATCAGGAGCTGGGAAAGTTGGTCACTGACCAGTTATTGGTCCAATCTTGACCACATTCAGTATTCTCTCTTTGCTTCAATCTGTATCTTCGAATCTAACAGTAACAGCATATAATAGATAATTTTCAAGGACAATAACATTATCTAACCAATAACTTTGTTCCATCAGTCAGTATCTTCTAGCTTTTAGCTTCCTGTACCTGCTGGGACTTCATGTGGGTTGCAGTTACTGCTGAGTTTTGGGACCCTGCGTGGACTTGCATTTTTTGCCTTCCTGGTATATTGAATGGGCTTCCTAAGTCTGAAGCAAAGAACAGTCCAAACTGTAGAGCATTGTGTAGAAAATTGTCCTTATTATCTCTTCTTGCGAGATGATAAATTTACATAATAAAAGTATTTATTTTAAGTCAATACTTTTATCTTTCTTTTCTCTTTTTGCATGATTGCATAAATATACTATTGTGGTTTGGCTGCCTGCTTTCCGTCGTATGTAGTGATTCTTCTTGCCTTCTGACTATGTTTCTTTATGATATATTAAAACTCCCCTTTTGATATTTTATCAGATCATAAAGAAGTGTAATTTCTTTTTTAACCCGATGGATCTATTTCAGAACTTTGCTTTGGCTGTTTACTAGACCAAGAAGCGGAACATCTATACAGTACCATTAAACTGAAGGGATCCTATTATGGTGCTTTCCTGCTTGTATGTAGTGGAATTCTTGTTGACCTGTAATGGTGGGATGACTTTTTCATATTACAAAACTTCCCTTTTGATGTTTTATTTAAATTGCATAAAACTGAAATAGTTATATATTACCATGGATCAGTATCAACCATTGTTTTGGCAGTTCATAAGACCAAGAAGTGGAATATCTTCTTAGTTACTTTAAATTTAAACTAATGAAATCCATTTGAAACATCAATATTGCAGGGTTTTCGCAAAATAGATCCAGAGCGCTGGGAATTCGCTAATGAGTTCTTTGTCAAGGGACAGAAGCACCTGCTGAAGAATATCCATAGGCGAAAGCCTATCCACAGCCACAGCCATCAGCCTGGTGTTCTGCCTGACAATGAGCGTGCATTATTTGAGGATGAGATTGACCGACTTTCACGACAGAAAGCTGCCCTCGAGGCTGACCTCTGGAAATTCAATCAACAACAGTCGGGAGCTACAATCCAGATTGAAGATCTTGAACGACGAGTGCTTGACATGGAGCAACGTCAGGTCAAGATGCTTAATTTCTTGCAACAGGCTAGCAAGAATCCTCAATTTATCAATAAACTGGTTAAGATGGCAGAGACATCCCCAATATTTGCAGATGCATATCACAAAAGGAGAAGATTACCCGGGTTGGATTACGGTGCTGAATCGACCGAAACTACTAGCTTTTATGATGATCACAGCAGCACCTCCAAGCAAGAAATGGGCAACCTTTTGAATCAGCACTTCACTGAAAAGCTTAAGTTGGGACTTTGTTCGGCAATGGCAGAGAGCAATGCCATCACTCTCAGCAATCAAAGCTCACATGAAGATAATGGTAGCCATCATGGGAAGCTACCAGATTGGGATAGAGTTGGCATGGAATGCCTCCAGTTGGTGCCACAGATAATGGAACTCTCTGATACTGGAACGTCCATCTGCCCCTCGAAGGGTGCTTGCTTCACAACAGCTGTGATTGACGAAGGACTCTTACCATGCCAACTTAATCTCACTCTTGCATCATGCTCCATGGATGTAGAGAGAAGCCAAACCTCTAATGCAAATGGGAACTCTATAAATCAGGATCAGGGGAGAGAAAACCCACTGGATGCTGCAACCACAGCCACCATGGAAAAGGATGACGGCATCAGCAGACACCATGATGATAGCCATCAAAAGTCTCCTGTTGGTGTTGGCACTGCAGCAGGTGCGATGACACAAGGGAATGCTCAAGTTGCCATTGAGGCTCCTCCAGCTCTGCCTGCGGTAGTGAATGATAAGTTCTGGGAGCAGTTCCTAACCGAGAGGCCAGGTTGTTCTGAAACTGAAGAAGCAAGCTCCACCCTGAGGAGGGATTCGTCCAGGGAGCAAATAGAAGACAACAGGCAAGCATACCAGGACACAATGAATGACCGAACAGCTATGCAACAGTTGAAACTATGACTTTTAGTGAATTATCATCACCGTGTTTCAAGGCGATACAAACTTACAGTAATTAGATTCATTAACCTGCAGTTAAACAATGTGAACTATGTGTGACTACAAACAGCATCAAAGGGTTGTACATGTTTCTCCATAATATAGCAGATGTTTAAAGCAGTAATGATAATGGTTAAATTACAGCATGATTTGTGCATTATATGTTTAGATTTGTTGCTATCCTATCTATAAAGAAGCGATGATAATGAGTCGATGTTTTGATCCTATCCTAAAGGGTTGCATTTTTTTTATAAGGGATTTTATCCTAAATAAAACAGAAGAGTATCAGCGCATCAGAATTGTTGTTGGTACCTTAGCAATCTAGTTAAACTGGAGCATATCACGTCGTGCTTCTGGGGCTGCTTACGTGATCATCCCGTCATGCCGGATAAGACATCCTCAAGTGGACATCAATTCTAAGATTCTCGTTCTCTCATTTTAAAAAGATAAAAGGATTTTGTTTGGCTATAGTTGGTGTTTTAAAAAATCTTTCTAATTTTAGACGTAGTTGTTAGATAGAAGTATTGTGCTCAGTATTCTGGGGCTTGGAGATAAAAGTGTTGACTGCATCCGTCTTCTGTCCTTGAGGCATAAAGCATTCCCAGCAGAAGACGGAAAATTGATAAGGAAAAATTGCAAGTCCTGTGATATTTAAAAGTTTATTGACATTTAAGTTTGACTCTTTTAGCTTATCCATCTGACATACCTGACAAAACGTAGGTATGAACTACACAGTCTTATGATAACATTCGGAAAGGTACGTCTATATTCTCAAGTAATTGATAATATGTATTTATGTTTAGCTATTTATATTTTCCTCATTACTGTTGGTGGTTGATTGCGCAAGCAAGTAATGTGCACGAAAGCAAATCCAAATTGCAGTGCTTGCCCTTTCAGCGCAAAATTCAAATATTATAGTAGTACACTTGGCAGGTAAGTTCCACTTTTTTCTACTTGAATTGACTTTTACAGTGCAGTCCTACTTACTATTATTGTCCCTGGACCCCTTACTGAAATATCTATATGCTATATAAAATTAAGTAGAATCCATTTAATTAGTCTGTACTAAAACATAGGTTTTATTCGATTACCATTAGTTTTTAGCAGGACTCAAAAGGTAATAACTAACAAGGTAACTAATCCTATTATAAGAATCAATCAGAGTGGTCCTTCAAATTTGCTGCATCTTAAAATACTCTGAATTATGAATAAGTTTGTAGCCTTTATATGTAAGAAAACCACTTGCTTTATGCAAATGTTGATTTTTCCCTCAACTCCCATATAATCTTCAGAGTTTATCTGGTGCACAGAACCTCCTCACAACAACACATCCCAAACTATATCTGAATGACTTGTTCAGTGATTTATCTTTATCTTTGAGTTCCAGTGTTTATTAGAATGTGAACTGGACTTTGTCCTAAAATAAAATACTGAGTGATGACATTTGTTGTTACCAGACTGTCCCTTCCCTTCCTCCCGCAGAGGCCCATGGACATGAAAGCAGCAAAGAACAAACAAGCATGGTTATTTCTGGAAGGCCCCATTAATCGCATGGTGGTTGCACGCCAAGTTTTCAGGAAATGTGTCAACATCAAGTGCCATTATTGAGGTGCCACCAAGTCCAGAACATGAATATGAAGAAGTACGTAATGAGCTACAAGAATCCTATGAAGATGATCTATACGATCTTGAAGATATTGTGCCGGAAGGAGTGCATTATGATGCTGAAATAGATCATACTTCAAGCAACCATGTGGTGAACAATCATTCTTGGACACCAAATTATGGAAAAGACTTGGTTCTGATCAACCCACAATGCAGTTTTGGCCGAAATAAAAAGCTGAAAAACATCGGGCGTATTAGGACAGAACACAATGCGTATGTAATAGTTTTTCTTGATATATTTGAGATTTTCTTCTCAGTATTAGTTCCTTATTAGGTTTTTGCACAATTGTTATTGCAGGTATGTCCTCCCAGATGACCATTCAGGTTCCAGAGGCAATCCCAATGTGTCCCCGGGGATTGCCTCTGGAACCTGAAGAGATGCATTGTATATTTTGATTCATCTATGCACTCTATCACAAAAGGTATTTTATCTGTCAAACGTAAACAATAAAGTAGTGAACTGGTTGATGATGAATCAAACTAATTTATGATCCGGTCATCCTCAGGTCAAACAAGACAAGAGATTGAGGACTGCTAGGTAAGTATCAAGTGGTTGCGAACGTTTTCTTTTCTTTTCTTTTCTTTTCTTTTGTTTTGTAGCTTATTTGTGGAACCTCTTTTGAGATGTAAGGGACGTAGGCTAATCATCTTAGGGCTGAGTGCATAAGTTATAGGTTCAAATTCTAGAAACTTAATTTGGATCGAAAAACCGCCGAACTAGTTCATCCAACAAATGACTATTTCTCAGAAACTTAGTTTTCGAATGGAATGACTGAGTTTTGATATTAGATAGTTAACTATAAATTGTTATGATTCTGAGGGAGAACCCAGGCAAAAGGAAAGGAGAACTTAACCAGTGCAAGATAAACGACATTTCTTGTTTCTACTGATTATTGCGGGGACCGAAGTTGCCTTGTCAAATTGCATGCTTAGCTGAAACTGGCATTCTTTGTATTTTCTAGTAAAAAATCTCACATCTCAGAGTGGTGTGATGATTTTTGCAGGATATATCTGTGTGCGAGGATTTGATACAAGACAACCAAAGCGGATCTGCAGTACATTACATACTAGAACAGAGAAAAGAAAGAAGGTAAGAAAGCCCTGTGGAGAAGGCAAAGACATTACCAAAAGACGAGGAACTATGAGGAGGTATCTTGGGCAAACTAAGACAAAAATGGTGAGGCCTCCGGGCCAAATTGTTGTCTTACATAGTTGTGTACAAATTGTAGCTGTAACAATGACGAGCTAGTTCTGTGACTCCCTGCTAGGACTTGTTAGTTGTTAGTACTCGTATAAGTAAGTTAGATGAGGTGTAGATGGATGATGGTGCATAGTGGTAGTGTGAGTGAATAAATGGTGGGGATCTCTCACCAGTTGTTGGCGCCGACACTTTCCTCTGTATGCCGACGGGAGTGGATATGGTCCCGCGCGTGAATCTGGACGGCAGCGGGCGCTCGAGGCGGGATAATCAGACGGCCTAGCTGTAGACTGTAGTCTGCGGGAGCTGTACTGGTGGGACCTACACAAGGTACTCTAAACACCGAACAAAGTAAATGCCGATGCGTGGTGGGCGGTGGGGTCCATGGAAACAACTAAATATTGCTGCTTTGTGTTACATGGTGTGTTAGATGTGTGGCAAATGTGGAACAGAATTATTTTTTATATGCAACTAAGAGATAACTGTAACATACTTAAAAACAATAATATATAGAATTAAATATTTGGATGATATAATAATGTGTACTACTTGAGTTGCAACAAATGTTTTATGCACTACAATATGTAACTTGAGTTGTAATTTTTTTTTTGTAAGACAACATAAAATAAAATAAATCAAATGAAGGGTGAATCCTATCAAGATTTTTCTATTGATAACACAACCATATAATAAGTAATTTGAGTTGCAATAATCAAGCGCATAAGTTGTTATATCTCAAAATTCTAATAATAAGATTATTGTGAGGTGCATTATCTATTATTATTTTTAAAATGTTATACGCAATTTCGGGTGTATGCAACAAGCAAAACATATTTCATGTCCACTTGTACGGTAGCATACAGCTCAAATTTTGCATGACAAAATCCTAAAATTCATAACACTTGAAAGAAAGTAATAAAATGTAAAATATTTGTAATCTGTCTTTGCATTATGCAAGCAAGATGTTAATCCTATCACGATCCATGTTATTTAATGTACTAAATAGACCTAAGTTTTATTTTAGTAGAAAAACATTGATGTTAATCTAACTACCAGATATACCTATATTTGGACTCCTATTTTGTACATTTTTTAATATTATTTTTAGATCTATTTAAATTTTTTTATTTGTATTAAGATAGTACAAAACATGTATGATAATCCAACAATTGTAGCATATTTTTCTGCACAAAAAGAAACAATGTACGTCCGTTTTTCCTTTTACTGTGAGGTGCCGGTTTGTATGAACATTCACATGATATGAGCCACAGAAAATCTTACGTGCAGTGGGGTCCGATCATTAATATAGCCGGAGGACATCCCGCGCGGAGGAGCAATGAGTTTCCCGTATGCCGACCATATACATCTCACGTTTGTAGCAGAGGAATCACTGTCACTTGGACATATGAAAGAACAATGAACAAAAGAGATTTTACTGGTCCTGGATAAACATTACAGATTTACACTAATCATATTGGTAATCAATCAAATAAAAACTGGGAGTATTCGTAAACAGAGGACCAGTGCATCGAGCGGCATGAGCAGTGAGTTGCAGACGAGGCACATGCTCTTCCCCGTCGTAGTCAGCCTTTGGTGCATGCTTCCTCTCCTCGAACTTCTGGACGATGTGCAGGGACTTCCCAGTTGTGTGGCCAACCATGGCTTACTGTGCGAGGCCCTGTGCAGGAGGACGAGGCTCAGGTAGTCAGGTGACCTGGCAATGCAGCTTGCGTCTGTGCCTAGCTAGAGCCAGGGGCGGAGCTACAGTCAAGTTTGTGGGTGCGACTGCACCCACGAAATTGAGAAATTTGCTTGTATTTGATTTGTTTTCACTATGTTAGCACCTCCTAATTTTCATATTAAGCATCTAAAAATTACTAAGTGATATAATTTTGCACCCCCACCACTTCATCTCTAACTCCGCCACTGGCTAGAGCTGCGGAGATTCCCACCGTGGTAGACCGGCAGGGCAGCCTGCTCGGTGACGGGTTCTTCGAGCGAGAGGAGGAGGAACGCTAGGCCTTACTTCGTCGTCGTTGCGCCGCCGACGGACTTTGCACGACTGCGCCTTGGGCAATCCAAAATTCCAAATTCATGGCTGCGGTCGCGGCAGATACAACACCCACGGCCGGCTCTGTGATTTGAGAAAATAGAAAATAAATTACGTGCGGACCGTCCGCAAACCAGTGTTGTGCGACCCGATTCTGATTGCTGCCACGTGGAGATCGTGGGATATCGGACGGGAGCACAGAACGTCGGCGTCGGCTTATCTCAGACGGATCGGCTCTTAGGCAAACCGGCTTAGCTTTGATCCTTGAAAAAAAAAACCTTAGCTCCCTCATCCTTCGAAGGGTACTGCTCCGTATCTACCAGACTACCACCGTCGTCCGGGCAACATAAAAGAACGGCGACGGCCATGGCTCTTGTTGGACAGCAGCGTGACAACAATTTCGTTCAGGCCCGCAGCTGCCTACTCGTTCGATCGATGCATGGCGCATTGCAGCAGACAACAATTTCGTTCAGGCCCGCAGCGTGACAACAATTTTGACCACGAAAACTACTGCTTCGTATCTACCAGACTACCATCGTAGTTTTCGTGGTCAAAATAGCAAAAATGTGTGACGAATAGAGATGAGGAATAAGAAAAAAATCAAAAAGTTTTTTTATTTTTTTTCAAATAACTTGAGTGTTGCCATTTGTTCTAAACAATAATATGTCATTATTTTTATTTTTCATAATATTCATGATACTCCTACTTAGTACTATTTTATTAAAATACTATTTCATATGTACTACTTAAAAGATTAATATAATATAAATTTATCTAAACCATCAAATCAAGAGAAATCAATGATTCATATTGATTGTAACTCATTGTAAAAGTGTTCTTTTTTTTCGATGGGTTCGCCAAAATAATCATCGGTCAATCAAAACATAGAGTGTCGGAGCCAACCGTCGTTGAGAAAGCAAATCCGATCTGCACTTAGTAAAGATGTCGATGCTGGACAAGAAGACGATGCGGAGGACCACCATCGCATGGCGGCGAGCACTGTCGACACAGCAAACTTGGCTTATCCATGTTGTTCATCGAGGAAACAACAACAACAACAAGTTGGCCGTCACCGTCAATTTCAATTCCGGGCCCGTGATATTCTTGCATTGCATATTAGAAAAAACAAAATGGAGTAAATTTCAAAAATTATGTCCTTCGACATCATAGGTACATACAACTATGATGCTTTTAGTTACAAATTTAGAGAAAATGACTATACTCTTATGGCACAAAATTATGATTTTTCGAGCTAAGCTCACCCGTCACCAACACATTTGCATTTAACCCAACAACCAGTTCAACATTTTAATTTCCTGATCCTTATTATATTTCTTGAGATCCACTATGTAGAAGTTTAAAGAGTATAGGATAACCTATGATTTTGTTGCCTCTATTTGATACACAACATAACAATGCACATCAAAAGTTGACTCTATACTTTTAGAATTTGAAGGTCTAGAACTTAGAAAACATCTTGTTGTTTGTACATTGTTTGGTCATTGTATATCCTATTTGTCGCTATTTTGTGGATGATTTCTCATACCTAGTCAAAATGCTTGGTGATACTTTTTCTTATTATATCCTAGTAACTGATATCTAGCTTTGCAAGTTGTAATTTAAGGTCTTGTTTCTGCACTCTACGATGATTGATATGAACCTCCATAGAAATTTCTAGTTTTTCATTGTCAAAGTTTACAATGTACTGAAAGCTTGCTTAACACCCCCCATTTGACATAATTATTTGTGAAATGTGGTCATTACATGGAACATTACAACATGTATAGAGATAATAATATCTTAATGTACAAGAGCTTACTTAAATATAATTAGTCCAAGTGACATTGTGAAGGTAAACAAGAAGATACCACGTGTAAAGATGGTAATGGGCATAAGGCTCGTAGATTGTGACCTTAGAAGTTCCGTGCCCGCGATCTAAACCCCATGTGTGCCCGCCACCCTCCGTATTAGACAAGAAAGTGTGCCCGCTCTTGTTACCTGTGATATGTGAATATCTTAGGTGTAGAGGTGGATCTATGTTATGACTCGTCATACAAATTTCTTTAGGTCTCATAACTACTTTCATTTTTCTCTAACTCAGCCACTGCCTACGTGCCCGCATCACAGGAAACGACAACGTATGAGCGGCTGTGTGATGAGGATTGAGACCAAAGATTAAAAAATTGCTACAGTACTGATTTTTGTTATCACTAAAAACTAGTTGAGAAATCAGAAAAACCAAACAAAAACCGTTTGTGTGTACCAGGTTCGGTTTCTGTGATAAACCTACCGTCGAGTAAAACTGGATGGATCAAAAACCATGAAAACCGATCGGTTTTCAACTAGTTTTCAATCAATGAGACACGGTGGCATGATGGAGGTGAGGGTAAGGTAGGGTAGGGTAGTGATGAAGGGTCAAATTGCGCTCAAGAACCGATAACATTACCACACATTACCTGACTATTTGGTGAAAGTTGGCTAGAGGGAGGGGGGGGGGAGGGGGGTTGAATAGGCAATCTATAAATTTAACCTGAAATTAATACTCAAAACAAGTTTAAACAGACGATCACAAAATTTTCGTCACCACGGAACTTCTGTTAATTGACAGAAGTTTCCTATTTTGAAGTTGAAAACGAATTATTGAACTACGAAAATTAAATGTGAACAAGGAATCTACTTAAGTAGAAAGGTTGCTAGATCGGTGTAACTCTTAAAACCTGCAAGAGGTAGTAATTAATACAATGCACAAGTAAATCAAGCACGAATGATACTATAAACCAAGCAAGCTCAATAATAAAGACAAGTACAAGAATAATAAGAGAGATACAATAATTTTTACCGATGTTTGCCAGCCACACTAAATAGCTCCTACTTCCTCATTGAAGGCCACACCAAGTAGTCAGGTCTCCAACCCTTGTCCTCACCAAGCAATCATTAAGATCGACCTTGGTTTCTTTCTTCACTTGATTTGTTTACTCCCAAGTTGAATCACTCCTTTACAAACGTCCCCGTCTCATCATAATACTTGGAAGCTCAAGAGCGACGCTTAGCCGTCTAGGAGACCAAGTCTCCAAGAGTAACAAGTAATACAAATCTTATATAGGGAGGGAAAAGGTGTGCTCAAGCTTTTGAGTGGATTGATTGAAGCTTTTCTTGGTTGAATCTCTCTCACAAAGGATATGAATCTCAAGAACAAGTGCAAGAGTGAGAGAGAGAAGGTAAAGCTGAAACTAGAGTGGAATGGTTGAATGTCCAACCTTTCCCACGGTCAAATAGAAAGGTATATATAGAAGAGCTCCAAAAACTAGCCACTGGAGTGTAATCTTGGCATTGATGGAACTTCCGTGAAGAGCCATGAAACTTCCGTCATTTTAAAAAAAGTCGTTGTGCGGGCTAGGTTTCCATTGCGACAAGGGATGATGGAACTTTCATCACAGACATTATGGAACTTTCATAACTCTCTGGTTGCAAGGTCACTGGTACTTGTAGTGACGGAACCTCCGTCAAGTGCAGATGGAACTTCCATAACTCCCTATTAGGTTTGGAAGAGTTGGCTCTTTTGGTTGCTTTTTGTGGCTAAATTTCTCCTTAAAGCTTTGGTTTTGCTTAAGCACAATAATTTCTAGTAGCAAGATTGTTTACCCCTCTTAGTAGTTCGACATTTCTATGAATCAATAAAATAAACAAAAACTATTCTTTAAAGCTTCTTTTGAGTCCATTCTTTTCTTCTTTGTTTGAGGGGTGAGCCATCTCACAATGTGGGTCAATAATAATCTTTTTATATTCTGTATAATTTTTTTATACGCATGTTAGTAGATTTTTTAATCTTTAGTCATCATTCACCAAAACCTATTAGGGGATCCTAGATGCATCTTCATTCGGTCTCTCCCTTGAAGCTGAAAACTTCTTGTTAATCCTTAATTTTGTTTTCCTGGCTTCATTCAATAGTTCCTTAGCCTCTTCATTACCACCTAATGTCTTATGATTTCACCAAACATCGATGCACATCACCGCTAGAGTGACCTAAGAGATATGACCTAGACCCCCTTGATAGTCCGTTTTTTACTATGGATTTAAGCCCTAACAACTAGCCAAGTTTTCCAAACACTTGAGCCTATCTTGTCCTTAGCCTGATTCATATTCATCAACTCTTGTACTCTATCAAACTCATCAAGCCTCCATGCTTATGGTCATTATCATCAACCGTCAAGATAACCGTCAACAATCATCATGTAGTAGATAAGAGTTCTTACCGTCATAATACTCGTGTAGGCATTAGTCATATTTCATGTTTGTCATTCATCACTAAAATATTCATATCTTTGGATATCCACAATGGTCATGAACCTTATAGCGGGCCTCCTTGAGCATGACACCCTTCTCGATTCCAAGGAACAACGGGCAATACTCTACGGCGACAGTGAGCAAACAAGCAATCACTAAATCTATCGAACACAGTGGCTAGGGGCGTGATGGTGATCCTGAGTGGATCGCACCAGATCTAGGTCCCGGTGACACACAAATCTGAGCACATGCACCCGCGCAACGCAAGCTCAAGCGGGCCAAAGACTAGCACACGACGCGGTGAGAAGCGATGAGAGGGAAAGCACACACATGTTCACTTTCGTTGTTGAGGTTGTCGTCCTTCTTCATGACGAGTGGTTGCGCCATGGCCGCGGGTATGGTACGAGCGACGATGGGAGAGTGCACCCGAACCGGCGTCGGGCGTCGGGGCGGGGGAAGCTGGGCCACAAACGGGCACAAGGCATAGGGAGGAGCGAAGGGAGGGACAACGCAAGCATGCTCAACTTCCTCGCCGAGGTCATCGTCCTTCTCCCTGACGAGCGATTGCGCCATGATCATAGGTGCGGTCCAGGCGATGATGGGTGAGGGTGCCTGAGCGCACGTTAGGCGCCGGGGAAAGGGTGTGCAGGAGCCGCGGCGGTGGCAGCACGACCACAACCATCATCCAATGGCTAGATTTGAACTGGCATCACAACGGAGAGGAAGAATGACACGAGCCCCACACAATGAAAAAGGAAGTGAGCATAGCGGCAGCTGCCACGCGCTAAATCCGAGTAGGTGGCTAGCTAACATTAAGTGAAAAATATTTGGTTGACACAAGATTGTGAAGGGTGTCATAAGAGGTTACACTTGATGAAAATTTTCTTCATCCATACAACATGTGGTTAGATGGGTTGACCCTATTTTGATCCAAGGGTCTAGATGGTTGGGTACATTCTTGGTTCAGTGAGAAAGTTGGTCGTAGAAACTCACTTCTTATTGGTTTAGAGATTAGACTACGGTGACAACGATGACAAACAATTAAAATCTGGAGGGAGTACGTAACAAACTCTACAGTATATATTAACAACAGAATCGAAACAAACTTGATTTTTTTTGCTTTTTTGCGTTTTAAAAAAAACTTGGTGATAAAAAAAAACTGGATAGAATAACAGTCTCAGGGCGGGGGTGGACGACGTCACCTAAAATAGTAAGGGGGTAAAGATTTTGAAATATAAATTTTTAAATTCAAATTTTCTTGATTTTGGCGGTTAACAAGTTGATTTTAATGTTTAACTAACAGATTTTGATGATTAACCATTCTATTTTATCAATTTTGTTGGATATAAATTTTTTTAATTTTGAAATTCTTAAATTTGGACTGCAGGCTAACTGGCCGGATCAGTTTACGGGATAATTACTTTTTCACCGTCTTCCTAAAGTGGTCATTCTCATTTGCCACCCTATCAAATGACCAATCCCAAATACCACCTGGTGACCATCATTTCACTCTCATTTGCCACTATTTACTATTTTTCCACAGTAAGTTAGCATTTTTATCCTTTTTAGCCATATCTGATGTGGATTGAATCCAAAAGGACCATCGTGTCCTTCCCTGTTGTTGTCGCACAATGACTTATTCCTTCCACGGTCTTCCTTTCAGTTATCGTAGTTTGTCCTCCGGATCCGGACCACACCTGTGTTGTTCGTTCACCAGTTAGTCCTCCCATCAATTTCACGGCAAAATTTTTCAACATGATCGACATATCCTCCTCCGGTGATGACTGAATTCACCTCCAATGTTGTTCCAATTCATGAAAGCATCTCATGCGAGACACTATCGTGTGAAGATGAGACATACAAAGAGCTTGGTTTTATTTCTACTCCCTCCGTCCATCTATAGAGTGTGCATTTTCGCCAGTGAGTTTTCCAAAAAAAACTGGACGTGTTTTCGTTGAGCCGCTTTGTTTCTCATACGCAGTATTTATCCTGCTGCTATTATCGCACGAGAAAAAAGGAATCAGAACATCAATAGCTGAATGACATACGGGCCCATGAAGCAATGTTTCCATGCAGAGAGATAATTGTGGATCTTAATTACATGGCACAACGAATCGTTGTTGAGGCTTGATATCGGGAGAATTAGAATTAAAACAGAGCAGTTATCTTTTTGGTCTCTGTATCTAAGAGGAATGCACACTCTATAGATAGATGGAGGAAGTATTTTATTAAAATAATTTAGAGTCTGAGGACGTGGACCAAGAGTAAACCACAGCTGTGCTGCGCTTGAGTTCAATGATGGGATTTTTGTATTTTACGGTGATAAAGAACGACATCGGAGAAATCTTGAAATATATCGTGGGTGAGTCTCTAGCTTGCCATGGCCGTTAGTAGATTTAGGGCTGTTCATTTTCATTGGCTAACGCGTTAAAACTAAACTTTAGTTCAAATTTTATTTCTAAGAAAACAAACAGGAGAACTAAAAATAGAACTAAACTTTAGCTCTAAAAAAAAAAAGGGTAAAAGAAGAGCTAAACTTTAGTTATTCGGAAGATGCTAAAGTTTAGCTTAAATTTTAAAAGCTAAACTTTAGCTCTTGAAGGAAACGAACATCTCTTAGTTTAGAAGATGGAGATTCTAAATGAAGGTAGGGACAGCAGTGTCTTTTACTTCCTCTTGCACGTGTACGCACATGATGGAAAAAGTGGCAAACGAGAACTAAAACCTAAGGCTCAGGTGACAATTAAGAGTGACCACTCCTTAGGGTGGTAAATGAGAATGACCACTTCATAAGGGCGTCTACAGTGGTTTTCAATAAAGATGAGTGTGGGTCTCATATAAAGCTCCTCACAAAACTGTAGCTAGCTCCAGCACTCTGTTCAGGATCTGTGAGTACCACAAGAAAAATACTATTTTTTTGTCATCCTCATCTTTTCTACTGCTCAAGTCCCACAAAGCGTGTCAGGTGGAGGCGAGGTGAGCTACAAGCAGCTTTAGCCTTTGGTATACATCGACGCTACTGCCATAGGTAGCTGCATTCCCTGTCCGTTGTGCCACATGGTGGCAGCGACAAAATCGGTTCTCCAATTGACACGTACAACCTTATAGACAATCTACAGTAGCCACTGTGGAGGCCCTAAAGATGGTAAAAGAGTAATTATCCCTCAGTTTATCGGTTGGGTTAACCTTGTCCGTTACCCCGACTTTGACCAAGTTCGTCCATTCTGACCCGCTCCTCTCCCCTAAACCCTAAAACTCCCGCTTCGGGCGGGGGCTTGCGGCGACCGGCGAGGTAGACGGCGAACCTGCGATTGGGCTACTCGGCCGCCGAGGATGCATTCGCTGAGGGAGTTGAAGAAATCTTTGAAGGAACTGGATTCGAAGAAGAAGAGGAGAAAAGGGAGCGGGGAGGGGGATAGCGGGGCGATTGGCGTGGACCGTGCCGGAGACGACAGGCATGTCGGTGGCGGGGAGGACGCGGCGTTTGTACAAGCATCAAAGGCGAATTTGAAGATGCCTCCGTCGCTGGAGGACCAGAAGGCCTCGGGAGGGAGCTGCTCGGTCAGTGCAGATGGGCATGGGGATGATGTTGGTGTAAGCAATGTCACGGTCGAGCTCGTCGACCCGTCCCAGCAAGAGGCGGCGGTGGTTGTACACACCCAGATGAACAAAAGGAAAGCTCCACCATCTCCGAGAGAAAGGAGCGGGGCAAACAATGGGAAGAAAGTGAAGATCTGCAT
The DNA here is from genome assembly GCA_030378355.1 of Eleusine indica. Lineage (NCBI taxonomy): Eukaryota > Viridiplantae > Streptophyta > Magnoliopsida > Poales > Poaceae > Eleusine > Eleusine indica. Next base: position 55,688,142 of record CM059496.1, on the reverse strand, counting down.
GGAGGCGGAGGAGAAGGAGAAGAACGGCACGGAGACTGAGGAGAAGAAGGTGGAGGGGTGTTGCAAAGTGAAGAACAGCACAGAGGCTGAGGAGAAGAAGGTGGAGAAGAACTGCTCAGAGGAGGCAAGGGATGGGGGCTCCAAGGGGAGCTGCTCTAACGGTGGTACTCCGGACGAGGAGCCCACTGAAAGGGGAGAGGGGCTTCGTGCTGGGAGTGTGAATGAGGAGAGCGAGGTCTCAAGAAGCAACTATCCCCGCAGTTTGGTAAAATTCCCCCCGTGACTGCTCAATTTCTCGGGAAGCTAATTGGTGGCTTATTACATAATCCATTGCTCTTATGATTCTAGGCTGGAATTGGTCGTTCACCTAATGTACCTAAGGTTGCTGTTGCTGTATCTCCCAACATGCCATGGAGGTGAGAGATTTTTTTTCATATAATACATAGATCTGTTTTTTGTTCATAAATTAGACTGAAGCCAAAAATAGCTTTGCATATTTAGAGGTAGCTGTGTATTTTGTTTCATGCCTACCCCAACTTGCTTGGTATTAAATGCGTTGTTGTTGTTGTTGTTATGTATTTTGTTTGATGTGCATGCCTGAAGGTTTACAAGGGTGCACAAATTTTATAGTCTGTCCTTATAAGATGCCGAGGACTATGTGTGACCACCACCCACCAACCGCACACACACAACTTTTTTTTTTTAAGACCTTTATTTTTTCTGACTTAATTATATTATTTCGTTGTGCCTCTTAGAGAAAAGGAAAGACCTGTTAAGGGGAAATTTTGTAACCTACAAAAGAGTCTTTTCCTATATCCTAAAAGAGTAAAGTGAGACAATAAGTACTTAGCTGGTGTACTATAGGATAACACAATTTATTTCCGTTGAGAACCTCCTTGTAACCTGCCTTGTTCACAAGCCGAAAATATTAAAAGAGACAACTCAAGTAATAAGACAAAATGTACAGGTCAATTTAGCCCATCAGATCCACTAATGCCTTGACCATTTTTCATGTTTTGCTTGAGGGAACCTTTGTCTGTAACAATATACATCTAAAGTGAGATTGTTTTAGGTATGGGTATTTGCTGAAGCTTCTCACGTTTCTCTTCCTTACAAGAGTCAAGGTAGAGCATATGAACGCTCTTTACATAGAATTGAGGCACTTCTAAGACAGGGGGTGCAGCTTATGTCTGTTCTTTGAGGTATTAATGCTATTTGATGTCTTTGGACTATTGTGAGATATTGTTTTCATTTTTAAAAGCATTTTCTATTCTTCTTATGACAGTGGAAACCCGAAGATAAAAAAACTCTTTGCTGGATGTTCAATACATTAACAAGAATGCGGGTTCAATTTCTTGTAAATCCAGGTGAATCTGCAAGGCTTTTTAGGATTTATGCCACCAATCATAAATTTGTTGTTCTTTGTCTCTCTTCATCATTTAACGATGTTTCTATCCTTTTCTGTTTAGCTTTTACATCTGAAGTGTTAGACGTGAAAGTAAAGCGTCCCGCATGTTCTTTTTCCTCAAATTTTGGTGATGATGAAGCATGGGGTGCGGTAAAAGAGGTGCTTGAGATGGTAATAATTTGATGTTTATTTTCCTAAACCCTTCTAGTTTATTGCATATATGTATGTGGTATCTGGTATGAAATGTCATGCTTGCTTTATAGATGTTTTGTCCGCCTAAACACAAGCCATCAGAAGAACCTGATCATTTATATATCTTCACAAGGATCGATAACTGTATCTACTTCAGAAACATGAAGGTATCGTACCATCCTTTTAAACATTTTTATCTTGTGTGAAATGTCGATCAACCCATAGGCCATTTTGATACTTATCTGTATGTTTGAGGTGTTATTTTTTTTCCTTCAATAAGAGATCTTTGACATTTGTTGGGGTATAGAAGTATGGTACCCGAGGTGTCCATGCTTTGGTACAGGTTAGAAGTAAGTTATTCTAAATTCTAGAAGTCAAATAAAGGAAGAACCCCTATCTGTAATAATACTTCTTTGCATTTTATATATATCTATATTGCTCATTTACTACTGTGAACCTATGACAAATGCGAACATAATTTGTTCACCATGGGAACAGAGAAAGAGTAATCACTTGCTATCATATATGGTTGACGTTTGAACTTGTCATATATGGAGGAGTTAACAGCCAAGCAACTGCACAAGCATTATATTTTCTTCATGAATGTCTTCATTCATATTTTTTGTAAATAAATATATTTATCCTGAAAATAATGTAATTGAATAATTGGTTAAAGGGGAACACAACTCAAAATACACATACGTTGATGTACTTGAAGCAACATAGATTACTCTTGTGAGCCCGAACTTGAACAGAAAATGAAGCACTGAGAAAAGAGCGAGCACCCATAGTTTTAGGTTTCTGGCCCAAATTGTGTCCTTGCAGGTTCTTAGTTCTCGCACGAACCTATTTCCTATGAAAGGGCCTCACTGCTAAATAAACAGATCCACAACTACTCTGTTCTCTTTTTATGTCTAAAGTTTCTTTGTCCAGCTCAGGAACCGGCACTGCCCATGCTCAATCTGCCTAAGCAGCTAAGAGTCACAGCACTGGAACAGTTTCATTTGTTGCTCTGGTGCCATAGATTCTATTTGCCACTAGATTAAGCTTTCTTGCTGGATGTTAGGCGCAGGCATGAGCTCCATCATGATGACATTTCTGTATCGATCTAGTTGGTCCAGGCCTTCAGCCATGTCTCTTGCTCCGCTGCCTTCTGGGCTGCACCTTTGTAGGCTAGGGCAAGCGTGCCTGCCTTGTCAGCATGCTTGTATTCACTATACAGATCTAGGTGGTACACAGCATAGAGGGGGAGAAGGTCCAGTGGCCACTGATTAGGCATGGAGAAGAAGATTGGAAGATATAGGTGTTCAGGGTGCAGAAGAATGGGGTGGAAGTATAGGACAGGATAGCAGAGCGGCGTGCACAGGAAGTGGCAGAGTGTAATGGGTGGCCAGCAGACCAAATCCAAGGGAGAGGGGGGATTGTTGTTTGGCCCTTCTGCCATTGTGTTTGCAAGAGAGTAGGGTGTGGGGCATGGGATAGTTATTGGACCACGCCCACTGCTCACCAACTGAGTTTTTATGGTTCTTGAGATATGGGTGGTTGGACACTGATACTTAGTATTTCTGGATAGAAGTAGGAAAAATATTCTGATATGCTGTCAGCCTGTATGATTGTCTCAGCTTTCGTGGGACATATAGATAGACACACATCCAATGAATATTACTTCAAGTGTTTCACATGGAGGAGTGCCGAAGTATTTGTTTCTTTTTTCTTTGCAAGTTACTAGTGGGATTTTGTTCACCCAGTGCTTGTAGAACATTAATTACATAGATAGTAGGGTGAATGGAGAGCCTTTGATTCACTTGTTATTTAACTATTTAAGAGTTTTACCAGAGCCTGTCTCCAAGTAGGTGGTAACTTTTTTGCCCATTTATCATAGTACAACAGTACAAGGGTATGCCCTTTCTGGTTCTTTAGAAACCTCTGATTTCAGCCTCCGGTAGAACTAGAATTGCTTACCGTCTGAACAGTATACTCGATGTTGATTTGTAAAATTGCAGTTATATAAGTTAGGACTAGAGGATAATAGTCTATTGGTGTTAATTGCAGTTAGTAAAATTGCATGATCTCATTTAATGGATCTCATACTCATGTTGATTTGTAAAATTGCAGTTATATTAGTTAGGACTAGAGGATAATAGTCTATTGGTGTTAATTGCCTACTTCTACCTACTACCTTGTTGCTCATTTCTCAAAATATCAGCCCTACAAGGATATGAGATCCTTTAAATGTTTTCTTTAGGAACTTTTAATTTCAACCTCATGTAGAACTAGAATTCGAAGGATTTGCCTGGTGTAATTGTTAAGTCACCACACTTGTGTTAAGAAGTCCTGGGCTCGACACAGCCTCTTTGCATTGACATTGCAGATGTAAGCTTGCCTCGTATAATCCTTCCCCAGATCCTTGTGTGAGCGCTTCCTGGTCCTGGGTCTGCCGGCAGAACTAGAATTGCATCAAGGGTCCATACTTGGACTTCAATTTGTAAAATATTGTAACTTTAAAAGTTGAGAGTATATTAGTTCATATGTGTTGATTCAGTTGAAACCCTTTTTTGAGATTCATATACTAGAGCTTTCTTAGTTTGCACAAATGGTTGTCATGCAGCATTCATGTCTTCTTTTTCAGAATGTGGTCATTTTTTTTTGTTTTGGATGAATAAAGATTCTTTATATTACTGTTCAGATGTTATTAACAGATTGCATTAATTCTTCAATTGCTGTTATTCCTTATTTTTCTTATAGGTGAATCTACAAATTAAGCATACAAAAATCATCAGATTTCAAGAATAAACTACTATATATCTGGCTGAAACAGTTAGTAACTGTTCACTTATAGTTTCGTTGAGTTTTATATGCAATAGATTTGTTATGGGAATTTTGTTAATTTCCAAGTGGTGTTTTGAAGCTTAATACCCAAATTTGTTGTTGATTAGGCACTAATTTTAAAGCTCAATATCCAAATTATGGGGAGTTCAATTTGGTTGGCTGTCATAGATTTTCAATTACTGAAAATTCACTTATATATTTCTTCTAATTTTGGTTTTTTTTTCCATATTACCCAGATTGATAAAAAACCCGCAGTTTCTGGTGATACTGATGATGATGGATTTGTTCTTAAATAGGTGTTTCTTCTCATCCTTGCTTTCATCTTATTCATTGACTCGTAACCAAAAATTTTATATATGCATTGCTGAGGCCTAATGATAATTATATTAAACGTTTTCAGGTTGGACCCTATTTCTGCCTCAAGCTCTTGGAGGTCCATAGAGAAAGTGCTGCTTTGTGTCAAGGTTCAGGTGTTTCACAAAGTCAGGTAAGTCATGCAGATATTTTATTAGATACTGGTCTTGTTATTGTTGTACCTTTAATAAAAACAAAGGAATATTTTGTTTTCTAGCATTATAGCAGCACCAGGCTTTAAGAATTGGTCTGGTCAGATACAAGAAATACTTTTAAACAAGCATGTCAAACACAAATGTTGAAGCTAGATCCCAAATACTCTGATCCTGGGCATCCTGTTGGAGTATGACTTCTTCCAACAAGTCCCAAACCTAATTATATTTGTCCTAAATCTTGATAGAGGGAGTTCCTCTGATCTGAACCGCCTACTATTGGTTGTTCGGTGCCTCCTCCACTGTCCTCTGATCGATAGCATGTCTTGAACAAGGCAACAAAGTTCGGAGCCAGTTCAGCACCTGTCTCGCCACAAAATTATCGACCAGTGGATAAACCATTGTAAACAAAAGTGACAAGTGGCCATAGTTAAAACCACCGCAAACTAGTCGCACTGTGGCCATGGGCGAAACCCATGCCATGCGGATGGACTTATATCTGTAGGGCTACAGCCTACAGATAGCCATCACATGCAAAGTACCCAGCCTAAGATCGATTTACAAACTACCTGGCTCATTTAGGGAGTATGTCCTTCAGAACACTTGAATAATAATCAAGGCACTGAGTTAGCCTAACAGAAATTTCAAGTATATTTGTCTTGAGTCCCAAAGTATCTTTAAAAGTTTGTAACATTGGCTTAAATAATTCCAAACCTGCAGAAGCTGGGCGATGTTATTGTGTCAGTTTATTAAAAAGCATCAGCTAACTATTGACTTTGAATGAAGTTATTGGATTACTAACAGTAGCACACACATTTTTGTCATAAATGTTCTTGTAGTCCGTTAATGTTTGTCTTCATGCCATTTGTTTTGTTAGTGAGCCTTGTATAAACAGTTAATGTTTGTTGTCATTTCTATGCAATTATTACTCTCTTGCTTATTCTTTCCTTCTTTTTTTTGGAATTGATTTGCCACTTCGTTCTCAGACATAATGTAATGCAACCTAAAGTTTAGGGTTATTAGCTAATGTCATTGAAAATTTATTGCAGAGAACAACAGAAATGAGGTTGTGTCGCACTTTGTGCTATAGTTTGTCATCTGGATTGAGATCTTGCATGTTTCATTCTGTGTCCTTGAACGGTAATACATATCTGATTGTTCTAGAGAGTGGCCTGGATTTGTCAGCCTTTGAAGGTTATAATGTCAGTCTCCTAGAATTCCTTGCTGAGGAATCCTTTCTGAAGACAAAAAAAAAAAAATGTTGGATCAAAAGATGATGAGGAGTGTACCTTTGTTAGGAATATTGGCAAGCTGATAATCAGATCCATATTTGCCCATCTTCTAGAGTTGTTTTCTTCTGGCAAATGTGTGAGAATGGTAGAGAACTTGGATTACACAAATATTCTTCTCAAGGGATCCGCTGTTAAATTTTTTGGAGTGGAACTAATAGAATATGAGGAAGACTATGCAAATGAAAATGTTACTCATATTGTTGAATTAATAAGAGAGTGTTTCCCAGATGGCTTGGTACCGTGTGACTTATTGGACATGTTTGATCGTTTGTTGGAAGATCCTGTGAAAAATCTTGAATTATCCAAGGACGACCCTTCATTGCTCTTAGCAAAAGAGAGAAGAGAGTTGATGATTTACAGCCATACTGAGTATATGACTAATGTGAAGCCTGAGCTTATCAGTGGGGATGATCATCTGCAGAAGTGCAACACTTTCTTCATGGAATGTCCCTATTTAGATAGTTGGATAAAGAAAATGAGTAAAAATTGGTATTTAAGTGTGGTGGCAAACTACAACCCAGCCTTTGAAACTAAGAGACTAGAAGATGCAGGCCTAGAAGAAGGGAAAGAAGGAGAGATGGGCGAGTTTCAGTTCTGTATCATGCGCAATTGTGATGTTCACATTCCAGAAAATGTTCGAAATGTAAGTGAAGCTTCGTTTTATTTTGTTTGTCATTCAGTTTTCTTATTTCTGCTTGCTTGGGTTTAAGAGGCTTTGTTCTTCTTGTCGCCATAATATACTGACTTATTTTGTTTTTAGGATGGGATTACTCCTTTTCGCTTATCCTGGACAGATTACATCCGCACATGCTATTTTCCGAGATATCTTTCGTTCATTCACAGGCGCATGGTGCAGTACAAGCTCACGGTGGCCTAACCATGTTTCACTGTTTTGAATTGTAACTTGTGGTTGCTTGTGAATCACAACCGTGTCTGGTTCGCATTTAATGTGGAGCACAAGGAGTTTCATTGTGGAGCATGTAACCAAGTCCTATGTTATTCTCATCAATCTTGCCACCGCATGTAAAGGATTTCAGACCTTGTATTCTTCTCTTCTTTTTTTTTCTTTGTTGAATACATAGTTGTGGTGTTGCCGCCATGGCGTTTATTTTGAACTGGCACTATCTCAGTAGTCTTAAACAACCTGTTCTCTTTACAGGGAAGACTGAAGTTTTAAACATTGTGGAAACTAGAATTGTAAGAATCCATTTTTTGGATTGTAAATTCTAGAAATCAGCAGATTTTTTTATCAATGTATTCATGTTTATTAGATCTTGTATCCTAACGCTGAATTAGGTGTCGTCATCATCACGATATATCACACATTCAGAACAGATGGTCACCTATAATCCTGCTTAGGTCCCTGCTGGCGAGACGAACATGCAGTACGATCGAATAGACTATGGTTCTACAGAAGAACCACCCGGGGCAGGGGTGAGCCGGGTGACAAGCCGACCACTGACCACCCGCTCCTGCCTTGCTTGACTGACCACACGCTTTGCTTTGAAGTTTGAACCTTTTTCACTTGTTCAGATACAGGTCATAGCTAATCTTCAGTAAAAGAGACAATTGTTAACATTTAAGTCATGTTTGAGAATAATGATCTGAACAAACAACATATCTTTTTTTTTACGGATAGATTCTTAATTGTTTGAAACAATTTCATTTGCACTAAATCACTATCATATAGATTACCAATACAATCCTAATAGTGTACGCCCGTGCATAGTTGCTAGTATAATTAAGGTGCTTAAAATTAATCACAAATTTGTCTTAACCGAAGATGTCAGGTCCAATTTTTATTACAAAATTTGAATTGAAATAAGAATAGATTATTCGCAGCTATTTCCATGCCTAAACACTTTGACCAAGTTAATGGGCTATCACCATAGAACTTCTATTTGAAACTAAGAAATTCCATTACGCCTACAATCAATGGCCACAAGTAGATGAGGCGACACATCAACAACTCGCACACAATGAACACATACCATCATGCACATCTTAACACAATTAACAGTGAAAATAAGAAGTTACTGAACTGCCTAGACAATAATAAAGTTTTAGGACTATTGCCCCACCAGTTGGCCCTGGAGTCCATTCCAGAGGGCAAGTACATAACCAATGATATCACCAAGTGGCCTCGCCTACAAGTATATGGAAAGATCAAATGCTCTCTTCTTCCCTGAGCCACACAAAACAAGGACAATTATCAGTTAGGACATAAGCTGTTTAAAGGTCAAGAGTCTAAAGACAAGACTTCTGCAATGAAACAATTACCACCGACGATCTCATGATTATCTGTAACGACACATCATGTGTCACAACGAATAGTGAAGTATCAATAATTTAGAGACAGTTAAGGTTGAAGTAACCAAGACTTGGTTGGCAATATTTCCTAGTCCTTGAAATAGATTGATTGTAGAATTTGGTTACTAATCATCATGATGTACCAAAATGCAATTCAGTACCAACATACTATAAACAAAACCTATTTTTTTTAAGACTAGAAAACATAGTTTCTGAAAGATTCAAGCCCGGACTCATTAACACTTAACTAAATATCACAGTCAACCAAAAAATATGGCTATGATGTAAAAAGACACATTAATCTAACTACCATGTAAACACCACACGCTACAGAGAAAATTTGAAAGAAAGCATCAAAAGGTGATGACAATTATCAACTCAATGCTTACTCAAAAAAAAATACTAAAGTAATTTTTGAAGAAACAACAATTGGGATAAAAATATAAAAAGGGACTTGCTAATTTTCAGCTGACTGAAAGTTTGAACAACTTTCAATCACTGCTTTGAGCCATCGGATCTAGATCCAACGGTTCATAATTATTATACAGATAATCCTATAAAAGAAAAATCAAAACACAAAGTAACAAACAATCAACTGAAAGCTTTCAGTCAATTGAAGGCTAGGAAATATGTTATAAAAATATTGACTGGCTTGTATCATTACTGATACTTCAACCATAAACCAGTTCTTCACTAATTGGTCAAAAGAGTGTATTACCACTCTTTGTTACCAAGTCACAAATAGAGGTCACTTAATTCAACTAATGAAGTCTGGGTAAATTTTGTACCAATATGCAGGGAAAGAAAAAGATGTCAGGAAGAAGTAAAGAGAAGAGATATGGCCATTGTGCTCGTCAGCGATACTAGTAATGATGTGTAAAATTATAATAGACCAAACTGACCAAGTACAGGGTAAACACACAGTATGTATGGAACTGAGCATGTTTCGCTTCTAAAAACTGATGGCAACAGAAACAACCATGAGCAGTGCTTGATTGCTAATACAAAAAAGAAAGTGGCACATTGAAACATCCCACTCAGAATAACTGCAGGCATCGTAATATATTGTTAAAACAAGGCTCTAAGGATTGGCCTCAAAGAACATAGCTCTAGCCTTGATTCCAAATAACACAGCTCCAGCCTTGATTTGAAAGAACACAGCTCTAGTAAGCAAATATTTGTTTGCTAGTTGTTATACTAAATATAGCTACATATCTAGATAAACAAAAGCAATATGAGAGTATGACTACTAGATAACTTGTTCTCAAACTTCTGTGGGCATGGAAATTGTGTCAGATCCCGATTAAATCTAGTAATCTCAAGTGTAAATATTGAAATAATATAACAGCATGCAGTAAACTCAAGTATAAATAGCCTGAAATTGGCTATGCATCCCAAAATCCCAGAAATGTTCAGCTATGTAGATTTAGATCTAAAACTAGCATATTCATTTCTTGTTTCTCATGAAGTCTGAGGCTTTACAATCAAACAGAGCTGGCACAGGCCGCAAAGTGAATGGTAATAATTAAAGGGATTAGCATTTAATTGTGAAAACAACTAAGAGACACTGGATCCAGTGAAACCGAAAAGTTTGATTTTAGTAGCATTCTGGTGATTAACAACACCAAGTAACAAGATAATGTCGGGGCTGTTCGTTTCCATGAGGTGCTAAAGTTTAGCACCTAAAGTTTGGACTAAACTTTAGCACCTCTTGGGGGGCTAAAGTTTAGCCCTCCTTTTAGCCTTTTTTTCTCTTGTGCTAGACTTTAGCATAACCTTTAGCACATCTGTTCGTTTCCCTTATGTTAAAGTGCTAAACTTTTAACACTTTAGTCCACTTTAGCATTTTAGGCTCAGGAAACGATCACCCTCAGATCACTTTAATTGTTGATGTTTCATAACATTCCAAAGTGGACTGAAAAACAACTGAACTTCTGTTCCCTTAAATTCTATAAACACCCTAAACATTACTTATTGTAGAATAACCAGAAATTCATAGAGGCCATAGAGGACAAAATCCAGGTCTCTTAGATCCAAAAAAAAAGTTGACTAGAAGATACCAAATGCTTTGTTCTAGGCATGTAATACTTGAGCAACCTGCCTAGTATAAAAAGAATGGAACATTTCACTTCTACCGTTTTATGTATAGATGCAACGGCATAAGGAGTATTAGTCAATGCACAGAGAGACAATGAAACAAGATACTGCATAATTCAAAATTAGAGTATGGTTTGTTAGGCACTGCAATAAGTCTTTTAAAAGTGCTTTTCTTTTAGGACCATAAGTTAATGGCTACAACGGGCATAAAGTTCCTGTTGCTGCTTTCAGATTTTCAAACACAAGGATAAAACACCAATATCAGATATGAATGTACTCCTCCCTTTCGTGTAAAAAAAAAATGTACTCTCCCCTAGAATCTTTTCAAGTCTCTGGGCAAACTAGAAAGAAACTTATAACTGAAAACCCATATGGAGTTTGCGGGCAAATAAAGAAAGAACTCTCAAATGTGTGATACTGAAGTTCTTTTGTCGAAGTTCTAAATAAGGTATGTTCATTACTTTGAGCAAAATAACCAACATATAATGTAAATTCAATACTTTCTCTTGTAATACTAAATAACCCTTTAGTTTATTCAAGTGTGCAGTACAAGTAGGGAAATGTAGCTAGCGCTGAAACAATAAAATATGCTGGAAGAGTGAAGGGCTCTGATGCTTACATGGTTAACACAGCAGCTACCGGAAAAGGCTGGGCCAGACGAGTAAATCGGCCACGTATTTTGAAAATCTGCCTCTGCTCCTTCACAACTGAACTGGTCTCACCATCATCCCCACTCACCATAGAGTAGGTGCGATAAACAATGCGTGCTCTGTCCGGCTTGGCCTCTGGACTGGGATCAAGGGATTGAATGTCAAAAGAAGTGAAGCTGTCCTTCCCCATGGAGCACAACAGCTGTCCCGGGACAATGCCTTTCGATGCCACTGGCACCTCAACAATGGACAGCTCTGTCTTCCCTGTATTTGTGTTTCTAGACAGAAAGACATCCATGTAATACACTGTAGCAGCGCCACCCTTTGCTCTAGAGCGGACAATGAAACGGCGACTACCGAGGGACACGGCTTGGCCAATGAAAGGCAAGTTCTTGTCATCCACCATCTCCCACTGCTTGGCATTCATGTCGAAGGCGCAGGTACCCTTGTCTTGTTGTGTCTCCGCCTCCACAGAGAGCAGGATATGGGAGCCGACAACGGCATAGGACGCAACACGGATCTTTGGTGGGTTACGGTACTCCAGCGGGTTGAGGCGGCATGGGAAGATAGGCGGTGGTGGCAGCTGGTGCCACCTGGAGCCGACCGTGCCGCCATCGCAGACCGTGCCGGGGCGAGCGCGTAGAGCTTGCCGCCGTGAGGGATCAGGACGGGGTTCAGCTTGGGGTAGACGAGGCGGGGACCCATCACTTCCGTGGCGGTCTTGGGGTCGTAGACGGTTGTCAGTGCCACACCGACGCCCACCATCCGGGGCCCGTACCGCGTCCTCACCGCGGCGAAGGACATGCCAGCGCAGACGTGAGACAGAGGGCGGGCGACGGCGCCGGCGGCGACCTCGACGATGGAATAGGCGGGTTCCTCGGATCCGTGCTCCAACACCATGTACACCGGATGCTTCGCAGCGGATCCTCAGAATTGGCCTTCTTCTTCTTGTTCCCTCGACGAACGCGAATAAGGCGAGGTTCCAGCACCGCCGCCACGCGGTCCTTGATTTTCCTCGTCTTCTTGTCCGGCATCGGCATCTTTCCTTTGATGATGGCAAATCGGATTCGCTTCTCTCGACAACGGTTGATAATCTGTTTCTGAGCTTGAGAGGCGAGAAGGGGGAACGAACAGAAAGGGGAAAACTGATTGGGAGAAACCCTAGTAGGAAGCTTTGTTGCTGGGCCTGGTGGGTTGATACCTGTTGATGGCAGCCTGGGGCAACACGGCCTAGCCCACACGAACTGATGAAATACTCTACTTGCCCCCGTTTAACTCGAATTTCTTTTGGTAATGACATTTTTTTTCCGCGAGTGGCACACTATTTATAATTAGAAAAAAGTCCACTTTTCTCCGACAATGCTTGCCATAAGTCCAGAGCGCCTCCTAATAATCTATATACATTTTATTAAAAGAGGTGAACACGTTCATATGATATTGCACAGTGTTGCTCAAGGTTATGTGAAAAAATAGGATTCTGTGGTGCATAAGGTGTTAACTTTTAACGTTAGTTTTTTATCATAATATAGTTTAATTTCACATCTGAGTAAAAATAAAAAAAAATTGATGTTGGCTTTTGACGTTGGTTTTTTTACCATAATATAGTTTAGTTCCACATCTGAGTAAAAACAAAAACGAGAGGGGTTGTTTCTCTCTTATCGGAATCCAATTACTATACGACTCAAACCTTCCATGTTATATAATGTAACATGGAGTCAAATACGGGAGTTGTTATCTGTCGCTTTGACTACACCAAACAACTGCTCGATCACCCCTAACTCGCGTCCAGTGGTAGAGCCACCAATATGGTCAGCTGCGACGGCCGCCACCAGTGTGCTTAGTATGTTTATATAATCGTCTTTCGTCTACTTATCAATGTCTATTATTTTTATATAATTATGACTTGTGAGCTGAAATATAGTGAATTTATACATATTCGATGATTATAGTTATAACTTTGGTCATATAATATTATTATACAATTATAAGTAGTGATAGGTTTGCCACAAGTAGATTTTAATCCTGGCTCCGCCACTGATCCTCGCCACCCGCTCCAGACCCTGTTGGACCACTCCCTCCAGCACCTCACGACGATGCACGTCGCGAGAAATGTCTGCCATTATTACTCTCGCGATGACGACAGCTGCAGACAAAATTTCTCAAAAGATCGCAACCGAACGAACTACGCATGAACAACATCGACTCAATGGCATGAAAATTATTTGTTCCAGTTGAGAAAAGGATACAGACAAAATCACCTGTTCTAATGGAGAAAATAATTTGTTCCATCAGAACAAAACATTTGTTCCAGCCCGTAAATCCACTTGATCCAAGCACAAATAACTTTTTCACAAGCATATTGAGTATGCAGGCAAACGTGGAAGAATGCTGGGGAGCTGGGAGGCGCCAGCTTCGAGCTCTCCATTACTGATCTGAGTAACAAGAAATTTCTTGCCTGAGAACAGGACAGAGGAATAAGAAAGACATCAATTTGATATGTTTAAAATTTCAACAAGAAATTTCTTGCCTGAGAACAGGACAGAGGAACAAGAAAGACATCAATTCAATATGTTCGAAATTTATTGCCTAAGAAGGAAGAGAAGATCATTTCAAACTTATTTTACTCATCAAAAGACTTTACTATGAAACAACGAAGTAGTAAAGCCCGTGACAACGCACGAACACATTACTAGTAATATAGACCAATCTCAATGCTGCCTTTCAATTTACAGTTACCAACGTTGTCACGTTAGATGTTTGCTCTTTAAAAAAGAGAATGAAACTATCTCTCGTTTATTTTTATTTTACAATTTCATATATTTGATAGAACAATAATTATTGCATGGTGAGATGATCAAATATGTCATATAAAATGTGAGAGATGAAAAGGAAGAGTCTCAATTCACTTTTATTTATCTTTCATCCTCTAGGAAAAAGTATAAATTATCTTTTTTAGAATTAAATGTGAATAAAAGGACCAATGAGACTAGCCTAATAATATATAAAACCAATTGTTTAACCCCTTGGTTTTGCTAATCCGAAGTATTGTTCACCTATTTTTTTGTCTCTAAAACTAAAACCGGTTTTGCTGATCTGGCATTGGGGTTAGGTACTTTTGACAGGTTATCATGCCACGTCGATGCCCAAGCTTTTTCATTCCCTGAAGGCTCCTGTTCGTCAGAAGGTTAACACTCCCGGATCGATCTGTTCGCCTCCCTCGCTCGTGCTACTTTGTGGCACTCTGTATGTTGAATGAATTACTCTTATTTTTGTGCTTTATTGTAGGATTTGTTCATCAAACTTGGGTTAAATCAAGATTGCTGAAACTTGTAGTCGCCCATTCTGCTCGTCCTTCTTCACTGCTTGCATGAGCGGCCCAATCATTTGAGCTCAAGCGCAGGTCATCGCAACGGAACTTCATCTTCCATTTTTCCTGCTTCTTAACTTCTAAGACTGACTCTAACAAGTCATTGCAAATCCATTTTTACATCATGAACTAGCACTGTGTATCATGAAATCCTCTCCAATAGATGAGCCAAACTGGACAGTCACTTTACATCAGAGGAGAGATAAGGACCGGGCTAGAGAGCGGCTACGTCGTGGGTGGGTTGCGCGGGGCCAAGCGGGAGAAGGCGGCGCGGTGGCGGCGAGCGAGTTGCTAGCGACGGCGGGTGGATAGTGGGGCTGTGACGGGAGAAGGCGGCGACGTGAGGCTGGGCGGAGAAGGCGGTGGCGCCGAGCGAGCTGCTAGTGGCAGCGTGGGTGGACAGCGCGCGAGACGACAGCGTGGGCCAAGCTGAGCAGGCTGTGGTGAGCGACGCGGTGTCGGGTGGAGCAGGTGGTGGCGGCGGACGAGCCGCTGGCATCGGCACGGGGCCGAGCGGAGCAGGCTGTGGCGATGCAGCCGTGGCGGGCCATAGGTGGGCAAGCTACTGGTGCCGGCGAGGAGGCGAGGAGACGGGCAGGCATCGACGAGGAGGGAGATCGGGGAGGCGGGCACGCACTCTCCCATTCATCTCCTCCTCCTCCTCCTCCTTTGTTCTTCAACTCCGAGGAAGAAGAAAGGCATGAAGGCGTTGATGGCCTCCAGCTCGGGCACAGGCAAGGAGCCCGGCTCGGCTTGGCGCGTCGTGGGCCTCGGCGGTGGGCGCTGCTCGGGTGGCCTTGGCGTCGGCCTCGACTCGGCATGGCGACGAGGCAAGGCGAGACGACAGAGCCAGGCAAGCGCACATGGCGAGGCAGCACAGCCATGCAAGCAAGCGCGGCTCATGTGTTTGATGAAATGATTGAGTGACAACACGGGATGCTTTTGTGATTTGCAATAGGTCTATTGGAGATACTACTATTTAAAGGATATGCAAAACACTGTATATGAGAGGTAAACCTTAATTTGCCTCTTAAAAATAGCTCTCCTTGTTGGAGTAAACCTAACTTCACACAAAGAGCTTCTTTCAATACTCTCACATCGTCCCTGTAATCACCCTGTTCAACAGCTTCAAAAAAAAAACACTCTGTTCAACCCGAAACTTTTCAGTTCGAGTGTCAGTTCAGTGTTTACCCAAAGCAATGCAAGACAACTGTCCGCATGAGCCATGGGCCCTATTGCAGCAGCAGAACTAAAAAGTTTCGGCTGCTAGCGCTTTGTGTGAAGTTTCACTCAATCTCCCGTGTGGATAGCGCTTTGTGCTAGTTAAGTGTTTACCCAAAGCAATGCAAGGCAACCGTCCGCATGAGCGCGCAACCAAGCTTCACGATCGGCGCTAGCGCTGCCCGTCTTCCGGATCCTACGAGCAGCAGAGTACGCTATCAAAACAGCAAAGGTGGAAAGGACTGGAGCCCCCACGACAGCAAGGACGTGGCCATGGGCAATGCACATGGCGCGGCTGTGAACATTCTCCAACAGAGAAGACAAAGGAGGAGGTATTTTTGCCTTGGAGGAGAGAGAAAAGCTAAAAATGGACATTCTCTTTCTTCGAATGAATTTGACCAGTACACTGGGCTGCGACACGCGGCAAGGCGAGCAACGGCGCGCAGGGCAAGCGGCGGAGCGCAGGAGAGGATGACACCGACGAAGGAGGGAGGCGCGGCGTCGGTGTGGGGGAGGGCGGCGCCGGTAGGGGAGGGAGGCGCAACGCGCGACAGGGGAGGGAGGCGCCGCACGCGGGTGAGGGCAACGCCGGCAGGGGAGGGAGGCGCGACGCGTCACCGGCGGAGGAGGGAGGAACGACACGCGGGGGAGGGAGGCGTGTCGTCGACGGAGGAGGGAGGCGCGACGCGCGGGGGAGGGAGGTGCCAGCGGAGGAGGGTGGCGCGGCACCGGCGAGGGAGAGAGGCGCGGCGCGCGGGGAAGGGCGACGCCGGCGGAGGAGGGAGGCGCCTGCAGAGTAAGGTGGTGTGGCGCCGACAGGGAGGGAGGCGCGGTATGCAGGAGGACACTGCGATTTGCCTTTGCAATTTAGCTATTGGCTGTTAGAGACATCAAATAAATTTGCCTCTTCTAATTACTGTTTACAAGAAACAAATGGCTTTTGCCTCTCCAATTTGCCTATTGACGGTTGGAGTCAGCCGTACTCACGACTTGTGATAGGAGGACATGCAAAATGGGGAGTCAATCTGGAAACCCTATTAAAGTGAGTTTTTTTTTTTGCTGGTTCCTAAATTTTAGAGTAGATATACATTTATGAGCCTCCACTAGAGATCCTCTTAAGGCATCTCTAGTGAGGCATGCAAAATTGAGATCTTAAATCTTATTTTTGCAAGTTCAATTGTAAAATTTAGGAGGTCAAACTTGCAATCAGCTCTACTAAAACACGCATTTCTAGTCCCTATCAACTCATGGGATTCACATGTCAGAGAAAAAAAGGGGAAATCTCCTCTTCTCCAACACGATGTCCTCCATACGTGTCATCACCCCCACCCACTGCTCCATCGCCCGTGCCCAACCTCCTTCCCATCATCGCGCGCCCGCCCGCTCGTGGCCGCCATGCCGCTTGTCAAGGACAAGGTGAGGCTACTGTTATGGCGCTAGCCCGTGCCCGCTCCCAGCGCCAAGGACAAGATGGGCCATCGCCACAGAGGGATTTGAATAGGGGGTTGGTGCTTGTTGCGACCATCGTGCATGCCGAGGCCGCGCCCTGCCCATGTTTGTCGCTACGCCTGCTTGCAAAGGCGGAGCTAGGAAAAAATTATGGCAGGTGCATCCCTATGGAGAAATTGGAGTTCTTAGTTGCTTATATGGTGAAAAATTGGTTGCACAAGGCTAAATTAACTTTGAGCCGGGTGCAGCCACACCCAACAGCCACAACGTCGCTCCGCCACTGCTTGCTTGTGCTTATCATGCCCGTGCGCCCTCGCCTATGCTTCGGTCCGTCGATAGCCCCCGAGTTGCTCCGACCCGCCACCAGGCCCTGAGCTGCTCCGACACCGGTCCACGGCTGCGCTGCTTTGCTGCCCTCGCCCGCGGCATCTCCTCACCGCTCTCCTCTCCCGCTCGCGCCCCCCTCCGCTATTGCAAGATCAAAGAGGAAGAGAGCTTGGCGGGGGAGAGCTCGGAGGGGGAGGAGAGCTCCGCCGCCCGCTCACCCTCGGCGCTGCCCGCGCTCGAGCCACCCTCTGTCAGCGCGTGTGCTCCGCCCCTGAGGCCGCCCTCCACCGGCGATCGCTCTCCACCACTGCTATGCTCTATCTACACGGGAGAGAGAGAGAGGGAGAGGAGCGGGGAAAGAAAGGAAAAAAATGATAAAAGTGTGAGGCCCATGATTAAGAGGAAGATAGAAGACTCCTACTCCTATTATAATAGACACAAATTTAGAAGGACATATAGAATAAGAGTCAGTTTAGTAATCTCACTGAGTTCTTTTAGCTGTGGTCCTAAATTTAGAATGGAGACTCGTTTAGATGCTCTTAGCCAGTGGACACGGACGGGCTTGCGCATCGCGCGCCGGCAAGAGCTGCCTGTTGATGCAAGCGTCGACATGTGTGTATTCGCGTGCTCGCAAATGAGGAAGCGTTTGAGCAAGCATCACGTATGCCCAGCCTGCTCGCTGCTTGTAACAAATTAGCAAGTTTGATCGTGTTTGAGACCAGATATGATATTGCAGATGGTAAATAAATGTACAATTCCATCCATTTTACTTCAGTATATGCAAGCGTTATTATATATAATTTCACCTTCGTTCGAACCATTTTACATCTCTAATCAAATTTGTTTCGTGAATAGTAAATCTCCCAAACAAATGCAGTCTTTTATCATTGAGAATCAACAATCTTTTAACATTCAATTTGGTACTGTATAAATTTGTTTAAAGTAGTCTAAAATATTTAAATATCTCCAACAAAATAAATAAGTCCTCTAAAACAGTCAAGAACAGTGTGTCTTCTCACATCTATAAAACTAATAATGTGAGTAAATAAACAGCTTCATTCAAATTATATAACTTGGATTATAATCTAGATTATATAATCTAGTTGGAAACTAAATAGGATTTTGATACGATTGTTACGAATAAATATTAGAACTTGCTATTTTTTAGTTGATTGAAAGTTTGGATAATTTTTAATCACCATTTTGATTCATTGGATATGTATCTAATCATTTACACTTATTATACAGATAATGCTATCGAAAATAAAATATAAAATAACAAACCATAAGAGTTTTAAAAAATATGATAAAATTAGACCAGGAAGTACTGTTAGCAAGTCTGGGCCCATACACATGATGAGACTAGTCCGAAAAGAATGGACTCTCTTCGGGAACCACTCCTTAGGCCATTCTCAGTACATGATTTCATTTCGTTGTTTCCAAGAGTATCATGTCATTATGTAATTTTTGAAATGATAAATAAAATTAGATCTCTCAATACAAAATTTTATTTCACGGTTTCATATGTTAGTATATCATTTAAATATTTCATCCAAATAACCAATGAGAATTGATAAATATGTAGAGATGAAACTCAAACACTCTTAATAGAGTTTCATTTCAGTTTCAAGATTTTAGTAACCGTATACATGTAGTTTCATCTCCATAAAACTTATTTCTCCTCTCTTCTTATAAAATTCATGTCACCATATCAGCTTCATCTATGTGATATATCATTTAATAAGAATGAAACCCAAATGTAACTACATTGATTTTGGCCTTATCCGTTCTCCAGCCCTAGCTTGCGCACCGGCGACTGCGGCGGCGCGCGGAGATGGCGAGGCGGCGCAAGAAGCCAAAGCTGCAGACGGCGGCTGGACATCCAATCCCACAACAGACCTCGCGTATCAGCAGCTGTGATATGGGGCCTCCGTCGGTATACTTGGTGGTAGGCCATGGAGTCACTCGCCCTGCCTACTCCGTGTTTTAGGTGAACCCTTTTCCAGACGACGCCGGCGATACCCCGGTGCCTTTCCCACCCCCTCTCGTCCGTCTGGATGCCAAACAGTGCATGTCTTTCGTCCCCGTGCGGTCGAGGCACGGCCCGTGGATAGTCGGTGTCGGCGGCAACACAGCCCGGGACTATGGCCCGGAGACCATCGTCTACAACATCAAGACGGGGGACGTGATCCTGGGACCAAAGCTTTTGTCAACCAAGTCCTACCCTGTGGTGTTACCGATCGGCGACAGGATCCTGGCACGCAAACCTTCCGTGAAGGGGGAGGTCAATTTCGTGCCCTGGTTTGAGGTGCTCGATCTCTCCCAGGCCCAAGTGGCCGATGGTCATCTTGTGAGTTGCGAATGGAGGCCCCTGCCGCGGCCGCCCTTCTTCCCTGGGAACTCACCCCGACGCAGTACCTCTTTCCGCCGGAGGTCATCATCAAATCCTATGTGGTACTAGGCTCCTGCATTCTGCTATCAGTTACTGGGCAGACGGGCACGTACATGTTTGACACGGTGACGGAGCAATGGGCGAAGCTGGACGATGGGGATCTGCCGTTCGCTGGAGGTGCCACCCCACATGGACACCTATTCCTGGGCTTTTCAAGATCCAGCAAAGAAATCACTTTGTACAAGATCGCAATCTGCGCCTCTGCTGCAAGCCCAAGCATCAAAGCAGAGTGTTCATCCTTGTCAATTGCTGAGTTTCGGGTGGTGGCGGACATGGAGGCTGGGGAGCATGTTGCTAGCAGCGGCAGATTTGTTTCGCTTGGTAACCATGACAACCCTGGCTTCTGTTCATTTAGATGTTGCAGCAATAATACTGCACCATTTGATTTTGAACATACGCGGGAACTTGTCACCATGAGAACGTACACATCAGAGTCACAAGATCAACTCGAGTCTACAAGGGCACTACTGATCTCTAAGCGATGGAAACAGGTTTATAGCATCTGTGATACGACCCGGCGACTTACTTGTCCTTGCCTGGAAGATGTGATGTCCTTATGAGTAAGCCCTTTTGACACACTTGGTTTCTTGGAATTCACTACTTCATAAATCTTGTTCCATTATAGTTACAGCATATTTTTTCTTCAAACCTATTATGTGCTCATTAAAATGAGAGTTTTGTTTTTTTTTAATTTTCATGCTGCCTTGTTAATTCCTGTCGTGGTCACAACAACTGTAACATGTTTTTTTTTTTTTGCCTTTCTACCCATATAGATTATGAGAGTGCTCAGTTCATATATGTGTTTCGGTTCTTGGTTAGAGGGACATCGTTGTCAAAGTTGTGGGGCTCTAGCCATCAATGGCCTGCGTAGTCAATAGATAGACCTTAGTTCTCAAGATAATTTTCTAGATTTAGTTTCAGTAAGCTAACATAAATGCCTGACTGTTGTTATTGTTGCTTCCTTTGCATTTGTATGTTCAATTAAAAGTAGAGGGATGAAAACTACCAAAAGGAAAAAAAAATCTAAAACAACCCACCTTATATTTATTCCACCATGTTAAGAAATTATTGAGTAGCACATTTCTCTAATATTTGTGACTTAACATCAAGATTATTTTCTTTTTTGGTGGGGAACATCGTGCCTAGATCCTTTTTATTGAAAAAATGGATAGTTTTGTTACATGTTTGGTTTTTATATTCACCCCCTATTCATGGGTATCTTTTCACGATAAATGTTCGGAGCGCTGCCGTTGCATTAAGAAAAAAAAAAGCTGTGTCAATACAAGGTACTTTTCATGGTATCTGCCTACACCAAGAGTGCTCATAGGTAGAATGATACATGAAGCAATACAATATTATGCACCTGCTTGTGTGCAACCTGAGCAGGGCATATATATTCTTTATCATCCTGCACTTTCATGCTCCTTGTGTATGCTCCTGAAATGCTAGTCGTCTAAGTGGGACTTCTTCCTTTATCTTATATGCCACCTGCACCGCACTCATTTCTTTTGCATAAAAGATTCTTCTTTTTTCCTTTCTTCCACCACATGTAAAATGCTGGCCACTTCCCTCTTCTTTCTAGGTATTCATGGTAGTTTTTCTTGTAATCTGATATTGTAGTGTGGTGTTTGCTGTTTTACACAAGAAATGGGTAGGCTTAGCTCGTAGTTGATTAAATCAATAATATTTTGATAGGCATACTGCTTGTACTGAAACAACAGAGTGATATAAATCTAGTTAAAATTTAGTGGTTGATTTTAAGGATAAAGAGGTATTCCATTAATTCAAAGATATGATACAAAGATGGGATAAAAGTTGTCCCATTGAAAGCTTGCTAGTGCAGTTGCACTGGACATGCTAGATTGTGATTCAAGGCCATACAAGAAATTAGACAGGATGTTGTGACAGGCTCCTGTCATGCTTGTTTGGCTAATCCATCAGCTTGTGAGTTGTGCTTTGTTGAAATCTTTTCACTGAGCAGAACTGCTTGTGAGTAGAAGCACCGGCCGTAGTGACCAATGGTCCGGCTGATGTACGGGTCTTGAATTTATAGATTTAAAGTCTAAAAAAATATGCTTATTGATTGTATCATTTGTAAAATGCTCCCTTGCAGCCTACAGTGATAGTGCTGCATGGATTTTATTGAATTGAAACGCTCATATTTTTGTTTTATTTTGTCATGTTTACTTCACAAGAGGACATTGTTGTGCAAGCTACCAATCGTCTTTTGGACTTAGTTCTCGAATCATTGTTTCTTTCAGTGTGGGCTAGTGTTCGAATAACCGGTAATAACCGGCCGGTTAACCGGGTTAACCGGTCCCGGCCGGTCGTGCTAACCGGCCGGTTAGCCCCAGAAAACCGGACTTGGTACTTTAACAATTCGGTTAACCGGTCTGTTTTTCACCAAACTGAACCGGCCGATCAATCCGGTTATTCCAACCTTGGTGTGGGCTGCCTTTGTTCTGGTATTTTGGGTTACTCCATTTTGTTTTTCATAACATTCACCAGGAAATGATTACTCTGTTTGGATTCAGCATTTTTTCATGTAAACACCCAAATAGGGCTTATTAATAGATATTTCAGTCCTACAATGAACTCAGCCAATGTTTTTGTAGTGTATATTGAGTACTTCCTCTGTCTGGCTCATTTTAAAAGGCACGACATAGTTTAAAATTCAAATTTTTAATAAATTTAATCAACAATTAGACTTACAATATGTGATTTGCCATTAGATTCACATTTCAGTGTACTTCCATATGGTTATCATTTGGCATCTAGAAACAATATACGAAAAAGAAATTTATGGTCAAAACAGAACTTAAAAACCTGCCCTGTCAAACCGTGACTTGTAAAATATGGGATGGAGGAATTGTGCAGTTCGTCTTGAAATAGAAGGTTGTTCTGGTTAGTGTAACAGTTTCATGCAGTTTTGGATGCTCTGAACTTTCTAGTATACTGAATTCGAATTATTTTGTGGTTTCTACAGATGCAGCTCGATGATGGAGCCACCTGGAGCATTTAGAGTAGAGCCAAGGAGTATGGGACCTTTAGAATGTCTATGTTATCGTTTGAGCTAATTGTTTTTAATGGAGTTACTGTGTAATATTATCACAAAATGTAGCATATCTTCTTGTCGACTGAAATTGTGGTTTAGGTTCTCCAATTGCAAGTAGAGTCTGTCAACATAACACGATTTGACTTAACTTCAACTTTGCGATCGTGCTAATTAAGAAAAAGGTGTACCATAGCATTAGCTTGCCATATTTCCTAGTTTTTAATCAACTGAAAGCTTTCAGTCAATGGTTTGTTACTTTATGTTTTAATTTTTCTTTTATAAGATTATCTGTATAATAATTATAAACCATTTAATCTAGAACTAATGGCTTAAGAAGGTGATTGAAAGTTGTCTAAATTTTCAGTCACCTTAAATTTAGCAAGTCCCTTAGTTTGCTTAATTAATTTCTATGAACTGTAAGAGCTTGATGACGCATAACTTCTTTCGTTTGGTTGGAGGGCAGGGTGCATGGGAGATGGCGGCTGTGTTTTTTTTTTTTTGACGCCTCTCATACTGGGTACAGTTGTAGCATTTGTTCATGAACACACTCACACCACCACACATGCATCTACACACACAGATCTACAACTACACTCAACACAACTAAAGTCGCGTCCTTTTTGAAATCGACGAAGCTGTAAAACTTCGCAGGCAGTGGGGACGTCGCACTCCTCTGTAGCATCACGCGTGAGAGGCTGCAGAAATTATTATGGGGAAAAACCCCGGTGAGGTCACGCGCGTCGAGCTCAGCGCCTGAACCCGCGTCGGCAAGGAGTGACCCTGCGCTTGGCTGTTTTTTTTTTCAGGGGTGAGGCGGTCTGTTTTTTTGTTTGGTACATGCTGATTGGGCTGACCAAGTTTTTGTTTAGCTAGCGGATTAACATGGATGTGTTGGATGTGGTTACTAAACGGATAAGCATAGATGTGTTGGATCATACAAAGGTGAGATCTTAAACATGCAACATCAATATTTGTAGGCAGTTTTTGTTCCTGGACATCACGACTTTTTGGTTTTGGCTCCTAAACCCTGTAAAATGCGGTCTTTGGGAAAGACATTGTGAAATTATGAAAATTTGTTGTGACACACTTTTGCAACATTAAGTGATTTTTCAGTATTTTTAACTCCTTACTCAAAATATATTAGAGTTTAAAACTTTATAAGTGATACAATGCTCTTTTGGCTATTCATACGTATTTTTAATTGATATTTTTTCATTATTTCCATAGTTTGATTTACAAAACAAATGTTTTTCATAATGAAAAGTTATTTAAACATTAGGAAATTTATCTATTAGAAATATGACTAGATAGCCAACACAATATTATATTAATGTACAAAGTTTGAACTTGCAATATATTTTGAGCAAGGAGATAAAAATATTAAAAAATCATGTGATATTCTAAAAGTGTGCCATAATAAATTTCCACGATTTAATAATATTTTTTCACAAAGATCGACTCTTGCGATGTGCATAAACCAAAGTCACGGTGCATGGGAGCAAAATTTGTCATATTGGTATATCATCCAAGCACATAATTATGAGTTTTAATAATCATTTGATGATGAAGATATAGTCACTTACCTAACAAGTTTAAGCTTTGCACAAAGTGCAAATTTAACAATATAATCTAAGGGCGGCGTTACTTCGAGGCGCAACGAAAAAACAGCAGGGCTGAGTTTTAGATGAGAATTGTAATAAAGCAGCGCATGAGCATAACAAGTTAGTCTCTCTCGCGCGTCCTGTATTAAAATCCAATTTTGGTTGTTCTCCCTTGATTTTTTTTAATTTTTTTAAAAATGTACCAGAGCAATTCTCTTATATTAAACACAATATAAATATGATACTAGCAACGTAAAAAAAAAACTCGACCCACGGAGGATAAGACCACCCTCGAGACATTGCATTAAGAAGAAGACCTTCTCACGTAGGCCGAGAAAATCCCCGAACCCCTCTCCGTCCCTTACACGAGTGCCACGTGATACTTGTGAGAGCCGGGCCGGCGCTTAGCACCGTTACCCACGACCGGATCGGGCCTTAACCCGTGTTTTGAGATTACGGAGAGGCGAGGAGATTTTTTTAACCCAGGCCATAATTCGTCCCCTCTGGGAATCGAACCTGGGACCTGAGAGGTGCTACTCGAAGCCCCAACCACTACGCTGAAGGCCCTTTCGCTGATACTAGCAACGTGTCTGCCCGTGCGTTACTATGGCCTTAAAAAAACTTATTCTTATATGTAAACCGTGTGTATTTTATTTAATTATTCTTTTTTCACCCTCTTGAAAGCTCAAATCAACCCCCTTCTCTTCCTTTATAGCGTTACTACGAACACAAATTCTTCATGTGCTCTCTGTTGATTGCCCTTTCGTACATGGTCTCACATCTATCATGATTACTCACGCATGCATGAGCAAGTATAAAATTTTCAAAAAATAATATTATGTTTTATTACCAAAAAAATCAATGACGGGATAGCATAGATTAATAGAATTCAACTTGTTTAGTTGAGTTTTACGGAGACCAAAGTTTGGAGGGTCAGGAACTTCTTTGGTTTCATCATCAGAAGTGTATTCCCAGCCAAGATAGGACTTGACTATAGTGGCTGCACTAGACGGCCGATAAAACTAGTTGCGATGGTGTCACATCCGATTTTAATGATAAAAACCGAATGCATTTGGATGTATGCACATAATCAATTTTTCACGCACACAAAATAATTATTAGACGATGTAATCACGTGAGTCAAGGAGATAAAGATAGTTAAGACTTGTTTTTTTCAAAAACAGAATGTACACTCCTATAATTTGAATGAAAAGATTTCAATTTTCTCAAAATAACTTGAAACTAAAAAACTAATAATATTAAAATGAATAAAGACAAACGAAATAATTTTATTCATTTTAAAAGGTTTTGATACAAAACTGAAAACTTTTATGGCATAAAGCATTTTTTAAAACCCAATTAAGTTCTTTGTTAATTTGTAAAGATTACAATAAATATTTCTAAAATTTGAGAAATCTAAATATATTATTTAAAAGTAGTTTACATTCTAAAATAGAAAATTTGGTATGTGACATTCCTCAAGATCACGGAGACGGCGACCTCGATAGATCTGCCTCAAGCTCTCAAAGGTGGGAGGAGATTAGGAAGGGGAGCCCACGGTGATGACCTTCGGCACGTCTTCTTCCACTGCTACAATGACCTGCTTCCCATGAGCCTGCAGTACCGGCAATGACCTTCCTGAGCCGTCGACTACGGTTGGGAGAAGATTGAGGTGGGGAGGAATAGGGTCAAGTTGGGAGTAGATCGGAGAGAGGGAGTTCAAACCATAAAGGATCTGATTTCTATGTCAATATATATAAGGCATAGTTCTATAGGAAACTAAGAATGTTAATTATTCTGGGATTTTGGAAGATGCTAGAACGCCAATAAAAAGAAACAGAGGAAGTATTATTCATGTGATATGACAGATTTTTTTTTTACGACTCTGTGATACAGTCCTGTTTGGATACTCTAACAGTGCTAGAGGTTATAGTTAGTTTCTAGCTCGTGACTAACTCTAAAGTAACTCTAACTCTTGAGGTGTTTGGATTTAAATATTAGATTGACAATAAAGGTACTGATGTAATCATTTGCCTCCTTTGAGGATAAAGAAAAAATTAACTTTTCAGTGGACCCTATTCAAACTAGTTTCAATTAGCACCTCTTGGGTAGGATAATTTTTTTGGGTGAGTTAGATGTAACTAGCCTAAATTAACCCTCCCTGTTTGGAGATTTTAGGGCTAGTTGTGCCCAAACTAACTCTAACTCATGGATCCAAACAGAGCCACAATATGATAGATTATGTTTCATGACTTTGTACCTGCGCTGAGTCTGAGGTTTTATTTTCTTAATATGAGAGTTTTTACGGTAGTTTCAAATAATTGTGAACCGTCTTTTTTTTTCCAGGGAAGCCATTCTCCTAGCTTTATTGATTTGTAAAAACAGTTACATCATTTGCAAGAGCGGCTAAAATAAAATTGGGTGGTTCATCTGACCACATACAAGATATGAAAGAAAAGCACTCTCTAGCAAGTTCATGCGCTACCTGGTTAGCCTCCCTATTACAGAATTCAATAGTAATGGAATCAAATTCCCGTCACAATATTTTGCATTCGTCGTAGATTGCACTTGCTGTAGATGCTGAAAAACCTCCACTCTTCATTGTTTCCACTACCTGCATACAGTCTGATTGTACCATTAATCGGTTACATCCCTGTTGTTATGAACCATCCATTTAAGTAGATCTTAATGAGCTCTTGTATCATAGGGTGTAATACATCTATTATTAATTATTAGAAATAAGATTTTAGATTTTGTGATTTTGTTTGTTATACTTGTAAAAAACAAACTATTGTAGTTGCCGCGTGCACTTATGTGACAAACATGTACTTGGCAAAATATACACACATGCAACGTGCATGTGAACAAAAAATAGACATCATGGTTAAAACACATGTGGGTGTATGCGTATCATTAGAAACACCGACCATGTATTCTGAACTTGTGGTTAGGAAATAGTACATCATGACAGGCGAAAAAAAAGGTAACATGTATATGTCTGTTTTGATATACCATATAACAAAAAATATGTTAAATTATATTTTGAACAACTCAATCATCAATTAGATCTCTATATAAATATTACTTGGCTGCCTAATGATAGATTGGATCGATCACATCAAAAAAAAAAAAGATATGGTTTCTCTTTTGTTCAACATTGATAGATCTATCAATCCAAAAATAGGACCTGGTAAATCATGCAACATAACAGAATTTTAGGGACAAAATATGGAACCGGCAAATTAGAAAGATAAAATAAAAATAGACAGAAAATAAGCCCGGTGCAAGAGAACTTTTCTTCTAAATCAGATAATTTCATTTTTTATTTAACTTTTCTTCTAAAAATCAAAGATTGAAATTTATTTCTTATTTTACAGCATTGGTGCAAGAGAACTTATGTGGGACTACCGTAAAAAAGCCCTTTAATATACCTGGAGGAACAGATCAACAACTACTACCCTTTGCACGCCACCTAGTATTATACTATATGCGGTAAAGGAGCCAAAATATACCGCCCACAAAATAGGGCATTCCATGACGTCTTTTGAGAATGGGTCGGGTACGACTACGACCTAAATCCCCCGATCCCACACCCCCACCGGCGTTGGTGACTCCGATCCAGCAGGCAGCATGCACGGGCCTACGGCGAGCAAGGCTGCTGCATATGCCGGCCGTCCACTTTGCTTCTCATGAAAGACACTGCCGAGCGCTCGCGCCGGCCATCATGATGTATGGATCTCATCTCCCTCGATCCCTCTCATGTGTGTGTGACAGTTCGTTCGACGCACGCAATCCTTGATTTCCAATGGCCGATGATTGTTTCATTCTTACACCTTCCGTATCTCTTGTACTAGGAGTAGATCCTTCGATGGATGGGGCTGGCGGGATATGGTAGTCAAGCGCCCGACAATATCCTGTTTATTTGCCAGTGCCGGAAGACAAAAGGTCAGGAGACTTTTCGACTTCAGATGATAAGAACCAGATGTCTCCAAACATTTTAGAACTTCTCGCTCCTTATTAGTATCATTTTAATTTTCATAGCCCGATTCAGTGCCCGGAGCTAACCAAGAGCCTGAATGGACTTTGGTGATTGGGTGCACCTTAAATATTCTGGTATTGCAAGTGACAACATCTTTAGTTTCATATTTGCCACGACGTTCATCTCACAGAGGATTTACTGGAAGAAGAGGCAGATTGTGTTCGGACACAAGTTCCTAACTCCTTGGAGAGGTGTGATTTCTTCATTAACCTCTGAATTTAGGGAAAGGCTAGTGTGATCGAAGAAAATATGACATGTAAAGTGATTGTTCTTATTCCATCCTGACCGAAGTACAATATAAGCTATTATTAATACCCAAAGTTGCTTTTCACAATCTATTATCTTTTTCTGGGGTTGGCTGAACATCAAAGAACACAACTTAAAATTTGCAATGTATTAATGTGTTTGATTTATTCTAGCAGATAAATTGCCAGTTGCATATATTCTTACACGAACTGTTTCAATGAGAAGTGTAGCAAACCTCTAATCTGACAAAGGTGTTGAAATCACCACCATCAAGTAACTGAAATGTTTCCTTCAAATAATAATAATTGGAGAACAGTTTTGCACCACAAGGCAGCTATAATATTCCTGATGGGTGCATGATATTGTTGAACGCCAACTTGATGTTACCTAACAGGAATGCAAGAGATGGGATAAACTTGAAGATAACATTATTTGATCATAATTCTGGATGGGAAGAAGGTAGAAAATTCATTGGACGAATCTATTGTGAATTGCTGCAGTCTAGAGCAGGGCAACTGATATATAGAGAAAAAACCTTGGTTCGTGAGTTTGGGGAGAACGAATTTGTTTTAATTTGACACTGCTATGTGACCTTGTTTCAGAGTAAAAGTGCAGGCTTATCACATGACCACTGGTATTACTCTCTATCAGGAAGGGAATTTAGAGAAATCCATATTAGAAACAACTTGACAGATCATTTTTTCTCTAGATTCGATTTATATGGTATCTACATAACCTTATTTTGTAATCATGCCTAATTTTTTTCTTCAGATCTTGTAATAAAACAGTGAGGGTTCTCAAGCACTACTAAAAATATATTTATTTTATTGCCAATACGCATTGGCATCACTTGTATATGGTGTAACATGCCCCAATTTAGGTGACCTATATAGTTTTTAAAATATTGCATTTCTTTGTTGACTATTAATTGTTGTTAACAGGTTATGTATAGCATGCATATCTCATCCAGTGCAATGATTTAAGACATGGAGGAAATGATCAAAGTTTTAGCTAAGGCCACGGCTTAAAGGCGAGATATTTCTCTCAGAATATATGCTTCATGGTCTGGCCAGGTATTCCTAACAGCCTAACTGCATTCTCCTATAATGTTAGTAATTTAAGTATATGCACACTGATTTTTTTTTCGAATTTCACAATGAGCCATCTAATTTCCTATCAACATTTTGATTTGTAATTACGCACTGGAAAAGGAATATCTTCCAATTTAAATGCTACAAGGCCAGGATAGTAAGCTTGTATATTATAGTTTGCCCACGTCTTCCAATTTAAAAGATAGAGTTTCGATGCAAAATGCACCATAAGACCTAGTTTGCCCACGTGTGGAACCATCCAGGGGAGGGGGGGGGTTGTTTTGATCCCCTCCCATCCGGGGGATGTAAACTTGCTGTGGTGTTAATTTTAATCATGTTACACATATGCAATATGCTACCTTGGTCAGAAAAGACATATGTGACCAGTCCTAAAGATTTAACTAGGCACAGGCATGTGGATACACGTCAAATAACAAAATTACAACAAAGCAACCATTGCTCTGTAATAGGCATCATGAAAAGAAAGAAATTCTAATGCCAACTTTCAAGTGTTCTATTCTGGACAGCTTTTTTAAGACAACATCTTTTGACAAGACTACTTCCTCTTGTTATATGCACCCTTTTAGTATCAGCATCAAGATAAAAGAAGTCACTGACATTTAGCTAACTATAGTGATTTTTCTTTATAGTAGAAAATAAATGACATGAACTGAGTGTACAATAGAAAATAAGCAATGTACCATATTATTATCTCATATGGTCATACCATATTGCAAAAGAATGCCATTCACAACATGGCGACAAGCAGTCTGCTGGGATACATTATACAACATTCATTGAACCAGTCAAACACTCTTCAACTTTTGTTGCTTCGTAGGAATTCTACACTAAATATTACATTAACACAGAATTAGACTGGATGTGGCAACTAAACAAAACGTCAACAATATAAAAAGATGAAGGAATTGCACTATGAGTGCAGATTTTTGTGCTTCGTGAGTCAGTGACCCCTTGCATCGGACCGTAGAAGCAGGACACCTGCTTGGAGATACGAGTCAACATTAACGATTAACAAACTGACACCACTGCAACACTCTAAGCTTATTACCTAGGTAGTATCCACACAACAATCAAAAGTTTGACAGGCTATGCCCATGATTGCTGGTTTTTTTATTCTCTGACACTGTAACAAGCATTCGACATCGTGCAGCGTGCCTTAACTTAAATAGATCTGTCCTTGCCATGGCAAGGCACATTGAACGATCTAGACGCTTGGCCGTTCAACTAATGTAGTCGCGTGCACGGATGATTCTTTGTTGATGTGTCCACACTGCATGATCGTATCACATAGTGACTAGGTTTGATTCTGCTAACATCGATTCGGCGAACCCGAGAGCGAGCTTTTCATACTTCAACAACAACAACAACTAACCCTTAATCACAAGCAAGTTGGAATAAGCTAGTGATGAAACCTCGAAGAATCCAAGCACAAGGGAAAAATAAACAGACACAAGAAAGAAGGCAAATAAGAAGAGAGGTGGAAAAAGAGCAATAAAAAACCAAACAAAAAATAGAGAAAAGAGAGGAAATAAAATAGAATAAGGAAAAGAAGAGAAGAAGTGCAAAAAAGGAGATATAGAACTAAACCAAAGAAAAGAGAAAAACAAAGAATCAATGTTCTAGCACGTGAATTGCTAACTTCCAAGTCCTATCCATGGCTAGCTCCTTAACGCCATTCCAGTCCTTCAAGTCTCGCTTCACATACAGCTCCCATGCCAAGTTTGGTCTTCCTCTTCCTCTCTTCATATTATCTGGTAGTCTTATTACTGCGCTCCACACCGGTGTCTCTTCCGGTCTCCGTTGGACATGTTTGGCAACCATCTCAAACAATGTTGCACAAGCTTATCCTAATCTCTCCCGTATATCATCGTTTCGGACATGATCTCTTCTTGTGTGACCACAAATCCATCATAAGTTCATAACATACACATCTTTGCAACTCAACATGCCGTTTTTTAGGAGAAGCTTGAACGCATACAAGCTCTTCATACTTGCGTGCTAAAAATCAAACAAAATCAATGCAAGCCTGCAAGGTGCACGTGTTGTTATAGAGCAAAGTGCATCTCTTATATGCATTCAAGGCACAAAATTTTCTTCTCCTGCAATTCTAATTCAAAAAAATGAAACACACACATATACGACATTTGATGCATCATGAAATTGTACTTTGTATATGCCAATGGTCAATGCCTTCAAAAATTCATCATAGATGACCACATTTGTACTAGTGTTGAGATTACGGTTTTTTTCCGACTCGTTGCGCGCTGTTCCAACCTGACGTGTGTGAGCGAATGGGCTTGTGGGCAACAGCCCATGCGGGCAGAAAATAAATTCTGATTGCACAATATCATACTATGTTCCAAAATTACTATCTTCATTGGCTTTTTTAGTTATATTTCACCTTTTGTCTATTCAAAATATTAGTTCAAATATGCAAAATTACAAGGTGTTTCAATTTTCTCTAGTGAGAAAACAAATAATAAAAAGTATGATAATTCTTTTAAAATTTTGAATAAGATGAATGCTTAAACATAGAAAAAAGTCTGCGGCGACAATTTTCGAAACAAGGGGGGGGGGGGTAGTAAAACACAAGCAGGTGCTGATACCAATTCAAATGTAGTGTGATCGCAGCTCCTTCGTACAAAAGAAATGTTAGTGTAGGTAGAAGAGCTACAATGCCACTGGATAGAAAACGACATCAATTTTTTTTTGCCTGAATTAGAAGTGATTGTTATCTTGTGGGGAGGATATTTCTTGTAATTTTTTTTCTGTAAAATTAGTGAATGTGGTACCTAATAAACTCTAGCCCTTCATTTGCGCTGCGCTAAAATAAACATTTCGAACATGAAAGCATCAAATCAGCATGTAGAGAAGCCACAAAAACAATGCCGATGTAAAAGACTGCAAGATGTTAAGCTACTATGCGCCGACCAGTTGCATCCAATAGCCTAAGCTAGGCAATTCACTTATGGTACAACACAAGACACGACACAACTCCTGAATTACTAAGATTTATCAAATACAAAATGTCATATATCTGCTAGTATTAAGCATGAGAGATCAAGAGCACGTAAACATTTTTTTTTAAGACTCCAGAAGCAGGTTGAAGTTCTGAAGGCATTGACCATTGGCAAATACAAAGTACAATTTCATGATGCATCAGACTGCAGAAAACAAGTCATAAACTATTAATTCACAGGTGGCCGGGGTCCCACCCCAAACCCTGCCAATCCCGGTCTTCCCAAACGTGCCCTAAGGCCATTCTCAGTGGCCTCTTTCATTTCACAATTTTTAAGTGTGACACATCAGCTTTCTAATCTTGTTCAATGAAATGAAATGTCATCTCTCAGTGCACACTTTCATTTCACAGTTCCATACGCTTGCTAGAACATTAAATTATAGCTAGTTGGCTTTCAATTATTGGTTGAGGGTGATCAATATGAAAGGAAATACTCTCAGTGCACTTTCATTTGACTTTCATCTTTTTGAAAAGAGTGTCAACATCCTTTTATGGGGATGAAAGACATCTCTTCTCTTTCATATTAAATTCCTTATCATGTCACCCTTTTTGCTTATGTGGCAGCTAATTAATGCCAAATGAAAGACCCACTGAGAATGGACTAAGAGGGGATTACATGTTTCTTTTAAGTCAACATCAAAAGGTACCAACAAATTGAGATGATAGTCTCTGGACGAGCAAGTAAAAATGAAAAAGAAGAGAGAAATTTCTCCACCAAAATTACCAGAGTCCCACCAGCACCCCCACCCCCACCCCCGCGTCTCTTGCTGCCTCCTGCTCATTGACGCCTCACCACAAAACAGTCAGCCATTCTCGTAGCGCCCAGCTTCATCCATGGCACCACAACTGGACCTCGCAGCCAAGCGGTGCTGGTGATCTTCCTCCTGCTCCCTCGCCCTCCCTACTCTCACCTGGCTGCGGCCACTTCTGAATCCTCAAACAGCCGCATCCTTTGCCACATCAAACCCTAGAACAAAGGAAAGGTATGATTGAGGTCTATCTCCACCAGATTAACCTATTGATGGTGATAGTTGTGTTTGAGTTCTTACCTTTTCCCCGCGGTTCCACACTAGATTAGCTATTTTTAATGAAAATATGCACCTTTTTTAGCTGTGGTATATTCTATGAGCAGAGAATATTTTTCTTTATTATTTTTATAAGAAACATTTGATAATCTTTTGAGGAACAGCCGCAATAATGATTGCCTGGAATTTATAGCCTAAATTAGCCCCATTGTTTGTGTGTTTTCTTGTAGATTCTTGTGAATATAAAATTATTGGAAGGTTTGATTTAATTAGTTAGTGCCAATCTGTCTTTCTCATTTTTTCCTGATTGCTTTCTGCACGCCTTGGAAAAGGTGTAGGCAGGTAAACGCAGTCAATTGCCTTCTTAGCTTCTGTAAGACTATTTATATGATTGTGATGAATGATGTCATGCTGGACCTGAGGGGTGATAACACATCAGTTGTTTTTCCCAGAGTTGTTTTATGTTTGAAGATGTAACATATAACATGTTTACTTGGGAGGGTGAGATTCTAATTTGCACTTCATGTATGAAAGTATATAAATATAATAAACCAAATAGGCATTCTTCAATACAATTAGATTCAGTTTTGTCCTTTTGGTTGGCCATGAGATAAGCATTGACATAGACCAACACTTATATATTCAGGAACTGTAGCTTACCTCGATTCTATTCAGCATATAGAAGATCCATTTGCTTTGAGCCTACTTTTTAGATTCTTGTTGGGGTATTGATCTTGATACTCTACTTGATTTTTGTGTTGAAACCCGCTGGTCTTTGTAATATCAGTTTGACCCTACTGATTGGATTCTTGTTGTAGACTTGATCTTGTTACTTTGCGTTTGTGCATATTACACAATGTTAAACAAATTCTCTTTCTGTTAGTTTATGGCAGCTGTGTTATTTATTTGCTTTGTTTCTCTCGAATAGCAGCTGAGGAAAGATTATGGACGATAATCCTGCTGAGGTTGTTATGGATGATAATCATTCTGAGCTTAACAAATCTATGATATCTGGACATTATGACCTTAGCGGCTCATGTGGCAAGGCACAATTATGCATCAATGCCCCATCTGCATACTTGCTTAGTCTTACTAATAAGGCCCCGCAGGTGAATAAAGGTAATTAAATGTTTCATTTATTAATACCTGCTTTGGAAGTGACCTCTGGTAAGTAAATTTATGAAAGAATGTGCCTTTTTGTATTCATGTTCAAATGCTAAATCATATAACTCCTACAAGATCCAGTTAAATTCCAGTTGCCCTTGATGGTGTTTACGGAAGAGACCTGGAATTTATGTAACTAGATTAACCGGGGGAATTTGTTAAACCAAGTCAAATACCATATTCTTTTTGTGGTGTCCTTAAAATCTTACGCTTTTATTTTAATACATGAATGGTATATTAGGAAAATTCTTTGTCTACACAGATTCTGGTAGTCTCTCCTGTAAGATGGACATTTTGTTCACCTGAAAAATTCTTGTCCACGCAGGTTTCAGTCATTCTAGCGTAGTTAGTATGTATTTGCTTAGAGAAGAAAATGGATGTACATTTACACAGGATGGTTGTTTAATACTGTTGGCCTGCACTTACGGTTACTAGGAAATTTCCTTGTCTATACAGATTTTGGTAGTCTCTCCTGTAAGATAGACATTTTGTTCACCTGACAATTTCTTGTCCACACAGGTTTCAGTCATTCTAGCGTAGTTAGTTAGCAATGAATTTCTCATATGGAGACTAAACACTACTACTTGTTCATATGTATATTTGCTTAGAGAAGAAAAGGGATGTATATTTACACAGGATGGTTGTTTAAGCCTGCACTTACGGTTACCATTACATTGTGCATTGTTAGCTGCAGACTTATCTGATCAGCTAGATTTGTTTATTGCAAGTTAGCTGGTATGATGTGGTTTTCTAGTTAGATTTATTCCCTCTTTAAAATATGACTAAGGTTTCCACTTTTAGGAATAAAAGTGTCACCAGGAGATGAGTTCCATTACATGCCAGAAACAAGATCCAACCTTTATGTTTTTGAGGTTTGTTTTTGCAGCCATTTTCATTTGTTATCTTGATTCTCCTGCTTGTATAATCTTCAAATGTCCCTCATTGCAGGCTGGAGTAGGCCCAACACATGCTGCAACAATCAGGAAACAAATTCAAATTTATGTGATATGGAAAGAGAAGAAAATACTTGTTGCTACTTTATCATCAGAACATCCAAAGGTTCAACTAGATCTAATGATGTCACAAGGCATGCAACTAGCACACACTTCAGTGACAAAAGTTGTGTACTTAAATGCATGTGAGTTTGAACCCATGTCCCTGAACAACAAGTCCATGCTTATGCACAAGGATCCAATCTTTCGGACCGAAAAGGAGATATGGGGTACGCTTTGATTGTTTCTTTCCTTTCCATTACAATTCTTTTAAAGTTATTAGGATTTCAACTATCACTCTCGTTTTCCTTTATTGATAACTGAATTCAAATTGTAATAGAATAGTATTAATGATGTATTATATAATACTACCTCTGCTTTGACAAATATTTACAAATAGTTATAGACACACAACATCCTTAAAGTACTATTGACAAAAAAAAATTCTAAAACTATTGAATTATTATTGGTCAGACTGGTAACAAAATTCACATTGATAGGTATTCTAAAACAAAAGAAATATATATGCTTCTCTATTTTGTGAAGAATTTGCTATCATTATTAGAAATATTAATAATTAAATGATTTAAATAGACTATAAACTTCTTACTCTATAAGTTTCTCATTTGTGCTACAAAATAACATTTCCTGTGATAGTTAAGTGGTTGTGTGCATGTATAAGCTCTCACTTCCATACCTCCCACACTGCCTATCTGAGAGCATCAAGATGATCCTATTTTTTAATAGTTTAACATGGCCTAACCACCCCCAGAGTTGTTTTATTAACAAATTTGTATCTGCAGGTGACAGGTGCAACTAAATACTAGTGATTTGGAATGACTTTTGATGTGATAGTTGCATTTTTTTTTCTATGTTTAAAGACTCAAGAAACATGAACTTAGGGCTTTTATCTGTTCAGTCAATGGTGTCAAGTACATAGAGTACTAAAATTAGTCATATTTATGTTCTCTGCAGTTACAAAGGCCAAACCACAGGAAAAAGTTGTTTTGAACAGTGAGGACAATAAGCAGTACCATCTACTGTGGGTTTGATATTCTAACATTCTCTATTCAGTATGTCTGCTATCTTTTTTTTGGCCTATTTATTCCTATTTCTTTGGGGTTCTAGGTTTTCCCAACAGAACATACCATAGAAGAGATTGATCTGCATGTCCAGTGTGGTGACAAACGTGAGAAGATCGGGGTCCTTCCAAAAGATGGAAGAACATTTTATTGCAACCTCAAGTTTGAGGGTAAATTCAGTTTGTCACACACTTCAAGTGTTGCAGATGTGATATTCTATGGGTACACAGTATCTAATATGTTCACTGTGGAACTACCTGGCCCTCCAAATCCAGAAACCCTGATGAAGCGAAGGCCGCCAAAAGAATGTGGTATAATTTCTTTCATTGCATGTAAATACCTAAATCTTTTTTCACTTGTTAATTTTGCAGTTTGACCACTGTTTTGTTGTAAATGCAGATGATCCAGAATACAAGGCATTCATTAGAAAAAGAGGAAAAGAAGATATCTTTAGGCGTCAAGGGCACAAGCTGACTAGTGTCTCGTTGGTGCCACCACCACTCATCTCCTGCGGCCATCCAAAAAAGAGGGGTTGAGGGTCACTTTTTTCTTCATCTCTCAGCATTTACTACAGGTACTGATCTACATAAAAATGTAAATTAGACCAGGTTTCTAAGATTTGATTAATACAATATGGTGAACAATTGCATTTGGATTTTTGGGTGATTTGTCAAAACTAAACATATTTAGATTGCTTCTAGAATTTTGGAGAGAAAAAAACTTGGCCAAACTTGGAGGAACTAGGTTTGCTTTTAATTAAGAAAAAATAGTCACCCGTGGAAGAGGACTCAAACCTGGGTGGTCAGGGTGTAGACCCACACGCCCTAGCCAACCAAGCTAGGATTAGATCCTAGTTTTAAAATTTTAGAGCATGGACTCCCTTGCATGATAGCGGGTAAGATTATTTACTTGGAATCAGGAGTTTGTAACTATTATAGATTTCATCATTTAGTGTAGTATGAAGGTTCATAAAGTGGACTAGATTCTGAAGTCTGAATCGAGTCTTTGTTGTAATGGATATGCTGTACAGAGACTTTCCTTTCTTAGTATTGAAAATCCTACAATGGCTGGCACTTGGATACCAGGTTGCACAATGGCAGTTCAGCAATGGCTCCCTTGTCCTGAAACATTTGTTCAAATAGCTGATTGGATGTCATTGCTCCCTCGGAGCTTAGCAGTGATATACTAGACAGAATAATTCATTGTAGCCCTATTATTGATTGGGCCAGAGTCCAAGTAGGAATTCACTTAATGACCTAACGATGGATTGCGTAGTAATGTCAGATGCAAGCTTGCAATGTTCAGTTCCTAGGATTTGACAGTCAGATAATTGAACCATTTGAACTTTTGCGATTAGGACCTAACCTCTGCACAATATTATGTATGAAGACGAAAGTTTAGGGTAACCATGTATAGCGGCTAAATTTCCTCGTTTTGGAACAATGTGGTTTCGTTGGAGAAGAAAAATGCTGCAGTGTCACACTCAGCTGTAGCCTATCTCATGATGAGATTGCTAATTGCTAGGGCATACATCTAGTTGTGCCATTAAGTAGGTTTTTCTGGGTTCTGAAACTGTTTTGTTTTAGTGTGCCAACAGTTTCACTGCATAGAGGTGGGACCATATGTTGAAGGTTCTCTCTCAGAGCTAGATACACCCTTGAACACTTGCTTGCTCAACATCATTGCTTCAGTTCTTTAGCTTGACTAGGAAAAATCTTGGTCGATGTTACCTTTGATATTGAAAGTACTTTAGCTACAAATCACCCATATCACTTCAGTGTGCTAACCTTTGATTTTGAAAGTATTTTAGCTACAAATCACCCATATCACTTAAGTGTGCTTAGATCGCAACAATGATTACCTTTCAGGTCTTTCTTTGGCTGCTAACATGCCAATGCTGATTTGACCAGTTAATACTGGAAGCTTACCTTGATTATATTCAGTTTCATTTTCAGCAAGCTCAAGCAATTGACTATATCTCGTGGTGCTAACATGCCAATGCTTATTTGAGTTTCTTTTTCAGGTCATGTACCCTCATCCTGCAAGGTTCCACAGTTCTTTGGAGTCGAAGCTTGTTGCTGATGTCGTGTGGAAGACAAAAAAACATTATTGCATTAGTTTTTGGCACTCTGCTGTAATATTAATGCTCGTGATCTATGAATTGAACTGAACTTGAGTGGCACAATTAAATACGTATTCTCGTCATGATTGAACACAGCTGCATTGATGCCGTGCTTCCAAGAACTGGTATCTGATGACGTTGTTTAGTTCTGACCTGTTATATTTTGTTTGTGTCGTACTAGGTAAAAGGCCGACACTCCTTAGGCCGTAGCATGTATACACAAGAAATAATATTCTGCTTCATATGGACGATTGCTATGCCATGATAACGATTAACAGACATTATCATGAAACCATTAATCTCATGTTACTTTTTAGCCACCATATGTTTTGTAGCTCTAATATGTAGTTCATTCCATTTGATGTTGTAGTTAGGCTACTTTTAATAGAAGTTTCATTTTGAATAAATGAGGTGACATGTTAGTATTTTTTATGACTATTAACAAATTAATAAAGAAAGAGATAGAACCATTTTCA
Source organism: Eleusine indica (assembly GCA_030378355.1). Classification (NCBI taxonomy): domain Eukaryota; kingdom Viridiplantae; phylum Streptophyta; class Magnoliopsida; order Poales; family Poaceae; genus Eleusine; species Eleusine indica. Next base: position 55,648,109 of record CM059496.1, on the reverse strand, counting down.
TCTAGATGAAACTATGTCTACACTATTTTTAAAACACTTGTATCTTGCATGTGCTTTTAGGAAATAACAAAAAATAAAATAATACATTGTATGATCTATTTTATCCATCAAATTAATATTATATTGCTTATGTATTATACTTGGAAACAACAAAATAAAATAGTCTATCAGGAGTAGCCTGAGTCAGACTAATAGGACACTTCCATTGAAGCATCCGTTTCTTTTTTTTTTCTTTTTCCTTTTTTTAATAAATTCAATTTTGCTTCAGAAACAGGTAGTATTGAAATTTCATTGAAACCAAACCGATCGTCACTGTGCGCCTCCCACTTGTACGACGACCTTGCCGGTGGCGTGTCCTTCCATGCTCTTGGCCCATCCCTCCTGCGCCTTGCTCAACGGGTGCCTGGAGTCGACCACCGTCTTGAGCCTCCCCTGCTTCACCATGCCCGCCACAAGCTCCATATCCTCCTTCGTAGGCGACACGATGAGCGGCACCAGCCTCTTGTTGGAGAATGTCGCCTTCTGGAGCAGCGCGGTGGAGAATGCCACGAACCCGGGCGTGAGGTCGACGACCTTGCCGCCGGGCGCGAGCACCCGCGCGAACGCCGCCCACGGGACGCCCGTCGTCGCGCAGTGCACCACCGCGTCGTACTTGATCCCCGACGGGCTGCGCAGCTGGGCCCCCTCGGGCGTCTTGTAGTCCAGCACCTCGTCGGCGCCCAGGCCCGCGACGAGGCCCAGGTTGCGCGCGCCGCAGGTGGCCGTGACGTGGAGGCCCGCGAGCCTGGCCAGCTGCACGGCGAAGTGGCCCACGCCGCCGGAGGCCGCGGTGATCAGCACGTTCTTCTTGCGCGCGGGCGCGGCGTCGGAGGCCCCAGCCCCAGCCCCAGCCGGGTCGTGGAAGCTGACCCCGACCGTCTCCAGCGCACGGAGCGCGGTGACGGCGGCGATCGGCAGGCAGGTGCCTTCCGCCGCCGACACCTCCGGCGGACGTCGCACTGTAAGAGATGCCGGCGCCACCGCGTACTCGGCGAGCCCGCCGCCGTTCTGCCATGCATGGTCGTTGATCGTTCAGAATAGAGCTAGAACAGAGCATAATAATCTTACTTATCTAGCAATAATAATCTTACCGGGAAGTTGGTGGCGATGACCTTATCTCCTGGTTTGAAGCTGCTCACTCCGCTGCCCAGCTCCACAACTTCTCCGGCTACCTCGAAACCTGTGTCCAGCATGCATCAGTTTAGAACAAACTCCACTCCTAATGCCGCGATCACTAATGAAGTCCAAAGCCAAACACGGCGGCTCACTCACTCACCTGAGACGAAGGGGAACTTCCGGGGCATGACGGGCCGCGCGACGCCCTTCTGGAACTTCCAGTCCACCGCGTTCATGCTGGTCGCCTCCACCCTGATGAGCACCTGGCCTTTCTTCGGCGACGGCACCGGCATCTCCACGTGCTGAATTCAGTCACCACAATGGATCAGAGTGCGAACTCGTATGCGCACGAACGAGCGAGCTTAGCTTGATGGCACGGGGGATACACAGAACGTACCTTGAGTCCCTGCGCTCCTCCGCCGTACTTGTCGTACTGCACGGCTCGCATCGTGCCGGGATGAGACGCCATGGTCGCAACCGGAGGAGAGGAAGGTGAATCGAGGTCGGTCGGTCGGTCGATGAACCTTGGACGGCCTGAACAGCCTGCGTTGCGATGTAGCAGTATGAAGAGAAGCAGCTGGCGGCGTTGCTGACACGAGGAGCCATCGCCTGCTCGTTTTATACGCACCGGGGGAGCAGCAGCAACCCTGTTTGACTTTGTCTCAAAAAAAGAAGAAAAAGAAGTAAAAAGCAACCCTGTTTGACTAATCTGTGACGCCGCCGCCGGGGGCCGACGTGGCCGGACTCCGCGCCGCACGACTCAAATGCCGTGACACGGTGGACTGGTGAGCTTGTGGCCACGGGCAGCCTCACGGCTTAGCCCAGCTGTTTGCTTGCGCCGGGAGGCAGAGACAAGTCAGCCGGTCGTGGGCTGGAGTGCGAATAGTCATCGCCGCCACGTGCGGGAAACTAGTGAGTGCTCGTCACAGTCGCTGGCGATTGTTCGCGGTGGGGTGGCGGAAAAATCATCTTGCAGTTGTTGTGAAAAACAACTGAAATTAATGATGCGAAGGATGTAATCATCCGGAACCTCTCTTGCTCTTGTTCTAATCATTTTGCGACACATCTGATCTGAAGAATTAAATGTATAATGGAATGATATTTACAAGTAAACATGTGATCAAGTCCAAGAAGCCAAGGACATCACATCTTCGAGACATGGACAAGTAGCCGAATCACAGATGCTGGAAACCTGTGTCCGGTTCCCGTACAGGGTGTCCGGCTCCTGCATATATTAGGTGCAGGGCCAGTCAAATCGTTTCCTATTTATGCCCTTGTGCCTTGTTTTTCTTGTAGACACTAGAGAGATGCTGCAATGTAACCAGAGTCTATTTATGCAAAAGTGGGGTTTACCTTTTCAGAGATTGTAAAAAAAAAAATTCTGTCTTTGCGGAAAGAAAAACAACATCAAATTGCAATCTGGCAGAGAGAAATCGCAGTGATAAAAAGAATACAGTTCTGTGTAGTTTACATTTGTAGCCGTATCATCGACTTCGGTAGGAAAGACATAATATCAGTAGAATGACATAACAACATAGTACTATATTCAGCTAACAGCTAACTGCAACGATTTCGTTAGCTATAGCAAGACAACGAAGAATCTGACAGATCAACGTCATCAATATTTTATCAACGACAATGTCATCAATATTGATTTCCGTAGGTGTTCTACTTATAACTATGATACCGGACAAGAAATTGAAAATAGGAAGACATCAGGTTTACATATCTTCCAACAGATGTAAATGTCTGAATGCTGCAGAGAATTGAAATTCCTCTGCTAATGCCGCTCATACTTGCTACAAAAAGGGTCTTGATTTCAAATTGACTGCACACGTTTCAAGTATGCCGATCAAAGAACTTCTCAATTGCCACTGAGAAGGCAGAAAATCCCACACATCCAACGCATGTAGCTTTAGGACCACCTACAAGAATGCACCAACTTCTTTAGGGGTCGGTTCTAAAATAAACACGACTTTAGCTAAGCAGGTACAGGTAAGCAATGGATAGAAAGAAGCATGACTGATCAGACACAAAAAAGGACACAGATACCTCCAACCCAGATTATAATCAGATATATATAGCTCTTATGTTGTCTGTCTAAATATTGATGCCAAATACACCACCCTCATATTGCTGCAATCTGGGTTGTTAAATTGTCTATAAAGTTAAACGCTTAAGTTGACAATTTGTAAGTTCATAGTATTTTGCCCTCAGATCAAAATCACTGCAGATCAATGGAAAAATTATTCACCTTTTACAGCTAGAGCTCCTCCTGTGACACAGCCAGCTATTGCTGTATTGGTGGTGTCATGCCTTGCCCGAGCCTGCCAGTGCACCAAAGTCAAAGTAAGAAGAAAACATGTACAGTATTCATAAATGAGAACGAATATATACACCATATCTACCTTCTCTACGACACACTCAGCTGCCGAGAAAATCAGCCCCATGACTGCAAAGGTTTTGGCATTGCTTATGCTTCTCCGACCCATCTGTTTTGCTGTGTATACTATTTGTTGTCTTGCGGTCATCTCTTCTGTAGTTATCGGATTGTCCAAAGCTCCAAAGAATAGTCCCATAAGTATACCAAGACCACCTCCTATTGAATCAAAATGCTTCTGAGTTAAACCAGTTATTCCAAAGATACATCCACACACACCACACCGAAAAAATGAACACCATTATACACTCATAAAGACATATAGCTGAAAATCATTGGTGGATATGTACCAGTTGACTCCAGCCTATAGCACAGAGTAAAACAAGATAATATTTTCAGTCTAGACTGGAGTAACAAACGAGAGACCACTGGATGTCAGATGGCTGTTATTCTGACGGTACTAAACATCAAACTGCAAGCAAATACAGATAAGTGGACTATATGAACGACAAAAGAGAGAACAACATCACAAATTTTGTCCAAGAACTCAATTTGAGAAACACGCCCTGTGCAAAAAAATCAAAATGTTACACGAGGCTAAATTTGTGACTTGTACACCATTCTAAAGTGAACAAACCTTTTGAAACCAAGCAATATATCCTCTAGTAGAAAGGAAGCATGGAATAAATAAGATCAAGCCAGAAAAAAAAATCTTGCTTTTCACAGATTACTGCACCTTGTATATCATATTATATATCTATTGCACATTCGAATGCAGTCTTTTTTTTTTACAGTACTCCAGGAGAATTGCAACCTACATGAAATGTTATTCACTTATATTAGTATGTTGCAGTTTAACAATGCTCTAGCCTTGAAATGTTGTTACATTATTAAATATATAGTTTTATGGTACCATTCCTATTTCCTTCACAACATTGTGATACAATTTCTTTAACTGTTAGTTCTGCGGCAAGGATAATAAACTGACCATTTCTTTAACTGTTAGTTCTGCGACAAGGATACTAAACTATCTGTATTTTTTTTAGTCTTGCCTAACTATCTGTAGTTTTGTGAAATTTACTCAACAAATAAAGAAGTAACAATCATCTATTACTCTCTAACAAATGGACAACTACTTCTCAACTTCTCAAGCACCATCTAATCTCCAAGCATCGAATGAAATATACTGATAACTTCGTCATTACTGAAACCCCAAATTCATATAGTCCCGAACTCCCAAAGACTCCATACGATAAGAAAAACAAAAAGGACGCCTTATCAAGTGTGAAGATACGATTATTGCTTGCAAAACTGCGACTACTGGAGACGATTCACTGCTAGGTTGTGGAGAATGATAAACAGAGTCGGACCACTGGAGCAGTGTAGTTACCCATGACGCCGCTGACGACGCTGCGGACGGCGCAGTTGTTCCAGATGTCCTGCCCTTGGATTTCCTCCGGCGTCGGCATCCGAATCGTCTCCACAACCGGCGCCTGGCTCGCCGACTCTCCCCCGGCGCCGGCACCGGCACCCGCGGCGGATGACTCAGGTGAGGCCATCGCTCACAATATGCTCCGCTTCCCCCTCCTCACTGGTGAAGGGATGTGAGGCGGCTTGCCGGAGCTGAAGTCGGAGGCGGCGACGGTGGATGTTTGGTTGGGTTTGGGAATGCAGCGGCGGCGGCGGCGGGCGAAGAATGCGTTCGTGTTGCGCTCTAAGATTCGTGCTCGCCCGAGATACAATGTCAGATCGCCCCCTGAAGTATTTCCTCTTCTCATTTCAGCTCCTTTTGCAATCGAGAGCTCTCTCACTGCATGTCCTTTCTGGCTCTGGTAGGCGATTCCGATCCGCCATCACCAAGATCCTTTGCATCCAGCCAACAGGAGACAGGGCTTCCATTCCATGGTACACTTCATATCCGAGATCTGGGCCGTCCTATCTCTCTCTCTCTCTCTCTCTCTCTCTCTCTCTCTCTCTCTCTCTCTCTCTCTCTCTCTCTCTCTCTCTCTTCCTCAACCTGTCCCATCGATCGATTTGTTGTGCCACCAAATGTATCCTAATCAAGAACTGTGACAGAGCCTTACTAATCAAGAACTGTGATAGAGCCTAAAGACGTATAATGCTCTGAATTTGCAGGCCATCTCCATAAATCCATGCCACTTACGTTGCAACAATGTCATTTACTCCCTCCGTTCCTATAATAGAAACAGAGGGAGTAGCTTGTTTCTTTGTACATAAAAAAAAAGGTAGATGTTGATATGTTACCGTCAGGAGGCCTGAAAAATGGCTAATTCAAAGGAATGCAGTGTCACCAATTTTTTGTAAAAGAAAAATCCAACACTTAACGTTCTTCTTGTAAGGAGGTATGGAATTTATTAAACAAAATCAATTAACTGAAAGACGAACAGGATGATATCATAGAGCTCCGCTTTTTGTTCAGATAATGCCATTTTAATTTCGTTTTCAGAGATTCTTGGGACTGAGAGAAGAAACAAGTTCAGTTCAGTTGCGAGTGAATGGTGTCTGATTTGTAATAAATTGTTCTCCATTATGGTTAGGCTGTTAAATATATGGAATAGACACTCGAATTATACATTGGAGAATGATGTTTCATCAGTTGATGTTACTTGTTAGTTCTTGCATAGTTGCATGGTTCTTCGACCCTGCGATTGCGAGTGACTCATTCTATGCTGACCTGACTATTATGTTTACTGCGATAGTCCTGAACTCCTGATTCCCTCTTTTGCTTCAACACTAGTTAATCAACGACCAGAAAGAAAAAGAGGTTCCGATCAATGCGCTTGTAGTTGCAATTTTTGTCACGTTATACCCGAAGTGCTAAGATACGTAGTATGTGGTTGCAGTTTAAGGTGCACCGAAAACTTGATGGGAATCATGGGCAAATGGCATGGAAAAATTGTTCCTTGTTGTCCCGTGAAGGGCAGGAATACGTTTTGACAGATGTGAACAGTAATATTTCAATATACTAGATTTTGTGTTATTCTTATCTTTACACATCATGCATACTATATGTATTGCATCATACTCCATCTGATTTTAAAATGTTATCATCGATTAGTGCAAATTTGCACTAGCCGGCGACAACATTTAAAAACCGGAGGGAGTAGTACTGAACAAGTTGTTGGTTACAAATGGCATGGAACTGGAAAACTTGTATAGCTGCAGTAGTTATGCCTTGTATCACCGAGGTGCAGACGAAGCATGAGCAGTACGCTGTTTCTTAACAACTAGTGGAGGGCAGCGGCTGCGAAAGGAGCCATGACTCTCGCTCACGGCAGTTTAACGCGCGACGTCGCAGCTGGCGGACGTGGCCCTGGCCGGGCTCCGATGCCGTGGCGGGCCGTGTGGCCACGGGCTTAGCCCTGCCCCTGTTGTTTACTTGCGGCAGGAAGCAGAGAGAAAAATCAGCCGGTCTTGGAGCGGAGCAGTCGTCGCCGTGCACGGGAGACTAGTCCCGTCAGCCGCTTCCTCCTGTTTGCGTCGCTGAACAGGAATCCAAGCTGAAACGTTTGTTCCACTCACCCTTCTGAATAGTAATCGTCAAAACGACGACGAATCTTAGCGACCGTTGACAACTTTCAACGAACCTTGTGAAGGCTTTTCACAATGATCAGAAAAGGAAAAAAAAAACACTGAATGTCAGGTTTTGTGCCCAATTCGCTAGAGACAAGGCCCAACAAGGTACCATGTACCGTATGGGCTTTCCGTTTTCAATCTAGGCCCACCTTGCAGCGCTCGCTGTCATGGGCGCTGAGACCTGCGGCGGCAGACGGCACAGTACGAGAGGAGGAGAGTAAGCCGAAACGTCCTCCAAGGGGTTGACGAGACGGCCAGTGGCGGCGGGAGGAAGTGCGGTCGCGTCGCGTCGTCGGTCGGTCACGGTGCTTGCGGTGCCTCCGCCCTAGGGCGCACGGCAACTTGCCGAGGGAAAAAAAAAAAAAAGGTAGCGCCAGGATTAGGAGTAAACAAGACTGCACATAATGAACGACACAGCCGGCTATCGTAGACGCGGTGGTCTCTCTTCGTCGACAAGGGCGAAATTTTAAAGACCGGGGAGCCCGCCCACGCGTTGGCGTTGTGACTAATGACCCAAGAAATCAGGATGAGAACAAGTTCCCTTAGCATTGCGTGTATGTTATGTAATCTTTACCATGCTAGTGAAACTCTTGGGCATCATCTTCCAATCGATTATGCAATCTGACCGTGCTAGCGAAACTCTTGGGCATCATCTTGCGTGGTACTACTCATTAGGTTTGTTACCTTCAAAGAGGAAAAGATTTTCCCTTTTGCGAAAAGCAACGTTCTTCGCAATTTCCCGTTCCTTTTAACATGGCAATGCAAGAAAGGGTTCTCTTTACCTCTTTACAGCAGCGGATGGTGTACACTTGCAAAGATTTCTATCAGTGATCAGAGCTAACAAAGCCCCAAAACCTGAAACCACATGCTCTTTATAGTTATATACTTGTGCGTCATACTAGTAGTTAGAACACAAGAAAGAGGAACACACTCGCAAAGGTGCAAAGCCAGCTTCACCCAAAGCAGGGCATCCAATGCGAACGACAGCCAGAGCAAGGGGAGCAATGGCGCTGCTGTTGACATGCACACCCACACGCACTAGTTTCAGCACTCGCTTTCCTTGTAATTTTCTTCGAGGAATGTTTTTTACACCCTCTTTTTCCAGCTTTACCTCGCAACTCACCACGTCTTGTTTTACTGATCTTTACCAGAAAAGATACAGTACTAGGAAGGATCCGAAGGAGTACATTGATTAATGCTACAGATGGGAGAGTAGACCGTTGTCAAACTTTAGTTTAAAAAACTCGCCACAGGGTCCTCTCCCCCTCTACAAGACAAGCCACCAGCGCGAGCTCCGAGAATACCCAGGGCCCCGACAGAACAGAGGAGCCATGGCAGCATCCATGGCCGCGCCGCCGCTCCGGGCTTTCACCGTCCTCCTCCTCTACGCCGCCTTCTACTACCACGGTAAAGCCCAATCCAACTTCCGTCACACCGTCACTCTCTCTGCATCCTGAAGCTGAAAGCGGTGGGTGTCTTTTCTTGCTCTGCCTGTCTTGCAGCGGCGGTGGTGAGCGGCCACGGCGGCATCGGCGTCAACTACGGCCGCGTGGCAGACAACATCCCTCCGCCGCGGCGGTCGGTGGAGCTGATCCGCGCGCTGGGCGCCGGGTCCGTCAAGATCTACGACGCCAACGCCACCGTCCTCCGCGCGCTGGCCGGGACACACACGACCGTCTCCATCATGGTGCCCAACGAGATCATCCCCGACATCGCCGCCTCCGCCGCCGCCGCGGACAAGTGGGTGGCGGAGAACCTGGTCCCCTACCACCCAGCGACGCGAATCAAGTTCCTCCTCGTCGGCAACGAGGTGCTCTCCGACTACTCCATCTCCGCCTCCGCGTGGCCCCGCCTCGTCCCGGCCATGGACAACCTCCACCGCAGCCTCCGGAACCGCCGCATCAGCAGCGTCAAGGTCGGCACCACGCTCGCCATGGACGCGCTCGCGTCGGGGGCGTTCCCGCGGCCGCCGTCCGCCGCGGCCTTCCGCGCCGACATCGCCGACGCCGTCGTGCGCCCGCTGCTCCACTTCCTCAACGGCACCAACTCCTACTACTTCGTCGACGCGTACCCTTACTTCGTGTGGGCCCTCAACAACCGCACCGTCCCGCTCGACTACGCGCTCTTCCGCGGCGGCGGCTACCACTACGTGGACCCGGGCACGGGGCTGAGATACACCAACCTGCTCGACGAAATGCTCGACGCGGTGGCCTTGGCGATGGCCAAGCTCGGGTACCCGCGCGTGAAGCTGGCCATAGCGGAGACCGGCTGGCCCAACGGCGGCGACTACGACCAGATCGGCGGCAACGCCCGCAACGCCGCCGCGTACAACCGGAACCTCGCGGCGCGGATGGCGAGGAACCCCGGCACGCCGGCGCGGCCGGGGGCGAGGATGCCCGTGTTCGTCTTCTCGCTCTACAACGAGGACCTCAAGCCCGGGCCCGGCACCGAGCGGAACTGGGGGATGTACTACGCCAACGGCACGGCGGTCTACCCGATCGACCTCACCGGGCGGCGGCCGCCGTCGTCGTACCCGCCGCTGCCGGCGCCGGGGAACGACGTGCCGCACAAGGGGCCCATTTGGTGCGTGCTGTCCGAGAATGCGAGGAAGGAGATGAACGAGACGGCGGTCGGGGACGCGCTGGCGTACGCGTGCGGGCAGGGGAACGAGACGTGCGACGCCATACAGCCCGGGAAGAAGTGCTTCCTGCCTAACACGACGGCCGCGCACGCCAGCTATGCGTTCAACTCCTACTGGCAGCAGCTGAGGAAGACCGGGGCGACCTGCTACTTCAATAACCTCGCGGAGCAGACTATCAAAGACCCAAGTAAGTGTCCTCATGAAACACCATATATCTGCTGCCCATTTGGTACTGTTTTGATTGACTAGTTCCAGATTGCAAGTGCAGTTCATTTTCTGATTCAGTGAATTATTGAGTGGAATAGATGGTACATTGTGCTAATGTGCATAGTCTCGAATTCAGTACATGACCAGGTCCACCCTAGCTGTCTTTTCTGATGATTGGGGTCGTCAGATCAGGTAGTCTTGCGTCTCCGCTGGGATTATTTTGGAATCACCCTGATGACCGAATCCAGATTCCAGAGTCGTTGCCATTTGTCAATTACCGTAGAAGATGAGAAAATAATTAGAGAACCGACACTTTGTTTTTTTATGTCAATTGTGGTCCACTGGTAAAGTTGATTACGTACTCTTGATGTTGATCCAAAATGGTTGTTTGGAACGTCATTGGGCATGCTTACCACTTGCAAGAAGTTAGTAACAGCCAACAGGGAAGGTTTCAGCACATTCTGTTATAATAGTATAATAACATAATTTTAATTAGGAAATACTCTGCTACAGGATGCTCGTCCATGTGTAGTGAGCTGACCTCCGCCTTGTGCTTTCAGAAATCACTACAGGCATAGATAGATCTTCTTGGTAAAATGAAATGTGAATGAGATTGGGTTGCTAAATTGTTCAGTACATGCAGTTGACCAGATTGCAATCATTTTGTGTTCTGATGGATTTATCATTTGGAAGAGACTAATACAATTTGGTTGTAAGTGTCCGTTGTAGAATTTTGAACAGGAACTCCTTTAGTATGAGAACTAGCTTTTTGAAATTATGATGCTGGGTTTTATTATCTAGGAAGGCTCCTATAGTGGACAGTATTCTGAAGTCTGAATCATGCTGATTGTTGAATCTTTGTTGAAAAATCTGGTCATGTATTAGCAAACCTTAAATACATAATTTGTATGCAGTAAGGCTTGTTCAGAATCGACTAGAGGATCCTACCATGGTACTATCTATATCTAGGATGCCGGTCTGTAGTCATATCGGTGCCAAAAAGATGTTCCAAGATGATCATGTTGCAGACCTGCAATTGCACACACCTTCTGAAATGGCCCCAATTCAGATAGCTGAGTTGGCTTCCGCTACTCCATAGGCCACTTTTGCTTTCCAACGGTATTACCTAGTGCATTGTAGCCCGTCTATTATTGGGCCAAATCCCAAGGACTCATTTCACATAATGTTGGATTATCAGACCCAAGTCACTTCTAAGCCTGCAATCTGCAGATATATAATTAGAACTGTCAGTAGTATGTCCAATGCAGGAGGTTGATTTCTGCATAAGTATTGTTTTGAGGTTTTTTCTTGAAGTTTCAGGTTCATTTTGACTCTATATCAGTGTAGAATTTTCTATTCGGATCAATGCGCTTTATTTGAAAAGAAAATGCTGCAGTGTCAGACTCAACTGTAGTCTAGTTCCTAATATCACTATTTGTTATTAGCTTGTGCATACCGTTGGTTATCATTTATAAGCCATATTTTGCAGTTGAAACTATTGTTTCAGTGCACCAACCATCCAGCATTCTCAACATAAACTGTAAAGTACAAAGCTAGGATAGCCTCTGTCAGTTTATAGTAAGACCGTCTGTTGAAGGTTTCCCCTCAGAGCTAGACACATCCTTGAACACTTTGCTTGTCCATCGGCATATCCTCTCCACTTTAGCATCCTTGGTAAAAAATCTTTGTGGATGTTGCTTTGGTTGCAAATGCGAATTCGTTTTGTTATTGCTTCTTGAGGTAAGACAAACCTCAAGCTGATAACCAAATAAAAATAAGCTAGACTAGTGCACTTACTTCGCCATCTGTGAACAGTATGATGGCCGTACCAGAAATTTAATTCTGTGATTTATTTTCTGCTAGCGCAAGCAACTACTAACTAGTAGGTATTGTGTAACACTGACAGTCTTGGTACACGCATCATCCCTAGCTGTTTCAGTATATATGAAGCCTTGCTGAATTGGTATTTTTCCTTTTTCAGGCCATGGGTCCTGCAAGTTCCGCAGTTCGTTGGACTCTTAAACTGATTTCAGGGGAGGAGAAACTGGAGGAAAATATGGTTCTTGATTTTTTGTAACCAGATTAGACCAGGGACCTGCGTATCAGTATTAGATATGCTCAAACTTCTGTAACAGATAGAACCTTCTCACCTCAGTATTAGATGTCGCTCAGTGCTGTAGCTTTCATCCCATGGTTTACTTCCAGATTTTTTTTGTAACTGTTGCTCATTTCATTGGGAATTCAGACTAGCATTTCTGCGCGTCTCGTTTCGTTCTTGTCGCAGCTGGGCGATGCTATTGTTCGAGGAGGACATATAGTACGAGGTCGCTATTCGTCGTTAGCTTGTGCATACCTCTCCAGATTTACACTGCTGACCCTATCGTTTCAGTGGGCTCACAATCCAGCACATAAATCTGTAAGGCTAATAGGATAGCCTCTGACAATTCAAAGTAGCACCGTCTGTTTCAAGGTTTCCTCTCAGAGGCACACACATCCTCGAACACTTTGCTTGCAGGTCGACATCGCTTCTCCACTTTAGCGTCCCCCTAGCTTAGCGTGGTAAAAGGTCTTTGTCGATGTTGCTTTGATAGCAATACGAACTCGTTCCGTTATTACTTGTTGAGGTAACACGAACCTCTAGCTCCTGGCCACATGATGCCGTCAATTGACAATTGTGTTACGGTTCTGTTTATTTTCTGATGGCGCGAGCACTTGACTATTGTGAACTAACATACCATCTCTAGCTGTTTGTTTCAGTATATAGCAAGCCGTGCCGACTTGGGCTTTTTCCTTTTTCCGGCCATGGAACCTGCAAGTTCTGCAGTTCGTTGGACAACAGCGGTAGGCCGGTAGCAGGGGAGGAAACACAGAGGCTTCTTGTAGCCAGATTAAAGCAGGTCAGTTCGTTGGACAACTGCGTGTCGAGCCTGATTGGATCAGTAGGTGTGCTCAAACATACTATGTAACACAGAGAATCTGCTCACTTGAGAAACAAAATTGCAAGGTGATTTTCAGCCAGCCCCGGTTCGTTTCTCCTTATGTTGTTGCCGCTGCTATTGTTTGAGGACGTATAGCAGAGGACGGGGGCAGGCCATGAAGCCGCGCACGAGAGGACGCTTCCGTACGAGGCAAGGCGACTGTTCGTGCTCCTTGCCAATGCCGAACAGCACGGGCTGTACCACGTGACAGGTTGATTCGGATAGGGTCCCCTATCGATCGACCGGACCATGCATCGCAGGAAATGCGAGAATTCACTGCCCGAAGACTTGCTCGCCCTCGCCTGCCGTGCCACGGTCGGCCGGCGGCGTCGGGCCACCTGACAACCACTCGTCCGGCGAGCTCAACATAACGCTCGCGATCGAGAATCGAGATCGAGCACGTCGGACTTGTAAAACCCACTACGCGAAGCAACGCAGCTAGTACTATTTTACACTGCCGCGGCGACGCAATGGCGAGAGAAAAAAAAAGGCGGTGGCTTTGCTTGGCGTGGGCGCTACGGGTCAGAGATTCCTCCGGGTAACTTAGTGCGTGTGCGGCATCATGAGAGCTTTGAGCATGATCGGTCACTTCACCTCTTCTTAACCGCACCTAGTACCACCATTACCGCATCATCAAACGGCTGACGAAATATTATCATAACATTGTGACGACGACGATGATGGGCGGTTGTGTTGCTACGTTTGGTGATCCGTGAGTGCACATCCGTTTTGTCATTTGAGTTTTCGGCAACCACTCCCGCACCTCAACTGCTTCGGCTGCCATCTTTAACCACCTCTATGGCTCTATCTCTTCTCCCTATCCAAAAATCACTTCCAATCCAAGTAAATCACAGGTCGGCAAAAAAATTGGAAACAAGAATCCGCCTTCTACGTAATGGGCCTTTCACCGTGCATATCCAACAGAACGGCCGGATCACCTGCCACGCCAGCCCGACTTACACTGCGCCGCTTCCAGGTGGGCCATGATGTCAGCCTTTCCCTTTCCCTCCACGGGTGCCCTAAAAAAAAGGGAAATCTCCTTCCCTCCCCGCCGCGCACATGGACCGCATTGATGGCGCCACGCCCGCATCCTCCAGTCACCGCCGGATGGGTCCCGCACTTCCCGGTCCCACGCGTCATCCTCCCACGCACGTGCTTGTTAAAGCACCCCGCGCACGCCGCAACCTTCGCAGTTCCCAACTCCCGAGTTCCAAACCCCACGCCGTTTGTCTCGTCTAAAACGGAGTAGCGCCCTCTTCGTCTCTCGTCTCCGCCTGCCCTGCCGCCGTCGCGGCCAACATTGCCGGAGCGGAGAGGCGCGCCCGGTGCCGGCCATGGAGACCGACGAGAAGCGGCGGGCAAAGGAGACGACGGCGCTGAGCGGGGGCCACCTCTGCCACGTCTGCGGGTACCAGTACCCAAACCCGCACCCCAGCGCCAAGCTCCGCCGCTCCCACCGCAAGCACTGCAGCAAGGCGATGCCGGCGCCGGCTGCGGTAGAGGAGGAGGTGGAAGCCCCCGTTGGCCCGCCGGCGACCGACCGGGAGGCGGGCAATGCGGGCGACAGTACATTTCTAGGTGCGTGCACTGGTTTCATCTGTTTTGCGCTTGGTTTCGTTTGGATTTGATAAAAAAAAAATGGGTTTCCCGTTCGTTGATTCTGATGGTCCTGTTTGCGCGTGCGGCTGTAGGTGGGAAAGGAGGAGAGGCGGAAGGGAAGAGCGAGGCTAATGGAGGCGCTGCGTTGCTCGGATCTGCGAGGGAAGTTGACGAATTGGTAGAGGACAAGGCGGTTGCAGGTCCTCGTTCAACTCCCCTTCGTTTACTGTTCTATCTTCATTTCGTATTCTCTGCGTGCCTGCTTTTATCTCTCTCGATTTATAGATGCTGCCTTCCGGTCTGTTACAAAATCTAAATCGAATTTGGAGTTCGATATAATAGATGGGTTTTGTTATGCTATTATGCGTGGATTGTTGAAATCTCGTGCTTTTTTGTTGTTTTGCTCGTACTGCATTTTGCGAGCGATTGAAAAAGGCAAAAAGTTCGGTTGCCTTTTTCCTGTTCTCGCTTGAAGGGGTGCACAAAACTCACATGGCATGTAGTGAGATGGTACTCCTGTCCTGTGGGGGCCTGGAATAAAAACCTGCGTGGTTCTTTGGCTCGCATTAAAGCTGAAAGCGTGGGTACTTTCTTGTTTTGCTTGGAGTTGGGGCCATATTTTTGTGATAACGTTGTAGAACAGTTCGAGTGCCTTGTTTCTGTAACTTCAAACTGCAGATCTCAACTTTGCTTGACTAACACATGAATTGTAAATTCAAGCTCTAATGTTGAGATCCATGTGTGATTGCACCGTGTCTTACCTTAATTATCTGTCTCCGTGTCTCATGGCAAGTTGGTTGCTTCATATTGGTCAGCAGTACGAATATGATATTAGACATTGTAGACATGTACATGCATTGGATTCGTTCTGTAATTTCCAATAATGAATTTGTTGGCTTCTTGGTAAATTGCCCTTTCTTCCTAATAATCTGACATCCGTCGTTACTCGTGTAGGTAGGTACGATTTTTTTGAGCTTGTCGTTTAACACTTGTTTTCTTAGGTGTCCTTCACCTCGTCATGGTCATCCACCACATGTTGTCCAAATCACATGGGCGTGGTATTTATATGTGAAATTGAAATGGTTATATTATAGTTTCTTTATGGGTCTGCCTGTCTCTCATTTGTTTCAATACTATCTTTGTATATATATACATTGTCTGGTCGTCTAGTTGGCCAGATCCCGTAATTTGGGCTGTTGGGGCATTGACATAATCAATTGTCTTGACCATTAATTATTAACTAATTCTCGCGACTTCGGCCATGTTGTTCTGTGCATTCTTGGTCAAAGTCGCTGCATTGTTAAGTCTTCCGATTATTGTACTGGTCCTCAGGTACTGTGTTAAGCAATGGAGCATTGATCTACTGTTTATATTGCTTTTAGGCTTAATCTTCTATGTTGTCAGGCTGTCAGCGGCATTTTCTTTTTTTCTTTTTGCCTGGGAGACTAAAGGTACTTGCAAGATATGCGATATGTTGCAGGTTATCAGTCCTGACCCACTGTCACTTGTATGGTTTGTTAGCCCTCAGTAAGACAGCCCAATTTAACATGACAAAACATTGCACAGATGCTACAAATCATGTGAGACTGGCAAGAGAGCCAGTACACAGCCATCTGGTGGGCTGCGGATCGTTCTATACTGGTCCTGAACGTATCCCCTAGCAGACCAAACTGGCCCAATACATATCGGCTGAAGTATCTGGTTTTCTGCTATTTAGTTTTATTCCGATACTTGGTGGATACGTATCCAACGTGTATCCGTATCGGATACGTATCCAAGTATCCGATGCGCTGCACCTTGAAGTATCCGTGTTTCATAGGCCCTTACCTGTCTCCCTGTTCACTGTATTAGGACTTTGGGTTGTTCTTATTAAAATATGTCTTTACTCTAAAAATTTTTCATGCTTAATCAATTTTGAATTTTCCATACCTTTGCATCTGTCTAAAATTTCATACTCATTTTTTGCATTTTCCTTTCAATGCTTCAGAATATTTATCAAAAGCTATCTAGTGTAAATTGTTAATTTGTCTGCGTTTCACCTGTTTCTGGGTATTCTTCTATGTCATGGGCACTTATTTTACAGGATATTGAATCATTTAAATGACCTAGACTTTGTATTGATATTTTTATTTACTGTTTTGGCAGAACATGCATCTTCAAATGGTACTGGAGTTCATCATGCCACTTGTGAAGTGAATGAAAATGGCCAGATTAACTGCATGAACACTGAAAATGCTTCTCCTGATGATAAAGTTCAAAACAGTGCTTTGAGTAAAAATGGCCTTGTCGATTGCAGCAACAGTGGAAATCAAAATGAACTGGCCAAATATTGCTCTGAACTTGCGCCAGCTACAGTTACAAATCCAGCCGAACGAGAGGACAGTTTTGATGAGTACCAGGATGCATCTCCATTTCTTCCTCAATCAGAGGTGGAGGACGGTGCATTACCCAGTTCAGAATTTCCTGTAGAAATAAATAATTTGAACACTGTTTTGTCAAGATCAAGTTCAGCTGCAAATGAATTTTCTCTGGGAACAAATGGATTATGCAACAATCAAGTTTCTGGAGAGCTGAACTTGAATGATTTATCTGCTCCTGCTGACTCCAAAGATGGAAACGATTCAGACAATGGAACTCTTAGTTTGGCTGGATCTGGAGCGACCCTGCAGCTTGAAGCTCTATGTGATTCATATAAGAATGTCAGCAATAATTATACAGATATGGTTGACAATAAACCTGATAAAAGATTTTACCATAGTGAGCCAACTGGAGATCCAAATGCTTCATCTCTTCAGGAAGTCCATTCTGTTGTCTTGGATATGGATTCTCAGTCTACATGTTCCAGAAAGATGCAAGGCGCTATGGAAGATACTGTGCATCCACTGCAGAACATGTATGAAGCGTCACCGAGACCAGAAGCAGCAGAAGCAAGCAATTCTCAGTTCAAAACACTCAACGGTTCTAGCTCAAACTCCATGCCAATTGGAAATGAATTGGTGGTAGTTCACTCTGAAAATAATTCCACAGAGCTCTCCACACAGAATTGTCCTGTTAAGGATACTTCAGATGTTCAGTTGCCTGTTGAAAATTTGTGCCAGAAAAACTTATATTCTACAGCAGGTTTTCAGAATAATCTTCCACCTACTGGTTATGTGGATGACACGATGAACTCCACTACTAAAGATAGCTGCAGTGATTTGGATTTCACCTTTGAAGCGATGACACAGCAAGAAGTTGTGGAGCAAGTTAATGTAATAGAAGAAAATCCTTCTGTACAGAAGATTAGTGGATTCACTGAAGATGAAGTGTGCAACAAACAGATTGATCCTGAGGTTCCTACAGAAGATCAGTTTCCTAAAAGTCAGAAACGTGCTATGTTTCCAACGGGTCAAACATCTTGTGCCAAGAATCCATTTGACCTAGATGATGACAGAAATGATGACTTATTTGAACTTCCTAGTGACAGCTGCTATTTGGAGGTATCAAGTGCAGTATCTAGACAACAAGTAGACTCTGCATCACTGATATTGGATCAGCCGACTGTCTCCAACCAAACAAGGATGGCTGAAGCGCAACATAGCTGTAACTCAAGTAAGAATTTCAGAGTTCTTTATTGCAAATTATTCGGTGTAAGGTTGTGTTTGTTCACTCTATGGTTTGCTCCGATACTTTTTGCTCATTGTATAGTTCAGTGGGTTCAAAACTTTTATCAAATGGTGAATGCCTTTGAGAATATTTTTGCAATGGAAAAGTCCATTAGTTTGCATGGTGTGTCAATTTAATTATTGGCTTTGGAAAGCATCAATCTTTGCTGAGCTCGAGAGGAATACTTGAGCTGTCATTTCTAGTTTGTTTGATTAAGTGTTACAGTATTGTAAGTTGTAACTTAGACAGTTTATCTGATTACTTTGCCTTGCAAGTCGATACATCACCTCAAAAGTTAAACGTACTCTGAACTCTAATCCGAGTCCTGTTCCATAATATTTTTAAATATGCAAACCTGTATGCTGTTTTTTGAAACTAGATCTGAATTTTGAATTACACATGGTTATGTGCTAAAAGTTGTTTAACCTTTCTGCAGATGATGCATCAAGCTCTAGTGAAAACGGTCACCCAGTTGGTCCAAAAGACATACCTGGCAGCAGTAGTGCTGAACTTGTGATGAATACTCGCTTGGCTGATGTGCCATTGGACCATCGCCTTCAGGAACTTGAAGCACATACAAATGATATCTCTTTTGCGCCGTATCAGGTACCTCCCATGGAGTTTCACACTGTAGGTACCCAGGATACCAGTGCACTCGACACAGGCGCCGAAGAAAATACACAGACCAAAGACGTTGCTGCAAAGGAGATGACTGTAATTCGTACCACAGATGATACTGGGATGAAACAGGCTGATGATACTACTGCAGTGGATACATACACAATCAATGTTGAAGCAAAGAAGGTAACCAATGACACTGCTGCAAAGATGAATGAGGTACAACACTGTAATGTTGAAGAAAAGCATACTGACAATACAAAGGAGGTGAATGTACTACAGAGCATGAGTGATCTTGAGGAAAACAAGCCGACTGAGTACCCAAATATGAAGGAGATGAACACACAGGTTAATGCAGACGATCTTGAAGATAAATGGAAGGCTGGTTACAATTTTGAAGAGATGTGTGGTCAAGCCACTAGAGTAAAGGAGGTGATTGCATTACAATGCACAGAGAAGGTTGACGAGAACAAGCAGACAAACTCTATAGTTGGCCAGGAGGGAGACAATAAGAAGGAAGAGATTGCAGTCACTGATGGGCGGTTGAACTCAGGAAGGATTCGTGTCCCCCTTAAGGTCCTCCTTGCAGAGGCAAGTGCAGAGAACAAAGTGAACAAACCCAGTGCCAAGGAACGTGTGCTGTCACTTGGGCGCCGGGTATCCAAGAACGACAATTCATCGGCTAAACCAGGATCTCCTAAATCTGGTTCTGATGACCGTCGCTGGGAATCTCCTGCCAAACTGCCTCGCAAGGACACTGACAAGAGCTCGAAAGGAAAGAAACAACCATGGATGCCGTTCATTTGCTGCCATTCCGTACGCTGAGACTGGCTATCTTATATCACACTGTTTAGTGATTGCATGAGGGCTGAATATGCTCTTGTGTTGCATTGGTCTTGACAACTCTACATATCCTTTGTAACTAACGCTATCCGCTGTAGATAGTCTGGTCAATGGCTTGAATACAAGACATTTCGAATCCGTGCAATTTTGATGTATTGCTGCTTGAATGTCTTTTATAGCTTGCCTTCAGCACTGTGTCTTCAACCCTGTACTGTACTGGTGATTTCCAGTTTCAACTCTCTCTGCTACTATTCTGGTACCTTGTCTCTCAGGCACTCTACTCCATAGCAAATTCTGGTAGTAGTATTTTTTCGCCATCCATCCAAACGGAGTGAAACAACTGAATGACACGTGAACGGTGAGAATTGTGTTGGAAGGAACGCTTCATTGCTGGACATTACGCACCATGGCGTACTACTGGCGTTCAAGCGATTGCTACCAGCAACCTGCAATGGCTGAACCCAAGTTCGTCTCCCTTTTGAGGAAGAACTGGTGAACAGGAGGAGATGAACAGAGGGAGCAATACCGTTCCTTAGTTCGTCTCGCTCGGTTTTCGGTGGCAGCAATACCGCCGTTCCTTCTGCGGCAATACCTTCGAAGAGGAACGGAGGCGGAGAGACTGTCAACGTCAAGGGCTACTTTGCAAATTTAAGGGGGTTTTCCTGCAAATATTTGGATCCCGATTTACACAAAACATCCTGGATTCCGGCTATTTATCGTGATCGGAACCATAGGGTTCAAATACTTGGTACCGACGTCACGGCGACCGGTCACGGTCGCGCAGCCGTCAGGGACATCCGCTCGATCATCCTACGCTCGCCATCGTCAAGTTCAAGAATCCAGCCGCAATCCTGCAGCTCCCCCACGTGCCACCCACGGCCCAAGATCTGCCGGAGCATGGATGCAAGTTTGTGATGTATTGAGTAATTATGGGTCAACCTTTAGTTTATATGTTATATTAATTTTATGAGATAGAGAAAAATATTAGTTTATCTTTAATAAGAATTTTAGGCCGACTCACCGACTCAATAGATCAAAACTTGTATCACTATGCAGAAGACTCTTCCTCTGTCACGCCGACGCATCGCGAGAGCGCGGTAGCCAGCAAGCCTTTGCGGGAGACCGTAGCCATCTTGATATTCCCTTTTTTCTTTATTTATCGTTTATATATGAAAAATATAAACAGTGATAAATTGTGTTGAGAGGAACAATTTGTTGATGCATATTATACATCATGGCGTTCATGAGACTGCTACCAACAACCCATCTATAATGGCTCAATCTTTGTTGTTTCTTGTAGAGCAGGAAAAAGGAATTACAGCGAATAGTTACAGGAGAGTTAGTCATATATTGTGAGTCAAGTAGGTGTACAATCATATAATATTTTGATTTTTAGATAACGAGAAGATTACATTACACCAGATTATTTTAATATTTATCTATTTTTCTTTTATTTGCATATGGAAGATATATAAAAGACGGTAAATCATGTTAAAAGGAACAATTCATTGATGCAAATTGTACCGTGGCATTCATGAGATAGTTCTATGTTGTGGATCAAGTAGGATTAGAGTGGTCGAACCTTTGTTTTGTGTACAGACTAGAGTAGGGAGGAAATTGCAGTGAATAGTGACACGGGAAGTAGTTCTATGTTATGGATTATCTATTCAAAGTTGACTAATTTTAACTCTCTCATATGCATAATCAAATTTTAACCTTGAAATGAACTATCCAAATTTGTCTAAATATAGTTCCGGAGTGGTGATTTTCCCTCGCCTGCTGGTCACGCACCGGATGACACCGTTGTTATAGACACGCGAACACTACACGCTCGGCTGTTAAAAAAAAAAAAAAACACTACACGCTCGGGCGCACTCTTGCCGCTTATAACAAACAGCACACGCACAGCCCCCCGCTCCTCGTCGTGAGATCGGCGAAAATCCTCTCTCCCATCCATGGCGAAACCACAGCTTTTTCTCTGCCTCGCAGTCGCCGCCGCCGCGCTGCTGCTCGTCGGTGAGCAAAACTCGCCTCCTCGCCTCGATCTATATTCAGGGGTGGGGATGCATCCACCCAGCGGTCTCTGATCCGATCTGATTTTTTTTTTTTGTGTGTCCTGCAGACGCGGCCAAGATTAAGAAGTCCGGCGACGTTACAGAGCTCCAGATTGGCGTTAAGGTATCTCGCCTTTGGTTCCTTCCGGGAGGAATGTTTGGTCTCCTGCAGTTGAAAAGTGTCCCTTTTTTCATCTTCGTATCTGATTGGATTGCTTCAACTAGAGTAATTGTAGATTAGGTGGTATCAAAACTTCGCGTTTTCCATATATTTCGAGGCTGAGTTAGCCGAAGCAGGGGAAAAAAGCCAGTTAGTTGTCTAGGATAGATCGAATATTTGAGGAAACAATATGTGACTGGCGCGATGTCCTAGGATATATGTATTTGAACTTGAGCTGTACAGGAATATTGAGTCATTGTGCTGGATTTTACTTAAAGATCATCGGTCTGAAAAGAGATCCTTTAGAGGAACTTGACATGTAGTTGAATTCCCAGTGCAGTGTCATAATTAGTTCTGGTTTCTATTAGAATAATTCACAATTTAGTAATTCAAATATCAAGTTTCTTTGTTTCTCTTCCCTATCAAGGATAACTATCCAATGGTAGCCTTAATTCTAGCTGGAATTTTTACAAACATTTTCAATTCTGCACAAATCAAAATGTGAAATTTGGAAATTCCTTTACAGTTTCCACTAGTCATAGAATTTTCTATACACCTGATATACCCTAAGCGATATGTTCGGAGAAATCACCTTTTTCCTTTATTGCAAGAAAAGGTTCTAATAGCACATCTGCACATGGCACCTTCGTTTTGCAGCTATTAATTTTACCAGAGTCTTATATTGATGTTGTACTCTTATTGCAAAATGCAGTACAAGCCAGAATCCTGCAGCATTCAAGCTCACAAAGGTGACAGAGTAAAAGTTCACTACCGTGTAAGTTTGATATTCTGCTTTATGGCTTGGCTCCTTTTATTGTAGTAGATTGATCTTTGATGTCTTATGTGCTATTGACCTTTTCGAGAAAAAAAAGCTAGGTGTTGACCTATCTTTTTTACTAGCTGGAATTTGTGTACTTCGCACTTCAAGCCATTGACCTTATTTACACTGGCTTTGCATACCTTTGCCTATGTCATACATATACTTTTCTCTTCACCCCATTGACCCATTTACTCTGGCTTTGCATATGATGCCATGTACTACTGCTAAGAATTCCATCATTTTGAACAAGTTAATTTCTCCATTTGTTTTGGCAGTGAAATGGGTTCTCTTATTTTTACGGAGTATTGTGCTCTATTGAAAATGGTCTTACCATCAATTCAAACTTCCACTCATTCTTGTTAATTCAACCAATCTTCCTTGGGTACAGAAGTTTTAATATTAAACAACACATGTTGCTGAAATGGAGGTTTTCTTCTGGGCTATCAATTTTTTCTATGTTTTTGTCATTTATCAGGGGACACTCACAGATGGGACTGTTTTTGATTCAAGCTTTGAAAGGGGCGACCCAATTGAATTCGAATTGGGCACTGGCCAAGTGATCAAAGGTAGTCACATCGACAATTGTTCGCGTTGGTGATCTAGTTCTTTGTGATCATTGTTTTTCTGTACTTCATTCAGGATGGGATCAGGGACTTTTGGGAATGTGTGTCGGTGAGAAGCGGAAGCTGAAGATCCCTGCCAAGCTTGGCTATGGGCCTCAAGGATCGCCACCGACTATTCCTGGTATGCTATTTTGTGTTCCTTATCTTGAATACATGGTCTTTTGGGGTCTTATCAAGAGATTCTGAACGATGCTATAACATCATTATTTTGTTCTTTAATATTTTTCTGCCATTCCAGTTAAGTGAATTTACTGCAGTTCTTGTGATCAGTCAGTGTCTTTCTGTGTGCAGGTGGTGCAACTCTCATCTTCGATACTGAGCTTGTTGCTGTCAATGGTGAGCCAGCCAGCAAATCGGAAGAAGATGATGCCGGGAGTGAGCTTTAGATAGCTGAGACGAAAGGATGGTCTTGGGATCAAACCAAAATTCTAGTTTTTAATCAAATAGATGAATGCGTAGAACAATTATTACTGAGCACAACAAATGCAATGCCTTTAGGCCTTTATGTCACATTCGGAATCTGTGCCTGTGACGTTTTTGCTATTTCATAACTAGTCTTCTCAAACAACACCATGATTTGATTTGCTTTTTCTTGCATCTGTTTGGATAGTTGCTCTAATGATTACTAGTTAAGATCTGTAATTTTGGCTCAGATAATTGACAGGATTCCGGCTTTGATTTGGTTAAGGTTAGACTGGACCTATCTGGACGATTCAGATGTGAGCTATCCCACTCTCTGAGAAAAGGTGTAGACAACGTATTTCTGTCACTCGAGATTGTTTGGAGACCATAGCCAAATTGGGCCATTTTTGGATTCCCAAACTTTGATTGGATCATACTACGTCGTTTGAAAATGGCTTGTTTTTTGAAAAGAACAACTTTGTTTTCAAACGCGTTGTACTCCTTTCTAAGTCCCAAAAAATTACTCGCAAAAAATAAAAGGTTGCAATAAAATGGATAGGGTCAGCTTAATGGGCCGTTTCACAACATGGACCGCAAAGCCCACTACGCCCACGACCCCATGTACTGCTTTGTCTAGGGTTAGAGGATAAAACGATCCTCCTCACAAATCACGCCCCGCCGCCGCCGCTCGCCGCCCCGCCTCGCCGTCGCCGCAGCAGTTCCGGGGGGTTTCGAAGGTACGGCCACCTCATAGCGCACTGTTTTTTCCACAGATTCCGTTGTCCAGATGCTGCGGTTCGGTTCTAATCTCATGCTGCTCATTTCTCCTTCCCCTCCGCCTCGTCGTTGCAGATGGCGGTGCCGCTGCTGACGAAGAAGATCGTGAAGAAGCGGGTCAAGCAGTTCAAGAGGCCTCACCACGACCGCTACATATGCCTCAAGGTATAAAGGATGACCCGCTGGTCGTTCTGAATCTTTCACTTACCTCCTGAAATGTATGTTTTATTTGGTACGAGGTGTATGCTCGTGGAGATTTCTTCATGTAGGACGTTTCTAAGTATCCTGTAGTTCACTACTGATTCTGAAGCTTAGGATAGCTTAACAACTGTAAAATAGTTTGGACAAGGCTCGCATTTGAGTTTATTAAAATTCTGTTGTGCCGTGACAGAACCAAAATCTTCTGATCATCGTTGCTTGTACACTACTGTCAGTTCGTGGTCCAGTAGCCTAGATGATGAGTTGATGACAGTATTTTGTTATCCTGGTTGTTTTTAGAATGTTCTTAGCACAAAAAGAATTGTAGGTTCATTTTGCCAGTGGACTAGTAAACTAGTAACGATGTATTTGCATGGAAGTTTTCTTCGCGTAGAACTCCTATGGTTACAGTAACCAATATATCTAACAATTATTGAAACTGACCTGTCTAAAATGGCGGGTGATTAAATAAATTGATGAAATGTATGGCAGCAATGCCATGCTATATCTTACTCTCATCCTGGTGAATTCACTAAGTTTATTACCCCTTCCCATTGGGCTATATCTACTCACCTCATGTCACATTGCCATTTCCGGTTGTGTTGTCGAAAGGCCTAATTTCTGCCAATCCTATTTTGTAGCCAAGCTGGCGCAGGCCAAAGGGTATCGACTCCCGTGTCAGACGGAAGTTCAAGGGATGCACCTTGATGCCCAACATTGGATACGGCTCTGACAAGAAAACCAGGCATTACCTCCCCAACAAGTTCAAGAAGTTTGTTGTCCACAATGTCTCTGAGCTGGAGCTGCTTATGATGCACAACAGGTGCGTGTTTCATCTGTTGAAAGCTTGTGACTGTTCCACATACGATAATTTACTTCAATCATACTAGCAAAGCTTAGTTACAATACAGCCTACTTCTGCAGAGCAGTAAAGTCTCATGTTAGGATCTGTAGTACGTATAACACAACAGGCACAGTAAATGTGGGAAATGCTATCTGCCTATCTCACTGAACATAAAATCCATGACACTGTCATATTATTAATGTTTTCTCTTTAACTTAAATGTTATGCATTGTTAATGTGCTTGCTTTTGTTTGGTCTATTGAATCCTCGAGTTGCTTACGATCTATGTTCTGTGGAAACTGGAAACAGGACATACTGCGCTGAGATTGCTCACAATGTCTCCACCTGCAAGCGTAAGGAGATTGTTGAGCGTGCTGCACAACTTGACATTGTGGTCACCAACAAGCTTGCCAGGCTCCGCAGCCAGGAGGACGAGTGAAATGTTCCTAGTAGTTGTTTTGGTTGCCGCCTGTACCAGACTTACCCTGCATCATGGAATCTGTTTCCCTTTCTTTTTGCTTCATGATCGGGACCCAACTTGCTACCAGTGATGATTTCACAGTAGCAATGTTATAATTATGACCTACAACCTCAATATATCAATTTTGATGTACAAGAGTGCAGATTTTCATTTTGTTGGTATTATATAATTTATAGTGGGGTGCTGCAATCATAACTTAATTGTGTTGGAATTCTAGCATTATGTTCCTAGGTTTTATTTAATTTTCCCCATTGACAGTTCTTGTGCTCTAGATGTTTGAAGTGCTTATAATGTTTCTAGTTGTCGGGATGTCACAGTAGCAAGGCCCATGATCTGATGCTGAGCTTATGGCCTGTGGTCGTTTCTTCATGCTTGAGACCAAAGGAATTGTAGCCGCATTTTCTTCAGAAAAATTGTTTAGCTAGATTGACTGTTAAGAGTAGACCGTGGAGTAAGTCGCAAAGAACAGTAACGTTCCCTCGATTCATGTGTTGGCGAAACTGTACTCTATTTCAGGCGCAGCCATAACCCGTGCGTTGCAAGTTTTTACCTTGTTTTTTGCGACCACTTTGACATATTGCTACTACGGCTAAGAGCTCTGCTTTTGCATGGTGTTAACAGTTTGTATGCTTGTTTCATGAGGATTTCAGCACGCGGAAGGGTAATGATGGTTCCATGAAACAAGCATACAAACGCAGCAACAGGCAATATGAGAGGCTACCGTCTCGTGTGCGATCCACCAAACTTTTGTGCTGTTTGTTAGTAGCTCAGATCCAACAACCGTTGAACCGGTGACAGTGGTAAAGCTGGATTCGAAAGAAAAACGCGGTATGGAATTTTATTATGTTTGCGAAGATTCACCGATTCTGGTACTAATAGCACAGCACTGTACTACTGATGGTACACTTGCGGCAATTGTTAAAACAAAGAGACAGAAAGGCTTGCAGGACGATGTCGATCACCCTTTGATCCGACGCCCATCGTTTCTACCGAAAGCAGCGTCAAATGATTGAGCTAAAGTCACGGTTAATTTACCTAACGCCAACCATTCCAAGAAATTTATTAAACAAGTACACATAACTGTGTACCAAAAGAGCCCAAACAGGCACCTAATTTTCTGGTACTATATTCCTATTTCCTGGTAGCACCTAGCCAGTACTTTTAAGCGGCTATGTGTGATGTGCCATCCATAAACGATAAAATTATGGCGACCTAAGTAGTTTCTAATAGCAGTATCAAGCTAGTAGTTGTAGTCAAGGATACGTTGCATGTGACCGCTGCAGCAACACCGAGGTCTGTTTTAGAGTAAGGTGGATGCCAATTACCTGGGCATGCCGCCACAAAATTATTTCTTCTGGCAGTAGAACAAAGCCACCATAGCAACAGTTCCGTTTCCTCTGCTCTGCACCTCTGTTCGTGTCCGTTCACTAAGCTGGAGTTGCACTTATTTGTCATCTACGACCTGATGAAGGTCACCCCTGATGTGATAAAAGGCAGAGTTATAAAAGCTTCTTTCAGAAGTAAGCTAAGAAACGCGGCATTCATCCATTCCTTCCTTACAGGGAAGTATGAACATCCATCCAAGTCGGTTCCAGGACTAAAAGAAATAAGAACCCAAGTGGCTCGGAAAATTTTATTAGAAAGAATTAAAAACAGACTTCGCGGCGCAAGGCCATACAGATCATGCGGATGCTGAATAAACAACCTCACAATTCTCTTCTCTCTGCACTTATCGTTTCCTAGAAAGACCGGCATGTACTCGTACTGCGACGCCGATCCAGCTAACTGCCAGTTTTCGTACTTGATTATCTCACGATATGCATACGTATCCGCGGCTCCGTTTTTATATAATAGGGGATCTTCCAAAATCCGCTGTCCAGGACGCACGGCTGCACTGAATGTTGCGACGCGAGCGCACGATTTGACGGCCACGGAATGGCCCCCTTTAATTTGTTTATAGTTGCTCGTCTGTGCGTACGTATGCGTCCGATGTGCCCCGAAGATGGCAAACGCGAAATCCGGGTTCGCCTTCTCGTCGAATCGGAGGGGCGTTTCTTCGTTCGTGTTGATCGGGGAGTCCGTGACTTGTGTGCAGATTATGTGCTGCGGTTTTTCAGTTCAGAGTTCAGACAAAAAAAGGCTACGGTTCAGAGTTTGTGAGAAACCAGAGCAAACATTCAGGACAATCGCATTCACGACTAGTGGGATCTCAGTTCTGAAGCCATTATTTGGTGGCTAGATTCAGCTCGTGGAACTCATGCCGATGGCCTCACCCATCTCAAAAGATGAATAAAAAGCAATGTGACGAACAAAAGGACGCTTGCAGGCTTGCTGCTTCTCAGAGCAGGGAAATAAAGCTCCCCGATTTTAGGCAGCTCGATCCCATGTACTTCGAACTAGTTGTAGCGTCATCTGCGTCCCTGTTGCCGAATCGAGCGAAGCAATTAGGCGGGCGGTGAGCAGACCCATCCCGTTTTCCGCTTCCGCCAAGCAAAGCAGCTTAGCATGCCACCGCATCGCAGCGGCTACAAAGTTCGCTCTGAATTTAACGAAACTTTCTGACGCGACAATGGGTTAGTTAGTTAAATGCACGCGGCCCTTATCGCTGTCATCCATCCATCCCCGGGAACGGGAACGCCGAAGCATGGCTGTAAGCAACGCAACTGATCTGAAAGAAATGCGGCGACTGAGTATTAGACCCCACTTGTTATTTTTCCTTCTCAAGATAATGCTACACTGAATAGCATCGGTCAAGCTGACCATGAGAATGAGATACTCGTTTTATTTATTTATATATCTTTTGTTTAGCTGAAAGTTTTACAAAATCCAAACATTGAATAGCAAGGAGCGCTAGAAATCGCCAAAAAAAAAAAATCAGCATTTCACTGTCCGGTGTAGGCTGTCACAGCAGCAGCTGGTGCGGGGAAGAGGGAAAAGAAAAAGGAAACAATCTTGTTCAGAGCCAAAAATCCCGGGCCACTGCCCCCCAATAGTTTAACTGACAAAAACCGTTATTTCCTCCGGCTGCCTGCCTGCGGCCAGTCCGTTCCGTTTTGACCTCCTCCTCCTCCTCCTCCTCCAGTGTAGTGTAGTGTAGTCTAATCTCCCATCAGCACCACCAGTCCACCTCCACCGCAGTAACCCATCGCCGCAAGCATCCCACCGCGCGGCACGACGCGGCGGACCAGCCCCAACCGCAGCAGCAACTTCCCCTCCTCTTCTATAAATCCAATCCTCCACCTACCGGCTCGGCGGCCTAGCTCGGCTTCGCTTCGCTTTCCCCAAATCGAATCCCACACCACCACGGGCACCAGCTCCGCTCGCTGATACGAGAGGAGAGGAGACTTCCCCCCTTTGCTTCCTGCGCAATTCTTGGCGGCTCCATGGACGGCGACTATGTCACCAGCCTGCTGATGGGCGTCTCTGCCCCGGGGCTCGACTTCGGCGCGCTGGACGGCGGCTTCTTGGACTCGCTCTGCGCCGGCGGGGGAGAGCTGTTCGGGCCGCCCCGTGTGGCGCCGGCGGGGGGACCCGATTCGCGGGAGGGGTCGTCGGTGTCCGACCCCGCGTGGGCGCACGGCGGCAATGCCAGGAAGCGGAAGGCCCCCGCGCCGCCGGCCGGCGCCGGGGAGGGCAAAGAGGCGGCCTGCTTCGGCAAGGTGAGGAGAGCGGCCAGCTCGGAGATGGGTGGATTCCGGCGTGGGATAGCTTGAGCTGCCTTGTTCTTGCTGTTTTAGCTTCGCTCTGAAGCCCCCGTCCGCGGTTTTGGTTTGCAGGTGGCGGGTGCCAAGGTGCCGCCGGACAGCAAGAAGTGCAAAGTGAGCGCCGGCGACAGTCCGGTGAAACCCAAGGTGGAGGAGGCGACTGCGAGCGACGACGGCTCGGTCGGGGACAAGGGGACGACGAAGCAGGGCAAGGGGAAGAGCTCCAAGCCGGCAGTCGAGCCGCCCAAGGACTACGTCCACGTCAGGGCGCGGCGAGGGCAGGCCACTGACAGCCACAGCCTTGCAGAAAGGGTAAATACAGCAATTCCACTTTGGTTGTTCAAACCATTTGAGTTAAATTTGCAACAAAATTAGTGTTGTGTTTGGGCTTGACTTCGCAATATAACAGACTGTTCTTCGTGGGCTTATAGGTTAGAAGAGAGAAGATTAGCCAGAGGATGAAGTTTCTTCAGGATCTGGTGCCGGGATGCAACAAGGTATTTGATGGTTGACATTGAGTTGTCTCGTTGAATTATACCATATTTTGGCAGATAATATGACGGAATTCCCTATTTTTTAGGTGGTTGGCAAGGCACTCATGCTTGACGAGATCATAAACTACGTGCAATCGCTGCAGCAGCAAGTTGAGGTGAGGATTCCGCTTACATTTGGTAGCATGATGCGGTCGTAGCTGAAAAAAAAAACTCTAATCTGTTTGCTGTTAATTACTCCACTTCAGTTCCTGTCAATGAAGCTTGCAACTGTGAATCCACAACTTGACTTCAGCAACCTCCCTACGCTCCTTCACAAAGATGTGAGCTTCAATTATTTCGTTTCTGGTGCTCCGTGTCTGTGTTACAATATGCTCCTAACATTTTATTTCTTCCGTAAATTCAGATGTACCAAGCATGTGGCCCTTCGCAGACTCCGGTTTTTCCACTGGAAAGTGCCGGTGCAGCTTTCCCATTTTGTGACCAACCAGATCTTTTCCAGTCCTTTGGTGCGGGTGCTATGGAGGATCAGTGCTCCCTAAGCCTGTTAGATGCGGCTTTACCCCACACAACCAACCCACAGTTTGCTTTTCAAAAGCAGGTGATTGTTGCATGAAGAACTAGCAGTGTACTCGTACATAATTAATGGGATTTAAATATGCATCTTATCATGATACTTGTTTCTCTGATTTATTTTCAGCAAAGGGACTTCTGGGAGGATGGTCTGCAAAACGCTTTGCATATCGGCAACGAGCAAAGGCAGGAGGAGGGTGGCGTTTCAGCACCGAATTTTGATGGTATGTGTAGTGGACTAATGGATGGTATCAATCTTATTTACATCAGCGGTTACAATTCTCTAATACACGATTTGGTATAATTGATGCAGGTCAGTTGCAAGGTGATGAAACCAAGATTGAGTTCTAGGTCCCTGTTAATCCCCAAGGACGATCTTTTGTATATAGGGAGTGTGGTATCTGTGGCAAGTGAAGCTCCTAAGCTGACCGTCATTAGAATTTAGACCTGAGAACTGATTCATTTAATGATATGCTGGATGTACGGCGACTTGATTCTTCACATAGAGATTATAATGACCTCGCAAGAAGTAGATTGTGTACTAGATGTGGTGCAAATATTATAAGCACCATGTTCTACTTCCAATGCTATGTAAGAGCTGGATGGTATTGAACGATACCATGTACTGTTGTTGCATTTTATTCCCTAAGACAAGATGAAAAGCTAAAGAACTATGATATGTTTCTCCTCAGCTTGCAACAAATGTTTATGCTCAATGATCCTTGTGTCTTGCAACTGAATTTGGCATGTACATCCAGGACCCATCATAACAAACCACCATCTTCAGGTTGATTTTGATCAAATCAATTCTAATTTTGGGACATACAAACTGCAAACTAGCCCTGAAGGCTGGAGAAATGTCCATGGCTGGATAGCAAATATGTTCCCTTTCAAAACATGTCACCATCACATTTCATCTTCTCTGATAAACGGCTCTGCTCGTTGCCTGTCCGTGGTTTGCGTCCAGACAAACGGGCGTCGCTATCTCCCAAGTTTGGTAGGTTAGCCATCGCTTTTTTCTCTCGCTTCCTGCTGGATCTCATTTCGTGGCGCTCAAAAACCTTCGCTGCCATCCATCCACGCCGGAACTGAATCTTGTCTACTTCTGATAAAAGAAAGCCCTTCGCTCGTTTCCTCCTAGTCGCTCTTGACGCACAGCAAAATCTGGTAGCAGCAGTCACAGTAATGTAACAGTTCATTCGAAAGAGAAGTAACTGTGGAAGCTTCACAATCAACCTGAGCGATCAAGGAACGAGGAAACGAGGAGTGCACATAGCATACAAGACGGCTGCAGATAAATTCAGGAAAAGGGAATATCAACGAAGAACTCTGACAAGAACACAAACAATATGTCACAGCATAGTTTCATATTTATCATTCCAGCATTATTAGTGAAGTGTTTCGAGTTTTCTTTGTACACGAGTGTAGGAACATATTGGCATATTGTAATCCACAGGTTACACAAAAGTCATCATCTACTGTCGCCATCGAACTCCGGCTCTACTGTCCAACTATCCTCGTGCCTATTTTGTACAGAAGGTACCCCGAAAGATAGCATGCACCATGCGCCCATTTCCTGCAAGTAGGTTCCGTGTCTCGCTCGGTTCCGGTGCAACAGGCAATAGCCATTGGAATTTGGATTGTACAAAATACTGCAGGTTTATTTTGTCCTTTATCAAGGAAAAAAGAATGTGGTGCTGGGAGAGAGCGGCCGTTGAAAACTGACGGCGGGGAGGCGTACAGCTCATGAGAAGATCCTATACGTGAGTCGTACATTGGTAGGGAGATGTTGTACTGGCAAACAGTGTTTCGAAGACTTGGAGAGAGTGATATGCTATGCCTCTTTCTTGCAAGAATGAGTCGCCTTAACGACGCTTCATCATGCTTGAAACGTGCCACGTACTAGGCCACAACCATTACTAAACGAAAAAAAAAAATCGCAAGTGAGCTGAAACGTGCGAATATTTTGCTGATTCTTCTCAGTCAGTTGTCCTTTATTTTTCAACAATTAAACAAGGCTCGGATGAGTTGATGAGCCCGCACAATGTGTGTACTATTCAGTTATTGTCGTTTTGTGCAGATGATGTTGTTTGTCGTGCTTGGACAAAGCAGAGCCTTCTTGCTTAAGCCAGTCGATCTCCCACTTAATACCCGTCCGCATCTGCCCTATTTGGTGATCACGACCCCGGCCAGCTAGCGAAGCTGTGCAGCAGAGGTACACTGACGACTGCAAAACCGTGTGTTTTGTTTTTTAGCGATTGCAAAACTGTTTGTCACCCACATATCGATTAATTTAACCTAGCTAGTTAGCTAACCGGTGAAGGATCACAGCGAGGCCGCTCGGGGCTGCACCCCCAACCTGGGTCCGTCGCCGTCACCGTCACCGGCTGAACTCGCCCATCTCGTCATGATGCTTTTGCATATCCTTGGGGATTCTGGGGCCCTTGGCGCCTCACTGTTTTGAGGTCTCCATGGCTCATATCCATGGCAAATTGGCGTGGTGTGATCGTGATCCTCGCAGCGCCGCCTCCTCCTCCTCCTCTCACGTCGTCTCCTGGATTCACGGAGCGGAATGTGGACAGCCTACGTGCCGTCGATAGACGTCCATCTCTTATCCCTCCCTCTCCCCGTCGTCGCGCGGCTGCGGATGAGCTGGCGCGAAAACGATGACGATGTATGAGTCCATGAGTGAATTAGATGAACCCCGGCACGACGGGGAGAACTGTAGCAGACTGATCAGTGACCACTGAGGCATTGACTGTTCCTTGCTGGATCCAAGGACGCACTGTAATAAGGGGGGGGGGGGGGGGTGATCTGGCCTCCCGATCCAACGGTGCGTCGTCGTCGATCACCAACGACCGCCCGCCCCTCCTATAGCTATGCCTGTCTCCTCCGAATCATGATGGCGTCCGCGACAAGACCAGGACGCAGTGATGGAGATGGATGTGGATGCTCGTTGCTGCTGCAGTGCTGCATGCCGATGCCAATTGCCATGGTCCTGAGTCCTTCCTGATAGTTTGTCTCAAAAAAAAAAAAAAAAAAAAGAGTCCTTCCTGATAGAGAACGCGAGTTATCGCCTTCACATAATTCAGTGTCGCATCGTCGACAGCAGCAAAAAGGAAAGGGGCAAATTTCCCAACGAACAATTTTAACAAGCGGGAAGCCGGGAAGAGGATAAGGAGAATGATGACGGGTCGAATGATGCCACCCGGATTCATCGGTGGGCCGGGCCGCCGTCGCTCTCCGGGGCGATCGCGAGCGTCTCCGTGAAAGTCACTGCTTTCACGGCACGTCGCATGCGGCCGTAGTAGCGATTGACCGCGGCGGCACGTCCAGTCCAGCGGCCGTTCCGGGCTTATCTTATCCACGCGAAATCAGCGGAGCGCTCTCGGTCTCGGGCCTGCAACTTGACGAACGAGCCTCGCCAGTTACGAAATCAGCAGTCGAAAAGATCTCATCGACAATGTCTCGATCCAGCGCATCTGCTACGGCACGGGACGCGAACACCAGCCGACTACGGATCGTGGCAGTACAGCACTAGCACGGTCAAGCCCAACTTCTGGGAATGCAAGTTTGATTCAATCGACTCATGGATCGCATGAATCTGATCTGCAGGTTCTGGTTCAAAGACTACGGACGCACAATTCAGAGAGCCCAAAACACGAACGTTTTAGATGAAAGGACTTAGGCCTTTTTTGGATTCTCTATTTTAGCCTCCTAAAGTTTAGTCAAGAATTTAGTCAATTAAACTTTAAAAGGTACATGTTTACATTCATAGTTAAAATCCTTGGTTATATAAAAAATAGACATACTTACCCTTTATTAACTAACCAAAAAGTAGATATATGTGTGGGTTTAAACAAAGTATTACATGTGAGAAGAGGTAGTTTTGACTTTAGTTACCTTTTCCTAAGTTTAAGAGATTTTAGAAGGGTTGGAGTAACTAGAGATCTAAAGTTTAGAAGATGGGCTCGCTAAAGTTTAGGAGATTTTAAAAGGTCATGTTTGAAGCAAAAGTGACTAAAGTTTAGCCAACTAAAATTTAGAAGGTGAATCCAAACAGGGCTTTGTTGCACCGCACAATTCATGATGTCAGGTCAAAACTAGATTGCCCATTCACTCACAGCAAAAAACGTGTTCACAGAATTAAGTCCAAGAAAAATCCATCAAAACCGGCGGCAAAGTATATTGTAGCTGGTACAGTACTGTCCTAGGAACAACGCAATCAAAACTACTGAACTTTTCACTCGTCCTCCTGGCTGCGGAGCCTGGCAAGCTTGTTGGTGACCACGATGTCCAGTTGGGCCGCACGCTCCACAATCTCCTTGCGCTTGCGGGTCGAGACGTTGTGAGCAATCTCAGCACAGTAGGTCCTATTTGCAGAAGAAGAGGAGTAAGCAAACAGGATACTGAATGCAAGTACATATTACAATCACATTCAGGGTAACGTGGCAATATCAATCAGTAAAACCAGTGACGTAAATTGTATGTCCACTAAAATGACATTTTCATAGCTGTGGTAACAGGCACTGTGCCCATTGTGCCATACATCCGATCTGACCAGGCTACTGAACTGCCATCCCAGAGTAGCTATATGTTATAACTAAGCTATTATTACGCAACAGGCCTCCAAAGGTAAAAGAAAACAATCACCTGTTGTGCATCATAAGCAGCTCCAGCTCAGAGGCATTGTGGACAACAAACTTCTTGAACTTGTTCGGAAGGTAATGTCTGGTTTTCTTGTCAGAGCCGTATCCAATGTTGGGCATCAAGGTGCATCCCTTGAACTTCCGTCTCACACGGGAGTCAATACCCTTTGGCCTGCGCCAGCTTGTCTACCAAAAAACAAAATCAGCAAAATTAGGCCTTATTACCACACAACCAAAAAAAAATACAATGTAACATGAGGTGAGTAGATTAGCCCAAGGGAAAGTGTTATTAAACTCCGTGAATTCACCCAGATATGTGTCAGATATTATTGGACAATCATACCATTGCTGTCATACAAAGTTATCTCAGCTACACAATCAGAAGCATTTTATCAATGTACCCTCATTTAAGATAATTGAGTTTTCATAATCACAAGATACATTGGCTATCGCAACCATAGGAAATGTTCTAAATGAAGAAAACTTCACATCACTAGTTCACTGCCAAATGAAGCCTACTATATATCATGCGATCAGATCGGAGGATCATCAGCAACAGAATCAATAGCACTTTATTAGTATAATATTCTAATCAGGCTTCACAGTTAACAGCATATGGGTCAGTTTTAACTAATACTGTGTCATGCTACCATAACCATATGGAGCGTTACAAATGCTTCAATGAACCACACCTATTTGACCTATTGTCCAGCCTCAAATCAACCTTAAGATTCAGGCAGCACGTATGAGGCTATTAACTAACCAGTCTAACGAAAAGATGCTGCATTATACTGGATCAGGAACAGAAGCTGTGCATATAAGTAAGCAACAATGACCACGTGTCTTGGCTCAGCACAGCACAATACAATTTGAATAACTCAGATGCTTACATTGTCCAGACTAACAAACATTTGTTACATTGCAACGCTCCAAGTGAGACTAGAATCAGTAGAATTTTATCAGGGTGAATTGACTGCTGCATACTTAGACGCGTCCTACACGAGGAAAGCTCCATGAACCCAAACCAAACATACATTTCTCAGGCTGCAAATGAGATATTCATAATCCAACACAAGCTAACGAACTGAAACTATAATCTACCAAAGCTAAAAATGGGCCAAAATGTTCAGACTAGCGTCGCAACGATAACTACGAGACCTTAGTGCACTCACCCAGTGCTCAATCAGCTAACCTAGTGCAATCTAATTTGCTTTTCGCCGATGGGTCATGAAAAAGCGATGCCAATTGTTTGGTGAGTTCGCAAAACAAAGAACAGCAGCGCCCAGGAAGAGTTTGGCAGGTTGTTGTTTACCTTGAGGCATATGTAACGATCGTGGTGAGGCCTCTTGAACTGCTTGACCCGCTTCTTCACGATCTTCTTCGTCAGCAGCGGCACCGCCATCTGCAACGAGCACGAGTACATATCAGTCAAGCATCAAGCCGGGTACAGCAAGCAATGAAGCCAGTATGAAAGGGAAGAGTTCGAAAGCGCCGTGTCCGGAGCCAAACCGCGGCGAGGAGGATGCTGGACGGTGTACCTTGCCCAAGCCTGCGGCGATGCGATGCGAGCGAGCGAGAAGCGGCGGCGGCGGCGGGGTTCGTGAAGGGCGAGAGGACAAATGTCTTATGGCGCCGAGAGAACCCTAGGGGTATTGGGTGGGCTCAAAGACTGTGGGCCGTTGCAGAACTGTTTCTGCAAGTACACTATGGATCGCGAGTAATAGGCTTGATCGAATTGTTACGTGGGCCTATTGTTTGGGGAAGGGAAACATCACTGGATTTTGTTTCTTAGGTGGGCCAGTAAATTGCTATCCAATTCAATACGTGGGCTAGTGCGTTGCAGATTTGAAATATCTACAGCCCGTTTCTCCCGCGTATCCGCGTGGCAACATGCCTGCAAGTCGCGTGGCGCGTGAGGATCTTCCCATTGGAGCAGAATATATAGCATGGAGATGAAGATGTTTATTTGGTCCCTGGCTTAATGGCCTATGATAATCTTGCTGCATGCTGCAATATTGTTTGGAGATGGGTAAAAAGTGTGTAACCTGCTCGATGAAGATTGTGGTCGTGAGTTTTTTAAATGCAAGGAGAGCTTGAAGAGGCTAAACTTCGACGCATATCGGAAGGAGGAGCTTGAGGTGATCATGAAGATTTGGACATTTAGATTGGTGGCAATATAAAAAAATCTCGAGTCTACTCTACTAAGTCTTTTTATTCTATGATTAATTTTCAAGAAGTGACACCTATTTTTGTTCAGCTGCACTGTCTTGTGGTTACTTTCGCATAATAAGCTGATGACTACTGACAACCTCTTGAAGAGAGAGATTTTCAAACTTAAGAAGTGTGTGTTTTGTGAAGAAGACGAATTCATTAATAATTTCTTTTTTGATTGTCTGACCACGGCGTCTACAAATTTTTTAGGCCCCCAGGACGAAACACAAAATGGGACCCTTTAATTTGAAAAATTCACATAGTCAAAATATACTTTCAATTAACTATATTACTTCAATACATACTATTCTTTGTAGCATTTAGCAATTAGAAATGTATCAAATATTGACGGAAATACTCGATAAATAAACTGATCTTATGTTCTAATAAAAAGCAACATCCTTCTAGTATTTCTTGAGGTGAAATTTTCAATTACATATTTATACTTAATCTGCTCTAAGACATCACTCTCAAGTGCTATTATCGTCAATCCATTAAGTCTTTCTTGTGTCATTATAGAACACAAATAGGATTTCACCAACTTGAGTTTAGAAAATTTCATTTCTGTAGATTAAAAAAATGAACGCAACATGTAGAGCTCCGTAGATTCTGGATTAAAAAACAAAAAAAATCATGGTCATTTGTCTGCTTGTGTTGCTAATCCTGTTAGCTTGTCGGTTGTCCTCTCTCTGCTGCTAGGAACGAAGTATGAACACACATTGTCTTGTCGGATCGGTCGTCCAGGATTTGGGAACAAGTGCGATTAGAATGAGCTGCTTTGCTACGATTTATGGCTTCGG
Organism: Eleusine indica; assembly: GCA_030378355.1. Taxonomy (NCBI): domain Eukaryota; kingdom Viridiplantae; phylum Streptophyta; class Magnoliopsida; order Poales; family Poaceae; genus Eleusine; species Eleusine indica. The sequence continues at coordinate 55,609,659 of CM059496.1, read as the reverse complement.
CAAATTGGGAAAGAATAACGGCGAGGCTTATGAAAGCCAAACAATAAATACGTCAACCTGACGAGTGTCAAATCGCGTCGATCAGGATTGGGTTGGGGTGAGAAGACTACCAGGTTGCTGCTGTGTTGGGCCTTTTTTTAAAAAAAACTATTGGTCAGTGCTAGACCTTTCTTTTAGCAGGTTTATACGTATATGAATTTGCAAATTGGGGGTCACAAATCGTCCTTCTTGTCTCTGTTAAGGAACGGGTCTGATATGACACCTAGATAGATATGGGCAAAACTGCACAAACACAAGGTCCATAACACAAGCACATGTCTTTGAAAATAATATATAAAGGATAGTAAACATAATATGCAAAATGCCACCATCATGGACGGATCTAAGTTGGGAGGATGGGGGCTCAAGCCCCCCCCCCCTCTCCCCTCCCCCTTATCATGTTAAAAGGAGTGGAAGAAAGAAAATATGAGAGAGGAGGAAAAAGAGAGACATGAGGAGAGGTGCTATGTCTTATCTTCGTCACTTGAAGTATACTCAAATAGACAAGTGTCAGTATATTGATGTTTCGACTGACCAACTAAAACCAACATAGCATGTATTTTTAGTATGTCATTCTCTTGTCATGTATGCGTTATTAAGACAGATGTGCGTGAATATGCATTATAATTTACAAATTTATTTGTGTCATTAAAATGATGGGTTGTGTTGCTCCTTGAATCCGTAAAAATTTCAAACCATTATATATGGCACCTAAAGTATGAGATTTTCCACCGTGACCACTTTTGCTATAAACGCCCATTCTCGTATTATTTTTTTGTATTGTTAGGAAAGGCTAAGCTATGTAAATTAATCTAGTTCATCAAGTGCTTACGTGAGACATATTCATTATGTTGTTTTGACAAATCTGTCCAAATATCAAAACTTAGGATGACATTGTTTAAGCTCCAATTTGCATTTTTTTTTGCGGAATCTCCAAATGACACAGAGACTTAGAGCATTTCTAAAATCTTACTAAAAAATTAATCTCAAAAGAGTGTTTTTGGGAGCAACTCAAAAATTATTAGGGAGAAGTTTTCTTGTCTCCTCTATCAGTTTTCCCTAAAAATAGATCAAGAAAACTTTTAATTGGATCACATCAGCATCTGAGACCATAACAACATTAATTTCCTTCTAAATACAAGTATTGGGATCCCTAATTTCCTCCTGTTTTTAGCTACAAATATAAGGAGAATTCAGGGAGAGAATAAATCTGTGAGTTGTTTGGAAGAGCTGTTGGAGATGGTTTTTTAGACTAAACTCTATTAATTTGATTTAAGAAGAGTTTTTAGAAAGCTTTTGAAGATGCTCTTATACAGTCAAAAGTTTGTAAGGAACTTCCACGGTTTGTTTCAAATAAATGAAAATGGAAACCATACACACCCATCAAGAGGGATAGACACATAACCAAAAGAGTTATGTGTGGGATTAAAATTTCAAGTGACACACAGGATGATGGTCTATATTATTTTCCTGGTTAGATTTGGTTCTCGAGAGTTACGACCAGCCACATGTTATTAAGCCAGTTGGAGTCATTGGAGTCGAAATTCAGCTTACCCAGTTAGACCCAACGCAGTTACAGGAGGATCCATAACTGGTGTCACCACCACGTGCATGCGTCGCCAACTTGCTTGCCAAGAGAACAGCATCGCCTCGGATAGATTCAGCAAGCAAAATGTAAACTAGTGCTTGAAGCAGCAGCATCAATGCAACTTTGGATCAACCAAGGTGATCACTCAGATTCACCTCGATCGCGTGGCTTCAATGCAAGTCAACCGTTTGAACCAACTCATCCGGGCAAGCGCGCTCTAATCAAGGCATCAACTGATGAATTGAAACGACTCTTTTTTTTTTTAGAAAAAAAAAATTGATGAATCAAAATGAATCGGTGACTACTTGACTGGAACAGTAATTGACACGTCTGAATAGTGGCAGTCAAGAAGACAACAATCTCGTCCGCAGGAGAAAAAAAAAAGACAACAATCTCTCTTTTTATTTCAGTCCAAAATGGAAAAATGACAAAAAGAAAATAATCACCAGCCCGGAACGACTACTTGCTACCGTGCTACGTTGTCGCATACTACGTGCCTTTCCCCAGAATCCAATAAACCACCGCGAGATCATCATACTACTAGAGTCGTCAAGCAACCCAACAATGCCAGAACCGCAAGCACCGGAGCCGACACGTGCGTCGCCGCGGACTTTTTCCCTCCCGACGGCGCGGGGTTCCCACTGCCGCCGCCGGCCTTAGCCGGAGACGAGGACGAACCGACGGCTGCAGGCGCCGGCGCCGACGCCACCGATACGCCGGCGACGAGCGCGAGCTTCCCCTTGGCGTCGAGGTTCTCCTTGGCGAACGCGTGCTTGGCCGGCGCGCCGTTGGTGACGGCGGACCCCACCTGCCAGATATGGTTGACCACTTTCGTGCCTTTCTTCAGCTGCAGCTTGCCGTACAGCCTTATTACCTTCCCCCCGGCGGCGGCGCTCTCGTCGGCGGCGAGGTCCGTGGCCTTGAACGCGATGGGCGTCGAGCTGGCCGGGAGCGCGGTGTACCCGGTGACGTTGTAGGTGCGGACGACGTAGGGCCCACCCGCGGCGGACTTGAAGGCGACGAGGGCCTGCGCGCCCGCCATGCCGTCGCCCGTCGGGTTGACGGCCCACGCCACCCACCCGCCCGGCGCGGCGGGCCTGGCCGCGAACGCCACCGACAGCGTGGCGGACTTGGGGTCGTAGGCCCAGTGCAGCGTCGCGCCGAGGCGGCCCAGCGCGGTGCAGTTCGCGTAGCTCCGGCCCGCCGGGAACTTCTCATCGGCCCCGCAGCCCGCGGTGGTGGTCGCGTTGCTGGTGGCGCCGCGCGTCGCCGCCGGCGATGTTGCCAGGAGGAGGAATGCGGCGGCGAGGAGAACACAGCGCCGTCGGTGCTGCATTGTTGAGCTGGCCATAGATATTTCGGTACGCGCTTTGCTTGCTCTCGAGCTTGGTGGGTCTCTCGGGAGCTGAGGGAAGAGTGCGTGAACCCGGGCGTGTGTGCGTGCGTTATATATAGAAGAACCGGAGGAAAATTGCTCCAGTCGGGTGGCCATGCATGTGAGGGAGAATGCAATGTACCTGGCTGTGCTTACTTGGGAAGATTACATCGCCACTGCATTTTGGAAGTTGACTTTGTCAGAACGTGCTGATTCAGTATATTCAAAGCATAGACAGCCGTAATATAAATCAATGGCGTTATGGTATCATCATGTAGGATTTAGCAAGGTCAAAAGGTGGTTATTATGTGGAGTGTGTAGAGTAATGACGTGAAAACGGTAACTACCTCAATCACGCACTGCTTATTGTCAATGATGGAATTAGCACGTTCCTGTCCGTACAGAGCTGAAGATTAACTGCATAGATATAGCTAATTCGATCGCCGTTGCTCCCAGCTCCTTCGTGCTCATTATTGGTTGTGGTCACGTGGAAGAACGTGAGGTCCAACTAATTATGTTGGGGCTTTCGCTCCCGTGCGAGCAGAGCATGCCGGAAGAGACTGCAGTTTTTAGGAGCTGAAGAAATCACTAACCTTCGGGGCTCTGAGTTTGACCTGCCCGTAAATCGCGGCATCATTGCATTGAGGTCGTGCCAGTGGCGGCGCGTGGACATTACCATTTAACTATGTTTCATTTCAGTTGAGAGCGTGGGATACATAGCTCATGGATTACGTGCCCCTGACAGATGATGACGCAACCAGTGGCGTTGCTCAACATCCGTTATTTTGACGCGTGGGCCATGGTTTCAGCCTTTCAGGCTCTGAGCCGCACCGTGGCGACCACTGTGGGCCTTGCATTTTTCAGTCTGTCTTTACGTATGCTTGCACTGGGCTCTACGGCCCGTTGTAGATGATTTTGGGCTTGAGGGTCCAGTGGGCATTTCTGCTGGTGCGCAGTTGGGCCGCGGATGCAAATTACTCGGAAGTCTTTGCAACGTGTCAGATCAGAGAACGTAATGAAGCAACAAAATAACATGGTTCTCACAATCCAGATTCCAAACCACAGTTTATCCGTAGTACTTCAGGTTCAATAATGTCTGGATCTCCGACCTTCGAGATCGCGGAAATGCATGATCATTGCAGGTCGCCAGGTCATTTGAGACCAGCAAAGCCAACGTTGCGGATGGTAACCAGATGAATTTACATCGCTCTGGTGCACTCCCAGACTGCCGTGCAGACTGTGAGCGAGTTTGAGCCGCATTGTCAGAACCATGTGTAAGCAATTATGGGCGTTAATGTAGAAAATTAATAGGATCATATTATCATAAAAAACCCCGAAATCTCCCACTGTAAGCTTTAAACTTTAATACAGAAGCGTAACAGGATCACATTAGCATTATTAATTGATTCATCCACATATAGCAACATTCCTTCATGTGTTATGCAACATAACACTTGCCACATATTCTCCATATGGAGCATGTGCGACTCACTTTCATGTACTATATGGACAACCATACCTTGATATTTTGCATGAAGAACGAAGTATAGTTTTTCTCCTCTCTTACTTCTGACTTTCATTATTCTCTTGATGATAAGAGAGTTAACTTTTATGTGTGTATACTTTTCATTCTTATGCTTCATCTTTTATGCATAAGAATCCTTTAATACTCTTATATTATATGCTTATGCTTTTTATGCATACAAATGAGAGATTATTTGTCTTGTGCTATTACTTTTGTGCATTAGAATAAAAGCTTAAACTTTGATGCTCTTGCTCTCTTGCCTTTATGCACAAGAACAGTTGTCATGGCAACTTTACTCCTTTTATGCCCTTATTTGTGTGTTATGCCTTTATGCACACAAGAGAGCTCTTGTTAGCCATGTTCTCCATGTCTCTTCACCTTGGGCATATGCATCTATTTATAGGGCAAGGTTGAGCCTCACTCTTTATGCATATATTGAGGTCACTACCCAAATATTATTTGGCTATGTATCAAATAATGTTTGCACTCATGAAGCAAATATTATTTGCTTTGGCATGAGATATTCATGCACTTTCTCCTTTCTCATATTCATTTAGTGAGGACGAAAGAAAAGAGAAGAAGGAAGTGGCAATCATGTCTCCACGTAGTGGATTTTCTTTCCAAAGGAAACTCCTTTCTCTTAATGCATCGCATATTTGGTGAAGAACCAAATATATTATCTCTTTGAGTTTTCTCTTTCTCCTTAGGCAGATCCAAGGAAAGAGCAAGCTCTTTGATTTTAGGTGCACCGTGCATCTCAAAAGCCTAAAACCTTTCATATAAATGCATTCACATTGGCTTCCTTTTTATCCAATGCATTTCTCTTCTATATGGATGAGGAAAATCCATCCTTTATGCATGCAATAAAACCTTTCACATTGCTTCGGCATTATGCTATGCATTTCATGCCTATGAGGGAAAAAAAAATCATCCTCTTGATGCATGAAATAATATTTGGTAGTGCATCAAATATTATTTCCTTCAATTCATCAATATTTCCCTCATGCATGATTTCTTTTCCTTTGCACGCACATATTGAGAGAAATTTCATCCCTTATGCATATTTTGTTTTACACCAAATATTAGTTCCATGATTTTTCTAATACCCAAGTCATATATTCTTTCATAGATGTGCTTATTTAAGTGGCATGGCAAAATTTATTCATATGCCATTGAAATAAATACTCTTACAACTTTTATGAGTATTTATTTTCTTTTTTATATGCACATGACTTTCATACACACATATCACCTTTTATTTGATTTTGAAGTGAGAGGAGAAGGTATTTTAACCCATGATTCTTTTCTTTTCATCTAAGCAATCATCACACATAGATAATCATTTTTCTTTTATTTTACATGGGCCACATTAATATTAGGATATAATCTAACACCATGCACATGGACGGGCCTACACCTGCCCAAAAACTGCCATGACGATCGGACCTGCTCCGGGGATCATCAGCTACATAAGCCGCTTCCCACCAGCGACACCGATCATCGGCAGCTCCACGATCGATTCATGACGTCGGTCACGCCGGCTTCGGCCGGGTTGCTCTCCAACCACCGAGCCGGGGGAGACCTCGTCTCTAAAACCTAGCCGTCCGGCGATGGACCCCACCGGCCGTTGGCCCGTCCCATCGTGGCCAACCGCCACCCCCGCTCATTTTTAGCCGAGGCGCGCCCCGACAGCAAACGCCTTTCCATTTTCACTGTCGCCGCACCTCACTGGCTCGCTCGCTCTTCGTATACCCGGCCGAGCTCATCATCAGCTGCTGCGGAGTGTCAAGTGCGAACTTTGGAAGCGTCAAGAACCACACCGAGAGCCATGGGCGTTGCAGTCGTGATCCTCCTCGCCTTGGCGCTGCTGCCGCCGCCGCCCTCCGCGACGGCCGCCTGCTCGACCGAGGCGTCGTTCCCGTCGAACCGCGCCGCCTACGCGGCGTGCGCCGACCTGCCGCACCTCGGCGCGTCCCTGCACTGGACGCACGACGCGGCGTCGGGGGACCTCTCCGTCGCGTTCGTGGCCCGGCCCGCCGCGCCGGGCGGGTGGGTGGCGTGGGGGATCAACCCATCCGGCGCCGGCGGCGGCATGCCGGGGACCCAGGCGCTCGTCGCCGCGCCGTTCGACGGGAACGCGTGGTCCGTCCGAACTTACAACATCACGGGGTACGCGCTCGGGCCGCCCGGGCCCATCGCGTTCCCGGCGTCCGACCTCGCCGCGGAGCTCGCCGCCGCCGACGGCCTGGTCGCCGTGTTCGGGCGGATCAACCTGGGTCCCGGCGCGGGAACTCTGAACCACGTGTGGCAGGTCGGCGCCGCCGTGTCAGGAGGGAGCCCCGCGCCGCACGCCATGGGCGGCGACAACCTCGCCGCCAAGGGCCAGCTCGACCTGGTCCGCGCCACCGCCTCCGCCGGAGCCGGAGCCGACGACAGAGCCACCGAGAAGCGCAATGTGAGTGATATACACACGCCCTCCTCCTTTATTCCTCACCACCTTTCTTTTCTTTGGCCTTCGATGGAATGGAACAACCCGTCCAGCCGGCCTGATAATAATTTAATCTGCAAACAAAAACCTCACACTACGACACATTATTAATTTCTTATATCCTGATCGAACTGATGATGAACGAAGATCCACGGGATCCTGAACGCGGCGAGCTGGGGCATCCTGCTACCCGTGGGCGCCATCGTGGCGCGCTACCTCAAGACGTTCCGCGCCGCGGACCCGGCCTGGTTCTACCTCCACGTGACGTGCCAGCTGCTGGGCTACGCGGCGGGCGTGGCCGGCTGGGCCACGGGCATCAACCTGGGCAACGAGTCGGAGGGCGTGGTGTACGCGACGCACCGGGCCGTCGCCGTCGCGGCCTTCGCCCTGGCCACGCTCCAGGTGTTCGCGCTGTTCGTCAGGCCCGGTAAGACGCACAAGTGCCGCGCCTACTGGAACGCGTACCACCACTCCGTCGGCTACGCCGTCGTCGTCCTCGGCGTCGTCAACGTGTTCAAGGGCATGGCCATCCTCCGCGTCGAGCAGCGGTGGCGGACGGCATACATCGTTGCGCTCTTCGTCCTCGGCGCCGTCGCCCTGGTGCTTGAGGTCGTCACGTGGGGCGTCGTCGTTAGGAGGAGGCGCATGGCGGAGAACAAGACCTTCAACAACAGCGGCGGCTCCAACGGCCACATGCCGCCGCACTACTCCATGTGAAGTGCCATATTCATCCTTTAATTTGTTGTGTCTGGTGTGGTTTGTAACTATGGTTAGATCTTGTGGTTCTGGCCTGCTTGTGTTTTCTTGTATGGCATGCATATGTATGTACATTACGCAGAGGTTTGATTGCTGCTGACAACGCTTTGTGCAGAGGATGGAGTTACAAACCATGAGTGTCATTCTGTTCAGCTCCTTCCTTGTTCAGTCCATCGGTCACCATGATTCCGTGAGCCATGCAAGTGCAACTCGTCAGCATTGCCAACCATGACTACGGTTCATGGCAGTAAAGAACGTGACACGTCCAATCACCCGAAGCTTTTCACCTCACAGTCAGCTGCTACCTCCGAGTTTCTAGAACGATTGCGCAGGCAAGCTCAAAGCGTCGCCGTTGGAGTGGAGCAGTCCTTTTCCAGCAGGATCCGTAGTGATCATGCACTTTGGCGTTGAGGCCCCAGACCGAAGGCCACTTTTACTAAAGTCAGGCAATCTGCTGTGTCCCTTCGGTCTGTGGACCATATGGTGGTTGGTGAAGTTGCAAGGACGATAGAAAAATGCAGAAAACGGACTCTCTGCATACTGCATTGCCATCGATATGCATGAAACAGGGATGAGTGCAAGCTGCAAAGGAGTAGGACAATATGATGTTCCCAGAACAGAATGGCATATATCGTGCTGTCAAATATAATCCACCTTTTTTTTTTCTCTTCTACTTTATCCTTTTTGTGGGATCATAAGGGAGAAAATAAAGATAAAAACATATAAAGGTTGCAAGCATACATATATTTCCCTTTCAACTGCACGTAAAGAATATCCGGTCCTTTATTTTCTATCAATCAGTTCCTTTGCGGTTTTCAACATTATTGCATTTCTTGCTACCGGGTTTCCTTGTGATAAAAAAAAATAAGTAAATCTGTCAGGGATCGGCAGGTCGTAGCGTATAGCTTGGTAACCCGAGGTTCAGGTGCACACTGCAACCCTGTTCTGATGGTGACAACATATCTTGCTGCCACGTCCAAAACATTCGGTTCCTTGGCAAGTGCTCCCTGCATTGAGTCACTTCCTTAGTTCCTTAACAGTAACAAATTCACTTAATCTACCCCGTCATAAAATAGTTCAGAATTGGGAAAACTCAGAATTACTTTACGTCGAACCCAATGAAACATAATGTGGTATGCTGGAAGCATAATCTACACAACACTGACGCACGTGCAAAGACTTCTTTTACACTGTCAGCGTATCAGATTCGACCTAATTAACCTAGACAGTAGCCACTCGCAAGGCACCCTTTCCCTATTTTCTGTCAGATTCCAATCAAATACTTTATTCTACCAGAAAAGCTATGGCTACAAGAGGAATTGATTCTCTATCTATGAATTACCCTTGGTTCATTTGGTTTACAGAGTTGGTATGGGTTGCACTCCGCTCAATTTCCTTGAACTGGACGCGAACTTGCAGGTGTCCGTCTTCAAGTCAGTTGGTGGGTGGAGGCAACTAAGATAACCAGAAGCATTTCACTCTTAGATGCTGACAAGTGTGGCTTGTCATTGAGCTAGACGGTCTCAGTTCTCACCAACCTTGAACTGCTGGCTTTCATGTCAATCTTTGGTACTAGGTTTGTTTTCAAATCTGATAAAAAAATGATTTAAAAAATCTGACAAGAAAAGCTACTTCTGAATCTGGGTAGCAGGCTAGTAGCACAACATTACCCAGCATCTTTTTATTTGCTTATCAAGGCTAAATATAGCTACGCTTCATGAAGATGTTCCAAATTTGAAATCAAATTACAGCTCTGTTCTCCTGATGCATGTAAAATAACTAAAGCACTAAGAAATGGGGCAGCGGCAACTCTAACTTGAGCCTTTGAAAAAGAATTTTTCGGCTATACAAGAATATATCCTACTCAGGGATTTTAAGAAAGGAATTTTGAAACAAGCCAAAGCTGTAGAAGAGCTTTGCCAATAGCACGAAGCCAATGGGGGTCTACTTTCAGCAGAGTGAAGACAATTATTAAGTAGGAGAAGACAATTGAGTACGAAAGCAGAACGAAAAATCAAAAAATAAGACACAAGGTGTGTATCATGGTATAGCAAGACTCCAGCATGCACCAAAGGATGGCTTCCTCGAGAATTTCTTGCTTGACTATCTGCACTGAGGCGGCTCAGTTGAGGACACTTGTTCCTGTGCTTCCGTAACGATCAGGCTGCCTGGATCACCAAAAGAGCTGAAGCCTTTCAAGCATAGCACCACCAGGTGATGTGAAACTAACAGAAAAAAAATATCAATTAGGCAATGATAACAAAGGCCCAACATACTATTTTTTCAGGGTCATCTATTTACAATAAGAAACTCATACTCGATGAAGCTTATAAACACCGGTCTTGTACTTCTAGCATCCTATTTTCATATTAAAAGCTATACAGTAAAATTGTGCACCAACATGCAAATTAGTCTAAGGACTGTTTAACTCACAGATGATACTTGCATTTATTTAGTTTAAATAAGTAACTTGATATTTAGGGTGCATGTCTTTTCTGGACAACCTTTCAGTTTGGCACAGCTGATACTTGTATTTAGTTTAGATAGAAAACTAATAGCTTGACACAATTAATGTATACAATTTTTTTGCTACTAACTACCAAGTTATGACAGAGCAAATAAGATTATGCAAAAAGAAAACAGTAGACAAAATTAGATGTTGAACTAGAACTGAGCATACTCACAGAGTAGGATCAGATGTTGAAGCCCTCCAAATCTTCAGAAATCTCTGAAGCTCATCTTAGGATCATCATGCTTTGAGCTCCCTCGTCTTCCCCTACCTCTCCCACGGCCTCTCCCCCTACCTCTCCCTCTACCTCTCCGCATAAAAAATGACTTTCCATGCTTCATCTCAATGAGTGAATGTAATAGCTCATCACACAAGATACAACCCTCATGCAATGTTGCTCCATCTTCAAGAGGGGTATTTTTCTTGTTGAAATCCACTTCAATGATAGTTGACTCACATGTTGGGCACTTTTTATTCGTAGTAGTGATCTTATGCGCGGCGTGTGGGAGTAAGACAATGCAGTTACAGATGTTGCAGTAAAGGCGCCATTTGGGTGCACTAACAGGATCAAGGATTAGGGTACCACTACACTCAGGACAAGCACAAACTCCTTGAGTGATCATGGATTGCTTGCACGTCGGATGTGGACAAAGAAAACATGGCATGCCAGCCCCTTTCCCAACCTTGCCAGTTTCATCAAGCTTGAGAGCACCAAATAGTTTGTCAATGCCTTCAAATGGAGGACTATTATAGCAAAACGGGCACAGCGGGAAAGATTTTGCATCAGGGCCCACCATCGAGAACAGAAGCAACTCGAAACCATCAAGGGGACAAATAATTTCCTTGTAAAGCTGGAAAGGATAGAACTTTTAATACGAGGCACAAATGGACTCGCACTTGGTATAATAAAGCACATAAGATATGGGGATGCATACTTAAAGAGTCAAAAATAGCATGAAATAGTGAAGGGATAAACATTTAGGAAAAAAAAAATGGAATATGAAGCAAGTTATGAAAAAAAAACATGGACAATTTCCTGCAAAGAAAATAAGTATTAAGGATTGTCTGATTCTAATTAGTGTTGTCTACTGGTTAACTTCTCATGAACTAATCTTGGAGGTAAATAGTAACACACCATGACACATGATTTATATGCAAAATAAGTATTCACCTTTATGGAACCTTTCTGGGGAAGATAATAGACATCCTCACAAGTTACACAATACAACCTCATCGGCTGAGTGGAAATGTATTTCATATACCGACCACATTTCCCACACTTGCTCAACAGGCGTCCAGAGTCCGCCAAAGGTGAAAACTGTGCTTCGAACAAAGCATCCATGTTTTCAATCTGCAAACAGAATGGTTCGTTCTAAGCATCTGAGTGAACATTAAAGAAATTGCATAATGAACTCAATATCTATAAAATGGAGAATTTATTTTCTTCACTGCCTAATGTACTGTGAATGAATAATCAACTAGAAAGAAGATGATGGAAAACTTTCTTTTGTTCACCAATGCCTCGTATACAGTGAATTCTAGTCCAATAACCAACTAGGAAAAAGATTACTTTAACATTGTATTAAATAGGATAAAAAATATTACAGTGGAAGCAAAGCAAGACTATGCAAACTAACTGAGCAATGGAGCACAGAAGCTCACTTTAAGAAACCCTAAATCAGATAAGAGTCATGTCTATCCAAATATTTTTAAGAATTATAATAACTTAAGCAACCAACTGTGAAAGATGGTGAGCTATTTTGTAGCCACTCAGGCTGATCATGCTACTCTGCCTAAGCATTGGTAGAATTTGAAATTACACATATATTCTGATTTAAAGAAAGAAAGCATTGTTTTATACATTCAATTTCGTGCACTAATGAATTTCTTTTGTTACAAACATTGTGAATTACTGGATGCTAGTTCACAAGGTAGTACAGAGTAAATCTGTAGGGTATTGGGTAATAACTGCGGATAGTAAGCGACTCAGGTTAAGCATATTCCAAAAACTAGTATAGTAGAAGTATATGCATATCCGACATGTATAAGGAAAACTAGCCATTTTGAAAGACTGTCTTGTCACAGTTTTAGATCAAATTCAAACATGCAATTGGATGATTGTATACAAAGAACAAATCAGGAAGTCAAATAAGTATCATAGATTTTTTTTTTTTGAGGAATACACAGTGGTAGATATATTACTAAGGGCATCAGAGGTGCTGAAAAGAAGAAAACCAACTCTCTGTGCAAAAGGAGAAAATGCTGCACAAAGAGGATGAAAGAAACTACGCTGGGGTCTGAAGCCAGCTATGTACACTTTGTCTAGTGGAAGGTTTTAATCTGTGCAAATGAAGAACAGAATCTGTAAAATAAGATTTCCAAGATTGGTACATGGGTGTGATCGCTATGAACTTAAGCATCATAGATTACCGACAAAACAAATTACCTTCTTCACAAAGTAAGTGTATTTTTTCATAAACTGCTGAAGAGCATGTTGAACAACTTGACGATGATCTGCTTTGCCTTTTGCAATTAGAGTAATCTGTTGCTCAATAAAGCTTCTGATATCTGGTAAGCAGAGATCAGCATCAATGCACTGATATCCTCTTATCAATGTGGTTCCCAGGGGTGTCGGTACTAATCTTCTTCCAGAATTCACCTTTAACATTGATAAATAGAGGCATTAGATCATTTTGTATATTATTCCAGTGTAGATGTGCAGGTCGCCAACAATCTTGGACTCACATGAAGGTCTAGATAGAAAACAACTTGACTAACCTGCACATAATTCCGTTCACAAATATTGTTTACATGTACAGGAATTGATGCGTCAGTGCCTATGCCATTCTTCTCCATGAGAGATATCAATTCACTTTCACTTAGATAATCAGGAGGCATGGTGCTTCCCTAAATGAGGCAGCATGATTCATTAACATGTTGATATCCAGATAAATTTATGTCATGTATATGAGCAAAAAAAAAAAGGCCTTACCTCATATATGTCAACCTTATGAATATTGATAGTATCTCCCTTTCTAAATGCAGGAAGATTATTCTCACTGACAGCTAGCCATGGCATAATCGATGTAAATCCTTTAGAGGTGACGCGGCTGCCAACACAATGGAATGTCTCTCCACCTGACGTTAACTCAATAGCCGTCCTAAAATCCATGATATTGAAAAGGGCAATTTACGATAAGTTTCTTCACAAACTACTATAGGGATAAAAGAGAATCAATGATGTAAACACATGATATTCTGTTACATACTCAGCCTTACAAAGAATAAAAGGAGAATATCTTAAATTTCAAGATAACGGCTGAGTAAAAGGGAAATTAATAACCGGTATATTTTATAGGATGACTGTTAAATGCAATGTAACAATGATAAAAATGATTAGCTAGATATGATGTAACATACCTTGTATACCTACAATCCAGACTAACGGTCCCAATAAAATGCTGACATATGTATTGGTACAGCCTCCATGCATCAGTTCCCAAAGATTCTTCTGTTGCTGATCTCATTGGAGTAATTGGGGGATGGTCTCCAGCATCATGACCTTGACGAGGTTTAACAAAACCAGCATCCAGCAATATCCGGACATTATTGGACCATAAAGGATTATGTACTAGTACAGCAAGTATACTTGTAAAGTCAAATGATGCTGGATAGGCAGTGCTCTCTGTACGTGGATAACTGTAAACACAACTATCAATACTTAAGAAGTAAAAGCAAACATGGAACAACAATAGCACCTACGCAGTGAAAAATAAAAGCATCCTGTTCAACTGTGACCATTATAAACCAATTACATAGTTTTAAGCTAAAGCCCTGTTTGACAGAGCCCTTTTTGGAATTATATTTTTTTAGGGCAATACAGTAGGCAAAGACCCTACTAACATAATTAGAATCATATTAAGAGAACTTCAGTAACTCAGTTAGCACTATTGAGAGTAATGCAGGTCAGACATAAGTTACTTTGCAATACATGATAAGACTATTCCATCATAGCTCAGGACAGTGGCTAAGGCCTTGGTGGGTCAATGTCTAGATCAGTTCTAGCTAATAACTGACAGGTAATGAGGAACACATAATGCCTCTGATTGTACAACAACAACACCTATTAGAGATATTTGTCGGTTTGTACTACTCATTTGATAATGAAAATCAGAAAATGCAAACAAACATCACATATATTGTTATGATGAATATGCCAACAATAGCTTCAACCAGGTTAATATGAAATAACATTAGCATCACCCATATAATAGAACGAAAAAATAAACGCAATGCAAAGCTGGTACTGTTTATAGGTCCATTCGTGAAACCTGATAAATCCTTGAGTATAAAGCCGCTCTGCCAAGTGCATAGCTGTCTGGGGTCCGATTCCTAGTGCACTTGATGCAACCTGAGACATGAAGAATATTCAATAAACTTGAAATTTACTCAACTCTTGCATGAAATGAATCATTACTAAAATTCATGTTAACACATAAACCAACTGGACAATCGTGGGTACTGGATTTCAGTCAAGGTCATAATGAGATAAGAAATACAGTAACAATATGTAATGTAGTATCAACATAACAGATTATTATATAATCTTTAGTAACACTACAGTTCAAGAAGCATGCAGTTTAAATCATGAAAAGAATATGGCTAAAAGGGCTATGGTACCTTAAGCATATTAACTGTATTAAGGCCAGATGGACGAGTTTTGCACTCTTCCTTCACTGATATGTCTACTACCTTTAGAGTTCCATCATTGAGTACCATCTTTTGGAACATCACTGTAACCTGGATTTTTAATTTATTAGATGGTGCAAATATTTGTATTTAAAAGAATAAAACTTAGACACTTGGGCATGTGAGCTCACATCAAAATCAAAAAGTTTCTTCCGGTCCCATTCTAGCTGTATTTCATTACCATCTTTGACAACATAAGTTTTCAAAGACCAGAATCTCTCTGGCTTGAATGTGGTGATTTGTTGATAGCGTTGTACACAGAATCCCAACGTAGGTGTTTGGCATGGACCATACCTTATTTAGACAAGAAAAGCAATCTTAAGATCATAATCCAGAGAATAGTATCAAAGATAGGCACAGACCACAGGTAAGAAATATTGCTTTCATGATTTGGACAAAAATAAATACGTATTTAGAAGCAAAAGACACAGTTTCACTAAAACCAGTTACTGATGGTTAAAATGGTAGCAGGAGCATCGCATGCATAAGATACAAGGCGCAAGTGTTTTTAGATTTTTGTTCACAATGCTGCAAAACAACAGTGGGGAGAAAAAAATTCCAAGCCATACAAACTAGAACAGATCTAAGAGAACCAAAATACGCTTGGATAGTTAAAATGCAAATTTTAAAAAGGCTTGACAATCATTCTTTTCCTTTCCCTCAACTGATGATCTCTATAAGCAATACCCGCTGAAGAAGAAAATGAGTTAAAATATACTTCTATAGTCCCAAGTCCTGATGCCTGAAACATTTTTCAAAGGAAATGATGCCGACCTTTTTTTTAGAGCTAAGTAGCAGCACTTGCACTGTATGTTTGGTTTGAAGATAGCAATCTATCAGCAGTGAATATTCGGTGATTGCAGTTATCCCTACACTACAGTTTTAGAGTTTGCAAGGACCAGAAAAATAAAACCGGGTAGTTGCTACAGAACAAATACCAACTCACTACCAATAGCATTGAGATGACACCAGAAAAAATAAACTGTCGAAACATGAAAATACCAGCTATACACGATAAATGCCAAAAGAAAAACACTAAACAAGGTGGACATACAGACTGGAGATGTAGCAAAATGCTGTAAACAAATGAGTTGATAAAACATTGAACTAGAAAGGTAGCAAGAGTTACTTTAAGATTATTAACACTTGGTAGAAAGTTTTTTAAAAGACTTTCTGATGAGTTCAGAAGCATTTGATTAAAAAGTTTGGATAAAGAGAGAGAGAGGAGAACTCACGAAATTACTCTTGAATCGAGATTTCCATATTTTCCTTGAAAATACCGTGTCTGAAATCGAGTAAACGCTACTCCTACCTTCAAGTCAATTTCTTGGCGAGCCTCTACTGATAGTGCTTCATCTTTATTTGGCAGAACAAGATTATCCATGGCACTCGCTATGTCTTTCTCGGTAACTGATGAAAATTTGGCTCGAAAAATTCTTCTGCCAACTTCATTTTCAGGAATACCAGTGCACTCGATAACTGAGACATATGTTTGACATTGTTATTACATTGACCAAGCTAAATATATAACGGTGAAAGTACAACCATATATAAGTAAAAGATAAGCAATAAGATGCTTGCGTATGTATCACATTAATCAGGACCAAAAAAAAATCTCAAGTATAGCAAATAATTGCAAATGGTTTGAAGGAAGTATATATGCTCTGTGTAGATACATGTTCTATGTCGAAAAGGAAAACTTTGTACAGATTCCAAAACTCTAGAGCAAATCAACTGACCTGAAGTGAACTCAGTCCAGAAGTGAACCTTTCATGTAGCGTTTCTTTATATTTTATTAAGTAACAGACATCTATGCTTTCGATTTTGTCACAATTGCACAATGGAAAACTCTAACAGTTCCTACACCATTCAAATACCTATCACTGACAAGACAGGATGATATGAATAACAAACCGGCTATTCCAGGACAGGGTAATATACCTTCATAACATATGTTTTCTCCTTCTCGGTCACAATCAAGCCAAAGTATCAGATAGGTGCACCCTCGAGCTTCCTGAGCTAGATGCCTGCGTATATGAGCCTGTGACAAAACATGGGACATTATGATCCTAAAAAATGCTGAGCATGCCTTGTGATGGAACAATGAAACTTGTACATCAGTTCCCATCATCCAACTAATGCAACAGGATGTCGTGCAGATTCCTTAGGTGAGTTTGAGAGCCTGAGAAATGTAAATGGAGAATGATAACTAGAACATCAAATATAGTATGAAGGGAAATAAGAAATAGCTGGTCAAATTTGAGTGAAAACGCATAGATACCAAGCATCCATGTGTAGAGTAGCATTGGAGGAAATGTGCATGCTGGAACTTACTAAAATAAGTCATTTTATTGGCCCATTAGTTGAGCGGTATTTTTTGAACAAAGTTGACGGCCTAGCGGTCAGTTAAGTCATATATCCTTTCAGTAAGAATTGTCAAGGAGCAAATTACCTTTGGGTTGCATTCAGATCTCAAAACAGGAGCCTCAAACAGGTCCATTGGATCAGTCGCTTCCCAGTTCTGATAAGCTGGTGGAAAATCTACACTGAAAAATATGAAATGGAAAGTAAGAAAATGCAAACAAGAAAGGGACCCATATGTTCAGGATTAACTGTAATCATGAATATCTGTAATATGGATGTGCTAGATCGATATGTTCAGGATTAACTGCAAAAATGAACATCTATAATATTGATGCTGCTAGAGTAATGGATTGCACATAAATTCATACATGTAGCTAAAAAATGACATGGAATGGAAGAACTAGTACACCAAGTACAATTGTGACAAAAGTCTGAAACCAACTGAAAAATGTACAACCTGAAGACGTGCCCGATGACTGATGTCACTTTGTAAAATGCATAAGAACCCTGAAACATCCCGTCAAACTCATGGACATCGGTGCTTCCCTTCCGTGTGGACATCTGCACATTAAAAGTATAATGAGAATAACTCTTAGACCAAAATAGTTTGGACAATCCCTGCAGCGTAGTAACAACTAACAACTCTAAACAAGAACAGCCACAGAAACTTGATGCCACGACATGATTGGAATATTGGATCACTGCATAGAGCTTCGTTGGTTCCTGACAACACCAGTTACACACCCTGAAGTTACCCCGACAGAGACAATCACCTCAATGAGCCATCACAAATTTGCCGTTGGCATTGTTCATGCTCCAAGGGCTAAAAATGGGCTGCTACAAACAAACTATCAACATCTTAGAAGGGCTAGCATCCATCGGCCGGCTTAGCCGCCGACCGCTAGGGCTGGTTCCTTCGACACGACCTAATTCATCGGAGTTTCACGCCACGCGCCCACGCCCAAATTCGACATCGAAGAGAACAAGTAGCACGGCGGTCGGAGGATTCAGTGGGGCAATTACGAGGGGGCAGGAAGAGGTAACTTACGCGGCCACCTGAGAGAGCGGAGGCGATGGAGAGCGCGATGCTGGGCTTTTCCGCGACCTGCAGCGGCGACGAACCGAGAAGGTGAGAGGGTGTGTGCGGGAGAGTAGGGTTCACTGCATGTCTGCATCCGCCAATAATGACGGCGCGGTGCCGTGGCGGCCTGATGACATAAGTGGCGGCGGCGACTTACCATGAGGACCTTGGGCGCCATGGGGACAGTCGGACGGCGAGCCGGAGGAGTGGGTGGGGAGGAGGCCGAAGCCGGAGGGTTTAGGTCCTGTTCGGTTTTTGTAATCTCCTTGTCTGAAACGACAAGAAAATCAGGAGGAGTATCTGAGGAGGATAATAAGCATAGTAGCTGTTAGGTTTTGGTTTCATTTCCTTCCATTTGGCAATAGAACAATATCAACTAAATTTGTCTGAACACTGAACGGTCATGTATACTGTTGTCAGAACCTTACTTGGAGTTCCAAGATTTGAGGTGGGTGACACTAAATCAAGGAATCGTATAATTCTTAGGCATCATGGAATGATTCAAGGGAACGACGAACTGACCTCTTATTAACAAAATAAAAATGTCATGAAGATCATTATCACTGTTTGAGTAGAAAGGGAACATGCCTATAGTATCCTATGTGACATATTACATCATGCGTTCTTCGCTCATGCACAATTAACTCTCCCTGAATTCAATTATCTAGGGAACACTCTTTACAAATCAAAAGAAATAAAGGAGGCAGTATAATTCATAGGCATCATAGAATTATTCAAGGGAATGAAGAATCGATCTCTTATTAACAAAACAAAAAAAGTCATGACGATCATTAGCACTGTCGAGTAAAGGGAACAGACCTAAATAAAGTATCCTATGTGACATATTACACCATGCGTTCTTCACTCATGCACAATTAACTCTCCCTGAATTCAATTCTCTAAGGAACACTCTTTAAAAATCAAAAGAAATTATTACCAGTGTAAACTCACAACTCTAGACTCCTTGCTTGGGCTACATGAAAGAATGGCAGCTGACAGAGGTAAGTGAAGCATATGTACAGTACAGAACTGGAGCAACTCCCTGATATGATGTGAGAAATCTAAGACCTGCGGCGACTCCCATCTCCTAGACCAGAACCTCAGAATCCTTTTTACAAGTTTCAAGGACAACGCATGCGGCACAGGTCATGTACCTCTGAGCTCCCAAATTGCGCATAATCTTGTTGCTGCTGTTGTTGATGACGCGACTGACCCTTCTTGGAAGAACGTTTTGAATGTGCCTCGGTGGACAGGACATTGCTCGGCGGAATGGCAGGTGCTGGTTGGTTGATGATAGGCGGGGGAGCTGATGCTGCCGAGCAGCGATGCCGCACGTTGATTGTGTGTGTCTTGGTTTCAGTTGAGGTGCTACCTGCTATGATTACTTTAAGCACAGCTTCCTTATCCCTTGTGTCTTCGCACCACCAATTTTGTGGTATTCCATCTACAAACTCTTCCTGTGTGTAAAAGTCTTCATGATGGACTGTAATCTCCACTGTTTCGCCTGGTTTGATTAGACCAACCGCTGGTTGGACCTGGTGTGACATAGTAAATCAGCAACTGGAAGAAAATTTCTGTTTACCGTTCCCTGACAGTCCTCTAATAAAAAGCTTCCTTGACTCTAGCTACTTATGTTCAGTCACTTGTGCACTGCATTGTGACCTTTTGATCATAAAAATTTATTGGCACATATGGAAAGAAGACCAATTGATTTGTTTATCATTTCCGTTCATTAATTAAGCAGAGTCAACAATTAAAAAAATGGATGAAGTAGCAATAAAGTATTATTCGTTTTCTTTGGAAGAGAAGTAGGACCCTATAGATGAAGAAATACGAAGGCAAACTAATTTGCATATAAATGGGCCCTTATGATCCATGATGTATAGTACTATAGTTCTTACCTCAAGCCAGAGTGGGAAGCCATAGGATACCCTCGGAAAAAGTTCTGATTTAGTTCCATCCTCCTTCTTGGTTGACTGTCCCTCACACAGGATTTCAAAAGATGCTTTGCTTGTTTCACATTTATTGGTAATTTGGAAGACAATATTCTCTTGCTTCTCCAGCATAATTTCGCTTGTACTAACAGTAGCGTCTGGAACAAAACAGGATTCTTGAAGTAAAGAACGCACTTTTTCATTTGATTCAATTATTTCTCCATACTCCTGTCTTCTTATTAACTCGTCAACTCTTGCTATATCAACACTAAATGTACACCTAATAGGTTTATGATCACTTTCTGTGACTTCCATGCATGCCACATACCTATCAAAGAAAAAAGAAATTATGGATCAAAGGACTGAAAGGCCATCTTAAGGGGAAAACAAAGTGTTGTAGAGTATCTCACGATGTAATTGAAGCAACTACAGGGCACTCCAGTGAGCATTCTGCTACTGATACAGAACGGCTGTCGCGGTATAGTACTCTATCGCACCAAGCAGGTATCCGCTTCTTCTCGCCCGAATCGTACCCTACATCAATCAACAAATAATTTTCAGCACTAGTGTTGAACAGGGTTTACCTAGTGAGTCGTTGGAAAATAAATAATCAGTTGAATAGAGAGTAACAAAAAGAAATATTGGAAGCAGCAACAAATACATACCTCCGAGCCCTGGCTGGTGCTTTTGGAATTTGTAAGTTGGAGGAAATTTGATAAGGCCTTCTCGCATTCCTTGAAATACCTTTCCAGCTTTCATTTCTACTCGAAGCTGATCCTTCTCTCTTAGCCAATCAAAGCTTCTTTGTGAAACCATGTCTCGTGCTTCATCGTATGAGATACCATAAAGCCGGTAGTTGAAATCACCAAGAAACACAACCATATCAGCTTCAGCCAGGTCCGGCCTTACTTCTTCAACCTGATTTCCGTTGACCTGACATTACCACAACATTCGGACATCAGCATAATTCATTAGCGTCAGATAGTTTGACGACTAGATGACATACATTCACCGTTCTGTGCAACTGGACAGATGTAGCAGAAGCTGAAAGAAGAAGAAACAAAAGGGTTGTCGAAACACTTATTGGATTGAAACAGTGTTATGCAATATATAATACATAAAGTTCAATGAGATAATAGAAAAACATGAAATTCATTGCTAAAAAATGCAAAAATGAACCTGTGGATCCATGAGGTTTGTTGAAAGCCATTGTCCGATAAATATGGTCAAAATCAGCATTTCGTCTGCTAACAGCTTCCAGATGTGCAGCAAAATGATTGCTCACAAAACACATTTTACGGTCATATACTCTTATTCTTAATCCTACACCACCCTGCAGTAGAGTGAATAGTCATCACACAGACAAAATAACAGCATGAATTAAGGGACTTGCTAATTTTCAGCTGACTCAAAGTTTAGGCAACTTTCAATCACCGCTTTGAGCCATTGGATCTAGATCCAATGGTTTATAATTATTATACAAATAATCCTACATATGTGGATATGCCCAAAAGGGTGATCTATATTTGAAGAAGTACATAGAGAAAAGATGCCTACAATATTCCCTGTAATTGACTACAGTCAATCAACCTTCAATTTGTCATGTTTAAATATTTTTTCTTTTTTTTTTGTCTTTTCCATTTCCAATGGACCATTAATAATTATTTACAGTACAAGAACATGCAATGGAAATCTGGTGGAGAATATGAATTCCTGCTCATCTATGTAATCATGATCATGTACCTTATTTCCGATAGCACGTCCAAGACCACATGGCACTGCAGCAGCATCAACATCACCAACATATGGCTTAAGGCTCTTTCTTGCCCTTGAAAAGTGAATAGTTTCAATGTTATGTTATCATATGAATGGGAATTAGAAAAAAAATTAATGAACCATTTATCAGACAAATTGGCTGTTTAAGACACTAATTCATGACAAGTCAATACCATGCAGCAATAAGCAATGCAGCCAACTGCCTTGAACCAACTCGGACGAACGAGGTCCCCTCGTCAAGCGCCTTCCCAATATTGTCTATCCACCATTGCCCGTTTGCACTGCCCTCAAGTCCTACCTAAAACCATGAACAACAAAAGAGTAATCAGATGTAAGATGTAGATTATTTAGTGCTTAAATACAACAATGTGTAAAAAATACTGGTTACTGGAGCAATGAAAATAGAACAAGGTAGCGAATGGATATATCATTAATTAAAGCATGATCAATGACTAATTAATTGAACCACAAAGAAAGGGAGCAGATAAACTACTGATGGTAAGATCAAGTGTCTTACAGTTTCTTTTGCTGCAGAAATGGCGAGAAATCCTGCACCCATCTCAACCTCTTGTAATCCAACAACCACCAACCCAACATCAGATGATACACTACCCAGCCATGTTCTAAGTGACTCAGCAGATGCTTTCCCCTGTGCTACATTCCAGCTTCCCACCATTATGTTTATCTTCTCCATTCTAGTGTATGACAGCTCTCTGTTAGACAATTCAGTTCGGATAATACCATCGAGAGGTCCAGGAGAAGTCAGCGGCCATCCCCGAATACCACCATGATGTGCCAATGTGTAAATGTAAGAACCACCAATTGCCATCCTTATGACTGGGCAGCTATGTCCAGTCCATCCTGCAAGAATGTTACCTTCCGTATCCATGACCTGAATGGTACCACTGGCATAGCCCACCCACACCCTGTCTCCGAGGGCCTTTATGCACTGCACAGAAGAAGTATGATGCTGGAACTCTTGCACTCGGTTGCCATTCCCATCCCACTGAATAATGGTGCCATTCGTGCATCCTGACCAGATTATTCCATCCATTGCTTGAGCCACTGCTCCTGTTCTCCGGTTATCTTCGACAAATGTTCCCTTTGTTGCAACCCTGCGGACCGCATCGGCAGCTCCAATCAAGGCGTTCCTGGATTTCTGGAAGAAGTTCAAGGAACCTTGTGACTTGTCCTTCTTTGATGGTTTTACTTTGACCTCTTCCTCCACAGGTTGCTCTGGCATGACTGGTGTCTCTAGCTTTGCTGACTCAACCTGGCCGTCCATCCCAAATACTTTCAACAACTCTCTAGTACGAGCATCCCTGCAGCAGGAATCGATAAGTTAAGACGACAATTGAGCAAAGAGAAGTAGCAACGTAAATAGCACGATTCAACAATGTTTCTGAAGGCATACCAGAGAGCAAATGTCATGCTCGTCACAGTCCAAACTTTGGCCCGGGAATTATCAGCTAGCATGTGTTTCACATCGGAAGCGGGCAAGGAGCAAACGTTTCCGACTGTGCAGTGGTTCCTGAGGTCAATGTAGGCCCTCTCAACCAGCAAAGCAGCCATGTGTCTCTCTTCTGGTGACAAGGAGAGGGACTTGGCGATGGCGTCGTAAGGCCATGCCTTTATGACCCCACCCTCGGAACCCGACCAAATCTCACCTGTTGTTATATTCAACAAACAATTGAATTCGTGTTTGACATGCAGTGATGTTCATGCGCAGATCAGGCACACTTGCGAAGAGAGAAGACAAAAATGCATTGGCCTTATTACCATATGACGTGACGACCATGGAGAGCACAGGCGTCCGTCCGTAGGCCTGCCACGTGAGAGCTTCCCTGAACACCGGCGCATTGTTGGCCCCACCTTGGCTGCTGCTCCCCGCAACGCTGCAGTCAGCAGCTTGGGGCGGGGGCGCCGTGGCGGCCGCGTCGAGGTCCATGCGCCACGAGCGGATCCTCCCGTCCTTGTGCCCCGTCCACAGCAGTCGGTTGGCCCTGTCTACGGCGACGCAGAGCGCGGGCGGCGCGGGCACGCCCTCGCGGAACGGCGCGCTCTCCTCGTCGCCGCGGCGCGCGCCCGCGCCCCAGCCCGCGAACACCTCGTCCAGCGCCCACACCCTGATCCCGGACTCGGCGCCGGCCCAGAGGTGGCGGCGCTGCGGCTCGGCGGCGAGCGTGCGGAGGAAGGAACCCGCCTGCGTCTCCCGGAGCGGGTGGGGCCGCACCTCGAGCGGGGGCGGGCGGCCCGGGTGCATTGCCGCGCGGAGCGGCACGCGGAAGATGCCCTTGCCCCCGCCCGCGCCGACGAACTCCGGGAGGGTGCCGTGGCCGCCGCCGTACTCGGACATTGCGCGCTCGAGCGTCATGGAGCCCTCGCTGACGCCGCCGGAGGAGCGGCGGGAGGAGGAGGAAACGGTCGCGGCGCCAACGCCGATGCCGCCGGCGGAGGAGGAGTAGGAGGCGCTGGGCTGGTGGTGGTGCTGCGGCGGGAGCGGCGGGTGGTATGCGCCGCCGGCGATCACGCCCGCGGAGGGGTCGTGGTGCGCGTAGGAGAGGGAGTGCGACGCCGGGAGGATGTGCTCGTCGTCGAGGCTGTGGTTGCGCAGCGCGGCGCGGCGGGCGGACGCGGCGTCACGCGACAGCGGCTGGCTGTAGGAGATCCCGCGACGGGTGTTGCCCGGCGCGCGCGCCACCGCCGCGGCCACCTCCCTCAGCGCCTCCTCGTCGGGCTCCATGGCGATCGATTCGATTCGATTCGATCGCGCGCGCTGGGAAAGGGTGGAGCGTGTTTTCTGGCTTTGGGCGAGATGGTTGGGCGTGGGAGCGGGAAGGGATAATGCGGCAGGGGGAAACGGTCAAGATGGAGAGGGAGAAGGGCGCGGCGAGTTCGGCGCGGGAAGGGAGAGGTCGGAGCCATCCGTGTGGCCGTGCCCGCGGAAGGCGGGGGACTGGGGGACTCTGGGCTCTCCTCCTGGGAGAGAGGGCGTGTGCGTGTGTCGTCGACGCGGATGGTCCAACGGCCATTTGCCATTGTAAGAGATCCCGTGGCGGTCCAGAGATCTCATTTGTCACGATCAACTCATCGCCGAGCAACGTGCGTGTCTCGCGCACATCGCGATTTGCAGTGTTTTAATGTTCTGTCGCGCTACCACTGCAGTGTTTCGCGCTTTCTCTGTTAGTCAAAATGCCCCGATTTCTAAGTCAAATGCCGGACAATTTGAATGGTAGATATATCATGAGATAAGTAGTACAAGCTGAAGGGATACCTTTGTAAGAGTGCATGCCCTGAAGAATATTTCTAAATCACGTTTCTTCGTTGCATAATTCCCCCACTCACAGGCGCAAGATCAAGTTTCAAAACAGAAAGCACCTGGTAAAGATCATCCCGCAATCAGCAACAAAATGCTAAGGTGCTTCAGCACAACATACATAGCTTCATACAGCCAGGAGCTCACGGGAGGCAGTAAATTGAAAGGCTCTGAGCAAAAAGTCAGGCTAGGCATACACGCGCCATGCAATGTTGCAAAGCGAAACATCAAAAGCCTTGTGACAGTTCAAGGATCAGAGAACAAACCATCTAACATACTACAACTGCCATCAGAACACGGTAATACTTTGCCATTTAAAGTTCGACCACACGCCGCTGCATGGTCCCTCAACGTCCAACCTGGCCGTGGCCGGAACCATCCCCTCCACTGTATTTTCTGATAGCCAACAGGAAGCATTTGCTTGGGTCACTATCAGGCTGCCAACATGAACAGCAGGAGGTGGTCGCCAGTGTGAGGCATTCCAGTGATGTTGCCCTCTTGAGGACATAGCATGCTAACTCTAGCAGGCTCTTCGCAGGGAAGAAACCGATGATCTTCACACAATTGAGATTGTCATGGCGGTGTTCTGGCATCTGGCGCAGATGCGAGGGATCCCCAGAAAACAAGCCATGATCCACACGGCACTCTGGCACCTGAAGATGAAAAATCCAAGACAGTTTTAATCAATTCAATTCAATATGCATCACATGTTTTTGCACAACCATTTTTTTCACTTACATGTATGCGCAGGGCGAAATAATCCAGGGAGGGAGAAGCATCAAGAAACGAAACGAAGGAAAAGTAGTCATAGGCTTGATGAAGGGCCACTCTGGGAACACGAATGTTCAAGTACTTGAGGTGGCAGAATCTGCTAGGAACAATTGGTATACTAGCCATCTGCATAAAGATTCCACATAAATCACATTGTAAAGCACTACCTCTGCAATCTTATTTTATGCATATTGTCTATAGTCACCTTAACTTTAGTTCAGAATATACCTCACAAATTGAATTTATGGTAATAGTTTCAAGATTTGGCACAATGGGGGGAAGCTTGGCACGAGAATAATAGGCAACACTGAGACCGCACATCTCTAGCTTTTTCACTTGTGATGCTTCTCCAAGTGAGAATTGAGTAAGTTTATGGGAGTGTTCTGCGAAGCAAACACTGGACAGATTTGGAGCTTCACTCTCTATTACTTTCAGACTAGTGCGGTGAAACACCTTCAGGGAGCTGAGCCGCAGCAGGAGGTGAGGTATCTTCAGGCAAGTAATATCAGGGTGATCTAGGAGTTCCAATTGCTCCAACGCACAAGATCTGGAAAGAAGGCAGCCTAACTCATCCCCCGTAACAAACACCAAACTCAGAGACAACCGCGTCAAGCTTCTCAAGCAACCAAGTTTGATTGTAGGATGGAAGGTGCAGTGTCTAAGACTAAGATACTGAATGCAGTTTCCATTCTTCCCTGAAAGAACTGAGCATGAGAAATTGTACTCTGGAGACCTTGGAGGTAACATAAGGATGAGCTCTTAATCCCTGATGTAACAGCAAAGTGAAGCCAACTATCGACATAACATAAGTCCATATTGTAAAAATCACGAAGTGAAAAACTGAGTCTCGTCAAGCCAATGCCTGAGTACTGCTTCAAAATGTGATCAACTTTTGTGGTGAAATCCCTAGATACTTTATCATCTCTGGACTGTTTTGCTTTCAAACCCAGTGCTTCAATACTGAAATGGAGGGAGGGACGAGATCTCCAGAAGTTAAGAAATGCTTGAGACACGCAGGCAGCCCGAGCAGCATCTCTGAGTGGCAATAGAGAATGTATATGGTGCAAAATGTCCTGCATGAACAACCATAAAGAAATGGTTGATGATGGAACTGAACAGGACAATGCTGACATAAATATAGAAAACAAAAACAATAGGAGCACATGGAGTACATTCTATCACGTGCTCTGTGCAAAGTAACAGAAAGCTCACCACAGTAGAGGTAAACAATGCATTGGAATGGATAATGGTAGGTATACTGTTTCCAAGAGTGTGAACAGTTTTTACTAACAAAGTTATTAACATAATATGTACTTAGTTAAATGTTCCATTGTGGAGTTCACATAATAATGGTTTGTGAGGCCGACCAAATCATGAGGTTCAAGATCATCCACTGGTCAAGGAGCCACTAGCTACTAGTACTCAAATATGCAGTAAATCTGAAAGGAGTATTGCCGGAAATGTATAGATAACCTGAAGAAGTGTCTACTTGCCTAACAGTTTTTATTACAACGGTTTTTTTTAGTTTATTTCTTGATATATCTAAAAATGGGAATACAGCTAGATGAAAACACTGGCGCTAGTATGGTGACTATTCACGTTGTCAAATGATAACAAAAAACTGTTTATCATGTATGAACGAAAAACATATTTTGTGTATGTTTAACTACCATGATGTTCATACTATAAGATGTCAATACATAAAGTATTATCATTTATCCATTCTGAACATATGGTTTCTTCAATAGACATGAATAAAGAGTTAAGAATAGGTACATAACTATATGAAATATTGTCTGAACATTAGCTATTATAATTTTACAAATTTCCAATTAATCAAGAATTCAAACATCATGTAGGCTATCAATGATTTGAAGAATCCAGGCTTGAACAATGATACCGCAGAATAGAATAGATAATATATATACGATTGTTTGAAGCTACGACCTATATTTACTTATTTAGTAGCTTTGTTATAATTAGACATTCTGTTTGGAAACCTAGGGTAACCACTGTATAAATTTGAATGACAGAAAGAATGATGAGAACTCCCGATTCTTTTAGACAACAGATGAAAACACGATACTCAAAAGGGAACAACAACCTTTAGTTTGAGAAATGTCCAAACACCGTATCGTATTTTTCCTCCACAATCCAAATTTGTGAAGTAAGAACAGCCAGCTTGACAATACCAGTAAGGCAGTAACTAATTAATGAGCTACGTTATACCTCTGAAAATATGGGCCCTGAATACTTCATTCTTTCTCTGTCTGCCTGAGAATTGTCATCTCGTTCATTGTCTGCCTGAGAAATGTTATCCTGTTCAGAGGGTGAGCGCTTCGTTGCAGCCCTTGAAGCAATAGATCCATCTGTCGTGCAGCATGTTTGATGGTTAGAACATAGTACAGAAAACAACCAGTACCTTCTTCGAGACCAAGCAAAGGATACAAGTTCTCTCTCACGCAGCGGGACCAGAGATAAAAAAAAACTGTGAAACAGGGGGAAGCGGGAAGCATACCGCAGGATTCCATTTGCCGCCGCCGCCGCCGCCGCCGGTGCAGCCGCTCCATGGCCAAAAACACACTGATAGGGCAAGCGCGTGGAAGGTCGAGTCGACGCCGCCGGCGGTGGCTAGGGCCTTAGGGTTCTCGGCCGTCAGAGGAGGCGGACTCCACGAACACCGCCTTCCCGCGACTCCGCCTCTCCGCGACACCTGCTTTTTTTTAGCACAACCCCTCTTATATCTATCCTATAAAGGCTAAACATCTCTCTATAAATAATTACCCTGAGGCAACATACCCATCATCAGATCAACCGCTCATCATAACCAGTTAAAACATAAGTCATCGGATTAAAGTGGTCCCATAAAAACTATCCCTGAGCGTTATATTGTTATGCTTTCTCTTACGCTTGGTACTCGTTTTTGTACTATCCGTCACCCCGCACTGCGTTTTTTCTCACCGAGACCTTTTCTAACTCTCAACCGTACCTAGTCCTGATATCACACCATGCTAATTAATCGGCTTTTCAAACATAACGCGCGAGGCGGGGCAGCCCTGGCGGCGACGACGGCTACGGCTGCCATGCGGGGCGACCCGGGGTGGGCGCCACGGCGGTTGCGCGAGGGCAACCCCGTCTGGAGCGATTGCTATCGCGCGGAGTAACCCGGGGAGGGCGCTACGGCAGTTGCGCGAGGGCAACCCCGTCTGGGGCGAGGCGACAGCTCCAACGCAAGCATGACGGTGGCTGTCCACGGCTGACCGCGTCTCGTGTCCTTGCTGGCCTCCATGAGGTCAATTTCTTGCCGGATCTCTCTCTCTTTCTCTCTGCCTGGGTCTTTCTTGTTCTGATTTCTTGGTCCGACATTGTACGATGCGATGCCGAAGTGGAGGCCCTGACGCCGGTTCAAGATCTCCGCCTTCTCTACGCGGCGGTCGACATAGAAGGAGCGGATCTACCAGGATATGAGATTCCTCCCCTTTCCCCTACCCTCCTGATCTCCTCGTCCTCGCCGATCTGATCTTATCTTCCTCTCCTGCACAACCATCACATGAGACAAGTTTTAGGCTAACGGGAACATGGAAACGCCCTCTTTTGCTGCTGCATCTCCGTGTCTTCATGCCTTTGTTTGGTGCGGTGGGTGACTGAAATCGCGAGTAGCTTCTGATGATAGTTCATGTGTGCTCTTGGATGGTGCAGGAGGACGTGATCGATAGGCTAATCAATGACGAGGAAGTGCAATACAGGAATTTCTAGCACACCGATCCCGGATTGGTATGTTCTTCTCTAATACCGGCAGAATGATTCAGTTTGGTTTAATCGTGTACGTCGTTATTGTTTCTGTTTGATTAGGCTATTGGACATTTTATAATCTTATCATTAGTTTGTAATGTTTAGAACTCCAGAAGCATTGCAAATTGATATACACAGAGTACAGATTACTAAACTTGAGAGGAGAAGTCTCTTATTGTTTTAGTAGAGTATATAATCTTTTCTATGTAGCTGTGGCATTTATTGTAGTCACTCAGCCTATAATTACATATTGTTTACCTAGAACTCCAGTAAATTATGCTTCACATGCCAATTCTCCCATATCCTTTTTTAGTTTATGTGGTTGTATCAGACTGGTATTTGTTTGAGCTGTATTGCGAGTCAAAAATTGAAATATTATGATTTGATAAACATTACATTGCTTGTTTTTTCACTTATATCACAAATACCATGGTGTCGCTGTACTGATATATGGACATGAGACATATTTATTTATATTATATTTATTACTCCCTCCGGATTTTAATTATTGACGCAGTTGACTTTTTAGCTACGTTTGATCATTCATCTTATTTAAAATATTTACTCAAATATAAAATGTTATGATCATAACAACATATTTAATAATTTTTAAAATTTTTTAAATAAGACAAATAGTCAAACATAGCTAAAAAAGTCAACTGCGTCAATAATTTAAATCCGGAGGGAGTAGTTTCAAATGGTATCATGTTCTGGTTCAGGTTTCAGTTTAGATAAGCTGATCACTAGAAATGTTTAAAAACTTGCTTGAAGAGACTTTTAACTGTACACTATGATCCTCCTGAACAATGATGATCTATATTTGGGATGTGGAAACCAAATGCATTGTTTTTTCATACGCTTGTTTGTATCTGTGCAATTTCATTGGCTTCTCAGGGCACTAAATTCACTAGGAACCCTCCTCCACCTTAAGGGTAAGGACATGTGTTCAATCTATTCGAGATGTCATACTGGTCCTCAACCCTTACTACTTGTCTTAGTGATAATTTCTTCACTTTGCCTTTATGTAGTGCCATGTAGGTAAGTTTGTAGTGCTGATTTTAACAAAATTAGGATGTTTCCATAAGGATTTGAGGTGCAACGAGCTCTAGTGTAAGTTGTTTTACATTCTTTCATTACATTTCATTCAGCTGTTATTTTGCATTGCAGCCTAAGCCATCCATCTTGTTTATGTTTCTTTATAAATATTTTTGTACTCTAAATAAATTATTGAACTTACACTACACCTCTTATATTACATTTTTATAAGCATATGCTGATTAATGGTGCTTATGTACAACTATTATAGTTATAACTTTCAGTTATTGGATTTTGTTTTACAGGGAAGAAATGCTAACACTTATGGTACTAATAGTGACTACATCATGCAAGTATCTCTACCCCAAGCAAGTTGGACTCTGAGAATGAAAAAGTCTGATAAGAACCCGGTAGTAGAAGTATTTGAGGTAGAGTTGTCAAAAAAAAAATGTACCGATTGAATGTTCATCTTCCCCAGCTCCATATTTTTATCATATTTGTATTTTTAAAACCTGGTCATAGATGATAGAACACTAAACTTCTTCGGTTCAGATGTAATGTTCATACTAGACATCCAATATATACTTAATGGGAGGTTATTAACTTTGTTTGACCTACTTGCTTGTTAGAAAAAAAAAGACATGAAAAAAAAGACAACAAAAAAAGGCACAAGCACAAGGCTACCAGATTCAAAGTTGAATTCAGCGATAGAAACTCATGTTATGAACAAAGCAACTTGAAGCAAGGAGGTTAAGAAGGTTTGATGTGCTTTGTCAATAAATCATTGTTTGTTAGTATATATTGCAGAAATAAAACAGCACATGCGTGCCACGTGCAAAAAACTAGTTACTATAAAGAGTTTATGAGTTACGACGGACTCAAACAGCCAAAGGTATCTACCTCTACTTAAGTACAAAGCACCGTGAGCTTAATTATAAGCGTTCCAATTGAACTGCCTATTCTCATACATAAACTCCGTTTGAAGAAACTCATTTGATCTTGCTCTGATTTCCTGGACGACATGTCCATATACCCCCATTGCAGTCTCATGGATGCTTTTGATGACATTACGATAATCGCTTGCGAGTCTGAACTTTGACAGACCCAAGTCGCCAGCCAACACAAGCACTTCCCTACATGCAATCGCCTCCATGATCTCTGGGTCTGTGGTGCCTCAACTAGTGCCGAAGCACCCAGGAAAAGTCCTCCGGAGTCCCGCGCTATTGCTGCCATAGTTGCAATCCTAGAACTTTTTGCAACCGTTGTATCTACATTCAATTTCACCATATCAGTTGGGGGCGGGATCCACCTTGGGTGATTAGAAGCTGCGCTCTGCTTTTCTATGGATCTGGTCACTCTCCGAAGTTGCAGCTTCGAAACATAGTTATTAATAAAACAATACGTAGATAACGGGCTCTGGAAGATCTGCTCATGAATTACCTTGCGTCTAGCATATCAGATTGCCCATAGGGTGACGGCTACTCTTGTCAAGTCCTCAAGGCCCAGCAATCCTGCAGCAGTTAGGATCCATCCCTTAGCATCCAAGTCGCGAATATCTGCTACCTGCTCTGTAATGTCACCCCACTCCAGAGACCATACGCACCGCGCCATGTTGCACTCTACGAGAGAGTGTTTTCATGAGTCATGAGCCCTACAAATGGAGCAAGCGTCATTGTCCGCCATATGCCTATGATGCAGGACATCCTTCGAGGGTATCGAGGCTCTAGCCAACCTCCATAGAAAAACCCTGATCTTGGATGGGACTTGGATGTTCCATTATGTCGTCCAATCTTTCTCCGCTTTCCTCACATCTGAACTCCCTGGATGGGCCTCATTTGCCTTTTGTGCCGCCAACATCCGATACGCCGAGCGAACAGAGAAGACGTCACTTCGTTCATGATGCCAGGCCCAGAAGTCTTCCTGTCTTCGCGTGTTGATTAGGATATTCAGGATCGTCTCCACATCTGCCGGAGCAAAATATTGATTCAAAACCTCCCTCTTCCATGAATAGGCTGCGACGTTGATCAACTCCGAAACCAGTTGAAGAGAATTTGACACTGTGTTTATCGGTCTCCTCATCCCTTCTCTTGGTAGCCAGTCCATCGCCCATATTTTTGTACTCTCTCCATTA
The DNA here is from genome assembly GCA_030378355.1 of Eleusine indica. NCBI lineage: Eukaryota > Viridiplantae > Streptophyta > Magnoliopsida > Poales > Poaceae > Eleusine > Eleusine indica. The sequence goes on along the minus strand of CM059496.1, from coordinate 55,576,430 downwards.
CCTATACGCCGGATCAGGCCCAGGTTAAGAGTACTTCTGCCATCAAGGATTGATCTCCATATGCGCGATGGATTTTGTCCTAGTTCTGCCTCCAAAAGCTCCCCATTGGGGAAGTATATTGCCTTGAGCAACCGAGCACATAAAGAGGTTGGCTCTAACAGCAATCTACATGCTTGCTTAGCCAAGAGAGCCAGGTTGAACAACTCCATATCCCGAAAACCTAAGCCATTTCTGTTCTTTAGCTGGATCATGTCATCCCAGGCCACCCAGCAGGTTTTCCTTTTCCCGTCTTTACAACCCCACCAAAAATTCCGTAGCAGCCTTGTTAGGTGATTGCAGAGCCCCTTCGGCAACCTGAAACACGACATAGAGTATGTTGGTATCGCCTGGGCGACTGCTTTTATAAGCACTTCCTTGCCGCCTGCCGATAAACACTGATCAAGCCAACCTTGTATTGTACTCCATACCCTGTCCTTCAAATATTTGAAAGCGCCATTCATAGCAATTCCAACATTTAAAGGCATGCCCAAATACTTCTCATTCAAGGTCTGATTATGGACATCAAGGATATCCATAATTTCCTCTCTGAGATTGTTACTACAGCCTTTTGCAAAGTGGATAGAGGACTTATCCATATTAACCGCTGGCTTGACGCCCTGCAATATATGTCCAGAACCTCACTCACCTCCTAAGAACTCTTCCTATTCGATTTGAAAAACAACAGGCTGTCTCATCTGTAAAGAGCAAGTGGCTGACCATCGAGGCCGACGACGCCACCTTTATTCCCATGAGTGTTGATGACTGATTTCTTGATTTGAGTATCCTCTGTTGCAATCAAGGCGAGATCAGATCACCCTGCCGAATTCCCTTTGATAACTGAAACTTCTCCAAACTTTCTCTATTTAATAGAACGGAAAAGTAGATAGTGGTTACCAGGCGCATCATCATATCCACCCAAGTTTGATGAAACCCGAGCTGGAGCATCATCGCACATATGTACTCCCACTCGACTCAGTCGTACGCCTTCTTCATATCTAACTTCAGAGCACAACATATCAGGTCTCTTACCCGCTTGCGTTTCATAAAATGCAAACATAGGCCGTTATGATATTATCTGTGATCAATCTTCCTGGGACAAAAGCCGACTGTTCCTCTGAAATAATCTCTGGAGCACAGCCTTCAGTCTGTCGCCACCACCTTCGATGCAATTTTACACAAGCTAAATCCGCGACACCTGCTGAGCTAAGTAGCATTGGGCTGCAGTGATCTGGCCCATGTATGCCTCGTGTGGCCCAAGAAAGCCCAAACACTAATTTTTCCATCTTTCAGATAGCCCGGTGAGCTGTCTGTGGGTCAGGGTGCCGAAGGGGCGAGCGGCGGAGAGGCGGACGCGGCGGCGGCCTGTACCGGTGAGCCGGAAGCGGCGGCGAAGAGGCGAAAGATGTCGAAGCGGCTACTGTCGCGGGTGCTGGGTATGTTCCAGTCGCGGACGCAGGTGGGCGTCGACAAAGCCGGCAACCGCTACTTCACCCGCGTCGAGGAGGTCGACGGCGGCAGTACGTGCCCCGGTCCAATCCATCATCATTTCCCTGCTTTTACCTTCTCGCTAGACTCTTGAAATGGGCATCTGCTCTTGATCTCTTCCGGAAGGAGGATAGCACATGGATGCTAGCTAATAAGCAAATCTCGGTGTTGATGTTGCTTCTTGTCCTCATTTATGACGCAACAGTGAAGGAGAAGCGATGGGTGGAGTTCAAGGGCGCCGACCAGGACCCGACGACCGTTCCAGGTGACCTCTTCTCCTGCTCATTTAGTCGGTGCAGACTTGTGGTGTGGCCAAATGAATTTCTCATTTGACTGGTCTAGCTCTGCGTTTTTGCAGGCATGTATGGATAATGAATCTTATTTCTGAATTTATGTACTTGGGTTTATCAAGCAAGTGCCGAGAATCTCATAGCTTAATGGTCCTTGTAGTTGAGTGGATTTGCTGGTTGAATGGCCAAAGGAAGAAAGTTCCAACACCAGAGGTATGATTGAGTGCAAGACCAACATCGTGGCATCGTTCATTATTTTTTTTTTGTTCAAACTTTGTAACAACAGCAATATGTTTGTTGCATCTGATGCTCATCTATTGCTACTCCATTTAGGAATTGGCTGAACTGGAGGCGAGGCGTGAGCGCGTCAAGCAAAACATTGAACGTATGTATCTGATATTTCCTAAGAAAAATCACATATGTTTTTATTTGTAAGACTTAATGTCTGTTATGCATGCTCAAGCAAGCGTCCAACATGTCCCATAGGCATGTCATGGTACATCACACAAGTTTGTTGCTTGGGTTGGTATGTTCTGTATGCATTGTTAAATTATGTTATCAGACCATAAAATCATTCTGATATGAACATTGAGCAATTCTTGACTTCTTTTATTTGAACTATGCTTTGAGAAATTTACTCATATAGCTCTTAGGCTTCATGGCCGTTATTTATTTGGATCACATCTCACACGATGTCATTAGCTATTATTATTGCAACCGTAGTTGTTATAATTCTCACTCTATGCTAATTTTGGTAACATACAACAGACAAGAAATGGAAGAACGAAAAATTTGGAACTATATCATATATTGTAGCAAGAATTCTCAGATACGAAACTGAAAGAAACATAGTCAATTGCAAGCTTTAATATCTATGGCAAGAATTCTATCAATCATTTCCAGTGTTATCATGGAGATTCAATTGGTTGATTATCACAGTATATGATTTGTCTTTTAGACATCTGTATATAAAGTATAAACTATGTTAGGTAGCATTTGTGGAGCCTTTGTTCTAGTTGCATTGCATGGCTACTATGATGCGACATGGTTATGCCAAATCGTTCAATAATCACATCCTCGCATATCAAGTTCTACTTTATCCTTGGTTCTTCACTTATTTGTGAGTCCCTTCTCTAAAGTTATGATGAATAACAATTTATGGGTTCTCATTAACATATTTAATCTGTGTTCAATGAAGTTCTCAAAAAGAAAGAAGAAGAGGAAAGAAAGCCTGGTGTCCGACCAGTAAAGAAAATTGGTATGTACTGGTACTCTTTACTTCAAGCCTTGCTTATCTCCACTTATAGCTTTTGGTGGATTTTCTCAAATGCATGGTTTAGTATTACTTCTGCAGAAATCAACACTTTCAGACAAATGCTGTCCTTTTTTCTGTTGTTACATATTTTGTCTTATTTTTTCCTTTTTACTTCCTAATTGTGAATCTGTGAAATGGAAACTTGAAGCCCTCCTATGATACTTATTAATTATATTATTCCATGGTTTATCATTTAAGTTAAATGTGTATTTTACCCTGTCGTGTTTGTGAATGTAAAACTATTCCTTTCTCCTGATTTTTTGACTGCTGATGTTTCTCCACATGTAGGGAAAGCTGACTCTCCGAATCTCCAAAGTTTTGTGAAACAGCAGTACACTGGTACTTCTCCAGATCAAAAGACAGGTAGCATTGTCATATTTCATATTATGTTTTGAAAGGGAATACAAACGTGGCATGCACGATGACAATTTTGTAACACTTTTAAGGACCTGACGAGGTATCTAGGCCAAAGGATGCAGCTGATACAGAAGATGCTACAACTGATACTGAGAGGTGCATTCCATTTCAATTTCTTCTTTTCAAACTGTGTACTCCGTGATGGCATATTTTTTATTCCATAGCCTTTTTTTTTTCTAGTCACGCATGCGAGCAAATACCTAGAATATACTCTTGTGTGTTGTATCTTCTTTTTGGAGTGCTGTACCTGCTTCTTGCCATACTCGCCTTAAAACACATTTGGCAAGGTCTTGTAATTTTCCAGGATAAAATAGGGAAAACCCCTTGTAGGACCGTAGGGTGCAGTAGTACATTGTAGCAGCTGCTCTTCAGTGGTACTACCTCCATTTTTGTTTTGATGTTGTTAAGACATACTCCCGTATTTTATTTGATGACGTCCGGCAATTCAAATTTGAACTACGGAACGTCAACAATAAAATCAAATTTGAACTACGGAACGTCAACAATAAAAATACAGAGGGAGTATCACTTAGTGCAAATTTGCCCTAAATATTGTGTCCTGACGACAACAAAATGAAACTGGAGGGAATATATAAATAGTGACCATGATCCATGCTTTTGTTTTGGAGTGTTTGGAACTGAAGTAGGATGGTGCAATTGTACCAAGGGATCTTGTGGTACCTTACTAATGTTGATGTTGGTTGTTTCGAACTTCTTTTGGGCATTGCAGAAGTGTAGAAAGAACATCTTGTAGCTAACTCATGCATATATTCTTTCAGGTCTTCGGAGCCAACAGGAACTGGTGCCACTTTTAAGCCAGGGACATGGCAGCCACCGACATGAATGCCAACCTGAACTACAGCAGATGAAGGGTGCTGTACCTGAGCATTTTTTTTCAAACCTTTATGTAACATTTTAGCCTTTGCTCTGTAAGCATCAATTGCACGAGTTCGTTCTTTCAGCTGGTTAATCATCTGATGGATATGTAGGTAGTCAGTGTTCCATTTTGTACTTTGGATTTTTGTCAAATTTTCCTGTCTAATTTTTGTTGTAACGTGATAAAAAAATCAATAAACTTGAGCAACACGTTCAATTATGGATAGAAAACCATTGAACAGCTCTTCAATCCACAATATATCATTAGATATATAATGACATGTGGGACCTGTCCCTATAGGATGACTTCATATTAGAGCCGTTAAGTTATTCAGTGGGATATTATGTAATTGCCCTAGATTTGTTGCTTTATTTAGCTCCCAATATGTAACTCTTTCTCTTCTCTCTTAAATGAAAGCGCAGTTGCTCCTGCTCATTTGTTTGAAATTGGGTCCCATATGTTTATTAGTTTCTTTCCACGCAAAATTGGGAGACATTGCCTACCTCAAATGTTGAATATAGGAGTATCTTCTAGTATCTGTTTACTTTCGGCAGTTAATTGTTTAATTCGAAAAACATACAAGTTTATTTCTGTGACATTGGTGGGGGGGGGGGGTGGGGGGGGGGGGACGACGCTTTACAGGAAGAGTTTAAAAACAAGAAGTGGTAAAAACTCAAATTAGTTTCCAGCAGGACAACTTTGGCCTTTGGCGACCACACGAGATGAAAGCGGCAAATGCCGGCGCCGAAACCCCTGCGGAAACCGCCGGATTCCGCGAAAACATCGCCGTGCACCGCCGGTAGACGCCGTCCTGCGCCGCCGCTCCACGGTGGATGACTTCCGGTTTCTCGCCCGACACCTCCAACCTTACCTCCGGTATCCCCCTCTCTGACCAGATCTGCCGTTTTGGGGAGCAAGCCCCCGAGGAGGAAGCCTTCGACCTTCGCGACCTCGACCGCCTGATGACAGAGAGGTGGGTTCATGTGTTCTCAGTGTTCGATCAGCACCTCGCAGTTTCTTGTGTTTTGGTTAACAAAAGGGGTCGAGTTAGGGTTGGATTCAATCAAAACCGGCCGGTTTCATTCCGCGCGGGTCCGGAGTCGCCGGTTACCACCGGGATTGCTTTGCAAGTTAGGTCTGTTGTGTGCCACAAAGGAGGTGATGTACTGTGATCTAGGCTGCATTGCTGGTAATTGATTCTAGTTGCAGTGAAGCGCCTGGGAGCCATCGTTACTTCAGTAGCAAAATAGCACTGCTGCATGTTTTCTTGGTATTAATATCGCAGTTTGTGCATTGATGAAGCTATAATATACTGTGTAGAAATATACTTCTTTATTCGATCATTTTCAGTAGGAAATGAACATATGCGTAGCAGCGCTATGCATAACAATGAACAAATGCAGTTTAATTTTTATTTGTACTCTACTATGATTTTTCGGGGAATTTTGTTTCTCTTGTTATTTCATTGGACAAATCACGTAACAGATGTGCGTTGATATACAATGTATATTTTTTAATATTTCTGAGAGTTCTTTTTCTCTCTGTATCAGAAGTGAATTAGCTGGTGCCACATCAACAGGAGGTACCTTCATGGTGTCACCTTCATCATCTTCGAGGGCATCGGACCCTGCTTGGATTCATGCAAAAGTGGTTGCCGGCTCAAAAGGTGCCATGATATGTCTTCACTGTGGCAAAAAGATCGGTGGTGGTGGCATTACTCGCTTTAAATATCATCTTGCTGGAATTCCAGGCCAAGTTGAATCTTGCAAGAAGGTGCCCAATGATGTGAAGCATCAGATGAAACAACTGCTTGATGCTCGAGGAAGAAATGAAGAAAGAAGGCAGGAAACTGGAGTTGACCACAGTACACGGTTTGAAGATTCCTCGTATGCTATTTTCTCAATTGAGGGAAATTCTGCAAGTAACTTTAGACCCTCAAGGAAGCGAAGAACAGGGTACTTTCCTCCACATGCTACCATAGATTCAGAACCTATCAGTGATAGATTGATGGCTTCAGAAGACATGGTTCAACATGGCATGGTTGATGCAGAAGCTCCAAATGATCAGTTACATGAAGCTAGAATTGCTATTGCTAGATGGTGGTATGATGCAGATGTCCCCTTCAGTGCAGCTAAATCTCCTTTCTATCAGCCGATGCTAGAAGCCATTGCATCTGCTGGACTAGGCTTCAAGGGACCATCTTATCATGACCTACGTGAGCCATTACTGAAACATATTGCTGAAGAGATTCGTGAATATCTTCATGATCTGAGGAGAGAATGGAGTGTACGTGGTTGCTCAATTATTGCTGACAGACTGAAGGGCCATGGAGAGGGTTTCATAATAAACTTTCTTGTTTACTGTCCACAAGGGACTATGTTTTTGAAGTCTGTAGATACTTCTGCAGAGAATACAGATTTACTTGAGATATTTGATGAAGTTATTAGAGATGTTGGACCAGAGAACATTGTTCAGTTCATCACTGATATCGATGCAAGATATAAGGCTGCTGTTAAGACCCTGGAAGAAAGGTATGGCACTTTTGTCTGGTCTCCATGTGCCGCGCGTTGCATTGATTTGATGTTGGAGAATTTCGCAGATGCTAAATATTTCCCTATGGTCAATGAAACTTTAGAAAAGGCCAGAAAAATAACAAAGTTCATATATAATCATGCTTGGGTTTTGTCTTTAATGAGGAAAGAATTCACAAATGGCAGAGATCTGTGCCGTCCTGCTATCTCAAGATTTGCTACTCATTTTCTTAGTCTGCAATGCATTGTTAAATTCGAGAAAGAGCTTCGCCAAATGGTTAGTTGCAACAAATGGGTAAAATCAACTTATGCAAAAGGTGGCCCTGGAAAAGATGTTTCAGCCATTATACTGAAAGATGTCGATTTTTGGGCTCACTGCAAAGAGGTTGTCAAGGTCACTGAACCTCTGTTGCGTGTTCTGCGCTTAGTGGATAGCAATGAAAATCCATCCATGGGTTATCTTTATGAAGCAATGGAAAAGGCAAAGGAGTCCATAAGGAATAGGATGATGCACAGGGCTTGTCTGTATGGGCCGTATATTAGAGTAATAGATGCTAGAATGGAGAGGCAGCTTCATAGTCCATTGCATGCGGCAGGGTGCTTTTTCAATCCTGGTATTTACTTTAGCCCATCTTTTAGGATGCAAAGCTATGCATTTAGGGGTCTTATTAAGACAATTGCTAGTTTGGTCCGGGATGGTGAGATCCAAGACAAGATATTTGTCCAGCTTGAGGAGTACAAGAAATCAACTGGTGACTTTGGCCTTCCAATTGCAATTCGTCAAAGAGAGAAACTTAATCCAGGTAAGAATGTCGAGAGACATCGATTTTCCTTCTCATGTTATCATGTTGTGCCTTGTTGGTATGCCTTTGTGGCGATCTAAGTCTCACTATGTTATATCTTTATTGATCAGTTGCATGGTGGGACAACTTTGGTAATGGTACACTAGAGCTTCAAAGTCTTGCAGTTCGAGTACTCAGTCAGTGTTGTAGCGCGACAGGGTGTGAAAGGAACTGGGAAATTTTTGAATTCCTCCATTCCAGCAAACTTAGCAGACTTGAGCGTTCAAGGATAAGTGATGGTGTCTTCATTCGGTACAACCTGAAGCTTAGAGAAAGGTGCAAATGCCGGAAGCTGTTTCCTTCTTGTATAACTTTTCATCAGGATTTTCTACTAACAATTCACTACTGTCATTCAGGAACCAGCGTAAGCTCAAAGACGCCATCGATCCTATCAGCCTGGACAACATTGACATTCTTGAGGAATGGGTCAGTGAAGAGCCTAGCCTCCTCTGCAGAGATGACCTGAACTGGGAGAGCGTAGATGCACCGTTTGCCGAACCGACTTCTGACGATGAGGAGTTGGTAGTTGTGGATGACAACGACGAGGAAGCTACAGTGGCAGCGTTGCCTTGGTCCGGAGCAGATGATGTGTATTGCCCACAACCAGATCAAGACCCCTATGTGTATGTGACCAAAGACTCTGAAACTTAGTCTGTAGCTTTTTGACATAGTACTATGTTGTAGTACCAGTTAGGAACCCTAGTCAGGTTGACAGGCTCTGAAACTTGGTGTAACTTAGTTCTGTATGGATCGGCGATGGTTGGGCTGGCTGTATCATTTCGGCATAATGGAGTACTACTACTGTGGAAGCCCATCTGCCGTTTTGATGCCAATATTTCAGAGCATATACTGATGCCCAACTGTGTGGTTCGAGGAGAAAACACCACAGTGAATACTGCGCATCTGTGCTGCCCCAGGTGGCCTTCTGTTCAGTGCTCAGCTAGTCTGAAGTACTGCAATGACCTACCATACTGGTCGCATGTCATGATTAGTACCCAGAAGTTGAAAACATGGTGCATTCAGTTAACTGAAACTATTCAATTACACTGGTGATGTTGCTTGTCTCTCCCTGTAGTTTGCAAAGTCTTTTTCTACTGGAAAGCCGGGAGGAGAAGCCTAGATCCATGGTCGAAAGAGATGGATGGGTAGTACCGGCGTGAGGTGATGAGGACTCGTGTCATGAGTGGCTTACTGTCTTTTTTTTTTTTTTTTTTTTTGAGACAAGAGTGGCTTACTGTCTGGAAGTGATGATCATCATTCGTACCGGCGTGAGGTAGCATACGTAACCGGATTGGTGATGGCCGTAATGATCAGGAATACGACCTCTCTTTTTTCCTTTTTTTCAAAAAACTGAAGCCTAGTGGCGCTCTCTCTAATAACCCGCCCGACGGTAGATCTCACGCGTGGTCCCCTGTCTCTGCACGCCATCACCGGGCGGGCCTTCTTTTCTCCAGGCCAGGACGAGTCCTGCCTGTCTCTGAGAGAAATTCCAACATGTGTTTCTCTGTTCACGGTTCAAGTCGTTACTCTGGCCGGGTAGAGAGGTGGTCCAGGTCCAGCACATCGCTCTTGTCCGCGCGCGACGACACTGACACGGCACGGCGGTGATCACACGTTAGGGTACGGGTACGGGTACGGTGCACGGTCCCGGGGCGTCATCGATGAACGTATGTACTTGCACGGTCGGGGATCGTAGGCGGTCGGACAACCCTACTAACCTCTCCTGATCTCCTCCGGCCGTTAAGTTTGTCGTGTTGTCGTGTCGCGCCGCATGCATCTGCCGGCCGCCGGCGTCGCCTTTCAACAACCAACAACCCGGCGCGCGGCCTCATATCATAGAATATGGAGCTGACTGACACACGCGTACGGCGATTTGTCCCGTAGCTGTCGACCCACGCCGGACGCACACGTCCTTTTGCACTGCACGTGCTCCCGACCGGATCCGATCCGATCCAGTTTTTTCTCTTCTCCCCTTCGTCTACTGCAGCAATGATCGACCGATTAATTGGCGAGACGATCGAGGCAGGTGGAGGTAGGCGCACACATACACATCGATGATCAGATCCCGGTTCGCGTAGCCTGGTCGCCCGTGGCGCTGCACGGCTGCCGGTGTTGATCGATCCTTTGCGACGACGACCAAGGACACGAAATCACACGGCAGCAGCAGCAGCAGCTACGCGCGGAGGAGCCAGCTGATGGTGCCCGAGCAAGGCCACATGAGCGGCACGGAAATGATGGAAATGCCGAGGCGTCTTCGGAGATCGGTACTACAGTATTTTTTTTTTCCCAGCTTACATTACATGTTGGAGAATGGTGGGAAGGGAGAAGGATGCGGGGGTAACGGCAATGGAATCCTATGGCTTCCTTGTTCTGGCCCAAAGGTCAAACGGCGCTCGGACCATCAGCGCGTTGCTTGCTTGGCACGGCTGGAACCAACGAACTTGCCTGCCTCTGATCATTCATTCCCGACTTCCCCTCGCGTTAACAATTCTTCTCTTTCGAAAAAAGATACCGTTACGCAAATCCTCTTTTAACTTCTTCAACATAATCAAAATTGATGATGGAGCGGCCCAGACCCGTCCCCGTGACGGCCTTTGCATCGATTGCGTTAAAGTTTCTCAGCAGACGAATGGAAGCCTGACGGATAGGGCCCAGAAAGCGACCGGCGCTGGATCTTTGCTCGTGGCTGTTTCGCTAAGTCTCCGAATAAACCACTCAGCTCCACAGTTGGTATTGCCATTTGGAGGAGCCCGTTGGCATTTTGCAGCCGCTCACAAATAAGCTAAAGTTATGTACGGTACAAACTTTTTTTCAAAACTCCACTTTGAAAGACATGCAGTGCCAAAGCAACTATGTACTGTACTCTTATTCTATATATATGACACCATTATATTATATTATAGGGTAAAAATCTATAACACATACTTAGTTGTTGTGCTCCATTTACTACTTTAGTATAGTACAGTACTTCAAGACACAAGCTGCTAGGTTTTATTTCAGAACCAAATTCCATCCAAGGAAATACATACCTTGCCACCTACTGGTTTGTCCTAGCCAGGAAGGTGGTTACCAATAATCAATGTACCAAAGATTAAAGCAGCTATAGCCGCTACCTATAGAGTTACTACTAGCACTACTATTGGACGGAGGACTGGTTGGTGGCGTCATGGCGTGTGGTTGGTTAAATAAAGCAGCCATTTGAATCCACATTATCAGTACTCTGCTGTCTGCTTAACCAAACGCTACTAATTCGGTGCGGTGTCATGTGCAGTTACTGTGCGGATGCCTGCCTGCTTTCGTGCTGCAATTGCTGCAGAAAGCAAACCGGGAGCGAAAAAAAAGAAAAACTTCAGTATTGAGAAAAGCTCCATCCAATCCAACAATTCGTGTTCCGTCTTCCATCTCTGTATGCTCTCTGTTCTCAGACGAGACGTCGAGACCCCCAATCGGCGAGATGCAAATGCATGTCGACCCAAAAACAGCAGCCGTGCCTGCAGTGGAGCAAGAGCCCTGCAGAATGCACCGAAAGCATGGCCATGCTCTTCCTATTATTGCCGCTCACTGTTACAGGTTCATAATAATTTTGTGGAGAATTTTTTCGGTTGCTAGTTAATGGAGAAATTATGATTGAGCTGGTGGATGTGTACTACAAGTTGCTGGTGACAGCGCCTGCTGGGACCAAAATTAGACTGATATGAATACATTTTGTATTACATAAACATTATTTGCGTATGGCATGTGTTCAAAACATGACCAGTGAAATAGTTTGATCCAGATCACGTGCAAGTAATGTATACACTTGTTGGGCTTGCTGATCAATAATGCTGTAAAAAGATAAGTAATAATTATTTATAAAACATGTCTGCTCATGGAGCCTGTAGCTGCATGGGCATATCAAGAAAAAGTAAAATTTTGCAGACAGAAACGCATGAGAATTGAATATAAACACTAGTAGTTTTTTTTTTTTGCATGAATAAATGACGGTGGAAAAGAGAGAGCAGTCCTTTACCACAAAATCTCTGCATATTTACCGCGGTGCCAGTACATGGACAACCTTGGATTCCACTATTATTACTGCCATAAGAAAAAATGTGGAGTGCAGGGACAACGGTTGGGAGACGAATTTACTTCTGCAGCGTTTCAATTCCCGTTGAGAAGTCATGAACAAAAACGTTACAGCACTTACATCAATCGGGAGGATCCGAGGTTGTTTACTGGCATGTGTACGTGCTTGCCACTTTGACTTGAAAGCCTCGCATTTACCCTGTTTGTATCGTGCAGCCTAAAATTCTGAGCCCAACTTTGTTTTGAGAAAAACAGGAAGTCTGAGCTCAACGTGCTTCCATCATTTTGGCCATGACCTTTTCCGTTCGCCGCTCTATATTTCAACTGATGCCATATGGCAATATACAATTTAGATGTGTTACAACCGGATAGTACATTAGTTACTCTAAAAAAGATCGATTTGAAAAAGAAAAACTAAGCCGTTCATCCATCTCATTTTGTCTGCAACATTTAAGTGACACACTAGTGGCAGAATGGACGTTTTCAGGGTTAATAACAAAGACAAATCTAGTCATGAAAATGAAAATGAAAAAGTATGTTTGGGAACATTCCTTGTGCTTACTAGATTCTACTGCAGGTGAAAACTGAACGCGATGCAGGAGTAACAGAACGGCTTTCCGAATCCTGATCCCTCGCGTCATCTCGGGTCTCTTTCTGGGATAAAGCATTATTTGCGTATGGCATGTGTTCAAAACATGACCAGTGAAATAGTTTGATCCAGATCACGTGCAAGTAATGTATACACTTGTTGGGCTTGCTGATCAATAATGCTGTAAAAAGATAAGTAATAATTATTTATAAAACATGTCTGCTCATGGAGCCTGTAGCTGCATGGGCATATCAAGAAAAAGTAAAATTTTGCAGACAGAAACGCATGAGAATTGAATATAAACACTAGTAGTTTTTTTTTTTGCATGAATAAATGACGGTGGAAAAGAGAGAGCAGTCCTTTACCACAAAATCTCTGCATATTTACCGCGGTGCCAGTACATGGACAACCTTGGATTCCACTATTATTACTGCCATAAGAAAAAATGTGGAGTGCAGGGACAACGGTTGGGAGACGAATTTACTTCTGCAGCGTTTCAATTCCCGTTGAGAAGTCATGAACAAAAACGTTACAGCACTTACATCAATCGGGAGGATCCGAGGTTGTTTACTGGCATGTGTACGTGCTTGCCACTTTGACTTGAAAGCCTCGCATTTACCCTGTTTGTATCGTGCAGCCTAAAATTCTGAGCCCAACTTTGTTTTGAGAAAAACAGGAAGTCTGAGCTCAACGTGCTTCCATCATTTTGGCCATGACCTTTTCCGTTCGCCGCTCTATATTTCAACTGATGCCATATGGCAATATACAATTTAGATGTGTTACAACCGGATAGTACATTAGTTACTCTAAAAAAGATCGATTTGAAAAAGAAAAACTAAGCCGTTCATCCATCTCATTTTGTCTGCAACATTTAAGTGACACACTAGTGGCAGAATGGACGTTTTCAGGGTTAATAACAAAGACAAATCTAGTCATGAAAATGAAAATGAAAAAGTATGTTTGGGAACATTCCTTGTGCTTACTAGATTCTACTGCAGGTGAAAACTGAACGCGATGCAGGAGTAACAGAACGGCTTTCCGAATCCTGATCCCTCGCGTCATCTCGGGTCTCTTTCTGGGATAAAGCGCTCAGCGACCTGTTCCTGAGGCAACAGCACTGACCGTAACTGCAAGTAACAACCCATGTGAGGAGGAGGCTTTTTCTGGTTTCACTTGCCCTCGCTCTCCTCTTCTTCAGGGCACCAGCGTCACAGCCTTTTCTGACCATCTTCTAGAGACAAGGCCGGCTGAAGCTGCAAACTCTGAATAGTTCTGAAACTTCACGATCTATTAGCTTTGATCTTCATATGAGAGACAGGTGATTTGGCTTCTTTCTCAACTAACGGGGTTGGTTAGAAGCGTCTCTATGGCTTATCAGCTCAGTTTTCATCAGGATAGCACAGTTGAAGTGATACTACATGTACTGTGGTCTGGCAGGTAATGTGTACGTACATGACACTGCTACAGCTTGTAAGCTGGATTCGGAGTGACCAATGTAGCAGAAGACAAAAGCCCGGAGACTGGAGACGCAAATTTGTTGCTCACCCTGTCATGATCCATTGACTGCATGTTCTTGAAACTTGGGACCTTGGATTCTGCTCAGTTTTCCATGGTGATACGACAGGAGATAGTTACCTGATCCAAGGCATGAGATGACTTTGCAGCCTAGTCGGATAAATTTGACGTTTCTTAGTAGAGTAGAGAGACAGATTGGGAATTAGGCCTTCAGCGAGATTTTTACCCAGCAAAGATTGTTCCAAATGGAGAGAGAGAGAGAGAGAGTGAGAAAATAATCCTGATCAATGGAAGATTCTCTGTGTCTGTTCTCTCTCTAGCATTAGGACACACAACCAAAAGTACACTAACCATCAGAGGCATTTTCTTTTGCTGAGATGATTTGATGGGCAGGGTATCAAATCCATCCACTGCTGAGTGCATTCAGTAAATTAAGTTTGAAATAATATTTCAAATTTTACGCAGGATTATCTCACAATTAACAATTCTCGGGTGTCTTGTTCTAACAATGCTGGATCTACCCGAAATTAGACGTCTATCTCCTTGTGTTCCTGGCTGCGTGCTCAGGTTTACATCCACCAAATTGTGATCGACGACTAACAGTTGAATTGCAAATCATTTTGGACATGCGACACCAGGGAAGCAGACTCAGAAAAAAAAACAGGGTAATTAGTAGCTACAATAAGTACCAAGATCATAGCGAATTTTGTTACAGGCTTACTTTTTATCGTTGAACTGCTTCCATTCAGTAACAGCAATATAATATCTTCATTTCTAGAGCTACAAATTCTCGCTCATACAAGCACAACAAAGAGAAGAAAAAAAATAAACACGCATAAAAAAGAACATGGTTATTTATACCGGGAGCTGTAATTTATACCATGGCCGTGGATACCCAGTAGCCCAAGGAGGAGAAAAGAAAACGAAAAAGAAGAAGAGGAAGAAAAAGAAGCCAAGAACTCGGAAGAATTCTCCAAGAAATCGACCAAGCCAAGACGAAGGCCATGCTAAATTACGGCCAGATCGCGGCGGCATCACGACACCCGGATCCGCTTCTTGGGCGACAGTGACCGGAACACGGTGGAGAGGTCGCGCGGGACGGTGACGTACACCCGCGCTGGCGAGGGCGGCAGCGCCAGCTTCCGCTTCGGGGCCGGCAGCCGCGGCGGCGGCGGCTTGCGTGGAGCCGGCGGGCACACCGCGGGCGGGCGGAGCCTGCTCTCCTCAGACGTCGGCGTCGACGGCGCCTCGTCTTCCTCCGTCTCCTTCGCGCTGCCCCTTGCCGACGACGACGCTGACGCCGGGGACGGAGGAGAAGCCGACGAGGCCGAGGCAGCAGACGGGGGGGGCGGCAAAGGCGCCGTCTTGATGGGCGGCAGCGCCGGGAGAGCCTCCTCGGCCGGAGACACCATTGCCCCCTCCTCTCGAATTACCACGCACGCAGCGGTAAACTGAACCGGGGTCGAATTCTCCTGGTTCTTGGAGGGGGTGCAATTGCCAATTGCAAGAATTGTGGAGAGAGAGGGAGAGAATAAGGTTAGGGGCAGTAGCGCGAAGGCTGTTAAATAGCGGCGCTCTTCAATGGAGAAGACAGAGGGGCACCGAGGAGAACAGAAAGTGTTTATGAGGGTGTGAGTGTAAATGGTATACCATGAATTATTTATTGCTGACAGGCGGTAATGCTGTTAACATGACCAATAAACCTTAGTACAAAAAACAGGTTGAGGCGGGGGAGTTGCTGACACGAGTATTTTGCATGTGCATCCCTCCCCAACTTGTTGATAGGATACGTGCCTTTCAGTGCACAGAAGTTCTGGTAATCATGGTCCCAACCAGCTGTTTCCGTCTCTGAAAATTTTACGAGCAGTACTGCTGCACCACTCCTTCATTATAGGACCTTTAAAATAATCAAGTCCTTTGTTATGCACGTCGATTCAACAACTCGTATGCAAGTTACTAACTGCTATGGTACAAGGGATGATTCTTTTTTTTTTTCTAAAAAATCCAGAGGCTGCAAGGCTTACAACGCGAGCCAAATTCTGACCAAAATACATTGTCCCTGCTGTATGTAGGGAAGTGAAGTTTCGGAACCAATTCTCTTGCTACATCGTCAGTACCATTCCTTCCAAGGTATGAGCAAGCACAATTAGTGTGTGGAAAACGATAAAGCCCCTCCGCAGATGAGATCAGGTACGGAACAAAAAGCAATGTGCATTGCTCGCACAGCATCGAGGAGCAGTTAGATTTGTTACAACAGCAGCATGGTCAGCAATTGGAAGGGCGAGCTAGCGAACAAGGCGGAAGCAGACAACACACGGAGCCTGGCTTTTTGCTGCTCTTCTAGTTCTGAAAAATGTTCAGCAGCCGCTGTAGCTGCTGCACCCACCACCACTTTCCGTGGTCTCTGGCCTCACCACAACGCCTTGGCCATGGCACTATGCGTGCACACGGTCCCTGTGGCCCAATGCCAGAGCCGGCTGCCATTGGCCAGTTATTTGTGCAGGGTTTCCTTGTGATCAGGGGAATCAGGCTTTTCCAGTTTTGATGAGTGATCATACAGTAGCATGCCAAGCTGCAAACTGTGGTTTTAAACAGCTTACTGATTTGAAAACAATTTTCTACTGCACATACAGATTCATGTTTCTTTGCAATGGACCATTTCCTCTCAAAAATAAACCACATGTATGCACCAATTGGATCTCGATCTTGAAGAATCACCGGTTGCGCGCTAGAGAGTACATAATCCTCTGATCGTGAAATGTTGTCGTCCGGCAGTTTACAAATGAACTAGCCGGTGACAACAAAAGAAAAACGGAGGAATACATTATTGCAAGAAGGATACCTATGAGGATAGTAGGTAGGATAAAATCGTTCCATTTATATCACTTACAAAAGCGCGCGACTACTAGGCACTTTGAACCGATGTAATTTTTTTTTTAAAAAAAAAAGAGGATGCGCAGGATTTTGGTTTGTTTTGTGTACTGTCCGCCCCTTTTACCTTAGAATAGCTGCGGTACTATAGATGGAAGAAACTGAATGACCTCGTTTACGCCAGAAATAATAACAGACCTAGAAAAGGCAGCTCATAAAAATCATGACACACATTGCTTGCAAGAATAGCAAGCTTTCCATCAACTGTCAGTGCCGGTTGCTTCTTCCTTGCTAGATTTACAATTTTGAAGTGAAGGTGGCGGTGAATAGATCAATACCCCTCAATTATGGAAGAATCACCGAGAGTGCCACCGGCTTGCAGGGGAAGGAGAGGCGGATCAGTGGAAGGAAGAAGACCAGATCTCGCACTGAAGCCCCACCGGATCACAAAAGGTGGTTGGCAACAAGAAAAGCTGGTGCTGCAACCACATGGGTCGTGTTGGGTTGGAAGGGTCTCATTAGTCTTCCTAATCCCTTGTTATTTTTTTTCCCTCCGCCACTTTATTCCCATCACGGATTAACTACCACTGCTATGCCTCGCACATTCTTTACAATGCCCGATGTGCAAAATCTATCGCCTGTCATCTCTGTTGCCCAGCTAAATTTTAACTCGAGCTGCTTCTCGCAGAAACTTTTACTGTGCTGTCTGAACAAAGCATGCGTGATGCGTGGGAGATCATCATGAAATTTATATTCTTGCGTGGTGGTCTTATAAAACGTGCCTGCAAAAAATTACTGAAATGAGGAGTGTGTGTTGTACCACAGCGGATGCATGTGTGCATGAGTACGGCATGCTTGTCTTGTAAGCTACCCTGATCCCTCCATAGTACACCTCTATGTCTTTTATAAAGCGTATTTCAGCAAAGCATGGAGGTTATGGGTCAAAGAACACAATTGTTACACCAACACACACACACACACGCACATATATATATATATGCACAATTGTTACAACGATAAAAGAGAGAGACAGAGATACACAATTTTTACCCTACTGCAAAATGTAATGTTGGCAACGCATTTCAGAATCAAACAATTATTATATAATTCACGCATGTAGCACATATATATACGGATCGACATACACAATAGTTAAAAGAGATACACATACACCAGCGGATCTAACAACTTGCATCCCACGAATAATAGTTTACACGCCCCCACACAAAAAGGCGTCTCTGTGCCATTTTTGAATACGCGTCTTATGCGACGAGGTCAGAATGGAAGGCGGATGGATGTGGTGGGTCTTTGGAAGCATGCCTGCATGGATGCATCATCTCGAGACACACATCTCATGCACGAATCATGTGGGCCCATGTGGCTACGACTTACAGTACATACGTGATCCCCATGCATGTGATCGCGCGCCCATCGGCATCGATCGGCTACTTCTACCTTTCGAAGCAAGGATCCGATGCAGAGAAACCGGTGCGCCATCGCCGCCATGTGGGCTTCATCATCTGAACCACTAGAATAATGTTTCGGTAATCATGAGCAGCGCGGCCTCATTGATCTGGCTCCACGTGTCCTGGATTAGTGAGCTTCGTGTCGATAGCTTTGCATGTTGATCCCGGAGCGTAATCTGCAGAGACTGCGTTGGATTTTGTCGAGTGAAGACAGAGGGAGGTAGTGTCGTATCTAGATATAACTTTGACAAGCTTTTTCAAATTATTTGATGGGTACGTGGCCTGCTGCTGGTCCGATCCTCTCAGTGACTGGGGAGGGGATTACATGATGAATACGAAATTAAAAAGTGATGCTCGCACGCTCGATTGATTGACTTGTTTGTTCGCTTGCGACTGGGCAAGATAATGCACGATTCCAACAACTTCTGTATCGTACTATATATATGCAATGTGGTTAATTAAAACTTCCTTCCCTGAAAAGAAAGGGAATTGCAGGAGTTGTTTAAAATTACAAGAACGTGATTAACCGAGGAGGCCTCTTGTTGGCAATGCAGCAAGAAGAGCCTCGATGTAGCTAGCACACATAACAATGCTCCGGGCACAGTAAATTTGCAGGGCATCTTTCAGTTCACTGTTGCTGTCGCTGGGAGGAACCTAAAAAGGTTCCAGTAGCCCTGTGACGCACACATGCATTGCTTGGCTCCTCGTCTCCTCTATGCGCACAGCGGCAGCTGCTTTCACCGTCATAGGGCATAGGCGTCGGCCGCCGCGCCCACATCGCATGATTCGTGACCTAGCTGGTGATGTCCCCACACATCTCCCCACAAAAAAGAAGGAACCAAAAAAAAAAAAAAGAAGAAGAAGAAGAAGAAGATTGATACGACATGTACGTGTCAACAATGATGCGAGTTCATCTTCAACGACGACGCGTTCGTGTACTAGCGGTCCGCATATATGCACGCACAATTATTGATGAGGCAGCCAGGGGGCGGGGCGGCCGGGTATCTGGACCGGTGGTGTGGCGCGCGGCGGGGACCGGCCGCCGTCCACCTCGCCGGTGAAGAAGAAGACAATCGGATGCATGGTCAGGGCCGTCAGGCGGCGACAGAGACGGTCGTCATCGATGGGGATGAAGAAGCCGATCGAGAGGCATCTTCGTCAGACTGCAGGGGGGACGGAGACAATCGGGCAGGACCACCTGAGGAAAAGGCGAAGTTTGCAGCTACCTCCTCCGCCTTTTCCGCCCCCCACCTCCTCTGCAGGCTCGGAGCACTGCACTCCATGCAAAGCACCTGCAACGGTGGCGGCCGGCGGCGGAGATCGGTCGGGCGCCATCGTCTCTGCAGCGCGCGGGAAAAAGCGAGGCGCTTTGTCAGGCCCTGGCCAAGCCGACTCATGTGCTGGTGCCTGGTGGATCGAAGAAGCTCGCCATGGCCGCTCAATTGTCTCCTCCCTTGCTTCCCTGCATTTCTCAGAATTTAAAAATTGCGGTTACGCAGCTCCCTCCAAGAAAAAAAACGACATGTACAATAATCAGAGGCAGCTCTAGCTGCATCACCTCTGCAAGGCTGCCATTCTCTGGTCGACTGGCCTATTTGCGGCAGCGCTGAGTCGCCCGCCCCCCCACTGATCGATTAGTTGCACGGTGCTCTTCGTTCAGAGTCTACTACTTCTGTTTATCTTTGTGCCGAGTTACTAGTAGTTAGCAGTAACAGTCAACTTCATCTGCACCCTGCTGCAGTAATAAGTCAGTAGATGTCCATGCGTGGGAAAGTTACCTACTTCCATCAGGATGAATTACAGTTTGGAAGCTTGTGATTTCCACTTGCAATCGTCTGACAGAGATCTATGCAGCTCCAGCCAAAAGTTCTATCGTTCTGACTCGTAAAATCCACCTCTCGTTCTATAGCTCTCGTTGAGCAATTCTGGGCCAAAAACAGTGAAGCTCGAACAGCCCAGCCCAATGAAAACAGTGAAGCTCGCTTTGCTAGGCCTGACTTTGTAGGTCTGAACAAATCGTGTGACTGCAAACAGAGCGAGGTTGCTTGCTCAAGCCCGGCCCGGCCCGGCCCTAACAAAGTAGGAGTACTACTAATCTGCAAAACCACATGTGAAGACGAGGGAGAAAATTCTCTGTAACAGAAGACTCACTGAAACTGCTACTAAAATTGCAGAGCAGAGCTGAGTGATTTGACGGGTATTACAGCCAGACAGGCTCGAAGAGAAGACTCACCCGAGACCAATCGCAGCGGTGGCCAAGTCAAAGGCAGTGACCGGACCGGACATTGCCGTGCGCGCCTGGCTGATTTTGTCCACCAACAACACTTGGATCGCCAGGTCAGGAACCTTCGTGGCCATGGAATCAAAGAGAGCAAAAGGTTTTCCTGACGTGCTGCATTCGTCGGAAGCAGGGCTGCCTAGCAAAGTAGCGACCGGGTAGAGTGGTGGTTACCATAAGTGTTTGTAGAATGTTTCCAACTTTTAAAGCTAACATTCTAGTAAAAGATAGTACATGTAATTTCGGTTCATTTGCATAGTAGTATTGTGTTAACCATGGTCAGCGAATATTAGATTAGAAGAAGGTCCTGGCCTCCCGGGGATCATGGATATGGATCCACCATGGTCAACTACAAGTCTACAAGAGAGAGCGCGTGGCTCCTCGCCCTAGTAATCAATCGTAGAGGCATCAACGCTTAGTATTCTACTAGCAGCATCTCCGAGCACTACTGTATGGACTATATGTTTAACCCAAGAAATGCCTGATGTAATGACCAATTACCCGCTGGACGTACGGCACACCTATGTTTAATCGGGGGATATGCTTTGGATCAAGCTCGATCTGGGACAAAGATTAAAGTCTCTTACTAGGTCCGTGCCGACTTAGCTCCTCCTGCAGGTCACGGCATATGCGTGGACATTATCTCTAACCTTATCGCAATTCGCAAGAACGTACGAAAAAAAAAGAGAGGATAATTATCTCTACCTGTCACCAACTCAGCAGAGGTTCCTGATGACCAGATCGGCACGCTAGCCGTTTTGGCGCCATCGGTAGGAGTCCTCTCCCACTCCCACCGACGAAAACTCACCCAAACACACTGTAACAATTTCGTGCCGCTTTCCATACACACCACCAAGTGACGTTTCAGCAGCATGTAGATCGACGATGCGTAGAATAACATGAATGTTGCTTTTCGCCATCACACTATCGACTAGGAGTACTCTTTTTGCAGCGACGTGTATTCAGAGAGATCCCTGTTCTTCATCTGCATCGATAGTCCGTCCCCATCCCGTGCCTGCAAATCTTCGTACTAGTTGTAGCATCTACTTGTACTCGACAACATCACCATGATGACGTTACACGTTCGTAAATACGAAAAGTAGTTTGGCAGCAGCAGACGGCGGCGGTTTGCAGTTAAGCCGGCCCGTCTCCGGACACCGGGGACTCCAAAAGAATCATTCATCGTTTGAGCGACCGGCAACCTCGTCGACGTCGCTCTCGTTCTTCCGCGTCCAGGTCCACCAGTCCACCACACCACCCACCACGCGCCGCAGAGAGGAACGTGTCAAAACGCCTCGCTCCACCACCTCATCCGAACCCGCGAGCGAGCGGGGCCCGGAGGTCAGTGGCGTGGCGTGGACGCTTTGGTGCTGCTCTAACTGTAACGGATAGGGACGGGCCCGCCGCTGCTGCCTGGCTGGCTTTCTTTCCTCGTCGTCGGCGTCTACCTCCTCTGTTCCCGAGCCCACAGGAACGCGCGCGACGGCAAACCACGGACGGGTGTGGACGCGGTCCAGTGGCCACGCAAGGGTGCTCATCCATTCGGCGTGTGGCCATGGGATCCTCTGTATCCGGTGGAGGGCTGAAACGCTGTATGTGCTGCCTTTGTTGGTCTTATTAGAAAAAAGTTTTGTGTATTGTGATAGCATCCGATTAACAAGCTATCCGACGTGTAATAACTCTATGTGCGATGCGTATATCTTCATATTCTCTTTTATTCGTCAACGATGATCATCATTTGCATCATCCAAACTGCATTGTCATGTTTGAGGCTTATCTTCCTATCGCAATCCTTCTATCCTCTGCCGCCCACTATCTTTTGCGTGATCGATGGTGCCGTAACGCTCACACGGACCACTCTCTCACAATTCCCACCTAGCCTCAACTCTTTCAAGGGGGCTCTCCTCTTTTGGACCTGGCCTTATCTATTGACATCACCAAGTTATCCCTTCTCTTCGAATTCTAGAGCCAAAGAGAAGTATGAATGTTTCTAAACTCCAAATTCTGAAGCTAATCCGGCTACCACATAGAGTCATCATTCGTCGTCGATCTCTGGTATCTCTTAGATAACTTGTCTCACATCCATCTTGATGAATTAATTCATAAGTGAGCATCAACGTTTGAGAAAAGATGTGACAAAGTTCATATAAGGTATAACAGATATGATTATATGTAGACTTTTGTTTTAGATGTTTATGCTTTTCTATATTTAGAATTAGAGTTTCAGAAAGACAAAAGTGTTGAATCTAGACCATTTGTGATGATATAACATATTTTAAAAATTCTAGATTTCTTATTGACAAAGGACATCAATAATTTGTTGATCAATGGCCATATCAAATATAGCATGTGATAATATATGAGTTATTATCTTATGATTATTATCAAAGATACATGATATATCACAGTGAGATACTTTAATTCTTTCTTTAAATTTAGTACATATTTTTTTTTTTGAAATTCTCATGACTTCTTGATTTGATGCTGTATGTGATTTTTGCTGTTTACTAAACATTTTATATACCAGTATGAACTAGTACTCTTTTTGAAATGATGGAACACGTTAACTTGTGTGACATTACAATTCTACGAACGATGCATTTTGAGCTGAGCTGCAGAGGATCCTGGACCCTGCGGCGCTCATCAGCCTACATAGACAACGCCTACCCACGTCCTTGCCCTTATCCTATCCTGCGTTTCGCTTCATCTCTCTCTCTCTCTCTCTTTGTCCATTTCTCTCACACAAGTTGAGTTGCTGTCCCTGTTCTTGGACGGACGGACACATATCCAATCCTCCGAGATTTGCTCAATTGCTCTGGAACACACACTGGCACCCTCGGAGCCGTCGAATCCAGCAGCTCAGGAGGCATGTCGACGGCTGTGGCGGAGGTGCGGCCGGCCTACGGCTTCCCCGGATCCGCGAAGAAGAGCGCCGGTGAGCATGAGGTTCTGTCGGTCGGGAACGGGAAGAGGAGGAGCGAGGGGTTCTTTATAGAGGAGGACGAGGTTGACGAGGAGGTGCTGACGGAGAACTCGTCGATCGGGGCGCCGTCGCCGTCCAGCTCGTCGATCGGGGAGAACTCCGCTTCGGAGGACGGCGGGGACGAGGGGGAGGAGGAGGAGGTGGAGAGCAAGCTCAAGGAAGGCGACGGGCTCGGCTGCTTGGACGCGCTCGAGGACTCCTTGCCCATCAAGTAAGTTCACAAAGCTTCCATTTCTTTCTCTTGTACTTGGATTTTGAAAAATTAGAACCTTTTTATTACTGGAAAGAGAAGTTTTTTAGGCCCCTTTAGAAAACGGAAATGCTAGGCCTGTTTCTGATTTGAAAATGGAGTTCTGGATCGGTGGAATGGTGTGGTGGAAACTTGTCAATAAAAAAAAAACTTATCAATCAAAGAGGGAAAAAAAGATTTTATCTATAATTGCCTCAATTAACGCGCGAAATTAACCCGAGTTTAATTTTGGTGTTACCAGGAGCGGCCTCTCCAGCTTCTATGCCGGCAAGTCCAAGTCGTTCACCAGCCTCGCCGAGGCGACGTCGACGGTGGCGGAGGCCAAGGGGCTCGCCAAGCCGGAGAACCCGTTCAACAAGCGTCGCCGCATTCTGGCGAACTGGTCCCGGCGAGCATCCTGCAGCTCACTCGCCACGGTCACCTACCTGCCCCCGCTCCTCGCCCCGGACCACGCCGTCGCCGAGGGTAACGAGGGAGAGGAGGACGACTCCGACGACGACTACGAGGACAACCACCTGCCGCACCGAGGCAAGAACGGCAGCAACGCGCCGGGATTGCCGTTGCCACCACCTCGGCTCGGTGCTCACGCGCAGGTGGGCCTGGCGAGGATAATCGGCCATGGGAGCTTCAGGTCTCCGAGGTCCTTCTCATTGTCGGATCTCCAAAATAGCAGGGATAATAACAGTAGTTAGTAGCTTCGAATTCGCTCTCAGCTTTGGCCTATCTTGGCTGGTAGAGATATTAGTAGTTACCATATAATTGCCGTGTATAACATCTGTGTTTGTCGTGTTCATCTTTGTTTTTCTTTGACCTGAGAAGGTATGTGTATCAACTGACCTAACCTGTGGGTATCATTTAACTAATGATGATCATGATGATGGTTAGTTAATTGCTCTGCTTTTGATTCGTTGTTAATCTGGTGCCTTGTTATGATTTGCTTGATGGGGCATCTTGTGATTGCAGCTGCTCTGCCCATGTCCATTTTTAAGCTTTGCTTTGTGAGATGAATCTAACCAATCAAATACTAGAATTAAATCCTGATCCCAAGAACGATATCGGAAGTCACTTTACTTGTAGTACCTTTGTTTTGAAAAAGCAGCAAAACAGATCAGTGCTTGCTTCTTTCAACAATCTGCGTAGTGTGTAGATCCATCACCACACCAGAAGGTTTTAAAATGCACCGCAACGCCCTCTGATTTCACCAAACAAGCAAACAGGACGGAGTAAACAGCAGCAAGTTGCCACATAAACAATTTAAGAAAGCACTAGTGACGCGGATTTTCTGTTCGGTTTCTTGGGGAAATGGACGTGGTGGTAAATCTCGCATATTTATTGACGGCTAAGCGACATTGTTTTCATACATATAAAAACAGCATCGATGCGTCGCGTGGGATGGTGTTCATGCTGACTGCTCGTTGCAGAATTCTTTAATCAGGTGTTCTTGGCGAGTAGTTTTGAGTCAGAGAAAGAACTGACAAGGGATGGCGATGAAGGATCCTATGCTAATTTTTAAGCTATCGATCTTTGATGTCATAATCCTTTCAATGTGAACATAGCGATCGATGATATATATAGTCCTGTTTTATCAGAGAGAGAGAGAGAGAGAGAGAGAGGGTGGGGACGCGGGGTGGATGACTGCGCATGTGCAATGTGATCTTATCCTGTTTGCACAATTGGCATGGAAAAATATTCCTTGTTCGTACGATGGATTAGCTAGCTTATCTTGTATGCTTTGCTTGGACATCTTACTGCTTGGTAGTTGATGAGCTGTCTTTCTTTCCAACCAGAACCAGCGGATTGGAAAAGTTAGGTCAGCTCAAAGCCTCGAATGGGAGTAGCTGGAAGAACTGGTTTTTCTTTTGCTTTCAATACAAAAGGTCTGCTAATTGTTTATTACTGGTATAGTTGGCACATGAAAAAGTTGATCCACAGATATGATCTTCTTCCACTTAAAATGAAGCAGTAGTAACTATACTTGCGCATGTGAATCAGCCAAGTTAGAAATTAAAAAAGGTTTTTCTTTTTGGAACGAACTTGCATCAGATACTTCTGGCTCGTTAATTAATTATAAGAAATATATGCAAAATACCAACTTCATGTCTCACGCGTCACCAAGCCGTGGGACGGATAACCCAGCAAAACGATGCCTGGCTGATATTGGGGCATGTGATGCATGTCTTCTAGATGGTTCGTTGAGACTAGCACGTCGTCTGGAAAGGCAACAAGTGACGCCGAAAATGAAACACGAACGGCACATTATGCTGATTATTTGATCGTTTTGTCCTGACGACGGAAGCACCGACTCATGTCATAGCAGAGTCCCCGTGATCGTTGTCGTTGCTAGAGAGCTGGTACACGGTGTGAAGATATCGAGCGAGCCTGCGACGTACAATGTGACATCTCGTTTCGCCGATCCCCGATTGTCATACGCGAAAAACATCTATTGTAGTTCATCATGTAGTATTACAATGTGCATAGTCATAAGCTGATTCGGAAAGCATTTCCGACGGCCACTTTCTTTATCGAGCATGTCAATTTTTAACAGACGTGTTTGCCGCTCGTTCAGCCGCGTCGGTCTTTTGTTCCCCGGCTTTGGCGCTCTGTTCTCGGCCTCTGCTTTGCCTATCGTGGCCTGTGTCTGGGTCTTATTTCGCGGTCCGCTGCTTCCTGCGCAGAGGTTCGGTTCGTTAATGCTAGCTTTCAATCAACTAAAAGCTTTTAGTAAATGATTTGTTATTTTTTATTTTAAATTTTTTTAATAAGATTATTTATATAATAATTATAAATCATTGAATCTAGATTTAATGGCTCAATTAGGTAATTGAAAGTTGTCTAAATAAAAATTAGTGACTGCTTTAGGCTGTCTCCAACGATGAAGAAGACCCAAAATCCAAATTAAGGTGCTACAGGGTCAAAAAGACACCACCCAAAAAGTTAATCTCCAATGGGAGATCTAAAATGTGGAGCACTCCTCCCGCCGTCGCCTCCTCCTCCCGCCCACGCCTCCTCTCGCCGCCGTCCCCGACTCCCGTCGTCACCCCCGCCTTCTTCCGCCTCGGTCGTCTCCTTCGTCGCCGCCACCCCTCCCGTCGCGGCCACCTCCTCTCGTCGCCGCCCCCACCTCCTCCCGCTGCGGTGGCCTCCTCCCGTCGCCGCCCCTGCCACCCTTGCCGCCACTGCAGCCTCCTCTTGTGCAGGTTGCCGCTCTCGTCACTGCCGCGTCGCCGTCGCGGCTTCCCCCGACCAGCGCACGATGCAGCAGAATCCTGGAGGAGCTCAAGCCGGGGAGGCACAAATCCGGGGGAGGGGGAGGGGTTGGGAGGGGAGCTCAAGCCGGAGAGGTGCAGATCCGGGGGAGGGGGGGAGCTCAGGTCAGGACGGCGCGCCACGGGAAGGTCGACGGTACATCAGATGCTTCATGATCGGCGTAGCACAGGGCAAGAGATACAGGCGGAAGAGAGAGAGGGAGGATGGATCGCGCGTTGCCGTGATGTAATTTTACGTCGCGCGTCACCCACGGCCGAAAATATGTGAGATCTTTAGTTATTTCGTTAGAAAGCGTTTTTTACAATATTAAAACTTATTTTAGATTTAAGGCAGTGAATAGGTCCTTCGTTGGAGTCATCCTTACTCTCTCTCGCATGCGCATGGGACCCTTGTTCAACCCCCTCGGCACGTGTTCTGGCACAGCTTGCCGCGTGCCTACTCTTCTCTGTCGCTTTGGTCTCTTTCTTTCGTCTCCCACGCCGTCGGCTGGGCCTTTCCTTCGATTTCGTTGTCCCTGGGGGCGGCTGCTTCCACTGCGCTTCGGTTCTCTTCCGCGGCTGCTTCACAGCCAGGTCGGTTCGGATCCCCTGCCCAGCTCTTCGTATTCTTCCGCTTCCTATTCCTCTCCATGCCGACTGACATTTTTGTCATTTTTCTCGAATCGGGCCGACTGACATTTTTGCCATTTTTCTCGAATCGGTTTTGCTTCTTATGTTGCCGCCGGCGTCTTCGTTCTGCTTCGCCGTCTTCCTGTTGATCTCTGCGCGCGAGTCGTCTGGTAGGTGAGGCTACGTTCTGCTTTCTTCTTCCTTTCCTGCATATCTCTGTATTTTGTTTTTCATTGTGCTTACTACTGTTGTTGTCTTCCTGCGTCATGTGCCGGCTTGTGCCGTCGGTTGTACTCTGTCGCCGCCGGATCTTCCTTGCCACGTTGTGGTTGCGTACGGCTCTGTTCGCAGGTGAGGTCCTCTTCTTTCCTTGCCGTATTTTCATCTTTTTCCTTTCGCTTTCCTCTTCGTTTTGGCTAACTATTCCGGCATTGTCGGCCGCGCGCATGTAGTGGGATTGTCGTTGCCTTGCGCGCCTTTTGATTTCAAGGTGAGATTTTGTGGTTCCGTACTTGTATTGTCATGTATTTTTCTCATATGTGTTCCTGTTGCTCTTGCTTACTGTTTTTCCTACCCGTCATGCCTGTCGTTGCATTCTGCTATGCCTCCTGCTGGTTGGCCTTTCTCCTCTTCGGATTGGTGTTTGGCGTGCGTGGCAACAGTCCGGTGAGTTATTGGGTTGTTGTTTCTTCCCTGTCATACTTTCCGCCCTTCCTGTTCCTTGCCTATACTGATCTTTTGTGTCTCGGCGGGCTTCACCAATCACCATTCCCTGAACATTGAACGTGCCTATTCTATCACTGATGTTTTGCCTCTCCAATGCAGGATGCCTTATTTTTAGTGTGTTTGTTCTTCAAAATGTATTCTTTTAGATAATGGAGAAAGTCCGGCTTTACACCTTGTTAGAGGCTACAGCCATTATTACAAACCATTAGCAGCGCATCCGTCTGCATTTGACACTAGAACCGTTGACGACACAAATGACCAGGACACCATAATGTATCATGAGAAACATAATGAAAGACCAATTCTATTACTAAAACTCTATCCATGATGTACAAAGACTTGCATTGCCAATATCTCCAAACATCGGCATGCATCAATCATCATCTGTTTATCTTCTTCATTTTGTTGTAGTTGTGCCCAAAAACAGACCCAATGTGTTCCCCTGAAAAGTACCTGCATAAAAGTTTTTTTTAGAATATTATAAAAAACATTGTCATTTCTGGTTACCCAAATTGCCCAGCAAAGGGCAGAAGCACCAACTAAAAGTTTTTTTTAAAGTTTTATGTTCACTCCATAAAGCAATGTGCCAAACAAATGTGTAATGCTACATGGTGGGCATAAGCCAAAACAGAAATGAACAAGTCTCCATAAAAATTTAGCATAATGGCAATCAATAAATAAGTGTTGTATTGTTTGTTTTTAGTATAGAAGCAACAATTCTTATTACCATGCCAATTTCATTTAATTAAATTGTCTTTGGTTATAACTACTCCTTTACACAGATACCACATAAAAATTTTAATTTTGAGAGGCATTTTCATTTTCCATAAGATCTTATGTTGGACCACATTACCATTGTTTAGCATTGTTGCATACATAGACTGAACAGTAAAAAGTTTGGAAGGAATAAGGTTCCACCTAAATACATCTTTATTATTATTCAGCCTAATATGTGCAATGCGAAAGACAAGGTTCTGCCATGACAACAAATTGTTTCCAATCAAAGCCCTCTGAAAGGATATATTGAGTGGGACTCTCTCAAAAATTATAGCTACAGTTGCACTCTTTTTTCTAACAATGTTATATAGGTTCAGATATTGTTCTTTAAAACTAAAGTTTCCAAACCACTTATCTTTCCAGAATCTAAGCTCACGATAATTATTTAGCTCAAAAGTTCGTAGACTTAGGAAAGTATCCTTTACTTTTAATCCGGACAAAAAATGTGAATCACAGGGTTTTCTCTCTACTTGTGTTATAGTTTGGTTCTTCAAATACTTCCGTCTTAACATGCTTTGCTATATGCCTTCCTCATTTATTAGTTTAAAAAGCCACTTGGTGAGGAAACATTGGTTATATATGTTTATATTTTGAATTCCTAACCCCTCTTGGTCTTTTGGTTGACATATGATGTCCCATTTGGCTAGTCTATACTTCTTCTTATGTTCATCACCTTGCCAAAAGAACCGTGATCTATAGTAATCTATTTTTTCAAGGACCCCCTAGGGACTTAAAAAAAAAGATGACATAAACAACACTAAACTTGTTAGGACTGAATTAATAAGAACCAAGCGACCTCCAACCGACATATGTTTTTCTTTCCAACTACTTAATTTCTTCTCGAACTTCTCTTTGATGACTTTCCAATCACTGTTGCACAATTTTCTATAGTGCAGCCAAAAATTTGAGCATATTGATCTTCATTGTCCTTTGCTTGACCAAAACAAAACAATTCACTTTTGTGAAAGTTGATTTTTAGTACAGACAATTGTTCGAAAGCGCATAAGAGAAGTTTCATATTAGTGACTTTTTCCATATCATGATCCACAAATAGTATTGTGTCATCTGCATATTGTAATATGGACAAGCCGTCATCAATCAAATGTGGGACAAGATCAGTAATTTGGCCATTTTCTTTGGCTCGATTAATTAAAACGGCTAACATGTCCACCACAATATTGAATAAAATTGGGGACAAAGGATCTCCTTGTCTTAGACCCTTAACAGTTTGAAAATTCTGACCAACTTGATCATTAATTTTTATTCCTACATGGCCTCCTTGAGTAAATGATTTAATCCATCTACACCATTTACTAGAGAAACCTTTCATACACAATATTTGTTGCACAAAAGTCTATTTAACTTTATCATAGGCTTTCTTGAAGTCTATTTTAAATATCACACCACTTTGTTTCTTTTGATGTAGTTCATGAATACTTTCATGTAATACCACCACTTCCTCCATTATATTTCTTCCCGGAATGAACGCAGTTTGTGTAGGACTGATGACCTTTTGCGCAACATTTGATATTCTATTGGTCGCCACTTTTGTGAAGATCTTAAAACTGATATTTAGTAAACAAATAGGTCTATATTGTTGTATAATTGTAGCATCTCTGCATTTTGGTAGGAGGATTATTGTTCCAAAATTGAAGCTGAATAAAGGCAAGTCTTTGCTATGAAAAAACATAAATAAGGACATTAAATCATTTTTTATTGTATCCCAGAAAGGCTGATAGAACTCCGTTGGGAATCCATCGGCCCCTAGAGCCTTATTATGTTCCATCTAAAAGATTGCCATTCTAATTTCTTCCTCCGTAAATTTATCAACAAGTAATTCATTCTCTTGTTCCGTTAGTTGAGATATGTCATCCCTTTAAGATTCATCCAGGGTAAAATTACTATCATCTGGAGGACCAAAGAGACCTTTATAATATGTGGTGATATATTTTTTAATACTGCATCACCATTTATTATTTGATTCCCATCTTTTAGTTGGAAAATCCGAGATTTCCAATGTTTTTCATTCGTAATAAGCTGAAAGTATTTAGTATTTGAATCCCCATCAAGTAATTCTTTCACTTTAGCTCGCTGGTACCATTTAATTTCCTCTTCTCTTAACATTTGTGCTAGTCGATTGTGTAAGTACTGCTTTAAATCAATTTCTTGTTGTGATAATAAAAAAGCCTCGGCTTTCTTATCAAGCACGTCAAGTTTGTCTAATAGCTCTTTTTTCTCTTTCTTATTTGCCCCACTTGTATTCTTGGCCCACCCTCTTAGGTGTTCGTGGAGTCTACAAATTTTAGCTTGTCATCTTTCCATAGGGCTATTACCACTATTTTCCTAGGACCATATTTCCTTTCCCATTTTATGAAAGTCATCTCGTAGTAACCATCCTAATTCAAATTTGAATAGACTTTGATGGTGACACATAGATGAATCCCCGAAATTTATTAGTAGGGGAGTATGGTCTGATATATCTCTGTTTAAAGCAATTACAGTGGCCAATGAGAACTTTTGTTCCCACTCTGTGCTGAGTAAAATTCTGTCTAACTTCTCATATGTGGAGTTTGTAACATTATTTGCCCACGTGTATTGTCTGTCTGACATCTCAAGTTCCCTCAAATCTAAACCATTAATTATAGCATTAAAAAGAAACGGTCAATGATGATCAAAATTATCTTTATTCTTTTCTTTGGAAGTCCTAAAAAAATTGAAATCACCACCTATTAAAATAGGTAGTGTTTCATGGCTACACATATGCACTAATTCAGTGAGAAAGGCTTGGACCATACACCACTACTAAAGCCCATTAAGCTATCACTTTTGTTGCACAAATGAAATTGTCAAAAATAGAAGAGCATCACAAAATCTTTTTTTCTCAATTGGAAAACAGGTAAGCAGCTTCCGTGGGCGCTACTTTCAACAAATCATCTGTTCCCACATCGAACGTTGGATGCGAGGGAAGCTGCGCGAATCACCCTTATTTTGTGATGCTCTTCTATCACGTATTCAAAAGGTATACCTCTTGCTTTTCTATTTTTGATGTCATTGGCTGCTTTCGTTAGCTCCTTTTAATCACGTATGTCTGATTAGTTTATCACAAGATTCGATTGCTGTTATGTCTTACACGTGTTTTGCCTCCCTATTTCTGCCTCCTCTGTTGTCATGTATCTGTCGTGTTTAGCACCTGATGGAGGACCGACGGCTGACGCGTCGGCGAGCCGTCGAGCCGTCAGAGAACGTGCGAGGAATGTTACCCAACGGCGTTCCTCTAGCCCTTCGTCGCCGGCTGCTGTTCCACCTCGACGCGGAACTGATGGTTCATCTGTTCGGTCGCCGAGGGAACACAGAGAGCGAACGCGTCGTCGGGAGCTCAGAGAGAGATGTTCTGTTGTTTGCCCATCGCCCTTTGCACACGGTTCCCTTTCTGCGGACGGACGGTGGTGACGCGATGTCTTCTGTAGCTGATGCTATTTATTTATCAAGATGCGCTCACATGAATTGCAAGGTCGGTTTCGAGAGAGCACACGGATAAGTGATAACCATTTAAAAAACATATTTTTTAAGCTGAAATTTTTCAGTCAATCGTTTGTTACTTTATGTTATAATTTTTCTTTTATAGTATTATTGATAAAATAATTGTAAATTATTGGATAAGATTACTGAAAATTAACTAAACTTTCAGTCAGCTAAAACTTAGTAACTCTCTATAAAAAAATAACTTTTCCACTCTGTGCACATGTGGCTGATCCCACCTGCCCCACTTCATTCAAAGTAACCTGCTTACATGTATACCAAACAATGCCACGTACAACTGCCCATCTACACAAAACATGCCCCCAAAAAAAGGATGCATGCCTCCAAGTCCCGGTATATAACAAAACAAAAGTTTAGAATTTCGTGTCTATTTGGAGCAGCGGAGCGAGTCATCAAGCTACTTCTTCCGTTCAACATTATATGATACTTTAAATTTTACAAGTTTTCTCAAATTATAAGACACCTTTGGTTCCCAATTCATCTTTCTCTCTTTTCAATACACCTTTATCTCTATCTATCTCCTTTTCGTTTTCTGTACACCTACCTTTTTCACCTCTTCTTAATTCCTGTGCCCAGAGCTAAAACGTCATATAATGTTAAACGGAGGGAGTAGTATCTTCCACCGGTCTCCATTTCGTCCACACACGTGCATGCTGCTGCTCAGTGCTCACACGTTGACCACCACAAAACTCTCATTATTAGGCCAATTTCAATGATGGTTTTATTTAAGTTGCATTTTGGTTAAATGATATGCCAATTAATGATGTGATATGAAATTTTTGAGAAGAGACATGTTTCATGGGAATGAAACTGCATACACACGGTTATCAAAACATTGAAACCAGAATAAAACTCTAAAATATTTGAGTTTTATTTTTACATATTTAGCAAATCTCATTGTTTATTTAGATAAACATATAAATAATATACTAATATAGAAATATAAAATAAAACTTTACATTGAGAGATATAGTTTCATTCATCAACTCAAAACATATGTGCACGATCGAGACTGACGAAAGGCTTCTCAACAAAATTGAAAGGATCGAATAGGACTTCAATTCTTTCGAACGATCGGAAGACAACTCAAACTAAAAAAGCACGTATATAACAATACCATATTGACGGGTGGAGGACTAAAAAAAGTGAAAATCAATGGAAAAAAGTGGAAACCAATGAAAATAAAAAAAAATGAAAACCAACGAAATGTCCGACCATATCCAATCCGATTTCACCCCTACATAGAATTAGGTAACTTATGCTTGGGATTAATGTTTGAGCATGCTTCGGTCTGATAAGCCCAATGCAAGCACACTTGCAATTGAGTTGAGCCATAGCCATTATTGGACTGTCGTAGCTTCTAGCACGCGCAACGTCTTGACGCGCACGCACCATGGACGACTCAGGGTGTGTGTTCATCCATCCATCGACAAACATAACTGCTGGAGCAGCTAAATGATTTCTGCTCCTGAGTAGATGTTACGAACATCCTGACCATCCATATGTCCTCCTTGTATGCTGGACGGCCGAGAGCCTATTGTATATATTTTGTATGATTTTTTTTTGGCACGTATGGAGCGAGAGATAGCAATTAGTGTCAGCTTTAAAGAATAGCTCATGTCAGCTAGAGTACTTAGATGACAGATAAGAAGTACACAACCGGTCTCCACTCTCATTTAAGGGTGTGTTTGTTTCATTAGATTAAAATAGATAGATTTGGACATGATCATCCAATACAGTGTTTGATTCACGTGTCATAGGACTAAATTGAAAAGATAATATTCTCTTAAGATTGGAAGAGCTCATCCGATAAAAATGGTTGTCACGTGTCATAGGACTAAACTGAAAAGATAATATTCTCTTAAGATTGGAAGAGCTCGTCCGATAAAAATAGTTGGATGAGACTGTCCACATTAGTAACGACAATGATACTTATTACAATATAATTAGACATTATTAACATAATTTAATATCAAATAATATTTATTACCATGACATTATAATTGATAAGCATTAAGATATTGATTAGTGTATTACGAAAGCTCAATTATACTAGATAATTGTTATTTTTTAATATTGATAAAAATTATTATGATAAGATTAAGATCAATAAGTGTCATACTATATTAATTAGTGTATAGTTAATTATTATTAATTAATAATAAGATATATAATTTTAATATTTGATGTTGTCCAATCTTATCTATCTAATCAAACGTGAAACTGGATCATCTTATCCATCCAACTAAATATATAACTTAGATCATCTCATTCAAAAAAATATAGATGACCATATCCCATCGAACCTTACACTCGAAACAAACACACCCCAAATTTTCAACCGGTACTACCTTTTACTTGCAATGAATGTGCAAATCTCGTAGCACCTACAAGTTCAGAATTTGAACTTCCACACACGTAACATTATTTTTTAAGTTAGTACAGTAATTTTTTTTACAACTTGCACTATCTTCTCTGGTATAAAATAATGCACTTCGTGTACAACTCTAACTGTTTGAAAAAAAAACTGTTTTATTTTACACTAGTGTAAAAAATTCATTTTTTGTTCTTCTAATGGACAAAATCTACATCTATACTATACTACCAATGAACTTTTGTACTCCAAAAATTGAATACAGATGAAGAACATGGCGTAACATCACAGGTACACCTTAGATAATTTTGGTTACCACACAATGTACATATCAGTAACATCACAGGTACACATCAAGAACATGGCGTGCACACGTGAATACAGATGAACACTTCTACGAATATTAAGAAATCTCAACTCTAATCGCTTCAAAGATTAATCATCCCTTTTTTATCAGTACATTTTGAACTACTTGTACTTGTGTTGTACTCAAGGAAAGCAAGAAAACCAGCAAACAAACTCACAATTCCTTCAAAAAAAATTTACTGTACACATCATGTACCGGATTATCAAGTAACATTGAACAAGTGAACATCCTCACATCTGTTCTCCTATTTCTGTACATGCATTATCTCTACTTCTTAATAAGAACCTAGGTCTCAATTAAAAGTTTTGATAATTAATGAAGACTTATATTTTCATGGATCATTCTATATTAAAATTGAAAATTCATATAGGACCAACTCAGAAATATCAAATGAAGTGAAGAAGTCGGCTCAAGACAAAGGTATAAAATAAATTTTTTCTATTTTGCCGATCATAACAAGGTTAGAGAGGGAAATGACTAGATTGCTAAAATAGGTGCCACACTATTAAGAGAAGTCAATGCTTTATTGCTTGATGATTTGATAGTTACCACTTTGTGAGAAATCAAATTCCAAATCCTTGTCAAAGTCACCCGCATATATTCTTTGCAAATCTTTATGGATATCCTAAAATATTCCTTGAATATCTTTCAATTGAAAAACCGCCAACAATTCCCCAGTAAAATTTCATGTTGGAACCTCTCTAAAATTCCCTTAAAAATTTCCTGTCGAAATAGGGGTGGCGGTGTGACCGCGGGTCAGTGGCGATCTGACCGTGGGTCAGTGGCGATCTGGCCGCCCACGTCCAAAGAGGTCTGCATGACTGAACCCTCGATGGTCTGACCGCCTGGGAGCGTTGGTCTGACATTGAGGCTCGCGTTGTCTGACTGATGAGCACGGACAGTCTGACCGTCCTCGTCTAGAGACATGTTTCTCTGAGGTTATGGCGGTCTGACCGCCTGAAGCAATAGGTCTGACTGCGAGTGCACCGTGGTTTGACCGCCAGTTCTCCCCAGTCTGACCGCCAATTCTTCAACTTTTTGAATCTTTGGTCAAAGTAGCCATTGGTCTGTTGGTGGTCTGACTGTCAGGGAGCCGCGATCTGATCGTCAGCTATGTAGGCTTTTACAACGGCTTGTTTTTGATGCCTTGACTATAAATACTCAGTCCCTTCGTGCAAAAAAGCTCTCTTGACACTTTGAGTTGAATACTTGAGCTAGTCAAGCATTCTCCTCACTCACACAAGCATCTATTGATTTATTGCAAGTGTGTGAGAATCTAGTGCGACACTAGTAGTTCATCAAGCGAGCGACATTGGCTTGTTACTCTTGGAGGTTGCTTCCTCCTAGTTGGCTTGGTGGCGTGAAAACCGTGAGCCCTTCAAGAAGATTGTAAAGGAGGCCCGATGTTCTTGTACTCATCTCACCGGAGCGGTAAAAGATAACTCTAGTGAAATTGAGGTTTGGAGAGGTTCAATAGATTGATTTGGCTTAAGATCAAATTGCTCTTATGTGAGTCCTTCTTGTTGAAGAAGTGTACACTTGATAGAGAAGCAAATCAAAGACTTGAATCCATCTCAATGTGGATTAAGGGTGATCAACAAATCACGGAGACCACGGGATAAAGTTATGTCTCTCCTCCTTGTTTATTTACTTTTCCTTTACTTTATTAGAGATCACAATGCTGCATGTTATCTAGGATTGCAAACCTTTAGCTCTCAACATAGGTGTCACTTTTAATTCTTGCTCTTGTTATTCTTGTATTATTTCTGTATTATTTTGTGTAGGTTATTAATTATCAAAAACAGACTATTTACCCTCCTGTAGTCAGTATTCTAGATCTTACAACAATCAATTTCTAACTACAAAGAGAAACCAAGAGATTTTTAAGTTTGAGTGAGGAGTCTCATAGAGGAGACAATATGCACCTCGTTTTGGTTTTCTATTTGCATTTTCAGACGTTTCATGAAAAACTTGTGCGTTGTCATACGAACAACCATGGTGGAAGTAAGAGAGAGGAATGTAGAGTGCGAGAGGTTGAAGACGGTGATGATTTTGGCCAACTTTAGTCGAAAGTATAGAAGAATCGACCTATTTTTCCTTTAGTCGCGAGAGAGTGGGCGTTATTTTTGGAGACAATGCGGGCCTATAGATTAGTCCGAGCCTCTGAGAGAACATCCTTTCATATTTCTTTGAATCCTTCTTGTCGTCGAAAGAAACCTAAAAAAAAGCACGGTGTCAAAAGGTACTTTTTATCGTCGTCTCAGGATGGATGACATGGCACACCTGCATCTTTTTAACACACACATTCGTACGACGAGAAAATTGATTTGGCACTGCTATACTATAATCCAATTGAATCATTTCTTGTGGTAATGTGGTAATAATATCACGATAAAACTTTATTCAAGACGAGGGTGTTAGTTCCTCCGTCAATTACCACCGGGTTTTGCCCCTTCGTCCATTGCTAGATTGCTCAAATGAGTACCATGCGTGTTCTTTTTATTTTATTTTTGTAAGCTTCATGACTATTAGTGTTTGAAAACCCCAAGATATGAATGTTTTGGTAATTGAGTAATAACATGAAATGGTTACTAATGCATACATCTAGTATTGTGAATGTAGAACAAATTATTAACTCAAAACATGAACATGGTAAATATCGCCTTGGTGATCAATCGAGGATTCAGTGGAGTACCATGGAAATCTTGATGGAGAGTCACGGTGATGGAGATGGATCAAGACTAAGGACAGCTAGGTTCAAGTGTGTGTGATCACTTAGCTAGTGTGTAGGCTTGAGTACATAGGAAAAACTGGACTATTAAGAGAGCACGAGTCATTCTCTTAGGCTTCTCTAGAATTAGAGTGTTGGGATGCTCAAGTGAAGCTCTAGAATAATTAGAGCGGTAGTAGAGAAGAATTGGTCAAGGTTTAGAAGCTTGGAGATAGATCAAGAGGGCAACAAATTTTAGCTTCAGGACAAGTCACTATAAGGTATTACGAGATCGTCGTACGGTACATTTAGAAATGTTCATATATACTAAGATATATGGGTATCACCCTATGGTGCGAAGGTTAAGTCACCGTAAGATACGCTCAATGCCAAAGAAGTGTACAGAAGCGGCAGAGACTCTGGATTAAAGGTTGCCGTAAGATACGCCGAGTCAAGGAGCAAGGAGGTCGTTTTTAGGTACTCTTTGGAGACCTTACGGAGAGGTTGCCGTAAGGTACAGTGACCTGTGAAGAAAAAAGTGACCATAACTCAAGTGTTACCGCTGATGTTATGGCGAGGTTACCATAGGATACGACAATTGGAGGAGTTGGAGTAGCCATTCTCAGGTACTCTCTGGAGATCTTACGACGATGTCGCCGTAAGGTGCAATGACCTAGAGGATTTGTGCGCAGAGAGGCGCTGAAGATAAGAGGTCGCTGTATGGTTGAGCGGAGGTCACCGTATTGTACAGTGACTATCTTCAGAGGTCATCGTAATGTACGGTTGCACATTATGGCGGTGGGTTCTCAGTTTTGCCAGTTTTTTGGCAACAGCTAGTGGAGTAGTTAGAGACTATATATAACTGTTGCTGGAGGTCTTTTAGACCTTTCTTGGTCATTTGTATAGCTGAACAAACTTGGAGAGAGCCAAGACGAGAAGAGGAGACATTAGAGCAAGGATTGAAACTATCTTTGAGTGTATTGGAGAGTAACATAAGAGTATCTCGTGCCTCTAGTCTAGGAGAGGTTGTAAAGAGAATTAGTGTCGTTACTCTTGGTCTATGACAATGTCTAGACCGGTTAAGTATCTGTGATCGAGCCTGTCGTATCGTGACGTGTTGTGAAGGTCGTAACAAGTTTGTACAAGGTTAGAGCTTGCCTTTGAAAGGAGCATTGTGAGAGAGCATCCGTACGTACACTCCGAAAATGTAACAAGTGCTTGAGAGAGGCAAGCTTATGCTCGAGGAGTCGAGAACTCGATGAGCAGTGGTGACACAACCATGCTGTTACTCCGGGAGTGATACAAATTTATGTGCAAGGACTCCACAGTTGGTGGCGGGAGCGATCAATACTCCGATGGGAGTCGATCCAACGAGGACTAGGAGGAGGTGTCATCGTACCTAAACCTTGAGCTAAAATTCAATGAGCAATCTCTAAACCTCTCTTTACTTACCGTCTTTAATTTCGCACTTGTGTGTAAGTAGAGATAGGGTTGTTATGGGCTTGTTTGCTTATTGGTTGGCCTGACATTCCATGCATTGCATTGTAACACTAGAAGTGCTAGGTTCTTGGCTCGGTAGAACTGCATAGGACTTGTCGTTAGCAAGATGAAAAATTTAGTGAAAATTAATTGGATTGACGATTCAATTCACCCTCATCCTCTTGAACACCTAGATCTTTTCAATTTTCTAAAAATTGGTCACCGAATTGAACTGCCCTTGGTAATCACAATGCCTCACCGTTTTGTACCTAATTTTTCACCTTAGATCTTTTGCTGATCATTGATGAATATATGCTGAAAGTTTTTGATTGTTCTGATGTCTTATCTAACAATTATGCAATGGTATCAATGGTACCAATAATTTAAATGCGAAAAAGTACTTAGTTATAATAAATAATGCATGAGATATACTCAGCTACAAATTAATATAATTCTTTGTTTTGCCTTGTTCTCGGATGGGCCTGGTGTAGATGGCCCGGGTCTTCCTTGTTCGGTTCGGGTAGGTTGGGTGGGTTTTCCGACACAGAACAGCCCGGATGGGCCGTACATCGTTTCCTCCTACAGTTAATCCTAGCCACTCATCGAGTGAGGAGGATGGGATGTGTTCCTAGAAACCCTAGCTAGGCAGTCACGCGGCTCACGCCGCAGCTCCTTCCACGGTTCCACCTTCAAACCTGGCCCTTCGCGCTGCCCCGATTCTTCCAAGAATCCCCTCCTCCTTCCACCCCTGACCACTCCCAGCTGCAATCTAGTCCCTCATCTGGTGATCCTTTATCTGCTGATAGGGGAGAGATCTAATCTTTTCCCATATCCAGGAGATCATGTCGGAATCGGATATTGGTAAGGCAGCAACTTTTACCATCAGTTCAGATCCGTTTTTAATTTGCCATGTTAGTCTGCACGTTGTTGCCCGTTTCTCTACAAAATCGTTTGTGAAGCGCGAGGTCTCTTTCTATGGTGGGATTCAGAGCAGCTATTTTGTTGCTGCCTTAGCGTTGCCCTTTTGTTTTTTTGAGGGCAGCTGCTTTAGCGTTGCTGATCAGTTCTGTTGGCCAGTCATCAGACCTGGAGGCAGGAGCCAAAACCAAGCTTATTTAGTTAAGTTGCATCCCGTAATGCTGTCGTTGTCTCACTCTTTAGTCTCTCACATGTTACCTAGACACACCACTATTTCCTCGGTCCATATTTTCTCCTCAGCAGGATGCGGAATCATACTCTGCGAGTTGTATATAAGACCATGAGGTTCGTGACTTATTTTCTCTATGCAAGATGTCGATCCTTGAAACCTCTCATGGTATTACAGCCAGCTTCATAAAGAATACATTATTCATGGAAGACAGTGAGAGTGAAAGTGTTTCTGAAATCAGACGTTTAACTCTCATCTTTTGCTGTTAGATTGAAACTTCATTATTAACTATAGGTTGTTTGATTTCCATAATTTCTATCAATCTATGCATCATAGTTTTAGTATGTGAGTGTGAGGAACCTGCTTATTTGGCATCTAATTTTACATATTGTACCGTTACCATGGCCAAATATGTTATGTTTCAGTGATGTATAATGCAAGATTTGTCTTAATTTGCCTTTAGGATCATTGTCCAACATTTGTATGCAGTATTAATTTGAATGCAACTCATTGTTTCAGGCGAACAAGCTCAATTGAATATCCCAGCCAGTTCTGCACCAGCAGTGGAAAAGAAAGCAACAGCCGCTGGGGCGAAGATGGTGAAACAGAGGGCAAGGCTTGCTGAGAAAAATAAGGTGGACAAGGAGGCAGCATTGGTGGCATATCATGGAGATAATGATAGAAGTGAAGAAGGTGCAACTGAAGATAATATGGATCCTTCTCGTCCTTTTTTAGTTCTTGAGAAATTTGATTTTGAAAAGATGGATGAGGTATGGTAACTAACTACCCTTTGATCTTTCTCTCAGCTCCTATTATCTTCTTATAGTACTGACTCTGGTCATTTTTTTTTGAAGTGGGCTCGTTTAAGATCTGAGTGGCTTGGCAAGTCTAAGAAAAATGATATAATCATCCCAGATCCTTCTCCCACAGTATCCTGCTGTCTTTAATTATAATATTCAGTTGATAAATAATTTGTCATTAGCTATTTCTTTTTAATCTTGCAGATTGTTTGGTTACTTAAGTTAGTGTTATTGCCATAAATGTTATATGCATGACATTATTTGTTTTGTTTCACTTCGTGAATTGGATTATTGACCCTCTCACCTTTTCCATTTGTCAATTAATTGTTCTAGTGGGTGCGTGATGCCTTCTTTAAGATATCTCCACGCTTGAGGACCATCCTGGAAAAGGACAGTGTCCGGTGCTTCCTACACTTTTTTGAGAGCAAGGACATAGAGGCGATGATTTGGGATCATACTATCACCTCCCAGACGTTGACATACATTGTCACTCATGATGCCCTGTGATGTGCAAAAGTTGTATTGGAGGGCAAAGAACCTCTACTCAACTGGCGCCATGCTAATCCCAACTGCATGAATCCATTTGGGTACTTCCCACTTCATGAAGCTGCTGAAAAGTTCTCTGTTGATATGATCAAGTTGCTATTCCGTCACGGTGCATCAGCCAATGTACGGACAGTCGGTGAGGAGGTTGTTGAGGACCTGCTTCCTCTCCATGTTGCAGTTGAGAATGCTTGCATGCATAAGTATCTGGAGGACAATCTTTCACCCAACCAGGATCCCTTGGATTATATGTACAACCTCATTCATCTGCTGTGCTTACCTGAGATGGTTTGTGTTCCTTCTACACAGTACTTTTGTACCACATCAAATTTGAAGTATTATGCTCACATCATATGCCACATGAACCTGTAACAACACCTATTTACTGAGCATCCTTACGTCTCCTTGTCAGCAATAGAATAGTTTTTTTTTTTGTATGGAGTGTTGTGGCATATTCTTATTTTAAATTTGGAGACAAGTATTCAGCACTTCCAGATTCCTGTTTACTAATATTATTTTCATTGGCTCAGTCCCATGTTGTTGCCATATATCAGAGACCATTGTTGTAGTTATATCTAAGGACTTAGGATGTCTGCACCTCCACTAGTCAGAGCTAGAACATATTCCTTACAATATTTTTTACGTGTTCATGTAAGTGTCATATCCTTATTTGAGATTTAGAACATGGAGAATTTATACTTTTTATGTTGGGAGGAACTGTAGGGACAAAATAAAAAGCTATTCAGTACTATTTGACTACATATAAATGTTGAAAAGCACTCATGTTGTTCCTTGTTTTTTTAACAGAAAATCTTTTTGGATACGATTAGGCTGCTTGCAAAAGAAACAGATAATCTTGTTGATGAGCTCTGGAATTACATAAAGAAAATAAGGCTTCCACAGACCGCAATTTTACTCCTTGCAGCTCATGAGCAGATTCGTGGGGATAGTTCCTCCAAGAAAAATGTCAATTGCAAGCAAAATGGGTTTCCTGTTATCATGAATCGTATAGTGGAACAACCTTCCTCAACAAATATGAAAGGTGAAAATGAAAACACACAGGAGCAGCTGGAGGAAAGGATGAAACTTGCTGAAGCATTTTGGCTTGTTAATATAATTTCTGAAGCTGGTGAAGATCTTAATAAATACATTCAGGCTCATTCTGAGGTACCACATTTTTTGGAAATTTTAGTTGCACCTCCCCTGATCTCAATTTTTTAGCATAATTCCCCTGTTATCTTTACTATGCAAGTGTTGTCTATTAGGTTTTCATGCCCTAATCTTAACAAGGATGCTATATTCAAATATTTATATCGAGATAACAATACATTAGTGAATTGTAGTTCATGATCTGTACCTTCTGAAGTGTATAGGCCTCTAGAT
Source organism: Eleusine indica (assembly GCA_030378355.1). Classification (NCBI taxonomy): domain Eukaryota; kingdom Viridiplantae; phylum Streptophyta; class Magnoliopsida; order Poales; family Poaceae; genus Eleusine; species Eleusine indica. The sequence continues at coordinate 55,532,896 of CM059496.1, read as the reverse complement.
TTCAACCTTTTATTATGAAGCCACAATCAAAGAGATTCTACTTCATTATGAAATCAAATTCTTTTGCACTCAATGTTATTGTAAGCACGCAATTATGTTTGCAAAGTGTTGTGTTTCCACCGATGGTATTCTTACTATTATGTATTCGGTCCCAAACCATCCTGTTGACCATCTACAGCAGAAGAAGTCCCTGCTGTGGTAGGTATTATATTATATTATTATATAATAATAAAAGAGAAGGAAACACCAGTACAAAATGCAACTGTACATCTTCGCCATCACCTTAGGGGTGCTAGGATAAACTATAAAGGTGGGAAAAAACTATACAAGTGTTGGTTAGCTATTGTAAGGATGCTTCTGCTTCATTCAGGAATTGAACCTTCCAACTTTGACAGGAAGGTCTGTTTCTGTTAAAGAGATAGTCATTTCATTGTTTCCAGATTTGCACCATTTGTTTTTCATATATTGGTGCTGTTTGGTATTACTTTATCCATTTATTTTATTTATGTAATCTATGTTATCAGACTGCCATTTCTTTTTTCTTTGTTGTGATCTGTCTGCATAAGTGTCATGCAGGCAACCCATGTGGAGGTCCTCAAGCATGTTTCGTCCATTCTTAAGGATCATGGATTTTGCCCCACTGGAGAAGGCATTGACGTTAGAAACCTGTATGGCTTTTTCGGCATTGTTTCAACTTTTAAATATAGTAATTTTTTATGCCAGTGCATATGGCTTACTTTGTTACTTATCTAATTTTACTTTCTCTTGTTCTTGAAGCCATCCCTATGCCTGCAAAATGTCTGATAGAGAATTATATGCCAGAGGTTTGTTCTGATTAGTTAGGGTAATTCTTTTGACATTTTACAAAATGAGACTGATTTTCTTTTATAATCATGGAAAACAGGGCATGTAGATGCAACCAAGGGAGTCACAGAAATGACCCATGGTGATAGGGAAAAGGTAAGGTTGCCCCTATGTTACTTCAGTGTTTCTATCTTTACATTTTGTTATTTGCAAAGTGCCTTGTGACTCTCGCCACTTGCAACCAAGGGTTAAAAAACCGTTTGAACCACTCAAACCGGTTCATGGCGGTTTGGTGAAAACCGGAAAACAGGGCATGTAGATGCAACCAAGGGAGTCACAGAAATGACCCATGGTGATAGGGAAAAGGTAAGGTTGTCCCTATGTTACTTCAGTGTTTCTATCTTTACATTTTGTTATTTGCAAAGTGCCTTGTGACTCTCGCCACTTGCAACCAAGGTTTAAAAAACTGTTTGAACCACCCAAACCGGTTCATGGCGGTTTGGTGAAAACCGGAAAAACCGCTTGGTTTACCGGCCAAATTTCAAAAAACGCATTTGAACAAAATTAGAGGAAATGGAAAATGGCAAACCGAGCGGTTTAGGTGGCTAACCGCCTGGTTTTCCCGGTTAGCCGAGACTTTGACGGTTTTCAAAACTGAATGATTTCAATGGAAAACCGATTGGTTTAAATGAGAAACCGGCTTTCAAAAAACCAAGGGGATGAAACGCGCTGGCCTTTATAACTCCTATAAAACTCCACATTTATGCATTGGCCTCATTTATATGCATGCGTGAAAATATGGGCATGCACCAAACTGCCACACGTTAATTGCGCTTTAAATTCTCTCATAATCTGTTACTAATTACTCTCTTTCATTAATTTCTCTCCAAATCTGATGCTAATTACTCGATTAATTATTTTTTCTCCTAATCCCGGTGCTGATTTCTCTCCTAACCAAGCGCCCGCGTGCACATCGCCTGCCTGCCTTCATGTGCGTGATTAGGAAGGAGATTAACTACCCTGCATGCACATTGCTTTAATTATTCTTCCTTTATTTGTATGCCAATAAAACTTGAATGTTTTCATTATCTTCTTTCACCATAATTCGTAGTTTTTCCTCTAGTTTTTTACAAATTTTTAATACAAAATTTTTCAATTTTTCTGGACCGAAAACCGGTGGTCCGGTGAAACTGGACCGAACCGGTTTCACCAAAAACCATGGTTTTCGATGGTTTTTGAAACCATACTTGCAACACTATATGAGTTGCTGTTCACAAAAAAAAAGTTCCCTTGACTATTATATACTTGCACGTAGCATGCAAGATACTGCACTCATCAGCGTCATAACTCATAAGACCCATTTGTTTATTTACTATCTTCCTAGTTAAATCTGGTTGGTAGTTGTCATTTCTTAGCTGTTTTGCCGGCTTAGTTTTTTGTTCCTACATGCTTGATATACAAGCCACACCTGGAAAGGAACAAAAATAGAAAGTCATTCTCATCCGTAGTCTCCTTTGTCTCCTGTCTTGGTTGGTTTTTTACCTTGTCCTCTATATGCCTCAATCTATGCCCTTCCTTTGAAATATAGCTTGGAATAGAGCAAAATGTTGCAAGTCCATATGCTTTTTCCTTGAAACCAGTTATGTTTGACATCACATTTTTTTTGACATTGTTCCCTGTGACACTTACCTGACGGTGTAACGTAAGTGTGTGATGGTTTGGCGTCTTTGACTATAACATAGGTTAAGATATTAGAATCCTGGAGTCTGGTCCTATTAATCACACTGCTTTTTGAATGAAAAGAAGAACGATGTTGCAAGTCTCTATGCTTTCTGCTTGAAACCAGTTATCTGACATCTCATTTTTTTGCCATTGTCCCCTGTGACACTATCCTGATGATGTCTCCTGCCAGATACTTAAACTCAAAAAAAGACTAATGTAATACATTTATTGAAGGAAAAATAATGCCAGTAATGAGCTATCCATCATAGGGATAATTGGCTCGCTAACATGAGTAAACTGTGTAGATTGTCAACACATCCAATCAACCTGCAAGATTTTGAGCCTGACACAGTATCAATTATTTTCTAACTAGCATGATCTTAGACTCTTCATAGTGTCAATTGATTAGTTTATTCCATTTTAAAAATGTATGGTTCAGAAATATTGTGATGGGAGTTGTGGATGATATACACTCTAGAGGGTATACCTTAACAGCTTAGCACCTTGCTTATGCATAGTACTCAGACCGCTAAACTCTTACAACAACAACAAAGCCTTTAACCCCGAGCAAATTGGGTTAGACAGTATGGTACTTGACTGCTATAAACTCTTAGTAGAACATAATAGCGGATACAGTATGGTGCAGATAACTTTATTGTGAACTTGATAACAAGTATCACATTTGCAATTGGCAATGATTTACAGTGAGTTTGGCAATGATTTACAGTGAGTTGCCAAAATGATGTAATAGGGCCATGTATTTGGTTTTCTTTGCAAAGGTTTAATCTTTTTGAACTATGAGACAGGCTGTGAAAAAGAAAACACCTCGAGGATGGGATCCAGAATACTCAAGGAGAATGTTTTTCCCATATTGGAGATCCGTCCTAGGAGCCAAATGTTGGGTGAAGGTGTATCCATCCTATGTACGAGTTCCATTGCCTGAGCTTGATCTTGAAGAACTCCGGAACTCTTGGAGCGGTTCAACAGCTAATGAATCTTCTCAGATACCATATCATAATCTTGGTTTGTTAGGAAGACTTCAGCAACCAAAGAGTAATCAGCAACCAGTAAGGCCCATTAGTACTGCTGCATTTACAGTGTTGAAGAAGGTGCTAAGGAAGTGAATAGGTACGATTTGAGTTTCTGTTTTTCTATTAGAAGTTTATGAACATGCCAACATAAAACATATGGAATATTTTGTTTCACCTGATAATAAAATTTCTACCAATTAGGAAGGATATCCTGGAAGGAAAGAATATTCTATACCTGCCAAGATTTGCCTCGTTTGTACGTGTAGTAATAGGATTGAGAAGCAATCTTGCGTTTAATTGTTTAACCTTATATTTCTCTGGCTACTTACATTTTGATGGACAGCTGTTTGAAAATATGATGCTTGTTTACGTACTTATCATCCTATTTGCCTTACTCTTGTTTGCGCGGGTTCCCAGTAACAAGTGCGTGTAGTTTTTCAAGACCTAATTTATTACGCATGGTTTATGGACGAGTCCTGATAAGAATGTTGTATATGCATGTAATGCTAAGTGTCATATGTTGAGATGGCCTGATGTGGTATGTACTGATTGTACTCGACCAGAACCTTTTGAATTAATTAACTGAGTTGGCGTTTGACGATGACACGAATGTGCTGAATGCGCTAATAATATTACCTGTATAACTAGTAGTCTCGACTTGTCTGCTTCATTCCTTGGAGGCCCATTGCTCTTCCTTACCATTACTCATGTATGGAAATTTTGTTCCGTTCAAGCACTGAGGGGTGAGGCACCGATTTGTAGTACATGTCCAGCAGGGGTGTGAAATATATCAACCGAGAGCAAAAAATGAAAAAAATAATATACTGTAGATGGGAAGAAAAACTCAAAATTGATTTATGTTTCAGTGGTCCAAAAAAATTGCGACCGGAGAAGCTGCTGCGCCGCGTCTGTGCCCGCCACGACCGCTGCTAAGGCAGCACCCTTAGCAGCGAGGATCTCTTGCGCCCATGGTGAGACTCGGGAGAGATGAGAGGAGAGGAGAAGAGAGGGGACCAAGAAGACAAACGTCAGGAGCACGTGAAAATGGGCTGATGTGCATATGAGTTTCCGATCTTTGAAAGGTTATGATAATTTTAATTAAAGCAGGGGTGATACATAAATCAATCCAGCTTTCAAACGCTATATTCTGAACCCTGCAATCGTAGCATGACATCTCCTCTAGTTATCAATCGGCGTTTTATGGTTGATCTCGTCAAGAAGAATTATCGTTGTCTGTAAATTAAGAACACAAACAAGAAGAAAGAAGAATGCAACCAAATTTTTAAGTATACGATAAATTTCACAATTTTGATAGACTCAATCATCGATAACTAACCGGTCTACGTCCTGGCATAGACCAAGAGTAACAACATTAACACTGTCTACAACCTCTTGTAGCCTAGAGATAAAGAGATGCTCTTATTACTCTCCTAGATACTCAAAAATAGCTCTTCAATCTTCGCACAAGTGTTCTCTTTTCTCATCTTGGCCCTCTACAGGTTTTCCCAGCAATCCAAATAGCTAAGAAAGCTCTCCATGAGCTAGACAATAACTATTTATATGCTCAAACCACTCAACTAGTCGTTATCAAAAAATTACAACCTGTATAATCATCCATTGTAACATATGTTACGGTGACCACTAGGTCTAGTCATCGTAACATACGGTGTTCATTTCACCTCCATACGGCGACCTCTGATCTCGAGTGTCTCTCTTCACAAAATCCTCCTTGGGTCACCATAGCATACAACAACCCCCCCGTATCTTCAATAGAGTGCTCCAGTTTCTAGCCAACTCCTCGCTCTGCTCATCGTAGCTTACGACCACCCCGCCGTAATTTTAACAGAGATATCTGAGCCACCGTACCATACGACGACTCTGGCATCGCTTTAACAAAGATGTCCAGTTTCTGGTCTGCATTACTCCTTAAGTCGTCGTATCCTACAGCGATCTTGCCGAACCTTACGACGACCTCCTGAACACCAGTCCAAAGACTTGTAGCCTCTCTGTACAACTCTTAATCACTCACCATAACATAGGTCGACTTAACCTCCACAACCTACGGTGACACCCACATACCTGCGTATACAAAGAGTCCATCTACCACAAACCTTATGGTGACCTCACTGTACCTTACAGTGACCTATACTAAAGCTAAATCTCCTTTGTCCTCTTGACGTCGTTTCCAAGCTTTCCAACCTTGGTTGATCCTTCTCTATTGCCACTTCTTATGTCTAAGAGTGTCATACCCCTATTCCGGATATACTGTGTTTTCGTACCAATCCCTGGATCAATAGTTGGTACACACACATAAATGATATAAAATACGATACAACAATCTTTATTTAAGTCCACGCAGGAAGGATAGAGTCATACAAGTCTTAGATTACAAGCCGGGAGGTGGTCATGCGATCCTCAAAATAAAGAGAACAACACACAAGCTTTATTGATGTCCACAAGCAACTCGAGCATAGGATGCAACCTATTCGTCAAAGTCCGCAGGTGCTTCTTCTTCTCCTCCTCCTTCTGAATAATTGATGCAAAGCAAGGGTGAGTACGTAAGGTACTCCGCAAGCCCTACCTCTAGCAAGGGTATAAACATGCATTTGGGGTAGTAGTCAAAGAAAAAGGTTGAGTTTTTAGAGTTTTGCGGAAAGCGCATGTGCAGGGTCTGCTATAGAATCTAGAGGGGATTTTTGAGTGAGGGAAAATAGTTTTATAACTTTTAGTTGGTTGGACCTGGAGGAGATTACAATCGATCCTGACAGTTCCAATATTTTAGTGGAGGGGGAAAGAACGCGTTGCACGGAGGGGTGGGGGGGGGGTCAGGGCGAGATCACATCGCGGGGTGTAGAGAGGGGTCATGTCGCCAGTGTAGCGGCAGCGTCGCGGCGCAGTTCAAGGCGGTTGGCTAGGGGTAGCGACGCAATGGGCACCGACAGAAGCAGGGAGAAGTGGCATTGCACTGTGTTCGTCGTCGAGCAGGTGGGAGCGAAGGCGCGACACTGCTTTCGTCTTCGGGTAGGCGGTAGTGATGGCCGGTGTCGCCTTGCGTGGGCGTGACGATGTCGGGCGGAGCGGGAGGCGACGACGTCAGAAGGAAGAAGGAAGCGAGGGATGGCGCGCGTGCGCGAGTCAGGCCAGAAGGCCGAGTGGGCCGGGCTGCGCGGGAAGGGAGGCAGCCCGAGCGGGGGAGAGCGGGGCCGAGCGGCTGGCTGGGTTGAGCTGGGACAGGTTGGGCCAAGAGGGAGGGAAAGGAGGGGGAGGTGGCCCAGGAGGAGGAAAAGGTTTGAAACTTTTAAATTTTTTTGGTTTATTCACTAAGCCATTTAAATAAAAAACCCAATGGATTCAAATAAAGGCCAAGAAGAGGGAAAGAAAAGAAACACATGACAAGCTCCTTATTTTATGATTTAAAAATATTTGTTTGAGTCTAATTAGATTTTATCTTTCTTTCCCGTTTCAAAAAGGATTTTTTCTGAATTAAGTAAAATGATTTATGAGGTGAATTTTATATGGCCAAAATTTGAGGGTGTCACACACATACCCCACTTAAAAATGAGTCTCGTCCTCGTGACTCGTGTTAATCCCCGAATAGGTATGGGTATTCTTTTCTGAGATCGTCTTCTCTTTCCCATGTGGCCTCATTCTCTGTGTGATTGTTCCACTCGACAGAAATTGATGGCCTTGGTCCAAGTCCGATGAGTGACAATATCCAAGAATTTGACTCGGTACTCTTTGTAGCAAAGATCCGGCTGCAGGTCAACAGTTTCTAGCGGCAACTGGTGCTCTGGCACCTTTAAGCACTTTCTTAGTTAGGAGACGTGGAATACTGGGTGTACTTCTGATAGGGCTTCAGGTAGTTCCAGTTGATAAGCTACCTCACCTACTTTCTTTAGGATTTTGTATGGCCCTATGTACCGAGGGGCTAGTTTTCCTCGTACATGAAATCTTCTCACTCCTCTCATGGGTGATACTTTCAAATAGACGGGGTCTTCTGGGTAAAACTGCAGTTCTCTGCGGTGTTTATATGCATAGCTTTTCTATCGGCTCTGTGCGGCCCTTAATGTCTCTCTAACTGCAACGACTTTTTCTTTCGCCTCTTTAATGACCACGGGTCCGTAGAAAGATCTCTCTCCAACCTCTGACCATATCAATGGGGTTCTACACTTTCTACCGTAGAGCATTTCAAACGGTGTCATCTTAATGCTGGTCTGGTAGCTATTGTTGTATGAGAATTTTACAAAGGACAAGCTATCCTCCCAATTCGCTCCGTAATTCAATATGCAAGCTCTTAGCATGTCCTCGAGGACTTGGTTGACTCGTTCGGTTTGTCCGTCAGTCTGGGGGTGATATGCAGAAGTGTAGTCCAATCTAGTGCGTAGGTGTGCATGTAAGCTTCGCCAGAAATGTGACATGAATTGAGTCCCCCGATTCTAGAGGGTACCCCGTGTAGCTTTAAGATGTTGTCGATGTACAGCTGCGCTAGCTTGTCTCCTCGATATGTCGTCTTCACGGATATGAAATGCGCCACTTTTGGTTAGCCGGTCGACTATGACCCATATCGAGTCGTTTCCCTTCGGGGTTCTTGGAAGCCCTACGATGAAATCCATCGCGATGTCATCCCATTTCCAAACTAGGATATGCAATGGTTGCAATAGTCCAGCAGGTCTCCGGTGTTCGGCTTTCACTTGATTACAGATATCGCATCTGGCCACATATTCGGCTATGTCCCTTTCTATGCCATTCCACCAATACTTCTGCTTCAAATCATGGTACATTTTGGTGGTTCTGGGGTGAATAGAGTAGGTGGAGTCGTGGGCTTCCTCTAGTACTACCTTCCGGAGTTCTTCCGTGTTGGGTACGCAAATCCTACCTTCAAACCATAGCGTTCCCTTGTCATCTACTCGATATTCGGGAGTATTTTCCTCTTTCGTGAGTTTTATTTGCCCCTGGGTTTCAGGATCCAGAAGCTGAGCTTCTCGGATTTTCTCTTCCAGAATGGGTCAAAGTTCTAGAGTTTGCATTTCTCCTAGGGCGGTTATGTGTAAGTTCAATTTTCCCATCTCTTGTATTAGTTCCGGGCTATTAGAGGTTGCATTCGTGGCGTTGCCATAGGATCTGTGGTTGAGTGCGTCGGCTACTACATTAGCTTTTCCAGGATGATACTATACGTCCAAGTTATAGTCCTTTATCAGCTCAAACCATCTCCTTTGCCTCAGGTTCAAATCCGGTTGGGTGAATATGTACCTCAGACTCTTGTGGGCTGTATAGATTTTGCACTTATTACCAATTAGGTAATGTCTCCATATCTTTAGTGCATGCACTACAGCTGCTTGCTCTAGGTCATGGGTTGGGTAGTTCTGCTCATGAGTTTTTAATTGCCTCGATGAGTAGGCAACAACTCGGTCCTCCTGCATTAGCACACATCCAAGTCCTTTTCAGGACGAGTCACAATACACCTCAAAGTCAAAGTCCTTATGTATGTCTAGCAGGGTGAGTACTGGAGCTTTCGTAAGTCTTTTCTTTAGTTCTTGGAAGCTTTGCTCACATTGAGGGTTCCTTTCAAATTTCTTATCCTTCAGAGTCAGCTCCGTCATAGGTTTCGCAATCTTTGAAAATCCTTCAATAAATCTCTGATAGTAACCTGCTAGTACTAAGAAGCTTCTGATCTCTATGGTGTTCTTAGGTTGTTTCCAATCCTTCATGGCTTCTACCTTGGCGGGGTCCACTATTATTCCTTCTACGGTGATGACGTGTCCTAAGAATCCGACTTGTTGTAGCGAGAATTCACACTTGCTGAATTTGGCGTATAACTGATGTCTTCTGAGGCGCTCCAACACTATCTTAACTGTTGCTCGTGTTCTTCGGCACTCCTGGAGTAGATGAGTATGTCATCTATGAATACTACGACAAATTTGTCCAGTTCCTCCATAAATATCTTATTCATCAAATTCATGAAGTAAGCTTGTGCATTTGTCAGTCCGAAAGGCATTACAGTGAATTTGAACTGTCCGTATCGTGTCACAAAGGTTGTCTTCCAAATATCCTCTTCTCTGATCTTTAGTTGGCAATATCCTGATCTAAGATCGATGTTGGAAAAATACTTGGCTCCTTTAAGCTGATCAAAGAGGTCGTCAATCCTGGGCAGTGGGTATTTGTTCTTTATGGTCACTTCGTTCAGTGAGCGGTAGTCTACACATATCCTCATACTTCCATCTTTCTTCTTCACAAACAATACGGGTGCTCTCCACAGAGATGAGCTAGGTAGTATATATCCTTTTTGCTGCAATTCGGCAAGCTGTGCTTTTAGCTCTTCTAGTTCATTTACTGCCATTCTGTACGGGCGTTTATTGATGGGTCTTGCTCTAGGGACTAAATCGATGACGAACTCAACTTCTCTGTCTAGTGGCATCCCGGGTAGTTCTTCAGGAAATACATCTGGGCATTCTCTTACTACGGGTACTGTTTCCAAGTATGGGGCTTCCAAGTGGCATATCATATTACTTATTTCGGCTCGGCGAGCTGACAGGTCATGAAGATTCCCTGGTGGTTGACTGCCGTTACTATGTGATCCTCACAGGATATGTTTCCTTTGTGCTTCAACAACCAGTTCATTCCAAGTATAATGTTCACTCCTTTCGTATTTAGTACTACTAAGTCCGCTCGGAAGGATACCCCACTTAAAATATTTACTACTCCTTTGCGGCCATGTTGACATTTTATCATGGCGCCCGGAGATTGTGTCATAAGAGGCACTTTAAGTGGTACCAAGGGTATGTGATTTTTCATAGCAAAATCCGAGGAAATGAACAAATGCGAAGCTCCCGAATCAAACAAAATTGTGGCAATGGTAGAGTTGACTAGGTACTCACCGAGCACTACGTTGTTCATAGCCTCTGCTTCTTCGGCAGATATGTGGTTCACTTTCCCATGATTGTAGCTCTGGGTCTTGTACTGCTGTCGAGAGCCTTGAGGTGTGTTCCACGCAATTGATCCTGCAGACTTGGTTCTTGCGCTGTTAAGTGCTCTATTTCACTAGTTCCTGTGAGGACAAGTAGCTATCATATGACCATGCTCGCCACATGCAAAGCATGCCCTATTGATTGAAGCTGTCTGGTTGACGGTACTGTGACTCCTTGGCGGGACGTTACTCTGGCTTGCGTTCTGACGCACTTGGGGCGGTGGGTTGGAGTTGGGGGCACAAAACTGCATTGTGGAGCGGTACTAGGGCTTCTGCATATACCCAGTGCACTGTTTCTTCAGTCTGTCCTGACGCTCCTGGAACCTGCACTTCAGATCCTTGGTTTCTAGGGCTAGAGATTCCTCTAGTAGTATGCTTTTGTTCATTAGGGTGTTGAAGTCTGCGTACATGTTGGCAATAGCGTGTGTCCTCGGTCTCCCGCATAATCCTTTCTTTAAGTGCTCCTGTTTATCCTTATCAGTGTTTACATCACCGGGTGCGTAATGAGCCAATTTCATGAACTTTTGGATGTACTGATTTACTGTCATGGAACCTTGTTTTAGGTTTTCAAATTCGTCCTTCTTCATGTCCATGATTCCATCGAGGATGTGGTATGCCCGGAAGGAATCCTGGAACTCCATCCAACCAATGGCGGTTGGGTCCGCTGCGGCTTCGCAATAGTTATCCCACCATTTGGCTGCTTGGCCAGTGAGTTGATGGGATACCAGCACGACCTTCTCTTGGTCGTTGACAATAACTATCTTTAGCTTCTTGGCAATCCTGCATAACCAGTCGTTAGCTGCCAGGGGATCTTCTAGGTTGCCCTCAAAAGTTGGTGGCGTGAGCCTCATGAACTCTTACATCTTTGAGGGTCCGTGTCCACGTCCTCCTCTTGTGATGGCCTAGAGTAGCTGTAGTTGGGCATTCAAAATATCTGTCATGGTGGCCGCCTGTGGTGGCGGAGGTGGCAACTGTCCAGTTCCATGGCTGTTGACTTCGATGTTGTTTCCTGAGGCGTTTTCATCATGCTGGTTGTGTCCATCCATCTTGGGTCGAGATGGGTTGCCTTTATTGGATGAAGGGTAGAGAGTCAGATCTAATGGCCTTAGTGTTTACTTTTGTGATGTTTGCTTTAAGCACATAACTTCACTCAATCAAAGATCCGAATAGCAAGCAACAATCAAACACCATATATTTCTTATTTTACACAACACTCTTAGGGATACACATCACGTGACACATGAAATATGACACATGCTACATGGTACAAGTACTGGGTATATGATGCATTATTCATGGTACATGGTACATGTGCCTAGTACTAACGATCTAGGTCTAGTCTCCGAAATCCACTCGATAATCTCAACGGGGTCCTCCTCTGATATCTCCTGGGTTTCCATTGGTTCTTCCTCGGTCTCCGGGACTGTCTCTTCCTAGGAGTCGCTGGTCAAGCTGTCGGAGTCATTGCTGGAGTCTGCCCCTAAGTTGGAATCACAATCCAAATAGCCTTCCTGGCCTATCTGTGTGGTCCGAGGTGCCATCTCATCCACCTTACCCTTAATAGCCGCTCGTAACTCGAGGCTTAACACTGGTGCCGAGTCCAGGAATATGTAGCGTCCACTTGGTAGTTGCACGAAGGCTCTTTTCCTGGGAGTGAGTCTGGTTCTGCATTCGAGCTGAGGTGGTCCCTATGATTCGAGGGTTGGCGATCACTGGGGTGCGCCAGATGAACATCATACCATGTGCTAGCGGGGCGGTGCGCGAGCAAGTAACCCCAGATGGTTCACCTTTACTGAGCGTCTTGGCCTCTTCAAGTGCCTTCTTTAAGCTTTTTATTTCTTCCTGGGCTGCATCCAATTTTGCACGTACTACGTCCCTCTGGTGGAGAACTTGTTCGATGTCGAAGTCTTTCTTCTTGATGGCCTCTTCTGTCTCTGCTCGAGTGGCAAATATTGGCTGCTTGAGGCCCTCGATCTCGGTCTGGCTCATGGCTTGGTCGAGTAGCATTTGTTGAGTCTAGGCTTCCATTCCTATGGCCAACTGTTGGTTGGTTATTCTGAGCGTCTGGGAGAGGCTCTTTTCTTCTACCCAACGATGTAGGAGGGTCTCGTTGCGGTGATCTCGTGCCAGTAGGTATTCTGATGTAGCTGCCAACATAGGATCCGTTACCGTGCGAGTAGGTCCTCCAAGGAAGAGGACACGATGAGTCCAGACTGGGTCACTCTGGTTATCCACTAGGAAGTATCTGATGGGTGTATTGCTGGTTACACTTAGACTTTTGTTGCAGAGGTGAAGCAGGACATCTCGTGCCAGTATCTGTACGGTGTCGGTGAAGGTGACTCCAGTCTGTCCCATGATGATGAAATACGAGTCGGTGATGTTTTCAAAAATCTGACGGGCACGTATTTCCATGGTGCACTTAGGACTCCACTTTCTTCATACTCCTGGTATCGGTACTGAGGCACAACAAAATCACCGAATAACTAAATCACATTTCACTGCAGTGTCGAGAACCCTTCCACGTCGAAGGCGAGGGTGTAGATCCATGTACCGTCATCCATCTATAAGACAAGCGTCACACCAGTGAGAAAAGGCAAGGGGTTTATGGAAGAATTCCAGTTTTAATAGAATATAGGAGAAGTAAGCATTTATGCTTTATGAGAAGGGTAAAGTGTAGTGTCAAAAGTATCCTAGTAGGTGCTATCACTATAGGTTTTGTCCTATGGTCGAGTATTAGCTCTGATACCATCTTGTCATACCCCTATCTGGGATATACTGTGTTTCCGTACCAATCCTTGGATTAGTAGTTAGTACACCCACACAAATAATACAAAAGATGATACAACAATCTTTATTTAAGTCCACACAGGGACGATAGAGTCATACAAGTCTTAGGTTACAAGTCGGAAGGTGGTCGTGCCATCCTCCAAATAAACAGAACAACACACAAGCTTTATTGAAGTCCACAGGCAACTTGAGCATAGGACGCAACCTATTCGTCAAAGTCCTCTTCTCCTTCTTCTGAATAATTAATGCAAAGCAAGGGTGAGTACGTAAGCTACTCTGCAAGCCCTACCTCTAACAAGGGTATAAACATGCATTTGGGATAGTAGTCAAGGAAAAGGGTTGAGTTTTCAGAGTTTTGCGGAAAGCGTGTGTGCAGGGTTTGCTATAGATCCAAAGGGGATTTTCGAGTGAGGGAAAATGGTTTTATAACTTTTAGTTGGTTGGACCTAGCGGAGATTACAATCGATCCCGAAATTTCCCATATTTTAGTTGAGCCCTCTAACACACAGTCATAACGACTCTAGCACACCTTGCCAACACCATTCTTCATAACACGGGTATCACTACACCCACTCATGCGTCAAGGATTTATTATTGTGGCTAATTGTAAGAGCCCAATGATTTGACGTGTCATGACTAGTGACAACAGACATTCGAATGATTTAGATTATAACTCTGCAGAGCTTAGTACGCTGTACCCACAGGCTATGTGCTCTTAGCTATGGATCACATAATGCTTCCACTTCACCCAGGCACGCCCACAAGCCCACCACGGATCTCAGGGGTTTAGTGACTATGACGCACGCGTCATATCACCATTCACCATATATTCTTACTAAGTACTGGACTTATCACCACTGCCCCAAAACCAACCCCTGAGTCCGTTCCTACTTCGCAGGGTGACACTTTCTTGCTATGTAACCCAGGTTCCGTGTTAGTCCCACCCAGAGAGGTTTTGTGGTCGTACTGGAAATATCACCAAGTTCAGGTCTTAGCGAACCGGTCCTTATGCGGTAGGGCGAGCACTCGTCCATGATAGGTGAACCTACACCAAAGACACCACCACCAAGTACTCTACACCAGTACTAAGGGGTCTCGCTCACAGCCAAGTATATCCCACCCAACTTCACCTTAACACCGTTGGTCTAACACCCAGCCGCATGTATGCACACCACCAAACACATTTTCACACATTTTGTAAAACTTGGTAGTGTAGGAGTATGGTGACATTAAACACAATCCTAAGCGTATAACTAGCAAGGGGGCATCATTATTAGCAAAGCTATTAATAACTTTCTAGGTTTATCAAGGTAGTGGGATAACAATTGTGGCCAATCAAGGATCTAACGTTCATATCTTATATAGGCGATAAGAACACTAATTTTCACATAAGTGGGCTTTAACTAAGCAATGTTGAAAATAGCAACGAACAATGTATATAAGAAGTAGGATCTAAGTTGGGTGCATTTTCACAATAATAGGAGCAATCATGATCAAGGAATAGATAGAGCTTGCCTCCTAACGCGTCCTCGAAGTCTTCCACGTAGTCCGGGTCCTTGGGCTCTTGCTCTTGGTTCTCTTTGTCTGCAAACCACGAACTACGTGTAAGCGTGACACAAAAACCAAAAGAAAGCCAAATGGTGAGAAAACCAGATGAAATGGGGCTAGTTAAAGGGCTCCATGGGCTAGGGTTCGAGACAACAATTCCATCGATGCAAGAATCACCTGAATGGAAGTTGAGGTTTGAAAACTAGGGCTTTTGGAAGGTCTTGGGGCCTATTTGCAATTTATGAAAATTTCTAGGGACCTATCTATAATTATAGAAAATTTCAGGGGCTTGGTTGTAAAATGACATAGGCTAAAATATAATTACAGAAAAGTTGATGTACTTTTCTATAAAAATACTAGACTACAGCAGAATAAAACTAAAGGTCATGGGGCTAAATGCGAAACTACAAGGTTCTAGTATTTCTGGGATTTTCCTGGATTTATTTTTTTGTATGGGAAAAGTGGTGGAATAGGTTTACGAGCTATGGACCGGGTGTACGGGGATGGCCCATGGACCAGGGCATCGTGGATTGTCGATCTAGGGAGGTGTGGCTGAGATTTAATGAAGCGAAGGGGTACGTGGCTTCTAATCCTGGCCGTTGGCTAGGCGATGGAGGACTGTGGGTGCAGAGCGTCGGGATGCGGTGGCGAGCGGTGGTCGGAGCTATGGGAAGCGACGGCGCTATTGACGCCAACTCCGACGAGCTCGGTACGGGGCCAGGGTTGCTAGGGCTTGGCTGGGAAAGGGTCTTGGCAATGGGGGAGAACGTGTCGCGTCTACTAGGGGTGATCGCGGGGTGGTCTGGTGACTAGGGCGCGCTCACGGCGTTAGGGAAAAGGCTCGGTGGCTATGGAAGAGAGAGAGAGAGATATAGAATTACTAGGCACTTGCCTCGTGCGGTTGTGGGCGGCGGTGGGAAGCTTAGCGGGAAGGAGCGGTGCTACTTATAGGCGGAGGAAGGGGTGGCGCGCACGGCAGTGGAGGGGGAAAGGCGCGTGCACGGTATTGATGGCAGGCGCCCGATCACGTCGAGGCGGCCAATGAAGGCGGACTGGGGGTGTAGCAGGGCCAGCTGGCCGGGCGGAGCAGGGCAGAGGTGATGGCTCACTGCCAAGCGAAGCTATGAGCTACATGACGGGGCAGAGGAGGGTCACGTCGTGAGGCAGCAGGGTGAGGTCGCCTCGACGTCCTGGGCGGCAGTGTCGCGGCGTGGTTCAAACAACGTGATTTATCACTGGACACGTCATGACGGATGGGGGGGGGGGGTCAGGGCGAGATCACATCGCGGGGTGCAGAGAGGGGTCATGTCATCGATGTAGCGGCAGCGTCATGATGTAGTTCAAGGCGGTTGGCGAGGGCTAGCGACGCGGCGGGCACTGGCGGAAGCATGGCGACATGGCGTGACGCTGTGCTCATCGTCGAGTAGGTGGGAGTGGAGGCGCGACACTGTTTTTGTCTTCCGGTAGGCGGGAGTGATGGCCGGTGTCACCTTGCATCGACAATCCTTCGTCGCACTTCCTTCCCGACCGACCATGCCTCCTCCTCGGCGACCTACCTTGGCTCCACGGCAAGAAACACTGCCTTTTGCTCTTCCCATTGATGGCCTTCATCACCAAATCGTTCCTGGCGGCCGGCCTCCTCCCTAACTCGGCACCCCATCTCCCTTCCCGTCTTCCCAACACCGCATCCTCCTTGGCATGATTGGCTTCCACCCTACAACGGCAGCGATGGCCTGCTCTCTCGCCAAGAAATGCCGCCATCCTCGCCTCCTCCCAACCCGCCTCCTCATTGAGAAGAGCCACCATTCAGCACCACCGCCACCTGGGACGCTGGGGATGACTTCGGCCCCACTTTGCCAATGTAATTTTTCCCCTCAAAATTTCTTTGCTCATTTGTGTGATGATGTCGTAATCTGAAGGATCAATTCTTGGAAAATTGTAGTAACATAAATCAGTTTCTTTGCAAGCCATTTCCTGCTTGTTCAGTGTTTACAAAATCAATGGTATTGGTATCTCTGGTGCTTGCTTTGCTTTCATAATCAGGAATGCAAAGTTTTACTACAAACCAACAAAACTCAAATTATGCCCACATGAGATATTCTGTCAAGGACCTGAACTACTTTTCTCTGATCTGATTGTAGCGCTACACAAAACTCTGATTAGGGGGACAAAATTTATTTAACACTTAGCCTTTTGGCCAGAGCCTCTGTCTAGATTATGCTATGACTTGAGTTAATATGTATTACCACTAGCTACTGAATTCATGATTTGAGTTAGCACTTATTGAATCAATCACCTTGGGATTTGAGTTAGCACCTACTGAATACATGTATTACTACTAGCTACTGTTGTAGTGCTTTCTGTTTTTGTGCTTACTCTTGTAGCTTTTGTTCTACTAGTAGATGAAAATAGTCAAACTTTATGGAATTTCCATGTTCTAGTGTTCTTTGTGGAATATTTTTGCTTTACGGTCCCACTATATTGCAGAAACCAAAAATGATTATTTCAACATCTCAATTTTTTCTCTCATGCTTTGTAGCATCCAAGGGTTTCTTGTTCACAATATTTCACAAACTTGATGACATGGGATCAAAATGCTGATATGGAATTGCTGATGCGGTCGGATCCCAATCCAAGTAGTGTCGAGAAAGAAGCATCCAAGCGAGGAAGCAACCATAGTCATGATAAAGATATCCAATTGTGTAATTCTTGGATGAACATTAGCAACGACCCAATCATTGTATATAAGCAGACACAAAAAACATATTGGGAGAGGATCACTCGAGATTTCCACAAAATCAAGGACTTTGGGTCTGAAAGGACACCCAATTCCCTGGAGCATCGATGTGGGATCATCATCAGGGAGTGTATGAAGTTTCAAGGTTATTATGAAGAAATGCAGCGTCGCCATCCATGTGTCATCCCAGAGCAAGAGCATGTATGTATTTGTTGATCTTTGTTGGTTAATAAATTATCTTTGGTACATATATCTAATTGTATAATTGATCATTGTTGCCATTAATGCAAGCCCAAGAGCGGCAAGCTAAAATTCAAAGGGCAAAATTTGTCCTTTCATCCATTGTTGACTTTAGGTGAGGCATTCTGAGAAGTTTGCAGCAGTTGAAACAAACAAGAGACCGGGCAAGTCAAGAGACCTTAACCCCCCAGGACAAAGCAATGCAAGCCAACAATAGAATGAAGGACAACAAGAGTCAACCCTAGGACAACAAGACTCTATCCTTGCTGCCAAGAAAGCCTGATGTCCGAGTAGAAAGCAATCTAAGGAGAAGCTAAAAAGACGAAGGAGAGGACGAGTACAAGGCTTTGATTCAAAACTTGATGGTAATGAAGACTGGGGAGCATATGCTTAAGAAGGAGAGGTGTAACAAGGACCTGTTTCTCGAGCAGCGAAAGTTAGAGACCGAGGAGCAACTGCTACAATAGGAGCAAGAAAAGGAAATCGTGATGTGAGCTCCTTGGATGATGATCAGAGAGGATATATGTTGTCGAAGAAACATTGTATCCTTTCGCCTAAATCTCCAGTGGAGCATACAAATTTGGGCTCCCAAATCCCATTTTCTAGGCCGACCTATTTACTAGTGGGACTCACTAGTCAGGAAAAAAAAATCGAGTCTTTCTCTTGCCTCATAAATAGGAGCCCAAATCAAGACGGAGCTTGCATATGGTCATATGCATGCTCCATTGATGTGGTCATCATGGTTTTTGGCTCCACTATTTGCATCCCAGCACGCGACCGCTCAAATCAAACATTGTGGCTATTTTGCAAACACGTATGTTTGATTTGAGCTCCTATTTACCCGCTTGTTTGATTTGGGCGGTCAGATTCAGGCGGAAGGCTGTTAGCACCCTCAAAGAGAGTGAAGAGGTCTTGGGGAAAAGGAAGAACGAAGAGAGAGATATCAGAGAGCAGAGGAGGCCCTTGCTTGAGGAAGGGATAAAAAGGATAGTGTTTGTTGTCTAATTTCTTTTTGTCCTCCTCCCTCTCTCACCAGCGCCTTATAGGCTTACAACCATTCTGACTTACGCATGCGATGCACTACTCCCACTTAGGGCCGGATATGCGGGAACTGCGAGTCTTGGGTTGATTTCCCCTCCTAGGCTGGAACGGTTCTGAAGTTGCGTTAGACGTAGCTTGGTGCTTGGGTAGAATACTGACATTCCCACCTTCTTGAAGTCATGCTTGAACCCAAGCAGGAGCCAGTTGATACTTCTGCTTCAGCGCCTCAACGTCCTCCCCTTCAGGAAGTTCCTCAGGTACTTGGGACCTCTGAACCTTAGCTTGATGGACCGGCGAGCCACCTCTTGTTATCACTCGCTAATCTAGCATCTTCATTGGCACCTGCAAATTTGTGTTAGCTGAAGGATTTGTAGAGCAAACCTTGCCTTTAGTTGGAGCTGCCTGCTTGAGCCGTGATACATGAAAAACATGGTGTACAGAACTTGATGGCGGATGTTCCAGGTGATAAGCCACTAATCCAATTTTCTCCAGAATCTTATAAGGACCAAAAAACTTGAATGCCAGCTTGTGGTTTGCTCTAGATGCAACTAAAGATTGGATGTATGGTTGGACCTTGAGGTAAACCATATCACCCACCTAAAAGGATCTCTCTGACCTGAATTTATCAGCCTATGACTTCATTCGCTGTTGCACACAGAGCAGGTGTTGATGAACTGGTTTGGTCATAAGCTCTCGTTCAGATAGCCACTGCTTCAGATTAGTATGTTCACAAGCACTAGGGGACTCAATTCTCAATTGTCTTGGTTGGTGTCCATATAGAATTTCAAAAGGAGCTTTTCCTAGTGAAGAGTGGTACCTTGTGTTGTACCAAAATTCAGCTGCTAACAACCAATCCATCAACTTCTTAGGGCAAGCACTGACAAAACAATGTAAATATGTTTCAAGGCACTGATTAACACACTCCGTTTGGCCATCGGTCTGTGGGTGGTGCGCAGAGCTCATATTCAGAGTGATGCCAGCAAGCCGAAATAGCTCTCACCACAACTTGCTAGTGAAAACTGGATCCTTGTCAGAAATTATAACAAGCCACATGCCATGGAGTTTGTATAATTGGTTGAGGAATAGTCTGGCCACACCTTGAGCAGTGTAGGGTGTGATAATGGCAAAAAGTGAGCATATTTTGTGAACTTATCCACTACCACCAATATACAGTTATATGATCCAGATTTGAGCAACCCATCAATGAAATCCATTGAAATGACTTCCCAAGCTTGCTTAGGTATAGTCAATGGTTGTAATAGACCTAGATATTTGGATCTATCTGGCTTAGCTTGCTGGAAAACAGTATAGCTTTTAACGAACTCTTGCACACTAAGCTTCATGCCCTTCCATGCAAATAGTTGTTTGA
The DNA here is from genome assembly GCA_030378355.1 of Eleusine indica. Lineage (NCBI taxonomy): Eukaryota > Viridiplantae > Streptophyta > Magnoliopsida > Poales > Poaceae > Eleusine > Eleusine indica. The sequence continues at coordinate 55,512,653 of CM059496.1, read as the reverse complement.
TTCTTCTAAGTGTAACTGGTATGCCAGAGTGTCCCCCCAAAGCACTATCATGCATAGGAGTGATTTGGATCTATAAGGTTTGGTTACTACCCACCCAAATTTTGTTTTTATATGAAAGGACTCCAGATTTAAGAGTGAAATGTTTGACAGCATCAGGAGAAATAGACAAAGTTGCAACTAAGTTTTGTGCAAAAGGATCAGTTGCATAACCCTACACTATTTGGTCTAGCCAACTGGGTACAACAACATATATACCTAGAAGTTGTTCACGAGGTTTACCTCTTCTAGAAAGGGCATCCACAACTCTATTTCCTTCTCCCTTCTTGTATAGAATTTTGTATTGTAGTCCTAATAGTTGTGTAAACACCTTCTATTGCCAAGGGGTGTGGAGCCTCTGCTCATTCAACTGCAATAAGCTTTTGTGGTCGGTGTGAATAACGAACTCTGCTAGTTGCAGGTAAGATCACCACTGCTATACACCAATAAGGATGGCCAAGTATTCCTTCTCATAAGTTGAGAGTCCTTGCAGTTTGGGGCCCAAAACTTTAATTATGAATGCAATTGGGTGACCTGCTTGCATCAAAACTACACCTACTCCCAGAGCAAAAGCATCTGTTTCTATTGCAAAGGGCTTGGAGAAATCAAACAAGGCTAATACAGGTGCACTAGACAAGGCTTTTTTCAATTTGTTGAAGGTTGTGTCATGTTCAGATGTCCACAAAAACAGGGAATTCTTTTTTAGCAGATTGGTTAATGGCTTACAAATGACTCCAAAGTGCTTCACAAATCTCCTATAGTAACCTGCCAGTCCGAGGAAACTACGCAACTCCTTTGTGTTAGCTGGAACAAGCCAGGTTTGTATGGCTGACACCTTAGCTGGGTCACTAGCCACACCTTCAACACTGACAATGTGTCCTAAATACGCTATATTGTTCTGAGAAAATTTGCATTTAGACAGTTTGACCTTCCAATGATCAAGTGAGAGGAGCCTTGGAACTTGCTTCAGAAGAAGTACATGTTGCTCAAAAGAAGGGTTGTAAATTAGGATGTCATCAAAGAATACCAGGACACCTTTGCGAAGTAGAGGAGCCAGGGTAGTATTCATAGCCTTTTGGAAAGTTGTAGGTCCACTAGTAAGACCAAATGCCATAACCCTGAAATCATAGTGGACCAAGTGAGTTTGGAATGATGTTTTGAATTCATCCCCAGCTTTCATGAGTACTTGGTGAAATCCATCTCTAAGATCCAAGGAGGAAAACCACTTAGAACCAGCTAGCTCATCCAAAAGCTCCTCCATTATAGGAACAAGAAACTTCCGTTTCTCTATTAGGGCATTGAGATGCCTATAGTCAACACAGAATCTCCAACTTTTATCCTTCTTAGGTACCAGGAGTACAGGGGAGGAGAATGGACTAGTATTGTGTTGTATGATTCTTGTATTGAGCATTTCATTTATTTATCTCTCCATCTCATCCTTAAGTGAAGGAGGAAATCTATATGGCCTCACCTGAACTGGTCGGGCGCCTTCTATTAGTGGAATGGCATGGTCACAGGATCTGCTAGGTGGTAACTATGTTGGTTCTTCAAACACATGGGCAAACTCTTGTAGTAGTGCTTGGATTGGTGCTGGGACTGATTCAAGGCAGAATGGTTTTGTTTCCTTAATTTCTTCTGTGATTACTAGCGCATGGGCTCCACTGCTGCCATCTACTGTTAGTCGAATACCCTACAATATCACAGTAGAGTTCTTGTAGGGAATTTCTAGCCACTTCTTGTCCAACTCCACCTGCATAGGGTTGTACTGTTGTAGCCAACTCATGCCAATAACTACATCATAACAAGGTAATTATAAGAGCTTCATGTTAGATTGGAACTGACACCACTGGATGCTCTAATTGCAGTTGAGCACTTCATTGGAACATGACATTAGTCCTCCATTTGCGACTTGAACTTTGATGGTTTGAGTTGTCACTGTAATCCCCACAAACTGTGAAGCCAATGATGTACTCACAAAGTAACTGGTACCGCTTGAATGAATCAAAATTAACACTGAAATGTCTTGTATTGTACCCCAGAATTAAGAGTTGTTGGCTTTTCCTCGCCAGAAATTGCTTCATTAGATATTGCCAAGTAGAGCGGATCGGTTGCCTCTTCTTTGATTTCATTTGATTCTTCTTTATCATTTGGCAGCAAGGCCCATAACTCTTATAAGGCATGCAACGGTATCGTGGGAGGACATTTGTGTCCTCTGACCCACTTCTTAGTGCAGTACTAGCATAAATTCTACGCACGCCAAGCAGCATGAAGAGCGGCAACCTTGCCATCTTCTAGCGATGCTTGGGCCGCTTCGAGCCCGCGACGATCTCCACTACCACGTGCTCCCAGTGATTTATCCCATCTGGGAGGTAATGGAAATGGAAGAGATCTTCTGTTTGGCTGGCCAGTAGAACCTCCAGAATAAGACCTTCTGAATTCCTTGGGCTTAGTCGAGTCCGCTTCTTCCTGTAACAAGGCCAAAATACAGAGAATATGCAAGTTTAAAGGCCTTTGAATAAGTATAAAATATTTAATTTCATCTTTTAATCCATCTATAAATCGCATCATGAAGTATTTCTCATAGGCCTCTAACTGGTCAACTAGTTTAGCAAACTGCTCAACATAATCCTTGATAGAACTAGTTTGCTTAATGTGAAACAAATAACGAATAAGCATTTCATGGTGATCATGGCCAAAGCGGTCATGAATTAGATTGCAGAATTTAAACCAACTCATGCTAGGCATACAATGCTCAACTGGCTGCAACCAGCGAGTAGCGACCCCTTCAAAATGCATGCTAGCCACCTTAACCCAAACAGTGGGATCTACGGAGTACATGTCAAAATAACTCTCGTATCTCGACTTTCACAACCTAGGGTTCTCCCCATCAAATCTAGGAAAATTCATCTGAGGCAATTTTCCCATGTACCCGGTAGACAAGGTACCCTAGAATGATGATCGTCGTGCTTAAAAGTAGATCCAAACACATGAGGAAAGGAGTGCAGTTCAGTGTTAGACGCACCAGTGACCGGGATATGAGCTTGGGTGTAGATCTTCCCAAACCCATGATCCCGGTGATGTGTTTCGATGCGGTGCCCAAAGTTGGGACGGTCGGCGCTTGTTCCGGCAGGTGGGCGCATGGACGCTGACTCTTGGTCGAGGACGTCGATGTGGTGCTCCATCGGATCTTTGGCTTCACTGTCGGAAAATGTGTTCAACTTCGACAACTCGAGCTTGACAATGGAGAGGGACGACTCCACCTCGGGCTTCCACTGGGCGAAGGATTTGTCGAAGGACTCGGTCGCGGACTCGAGCGCGTCCACACGTTTCTCGCAATGCAGATCTGCGATGGTGATCTCAGCGAAGCGCTTGTCCCACGCCTCGGTGTGGAAGGAGAATCCCACCGCCGCCCCATTAGAGATCTCCTCGCGGACGTGCTTCATCAACTCCTCGATCAAGAACTTGGTGTTGGGCTCCATTGCTCCGAGTAGCTTTTGGCGTCGGGTATAGTGATCGTGCTCCTCCAGCACGGCCAAGATTGATGTATCTGATGCCAATTGTTAGCACCCTCAAAGAGAGTGAAGAGGTCTTGAGGAAAAGAAAGAATAGAGAGAGAACATAGATGCGGGAACTGCGGGTCTTGGGTCGATTTCCCCTCCTGGGCTGGGGCGGTTCTGATGTTGCGCTGGATGTAGCTTGATGCTCGGATAGAATACTGACAAAGGCAGAGTCAATGCAAGCGTCCTTGATGACCTAGTGTGTGGATGTGTCCCAGCGCGCGACGAGGATGCGATGCGACCTGACGATTCTTGGTCCGATATAGGCCCCATTTGAGACAGATTTAGGGGCACTTCTGTTGAATTTAAGCTGAATTGGGAGCCAAACGGGCCGATTCTTGGGTAGCATCCGACGCAATCAATTGCTTCGGCAGCGGCCTTTTGCCTACAACGCGGAATCGAGCCCCTCCCTTCCCTGGATAATGCGGAACGTAGCTGATTCCCGACAAAGAAGGAGCGCAGGCAGCCATCGTCTGTCCGCCTGTCCGCTCCCAACCAAGCTCCCCTGCCCCTAGCCGAGCTAGCTCTGCTACGAAAATCGATTCTAAGGAGGCTGCCAAATGGCTAGGTCCTCCTCTATGCGATTCTCGATTTCCACAGAATCGCTTCTCCTGATAGCTGTCCCAAACGGGGCTATAGTGCGACGACGTGGCTCAGGCTCACATCACGTGCTCACAACCTGCTTTCTCTTGCCTGCTTGCTGTGTCATGTACGAGTTCACCTATGTCGAGCTCGACGCTGTTGCAGTGCTACTTCTCCTACTCGTAAGTCGTAACGACGCCGTTGTTCGCTGTGGCTGTGGCCAGGGCCGCCCCGAAGTTTTTGAGGCCCCTGTGCGAAAAATAAAAAGGGGCCCTTCTTAATTGAGCGTATAATTAATTCAAGTGTACTTCTTTAATAACTATGTTTCTTCAATTAAAAACACTAAGAAATGCAACTGGAGTTCATCCTAAAAGAAAGAAAGAGCAAAGTGTGAACTTTCTTATGAATATTGTCATCTTCTACTAAAACGTGTCATTTGTATGGTATTTTTAGAAATGAATTTCTGAGGATATGTGACATCGTGTTGTGACTATTAATCTCAATTAGATCTGCCTCATGAGCATGTTTTCTGTATGAACTGGACCTTCTTTAACAATAAATATAAACAAAAACAAACTAATTAAGAGATGATGTTCCTTCCAGAAGAGTAAAGAGGACAAGCTTCAATTGTGTTTAAACCAAATATGATGGTACAGTTAGAAAAAAAAATGAGACTTCATGATGAGGCCCAGTGGCCCACGACGCATGCAGGTTCTACCTATGTGTTGCGGTAGAGCAGCAAATGATAAAATAGGTGGTAAATTGCATGTTCTTGTTGCTGTAGCCCTCCAGGTCTTGTCCTAGTTCACGCATTAAGTCTGTAGTCTGTGAACACAATACGGCAGGGTCTACATTGGCTACGTATAGAGAGATGAGATAGCTTTTAATTAATCTTTGTTTTCCTTAACCTAATTCACTGATTAGTTGATTTTTGGTACCCTAAAATTTTGGGGACCCTGTGCGTCGGCCACCTTGACCCTGCCGATCGACGGGCCTGCTGTGGCGCCGAGACGACCAAGTAGCGCGCGCTGAAGCAGTGCAGAGTAGTGCGCAAGCATAGCGGATTCGGAACTGCGGAACGGCGTGGCGACGCCAGCTAGCGAGGAATGCAGAACAGAGCAAGCAGCTGAACAGCTCGACGCAGCAGCCGATTTAAATGGAGTCTCGGTACCCTGCACGTCTGCACAGCGTGTACGACCTCCAACTGCAGAACTAATGCCCCCTCCCCCCTGATTGAACATGAGCGATCTGATGGTAAGCTAATGCTTGAAACGGCTTATCTGCATCTGCTATGCAGAGGAGCCTGGTCCAATCCTCCAATGTTAAGCATGGAGGCACATCATAGTCGCCACAACGGGGAGAATCGTGGTGCAAATGACAATGTTAGCGTGAATCTCTTGGCTTCCTTGTGCTGCGTCGTCATCCTCCCGTCGGCTCACACGTGCAAGAGCGGCTGGAGCAACTACGGTCCCTGAGCAGGGGGCCACTACGACCTTCCAATCTCCCCGACGCCTTCATCGGTTGATCATGGTGTTGATCTCCAAGAATCCGACAAGAGCGGCTGGAGCACCGTGAGAGGATCCTTGTAGCTCGGCCAGCGCTCCATGAGAGTTTCGGCCGTCTGAGGACCTTAGCGGACCACCAACGTTCGACGCCGTCTCTATTAACGGAGGCGGTCGTCCAGTAGCTGCGTCGGTCATCCATCTATCTGGCACGGTGTGTGGCCGCGCCCTCGTTCGGACGTGGTTTGAACGGAAGCGGCCGACATGGATACTGTCAGATGCCTCCAGCATGGCGTGCATATATTTTCTTATTAAGTACAAAAAGACGGTATACAACGAAAGCAATGTTTCATTAGTATTTAGCACCACATTCAAAGATAAAAACCTTGGAAAATAACATCACACAGGACATAAATCAATAGTCATAAGAGTGAATCGACTTGCAAGAGTCGTCAATCATCATCAATTCAGTGCTCAGTGCAAAAAGCAATTAACACGACTCATACGCACAAACCATGACGTTTTGGAAAGATCACAAGAAGAGAATCCTGTCAGCCAAAATGCCGCCCAATTCTGAGGTTCACGTTGCATCAGATGGCAGGGCCATACTGCACTCCTAAGCTAACTGCCATCATCGGCAGAGATAGCTACTTAGACTAAGAAACTTTGAAACAGTCAAACTGGCGCTAACAGCAACACACCAGGGCTGCAGTATGATCAATCATAACCAGAATAATCATGCGAAACTTGTCTTCCACTATTTCACAAGACTAGGAACAGCCAACCTCAACTGCTGCGTGCCTTCATGACTTTCTCCTTCCACTCTTTCCACTTCAGCTGCTTCTCCTCTTCCTTCTCCTCCCCCTCCTCCTCCTCTTCCTCTTCCTCTTCTTTCTCCTCCTCTTCCTCCTCCTCCAAAGTGGGGTCAGCTTTCACTAGAGGACAATGTGAGTAGATAACAGAACTCTGAAAATATTTTTTTCTTAGCAGAGGACAGAGGCAGATGTAACTTACCACCATTAAAAAAAACATAGCTCAGCGCATTTAACTCCTTGACTCCCTTTAAAAGAGCTCGCTCGTGAGGAGCCACAAGCATGACAGTGAAGGCATCCAAGTGCTCATAGCACTCGCGTGGTATGCTGAAATCAAAGACAATCAGCAAAAGTTTACTGCCTTTTGCATCAGCAGGACCTCGGGCATCTCCTTGTGCTGGACCTTGGACATCTTCTGCATCAACAGGACCTTGGACATCTTCTGCATCAACAGGACCTTGGACATCTTCTTGTGCATCAGCAGTACCATGGGCATCAGCAGTATCAAGACTTGAAGCAGCTTGTGCACAAACAGTAACCAGATCTTTAGCACCTGCTTGTGCTCCAGGGGTGGGAACAGAAGACCTCAGGATTGTGCACTGCTTAAACTTGTTGGAATAGCCCTCAGGAAACAGCGCTTGAATCTGTCTCTGAACCTCCAAAGGCTTGTCATCAAGTTTGTCAATAGCAACATACAAATTGCTTGGAGAGAACGTATCTTTAATTTTGATCAGGGCTTCCATTTTGTTCTCCTCAGCAGCTGTCATGAAATATTTCTTCTCAACCTTTTTCAGGTACTTTTTACACACTGTATCAAACAGAATGCAATTTTTAGAAAATAAATAGCACATATCAACAGCAGTATTTAGCAAGCAGAGGTGTACAGTAAGCATATTAGTTAGAAAAAAACCAACATAAACATGACATACTCAAGAGTGTTATGAGTGTGAAAGGACATAACAAAATTACCAACTATCTTCCTTGCTGCTGGTGCAGGAGTAATTTTAAACAGTGCTTTCCCACTCAACTCATAAGACCACTTGGATAATACCTGGTCAGCTTATTTTATGGCTGGATCTTTTCCAAGGTCATCTGAAAGAAACATTAGCTGACGAGGTTTCCAAAGACAAATGACCTTCATGAAAATTTTTTCATGAACCTAAGAAGCATGAGAAGATCATGGCCAATGTTCCTGACTTGATGGTGAGAACACCAGTAACAGCATCACGCACAGCTTCATTATCAGTCCACATCAGCAAGTTCTTTATCTTCAGCTCAGTACATTTGAATAGAAGCGCTAGAGCTGCATAGACTTCAGCAACAACAATTGAGGAGCAGGGGACATCCCTGTATACTTCACACCATATGATCTTATGCCCCTTCCAAATGACAATAGAGAGAGTTGCTCTTCCATTCTGATATGATGCATCTGCTTCGCCCTTAAATAATTCCATGGATTCAGGGGACTCCACTAGACCGTAGTCATAGTAGAGTTTCTCGATGTTGCTTACAGTTTTTTCTGTCCAATCCTCAACCACAAACACCCTCTTTTTTATCAAATGCTTCATAAAGCTGTTCCACTCATCACGATCAGTAGTTCTTTCATGTACTGCTAACTCATATGAGCTGACAAATTCAGGATCCCTTCTTGTTGTCAGGAATGTCTGCATAGCCATGAATTTTGTGTCACTGCACCTCAAAGTTCCAGGGGTTATGAGACAACAGGGCAGGAAATGCTTCCTAATTTCATTCTTGTATATTTTCTTAAGTTTGTTGCCTTCAAGTTCTTTATTACACTCCTTTTTGACAACCTCAATTTTATCAAGCAGCTCCTCAGAGCTTCCACTTCCAATAGTCAGCAGCATTGGTTTCTGCACAAAAAAAATACTGTTTTAGTATATAGCAGATCAAGAAAAAATAGAAATATCTATATTGCAGATGAAGTAAACAAAAGTAAATATATAACAACCACCACAAATCAAAACAATATTTGCTTAAACAAAGGAATCAGCAAAAGCAACTTAAGCAGCTCAATACAACAACGATTTTAGATACCAAAACATTGTTTAATCAAATGTTACGGTTTTAACAACAAAAATATCACATTTCATTGCCAATTCTAAGCTTTTACATATGAAAGCAAGGTTCTTAACTGGTATTACAAAAAATCAATCATTTCTGAGAAAATGATTGAATTTTTAGTACATAGCAGAACCAAATAAAGCTCCGTAGGTTGTGTCAGTGTCTCTGAATCAACAAGAACTCCAGATAACTTAATTACTCTAGCTGCTCTACATATAAGTATTTCTCTGTTTTTAATTGCCACCAATCAATGTTCTTTATGATTATTTCCATTTATTTAATTCAAAGCACTAGCTGTTATTCTCAAACAGCCTGTATTGATACAGTTTATAAATGCCAAATTGTATTAATGCCACATACATCTCAGATGCAATTTTACATCTATCTACACACGACCAATTAGATCCTACATTTTATCAAATTTATCCTTTACGATTCATTGTATGAACCCTTTCTGTTATTAATATGCTATTTGTGGTGCTAAAGAATGCTCTCAGTTCACTGGTTGTCCTTGAATAGTAGTATGCGATATTGTGATTTTATTTTTCATTGTTGATTGTACATTTCGTGCATAGTGTATAATTATATAAGTTGCCCATCCTTACTTTAGTGGCATGTGTGAGACATAATCATTAAGCATTGCAAATGTGCACAGATATGCAGTCGTCCTCCATTTACAACTCTTTTGTCACCTTACTTTAATTGTAATTTTCTTTAGGATCTGGTTTCATAAAATTATAACCTACTTGGAGTCTATTTGTCAAGTCAATGATCATTAATCTGTATATTCTTTTGGATGCTATTTTGCAACGGTGAATAAAATGACCTGTTGTGCATGCTATTTTGGTCAATGGGATCTTTCTTTTCTCTTTCAGTAAGTACCCACATCTGCATTTTGCTATGTGTTGAATTGTACTTGCCTTGGTCCAACATTTAGGGAATGTTTAAATTTTTATTCATATGTAAGTGTAGTTTGCTACCTAATTGCCATGGTCTAGGCTATTTGATATTTGCGTTGTTTTGGAAAAAAAATATTAAGTGAATCTTTGGTTATTTTTCTCATCTCATGCAAACAATCGAGCCTGGTTATGTTAGGAATTCAGTGTCTAGGTTCACACTTCATATAATGAACATTCAAATAAAGCTCGTGGCCAAATTTATGACTGCGCTGATTAAATATTTGTATTCATATAGTCACTGCATTCCAATCCATTTAATCAACTTTCTGTGTAGCCCACGGAAAGGTGATAAATGTTCCAGATTTTCAAAGTAATGCTGGTTTTGTATTCATCTGTTGTGCCAGATTAATATGACCTTAGGTGTCTCTTATTGTTAAATTTGTCAATGGAAAATTATTTTGTGGAGCCATCTTTGTATCGACGAGAAGGTCTTGTTAGTTGTCTACCAACAGTATCAGTTGTTACTTAATTCTTTTGTCTAAGGAAATGGTTACATCTGGTCTAGCCTGAACAGATACACTATGAATCAGTTGATTTTTTTTCCACTCAATGCTTTAATTTGTTTTTCGTTAACATGATGTTATAATTCAGTGTTTAACTTCCTATATTACACCATTTAATTGAAATTATAACATGTTCATGGAAGCTCAGTATCTTCCTATTCTTTTAGTTGTAGATCCTGATGCATTCATTAATGCACTTCGTATGTTTCTATACTACATTCTGATGGATTCCATTATAGATATACATAGGTTTCACATTGCCTAAGTGCCAACTGGAAGAAATAAGACAGTACAATAATTCATTCCTTAATGTACCAGAGAGGTATCATGATTAATTGCTTAGTGAAGCAAGTTTTCAAGACGAGATCATATGTGGTTGAGTATTGTGAGCTTATGGCGGCATTTGCTTACTACATGTAGCTTTTAGAAGATATAAGATTGTCACGTGCAAGTAATAGATGATGCCCAAATTGAGATCACTCTTTTATGTAAGCGAACTCTACAGAACTATAGCTAGGTTACTTGACTGATGTTACTCATGAGGCCACCATGTCTATTATGTACATTTAAACATATTGGTCCTCTAAGTGTTTATAACAAGTCCTTTGCATGTTACCCCTGATTTTTTTATGCATCTCAAGATGTTGAATTTTGCCGAGTTTGTTTTTAACAAACGGCGTGCAAGGGCGCGCCACATTATACTAGTGCAGATGTAGGCTGCAACTGCTTAGCTGCATATCTTTCAGAAAAGGTGAAGGAGGTACGGTAGCACACCGATCTCAATTATCCTCCTTTTGGCTTCGGTTTCCTTCCCGTAGGAACTGGCTCCTGAGTCGTGACATTCTTTCTTCTGGTGGACGGAGCTAAGATCTGCATTTCTGGGCAACTGCTTACCAAATAATGATATAATCTTCCCAGACCCTGCCTCTAAGGGTTTTTTTTTCTCATTTACATAATTCAGTTGAGAGTTCCTTTTGTTATACAAGTTATTTTTTATTAATCCTGCAACTGCTTAGCTGAATTGTCTATTAGAAGTTTGGAACAGAATGTTTTGTTGTCACTAAATGCACTCCGATTGCTTGTTACTACATTCCTCTTTGTTAAGATTTGTTAACTGAACAATTTATTGCCTTACACAAATGTGACTGGATTGATCTAGTCGGTGCTTCATGCCTTCTATGATATATCATCCCGCCGCTTGCATCCGATTTTGGAGAAAGATAGTGTCCGTCGCTTCCTTTCATTGTTTGCGAAATCCGCTGAAGGCATGTATTGGAGTCATAGAATCACCTCACAAACTTTGACCCTCATGATCAGTTACAATGCGCTACGGTGTGCAAAAACTGTACTGGAGGGCAAGGCACCTGAGCTCTACGATTATTGTGCTAATCCCAACTGCATGAGCCCATATGGATACTTCCCCATTCATGAAGCAGCTGAAAGATTCTCTGTTGACATGATCAAGTTGCTGTTCCTATACGATGCATCTGCCAATGTACGCACAGCCGGTGATGCTGTCATTGAAGGCCTACTCCCTCTCCATGTTGCAGTTGAGAATACATGCATGGACAAGTATCTGGAGGACAATCTATTTCCTACCCAGAATCATCAGGATTATATACAAGCTCATCCATCTGCTGTGCTTGCCTGAGATGGTCTGTTTCACTTTTCTCTGTACACTATGTATTTTTGCAGCGTGAAAAATAAAAAATTGTGCGTTGAAGCTTGTTATTTTCAATTTATTAGAGGCAAAGAGTTAGCAATTAAATTGCTATTAAATAAATATATTCCCTTTGGCTCAGTTTTTTACACATTATATTTGATATGATCAGAGGAAATGGGATAATAAAAATTGTTATTTATGCAACGCCTCTTGCTTGCATACAAATAATATAAGGCACTCACATGTAGTTCAATTGTGTTTTTCTTTTTCAGAAGATATTCTTGGATACGACTAGACTGCTTGCCAAGGAAACAGATAATCTAGTTGATGAGATATGGGATTACATTAAGGATGGAAAACTTCTAGAGACTGCAGTATTACCGCGTTCCATCTTCACCACGTCTTTCCATGGACCATGGCTAGTCAATACTCGATCTTAGTTTTTTTTTCTATCCACGGAGTGCGAGCAATGACGGCATAGGGACCGAGAACATAACCACGGGTTCCTGTATTACCGCGTTAACAATTACAGTAGCATCTTTAAATATACATATAAAATTTAAATAAAAATATAAATAGATGAAACATGTAATCATATACCATCATGTATAGTTTTAGATGCAGCCAATAAATATGTAAGAAAAAAAATCAATCAGTTGCAGGTTTGAAATAAACAGTTATAATACCAATTTTATATTTCATATTTTTATAAAAATCTGTAGCATCTAAAATTTATTGACACGTCATTTATTAAAAATGAAACTTCTAATTTAACTCGTAATACCGTAGCAATCCTACTACTGCCCAGTCTCGTCATACCATGCTTACGCAGCTGCCGTCACTGAAGACATCGAAGGCACGCTCGTCGGACTCAGGAATATGTACGCACGCGACACACAGGCTACCGCGGGCAAGCGATAGGCCGCGCGTGCTGTGCTTGATCAGCGACGTTGCATGTGGATTCGTGGGATTGTGTGCATCAGACTTCTCGGAAAGACGGGTGCTTTGCCTCTCCCTCTACAACTCCAAGAGAGACGCCTCGTTGTACCACCATCCGCTTAGTTCATTGATGCGCTCTGGGTATTGCCGGAACAGAACAGGCTCATCGGAGGCTCTCCTGGCCCCCCTCCGTATCGGTTCCCTGTGTACCCGTGCTACGGCTGCTGATCAAAGAGCCCCTCTCTCAAATACCGGTGCGTCGAGATGATGTTGCACACAGGAGGTGGCCGCAACCGCAAATGCCACCTGTGCTTGCGTAGTAACATCGTAGCGGCACAACGAGCGAAGCAACGCAAGGCTCGGCGTGGCGTCTTTTGCAATCTCTACCGTGAAGCAGCACGAGACGAGAGCGGCGCGTGTGGATCGTATAGGAACACAGCTCTGTTTTTAGGGGCGTCCAGTCACCACCTTGCGTGACACCTCTACGGCCAGCGTGTTCACAGGTTCATTGGATTCCAATCCTTATCTGCACATTGCACAATGTAGTAAGATTTGCGTCCGAGAGCAAACCGCAAGTTTGACACACCCCCCCCCCCCCCCCCCCCGCGGGCATGTTACTGAACCGAACAGTCAAACCTACTGGTTACTAGTAAACTTTCAGTTACTCCTTTTCAATTATTAGTAAAGGTAGTTAAAAACAAACTTTCTTCACAAACAAGCTTACAGTTGCGAGTGTGACAAACCAGATCTCATGCCCACTGAACTCGCTCATATCTCAATCCCGGAATTGTGGCTATTTAATATCTGTGCCTTATAGCATACATATTGCTGTGCTGTGCAGAACTGCAGATCTCTTACTTAATGAAGCCTAAATCCTGGCCTAGTGGCCGTGTTAAATTAAACAAAATCTTGAGCAATAACCCCAAATCGCGCCCTTGCCACGGCGTGATACCCGCGCGCCGACTGCCAACGCGCCAACCAAACCCAAAGCCACATCCAGCGCGCGGGCGTGGCAGCAGCTCACGTCATTTACTAGTAGCGCCGTAGCCGGCAGTCCCGCGTGCAGAGTGTGCTTGCTTCACTCCCGCTGTCGACTCTGCGTGGCCCCTGTCGGTGGCCGCTCTGCTTCTTCTCCCCCCTTCTCCTCCCACTCCCCTGTTTCTCTACTCCCATTCGGCATTCCCCCCTTCGTTGCTCTTGCCTCGGTCCGGCTCAATGGCGGTCGACCCGCGGCAGGTGGTGGCGGGCTTCCTCACGCTATCCATGTTCGTCATGCTCGGCAACATGATAAAGCACGACCACTTCTCCTCCGGCACCGAGGTTGTTCCTGCAAAGATCTCGCATTCCCCTCTCTTATTACCGTCCTTTCCTTTCATGGGTTTAGTGTGGTACTCTTGTAGCTGGCGTGCCATCGATTCTTGATTTCGTGCTGTAAATCAAGCTCGTCGTGACAATCAGTCACTTGGTTCGACTAATCAGTGTCGTTTGGGTGTGAGGTCGTGATTGGGGCACTCGATTTGGTTGCCAGTTGTTCTGAGCCTCTAAGATGTGTGATTTATTAGGAACGAGATTTCCATTTTCCTTTCGGTTCTTGCCAAATCTCAAGTGATTTAGGGATCCAATGGTGAAAGGGGATCTTGAACTGTTTCTGGACCTTGACTTTAGGGTTTAACTAGGGTTTATTTAGTATTATTCTATTCCAGCTCAGTAGGGCCAGTACCACGTTGGCCAGTGGTCACTACACACTAGGTAGCGAGTCAAAAGAATCAGAAGCTCGGTGTCTGTAAAGAATACATTGTTAGCTTTCCCGAAACAAGCCCGTTGGCGGGGTTGGATCTATACATAAATCTCAAATTGCAGAGATAGATCCTTTATAAAGCAAAAGGAGGCCGTCATTCTTTCTTTAGTTATCACTATTCACAGTCTCATCTCTAATTGTCAGCTAGCTCCATCAATCTCTCTAGTAGGGGGAAAAAACCAAACAGATACTCTGCACTAACCGGTTGCGACTAGGATGCTAAGTTATTGCACAGTTTCAAAAAAGGGATGTCATTGATAAATCTGGCTATTGTAAAGTTTTTTTTTTCTCTACTGATTTTGGGCATGCTGTAACAAATTCCAATTTGAAACAGCTGAGCATGGAGGCAACAGGTGTAGAGTTCAACAGTGTGAAGGTTGTGGACAATGTTGAAATGACCGATGCCGAAAGGGTTGGAGTGGATCACCTAATGGAGGCTGACGAGGAGCTTAAATCATGCTGGGCCAGTCCAAGACCAAGTGAGCAATGTCATATTCAGAAGTTCTTGCATTTGATTCTTTCCCTGAAAAAAGTTAAGTACTGATGGAAATTATTTTTTGTAGAAGATCAGCTGTCTAATGGTTTTGTTACATTCTCATTGACCATTGGCCCTGAATATCACATCTCACAGGTGAGCCTGTAATTCTCTGCCTTTGGTATATTTGATTAAAGAACAATGCAGTATGCCTGCATGTTCTGTTTGACTAAATTCCTTGAACACCTCCTGAGAAAATGTTATCTCCAGATTACAGATGCTGTGGTTATTGCAAGGTATCTAGGTGCAGCACTTGTACTTCCAGAAGTCAGAGGACTTAAATTAGGAAACACGCGGTATGTCTCTGGAGCAAGGAGGCAATTGTTCAAGTTCCTTCAGATAAAACCTTTTTGCACGTTTATTTAATTTTTGTCCATCTCAATTAATAATTGATGCTGTATGAACAGAAAATTTGAAGACGTGTATGATGTGGGTAAGTTCATGAGGAGCCTGAATGGTGTTGTCAAAGTAATACATGAACTACCTGACAAAGTTAGTGCTAGGAAGCCAGCAGTTATTAGAGTACCAGACCAGGTGACTGAAGACATCATCTCAGAGACCATTCAGCCCATCTTCCAAAAAAATAACTACTTAAGACTTGCGGTTGTTTTCTCTTCCGTAAGTTTTCAACCAAAGGAGACGAATAACAAGGACTTGGATTCAACTGCTTGCCTTGCAATGTTCAGCAGTCTACAACTGAAACCTGAATATTCTGAAGTGGCCAAACAAATGTTGGCCAGGCTTAAAGAGTCAAGCAAAGAATCAGAAGGGGTGGTCTTGGCAATTGATTTGCAGAAGGACTTGCTAGAAAAGAAGAGTTGCAGATCAAACGAAAGCAGTAGAAGAAAAGGCTGTTACTACCCTCATGAGGTTCTGGGTTTCCTGAGGAAGGTTGGCTTCTCAGCTAATACAACCATATACTTGACAGAGACGTGGGGGCGCAAAGATCTGAATGCACTGAAGGAAGCATTTCCAAACACTTATACCAAGGCAAGTTACTAAGTCATTTGTTAATGTCATTTACTTCTGTTTTCTCCCAAGCAAATTTCTGACTACGGTATAGTGAAATACAATCTTTTATTGCCATGATGTATTAACGGAGGTTAAAACTATACTTATACTGCACAGGGAAGCACACATAGTTTCCAATTTTTCATGTGTGACCATGTTTTACAGTGAACTGAGTAGCTCCACATTTGTGTTTCTGCAGGCTGACATAATGCCAGCTGAAAACAAAGGTGAATTCCTCAAATCCAGCAACATGGACCTAGCGAGGGCTCTGGACCTGGAGATCTGCTCACAAAGCGATGTGTTTGTCCCTGCCATTACTGGTCTCTTCTATGGACATGTCACGGGCAAGAGGATCCCGTCGGGCCGGACCCAGATCCTTGTGCCTGCTCCTGGGCCTGGCACTTCAGTTCAGAACTTCGTCTCTACTTACGTTTTGAAGAAGAGCCATCTTGCGTACAAGTGCTACTGCTAGTGTTGCCTGCTTTTGTTCTATTACTCTAATAATATATCAACTGAAATGAGCCTCTTGGCAGTGCCTTGGTACATATGTAAGCGTAAGCACTGGTTAAGGTTTTGTCTTGAGTAGCATATGTCGGTTGCTTATTGTCTGGAACAAACTGCAAGGAGCAGGATTGTACTGTCGTAAAATGAACGTAAGGATGCATGTAACAAGAATTTGGGTGATGTATGGTGATGCTTCTCAACTGTTCTGTCAGCTCACCTGTTTTGCACTAGAAACTACTAGTATGAATATTTTTGTATCTATTGTGAGTAGTAAGAAGTAGGCATAAGCTCTGAATCTGTGATCTCGTGGAGGGCATTGCCTTTTGCCTCCTTTGAAGGCAGGATGCATCCGTTTATTTCATGGCTGCACGGAGTAGTAAAGGCGACGGCGCGAGCCGGACGGGGAGCTTGATTTGCCGGTAATGCGCGCTCTCTCTCGGAGTCTTTCCGCGGCCGGGTGCAGTATCTCTGCACTGCCTCGTCGATCGTCGTCGTCGGAACGTGAAAAAGTCCGAGGCTCTCGTGCCTCCGTCTCGCGCAGCGCAACAGAGACGAGTACGACACTTGCTAGAAGTGGCTCAACTGCCATTCGCGACACAACACAGCAGAAAACGAAAGTTGAAAAAATCATACGGAATGTAATTTTAGCATCGACAAATTTAAGATGAACTATTGTTCAGTGCACTCCACACGGAGAGCCAGCTCTCTTATTTCATTCTGGATGGATGCATGCATTTGATCTATCTGTCGTCCTGGGCTCCTGGCTATTGGCTGAAAGTCCTGTAGTTGCTTCAGGCAAATGCTGTTCAAACTAACGCAGTGTCAAGATGCACTGCTGCCCCTGCTTTGCTGGCGACGTACATCTGCTAAACCTCAACTCTTATGGCCCGGCGTGTGTCGGATAAATTAGCACTTTTAGTTTTATATTAATTTAGAAATAAATCATAACCATGATTAACAAATTGCATGATGAACTACACAAGTCTACGTAAGATATAGTCAGGTCTATAAGGTCAGACAAAAGCATAACATCTACCATACTAGTAACATCCATCATAGATAAACAGATCATGAAAGCTAGTATGAAAGACATGATTTGAGATAAAAGTACGTACGTTTCCTTCTGCACTGGGTAGAGGAGGCGGTGACGACGTGCAACACCGTTATATTATTGGCGACGGCGGGTGAGACCGACTCGATGACGAGAAAGACGAGCCGTGGCGATGAGCTTGACGAAGACGAGGAAACGATCGAGCTGTCGCGCAGAGCGCTTCCCAAAAACCTTATTCGTTCTCTCCCAATGCAAGATCGCAGAAGACGACGGTTCTGGAGACCTGCTCTCCCGTTCGCCAGTGTACGCCGACGATTGGGATGGAGAAGTCTTGGCGGCGCAACAGTAGCGAGAAGCAAAACCCTAGTCGATTGCGTGATATGATTTGCGGCGATACTCGTACGTATTTATATGGAGAAACCGTTAGGGTTGGGCGTCCCGCAACCGAGTCGGTTACCATATTAATATGTCGGTTTCCATATCCAAATATATAGAAATGAAACACGCAGCAAAAAGAAAGTGCAAAAGGAAGCTGTGCCCTAACAAGGCACTGAATTTCGGCGGACCATTCACACAGGTGCGGCTCGCCCCGCTCGACAAGGTGAGCAAGCGCGCACGTGTGTTCTTTCTTTTCTCATCCACACACTTTGTAAGAGATATTAGAACAACCAACCTTATAAGTTGGACTCCCTCTACCTCTATTGACAATATAAGACTAAATATTTACACTTTCACCACTTATGAATAGACCTTTAAAAATTTTTAGAAATTATTGTGAATATTAATGAACCAAATCCATAATATAATTCCAGGAGCCTGCACCTGTTTATCGGGGAGAGACACCGCGTGAGACGCTTCCGCGAAGGCGCTCATGGACTGGTGGTGGTCCAACCATCTCTGACGCGTGGGACCATAACCACTCTGTGACCCACACGTCGGAGGCAGTGAAGATGTTGTGGTGGCTGACAGCTTGGGACCGCACAATAGGATTGACCCACCTGTCAGTGTGCCTGGACGTGGTAGTGTACTGTACTGTTGTGGAGCGTGGCGGGGACTGGGAGCTTTGAAATGGGAGACGTTCCTCCCGTATTGGTTGGAAATAGCGGATCTTGCATTGCTACGGGTATAATTTATAATAAAAATATAAATAAAATATTTAAAATTCTAATATAATATAAGAAAATGGGATTAACAATCTTTTTAAGTCGCACATAATGTTAATAGAAAATACATAGAATAGTCTCAATGCTGCGACCGTAGCTCAAGGCACATTATTTTTATAAGTTAAACAATAAATAGAAAAGTCTCAATGCAATATCCGAAATATGATATCGTTACAGTACAAGAAACACATTAACAGACACGATCCTTCTCTTGCAACCATGAGATATGACATTAAAGGCATGGATTCAACCGTGGAACCGCCATGATTGAATTTAATAGATGTTCCAATTTAAAATGAAGCATAGTGGAACGGTTCTTCAGCCATGCTTTGTGACCTTCAATGATTTTCAGTTAATGGACACAACACAAGGTTTAAAAAATATTTTTAGGATGGTTGCTGGCTTAAACTCAGAATCTTCGTTAAAGTCTGCACAAGAAACAATATTCAACTAATTTATCCTACTTCCAGTATTTTAATACATTTAGTTGAAATGCACCATGTGTCTGCTTTCTACATCTCCTTGCACCATGCACTTCACCTCAGATCTGCAGGTCACTGCTTTAGTTTCAAATGCCCCTTGTAACTGCTTTTTTACATCACCTTGCACCATGCATTTCACCTCAGATCTGCAGGTCACTGTTTTAGTCTCAAATGCCCCTTGTAACTGCTTTCTACATCTCCCCTTGCACCATGCACTTCACCAGCACACCCTTCTCAAAACAACTTCCTGTTTACCAAGGGAGCAAAAATTCATAAGAGCAAAATATATGAAATTATGGAGCAGAGGAATGGAAGTAGTATCTAATTGAACAAAGCCCAAATTGAACAAAGTTAGCCAGAGGAATGAAAGTAGGCTTGCCTTTATATCATTCATTTTAGCAGTGATATCAGTCTCAAATCCCCTCAGAACTTGCAAAGAAGTCTCAAAATCATCTATCAGATTCATCTTTGCCTAGAGATGGATAAAAGAAAAAAGTGGTTCAAAACTTTTCATTTTAGCAGTGATATCAGTCTCAAATCCCCTCGGAACTTGCAAAGAAGTCTCAAAATCATCTATCAGATTCATCTTTGCCTAGAGATGGATAAGAGAAAAAAGTGGTTCAAAACTTTTCATTTTAGCAGTGATATCAGTCTCAAATCCCCTCGGAACTTGCAAAGAAGTCTCAAAATCATCTATCAGATTCATCTTTGCCTAGAGATGGATAAGAGAAAAAAGTGGTTCAAAACTTCAGTTTGATCCAACAGTGAATTGTTTCAAATGCAACTTGTGTATGTATGTACCAGCATCTAGAAGATTCTGGCATGAAAAATAGGCCAGGTATCAACACCGTGGAGGGCAAGGCTCCTACGAAGATGGCATCAAACACATTAGCATAAGAATAAATAAAAAAAATGTTTGCCTAGGTATATTGACTTTTTGCTTTGCTTTTTTCTGTTAATTATCCTTGAACTTATCTTCCTCTGTATTACTTTCATTGAGTTATGGACTTCTGGCGACTTTCACCTCTATCCTACCAAGGCTTGCCTGGGACTAAAAGACTGAGATATGGGAGGTCAAATGTAAACTGACAGTAACAACAAGAAAAATGCCATATCAATTCAGTGATAAGCCCCATCACCTATTACTGAAAGAAGCCTCCATGCGACAAACATGCCGAGCAAATAGGTCCACCAATAAGCCAAGCATAAATAATCCAAGTATTTCCCTGAAAAAAATATGCATCCTCATGCTCTATCCGAACCCCATCAGGGTAGTATTCTTTCATGCTAGCATCACCTATATCTGATTGCCAAAATTATGACATGAAAACCTGCCATTCCCAGCATTCGCTGCCATGGCTGCAGGCTGCACCCTTCTCCTCTCTAAGAGTCTCCCTTCCAGTGTATATAAATCATTGTGTGAGCTGAACTTTTGCTCACATCATTGTGAGGCCCCACTTGACACCTGCACCATCAGAAAATGTAATGGCTTATTGAATTGATCACTAAATCAAGGTCAACATTAGCACATACGCATTATATATTTCACTTCTACATGGTAGAGTCAGTGATGGTGCGTTTCTCAGATCAGCTAATTAAACACCACATACTGCACACTGAATATATTCTAATTGGATCAGTTAATAGGCATAACAGCTGACAACTGTCATATTAGGCATAGTGGAACAGACACTGCATAGGAAATTATTAGGGCAATTGATAGCTTAATTATTGTATTAATGCTTAGCCATGTAAATGGATCAATATCAACAAAATACATTAGCCATGTAAATGGATCAACTTGGAACTGCTAAACATACTCAAAGGATAGGCGTTAATGCTTACATCGATGAACCACATGCTAACAAATCCCTGGCTATGGTCACATACGGCAATGAAGTTCAGGGGTTCCAATCTCTGGTACCCGAAAATGACATTACTAAAGGATTTGTTATGAAAAATTGAAAAAAATATATAAAAGCAAGAGATAGATACAGGATCAACCTGGATGTCAATATCTATACTGAAACACTATCCTATCCTCTATAAATCTCAGAATAACTAATACAAACTTTTGTCAAAGGCCAAATTGTACTAATGACTCATGCATAATCAAATGGTTGTGCACTACAAATCAAATTGATTTCGAATCCCTAACACAGGTTAAACGCACAAAGCATTAAATCCCCACTCAATAACCTAATCCAAGTAGATAAGCTGAAGAATCGAATGGGCATGCATGTGTACCTTCGATTAGGGAGATGCTGGAACCGACAAATCCATTGAAATCCCACCCTGCTCTTGTAAATCGTGATTGGAGCATTGCTGGTAACCTTGTAAATACGAATATAACATCAGATCTGATAGCACGCAACAAAAATTGAAGGTTTTCAAAGGCACACACAGCGTTAGTGGATGACTGAAAGCAGCGGCGAAGCTAGACTGAGACATAGGGTGGTGCCTACATGGTATTTGTGCATATTTTTTAAAATAAATTACCCTGTTCTAATGAGCTTTTTAGTGTAAAACATTATGCTTAGCCTGGTGCCAGTGCACCAGGGTAGCATAACCTGGCGTCGCCAGTGACTGAAAGGTAGGTTTCGATGTAAAATCATAGAAATAGCGAAGCCGGAGAGAATCGAAAAAAAAAGATGAAACCAATAGAACGGGATGAAGCTTCCTTCAATTGACTACCTTGACCATCATCTGCATCCATGGTTGCTGGTCCATCTCGTGGAGCCTTGGGTGGAGCGGGAGCGCGAAGGAGAACCAGGAGGAAGAGTGGGAGCTGCAGCAGTTGGTGCTGGGAGAGGAGGAGGAGGTCGTTCTCGCCATGGTACTGCTGCCTGCTGGTCCTCATCGCGGCGCGGGTCACGGTCGTCCTTTACGGCGACAGCCTCGTTGCACCGCAAATCTAAATGGGAGGAGAGGAAGAGGTAGCAGGAGCGACGCCGGACAGGGGTGGATGGAGAGGGCGAAGTAACGGGGAGGCGGAGGTGGCAAGGCGACGGCAGAGACGACGGGGAAGCGGAGGCGGAGGAGGCGGCGAGGCGACAGGCAAAGCGGAGGCGATGGGGAGGCTGAGAGGCGGGCGCTCGTTAGGGTTAGAGCATGGAGGGAGGGTGGGTGAGCGCGCGTGCAGGAGGGGTCCCATCTGTCGGCGCCAGTTTTTATAGGTTTGCTTGATGGTCTTTGATTCGTTGGATCTAAATCAAACGACTGAAAACTGTGTGACGGAATAAGACGATGGGTTACTGTGGGAGAGGTGAAAGAGCTCACCACAAATAATAGATTGGTATAAAGGTATAGATATAGATATAGATAGATTGGAGATCGAAATCTTCTTCTACTTATGTAACGTATCAAAATGCTTTCTAATTTTAGTACGATTATAATCAACCATAAAATAATTTGAAAGTGGAACATGGACATTAGTGCATTTTAGAGAATTGTCCATCTCCTTGCAAGTTAGGGATTGGTTGCATCTATGCCAAGAGAATGGGTTACACTAGGCCTTTCTCTAGGTAGTGATTTTTCTTCTCTTTCTTTTCTTTTTGGCAAGGATCCGAGATTGTGAACATGTTTATACACAACGTAGCACCTCAGCAATTAAGCTCAAATCCAAATTATAAGAACAAGTTTGCATTGAACCACAAATTGGAAATATAACATGCATATTGAGCGTATTCCAAATTGGTGGTATCTATCACCTTCATCCTGTGCGAACTTATCTGGCTACAACCCACAGCCATTGCCTAACAACTATGCTTGAGGGCACAAGATGCCAGTCCATGGCTACTTTGGCAACCTTGTCTTCGAGATTTGCCTAAGTCAATTTTATGCTTTGATAATTCATTCCGGAAGATCTGTACTGAGCTGGGCAGAGAATGGCAATAAGTATATTGGACATAACTTGCAAAACATTTTCAAGTAAAACATCGGACAACTATCCAGATATGTTTAATTTATAGGGTTTGATAAATTTAAATCTATTGATTGGTTCAGCCATCAAACAAACTCACCAATTATTTCCTCTCACTGCTTGTCTCTGATCTGGACAAACTCCACACATTTATCTAGCCCAGTAACATGACACTAATTTTTTCTATGGTGACTATGCCCTGCCGGAAGCTACAGGCAATAATGCACATCTCAGGTGTGTGGTTGACGCGGGTCATCTCATGCTCAGCAAGTCAAATCCATGTACAAAGGTGTAGTAACTGTGACCACCATCCTCAGACGGCATTGCCAGGAAACTACCTCAATCATAGTGCATACAAATTTCCCAGGTAGTAGTATACGAGACAGAGAGATGACAGCTCACGTTGGACTGCTAATTGATAATGAAATGTGGAACTCAGCCATATCTCGAATCACAGAACAAGACTACAATAATGTAAACCAGTTCTATTTGTACAACGGATACATCAGCTGTACCCACATGACATCCATCTTGGTACCAATGGTACAAGTACATCCAATCCTATCAGGAGACAATTTCACCTAATCGGAACAAAGAAGCATGTCCTCGTCACGTATCAGGTTTGATACAGGCCACAAAAGATGAAAGCGTGAATTAGGCTCTGTGCCTTCTTAGTTTGTTCAGGATCCCCGCATATAACAACTGTTGAGTTTGCTGTACCGGGCTTCGGATCATGAACTGTAATTGAAGCCCCTGACATCTGAAAAGAAAACATTACCCACCGCATTAGGACTGTGAATATGAAATAATATGCAAGATATTGCTAGGTTTATCTGGGACTACAGTCTACAGACAAAAATCAATACTACAAGAAACCTATATTGAGTTGAGTTAACAAGATTATAAACGGTTAGTACAAGTGGTATGCATGGACTACATTCTGGCAAAAAGACAAACCGAAATGGTGACAGAAGGTTTCGTTCCATGATAGTAAGTCAAGAAAAGCGACATGACAATCTCCTTGTTGTCTTGGTAAGCACAAGCAACAAGAACAACTATTGTTTAACAACTGAGTGTGGTACAAGAAAAGGCCAAGTACCTTTTTTATCTCTGCAAGATCATTACCGTTGCTTCCACAAACAAAGCTTATATAGTTGCTAGGAATAACAACTTCTGTTGTTGTACTTGTTGGTGTAGCTGCTTGGTTTTCACTGTTGAAGAGGGTAAATCAGACAATATCACCAAATCACACACACACAAAAAAAGCACTCAACTTTTTACTTGTTGGGTTAAATTTAGGATGGTAGAGCTACAGAACAGTATATGGGTTCAAGCTTTAAAGTATTAACAGGGATCCTCATTTTTAATCAGACATTGTACGGATTCCAACAGCAAAGAGAAAACCTTGAATCAATCACTTGTCTTTTAACGTACCTTGCCACAGGTCCCCTTCCTGTTTCAGGCATATTTCTTGGCGCTTCACTGTTTGTCTTCGGTGCCTGCACAGAATAAGCCACTTCATTATAAGCAATTTAGCCAGTACAGCCTCTAAATCAGAACAATATATGATAGGAAAATATAGTAGCCCAGTATTTACAAACTGAAGACAGGCCTTCCAAATGAAGTTACAGATAGCAGAAGAGACATTCATGAACACTATGAACCAACAAAAATGCTAAATAATTTATGCTTACTCTCAAAAACTATCACGTCTATACTTGCCCCTTTATCATAAAAAATAAAAAAATATGGCAGCTGACCTCAGAAGCCCAGGTTCTTGGTGATGGCTGTTCTAAAAATGGCCGAGGACCTCCATGCTCACAACCATATGAGTATGGCATCCTATCAGCGGCCATATATTCCATTGAATGTGGTGGAGGTGGCCGATGATCACCAGTTTCAAACGGACCCATAGGAGCATCAGCTCTGAAAGGATGCATAGGATATGGAGGCATGCCCCCACTGGGATGTGGCGGAGCTGGTTCTTGTCTTGATTGGTGATGAGGGATGTTTCCAACAGGAGGATAGGGAGGCATGACTCCACTAGCATGTGGTTTGGGCATGATGACATCCCTGATCCTTCCAGTTATATGAATCAATGCATCCTGAATGGATTGGAAGCTCCCAGTGACCTGAGAAAAGCATTCAAGTAAAACATTCCTGTCCATCTGCTTAAAAAAATCCTGATTCCATGAATTATTTCTTCTTTTAAGATTATTGTACAATATGTATTTATTTGTCCAGTTAATGATTGAAGACAACTATGAATAACCAAGTAAAATTTTCTTTTAAGGTTCAAGTAACCAAGTTGGTCTATCCAGATAATATTTAACTGTGTCATTTCCAACTGAAGGATCACTTGCAGCACATAAAGTGTTAAAAAATTGTCATGAAAGAATTATAAAATATGCAATCAAGCAACAAAAATCATATTGTTTTACTTAACGCAATAAAGATATTCAGTGCTTCACTTTAGCCCTGTTTATAGTTTTTTCCATAACAAAGTTCTGGATATCTAACAAGGGGAATGTTCTTTTGAATTCAACTTGAAGCTACACATCCATTTATTTCTGATTTTTACTACAAATAAACTCATTGCTCGTTTTCAATGTTCATCTCTGACTCTCAGTGGCCAGAAGAGAATAGGCCAGAATAAAGAATCCATTTGATGTTGTTTGAATCAGGTTCAGAGTTGTTGAAATTTATATCAGACCTTTTTTTTACTTCTTCAACTTCACATTTTTACTATATGAATAGGATCAAAAAAAAAATCACTCTATTACCAGGTGCACCAAGTGGCTACATATTAGCGGAACATTTAACAGGTCAAGCTAACTTAGAGAGCATACACAGTGGACAAAGGACTACTAAAACATCAAAACATAGATGGCAGCAAAACAGGGTGGATGATTAGTAGAGCTAAGGTATACCTGAACCATCTCGTCATTTCGCAGTGCGCATCTCGGTATCTGTTCATTTGCAAATATTCGGATGCTAGCTCCTGTTACTTTTCTCATCTCTGTGATAATGGACCCCCCTTTGCCTAGTAGGCAACCAATATGTTGTGCGGGAACAAGAAGCCTTGCTGGTGCAGGAGAATTTTTATCCACAGATGCCTCTGAGATCCTAGAGTGCACCCGAAGCACTGCATCCTGAGCTGGAGAATGCATCATGTCAGAATTCTGCACCATGAGACACACATCCGTCAAAAAATAGTCCAGGTAGAGAAAATATTATAATTCTAAGGACTAAATTTATCCCAAAATACCAATTAAAGACGATGGATATGAATGCAGAGGTCTGCTACTTACAAATTGGTGTGGCAAACAGTGCTCACACATAAACAGATTAATATAATGTATACGAGTAAAATATTGTGTTCCCGACAAGGAAAACAAAACTTTAATGTCACTTGAAAGAAAACAGGAAAAAACTTTTCAGGCTCATAGACACACCTCACGGGCAGATATTACAACAACACGCTCATCTGAATCAGCAATAGGCTCTAAAATCTTAATAGAAGCACCAGTTTCACTTTGTAATGCACGGATAGTGGAACCACCTTTTCCAATTATGCTGCCCACCATTTCATTGATAATTATCATCCTGAACACTATCTCTTGTTCGAACAAGAATCTAGGACCAGGCCTTGAGTGGTAATCAGGCATATGTGGTGGTAAATAGCCTCTTTGAGAATAAGGATCAATGCCAGGGGGGCAACCAGATCCACCACCTGGGGGGCCAAATGATCTCCCAGCCGGAACATTGCTTGCGTCTGGCCTAGAATTATCTTGGAGGCAGGTCGAAACAGATAACAGTGCTTTTCTTACTGCAGGAAAGGTTCCACTTATCTAACAAGAAAACAAATTCATGTCAGAACAAGCAGAATTCAAGTTTAGAACTTTAAATATCCCATCAAAATAACAAACAGAACTATAGGATGATAAATACATATGTGACTGTTTGGAGGGATGGTTTGGATCCAAATTCCTATGAGGCTAATAATATAAAACTCGTCTTCCAAACACCCCCAAAGTATCACTGCAACATTAAGACTGTCGACATCTCAGAAACAGAAATATACAGCATTCCAATGTTGGTCTCAACAATGCCTTATCAATAAAAATACATACTGTCTTATGATTTTGAACAATTCAGATGAGAAGTCTCACTATGTGAGGAAAACTAAAACCGAAAGCACAGTTAGGGAATGTTAGCCATGTTAGATAATTTCAAACTAGTTTATTCATAACTTAAAAGTATGCCACGCTTAATAAAGGTTGAGTTCTATCCTATCACAACGCAAAACATGAGACTGTACTGAACCAAAAGGAAGCACTTCAAGCAATATCGCAAGCACTAACTGGCCATGCCATTCCAGGTTTCTAGCTCGGCAAGAAAATCTGGTGAAATTTTGCACGCCATCAACATTGAGGCAACGCTGTTGAATCAAGGGAGGACCTAGAGAGGCGTACATGGATAAGTTCATCCCCCGGCACGGCGCAGGGGGGCAGCTGCTCCCTATTCCGGAACACCCTGATCTGAGCGCCGCTCTCCTGTCTCATCCTCTCCACCGTCTTCCCGCCCTTCCCCAGCACGCACCCAACCTGCCAGCTGGCCGCCAGCATCCGGCAGCCCACGGCGCCCGCCACCTCCCTCTCCTCCTCCCCCTCCCCTGCCTCGTCGCCCCCGACTTTGTGGCCCACCACACGCTCCCATGTCTTCACCGCCGCCGCGGGTGCGTCGGATCCGGAGACGGTGAGCACGGCCTCGTCCCCCACGGGGGGTTGCTCCACTTGGAGGTCCCGCGAGGGGCGGAGAGCGGTGGTGCGGCTAGAGGGGCAGAGCAGACGGAGTGTGGTGCTCGGGCGCTTGGTGGAGGGGGACGGGGTTGAGGAGGAGGACGAAGAGGAGGAGGCACCAGCGGCGACGGCACCGCCGGCGGCGACCGGGGTTGGGAAGTTTTCCATGGGGGCTGAATAGTTAAGCTAAAACCCTGTACTAGTGTCAAGGCTGCTGACCGCCTAATTTATCGGGGTTGAACAAACTGTGCACCGTCCGATCGAGCATTGACGGCCGTGCCTATATTATGCTACTGCACAATCCACATTTCACTCTTACGCAAGTATGCCACTTTCATCCAAAAAGGATATGCAACTTCACCTATAGTTGCTGTCAACAAGTTCATTATTACCTTAAACTGACTACACATTTGCTCCAAAAAGAGGCTGAAGGAAGAGTGGAAGATATGTTATAATAAAAAAAACCCATCAATTTGAATAAAATTCATAAGAGTGATTAACACAAAGACATAAACCTTCAAACCAAAAAACTATTCATAAACAAAATATCATTTTTTGCTCTAAAAAGAGACCGAAGGAAGGCATGGTAGAATGAAAACTCATCAATTTCAATGCAATTCGTAAGCGTGATTAACACAAAGACATAAACCTTCAAACAAAATACCTATTCATAAATAAAATATCATTTTTTCTCTAAAAAGAGGCAGAAACAAGACATAATAAAACTCATCAGCTCCAATAAAATTCATAAAAGTGATTAACATAAAGACATAAACCTTCAAACAAAAACCTTATTCATAAATAATTGGAAATAGCAAGACTCTCTTGTTCCTTACTAAATTATCTATATTTTTATAACAATTCCTACAAACTATAATAAGAAGACATCAATAATAAATAAAATTGAAATTTGCTCTTAAATAAATATAGAATTAATCAAACACGAGTAGTTTCTTCACCTCATAACGCTCAAATCGGTGTGTGAAGGGATGATAAGGTGGTGGATATGTGAGAGGCGGATGAGGTAGTGAATATGTGAAAGGTGGACGAGGTGGTGGATATGTGAGAGGCGGATGAGGTAGCGAATATGTGAAAGGTGGACGTGGTGGTGGATATGTGAGAGGTGGACGAGGCGGATATGTGAGAGGTGGACCAGGCGGATATGTGAGAGGCAGCCATGGACATGTGTTTGATCCATTCTGACTCCAATAATTCTCGAACATGAAGCCTCTGGTATACATCGAAGGTATGTTATTCTCCATGCCTTGAAAATAGATCTATAGAATACGGATATAGAGATAGATCTATAGAATGCGAATCTACAAGAAAGATAGCAACGAATCAGAAGGTGGAGAAATTTTGTTATGGATCAAAGTGACGGATTGACAACAACAGTAGAGAAAGTGTGAAGCGGCGGCGCACCAAGAAGAGCGCCGAGGTGTAGCAAGGAAGAACATGTGGGCGGAAGGGGATGAGTAGATATGTGATGGCGGCGCTAGGGTTAGAGTAGAGAAGGAGGAAGGAAGGATAGGCAATAAAAAAGAGACCACTAGATCAAAAATCAATGGCTAAGAATTTAAATATATCTAATTACCATCTAAATAAAGAAATTTATTTGCTATTTTTTTAGATTTATTTTCTAGTATTAAGCATTTTGTATGTCTCTGCAGGTACATGTGTAAAGAGTATATGGACAAATCTAGAAGTTAATGAAGTTGGTGTCAAATAAGATAAAAAAAATTAATGAAGTCATCACAAGAGGAATATTGCTAGTTGTTGGCGGGCCGTCACTGGTTATTCTTTTAACGGAAGATGATGGTCCACTAAAACACGACCGACAACTTTCATATATTTGAGGTCATGATAGTTGGCTCCAACACATATATTAAAAATATTTTTTTTTTGAGAATATATATAAGAAAATGATGACTTTAGAATTAATGAGAATAGGAAGAAACATATAAAAAAACTGACACTGTTCGATCGAGAATCAATCTTCTTTATAATAGAATCTCCTACACACACTTGAAATCATCATTGTTTGGCTCATAATTAAGTTCTGGTGATCTCTCACAACTTGCCTTACAGTACGTACCTGATGCTTACAAATTCAAACCAGGGATTATTAGCATATATGTGAGAGAGGATCCAAATAATCGTGAAGCCGTGGGGTGACACATCAAGCCCCGAGTCACCTGTACTATACAATTCTTCATCACCTACACAGTACTATATATATTGAGTGCATTACTGAATCAAGGCTTTTGTTATTTCCATAGGCTTACTTATTGTTTTAGCAAGTTTAGACACAAAAGCCTTTGGAAACCGGTACAATACTTGCGGTGTGGCCGATTGCCGAGCAGCTGTGTGTGCACGCAAAAATCTGCACCTCCTACGTGTACTGCCTATCACTCGGTAGTCGGTAACATAAGAGATAAAGCTTCCGGCGAATAATAAGGTACAGGGGCACGACCGTGCATCTTCGTCCCTATTCATCCGGATGAAGATAACACGGCAGTACATATCCATTTGGGTGCGCGTACCTTATCTTCAGTATAGCACACACACTGGCACAGTGTGCTAGCCAACAGAAATCTCGCTGCTGGCGCCAAGGGGGTCCTTGGCCTGGCTTTTTGTCACTGCGCAAGCTGCACCACGCCACCACCATCATTTTACAGCTCATCTTGCACGGAGCGTTAGTTGCAGTCTTGTTGGCAACGTTTAAAACGCGACAAGTTTTGTATGTACGCAAAATAGGGCAACTCAATAAACGTGAGTTGTTGATGGCGACTGGCGACGTTGCTGAGCTTTATTAGGCTATCTCCCCTTTTATTAGTAGGAGCCTCAGCACAGGAGTAAGTCGCGCGCCAAAGAACAGAGAGCTAATTTGTCAAAAAAAAAAACAGAGAGCTAGATAGATAGCTAGCAGTGTGAACGGCGACGATGACGACGGCGTCCATGGGTTTCGACGTGATCGTGGTTGGCGCAGGCATCATGGGCAGCTGCGCGGCGTACGCGGCGGCGTCCCGTGGCGCGCGCGTGCTGCTCCTGGAGCGGTTCGACCTGCTCCACCACCGCGGGTCGTCGCACGGCGAGTCCCGCACCATCCGCGCCACCTACACGCAGCCGCACTACCCGCCCATGGTGCGCCTCTCGGCGCGGCTGTGGGCCGAGGCCCAGGACGAGGCCGGGTACCGCGTGCTCACGCCCACGCCGCACGTCGACATGGGCCCGCGCGACGAGCCCGCGCTCGCCGCCGCCATCCGCAACGGCGGCGCGGCCCAGGTGGCGGACACCGGCTCGGCATGGCCGTGGGCCGGCGTCTTTGAGGTGCCTGACGGGTGGACGGCGGCCGTGAGCGAGTTCGGCGGCGTGATGAAGGCGACCAAGGCCGTGGCCATGTTCCAGGCACTCGCCGCCAGGAAGGGCGCCGTCGTCAAGGACCGGGCCGAGGTCGTCCACGTCACCAAGCGAGGTCAGTCTCTCTCTCCCACGCCGTCCCACGCAACAGAGAAAGTCTCTTGGAAGTACTATCGATCCGGGCTCCGCCGCATGTGATGAGCACGCGGACGTGGGCTTTTGTCTTGGACCATATGAGCTACAAAAACTTTGTCCTTGTGCTACAAAAACCAAAGTCCATATATATCTTGCTATGACTCAGCAGGTTTCAGTTAAGGTGCATAGTTCCAAGATTAGAAACGTGTAGTACTATGGTAGACATAAATCGACTTTCTTGTGATTTGGTCTGTCTGTGGGAGAAATTTTCATAAGGACGACGGACATGGTTCACATAAGACTACATCCTATGACCGGTGATCTCAATCAATGGTTTAAAATCAACTAGAACACCTCGTATGTGACTTAAGCCGTCGGATCTTCAGTCCTATAAATATAATAGGTTGTATGTGCAGCAACACTCTTTGTTTCGGAATTGAGATACATGGACATAGCCACATAGGTCGGTCAGGCATCGGTTCATGACCCCTCCTACCCTCTTGTTGCGGATGCCAAAGATTTCTCTCGCGGCGATTCTTGGTGAGGTGAAGCCGTGAAGGTGATGAAATACTTGACCAACCTAAGAGAAACTATATATAGTTGGCCTCTTTTTGTTAAGAAAAAGAACCGTGCTCTATGTTATCTATCTCACGACCAAGTGGTTAATTAGCAACATTATTCATCATCTCTAAAGCACCTAGACATCCTAAGCTAGTAGTGCTCAACGAACATAATTTTCTTTCATTACTTGTATCAATTATGGCTCTAGGTTGTTAGCGGACATTACATGCAAGTGACATTTTAAATATGGTTAGTTCCAGGTTCTTTTAATTGGAACGTCACAACAAATTTATTCTTTTTCCTAATTTAACTTGTCACATCGTCATACGTCCTAAAACAAACCCTACAAAGGGCTCCATAATCACCATATTATATTAGTATCTTAATTATAACTTTTCCAATAAACTAAAACTGTACCGGTTTCTCTTTCAACAATAATGACTCGTTTTGTTTGGCATGACTGTAGAATCAACAAGGCAATAGAGTAGTGAGTAGTGACCCAAGGACAAACAAACAGAACGATATGGAGAATTTACACGTTGTAAGACCATCTCCAATAGTTATGTAAAAAATAACTCCCAAAACATTGATTTAGGAAGTTTGTAAAAAAAATGTTGGGAGTAAAAAAGATCATGGGCTCCATCAACTCCCAATAAATGGTTGCCAAATATTACCAAATTTCTCTATATCAACTTGTTTTGTGGGTCCTGGCATTACCATATGAAAAGATTTTAGGATTGAGAGTTGCTAAACGTGAGCCAAATGTGGCAATGGAGATGGGTTTTTTTAGGAGTAGATAAATTTAGGGAGTACATATTGGGAACTGTTGGAGGAGTAGTTTTCTAGTATATTCCTAATATTTAGCTTTAGGATGTATGGATTGGGAATTATTGGAGATGCTCTAAAGACCATCTTCTTCAGTGCTTATAGTACCTCTTTAAGCGCAATTTGGTTCAAATTTTTAAATGTGTAGTGTGAAATCATGTATATCCGGTGATGAAACTGCAAAGATGTGAACAAAACTGCAGAAGAAAAAAGTTAAAATACAGCAGCTAAACTGAACAGTAAATTTTTTTGGCAGGAGAAGGATCGATCCTTGTGAGGACTGCCAATGGAGAGGAGTTCCATGGCGCCAAGTGTATTATAACGGTTGGCGCTTGGTCCACCAAGCTAATCAAGTCGGTGACCGGAATGGACCTGCCGGTGCAGCCGTTGCACACCCTCATCTGCTACTGGAAGGCGAAGCCCGGCCACGAACACGAGATCACTGTGGAGGCCGGCTTCCCGACGTTCGCCAGCTACGGCGTCCCCTACATCTACAGCACGCCGGCGATGGAGTTCCCGGGCCTGATCAAGATCGCGATGCACGGCGGGCCGCCGTGCGACCCGGACAGCAGGGACTGGTCCATGGGCGGCGCGGCCCTGGTGGAGCCCGTGGCCCAGTGGATCGACGCCGTCATGCCGGCCCACGTCGAGACCGCGGGCGGGCCGGTCATCCGGCAGTCGTGCATGTACTCCATGACCCCCGACGAGGACTTCGTGATCGACTACCTCGGCGGCGAGTTCGGGAAGGACGTTGTTATCGGCGCGGGGTTCTCCGGCCACGGGTTCAAGATGGGCCCGGCCGTCGGGAGGATCCTCGCCGAGATGGCCATGGACGGGGAGGCGAGAACGGCGGCGGAGGCTGGCGTGGACCTCAGCCAATTGAAGATCGCCCGGTTTGTGAACAATCCGAAGGGAAACCTCAAGGACGCTGCAGATCAGCTCTGATTATCAACAACGTGCATATGGTCAGTCTTCATGGCAAATTGGCAATCGGTTTGATTCGAGTGATCTATTGAACATCGTGTTGTTTCCGATAACTTTTTTTTATTGTTGGAACACTGAATTGCGTCTGCTCTGCATGTGTGCCACAAGGTGCTAGCCCCAATGACTCAATGTATGTTCAGTGTATTCATGATGATGTTCTCTGTAGCGAACAAAGTGATACACTGCTTTACACCATTTGCAGACAAAACGAGTTTCTCGTGCAGATATTTCTTTCTTCTTTCCTTTAGCTCATCATATCGTATGGGATCCAGCATGAAAGAGACCTACCTCTTACACACAGACGTTGCCGCGATACAGGCAGTACACATCACAGGTGACATATATATGAGCATACTTGAGATCTACAACCTCCAAATATCTACATACCTCCAAAACGCTTCTTTCTAACCACATCACGTCTTGCTTTAATTTGTACCCATCCTAGTCCAGGTGATAGTTAGGTTTATTATAGTAGAACCATCCGTCTATGTTCAAATCTCAGAATTGACACGGATGTTATATTTACGACTGATTATTCTTTCAGTACTAAATGATGTTGAGGCGCTCATAGGATAGGGCGTGCGTGAATATTTTCATAGAGACGAGTACTCGTGTGTGTATAGGAGTGTCTACATCTGTACCATGTACCATGTTTAATTTAAAAATAACTCCTTTTTAAGAAGCAGGACTAGATACCTCGAACAACACGTGCTACAAGATAATCATCAGTGTCGCTAGGAGACGATAACCGATGATTTTCACGTCAAAAAAAATGTCACCATATGTGCTCCTTGTCATTTTAAGTTCGATGTAATATGTTGTTGATCCTCCACCGCACGCAGATGCATGCCGATCGATCAGGATATGTTTGTCCCATTATGCCGCATCGTTATCAGCTGATAGATATGACAGCATGCTTGAATGGAAGTCACACTCTTGTGTAAATCATATCTTGAATTCTTGATCTTATCATTTGATGTATGCACTTTTGTCACAACTGACCGTCCATCCATGTCTTGGAGTAAAGAAACAAAATATCCAGTGAATCACAACGTGCCGGCCTTCGGCTTCTAGAGTAACTTAGGCCTTAAACCCTATTTAGATTCCTTTAGTTTTTAAGAAACCGTTTTTAGAAACGGGAGGCTCTCAGGTTAGTTTATTGTCTAGTTTTTAAAATCAGCTTTTCAATTTTCTAAGAAATCAAGAATTTGGCT
Organism: Eleusine indica; assembly: GCA_030378355.1. Classification (NCBI taxonomy): domain Eukaryota; kingdom Viridiplantae; phylum Streptophyta; class Magnoliopsida; order Poales; family Poaceae; genus Eleusine; species Eleusine indica. Next base: position 55,477,671 of record CM059496.1, on the reverse strand, counting down.
CAATTCAGTTAATATCTGACTTTGGTTATTGACTACCTCAAAAATTACTTTATAGATTTTGAAACCATGATCCAAACATCTCCATTGGATCTTAACAAGATGGCGATGTTATAATGATAGTACATTGTAGTGGGACTCGGACCGTCGGACTCGGTAAGTCATTGTGTGGGCCAGGGCTAAACTGATACTGAATTGCCACACTGAAGCATTTGGGCTTTGGTTGCTTGTAGAAGTGGGCTAAATGGATTAATGGGCTAAGCATGCACGTGCATGCGAGGGTCCTTAGGCGTCTCCTTCTCGTATCGTTTTGGAGCGTAAGCTAGCATGATGTTAAGAAGTATTCTCAGTGATATTGAGATTTTAGGAGTGCTCCATTGCCGGCAACCATTTGATAAAGCGTGCAGCACTCTGACTGCATGCAAGATCAGAAATCAGTTACCACATAGGTAATTAAAACTGGACCTTTTTTACAGAACTTAATTAAGTAAAACGGACGGTCTAGATTTGGCCATGCATTAATCCCCCTAGAGTCCTAGACGGCCATGGACGGGGAGGCGAGAACGGCGGCGGAGGCTGGCGTGGACCTCAGCCAATTGAAGATCGCCCGGTTTGTGGGCAATCCGAAGGGAAACCTCAAGGACTCCGAAGATCAGTTCTGATTTTATCAACAACGTGATCGAATATGATGGTGGTCTCGCTCTTTCGTGATGGCGTCGAAGCGTGCTCACGACTTCATGGCAAATTGGCAATCGGTTTGTTTCGAGTGATCTATTGAACATCGTATGGTAAAATTTTTCTTCCTTCTTTTAATTTGGTTTTTTGATTGTTGAAACATATGTGTGCCAAAAGGTGCCAGCCCCAAGGACTCAACGGTTTAGCATTCAAGATGTTTTCTGTAGCGAACAAAGTGATATATTGCTTCGCACTATTTAATTTGCAGACAAAACGAGTTTCTCGTGCAGATATTTCTTGTTTCTTTCCTTTAGCTTTAGCTCATCATATCGTATGGGATCCAGCACGAAAGAGACCTACCTCTCACACAGTGACGTTGCCAGGATACAGGTGGTACACCCTACTGCGCTGGCTGATGTAGGAACATGCTTCAGATCTACTGAGACCTCCAAATATGTACATACCTCCAAAAAACGATTCTAACTACGTCATGTCCTGCCTTTGAGGTATGTATTACAATCAATAATTACTATAATTTTAATTTAACATTTTAAATTGATTAGAACATTTCTTATTTTACAGTCATGCAGGTTAGACATTTACAAAAGCTCCTCAATAATTACCCCTAAATTAAATTATTAGAATTTTATATAAAAAATATTCTTCAACAGTTCCTCTAAACACATCCTTATTTTTGTTACCTTCCTAAATCCCCCTCAATTGTAGCTAGAAACAGGAAAGTAATACGCCCCCTCCAATCCGGCTCGTCCTGCCTCCCGCGCCAAACGTTTCCGCTAGCGAAAACAAGTCCTCGACTCGGGCGCGCTCGTCGCCATGGCCGCCTCCCGCCACCACCTTGCGCTCGCCGCCCGGGTGCCCCTGCTTGACTCAGGCGCGGTCGCCGATGAGGCCGCCTCCCGCCTCCTCCTTGCGCTCGCCGCCCGGGTGCCCCTGCTTGACTCAGGCGCGGTCGCCGATGAGGCCGCCTCCCGCCTCCTCCTTGCGCTCGACTCAGGTGTGCTCGCTGTCGAGGCCGTCTCTCGTCTCCGCCTCACGCTCGTCGCCCGGGCGCGCTCGCCGCCGAGGCCGCCTCCCGCCTCCGCTTCGCGCTCGACGCCCGGGCGCCACTGCTCGACTCAGGCGTGCTTGCCGCCGAGGCCGCCTCTCGTGTCCGCCACGCACTCGACGCCCGGGCACGCTCGCCGCCGAGGCCGCCTCCGCCTTGCGCTCGACGCCCGGGCATCCCTGCTCGACTCGGGCGCGCTACTGTAGCTCCTGGACCGCTTCCTCGCCAATGAGTGGACTCTGTCCGCACTTTGCCTCGCTGACATGTGGGACACGCTGACATGTGGGACATGACGGAAATAAAGTTGTGGGTTCGTAATCAAAACTAGATCTTGTTGACCTGGCCCAATTCAAATTAATTTTTACTCCACATTTAGGGACCTTGTTGCATGAGGAGAGAAAAATATGGTCTCATTATTTTTAAGACTGCTCCCAAAAAGTGATTTTTGGGGTTTATTTTCTACCGGTAAATATTAATTGTATCGGGATATTTTGAGAAAGAAAGTTAATGGCATAGTTGTTGTTACTTACTTATTTTTATTAACAAAAGGGTAGGATGTTTTGATCGTATGAACCAGACTGATCTGTCTGTTCGTTCCTATTTCATCTGTATGATTTGGAATCGGAGGCAAATTGTTGCAGAGGACAGAGCGCTGCAATTGTTTCCATTGTCCCGTGCTATCAGCCTTGAGAAAAAATTGGGGCGCGGATGGTGTCGTCGCCTTGTGGGATTTGAATCGAGCCCGGAGGTGTCTGCGAACATGTAGAGGGCCTTCACCTATGCAATGGATTTTAGCACCTGGACTCCTTGAGTCGACACTCGACACCGGTGTGAGCGGTAAACTGGACAACAAACGACGGAATCCACCGATGGGCAATACAGGTGACCAATTCAGTGACGGTGCGGATTTAAGAATGTGCGGCGGCGCGAGGCAGAGAGACCCCGTCTCGAGAGAGAGAGAGAGAGAGAGAGAGACCCCCTAGCTTACCTTCGTTTCACTTTCCCCGTCTCGCAAGTCCTAGCCGCCGAATCTCCGCATCCGCGCGCCACCACCGCTGAATCACGTAAGCTTCTCTTCATTCGATTAAGTTAGTTCCTCGTTTAGTTGGATCGATGGTTCGTCAGATTGTCTGTGTAGTTGTTCGAATCTTTTAAAAGAACAGGCCTTTTTTCCTCTAGTACTGAACGATCTATTAGTTTCTCTACACTTCTTTGAGATAATTTTGGCTTTTTGTTGCTTGCATTTTAGATTTGAAAATTGTACGTGTATTAACCGTCAACTCGTGGTCAGCACCCTATCGATCTCTCGCTACGAGGAAATCGACATTCGATTAGGACGTGGTTCGCCCGATTGCTTTTCTAACGGTCGAGTCCTTCTTTATGCGAATTTTAGAATGTTTGATTTTCTTCGACCACTTCGAGATATTTGGCTTTCGGTGATTTATTTGCAACTTAGGTTTCGTTGTTAAAGCGATATATTTTGATGCACAATCTTGAACACTATATATTTTACCATTAGGATACTTATTATTGGCGGATGGTACTATATTTCTTTACAGTTTACTGCCTGCATTCCATCTTCTTTAATTGTGCCCCTTCATTGGAAGATGCGTTCAAGAAAAGGGGTGGTGGTGATCTCACAAGAAGCTCAATTGACAATAAAAGAACTCGCTGTGGTACAGGAGAGACAGCTAAGTCTTTGATTCCAGGTTTGCCGGTTATTCTGTTTTTTTGCATATTGGTTTACCTCTATTTGAGTGCTCCCAGTTATGATGTGCCATATTTGTTTACCTATGGCTTGGATGGGGGCTCTGATCAAGTTGTCTTGGGTGATCTGGGTGAAGAACTTGCTTTAAAGTTGTCCAAAAGTGTTGTCTCACTTGCTTTGTCTGTTGGTAATTACGCACTTGTATTCTTTTCATTTTTAAAAGATGTTCAAACATTGTTAATTCAGGATTATCTATGGCGTGTTGCAGGGCACTTTGCATGCTCTGGTATCGCTATAGAATGCAAGGGATCTGTTACCAGGTTTTTGACAACAGGAAGTTTGGCTAGAGCTCTATATAATGAAGGAAAATACCATTATGATGTAAAGGTTGGTGCATCTAAACATAATTTTGTGCATCTTGGTTGTGTACTGAATATTATTGACCATTATGTGCTGTTTGTTTTGCTTTGTAGATTGAAGTGCGCCATGAAGGAAATGTTGTCACTGGATTTCTGGAAGAGCATGATTTAGATCATGAATATTCTATTGTCAAAATCACGTCCTCCCTTGATGTTAGAGCTGTATTTTTCAATCATGCACTGCAATTTATGCCTTATTGCAAAGTAGTATCTTTGGGTCGTGACATCTCTGGCAAGTTGATGGCTGCAAGTGGGAAGCTTTCTTCCGAATCATCTGACAATAGTGAATATCTGATGTTCTCGTCTTGTAAATTATCTGAGGTGCACTCTAATTACAATTTTAGCTTTCTAATCTATTTCTATTATTGTACGCACTAAATATTGGCTTACTCTTATTTTTTTGCAATTGACTAACTGCACAATTTTTCACCTCATAAAACTTCTAAATTATGCATTGTTGGATTTTTACGGGGCCATACTTTATTGATATTATTAATTTATAAGTATGTTGACAAATTATTAATAAAAATGTGACATTGGATTTCATATTGTTAGATTCGGGAACATACTTAATATTCTTCTAAGTTTGGTTATGCATTATTAACAAAAACTAGTAGCGGTTACAGTTTCACTCGACAAATATCATTGGTAAATGGAAGTTTTATATCATTATTTTGTTCCAGTTTAACCTCTGTAACACTTGTTGCTGTCACACTTTGTGACAGGTTTGGGAAGGGGGGCCACTTTTTGATTTCGCTGGAAACATTGCTGGGATGAATGTTGTTCCAAGTATGGAAAGGTCCTTTTTTGTACCAAAGAGTTTAATCATTGAACAGTTGCAGCATTTCTGGACATCTCAGGAACGGGTTGTATTTCTGCAGCGGGTGAAAATGTTAAAAATGTCAGTATACCTTGAAATATTTGCAATTTGCTTTAAAATTGTCCTTGAAATATTTGCAATTTGCTTTAAAATTGTCCTTGGTTCTCCCACACTTTTATCCCAATTCCCCATCCTTGCATGAGCTTATAAAGTCTTTCTTTATATTGTTGCCTTGTGAGTTTACATAAATCTATAACGTTAACTGATGTCCCTTTTTTAGCTTTGGTATCATCAGTTGTTACTGCTGTTAAAGTTTCTCCTTGATCACTTGATTCTTCAATACCTGTACCAAAGATATTTGGATTGATTCTTTAGTACCTGTACCAAAGTTATGCTTTGGCAATTGGCACCAACTGTGCTATTGCCATGTGTCACAATGGCTCTGTATTACATTAACCATATTTCAGTGTTTCAAATATTGAAGATGTTTTATTTATCTAAACTTTTTATTGATATTAAATGTGTATTAGAAGGGACTATGATTTTCTTGACTGTTAAGCTTTTTCTGTAATAGTCACTCAACAATTTCAGGTGTTTATTTTGTTTCCTATAATTCAACTCATGGTTATGTTTGATATTACTGGTTAGATCCACTTTAGTTTTGAGTTTGTACTTATGTTGATATTCTTACATAGGATTAGAGAAGGACAGACAGACTCCCATCCTGAAGGTGAGTCGTACCTTACCTTTTTTCTTCTTTTAATGAAACTTCTAATTCTTTGGCTATTTATGGGTATTTTACTGTTACCACTAAGATCATCGCATTATTGCACTATTGGCATTATTATTTGTCATAGCAATGGAGCATTGTTGTTGTGTGTAGTAATACAGGACCTGATTTACAGAAATAATTAACTCTATATATTGTTGCATACATGTTTCCCTGGACCCTGCGCAAGTGGGTGCTACGTGCACCGGGCTGCCCTTTATTATTATTATTATTATTGTTGCATACATGTACACATGTAAAATGGTTAAAGCTGCACGCTCCTTTTGAGATAAATCCATCCATGATGGATCTGGAAGCGAGGGTACATAGAGCTTTCTAACAGCATCATATTCTCTAGCTACTTTTCAAATAACAATACTTATTTGTAGTTTTGAGCCCAATTACTTCACTGAGTTACTGCACAAGTTGTCATGATACAATGTTACATGTTGTTTGTTACGTGCATAGTTTTATGTAAATTTTATTTACCATTCTTAGTGTGCTTATCACTTTACCCAGTTCATGGAGATGCTCCCCACAAGGATCTACATGGGGGTCTGGAAGCTTTGGCTAAGAGTGAGTCAGTGCATGGACATTTATTGACCCTTTTTACCACTCTGCTGCACCACTAATAACTTTTATACTATTTATTTATCTTTGAAACCCGGCTGCATTATTTCGCCTCATACTGTTAAAGAAGATCCTTTTGGTGATGTATATCATAGATGTGTGTGGAGGCAACTTGATAAGGTAGTTTTTAGCATGATAAACCAAAGTGTTGTTTCCCTTGCTTCATTCAGAGGTGACTTTACAGCATCATGCATTTTTATATACCATATTTATTTTGGTTATCACTACTATTTACTAATGATGTAAATTATGTTGTTCATTCAGATGATACCATGTTTTGTGCATGTTCAGGATTTGCTATTAACTGGGATGATGAATGCGAATGTAATGATCATCAAACTATTTTAACTTCAGCATGCTTGGTTAGAACTCCTAAGTATCCTTTCGATGATGGAAACAAGATTGCTGATGGTTTGAGGGTTGGTGCTTCAGAAAATTATTTTGTGATTCCTTTATCTTCAAAATAATAGTTTGCTTATGTCTCATTTTATCATTTGCAGATTGAAGTGGTGCTTCCAAACAAGCAACGCAAAGAAGGAACATTAATGCATTACAATTTACTTAACAATGTTGTTTTAGTCAGTGTCAGAAAATCATGTTCTGTATCTCCTGTAATTCTTAAACATGAGAAGGTAGATCAATCCTCTAAGTTAGTCGCTGTAGGGCGTTGCTTCAAATCTGGTGATCTAGTGGCTTCAAGTGGAAAACTTGTTTTCTGGTCGACCCATATGATTACCAACAGTATCCATATGGAACCACATGTGGAATCACTAAGGTATTGCTGTGGTTATTTTTTGGCTATTCACACCACATAAGTGGATGAGTTTTAACTTCTATTTGGCATTACATGATAACTTCTCAACCTAATCTAATTAGGCTGGGATTGGAGGGCCTCTTGTTGATGTCAATGGGCATTATATTGGCTTGAACTTGTCTGATTCTGAACTGGGCACCCCGTTCCTGTTTTCTGATGATATTCTTGATATCCTGGATTGTTTCAAGAAAGGGTATGTCTGACTTTCCCTTTCTTTTAGTTAAGTGTTTGTTATGTAACAACTTGGGCTTGGGTACTTCGACCAAATATTTTGCAATGGCATGAGCTGTGTGATTTATCATGTGTGGTTTCCCACTTTCCTTGTATTGTTGATTATATATATTTCTTTGTTTCAATATAGAAGCGATTATATATGTATATATTGGTACATTGAGGTCATATTCAAAGTAAATATATGCATTATGAATGAATATGGTTCTTTTGGCTCTTGAGATATCTATACCCTTTACTTAAATATTTCTTGCTCTCTTTTAGAAGTATGTATGTTCATATTGTTGTTGTTGTTTTTCTATTGCTCTTTTCCTATATTTCTTATTATGCTGGTGTTGTCCACATTAGATTTGTTTTATTGCTCAGCTCATGTTGATGTTCTTTCCACAGGGTTAGAAAAACTCTCCCAGATGATATACCTAACTCCCAAGCTGAATGTGAGTACACAGCCACTCAGATCACCCGTTGTTTTTTATGCAGTTTGTATTATTTGTGAGGTTCTTACCATTGCCCCGAAGAAGTTTTTACATGTTTGATACTAATAACTTTGTTAAAATAATCGTTGCACACACTTCCACATCAATCCATCCACATGATCTTTAGTTGTTTTGTGCAATAGTTCCTTTCAAAGAATTAGAGATGTTCATGTATATGTTCTAGCACAATCATTTAATATCCTAATGTTACATGCGGACTATCATTCTTAGTATTAACATGTCTCAGTGCTAATCACTTTCATTTGGTTGCAGCAGTACACGGAGATGCTCCCAACAAGGATCCACATGAGAGTCTGGAAGCTTCTGACAGGCAATCTGAGCGTGAGTTGGTTTATACATTTATTTATTTAAGGAAAAGCTTATACATTTATTGACTGCTAATTCTCAATCTTTTGCCTATCCTGCTGACCACTAACAACTGTCATACCATTGATATACTTTGTTAAAATAATTGTTGCACACACATCCACATTGATCCATCCACAGGATCTTGAGTTTTTTTTGCAATAGTTCCTTTCTAAGAATTAGATGTTCATGTATATCTCTAGCACAATCATATCCTAATGTTACATGCGGGCCATCATTCTACCTATCTTAGTGCTTATCATTTTCACCTGGTTGCAGCAGCACATGGAGATGCTCCCAACAAGGATCGACATGAGATGGAAGCTTGTGGTAGGCAATCTGAGCGTGAGTTGGCTTATACATTTATTGACTGCTAAGTCTCATCTTTATCCTATCCTGTTGTACCACTAACAACTGTCATACCATGCATATTCAACCAGGTGCCATTGATTTCATTTACACTTTCACAGAGCGCATGAGTTTGTTCGATACTCTCACAAGGCCCTTTGGTGATGCATATCGTAGATGTGCGTGGAGGCAACTTGATAAAGGAGTTTATAAAAGGATAAAGCAAAATGTTGTCTCCCTTGCTTCATACAAAGGTGATTTTACAGTGTTGTGCATTTTACTGCATATTTGTCTTTGGTCATAACCAGTTAATGATCTGAATTACGGTGCCAGGAGATACAAGTTTTTTTGCATGCTCAGGATGTGTTATTGACTGGGATGATGGATATGGAGATAATGAACGTCAGATCATTCTGACTTCAGCATCCTTGGTTAGAAATCCTGAATATCCTTTCGATGATGGAAACAAGATTGTTGATGGCTTGAGGGTTGGTACTAGTATTGTTTTGTTATCCTTTCTGTTCGAAGATACTAACTCAAGTCTATGTCATTTGCAGATTGAAGTGTTGCTTCCAAATAAACAACACAGAGAAGGGACACTGATACGATATAATTTACATTATAATGTTGCTCTAGTCAGTGTCAAGGAGTTATTTTCTGTCTCTCCTTCAGTTCTTTTGTGTAAACGAGAAATGCATAGGAAAGTGAAACTCTCCTCTAAGTTAATAGCTGTAGGGCGTTGCTTCAAATCAGGTGATTTAATGGCTTCAAGTGGGAAACGAGTTAACTGGTCTGGCCCCTTTGATTGCAAGAAGCTTGGATACTCTTCATGTAGAGTCAGCAAGGTATTTGTGTTGACCTCTTTTCTGCCTACTTTTGCACAATTGAAGTGAATAGTTCAGTCATAGGTTAACTTATTTCGGCATTGCAAATGATACTTCTTGATGTAACTGTGTTAGGCTGGTATTGGAGGCCCCCTTCTTGATGTTCACGGGAATTATATGGGCATGAACTTCTATGATCCCAGAATAGGTACCCCAGTACTTCTTTGTGATTATATTGTTAAAATCCTGGATTTTTTTAGGAAATGGTAAGTCAATATATTACTTTCTGTTTTATTAGGCGCTTCCCATTCACAACTCAACTTGTGTGTTTTTTGTGCACAATGTTTCTATTACATATGTTCTTTTGTGGTTGTTAGGCCTGGTGCTGAAGCTGACAATTTCCGTATTGCTGGAGATGACAGTGTTCCCCTGAACAGGCATGCTGAGTTTTTCCTTTTCATTACAATTGCAATGTCTTGTATGAACTTGCTATCACATTATGTTTTTGGACAATGCCAGGTGGCCGGCAACGGGTGATTTCTGTTTTGGTAGTGACTATGAACGTCAAATAGACAGACACGACGAATTTAAGTACCGTGGTGGAAAGGTTTGGGTTTGCAAGAAGTCAATTTTCTGTTAAATTGAGGATCCATGTTTGATAGACTTATTTGGAGTTGGCTTATCTAGGAGTTATAGTTTCAACAAGAATATTTTTATGTAAGATAAAAACAATATTGCTTCTTGTTATTCCTGGCAAATTGATGTATTCTGCAGCAAGGAGTGAAAGTGAGTGTTTAATTTTGGGCAGAAAAAGTAAATTATGTGGTTCTTTGGTTTCTAAACTATACATCTTATCTACGTGGTTTCTCGAAGAAGAAATTCTGATGTGCGTGGGCGATCTCCTGGAGCGCTGCAACTGGAATCTAAGGCCGTAGTTCAGCTTTAGAACCTATTCGATGTGCCGTGTATTCTATGATCTGAATGCACATGAACAGGAAAAACTGGGGTTGTTTTGCTACTTATTTGAAATTCGGATTGCGTAGAGGGGCCTCGTCTTTTTTCAGTATGTAAAAGGTGGGTCCTGTGCTGTCTTAATGAGCCTACTATCAGGAATATTTTATATTAACAACTGTTTTTTAAACTATTTATTATAATTTGTAGAACTATATTTGCAAAACAAGGGCCTTTCGTCCAATAACTGAGTGATGGGACCCACTTGACAGGCGTGTCTCCCAAACACTGGGCGACAGGGCCTGGATGCTTTCGTTTTTTTTTTCGGTCTTAACAGTTAAGTCACCCAAAGTATCAATTAAGAATACTTTTTATTTTAAAAAATTCATAAACTTTTTATGCATAGTGTCTGGTGTTAATATTAGGGATACGTAAGATAACAGGATTAGTAACATGGCAGGAGGCGACACAGAATAATAACAATGGTAACTCCAGGGAGAGATGGTACAAACAAAATGAGAACAACAGTATCTTTGATAGTATTAAAACACTACGGCCTATTTAATAAATTCAATTACAAGTCCGTCATTTTAATTGTTCCACCAATACCTCAATAAAATTATTATTACTTCAAATTACTAATGGTATAAGTAATGAGAGGACAATTAATCTAGACCGTTGGATTCTAATTACCATCAGTAATTACTACTTTAAATTACTGGTGATAATATGTACCATAAAACTCCTCTAGAAAAAAGGGGCTATTGATTATCAGGCCGCTTTCAACGTATGTAACACATACTCCAAAACTTTAATAAGATAGTGACATGAGCCTAATACTGATGACCTGGTTATAGAGTATTGCATTGTTATAGTCAACCATAAATGAGTAGGCTACTAACCTTGTTATATAACCAGCAGCTGGCCAAATTACTAACCTTGTTCTTAAGAAGTATTCCTAGTGATATTGAAATTTTAGGAGGGTCCATCGGCTGCAACTACTTGATTAAGCGTGCAGTACTCCATTGCATTGCAAATGTGGTCAAAATTGTAACTTTCATAGTAATCAACTTCCTCAAACAAAAAAAGGAAAAATATTATGCACCTACAACTTTTTTTTTTGAAGAAAACATTATGTTTCTGGCAGCTCAAGCCTGAGAAGATCCAAAACATCAGTCCACTTGCATTTTGCAAACGTTTCCGTGCCACACGGCGATCATTTCCAAAACAAACAGCACTGGCTGAAACCAGAAATCTCAAAGAAGCACCCACTTCCTGAACGGAGCACACACGTAGTCACGTACTGTACTGTACCAACAAGCAAACGCAACAAACGACGTTTCAGTTCACTTTCAGTCAGACGTGCAAGTGCAATAACGCACCGAAAGTTGAGAGAGGGAAAGCCGTTTGTTACGTCAATGCTTGAACCCAACTCGATTTTTTTTTCTCGCTTTCAACGAAAATTCCTAAATCCCACCACTATGTGGCGCATTAGATCAAGTTGAAGAAACAAGCAATGTCACGAGAAGGTCATGAGCTGACAACCCACCCAGTACTTTGCACCACTACGTCCTCCCTTAACCTCCCACTCCCACAAGCAGATTGCCCGTTGTTCCTAGGAATTCTGACGAGATTAGGCTAATCAAATGATTTTGTCTAGGTGCCAGTTACATCCCAATGTATACACCCCCTAATGTGATGTGCGATCTCAAACCCGATCTAGTACACCCATTCTAGGGGGTTATAAGAGAAATCGTTTTGAATCGAATCAGGTCAGTATATGGTTAGTAGTAACAAGCTATCTCGTGCTTAAATACGAGCGAGCGCGACGGCCCGATTGCGCCGCTTGACCCCCCCCCCCCCTCCCCCCCAAAAAAATAGAGAAAATTCTTTAGTGGCCATCAATTTTTTTTGCGTTTCCTTATTGACCATAAAAGAATTTCAACTTCTCTAGTGGCCATCGAGTTAAATATTTTTGTCTTATTGACTATAATAGTGTTAAAGTTAAAAAAGAAAAGTATTTTTTTACCCTTTGTAGCATCTTTGGGACCAATGGTTCTTATTAACCATGAAATCAGAAAAAAAATACTAGTTAATATCTAATTTCTAAATCTGAACATCATGAGTATGTATTTTTTGAATTTTTAACAGCCATAATATGTATTTTTTTATTAGTAAAAATAATATATTTGCTAAATAAAACTTAAAAGTGCATACTCATGTTTTGTTCATATTAACAAACTATATTAACAAAATTATGTGATTAATACAGAAGATTTGCACAAAATTGTTGTTAGGGGCAAAAGTGTCTTTTCTTTTTCAACTTTAACACTAGGATGTTCAATAAGGCAAAAAATTTCAATCCAATGGCCACTAGGGAACTTTAAAAATTTTCATGGCCAGTAAGGAATCAAAATAATTTCTGATGGCCACAAAGGAATTTCCCCAAAAAAATACCAATTCGCTTTTCCTGCCTCTGAACTCTAACTGTGAAGTCTGATCTGTTATTTATTTCCGGGCTGTGATAAGCAACATTTTTTTAGCTTTTATCAGCTTATGGTGCTATAGCTACAAAGAAAACACTGTATCAATGAACATAAGGTGCACTACCAAAAGCTGTGTCAAACGAATCCTAAATGTGCTAAGCTGTTGAGTACTAATTCACTTCTACGAATTGATCAACTTGTGCTACGATTATAGTACTACTACTAGTGAGTTTTATATATCACAGTTCTATCTAACACTAAATTACTAGATCATATTTTGATTTATGCGTGCCTTTATCGATTTTATTTTATTAGGATTCACTTCACACTCGAATTGATAAAAGCATTGTCAGAGTTGCTGTTATTGAGACAAGGCTGAATCCAAGTACACTGAAGAAACAAGAGGTGTGGGATTACAGGGATGGTATTATTATGGCTATCAAGCAAGGATATAGTTACATTATATCAATGATCATGAACTTTTTGGATCAAGGAAAAGAGTTAAAGTAACATTTCAAGGGAATGTGATTGTCTGTATCACACTCATATGAAAATGATAATGACATTGTGCTACTTGAATGTGATCATACAGATCCAAATGTTACTATGGGTTTAATAGAGAATGAATTACATAAGTTCATGTTCACTTCATCTGTATTCTATATGTTTTTGCGTTCGTTTCTTGGGGTCTAAATTGCAGTATTGTCATATAAATCTTTTCGAACGCTAAATATAATGATTAAATATAAATTAAATATAAAACTAATTACATAGTTGGATGTTAATTTATGAGATAAATCTATTAAGTTTAACTAAGTCATCATTAGAAGATATTTACTATAGCATCACATTATCTAATCATGACCTAATTAGTCTTAATAGATTCATCTTGCCATTTAGTGTGTGGGTTATGGATCAAGTTTTGTCATTAATCTATATTTTGTACTTCTAATTAATATCTTAATATTCGATAGGACTGGTATAAAATTAAAGGGCTGGAAACGAACACATCCATAATGTTGTTGATGTCTTTTTATGTTTAAAGCTAGATCCATTAACGCTGAAAGCTTTAACTGTACATGCCCGACACATGTCATTTCAAAGTATGGTTGTGCAGTGAGAAATGGAAAAGTTTGTGGGAATAGATATAAATATATAAATGAGGCTAATTGTTAAAAAGTAATTGATTTTTTGGTCATATTAACCTTCTCTAAAAATTAGGAAAAAAATATCCCAAATTCATTGTATGATGAGTACTATCAAAATAAATTTTTATTAGGGTTACATTTCATTCAAAAATTTAAGTAGTTTCAAATTAATTCAAATTTAGTTTCAATTTAAAATACAAATAACTCTGTTTTTATTATTATTCATTCTAACACAATTAATTCATGGTTTTGGTAGGTGTGCTATACTGTCTTAGGAAGAGTTATAGTTTAAAATATGGTCATTTATATTTTAAATTCAAATTTAAATTTAAATTGAAGTCAAGCAACTAGAAAATTTTGTACAGAAACTAACCTAAATAAAAAAATTATTTTGATAGTGCTCTTCATAAAATGAAGTTATGTGATTTTTGTTTTGCGTTTGGTTGAGCGTTAAAGTTGGATTGGATCATCCCATCTATATTTTCTCGGACGGGACTATCCAACTTAGTGTTTGTTTGATTGGATAAGGCAATTCAAGTTTTTTGTTTGGTTGGAGTGATAAGAGAGGTTGGATGAGAATAATTAGCTTAATTATATATCTTAGTTGCCAATAATAACAATAAAATACATACTAATTAACCTATTTTAATATTTGTAAATGGTAATCTTGATATGACAATGCTTAATTAATAATAAATATGCTAATTACCAACAATCAGATTCTAATTCATGTACTTTTGCATATTAATTAACATATGAGTATTTATTAACCATAATCTTATAATATAATATATTAATTAATATCATAATATGCTAATAATCTTTAATTATTCACTAATGATCATACTTAAATAAGTTGGACAGTGCTGTCCGGCCAATTTTCATGAACAAACTCATCCAACATCTATGAAGAATATTCCCTGCTCCTGTCCATCTTATCCAGACTGACAGTGAAACAAACACTGGATTGGATGGATCTGTCCAAGTCAATCCAAGCCAATTCAATAAAACAAACATACCTTTTTAGAGAAGGCTAAGATGGACAAAAAATTCCATTAGTTCTTACCAAGTAGACTCATTTATGGATTTTTAATTTAAAACTACCAAAACTTTTGACACTTTTCTAAGTTCAAATGGATGCATAAATTTTTATTCTATATGCATAAAACATTTTATAAGATTTTCAAAGTAAAAAGTTTTTTAAATTTGCACTTTGTGAGGCTTAAGTGTTATGATCGAAAAAATAAAAAAAATCAAATGGTTTCAGACCTTGTCGCCCAGTGGGTAGGCGACACGGTTGTCAAGTGGGTCGAGTCGCCCGGCCAGTGGGCGACAAGCCTTGTTGCTTGCCAAAGAGCGACAGTTGTGTTAATTTTCTAAAATTTTAAATCGTATGGTTAGTAATATTAAATTATTTAAAAATTAGTTATTAATAAAAAAATTCATAACTATATGTTGTTGGGTCCGTCAAAACAGGTAGAGATAGTATTGTCTAAATGGGCTATGAGCCTACGAGTCGGTCCATCTCCAACAAAAGAGGCAAATAAACATGCATTTTGCAATGTGAGAAAAGAGAAAAGCTAAAAATAAATTAACTCTCTCCTTTATTGCATTTGGTGAGCACGGGACATGCATTTGCCTCTCTACTATTAGAGATAACAATATTTGCCTCTTCAAATGTGCATTGTACACAAGAGGCAAAACAATAGTTGTCTCTTCAAATTACAATACGTTGTTAGAGTCAGTTTTAGGCGCGTGAGCATGAACAGCCCGTTGATACAAGAGCACGTGGGCCTAGGCGCCTAGCGACGGGAGTCGGGACACACGTACTGTAGTACTGTACCAACAAGCAAACGAAACAAACGACGTTTCAGTTCACTTCCAGTCAGACGTGCAAGTGCAATAACGCACCGAAAGTTGAGAGAGGGAAAGCCGTTTGTTACGTCAGTGCTTGAACCCAACTGGATTTTTTTTTCGCTTTCAATGAAAATTCGTAAGTCCCACCACTATGTGTGGCGCATCGGATCAAGTTGAAGAAACAAGCAATGTCACGAGAAGGTCATGAGCTGACAACCCACCCAGTACTTTGCACCACTACGCCGGGTAACCTCCTCCCGTAACCCCCCACTCCCACAAGCAGATTGCCCGTTGTTCCTAGGAATTCTGACGAGATTAGGCTAATCAAATGATTTCGTCTAGGTGCGAATTACATCCCAATGTATACACCCCCTGATGTGCTGTGCGATCTCAAACCCGATCTAGTACAACCATTATAGGGGTTTATAGGTTTTGAATCGAATCAGGTGCAGTACTATATGGTTAGTAGTAACAAGCTGTCTCGTGCTTAAATACGAGCGAGCGCGACCGTCCGATTGCGCTGCTTGACCGCCCAAAAAAAAAAAATAACGTTTTTGGGCGAGCTCGGCGGGGTCATCAACGCGATCAAGGCGGTGGAGATGTTCCAGAGACTCGCCGTGAAGAAAGGCGCCGTCGTGAGAGACAAGACGGAGGTCGTCGATGTCACCAAGCAAGGTCGGTACTGTTCGTTCCCTCTCCATTATTGGCTCCGGCATCAACATTTAATCAAGTTCATTTTGATTTGATCTATGTAAAAAAAATCATATTATTGAGTTTTGATTTTTCTTGTTGATGCTTGTTCCCAGGAGACGATGGGTCAATTCTTGTGAAGGCATCGAACGGGGAGGAATTCCGCGGCGCCAAGTGCGTGGTGACGGTGGGCGCATGGACGAGCAAGCTGGTGAAGTCGGTGACCGGGACGGACCTCCCCGTGCTGCCGGCCCACGTCGAGACCGCCGGCGGACCGGTTCGGAGGGTGCCGTGCATGTACTCCATGACGCCCGACGAGGACTTCGTGATCGACTTCCTCGGCGGGGAGTTTGGGAAGGACGTTGTTGTTGGGGCCGGGTTCTCTGGTCACGGGTTTAAATTGGCGCCGGCTGTGGGGAGGATCTTGGCCAAGATGGCCATGGATGGAGAGGCGAGGACGGCGGCGGAGGCTGGCGTGGAGCTCGGGTTCTTCAGGATTGGTAGGTTTGTGGACAATCCCAAGGGAAACCTCAAAGATTCAGCTGCAGACGAGGCGTGATCGGCACCGCCAGTCAGCTCGAATCATGTGGAGATGATGTCTTCTATCTTGAGACTGATCGTCATTTGAGCTCTACCTTTGATAGTGTCGAAGTGTGTTCGTGGGAAATTGGGAATTGTCTTATTTTAAGTAATCGGGTACACCACGCAATTTTCGTTTACGATAATCAGTTCAATCTTGTTCTTGACTTTGGAAGAATAATATAAGGACATCTGCTCTGCTTTTGCGACTGAAGACGGCAAGAGCCTCAAATGTTATTCAGAAACAAGAATTCTCAGTGCATGTGCCTCAGGATTCGTCAATTTGTACTGTAATACATTCATTCTGTATCTAATTCTTTACAACATTGCCCTTCTGATTACCAGCATGGACTCCCACTAAACCGGATATTTCAATTTCCAGCTACTGCTAATACACTATACGAGATGGAACCAAAGCCAATATCCCCTGCTTCCCATACTCTTCTTGGACCTGTTCGACTCGTTCTACTCTGACAATCTATTCGTTTGATCCATGTTAAGGTCTCCCAATTCGTCATGCTGCGCTTCAAGTGCATTCACGGTTCTCCACACGAACCATGGAGGGAACGAGATAAACCGAGCGAGCGCCGTCAGAAAAAGAAGACGGGTAGTAGTAGTAGTAGTAGCAGGCGCAACGGGTGGATGAATCTCGTGTTCCCCGACGAGGCCAACAACCCGGGGTCACGGGACCCTGCGTTGCCGTAGTTGTAGATTGGCGGCAGGAACCCGTACCCACCATTGTTGTAGATGGGTGGCCCGGTGCCATTGCCGGCGCCGCTCTGGCCGTTCATCTGTGCTCCGAGAAACACAGCATCCGACTCCTTTATCCTGCGCGCGGGCAGGCAGAAACGAGATGAACAACAAAGATTGTATCGACCTCCGCGCACAAATGTGGGAGAAATGGCACATGGAGCACACTCTTGGCAACAAGTCGATGAGCGGCGTACGTACCCGGAGGACGGGAGGCAGAAGGCGATGGTGTACTCGTCGGCCTTGCATGTGAATGTGCTGGTTCGGTCGTCGTATGCGTAGCTGTAGGCGCGCGGGCACGCGGTCTTGAAGATGGAGGAGTAGACCGTGGGGTGGCACGCGTCCGGCGTGCCGTACGCGCCGCTGCAGCAGTACATGTCCTTCCCGAACGCCTCGCACGCGCTCCGGCACGCGATGGCGCCGCCGCCGCAGTCCACCTGCAGCTCCTTGGGGCACGCTGCAATGCCCAAAGTCAGGTTAATTAACAAACAAGTCCCATGATTTTTCACGGCGATAAAAAGTACTAGTAAAAATGCAGGAGACAGGGAGCACTTGCATCGGTTGAGGTCGGCCATGCAACCCGTGGTGTTGCAGCTTCCCTGTCGCGACCGCGGGATGGCGACGACGGGCAGGTTGTACCCGTCGACGAGGCTGACGTCGTAAAAGTCCTGGTCGGAGGAGCCCTGCTTGCCCAGCGTGACCTCGAACAGCGTGGCGGGCGGCGTGGCGCCGGCGCCGGCGCACTGCATCCGGCCGCCGCAGTCGCCCGTCTGGCACACGCCCTGCCCGTCCGCGTCGAACACGCACCCGGTCCGCGCCCAGATGCGACCCGACCAACCCGCCGGCGCCGCCAGCCGGACCGTCTGCCCGGGCTCCAGCCGGAACCCAGTCGTCGACAGCTGCGACGTGCCGGACCCGGCCAGCGTGCCCGGCCAGATCGGGTACGAGCAGTAGTTCGATATGGTGAATGTCATGGCCGCTGACGCTTGTTGCAACCATGATGTCGATGATCCTATTGCCAGGACAAGCAGAAATACTAATAGCTTGCAAGCTCTTGGCCTTGGCCCCTCCATGTTAATAATCTGGCAGCAACTGATGCTGATTGGAAGAGAGGGTGAAAGGGGAAGAAGACGTTGAAGGCGTGCTCGACATATATTTGAGGGAAGTTTGTGTTTTCAGAGGGAAGGCAACCTTTCTTGGGGAGCTTGATTTCGCATGTTGCATGGGTAGGGTCGCCTGGGAACGAAGAAATACTTTTCCAGGTGATGTAACCTTATGATGTTGATATGAGCTGGTAGTCCCATTGTGCGAAATGCTTGTGGTACTGTATATGCCTTAACTCCAGCTCAAATATACCTTGTTTTGTCGGTCTTAACTCTTAATCATGCGATGTCTGAATATTACTGAATACTGAACTTCGGTCTCTAACTTGGACACGATGTAATGTCTGTAGTCTGTACTACAGCTGGACAGGCAGAAAAAGCGTCCTTGGTTGTAATTCGGTGCAGAAACAATATCCTGCCATGAACCGTGTTAGCGTCTGTAGCCTGTACTATAGCTGGACGGGCGAAATTCGGTGCAGAAGAAACAATATCCTGCCATGAACCGTGTTAGCATCAAGGGACTCTGAATTTCCTGCCCTGTTAATGCAATTCAAATGGACTCAATTGTATGCAACTAGTATATCTCAGTGAAGAAATTCGGCCATCTTGTGTTCTTTCACTTACGCTGAACTACTATACATCTGTAACAATTCAGTGCCCTTATTCTAACCAAAACACCTCACCATTTCGTATCAGGCACTTCTGCGTTTCATCAGGCATGCTCAATACCATTAATTGAATCCAAGTACAGGCTTTTATATGTTATATCTTCCATATACGTGCTGGACCTTTTACTCAATTCTAACATCCAATTTCGAAAGATGTTTCACGGGAGCCAAACATGCATGGCTTGAGTCAGCAAGTACCACAAGTTAGGAATCCTACAGGAATGCATCAGTATGAACAAAAGGGCACAAGAATCTGCACAATGCATCTTCAGCTTCTCATAAATGCAACATGCAACATATCAACTCTACAATCAGGTCAGGCGAGACATCAGTCAGATTAGATCACAGAAAATAAATCATACAAAGAACAAACTTGTGTTGGCTATGCATACTCTGCAAGACTGCTACTGTATACAGGAATAACATATTGCCTACCTTCCAAGTCACTCTTAATTCAAGCATCCAGAAAGCAGTCACACTGAATTCATCAAGGTGCAAGTGCAACTTTGACATGCATATAATATTCACAGGAGAAGCTTATTGGGGTGGGCAAATGCAGATAATACTAGAGGCCACTAACTAATGGTGCAGAACAAGAATACAAACGTCTGATAGAAAAGGAGAGGTCTTTAGGAAGGAAAATAACAGTACTGCGTTTTTTATCAAAGAATTCGTGAAAAGTTACATGACTAAGAGTTTGCCATATTGTACAAGTACTTGTAGTCTTGTCAGGAGGACAACAAACAAATGTTCCCTTGCAGCATCACTACAAATGCTAAATACAAAATTTAGCATCTTTGTACGCTAAAACAGAAGACTTATGCAGCCACCTCATCAGTAGGTTCTTCAGCATCGCCTTCAGGAGCATTGGAGTCATCAACAATTGTGACACCCTCAAGGTCCAAGGGTCGGCCAGTCATTGGATGAATGGGGCGCCTGTCACGAGGACCACCCTTCCGTGCCATAGCTAGCATTGGAGGTGGAGGCAGAAGTCCGGCTCGAAAGAGAATACGTTGCACAGGATCTGAGGGTTGTGCCCCGACTGACAGCCAGTACCTATGACAGTTGTAGGTTGTAACATAGGCATCAGGAAAGAAAAACAACACTCTACACTACTGAAAAAAAAACTTGGCAGAAGAAGAAACCATTTTCAATACGATCATGTTGGTTCTACACATAATAGTAAAATGCAAAAAGGTATTACCTCTCCTACTTATGCTACCAAACACATCATACACACACTGGAAAACTCCAACAAGTGACCTATAACCTTCGACACAATTCTTTTGTAAAGAAAATACATAGGTACAGGGATGCTTGGCAATTGGCATCACAATATCAACTAGAGTGAAGCACCACACAGTGTAAGCACATCATCCCTTTTCCACCTTCCCAACACACTCAGTTCTATGATGTATCACCTCAAGCAAAGCATGAAAATAAAACAGTCAACCAATGAACTTTAAACATGCTTTGTTCAAATTATTTCCCATTCCACAGCAAGAAGAAAGCCGTTTTCAAAAAAAAAAATCGAGCAAAGCATTCAACTGGGAGTGCTGTTGAAAACCAAAAGAACACATTGACAAAGTATACGCTTCACTCAGATCATTTCCCCATTCAGCTTTTAAAAATGTTTGTCCAAATCAGCACCACATTTACAACTGTCCTTCAGAGAGAACAGCTAATATATCAACTCAGTTTCTAGATTAGGTATTTAGGATGATTAAGACCACAGGATGCCAATTTTTTCACGAAGCAGAATATAGAACGCCTTACAGCGGACAACAATACTTACTTGACCCGATCGAATTTCAGACCCATCCTCTTGCCACCATCCTGCCCTGCAGACAACATCAAGGTGTGTAAGAAAAATACATTTTATCAGGTATTCTGTCACCAGTCCTAAACGTTTGCCAAATATTTTATCAGGTATTCTGTCACCAGTCCTAAACGTTTGCCAAATGACATTTCCCTACACGTTTTCCCCATCTGAAACAGCGTAAACGAAACCAATCGAAATCGATGAGCCGGCTACCACCACCAGCAGCAGCTTCAAAATCTCAGTGAACCCATCTGAACAACGCAGGCTCTTGAAATGGATGAAAGCAGATCAACCGTACCCCAGTTCGAGAGGAAAGGGATTAACCTGGGAGCGGGTTGAAGTAGCCGAGGACCTCGAGGTGCTTGCCATCGCGCGGAGAGCGACTGTCGGCGGCCATCACCCGGTAGAACGGCCGGTTCCGGCAACCGAACCGCGCCAGCCGGATCCGGACCACCATGGCTGCGTTCTTGATTTCCTCCCTTCGGCGCCCTCTTCCACACCTTCGGCTGCGCCGCCGTCGTCTGGGAGAAAGGGTTTAACGGAGGAGAGATGAGAGCTTAACATGGGCCTTCTGTCGGGCCGGGTTCATCGAGTGTGGGCTCATTAAATGTTGGGCTAAAGGGCACGCCTTCAACTTGTAGAATTGGGCCAAATAACAGACTTGGGCTCAGTTATTTTTTCATTTCTTTGGTAAATTTAAGCTTCATTCACATTGCCAGATAGAGCAATTTTCAGAAAAGGTAAAATTCTCATTCATTCAATATAAACAGCACTGGTTAATCAGCCAAAGACTTCCATAGTTCGTACAACTATTCAGTATCAGTTTAAAGGACACTAGTACTATCACTAAAGGAAATAATACGGCGAAACTGCAACTCGTAGATGCACTCTGGCTTCTGAAACTGGAAGGTGGAGTTAGCAGATAGATGGCTGGTCCAGTAAATAAACATTCTTTTCCTGCCAAAAAGAAAAGAAAAAGTACAGATGCAGTTAAACATTGTCCTAGAATGGGTGCAAAGAGCAGGGAGTGGGGGGAAAGAAAGGAAGAAAAGACCGGGAATCATTGAACAAATAACAGGCTTTCTTGTTTGCACAGGCATTGCTCTCTAACAAACAGCAGCGACATCAGTGTTGCTGTCCGACAACTGTCAATAATTCCTGGTGGTAGGCATGTTTTTCTTACCTACAAACACCTAAAAGTGAAACAACCAGCGAGGACAACCATTTCTTGCTATGATCAACTAATAAGAACATCTGTTAATAAACTAGAAGCTCCTGCCAGTATTAAATTCGAAGAAGTTGTGGACGAGTGCAGAGCTGTTTTCAGTTGAGTTGGTTGATGCACTGTTTAAATGCAGAAAATCCTTCAGATTGAAATGATCCCTGTTAGACGAAATATGGATTTAGTCATCCAAGTAATAATCATTGTAAATTGAACGAGGCAACTTTCGGTCACCTGAGTTTACCTACATATGAGAAAAAAAATCACATTTCTTTTTTCTAAGAAAATATGAACTAGAGGAGGATGTTTTTTTTTTCCTTTGAAATAAAGCTCTAGTTATTTGTTCAATAAACTTTTCGCTAACAATTGTAGTGCTGGATTAAGACTTAAAATTTCAAATGCCTATTAAGTAGATAAATTCCTGCAATTCCAAGTGACCGCCAAAACTATGCAATAATCTCCCTACTCATTCTGATGAAACGGAATAAAATGTGCATGCATTGATGAATTTACAGTAAAGGCCACAGTTATGTATCACAGTCAGGATGAAACAAACTTTAAATATAGCAGAGTAGTAATAAAAAAAAAACATACTGGTATTAAATTCACAGTAGTTACACTATTTGTCAGTTGTGAAAGAAATTACCCGTGTTCCTTGTGAGTACAATTTCTTCTAAAAGCAAAGTGACAGGGAAGAAACAAGGCACACAGCATATGGAATTACAGGTGCAAAGAGAAAGCATAATTCGTCAAAATCTATTTAGGGGAAATTTTTTAATATTCCTCTGTATTGACAACAAAACAAACTTGGTTTCTATATTTCTTAATCAAGGAAGGTACTCCTGTGGGGTGGATTCAACTAGAAGAATGATCTAGGTACTCTGAATACAGGAAATCAGTAATTATATATGTCAGTTAGTTCTGCTGTGAATATATGAATGCATTGCTAACAGATCTTGGCCAAGGAGTAAGGACGTAGACAACAAGCGATTGCGTGCCTAAGTTCCCTACAAACAACTTGATGTGAAGTTGTTTGGACGCTGACGTTGAATGACACTACAAGTTTATCAGCAACACAAATTGATGTGTTTCCATCAATCAGTCAGTGTGGGTAGTTACGGGTCAATCTCTCTCGTATAGCAACAATGCAGGATTGATCTATTCAAGATTAAAGAGCACAACTACGGCCTGTTCCTACTTCGCACCTTTAGCATCCAGTTCATAACGATGTGATCACAAATGTGACACCACATAATTTCATATTGTGAAGTGCTTCACAAGTAAACTTATTTTTTTTTCATCATAGAAAGACCTTACACTAAACATTGGATCTTATCCAACACATCAATGCTGCAAACCAGGGGGCATAGAAAAGACAAGCCCAACCAAAAATACTAACTCGATTTCTTGAATAGATGGTCATTCAAATGTTTCTGAAACATTAATATTACCTGAGTGTGGTTACCGTCAGAAAAATATCAAGATTTCTTTTCAGCTATGTTTTCCCCCATTAAATATATACCCCGAGTACGGCACATTTTAGTCCATGGTTGCCAGTTTACCTTGTTCGTATTACTTCACAAGAGTTTAGTTTTTATTTACCCATGAACATCAAGGAATTTGAATGCACCAGAATAGAAACTTTTTTTTTCTTGAAAACGCAGCAGAGCTGAGCTTCATTATATTAAGAAGAGAACCAAAATAGAAACTAGCCACAAACTACTACTACATGCAAACTTTTAGCAGTGCATAACCTTTTCAAGCAAATGCCTTTCGATTGACATATGAAAGCATTAACATGAAATGGACAATTTAAGCTTTATAAGCCACTGCATCATCAGATTGTGCACGACAAAAGTAACAAACTAGTGTACCTATATTCAAGTTGGCATTAATCAAAGAGCCCAAAATTATAGGTGAACTATTGTGTTGGAAGAAATTTTCTTGCCGGGGAGGTGGTTCTTAAATCCAAGCAAGTTGATTTCCTATTTTGGAGTAGGCATAACACCAGCAATTTATTTAGATTAAATTGCAGCGAAGTAAGATACATACTTGCATGCAGAACTTAGACAAACAAATTCTACTGACCAGCAAGGTCCATATTACTTTTCCCAAAAAAAAAAAGCAAGGTCTGTATCAATAGAACTTAGCAATATTAACAAGCGCATTAAACTGTCAGGGAGTTACTGATTTGACATTAACATTAAATTGATAGTGTAAGAGACAATCTAATTCCAATAAAGAAGTAAAACATTGATATATACGCCACCAGGAAGTGGAGGTTATCACAGGTATGTATCTCTCTTTATAGACTGACTGCTTCCTTCAAATACCCAACTGCAAGTAGTCAAGGAGTAGTGATCAGTGATTATCATGATGATGATCGAGTATATAGACAATTATCACAAGTGTTTAAAGCAAATAATGAATATTAGAGTTAAGTAATCACTATGTTACAACTTCAAATTAGTATTCTTGTTCTGCTTTTAATTTTTTATTGCATTAATACTAAAGCTTTACCTACTGAAAATAGTTCATAAATCTAGTATCTAGTGAGCAACTCAAATGTGAAACTCTAAAAATATTAAATATCTATGGTGTCAAGGTTTCAGTCGGACTGACTGCAATTATACTTCTGTCATGGTGTACTTTAGCTGACTGTAAACCGAACCTACAGATATCTAGAACTTCTTTGATATAGGATATCGAAGGAAGCTGGAACTACATTCCAGTGATATATACTTACTAAGACGCAATAGTTGCACATCTGCAACTATCTTTCACAAATTTAAGACCAAAAGATTAGCTTTCTCGTTGGAAAAGATGGCAGGAGCTCTGTGTCTTCATTCAAGAAGGAATAGTGTAACTGTTACAACAGGCCTAGGTTAAGACACTAAGGTTGAAATAACGCCATTACCAAAAACCATCGCACAAAAGCAACCTGAACCTGAGACTCACAAGTGCACAAAAAAAAAACTACTACAATAAGCAATTACCATAACATCTTCTCACTTGCCATCCACAAATGAGAATTCCCTTAGACACGACAGCATCACGTAGGATTAAGTAAGAGGATTGCACATGAAGTTTACAACTATAATATAGCTCAATGTCCGCGTTCCTCACGTAACTCTACAAAGACTGCTGATAAAGATGGATACGAAAATGTGAACATGATCTTTGAAGCTTGCAGTCTGCTAGCAGTCTTGCAGAAACATATATATTAGATGAGGAAGGTACAAGTTACCTTTCACAAGTCCCTAGCATGTTTTTATCACTAGTAGCAAATAATAGTTCCATTCTATATCCCTGAATCTTCACATTGTTAGTTAAATTTCTTTTCTTGTACTCAACCACCATTAACTTACCACATTCAGGCAAATGGAAAAGCACACTCTTGCACAAAAGAAGTTTCAAATACTCTGGTAATAAATATTTTAAATAAGTTATAACTTATATCCAATCTCAATATCAAAATGCTTATTGCAAGTTCCGCTGGACTCGTTTTAAAGATCTTTGATCAAATTCTGAAAAAAAAAATCATTAATCAATTGTTCTTATCATATCAAAGTTCTTGCCATGTCTGAAGTTTGAACCAGCTCACAGTCATTCCTATCACACAAAGCAGTCAACTAAAATGTAACATCCTGGTTCCCTTTTAGGTATGCAGTTTCAAAGGAAGATATTCATATGTGCAAAGCATTGTAAATCTTGGCTGCAGAAAGATTGATGGCGGCAGAAAGCTGCCGTGTACTTTCTCCTGGTGAAGTGCTTAACAAGTAAGAAAAGGGCGATTCAATGAAACCAATCCTACTAATGTCAAAGGGTTTGGTTTGCCAAATGCGAAGTTTCGCTAACGACAATTTGTTAGTGATAGCATCGTGATCTCAGGATGTCTTTAAGTAGAATTATTCAACCTGATTAACATTTTTGTGTCATAGAATTTTTTTGACCCCGAAGACTTACGCAATTCGAGCAAGATTACTTGGGTATTTGAAGAAGCTGAACCCTACATTGATCTTATCAACAGAACCACAACATGAATCTCTTCCTCACTAACATAATAATGTTCACACGATGTGAAGAATGACATATCTGTGGTCCTACCAAATGCAATAAATTTAAGCGTTTATATAATAATAAATAGAAGTAAAATGCAATCTGGTCACGACGAACTCAAAGGCACCGCAACTTCCCGCCGCCGCAGCTCACCTGCGCGCGCTGCCGTTGCATCATACGGATACCGGATCCTCTTCTGCGCGCGCTCTCACCGGTACGTCTCGCGAACCCCGTCGCCGTCTGGCGACCGGCGAGCGAGCCCGACGAGCAGCCATCGCCCGGGCCATGGAAATGCGTGGTGCGGTTTGGTCTGTGGGAGCGCAGGGGTCGGCCAGCGTCAGGGGCGTGGGCAAACTGGTCCGGTCGCACCAAGTTTGGCTGCGGCCCAGGTATCGAGTCCATGACCGTGGTTACAGGCAGGGGCTGGGGTGGAGCCGTGGAGGACTCTCTCTGGTAAATCCAAGGAATAATCCCCCAAAATTTCTCAAAAAAAAAGGAAAAACCAAAACATCAGTAAAATGAAAATAATTAATGAATAATCTATTTTTTTCGGCAATTTATATTAAATCAGAGAAATGAACGCATGGCACATCAAGAGTTATTTGAGGTGCATTTGTTTATTTGAATGTGCTTCATTTGTATTTTGCAAAAAAGTTCCCAACCTTTTTCTTGAATCGAAATGTGTATTCTTGAGTGAGAAATTAATAATAGTTTTTGAATCTAATCTTACAGATTCACAACAAGGTGGTGTTGAGCCCTCTGATAAATCAACCTTATTCCTCCCCCCCCCCCCCCCCCCACCCCCCAAAAAAAAAATCAACCTTATTCCTGCATTGCTTTTCCATGGACTCGATTGGCGCTGTGAACTATGAAAGTCTTGTCGATAAAATGAAACCAAACTAAAGCATCAAAATCACTGTGACATATAATGCATATAGTGATCAGTAAAAAGCAATAGCAATTAGGAGTGATAAAATACATCGTTACAAAAACAGCAATTGTTTATGTTATGGTTCATGCAGCTAGCCTAGTAGACCTGGGAGCGAGTGCAAGTTGCTAGTACATGTTGTTAGATCCTACATGACAGTGATGTTGGAGCTCAGGACGGCCCAAGAGAGAAAAACTGAACCCGAAACGAATCCCAAACTTATGGTATTAAGCAAACACCCAAAAAAGAAGAAAAATGTTTATCCACAAGAAAGTTTTTACCGATTCTTGGCGATCACACCTCACACAACAACCGCATCCCGGCCCCTAAGTCACCGCAGCACCGGGCTTTTGAACTGTCAATTCCTGAAACTTTCCTTCCATACCTGCCACTTCAAGATGTTTACAGTGCAAACAGTACATCAATGATTCTGCATAGGCTGACACCTCAACCTCTCCTCTCAAATCAGTTCAAGCATTTCGTTCCGATAATGTTCAGTGTACTTACTGTTAATTGAATAAAGTATGCCACTTCAGCATTTCATGACCCGATTGTTGTTTTGAGACATCGATTCTTGGTACACGAAATTCAGAAACTCCAGATACAACCAAATCAATATCTTTCACTGAAGATTTAGTCAATGTACAGATATTCAGCCCTACTCAACTATCAATGTCTGTACCCTGAATAAAGAATAACGAGAAAGAAATGGCCCTGGTATGACACCAAAAAAAAAAACTGATTAGTGGCAGGAGACAACTAAGAGGAGCAATTTGAGTGGTCAACATGAACAAGAACCCTAGATTTAGGCAAAGTATACTAAAGAAGAACTGTTCTTCAGGCAGGAAATAATTTGAGGCGCTGAAGCATGTGAATGGTGACCAACAGGATCAAGATTTCTGAACAGCTTGTGCTTTTGGCCAACCTGGATGAATTGCTGTCTCTTCCATGCCTATAGTCAAGATTGCATCCTCCTACTGTCGTTGTCTTGATATTCACATGACATGCTTTATACAGACGGCTACAATATAAGCTTGTTCTGCATATGGACAAGATGGCACTCTAAGCTATTAGTAGCTGGCGGGCATCATCTCTAAGCATCATATACCTTTTGCCTTTTGGCCCATCTAGAACACCTGAATTTAACACAAAAGCGAGGGGTTCGTTGTTCAGCTTCTGAATGATTTGCATTCCAAGCAGGCATCTCTCTCCCTCTCTGAATCTCGCCCAAGCTGTTCCGGCCTGCGTACCCATGATTAAGAAAGACCAAAGGAAAATACAGCAGAAGCTACAAATACTAACAATAAAGCAAGGGAATAGTAGTCCTAAGCTTGTAGACCACTGTGAAGTGTTGAACAGTGTCTCTTGCTCTATCGTTTTCTACCGGTTGGTTGGGATTAGCGGGAACCCAGGCCCGGCGCTCCTGACGGACTGCCGGGCACCGGCCGCTCCCTACCCTCCGGGTCAAGAGGAGCGTGGGCCCTGCCGACGTGGCCGCGTCCGAGAGCTAGGGCCCACCCGCACGTGTTCTGTTTACTGACTCGCGTGGCGATTTTCTACGTTCAGTTGTTTGCTATAATCTGCTGCGCTCTTTGCTATTACCTCGTCCGATCGACAGGTGTGTTTATTAATTTGAGTAGCTTGTTTTCTGGTGAATAAAGTGAGCCGAATGGTATTTCCTCAAAAAAAAAATTGAGTTGCTTTTCGAAATTTCTTAAGAACTGATTTCTTGCATCCTCTACCTGGAAAAACTACTTCAGTCCTGTTACCGTCGATCGAAACATAAATATGCATGTATTAACTGCATTTCATTATGAAATCTGTTCAGATAAGTCATGCATTACCCCATTGGTTTTCTTGTGCCCCTGGCGTGCAACGACTGAGACTGAGAGTGACGGTGCAGTGTACTTCCATACTTGTATGGATATAAATATATGTGTGTGTGCTTTATCAATGGGATAATAATACCTAGTTTTACAAGCAAATTGATCAGTCTCTTCACTTACTTTGTATACAAAACCAGATTGCGAGAGGCATATATATAACGCCAAGCACAAAAAAGTAATAAGCATGGCCGTTGCTACCAGAATGTAATGTTATTAATGTTTAAGCTATAGCATTGCATTGAGCTATTGGGGTACAGCTAGATGTTTGTAATAAGCAGCCGAATGACCGATTATCTAATGAAATCGATGATACTAGCTATCAACTCGCAGACGTCGGCCATGAGAGGACAAGCCAGGGCAAAGCGGTACTGACCATATCCGTTGTCACTGTTGCGACGGCGACCCGGCCGGGGGCTCGAAAGATACGGCAGCGCGCGCGTGGAAACAAGGACGCGCGACATGAGACGCGCATCCATCGATCGGGTCTCCCAGCTTGTAGCTCACGACCCCCGGTTGGTACAAGCTTCCCCAGCACATCTTCACGCCCTCGTCTACTCCCTATATCTCAGCCCCTCTCTTGCGTGAGAAACCTCTCCAGATAGATGTTTCACAGCCAAAAGCTTGATCTCGATCAAGATCTAGAGCTGTCGTGCGTAAGAGTGTGTTCTCCTTCTTCCTCGTCGATCGCCGGCGTCCTGAGCATCATTTCGTTCTTGGATCCGTTAGCTGTGGCGTGCACGGTTTGCTAAGTAACCGAGTTTAGCAGGCTAGGGTTAGGGTTTAGCTATTGTGCTGTGCCGAAATTGATCGGCCGATCGATATGAGTATGGAAGGATCAGGCGGAACTGCAGCAGCAGCAGGAGGTGGAGAAGGCTCCAAGAAGGAGGAGAGCTTGCCGCCGGGGTTCAGGTTCCACCCGACGGACGAGGAGCTCATCACGTACTACCTGAAGCATAAGCTCTCGGACAGCAGCTTCACGGCGAGGGCCATCGCCGAAGTCGACCTCAACAAGTGTGAGCCATGGGATCTCCCAGGTAATAACGAAGTGCATATGTACATACATATACCCACATGATGCATGCATACACATGGTAAAAAACTGAACGCTCCATTGATCATGTGAAAGATAATAAGGTCTCAGTTTCGATCGATGGTGATCCATTTGCATTTGCTAGTCATGTAGAGTAGAAAATGTTATTGTTGTCTGCGCAAAAAAAAAATGTTATTGTTGACTTGCTATAGAAGAGAGCTACATCTGTGTGTAGATGTGAAAATGGTTAATTTCCAAGCATCTTATTAGTTACCGCTAGTGGGGAAGTTGTGCCTCATTTTTCATGCGTTTGGTGGGAATTTTCAAAAGTTTAAAACCTGAAACTGCGACGTGTTCATATATAGTCTTGAATTAATGGGGATTGGGGATTTCAAAGGTTTCTTAGCTCTTGTGTTCTCTCTCTCTCTCTCTCTCTCTCTCTCTCTCTCTCTCTGCGCATACAGATATCTTCTCTTCTTCTATATAGTAATTTTTTTAATTACCTTCTGCACAAGAGTTTTGAGTTTTGATTTCGGGATATGAAAAAAAAATTCGTCGGCAGTATGAAAATTCCTTGTAATTATATTGGCACGGTCTTATGTATATGTCTTTAACGCCAAAAGGATGTGCATGCACGTTGATATTCAAAATTTACTCTTCGTTACAACTTTATATGTAACAAGAAATAGCTAGTGGTGAACCAACTTTATATTACAGCAATATGTACTTTTTTTGAACTACGTACAATAGTATATATTTCTGTAGTTGTCCACATGAACATGTTATATATAGTTGCTAATATGTGTTTTCTTAATGAATCTACATCTGTAGTTGCCGACAGCCAGAACATACGTGTGATGAGGTCGTCAAAGTATTTATTATGTCTTCGTTCTGAAAAAAAAAAGGTCAAGATAATTGAGAGAGGAAACACGTTAGAACACCATGATATATGCGACTGTCTGTGACCAGAAATCCCGCATGCACATTTGGACAAAATGAAACCAACCTTCATCAACTACTAATCTGTCCCCATTGTTGTTGTTTATGCAATGTGGAGATACATGCATGAAGAGTTTATACATATAGCGATTAATAATGAAGCACTTACACGGTTTGTATATCGATGCCAGAAAAAGCCAAGCTTGGAGAAAAGGAGTGGTACTTCTTCAGCCTACGGGACCGAAAGTACCCAACAGGCGTGCGAACGAACCGTGCGACTAATGCCGGGTACTGGAAGACAACGGGCAAGGATAAGGAGATCTACACCGGTCAGCTACCGGCCACGCCGGAGCTCGTCGGGATGAAGAAAACCCTGGTGTTCTACAAGGGACGGGCTCCGCGAGGCGAGAAGACCAACTGGGTCATGCACGAGTACCGCGTGCACTCCAAATCAACCTCCAAATCTAACAAGGTATGCTGGCATGTTAATTTCACAGAGAGTTTATTATCATATATATATATATATATATATATAGGCATGCATCTGAATGTCTTCAACCATCACTGTGTGATATAGGATGAGTGGGTGGTGTGCCGTGTCTTCGCCAAGAGCGCCGGCGTGAAGAAGTACCCGTCCAACAACGCGCACTCCCGGTCCCACCACCACCACCACCCGTATACGCTGGACATGGTGCCGCCGCTCCTGCCGACGCTGCTCCAGCACGACCCCTTCGCGCGCCACCACCACCACCACCCGTACATGACCCCGGCCGACCTCGCCGAGCTCGCGCGCTTCGCCCGCGGCACGCCGGGGCTGCACCCGCACATCCAGCCGCACCCGGCGGGCGGCTTCATCAACCCCGCCGTCGCCGCGTCTCCGTTCGCGCTCCCCGGCCTCAACCTCAACCTCGGCGCCTCGCCGGCCACCATGCCGTCGCCGCAGCCCACGCTGCACGCCGCCATGACGTCAATGGCCATGAACCATGCGGCGCCGAGCGGTGCCGGCGGCCAGGTGATGATGGGAAGCGAGCAGCAGCAGATGGCGCCGGGGCTCGGCGGCGTGGTGATGGCGCCCGGAACCGGACCGGACGGGGGCTTCGGCGGGGACGGCGTGCGGTACCAGAACTTGGACGTGGAGCAGCTGGTGGAACGGTACTGGCCTGCTGGTTACCAGGTGTAGCAGGAGCGGTGCGTGTGCTTTGCCTGCTCTGCTGAATGCTGTGCCAAAGCGTCAAGCATGCAATTGCTGGCAGTCGTATAGGAGCATGAGATTGAAGCTATCTCGATTTAGCGCGTCTTTGTTTTGTATCATTAACTCAACTTGTGTCTTATAGTACGTTCCTTGTGTTTCTTGTAGTGTACGTTTACATTTGGTTGTTGTCTGGTTTGTAGAAATTAGAGGATAGATTGCTTCACACCATAATATGTGCACCAAAATGGGGCTTGGTGGGCTCATACATACAACTGATGTAAGGCTCTAGATAACACTACGTGTAAAAGTGCGTGTGATTGATAATGAACAGGCTTTTTTTTTTTTGTCAAAGTCAAACCTAACCTGGGAATTTTGAGCTCTTGTCGCATGATTTATCGTTCCATACATGATCTTCAAGAAACCGACTGGATGCCAGAAGATTCCTCTGACTTGTTATTCGACACAAAGCTTGTTCAGCTTGGTTGGTTTTGATGACTATGCCTACCTGACTTGCGAGGGGAATAACCGAGCAAGGTCAAAACTACTCTGAATTTTGGAAGTCCATGATATAGCATTGTGCAACGACACTCTACACTAAGCTCTTCATGTTGAAAACAAGCGTTTACAGTGGAAGCTACAAGAGATGCACACATAACAAAGCACAAAATTGCATAATAACAAGAACAAATCTACAACAAATGAACAATGAATGAACACCCACTGAATCAAAGTCCTAATAATACCTACTCAAGAGTGCAGATACAAACCACAACTACAACTATGCCCACGCATCGGGTTAACAACATGTTTTTTGTGTGTAGTGACTCGGTAGATACACAGCAACGTGGTGCGCGGTTCCTGTGATGTGTAACTGTGTATGTCACCCATCGAACTCATCAGTGAAAGGTAGTGCATGGTCATGCTTCACGATCTGCATGGTATAAGACCAAATGTTACACCAAAATACTTTGGAACGACAGTTATAGCTAAAACGTCCAGATTACTGACATCAGAATCCATCTCCAAAATTCCATCCATTTTCAGAGTTATCAAATTCATATGTTCAAATAAAGGCTTTACTGCTACTCAAAGAAAAATTTAAGGCTCTTCTAACTGGTTTTCGAGCCAACATAATTTAGCTCTCCTGCTGTATTAATCAAGAAAAATCAAACAAGAAAACTGTTCAATTATCTAGTTTTCAAGCCAACAGAAAAAGAGAATCTTCTGCAAGGAAGGGGCGTACCTTCTGTGACTACAGGGTGGCACACCACAGAAAAACGTGGAGTGTTTATCTATGATCTACTTGTCAGCATGCCGGCGCTTATGTCTTCTATGACCATGGTTGGCATTACTACTCCTTGGGGATTTCTTCTGCTTTTTAGTGCTGTATGCAAAGAAGATGATTGGAATAAAAATAAATCCAATCCTTAAAGCAATGTCAACAAAAAATAGCTGAACAATGAAAGAACAAACACAAACCAGAATGTTTCAACTAGGAGCGTGTACACAACCAAAACAGGCATAACCAGCAAAGCAGAAGCCTGTAGAGAGACAAGACATTAAGACCTTTCATATGTTTATATAAATCAGTAATGAATATGTATTTAACTGATTGTTCAATTGGAACCTACCAGATACCACACCACCTCTTGAGTCGCAAATTCTTTTGTAAATTCATGTTGATGAAGGTAATCCAAGATAGTGGTCTGAGCCTGGAGCAAAAAAAATGGCTGAGACTTGCCTATGGCCGTAAGCCCATGTGCAGATTTGATTATAGTAGTAGTCTAGTAGACATAAACTAAAATAACTTTTATAATATGTATGATCTTAACTAAATCCATTGACATTTCATCCAAACACAGAAAACCCCAACCTCCATGATCTTTAGAAATGTAAACATGAACATTCAAAATCACTATGCCAAATATGTTGTGTTCACAACTTGCATAATGCACCACTCTTGAATGATAGACTGTTACTCTCCTACCCAATACAATGGACGGTGTGTTCGAGGAAGAAAATTCCAAATATATAGACTAGCTGACCATTACAGCAACACAAAGGGTAAGCTTCTCCATCAGTTATAAACAATGAAAGCTACAATGGAACAGTGCTCAGTGCACAAATCTAAGAATTTATGAATTAAGTCAATATAAGAATGTAGGCAACAGGCATAAGACAGATACAAAAAGGCAAATAGTAATGACCAAAGCGAAAAATGCATAGAACAATTGGATAGTTTCAGAGACCCTAAGTCTGGTATACTTACAAAAGATAAAAGTTAAAACGAAATACAAGTACCTGCTGATGGTATATAGTAGCCTTCTGGAGAAACTTTCCATATACATGAACTGCTTTTTTAGTATAAGGCTTCAAGACAGTTCTAATGTTTTCAACATGTGGTTTAGTAGCCATAGCAACTTGATCAATGTAAGGTTTGGATCTCTTCTTGGCTTCCTAAAAAAAAATAGGGCCGATTATAGATCAATCATTTAGCAGGGTTTCTCAAAGAAAACTATATTGCCTATCATATCAACCAACTATTCCACTAAAAAGAGCAAGCCAAGCTGTGTGATCTTGAAAGAAGCAGTTGTTACCTGCAAGTAGGGATCAGCAGCTTCACGTGCATTCACAAGATGTGGTGTAATAAAGTCTTTCGACACTTGATAAACTTCGACTGATTTCGTTGAGGCCATTCGTACATAAGGTTCTGAATTTTTCTTCAAAATGTCCCACTTTTCCTTAGCAACAGGCACCCATTTCTTCAAGAAGAGAAATGCCATGGTCATTGGTAAACAAATGAAGATACCACAAACTTGCATCATGAAGACACCATATGACATGATCAATGCATTCGACAATTTGGCAGAAAAATGTATAGAGTATAATGCATTTTTAAACGTTCAAATACACTTTAAGCTCCCAAAAGATCTTTGTAACAAAGTCATGAACAGAATATATACCAAAACTTGACAAGAAAAGTGCTTGCAGACAAGATGTGTGTTCTATGTTTCAAATGTACAATGTGCTCCTATAAAACCTTATATTACCACAGGTTGAGGAAAAGGTAAGAATACGTACCGTCTTAGCAGTTTCCACATGGGGTTTGGCCCATTTCTTTGCCTCCACTGATATCTCTGATGCCTGCAGTTGTTTAGTTCAGTGTATAAATAATTTAAAATAAGTTATCTATTAAAATTATATTTTACCATGTTCAAATAAAGAAAAATTCAAGAAAGCTACACATCACCTTCTGTAACAGACTGTTGAAAACAGGTTTTCCATGTTCATTCCAGTGATCTGACATCACGTCCTGCATGTGGTAGACATTGAATGTGTGAGAGAAAGTAAAACCAAAGAGGAGACATAGTCTTTACTGTTAGTTAGCTTTACTTACCACTGAACGAGCTGCATGTGTCACTAACCAAGGTGGCAACCATGCTCCATGAACCTGCCAAGAAAAGAGCTATCCGTATGACACCCACCTACTAATCGTGCAAAAATGAGGCAAACTAAGGGTCACAGAATGTTGCAGTGAAGAGAATTATGCTCACTTTCCCAATGAACAACAAGTACCAGAAAACTATCATGTGGCCTCATATCCGAAAAAACTAAGATTCAGTGAAAACATTTTTTAACACAATACAACCCGCTGAGCTAGCAAACTAAGTTGCATTTGAATGTTTTGTTAATAAAGAACTGAAACTGAATGCAGCACAAAGATTGTTAGGTAAACTGATTTAAAGGAATTCCGTAATAATAACCTGACAAACACTGATAAGCAGTGGAAGCAAGGGAACACATGCTTACCTCTCTCAGCTGTTTCAATTTTGTTGTTGTTTCCATCTGAACCTTTAGCAGCTCCTCCTACAAACATGAGAGACAAAGGTTCAAGATATAACATCACAACTCAGAACACTGTCACAGTGGTCAGATATATCACAAACCTCAGCAGCTTTAAGGGCAAGTTCAGTCTTCTGGATCCTGCGCTTTTGCTCATCGCTTGTTCTTTGTAGCTATTAAGAGTAGTGTATAAGAACAATGAACAGTATTCACCAAAGAAAAGCTATTACGAACAGAGTTGAAACAAGGAAGGTGTTCACCAAATGACAAAAAGGAAAAAGAATAAGAAAAGAGAATAAAACCCCTTTCCTGTCTATCCACTGAAACATTTAGAAATGGTCAAAGAGAAAAGGAAACATATACAGGATAATCTAGCTTGAATTCTAACATAAGCCAGCCTCAATTTTTATGGCGTCACAACTCGAAAGGCTCAATAACACACAATGCTTAGCTCTATTTCAAATAAATAAGACAGTGACATATCATGTGCAAAGCTCTGTCATACCATGCAACCCTGACTACAGTTCAACTGCAAACTTCTGTATCAATCAGCACCATCACATAATTTTGACAGAATTCAACCTTAATTTTCCTGAAGATTGTGATGTAGATTAACATATTTGCTCTTAAACTGAACAGAGAAAATAAATAGAAGTTTTAACAATCTAAAGTTTCTGAAACCAATGTACACAAAAAGTACAGGAGCACAAGCATATCAAAGAAAGCATGCTAGCTGTTTAACCACAAGAGATCCATCATGATTCAGGACCATCAAGTAAAATATAAAAGTCACATAACTGTATCAGGATGTCAAGCAAATGCAAACTTGTTTAATTGTTTTAGTGATTAGTGAAACAGAGCAAAAGAACACTGTAGCAGCAAGCACAACTTGACCACCACTGCTGCATGCTTACCTTTTCCAGCTTTGCATTCAACTCTTGCACCTTCTTCTCTGCATCGCTAGCCCTAGCCTCCAGTGATATCTTTTTGTTATTTTGGTCTTTAATATCCTTCTTGAGCTTTTCAATCTGCAAGAGGGGATGTTAGAAACCACGATATCATACGAAATTAACAGTTTCTGAAATATTTCTGTCATCCCATTACCTGCTTCTCAAGCTCAGCAGCCCGGGCGTTGGCCTTGCTTGCCTGCTCCTCTGCAGCTAAAGATCCCTTTGCCTGTATATGCAGCAGTTAATTGATGCAATTACATTGATAGGGTACATAATCATGCTTCAGCAGTGCTGTTTTTGTTGTTAAACCACCTTGACAGAAGTGATCTCACTCTGAAGAGTGGATATCTTTTGTGTCTCCTCATTGATAACATTTTTCAATGTTTCGATAGCATCATCCTTTGTCTTCAGCTTCAGGGTCTGTTCCGCAATGTGGGACTCTGCATTATGAGAACAATCAGGATCCTTCAAAATTATCCAAAACTTAATCAAGGATGGCAGTTGCAGCATTTTGTAAGGAATACAGATAAGTGTGATTTGCACAAGCTACTAGGCTATTTTATCCAATTTGTTTCGCTCTGAAATCACAGGCAAAAAGGGTCACAAACCAGATTTGTGTCACGAAGCATAGCTGCTCTCTAACTTCTTAGGTGAATGTATGAAGGGCCGAGAAGGCTTCGACTCGAAATTGCAAACTAGTATTACCACAAATCTGCCCCCTCAGCGAACCATTCGAAATCAGCTCAGTTTTCAACGCAAATCCAGTGAAGCAACCACCGAGCACTGATACGATGTCAAGTAATCCCAAATCTCACACCCACCAAACTCCCCGAATCGAACATTGCCTCTTCCCTCACAACACAGCGAATCGCTACCAAAACCCTAGCGAGTCAACTAAACCCAACTGAACCCAGAGGAAGCAGAGACGGCGGAACGGCACCGAGAGGAACTGGGACCAATGTACACCGGGCACGCACCTAAGGTGGAGATCTTCGCCCTGAGCTGGGCCAGCTCGAACTCCAGGACTGCCGCCTCCTGCGCCCTCGCGTTCGCCGCGACCTCCGCCGCCGCCGGCACCGTGCCCTCGACCGCCGCGTCCTGCGCGGCCGCCGGCCCGGCCGCGGCGAGCGCGACGAGCAGCAGCAGCGCCGCCGACGCGAGGAGCCGCATCGTCACGCGAGAGATTTCAGCAGCGCGCGGGATTCTCGGCTCCGAGGAGGAGGAGTGGGGGGCAGCACCGAGAGAGACAGGGCGGCGTGCTGGTCGCTTACTAGTCAAGCCGGCCTCGCTTCTCGGAGCCTCAGCCACGTCTCGGCCAGCTGTTTTGTAGGGAGGGTTCACGCCAAGAGGGCAGGACGCACGTGAGCGCGGTTGCCGGAACGGGCTTGCTGCCTAGCTGGCCGCGGAGGGGACGACGAGGTGCGCGGCACGTGGTGGTCGTGGCCGTGCACCGCCGTGACGGTGAACCACCGTTCTCAATGGTGTTCCGGCCTTCCGGGTCGCTGAACGGTGGGGCCCAAAGACCGTGTCTCTTTTACTACTAGTACCTCGCCATCTCCGGCGAGCGGGCTGCAGGAGACGGTTGATGTAAGGTCAATAAAGCCCACAACTTAACGGCCCACACGAAGCTTGGGCCGGTGTCCGGACCAACCGCATGGACTGCGACGTGAGTACTGAGGACTGCTCGATTGATGGCGAAGACGGTACGCGCCCCCACAAGAGTACACGAGAACAAGGCAGCGGCAGCCGGCTGGTAAAGCGAGGTGAGCCGTCAATTACTCGCTCTCGCACAGTCGCCCACCTCTTTTCCTCCACCCTCCGCTCCTCCGCCCATTCACCACCGGCGCCATCTCTTCGGGGACCGGTGTGAGGATCCGAGGAGCTGCTCCAGCCTTCCAGGTACTTGCTGGGTTCTTTGCCGCCTGTGGCAGGCTCTGATTTTAATCAGCTGTCTAGATGAAGTGTGGCTGTTTCATCCCCCATGGCTCTGCTCTCCTCGTCCCCAGACCGAACTGGAACTATGAGAAGTGTGGTCGTAGTGGGTTTGCCTCACCGTGCCTTGTGTGGATTTGTGTGATTTCCTAGATAAGCGCTTCTTGCAGTTCTGCCGTTCTGGTTAGTTGGTGAGATAGCTGCTGGTTAGCCCTGCTCGTTCTGTGCAAATTTTGTGTGTTTCAGTTAACATTCCTTTTATCTTGTCATATAATTTTTTTCTTGATTAACATTTTGCTTGTCTGTATTGTTTTATTGGACTCTGATGACTGTCGAGATAGCTTCCTTAGCTAGTTCATGTACTTAATTGGTCTTCGTTTGTTGCTGTCTGTAGGTGTATTACTAGCATGCCCAAAAACATAATTTCCTTCAAAATTGATAATTTTCAAATTTGTATTGCTTGAGAGAAGATTGCTTAGATTCTGGATTTTACATTTGGTTGATTGGTGTGACACTATTTCTGGACTGTAGTGTGCACTCTTGCTGCTACGACAAGAAGTTATCAGTACTGTAGTTGCAAAGGGGAAAACGGCCGTGCTTCTAGGCTAGTCAGACAGAGTTGGCAAACAAATTGGCACACGTGATCATTACAACTTTACTGTGCTTATGCTCCACATTTGATTGATTGGTTTAACACTGTTTCAAGAGCACACTGTGCATGTATTGTATTATATTATTTGGCTAATTGAGCTTCATAGGACGACCATAGAGTTATTCCATTGCAAGGGAGCAATGGTTTCTTGCTGAGTTGAACATACCGCTTGGTGAATAAATTATTACATACGGTCTCTTACAGTCCACTTTGCTTTAGGTTACTCATACGAGGAAAGTAAGAGTAAGACCACATTTTTCTTTGAGATGACAGTGGTCAAGTGCATTTCTGATTGTATGTAATGCATTTAGCCTGTAGGAGACACACTTTTCCGAGGTCCCTTCTGCAAATAAGATGCATATGACTTATTGTTCATTTATCTGCCACTGAGTGAAACATATCATTTCCTGATGAGATACTAGTAGTTAGTTTATTTTGCATACTCATTTTACAGACAATTTAGTATTAATGTCAAGTAAAATTTAATGATTTGTAAAGCTGTTGCTTTTTAATGTGTTGGTGCTGAAGAAAACATGAAAGAATGTAAGCTTATGCTTTATCTTCTATTTGCAGTCTAGCCTTATGACAGACAGAGGTGATGGACCAATTGATAGGCTCCCAGAACATCTTCTTATAGAGATATTCATTCGACTACCAGTCAGCGAATGGGTTCAAATAGGATGTGTTAACAAGCATTGGGCAAGTATATTTCAAGGAGAATGCTTGTGGCTGACAGCTATCACAAAGAACTGGCCATCAGCTGGTCTCCGGAAGCGCTGGCCTGGGCCAATTCCTAGAGGTTCTGCTAAGAGGTGAGTTCTGTATTCTGGAGTTGTTCTGTTATCTCCATCATGTATTCATACGTCAGCATTGCAAATTTCCATGTTCTGCAAAATTCTAGTTTTTCTGCTTCTGCTTTATTCTGTAACTTCCACGTCATTACCAACTTAAGAAATCGGGCACATGTGAAATAGATAAAGTATCTTTTATCACATGGTATGCACATATCCATTGCGTGTTGGACTCATGTATTTTATGTACTACATTCCTGTTGAATTTACTTCATTTAATTTCATTCTGAATTGGAATTCATGTGAGAATCGTTAAGAACGGGCCTTCTTGGACATTGAATATAAGAACTAGCCTCTGCAATACATACTCAGTAGATCATAGTTAGGGAGTTGTTATCCTTTTTTGGATATCATCTAGCCTAGAATTTTGAACATCCAATGATTCTTTTTTGTTGGACTAATACTTTAGGAGATTCCAAGCATTATATGTCAGTGAAAACTTTGTCCAGTCTGGTGGGGAAATTGACGAACTCATTGGTCACACTTACCTCTACTTAAAAGAACAGCTTGAGCGCCCTGCCCTTCCTCCTTCCAGCATTCTTCATGGTACCATTATTGGTGAGGGGTTATGTTCCAAGCTTTTCTAGGAGTAAAGCATTCTTTTTACGAGTTTGTGTTATGGCATACTTTCTATGAATAATGGCCATGAGCAAAATCATGTTCCAGTGAATTTTAATAGAATATATCTGGCATTATAAGAAGCGGTGATATAAGGGACTGAATATGACTGCTATTTACTCTTAAGGAAATACTTCTGCACTCTAGTAAACAGAAAGCTAAGTAAATTGTCAAGCAAATGAGGTTTCGCCGAGCTGTGTACAAACCAGCTCATTAGCAACTGCAGGTAGTTGTGAGAATTGTTTGAACATTGTCTAAAACTTTTGTTGAAATTTTAGGCCTGTAGTC
This sequence comes from Eleusine indica, assembly GCA_030378355.1. Lineage (NCBI taxonomy): Eukaryota > Viridiplantae > Streptophyta > Magnoliopsida > Poales > Poaceae > Eleusine > Eleusine indica. The sequence continues at coordinate 55,436,084 of CM059496.1, read as the reverse complement.
CTGTACACTCTGATTTCGTCAAAGATGACTCAGTCGAAAGCTTGCAAACCACTGTGATCTTCTTTTCTTTTCGTTTTGTTTGATACAGTTAGGAGTGTTACCTTCATAACTAATGTTTACTGATACTCATGTTTATGCTCACATTAATTTAACCTTCTTCTATTTTTTTTACCTTCTGTGCAGATCAGTTCATTGCTTGTGGTAAAACAGGAGATAAAGCCCATGAACTTGCTTCGAATATATGGATTGCAGTCATTGACAGCTTGGAAGAAACCCAGCAAACTTTCTTTTTGTTAAAACACCTGGCACAAGAAGGAGAAGTAAGAGCTAATTCCTAATTTTGTATGCACTGTGAATACAACAAAGAAGTATGATTTTGTTGTGTCAGTGCAGTGGACACAATAATTCTACCAATGATGCACTAAAACATCTGTAAATGTACTATGATCTTCTGGCTTCAGAGTATTTGCATTGAATCTTTCATCAATAGTTACTCTGATACGTCGTGATTTTGCTATTGACATCATTGTTGAACTAGTCACCTTGTCCTAACATTATGAAAAAGCAATCGGAGGGAGTAATAAATAAGACAGAGTATTGCTTAAAAGAAATAAGGCAGAGTATAGATAATTATTGTTGACTTGATATACTGGTATGATACTATGAATAGTGTCACTTGCTGAAAAATGGTGTTCTATCCTTCACCTGCAGTTTTTCCTTCCATTTCCATACTCAAGATCATACAATGTACTGTGGAGGGTGTTTGACAAGCTGTTCACCGACTTCCGTGACTGTTTCAGCCAGGCTGATTACCATGATGCGCTGTCAGCTGCCAAGACTAAGTTTCAACCAGTACCCTCGACATGGCTTGGCTATTAGCGCACAACTGTTCTGTTGTTGTGAAATGAGCACATTGGCATAGATATAGTAGTGATAATTCCCAATGGACAAAGTCTGGTACCGAAGAGCGAAGAGCGGTATTTCCATTGGATGATTTGTGTACATATAGCATCTTGACAACTTCAAAACTTGAAATTGTTGTTAGAGTGGAAAGTAAACTGTTGTTTGAATGGAAATATCTGGTTCTTGTAAGTTCTTCAAGCTGCTCTATACAATTCCCTGTTTGCTCTGTTACTCATAGTGGTTTACACATTCAGCAAAACCGAGCTTCAAGGGGAATTGCTAGGTTTGTTTTGAGTCCTTTCTATTTGCTGATATGCATTTATGTGGATCTAATTTATGGTATAAAATAGACAAACTTTTTAAGCGACCATGTTATGTTTCTATGCAGTTTTCTGTTGAATGGTAATCAATGCTGAAGATCGCAAACAAAAATCTTGTGCATTCCAGCACAATTCCCATGCAGTAGTCCATGCTTGTGCGACAGATCATCTCCGAACCACACACGCGCTGCATGAGGACAGTCCATAACGACCTGCTTATCGTGTTGCTGCACCTGTTTGCAAACTATATATGTTTTACAATCATTATGCATCTCAGTGCACCATTGCCCTAACCTGCATCTCCAAACCAAGCTTCAGCGATGGCGAGCTCATCCCTGCTTCTCTTGATGATCTCCATATGCGCGGCAACCACCCATGCCGATCTGATGCTAGAGAGGTTCGAGCAGTGGATGGGCAGGCATGGACGCCTGTACACCGAAGCAGGAGAGAAACAGAGGAGGCTGGAGGTTTACCGGAGGAACGTCGAGCTCATTGAGGCGTTCAACTCCATGAGCTGTGGGTACAAGCTGACCGACAACAAGTTCGCCGATCTGACGAACGAGGAGTTCAGAGCCAAGATGCTGGGCTTCGGACCTCAGAGCCGGACTATGCATACTCCAACGCCAAGCATCATGACTTGTGTTTGTTTTCTTTTCCTCTCAACATCAAGCATTCAGCAATCATGAACTGTGGAGACTGAAAGTTTTCTGATGTTATCTTCTTTTCCATGAAATTGTTCTTGATGATTTATATATGCTGCCGCAGGTTGATAGTGAATTGTTTGAAGATTATTCTGATCTGCCGACAAGCGTGGATTGGCGGGAGAAGGGAGCAGTGGCGCCAGTGAAGAACCAGGGGACCTGTGGTCTGTGCTAGCATCCCGTTCAGCAATTGATCAGTGTAAATTTATCTGTAGAGCCTCTTGATGAAATCTTGCGTTCTGCAGGTTCTTGCTGGGCGTTCTCTGCCGTAGCGGCCATTGAAGGCATCAACCAAATCAAGAACGGGAAGCTGGTGTCCCTCTCGGAGCAGGAACTCGTCGACTGCGACGCCAAGGCCGTCGGCTGCGCCGGCGGGTACATGAGCTGGGCGTTCGAGTTCGTGATGCAGAACCACGGCCTCACAACGGAATCCAACTACCCTTACAAAGGTACGTGCTCCTTCCATTTGACGGCTCCAACTCCAAGAGAGATCAAAGGATCTCCATACTCCATTGCTTGATTATGTTGGGTTCGCACGTACGCGACGCGCGCAGGGACGAACGACGACTGCCAGAAGCCGAAGCTGAAGGAGAGCGCGGTGACCATCGCCGCGTACCGGAACGTAACGCCCAACAGCGAGCCGGACCTGCTGCGCGCCGCCGCGGCGCAGCCGGTGTCCGTGGCCATCGATGGCGGCAGCTTCATGTTCCAGCTCTATGGCAGCGGCGTGTACACGGGGCCCTGCACCGCCGACGTGAACCACGGCGTCACCGTGGTCGGGTACGGCGAGACACAGGGGGACGCGGACGGCGACGGCGACGGCGCTGCCGAGCCGGGGCAGAAGTACTGGATCGTCAAGAACTCGTGGGGCCCGGAGTGGGGCCAAGACGGCTACGTCCTCATGCAGCGCGACTCCAGCGTGGCGTCCGGCATCTGCGGCATCGCACTGCTCCCGAGCTACCCGGTCATGTGAGCTGTTGTTGCTTGTTGCTGGAGTGAACTGGGGTAGTTTACGCGGTGATGTAATTACGTATGCGACATAGGCGAACAAGTGTAACAACAAACTCAAATGTACAACAGAATTTGATTAGTGTTTGCACAAAAATTCGATGGGATACTTGACATAGTGTGTCTTCGAAACTTCAAAAGACTCCAACCATGTTCATGTGACCTTAAACAACAAAAATCAAACCGAAAACTTGACATTCAACCAGCAGGCTAAATCATAACAGGAATACCGAAACGCAGCTCATACATTATGGAGAGAAGAAGACGTGTTATAAGATTACATCATTCTACTGAAGCATCAAGATACCAGAGTACTTCTGAACCTCTTCTGAAGGCAACATCTTAGGGCCAGTCATGATAATAAATAATACAGTTAGAAATGTGTAAAGTTTCTGGTGAACCAACAGGCTACAACAAAAATTGCAGGATGCAGGGATGTGTCACCCAAGCCTAGTTGTTCACATCATTTCTTCAACAGCTTCCTCAATGTGTCCTCAGCATGTCTCTCCATCTTCGGTAGAGCCCAGTCATGTTGGATGATATCCAGGCTGTCTTTCTCAGCACCCAAACTCTGGAAATGGCCAATTGAGAAAGGTCAGATCTTTCTACCTAATCAAATCCTTGCAAAGAACCACTGAAACATGCATGCATTTAGGCACTCATGGAATCACAATGAAAGGACCAAGAAGATTGAAGGGAAATTTGTAACATATGTCCACAACTTTGTAAAGGATTTGTAGCATTGTCCTGCAGCTGATAACAGAACCATAGCCACCTAGCATTTGTGTTGTAAGCATTCTTTAACAAAGTAAAAACATCCTAGAGCTGCATCTACTTAAGAAACCAAGTAAGTGGAACAAAATCCATAGACAACTAATTAGCTCTTATCACCAAAACTGTGGCAGATTATAGATCTATTTGATACCATAAAAAAACATCCATAGAAACTCCACCAGGACGTGCTTTTACATAAACAAGATCTATTTTGTCACAAGGTTAAATTAAATGCAGGAGTGACAAAAAAGTGAAAAACTACAAACACCAAGCATTAGATGTGGCCCTCAATGTGTTTATCCGTTTATTATGTATAAAAGTGTGTGCAGTCTGATGTGCCATGCATGTTCATAACTTCATATGCTATTAAGCACCAGAACTCCAATGAAAATTAAGTGTATCATTTACCATTGCCGGGTTTGCTCCAAATCCACCACCCATCTGCATCATCTTTTGCGCATCATCAGTTGCTGCATTTCATAAACAAATAATCAAACTCCCTGATAACAACAACAGGAGAAGGAATAATAGATGCAGCCAGTAAACATTGATATAAAGATTTGAGTTGATGTGGACTAAAGTATGTGTCATACCATTTTCTTCACCAAGGATCAGACTGAAGAGGCCCCTCAAGCCGAATAAATTGAGGAAATACCTGTCAATAACAGCAAAATATTAGAGCACTTTCCTTCTAAAAAATATATTATAGCACTTTAGACTTTTGAATGCTATATATCACCAAGAGAATTCATTGACAAAAAGATATAATAAAATACATACCATGAACGGCTGCTAACATAGCTCACATCGACAGTACTCAGGTCGATCCCATTTTGCAGCATTCCCCTGAATCTTTGAGTCAATGGAAAAGGAATTTTTGCTGAAAAGAGACGAGCAGATATAATGAGCTCACTGCATCTTCTCTGTAGTTCACAAATGTGATAAACACAGCAGAAGTATTGAATATGCATGTTCAGATGTCCTCAACGGTCAACAGTATGATGCTCTCACTAGCCCCTAATTTCATCTGACACTTTTAGTTCTTAATTTTAAAGAACACATTCTCCTTTAGAATTTTCATTGGAATCACAGGCCAATATAGTAGGAGAGCGAATGACTACAAACATTGATATTGCAAGAAAATCTAAACTACTATTTTTTTTTCTAAATGGCAGAACATACTAAAAAGCATTCATAAGATAAGTTTCTTTAACTAGAACAACTAAATACCAGTATTTCACTTCTGTAAGTAACAAAGGTGATCTTACAAGTTCCAACAGTGTTTGTTGAATATGAACATGGAACTGGTAGGTGGCATATGAAAAGATCATGTAACACAACACTATACACACCAAAGCACACATGGACACACCTGCAACAAAACCTGAAAAGAAGAAGTTCACCCACGCAAATGTAAGTGTCTGCAAAAGTACAAGACAGCATGTTAATACAAGGGGTGATACACAAATACAATCATACACCGTGAACATTTGAAGAACACTGAACCTGAGGAACTATCATGGATAGATTCTTCTTCATCATGTCCATGGCCATGTTTGGATCTGAAAACATGGCAGCCTGAGCCTTTTGTGCATCTTCCTTTGGAACATGAAGCAATCCATTTTCCTACAGTGAATTAGAAATTGTCACAACGAGTCCACAATATTCACTCTGGATCATGTACCAATTCACTCTGAAAGTCCGGATCAACAATAGTGAACCGTGAACAGGGCCACCGTGGCAATTCTCAACAACTTTGTATTGCAGTATGACTCTCGTTGCAGTATCTACTGTTTTTGCACTCTCTATACCTACTAATCAGTATATGCTTTACTGGGCTCTAATTCTCATTCAATTGAGCTCAATGAAGTATTCAGATACAACAAGCGTAGTTACCTCGTTGGTGTAATATACTTTGCGCGCCTTAAAGGCCTTAGCCGGGATGTACTGCGAATTGGACCTCAAGTTCCTAGCCCTGATGACCACCTGCCTGCGGAGCAGCAAAACCATCACGTCAGTTCACGGATCAACGGCTGAAGACTAACTACATCAAAAGTCGCGTCCGCTACGCTAGCACACACGAATTACTGAGCAAGCAAGGCCCCAGGCGATAGTTCCTGGATCCAGATCGCTCGACCGGATCAGGAGTACTGGGGAGCAGATCAGGAGGGAATTGAAAGCGGGGAGGGCGAATGGAGCACAAACCCCTCCTTAACGTGCTTGGGGTCGGGCGGGGTGGAAGGCACCGGGGAGCGCATGAGCTTGGAGACGAAGTAGCGGAGCACGCCGATGAGGACCATGACTACGGAGAGCGGGACCAGGACCCAGTCCCGGATCGCCGTGTCCAGAACCAGCTCCTCCGCCATCGCCGCTGGGAGGTGGAGCTCTAGCTGCGCGACCAGCGGCGGCGTAGAGAGGTGCGAGAGCTCGCCGGGTTGGGCGCGGGTGCGGATCGATTGGCTCAGGCGGAGGAAACGACGATCCTCCAAGTCCAGAGAGAGAACCTTTTCCTCTTCGCCGGTTGCTAGTTGGGGTTAATGGGTCGGGTCCGATTAATTGTCGTTTTGCTCTAGTTGTGCAGTTGAAAATAGGCCCACGTTAGCGGGCCACGAGGCAAGCTCAGATGGGCCGATCTGAGGCCCTGTTTGAAATCCCGGACCAGCCCATCTCCTGCAGTCGTGCGCTTCCGTCTTCCTCCTTTCCAATCCAACTCAGGCAATGAATCCAAAACAAATTTATTTGATTTGATGAAACACGGCGATGAATCAATCTGTTCGTTCATCCTCCCACTTGTGTTCCATTCTACCTGGCGGCGGCACGTCGACCCTGATCGCCTCCACATGAGGGGCCACAGGTACTGATCCACCACCATAGAATTGTGAGTTTAGTCAGTTCTTTTGCTGTTGATCTGCCCCAAACTCTAGTGCGGCGTGGGTAAAACAGTTTTTGTTATATGGGATCTGTAAAAATTGATGGCTTATTGATATGTTTTCGATAATATTGGCCATTGGTGGATGGTTTTGCTGTTTCCGTTGCTTGTGTCTTTGTCCACAATTTGTGAATGTTTTGAAGTTTAATACCTCTATAATTCGTCCAAATATACTCTCTCTTTATATTATGTGCTCTGTTTTGTTTGGAAAATAAGAGCTATATAGTTTCCTGCACTAATCTTGGGCACTATATATGTAATTTGTTTTCATCCAAATACATACCGGACACTGAAATTATTGTTTTACAGTTTACTACCTTTGTCTTACCTTCTTTAATTCTGTTTCATCAGCCGTAGAAAGAAGCGGGCAAAGAAAAGGGGTGGTGATGATCTCATAAGAAACTTAAACGACTATAAAAGAACTTGTTTTGGTGCCGGAGAGACAACCAAATCAGTGATTTTAGGTATGCTGATTATTATTTGTTTACTTGCAAGTTTGTTAGGTCTTTGTTTGAGCATTCTTAGTCATGCCCTATCATGTTTCTTTTATTAGGTGGCTTAGATGGGAGCTCTAATCAAAACGTCTGGAGTCGTATGGGTGAAGAACTTGCTTTAAAGTTGTCCAAAAGTGTTGTCTCCCTTGCTTTGTCTGATGGTAATCTCTTGGCACTTTCAGGTATCATAATATGTTTAAACATCTTCAGTCAGGACACATATATTGTGATGTTGTCCAGGACATGCAGTGATATTTTCATGCTCTGGCATTGCTATAGACCGCAAGAGTCATGCCACTAGGTTTCTCACTTCAGGAAGTTTGGTTAGAGCTCTAAATAATCAAGCAAAACACCGTGATAAAGTGAAGGTCGGTGTTGCTAGTCATCATTTTATATGTACTTATTACTAAAAGATATTATTGACCATTGTTTGTTGTTTACTTTGCTTTATATTTATAGATCATAGTGCGTCATGAAGGAGAAGTAGCTGTTGGACTTCTGGAAGAATGTGACTTAGATCATGATTTTTCTATTGTCAAAATCATGTCCCTCCTTGATGTTTATGTTGTCTCTCTCAATCCTGCGCTGCATCATATGCCCTACTGTGAGGTAGTATCTTTGGGGTGTGACGTCGCTGGCAAAACAATGACCACATGTGGGAAGCTGACATGCGATTCAGTCACATCTAAGGATCATGCATATCTTATGTTGTCTTCTTGTAAAATATCCGAGGTGCATTTTAATTATATTTCAGCATTTTTATCTATTTCCGTTACTATATACGTTGAATATCGGCTTGTGCGTAAAACTTGAACACTTATAACTTGTAAATAATCTATTCAATTAGGAGGAATGGATTTGTATCTTTTTGAAATATAAGGATTTGGTATTGTTGGTTCATATATCATCGATATTTGTACAACATATGTCTTCAAAAACACTCTGGCGGATAATGCAAATAAAGGTAGAGGTAGAAATGGGAGTAATCCATTAAGAAATACATGAACGTTTGGAGTATCGTCAAAAATTTAACCGTTGATAGGGGCACATATATTCACATATCAAAATCATGATTGCCAATATGGGATTTATTCCAACAAGTATATTGTCATTATCTTTCCTTTTGGTGTTTCCCATTTTCAAAATGTATTCCTCTCTTTTGATTCTCGTTATGAGTTCTTGTGGGTTTATTCTCTAGCCTCTCTCATAATAGTTTTTGTTGGTGCTAGTAATTTACTAGAGCATCTTTAACATTATTTATTTATTTATTTTGTATGAAACATACTTTAATATTAATAAAATAGTAGACCTGGATGTGGTATTATTGGATCTGTATGAAGCATACTTTAATGTTGTTATATATTTCTAAGTATGATTATGAATTTTTAACAAAATATTAGTTGCTAATTTTTGCTTAACTAACATTGGTAACAATAAGAGTTCCATATCATTTTCTTCTCTTTTTTGTTATGTGATCATACCACTTTCTTTTTGTTCTATATATAATGTAGTCTCTAACCCTTGTTTCTCATCATATTTTGTGCCAGGTTTGGGAAGGGGGACCACTTTTTGATTTTGACGTGGACTTTGCTGGGATGAATGTTGTTCCGAGTATGGAAAGATCCTTTTTCTTACCACAAAATCTAATTAATGAACGGTTGCAGCACTTTCAGACATTTCAAGAACAGATTGTACTTCTGGAATGGGCAAAACATTTAAAAATTGCCAGGTACGTCTTGAATGCTCCTAATTCGCTCTACAATTGTCCCTTTTCTAGCATTATTATCTTTTGTTGCATATGTTTACCCTTAATGATAATTGTATTCTTAAATCTTAAGTAACCCTACTAAAGATTTTGCTCTGGCACCAGTTGTGCTACGATATTATAACAAATAGCTTTTTATTATAATATATTGTCGTTCCATTTCGTAGTGAAGTGATTATATTTAGTTGAACTAATATTTGGGTTACTAAAATAATAAAATATGAGTTACAGATCAAAGGGACTATGGTGTTCATGACTTGAGATTTTATATACAATTCACTGGATAATTTCTTGATCTCTTGAAGTATTTATGCCCCTGCTTATGTGTTTTATTTGTTTCCTACAATTCTACGCATATCGGTGTTTCATATTACTAGTTAGATCCACTTTGGTATTGAGTTTGTATTTATTGTATTGATATTCTTCCACAGGGTTAGAGAAAGTCTTGCACGTAATCCACTTTGTTCCAATCTTGAAGGTAAGTAATGATTTAATACACAACCACTGTGATATGGTAGCATTGTTGCATGACTAGGATTGTTTCCATTCATGGGGATAGAGCTCAATATTTATACCATATCTTATGATTTCTTAAAATATTTTTAGTCCAGAATGTTTCATACATATTCACATGCAAATAGTTCTATACCCATTAAAAAAACTCACATGTAGATCTAGAATAGGAGTGCTCAAACAACAATACTATTCAGTAGCTCTTCTTTAAGGTGCAATAACAATCATGAGTAGTTTTGAGCACAATCACGTTTAATGCATTATTTCACAAGTTGTCATAGTAGTATAATGCTACATGCTTAATTACTATGTGAGAGTTTTATGTGAATTTCACTTTTGATTTTTAGTATTAGCATCTCCTTTGTCTATTACTTTTACCCAATTGTACCAGTTAATGGAGATGCTCCCAACAAGGAGCAATATGACGATCTAGAAGCTCTTGATTATTCTAGGCCGTCTAAGAGTGAGTAAATGCTTGTATATTTCTTTTTATTGAATCATGCCTTTTTAGCGCTCTATGAAACGAACATAAACTATTATTATACCGTTTATCTTCAACTAGGTGGCATGATTTTGATTAATAGTTTTGAAGAACCTTTTGGAGATTTATATTGTAAATGTGTCTGGAGGCAACTGGATAAAGGAGTATATAACATAATAAAGCGAACTGTTGTCTCACTTGCTTCATTCGAAGGTGTCGCCTTTACTACATTGTGCATTGTACTATTCATATTTGTACTTGGCAATCACTACTAATGATCAAAGTTGCATTATCCAGGAGATACAATGTTTTTTGCTTGCTCAGGATTTGTTATTGAGTGGGATGATGAATGTGCGCATAATGGATATCAAACTATTCTTACTTCAGCATGTTTGGTTAGAAACCCTGAATATCCTTTCAATGATAGAAACAAGATTGTTGACAGCTTAAGGGTTGGTGCTCCCTTAATTTTTTTTTTCTTTTTTTATTCTTGTTTTTTCAAGATGTGATTTGTTTTAATCACACTGTGTCCTCTGCAGATTAAAGTGGTGCTTCCAAACAAGAAGCACAGACAGGGGACATTGATGCATTATAATTTGCATTATAATGTTGCTCTAGTTAGTTTCAAAGAATCAAGTTCTGCATCTCCTATAATTCTTAAACATGAGATGGTAAATCACTCTTCTAAGTTAGTAGCTGTTGGGCGTTGCTTCAGATCAGGTGATTTAATGGTTTCAAGTGGAAAAATGGCTAACTTGTCGAGCCCATTTGATTACAAAAAGCTTCCATACAAAACAACGTGTGAAATCACCAAGGTAATACTACTATTGTTGTTTTTTATTACTCTTACATGACACTAGTGGATGAGTTTGACTTCTATTTAGCATTACCATGACAACTTCTAAATGTATGTTAGGCTGGGATGGGAGGGCCCCTTGTTGATATCTGTGGACATTACATTGGCATGAACTTCTATCATCCTGAAGTGGGCACTCCCTTCCTATTTTGTGATGATATTATTGATATCCTGGATTGTTTTAAGAATGGGTATGTCTGAAGTTACCTTCGCTTAAGTACTTGCTATGTAACAATTTGTAGGTTTGGTACTTCTACTAAAGATATTTGCAATAATGCCACTTGTGCTATTGTCATGCGTGATGGCTACACAATATTATTGATTAGTCATATTTCTTTGCTTAAGCACATTTTAAACTAATCATATATATAAAAACCATTATATTTGTCTAAATACAGGAATAACAACATTTTAAACTAATTATATGAATTAGAAGGGAATATTATGCAATTGACTCTTGAGATTAGATAATGTTCACTTGATTATATTTTGTTCTCTTTGCAATATTTACACCAAACTATTTCTGGTATTTGTCTTGCTCTTTTCCTAAAATGTTGTTCATGTTGGTGTCATATATTGTAACGCCTTCAGTCATTAGATTTGGACTAGTGATAATGTTGATGTCCTTCCACAGGGTTAGAGAAAGCCTCACTAATGGTGTTCCTTGCTCCCATGTTGAACGTGAGTACACATGCACTCAGATCACTAGTTGTTTTTTTATTAAGCAGCTCATCATTTTAGGTTGTTCAAATCGGTTTTTACATGTGCTTGTACAAATAACTATTACTACTTTTAGCCAATTATACAGGTGGTATTTTTGTGGTAGCAGTTATGCATGGATAGTATCTTTGTGATACCACACATACACATTTACATGTGCTCAAGAGAACATATCTGGTGCTCCTAGTAGATCGTGTGCTCCCGTGCTCCCATTCACTATATAGTGCAAAAAGTACACATAAAAATTACAACAAAAATATAAATGGATAGATACTATCATGTGCTCAACCAACATTGTTCTTGTCCGTAGCATAGGGACTAAAAAATAGATACAACATGTTCTTATGTTTTAAAATAATTTTACACTTGAAAGTTGCATGCGTGCACATGTGCAAAGTTTTCTACACTTTGCTAAAATAATTGTTGCACACGCATTTTTACAAGAGTCCATCCATAAAGTATCTAGATTTAAGGTGCGTAGAGTATGCCACCACTATTCAGTAACTCAGATTTAAGGAGTATATAGATATTTATGTGTAAATTCTAGCACAATCACTTTTTATGAGTTGCTGCAAGTGTTATTATAGTATTTTAAAGTTACATACTGATCATTATGTGTAGAGTTTTTTGTATGAATTAGACTTGCGTACTGTTACCAGTATTAACTTATCTCAGTGCTAACAATTATCGCGTTGTTGCACTGCACCAGCAGATGTATCCAACAAGGATCGACATGAGGATCTGGGAGCTTTTGCGCGTGAGTGGATGCTTGTACATTTGTTGATTGTTGAATCTAATCTTCTCATGTATTGTACCAGTAACAACTATCATTCCATATACTTCAACCAGGTGCCATCAATTTTATTTATAGGTTTGAAAAAACGCATGAATTTGGTTGATACTTTTATAGAGCCTTTTGGTGATGTATATCGTACATGTGCATGGAGGCAACTCAATGAAGCAGTTTATAAAATGATAAAGCAAAATGTTGTCTCCCTTGCTTCATTCAAAGGTGATATTGCAAATTGTGCACTTCTCTTTTCATATTTGTGTTTGGTCATTTCTAACTAATGATCCAAATTATGGTTCCAGGGGCGACAAGGTTTTTTGCATGTTCAGGATTTGTTATTGACTGGGATGATGAAGAATGTGGAGAAAATGAATGTCAGGTTATTCTAACTTCAGCATGCTTGGCCAGAAATCCTGAATATCCTTTTGACAAAGGAAACAAAATTGCTGACGGCTTGAGGGTTGGTGCTTATTGTTATTTTGTTAAAAAAAAGTTCCAAGATACTAGCTCAACTCTATGTCATTTGATCCCCTCAAAAGAAAAACTCTATGTCATTTGCAGATTGAAGTGTTGCTTTCAAATGAACAACACAGAGAAGGGACACTAATACGTTATAATTTACATTACAACCTTGCTCTTGTCAGTGTTAAAAAGTTATCTTCTGTCACCCATGCAGTTCGTTTGTGTACACGAAAAATGCATAAAAGGGTAAACCACTCGTCTAAGTTAGTAGCTGTAGGCCGTTGCTTCAAGACAGGTGATTTAATGGCTTCAATTGGGAAACGGGTTTACTGGTCAGGCCCATTTGATTGTGAAAGGCTTCGATACTCTACATGTAAAATCACAAGGTATTGTTGTTAAACTCTCCCCCCCCCCCCCCCTACTTATGCACAACCGAAGTGAATAGTTCCATCGTAATGAGATTAACTTATATTTAGTACTGCAAGCAATAACTTTTCAATCTAATCTGGTTAGGCTGGGATTGGAGGACCCCTTCTTGATATTTATGGGAATTATGTCGGCATGAACTTCTATGATCCGCTTGTCGGCACCCCAATGCTGTTTTGTGACGATATCGTTAAAATCCTGGATTGTTTTAAGAAAAGGTTTGTCTATATTTCCCCTCTGAATATTTAGGTGCTTTCATTCATTGTCCAGTATGCACTTTTACTCTACGGTTTGTATGCACATTTTATAATTTTATAATAATATTGTTTAAACAGGTTCGGTTATCAAGCATAAGTTTCTATTACACGTATTTTTTTTTTGATAGGTCGGGTGCTGAGGCTGATAATTTCCGTTTTGCTGGAGATGACAGAGTTTGCCTGAACGTGTATGCTGATACATCCCGTTTACTAATTATATTACAATGTTTTATAAACTTGTTATCTCATTACGTTGCTGAACTATGGAATGACAGGTGGCCAGTGTCTGAGCCGTATTGGTGTGATCCTGGTGATTTGGATGGTACTGATGACCATGAATATGAACGTAGAATAATAGACAGTGGCCGCTTTAAATTCATTCATGGAGCAATTAAATATCTCAAGTAACCAGTCTGCCATGCTGAATTGCGGATCCATATGCTTTAGTCGTGGAACTAGTTTTGAGTTGGCTCGTCTTGAAGAAGTTTGAACAAGTGCTTCTTGTTTATATTTCAGGGAACTTAGCGTATTTATGGAGGAATTGTGTTTGCTTAATTTGTGAGTGAAACAACCACTTTCTATATAGGCGTGTGCATCTCTTGTTATCAAGCGAGTGAAAAATAAATGAAATTAGTTACTGTGAAAATCTCGTGCTCAATGAGACATGCAGCTTAGGATGCTGATGCTTGCGTCTGGGTGGAACGGGTGGATGTGGTATGGAGGCAATGGAGCGACAGCGAGCTAGCGCGCAGAAATCGTGCAACTGATAGCCGCAGGTCTGGCACACGAACCACTTCCTGGCGCCGTACTCGAACGCCCTGCACATGAACCGAACCCTCTCTATCACGGGAAGCGAGTCATCTTTATAACTGCGACTGCTCGCTATATGCCTTTGACGTGGACCGGAATGGTTGGGACTAGTGAAGCCTTACCGGTTCAATCATATGCAATTGCACCCAAAAAAAAAAAAGTACACCTCTACGTGAAAGAAGAATTTTTTAGAGTAACAAGTACAACTACGATCCTTGTTTCAGATTGTGCAGCTCCTCTGCTCTGGAGAGCTATTCAGCTATGAATAGCATTTGTGATTTTACGAGTGAAATATGTTTAACCAAAACTGGTGACCACATGTTTTGAAATGGTGAGAAACAACAAATGCTTTCACTCATCGGCCAAAAAAGAAAAGTAATCCTTCCTATCTAACCATTCCGCACAGGTGACTTGCTGAAACTGTAAAGGATTGGCAATCCTAGTCAAGGATAAAACTTCTACGGCAAGTCGGCAAAGATTTCATTGTTAAGTAGCTTGTTCACTAAGCTGGCTGCTTGTCCTTGTCAGCCAGAAGAATGTCCTTCCATGCCTCATAAAGCATCCAGGTGATGCCAGAATTCGGCATAACCTTCAGGCAGCTTGCGCCCCACCCACGGTAAAGCCCCATAAGGCCCTCCTCCTGGATCACTTCTGACAAGGCAGCGATCATGTTTGGTGGACATTTCCCTTGCAAGGCACCAACCATTAGCCGCTTCCTTGCTACTTCCAGCGGGAAGCTGATTGTACTAGCAGTAAGACCTGTGGATTGCATAGCAAAACATCAGCAAATTCTGTTTGCTCAAACTCTGAAATGATTATTGAGCAATATGTGGAATGCCCTTGATTTTGCTAATTCGTCTTCATCATAGAATTGAAGATAAAATGTTGAACTAGTAAACCAAAGGTGATTGACTGAAACTAGATGTAACCTTAGGGGATACTGAATCTTACCTGACAGAGCCCCAATAACTAGTAGCTCAGGACGAGTCAAAGACGACTTCTTATGTAAGCGACAGTAAGAGGTCTTCATTGTATCGTACATAAAAAAGTAGCATGTAGTGTAAGGAACCATGCCAATTAGGGTTGGGAATAGGCCTGCATAGAGACCACGAATACCATCTGTTTGGTAAATCTTGCTGAAGGCAAGGCTGATGCTAGGATAAGTTTTTCGGTCGACAGTCAAGCGATCCTGTTAGAGCATCAATGCTTTACCAGTAAGTAATACTAGTATGTTTTCTAGAATTGAACATGTGGATGAAAAAGTAATGCTAACTGTCAACAAGGTCATAGTTCAGTAATTACCTTAATAACTTCAAGAGGATGGCACATCAAAGTGGCAGCTATCCCAGCAGCTCCACCAGCAATAGCAATCGGAGATAAGAAGTGGAGTGGCAGTTCAATTTCCAGGTTACCAAGTTGTATCTTTGGGTATCCATTCTCTTTCCAGTTAGCCTGCGCCTCTGCCATGCTCCTTTTGACACACTCAAATGTTGCTAGCTCAATTGCCTGTGTAGGAATAATGCGAACCATGTTTATCGTGTTACCTGCCCAAAGCCCTTGCCACCCATTTTGTTCAATGATCTCCACAAAACTACCAAGAATATGCCTCGACCCTACCCCTACAACCATTCTTGTCCTGAAATCATTGTGCCATGCAATTATGTTACCATTCCTTTGCTTTATTTAAGAGACACAATAAAAATTATTGCACAGCGCACAACCAAATATTGATGTCAACATGCATCAAATGCGCAGAAAAATGCTCACATGAATTCAAAGGCTCTACACTAAAAAAATAGTATGCTTATGCATGACTCTGTGAGTACTACGTTTCTCTATTTTCAGTATTAACTTATTTCACTTAAACTTCTGAGTGGTAGAATGAAAAAATGTAAAGGGAAAATCAGAAAATAAGTTTTCCTAAATGATGAGAAACTAAAGTTTAAAGATATTTGTGAACTGACAGTACATGTCACCCTTCAGAAGACAACATCATACACACAATGTAAGATGCCATGTCCGGTTATCTGGTCTCCGAAATGCATGCATCAACCTCAAATCTTAAAACAATAACAACAAATCCTATAGTTTCAATGTGAGCGTGGTAGTGTACAATGTTGCATAAATTCTTGTATAGCTTAAGCAGATTAAATGGACCTAATGTGCACAGGTGAGATCAAAATCAATGAATACCTGATAGTCTCAAGAGGGGCAAGAATAGCTTTAGACATAGCACCAGCTAATGCCCCACTGGCAAATTCTCTGACTTCTCTGCGCCCCAAAATACTCTGCATCAAATGCAAAGGAACACCTCAAACAATCCGTCATAAATCAATGACATTGACCATCTTCAACATTAAATGTCACAAGGCATTTATGATAAATAAATGAAAGTAATTTTCTAGGGAAAGCCTACCTGCAAGCACTTTGATATTGTAGAGGATTTATGACAATGATAGAGTAAGATTCTTCATTATACACAGCTGATAATTCTTTTCTTCTTAGAGAATGTAACAAGTCAATAGTCACGTATCTAATTCATTATAACAGAATTCCTTAAAGAATGTTTTAAAGCATGTATGATTACCAGTTATTGAAAGTTAGCATACAAAGTTTTTCTGTAGTTATTAGGATCCAAAGAACTATTTAGTTTCTTGTTAAGGGGGCAACAGTATTACCACGTCTTCCCATAGCCCAGGTGTTTGTTTCATAAACAGTGCATAGGTTTTGTGATGTTGTCAATAACAGAGTGCTCAAACAAGAGCAACGTCATAGTAAAAAAATAAGTTCGAATATTTTGTTGCACCTAACACAGTCCCATTGGAATGTAGGAGCATGAAGTAAATGAAAAACAGGAGAACAAACGGACAATTGGTTGTATGCATGTGTAAATAACTTCCAAAGTAGCAGATTAAGACCACAAAAAACATGAACAGAGAAGGACAATGCCATTCAAACTGTGAAAGAAACATTTTGTCCAAACCTGTAATGGAGAACATACTACGTGCCAAAATTTCTCTAAGTTGGCTAACACACAAAAGTAGTAGACTTATGGAAAAGAAAAATAGAAGTGAGGCTAAGACCATAAAAATACATGGACAAAGGACAAATATTGTTCCATCTGTGAACAAAACACTTTTGTCCAGACCTGCTGCAGAGAAATCAGTGGATAAAGACCACAAAAAAACATGGACAGAGAAGGACAAATATTATGAACAATTTGTCCAGATGTGCAACGGAGCACATACGATGTGCCAAAATTTTCACTAAGTTGATTAACACACAAAAAAGTAATTAGACTCGTGAAAAGAAAAATATACATGAAGGAATATACATAGATCACTATCTAAAGCCAAATAAAAAAAAATCCCAGACCAACTATGATTCTTATATAATTTATATTATAGAAGTATGACAATAATGCATGTACACATTGATTGTATGCATCAATACGGTCTGAATAATGTATGACCTCAGATGTACCTTACATATAAATGAAAAGTTGGAAATTAGGGTTATGACAAGAAATGAAAAAAGCAGCATTGTACGAAATGAAAAGGGAAGCACTAATCAACAAGAGGTACCAATCAATGATAAACTTACAAGTTCTTGTTGTATCTGAAATGAACTAAAAAAATGCTGCAGCAGCAACTGGAATGATCGATGAAGCAGTTTCACCAAGTAGGCTACATGGGACGCGATCCGCAGAACCAAATAGGTTCCACAAGTTCTACAGCAAACTACTAGCCCGAATGAGAAACGTATGAATTCGAAACGCTGTAATGGGGGGAGTCAGTGCGTCAACAGTCTACAACCGAACCACGCATCCAATGGGTGGGGGGAGCACCGATCTGATTACACGAATTAGCCAAGCAGAATCGTTGGGATTTCACGCCCTTATCTCTGCATCAGGATCAAGTACCAAAAATAAGAGGCGCGGATGTTTCCTTACCCTCACCGCCCCTCCGACGTCCGGCAGCTTGACGCCGATGATATCCGCGACCTTGTCGCCGTCGAGGCCGTCGTCCCTGGGCAGCGCCATGACGAGCAGGTCCTTGTAGCTGCCCCCGCCGCTCCCGCCCATTCCAGCGCCGGCACCGGCAAAGCCCACGCTGGCGAGCGATAGCTTCCTGCCGCCGCCGTCGCCCGGCGCGTCATGGTAGCCCATGGCGGCGCGTGACCGCTTCCCTGGTCCTGCTTTTGGATTTACAAGGGTGGGAGTTTTCTAATAAAGGAAACCAGGAGGGCGGGCAGAAAGTTTTCTTTGCTGCTCTGCGCGCCTTGCGATCTCCGGATGGCGGGGCTGGGATGTGAAAACAGGAGAGAAAAAGGGCACGAATGTTAAAAAGGTTAGTACGACTGGCTGTGCTGTGGCACCGCTGTTTGGGCGCGTATTCGGTACACGTAGAGGGTGGTGTGTATTCAGTATTTGTGTGGGGATGTTGTCTTCAATTTTTGGTATTTCAGTTTTTTTTAATAAAAAATAATTGGATTTAGTTTCTAGAATTTCATCTACGAGCTAATGTCAAATGTTGTATCTTATTAAAGTCATGTTGGATCTTTTAGTTGGCTAAAGTTTAGCCAACTAAATTTTAGTAGGTGCATATTTGAATCTATGACTAAAGTTTTTGATTAAATAAAAAATAGACATATTTATCTTTTATTAACTAACTAAAAAGTGAATATATGTATCGATTGAGAAAAAATATTTGCCTTTGTTATTATCTCCAAAAGTAATCTTGTCAAATTCTGAATCTTCATCATTCATTGAGTTAAACATTCTTCCATTTCCGGTCATATGTTGGGAACAACCACTATCAAGCACTCAATGATGTCCACCGGATTTATAATTTACCTACAAAACAAAATTAGTTTCTTTTAGGTATCCAACCTTGCTTGGGTATTTGGAGGTTACTAACCAAGACTTTTGGCACTCAAATACTTCTCTTCTTTGCACCAACACTTGACAAGGCAGTTTTTGAGTTTATAACATGCATCTTATTTTTGCCAACAAACTTGACATAAACAGCACCATTAGAGGATCTAGTAAAAACATAAGAAGCATCCATATCTCTAAACATCATATTTTTATTTTCGGTACAATTCTTTTCAAAATGTCCGGTATTCTTGTATTTAGAGCAATACAAACCACT
This sequence comes from Eleusine indica, assembly GCA_030378355.1. NCBI lineage: Eukaryota > Viridiplantae > Streptophyta > Magnoliopsida > Poales > Poaceae > Eleusine > Eleusine indica. The sequence goes on along the minus strand of CM059496.1, from coordinate 55,416,722 downwards.
CTCCTTTATAAATGCACTTTTCTTCTCAACAAAAGCACTTTTATTTTTATTAGGGATAAAACTAAGTCCCTCATTCTTAAGAGTGAATCTTTGACACTCCCACATTTTATTAAAAATATTTTCACCCTTGTGAAAATTTACAAGAGCTTTAACAAGAGAGTCTATGATTTCACGCAATTCATCATTTTCAATAATGAGTAAAGAATCACATAAGTTTGATGCATTTTTATATGAATCAATCTTAGAAGAGCATGGCATAGCTAGTAAATCATCACATGAGGTTGATATGCTAGAAGTACTAATTTTATTTATGTTAGACACACAATCAAGCATATCACAAGTAATTCTAACGTCCATCATAATTTTATCATTTTGTTGAGCAACATAAGCATCTTGAGCTTCCTTAAGCTTCTCATGAGTCTCCTTTAGATTTTCATGAGAGATCTTTAGCTCCTCGTAGGACTCATGTAATGAGGCATATTTTCTTTTTAATTCTTTATACGACTTCTTAGTTTTAGCTAGAGAGTCATCAAGCACGCTCACTATTTTAATAAGATTTATCATCATCATCACGTACTTTGGTTCACCTTCTGACATGAAGCACATATGTGAGTCAAATAGAGAAGGAGCTTCTTTAACGGCAATACTTGCAAGTATTACTTTAGAGGACTTATTCTTATTCTCACTATCTTCATTTCCAGAATTCGAACTTGCATCCGAATCCCACTCAACTAGATAAGGTTTGTCATCCTTCTAGTTAAACACTTTCTTGTAGTTCTTTTTCTTCCCTTTGTTATATCTTTCATCATCTTTCTTCTTCTTGTAATTTATAGAGATATGTATCATGTCTTCACATTCGAAGCATTTTTTGTTTGCAAATGGGTTTTTGCTTGATGATCTTCGGTCTCCTTTCTTCTTCGTGAATTTTTTGAACCTTCTTATCATCAAAGTAACTTCCTCATCGGTATTCTCATCTTCATCATCACTATCCATTTTTGATGCTTTGGCCTTAAATGCGATATTCTTCTTGCTATTTTCACATTAATCACCATGAAGCTCTTGTTGTGATTGCTTGAAAATATCATGAGTAAGAATTTCTCCCAAGACTTGTGAGAGAGTGATCTTGGTCAAGTCTGACCTTACTAACATGGTGACAATTGTTTTATACTTGGGTGGCAAGACTCTAAGGAACTTGTGAGAGATGTCTATATTTTCATCCTTGAATTTAAGATCCCTGAGTTCATTCACAATATGTGTCAACGGAGAAAAACTTGTCTTCAAGTCTTTATTTGGTAGTAGACTGAATTTCTCAAAAATTCCTTTGCAAATGAACAGCTTGGCACTCTTGACCATACTTGTACCTTAATGAGCTTCAATGAGGGCTTGCCACACTTCATATGCTGAGATAAGTTTGCACACTCTATGATATTCTTTTTTGCATAATGCTCGAATGAGCACATTCATTGCTTGAGCATTTGCCTCATATTTTCTCGGTCTGTAGGTGTGGGCTCTTGTGGATTAAGTATAGCGTAACCAATATCCACAACATTTCAAACAGGATCACTCATTGCTTCAAGGTGAATTTTCATGCATGTTTTCCAATAGTCAAAATCTGACCCATCAAAATATGGAGCGTGACCGACATTGACATTATTGCTAGCCATTATCCTACTTTTGGATGGTTAAATCCTTGCTAAAAAAGGAGTAACTGCTCTGATACCACTTGTAGGATCTAGGATACCGATTAGAGAGGGATGAATAGGCGGTTTTTGATAATTTATGATCTATAAAAATAAATATGGAAATAATTCAAGAATAATATGCGCATAAAATAAAACGACACCTATGTTGTCAGAGAGGGGTTTGCAATTCTAGGTGATAAGCAACATTGTAATCTCTAGTAATAAAAAGAACGAATAAATAAAAGGACGAGAGACACAAATATATCCCGTGGTCTCAGTGACTTACCGATCACCCCTAATCCACGTTGAGGTGGATTCAAGCCTTTGACTTGCTTCTCTATCAAGTATACACTTCTCCACCGAGAAGGGCTCACACAAAAGCAATTTGATCTTAACCCAAAATTAATCCCTTGAACCTCTCCAAACCTCGGTGTCCTAGAGTTACCCTTTGTCGCTCCGGCGAGACGAGTACAAGACCTCTTACACGAACACCGGGTCTCCTTCACAATCTTCTTGAAGGACTCACGGTTTCCACGTCACCAAGCTGACTAGGAGGCAGCAACCTCCAAGAGTAACAAGTCGATGTCACTCGTTTGATGAACACCAAATGTCACAATGCTTGAATCACTCAATAATAAGTACTAGATTCTCACACACTTACAATGAATCAATGGAAGTTTATGTAAGAGTGGAGTAGGCTCAAATAGCTCAATGATTTACTTCAGGTGTAAAGAGAGCTAAAAAGCACGAGAGGAGTGGGTATATATAGCCAAAGCATAAAAAACTAGCCGTCACAACTTTTTACGCACCTGGCGGTCAGACCGTAGCTCCCTGGCGGTCAGACCGCTAGCAGTCCAACAGCTAGGTTGACCAAGGATTCAAACCTCTGACAGGCCCGCGGTCAGACTGGATCGTCCTGACGGTCAGACCGCAAGAGCCTGGCGGTCAGATCGATCACGCCTGGCGATCAGACTGCCACAAGCTTCGGAGAGAGAAAACGGTACTGGACAAGTGCGGTCAGACCGCCAGAGCTCCACGGTCAGATCGCCAGCTGCCCGTGGTCAGACTGCATTTGGGCCTCAGTCAGACCGCCACCACAAACGACAGGATTTTTCATGAAATAATTTTTGTGGGGTTTTGCCAACAAAGATTTTAAAGGAACGATGGATCTTTTTCAACAAAAGTATTCAAGGGAATTTTTGGAGAATTTAAATATGATTTGCAACGATTTTTTGTAGTGGTTTGCATAGGTTCTTCAAGGAATATTTGGAGGTGTATGATATTAGAAAATGATTTTATACAAAGTGACAACTAATAATTCATGAAGTTACTAGAACAACGACCCCTCTTAATAGTGCGGCAACTATAGGTCATTTTCTTCTCTAATCTCCTTATGACCGGTAAAAATAGAAAACCTATGGTTATACCTTTGTCTTGTGCCGTCTCCTTCTTCATCTTTATTAAAATGTAAATTTATGAATTGATCATCATTAATTACTAAAACCCTTAATCTAGGGTCTAAATAATTCAAGTGGACTGACTAAAGTTTAGAAGATTTTAAGAGGTCATGTTTAGAATAAAAATGATTAAAGTTTAGTAAGCTAAAATTTAGAAGGTGAATCCAAACAAGATCTAAATAACGGTTCACTTTATTGTAAAAGGGATAAAAAATTCTATACATCGTTGTAAAAGAGTTGAAAAGCTTACGAGAGGTTGACAACTTTTATAGTAAGTACAAGCAACAACTTTGTTCTTTATTTAGTATCTGACAAATTTATAGTTGCAACTATCTTACGTAGTATCATTTAAATGTACGACGATTAATTGCTCGTGTTATGTTTCAATCTACTAACTTAGCTGTCATTAGAAACTATGCATGTTCGCGCACACCTGTTACCAAGATTTTATATGTGTGATATAAGATTGATAAAATGATACGAAGTATTATCTTTATTTGTTCAGAATTAGTATAGGATGGAGCACTATTTACATGATGAGCTGATTTTTTTTTTAAAAGTAACGAGGAAAAAATACACCTTATGACGCTGTACATCGCGAGCATACAGACCTGACCGATCCAGTCGGCGTATACGTTGAATAGATTGATCAGCCCGAGGCATACGAATTCGGCTACTGCGGCAGGCGCGAGAAAGCTGCTGGGTGCGGCCGTGTTTGCCCAAATCGTGAGATTGCCGCGGAGGCGTGCACCCCGGCCTTTTCCAACATAAAACTTGCCGCCGCCGCCGTAACGATCCGCGGACTCCTTTCCATTTGGGCTTGAAGCCCCACTACCCGCGGTTCACTCGCGCGCGCAGCATCGCCGCCTCGTCGGAACCCTAAATCCCCGCCGGGCGCCTCGGCGCCGATCACGTGCCTCCGCCGCCCGCGGCGATGGTGAGGGTGTCGGCGGCGGCGAGTCGGATGGAGCTGGCCGATCGATGGCGCAAAATCCAGGAGGACGAGGAGGCTGAGGACGACGGCGAGCCGTCCGCGGCCAAGCACGGTCGCCTCATCCGAGCCAAGGAGGAGTGGTACGTGCGGGTCTATCTCTGCTTCCCCTGATATGGCTAATTGGAAGGAGTAGTGCTTGCACTGATTGGATTGAGCAGCTTCCTAGTCAGTTTGGGCAGTTGTTTTTGGGTACTTGGATCAACAATCGCGAATGTAGGTGCCTATGGATTTACTCATTCTCCTAAAATTGATCTGTGGATCAATATACTGGTAGGAACTTTTGCTGATTCTAGGTTGGTATTAAAATCAAGAAATGCAGGCATTGATAGTGTAGAAGTAGTGAAGTACAGTGCTACAATTTTTATAGTAGATAGAAATTGGGTTATGTGGAACATACTACTTACATGTGGTGGTAGTTACGACACATAATAATGCGTGTGTCTAATGGTACTAGTGCTGGTTTAGGATTTGCTGATTGGAACTTTCATTGCTTGCGCTGATTAGAACTCATGTGGCTTGGATGTATTGCAGTAAACTTTGGAAAATATTCCGTGTGAAATGCGAATGTAGGTTCGTAAGGGTCCTCTTGCTGCCTTCATATTGCCTTTGTGATGTGACCCGATCTATTCATCGGGAAAAAGTACCGCAGATTTCATAGTTTATTAACATTGTGAGTGCGAGTTTTGATACTTTGAATTTCGAGCTACACGAAGTCCAATGGTACTGTTTTTATTTGATGTGAATTTGATTTTGTGGAACTAAACCTTTCAAATGGCTTTAGCGGATCAAGTGTATGGTTTAGCAATCTGTACTGCACACAAAGTATATTTGAAAACCAAATGTAGAGTTTAAGGATTTTTTTTGTTTGGTTCTCTGAGCTTTTCCATTGTAAGTAAATGAGTCGGATGCTTGTAGGTTGTCATCTGATCCCTTTTGCACATTAAGTGTAGTAAGTTAACATTGGGTCCAAATGATGTTATTGGCTTTGAATGAAAACTTAGCAAGCTAACAGTGCTAACATGAGGGTCTGAATGATTTTGATGGCTTTAAGAGTCACCGACATGAATGGAAATTTTACTCAGAAGGGCATTATCAATGTTGATTTCTTCGTGTAGCCTCGTACCGTGAGGCTGCCGTCACATTGGATTGGAGCATTTGTAGCTGACTTATTTTGTCATCTTTCGATTATTTGCATGGGCCCTTGAACTGATGGGAAATTAATTATTGGATTACCACAATCATAAAGTGTTTTCACATGTACTCGTTTTTAGAAACAAGGAACTCCTGAAATCAAATTGGCATTTTTCCTGAAGAGTTAGTGTCAATAAAGTTCCCAGTGGAATGGTATTTTGCTATGAGTTACTATCTAATTTCCTGTTTGTCACTCTGATGTTGGATATGTTGAGGGGTTATGACTAGGGATGTGCAAAGATGAACTGGATTCAGGTTGGCAATAAGGCTTCTTCAGTTATAGAGGACTGTATATTCAAAACGATCAAAGCTATGTCCCAAGTTGCTGGCAGTCTGACAGGACAAACCAAAACATATATAACACTGCTTCTGCATCAACTTTAAGGACCAATACTACCTTTTCAATTCCTATTCTGCATCTTACAATTTGAATAGTTATGAGAACATGATCGTTATTGATTTTTAACACTATACTGAGCAACTCTTAGTTGATGGTGAGGAGGATTTCAGTATATGCTGCTGTACACAGGTTATCTAGTTTTTTGATCTTTTGTAACTGTTGTAATCCATTGTTAGGACTTAAGACAGGAAGACATTGATTTTTCTACACCACTGAATCTGACCACCAAAAGTTTGTACATGGGCTAGTTTATGATATCTGTTATTTTTCCTGATTATGCTGATAAATCCTGAAGTTTCATGTTTGTCTAATCAACTGCAGGTTTTCCCATTGTTATAACTTTCTGGTAAATTTGCCACAAGAAGAGCATATCTGGTGCGGATATGCTGATATTATGGGCCCTTTTTTGGAGACGTTCCATGGCTTCTTTGATGATGAAGATGAAAACTCATCTCTTAAAATAATATGGAGACGAGTTTCTCAGGAACTGGGTATTTGCACACAATGTGTGTGCGAACACCACCAGGGACAGGAGTTTTTCATTACTGCATATCGACCAGATACTGTGGATCCCCTTCTGAAAGTATTGCATCTTCTTGATGAAGAGAGGGTAACAGAACATCTTACACAGATCAATGCAAAGATCCAGCTCAAGGAATATGACCCTTCACGCCATGGTGCAGAAGTTGTTAGCATAATGTTCGAAGTACGATCCATTCATGTGAATGAAACTCTTTAGTTTCCTTGTTGCGGCATTAACAATACTGGTTTCCCTTTGTCCTTTACATAACATTATAAAAAAAATCCCCATTTGGGAAACTGAAAGCATGACCAGAATTTGCACAGAACATTCTCCGCTCTTGCCAATGAACTTCCTCCTTTTATATGTATAAAATATGCAGTGTCAATAACTCAATATCTTGGACAAAAGCATAACCATATGAGCCACCTTGTAGACTCTTAAATTTTTACAGGCTTGATGTTTTTTCTCTTTTATTTGCAGGTTTTGATGTATCCTGTTCTGTTAGATGACCAATCATTGGCTAATCAGTTTCAGATGTTCATAGAAACAATTGATGAATCATATGAAGTGAGCCTTTCAACTAATCAGCAGTACCCTGTAAGTTATCTTTTTCCCCCCATTGCTCTGTTATTTCTCTCCATCAAGCTTCACTTCAGTCTGTATCTCATAACGTTTTGAAAATTTCAAATTAGGGTGCTTATGCCCTACTTTTCTTCAAAAGTGGCAAAGCGCGGGCTATCGGACTTCGTTTAGCTCGATCCATGGGGAAATTGAGGTATGCTCTCCTCAATCTTTTCTTAAGTGGACCAGTCATTGAAAAATAAGGATTTATTCAGTTTTCTTCGAGAATCGCTCTAAATAGTGATGACAATACAACAATATAGATCCACTTTTGTTTCCTCTCTTTTCCCTCTTTTGTTTGGTTTTTATTATTGCTCTTTCCCGAACCCTTTTCTTCTTTTCCTTCTCCCTTTTTGTTTGTGTGTTCTTGTGCTTGGTACTTCGGGGACTCATCTGTAGCCTACCCCAAGTCCCCAACTTGCTTGGTCCTTTTTGTTTGTTTGTTTGTTGTTGTAATATGACAATATGGTAAAAGAGCGAGTCTCATGTTCAGTAAATCTATAGTTTACCGTTAGAGAAAACAAATTATAATATGATATAACTGCATCAGCCTATATGTAAGGTATGCAAGTTCTGCTTCAATAATTGCTGTAATTACCTTTTGAATGAAAGCATGTTGGGTGCTAGAAGGAATGATTGTTGTATTCCTCCAAACCCTAGAAGGGTGGGCATATATAGTTCCTATACATGAACCTCTATACATGGGCCGATATGGGCCAAAATACATTACACTAACACCCCCCGCAGTCGGAACTACCGTCGCAGCGGAGTTCAAGACTGAACAAGAAAAGCCTACACACACACCCGCAGTCACAACTAGCCACTGACAATGTTGAGACTGGAGCGAAACTCCAAGAATGTTGAGGAGGGGAGACCCTTGGTGAAGATGTCGGCGAACTGGGAGGTGGCCGAGACATGTAGGACCCGAACATGGCCAATAGCGACCCGATCACGAACGAAGTGAAGGTCGATCTCCACATGCTTTGTCTGCTAATCTGAACTGGGTTGGTGGAGAGGTAGACGACGCTAACGTTATCGCAGTAGACGAGCGTGCTCCTGGTCAGCGGGCTGTGAGGCTCCGCCAAGAGCTGCCGTAGCCAGGACGCCTCAGCCACGCCGTTGGCAACCGCTCGGTACTGGAGCGGGAGACCACTGGCTGCCGCTTGGACGACCAGGAGACCAGGTTGCCGTCGAGGAAGACGGCGTAGCCGGAAGTGGACCGACGAGTGTCAGGACACCAGGCCCAGTCAGCGTCGGTGTAGACGACGAGGTCGGTGGAGGGAGCCCGGTGAAGAACCAGGCCGTAGTCAACAGTACCTCGAACGTAGCGCAGCAGACGCTTCAAAGCAGTGAGATGTGACTCTCGAGGATCATGCATATGGAGACAGATCTGCTGGATGGCATAAGTGATGTCCGGCCTGGTGAAGGTGAGGTACTGAAGAGCCCTAATGAGGCTCCGGTAAGCAGTCGGGTCAGCAACCGGAGCACCCATGTCCGTAGAGAGATTCCCCTCAGTGTCGATCGGGGTGGAGCAGGGCTTGCAATTAGTCATCCCAGCCCGCTCCAGGATATTAAGAGCATACTGTCGCTAGTGAAGAAAGAGGCCAAAGGGCCGAGGCTCCACAGTGACACCCAGGAAGTGGTGGAGCACACCCAGATCCTTCATGACAAACTCACGCTGCAGTGACTGAATGATACTATGAAGGAAGGTCTGACTGGAAGCAGTGAGGATGATGTCATCAACATAGAGCAGTAGGTAAGCAGTATCAGAGCCCTGGCGGTAGACAAACAGAGAAGTGTCAGACTTGCACTCAGTGAAGCCTAACGTAGCCAAGAACGTGGCAAACCGAGAGTACCACGCCCGACGAGCTTGCTTCAGGCCATAGAGAGACTTGTTGAGGCGGCAGACCAGATCCGGATGACTATTCGGATGACTGGAATCCACAAACCCCGCTGGCTGACTGCAGTAGACTGTCTCTGTCAGAGTGCCATGGAGGAAGGCGTTCTTCACATCGAGCTGGTGCACGAGCTAGGAGCGGGAGAGATCTAGTGAGAGAACCGTGCGCACTGTGGCCGACTTCACTACCGGACTGAAAGTCTCATCATAGTCCACCCCAGGCCGCTGGGTGAAGCCCTGAAGAACCCAACGAGCCTTGTAGCGCTCCAGAGAACCGTCGGCCTGACGCTTATGCGTCCAGATTCACTTACCGGTGACCATATTGCAACCAGACGAACGTGGCACGAGGTCCCATGTCTGGTTGGCAAGAAGAGCCGCGTACTCCTCCTCCATGGCGCGACGCCAGTGAGGATCCATCAGGGCATCGCGGACGGAGGAGGGCACGGGTGAGACTCCCGACTCCGCCTCGACGGCAGAGAGGACACCCGTCGTCCATCGTGTCACCATGGGATGAGTGTGCTCAGGATTCCGATGGACGACCGACGGGTGGTACACCTCCGGGTTGAGCCGAGAGCGAGCCCGAGAGTGCACTGCCGGCTCAGGCGGAGGTGGTGGTGGCGGAGAGACCACCGGCTTCGGTACCGGCGTCGCACGACGCTTGTAGACCTGCACCGGCTCGGCGAAGCGGGCAGTGAAACTCCGAGGCGCCCGCGACGCAGGAAGTGGCAACGGGGCCGCGCGTGGCGCAGGCGGAGATGCCGGTGCCGCGCGTGGCACGGTAGAAGACTCCGGTGCCGCGCGTGGCGCAGGAGAGATCGTCAGGGAACCCGCTGAAAAGGGGTAAACAGAAGCAGGGGGCTGGACCACCGGGTTAGTTGGAAAAACGGACTCGAGGTCAGGATCAGGAGAGGGCGTAGTGGAGGTGGAGTACGGGAAGTCCGACTCGTCAAACACGACGTGCCAGGAGATGAGGACGCGGCGGGAGGTGAGATCAAAGCAACGGTACCCCTTGTGGTCAGCGGAGTAGCCAAGGAATACACACCGAGTCGATCGGGGCGCTAACTTGTGAGGAGCAGTGGCGGAGGTGTTTAGGATAGCAGGCGCACCCAAAGACCGATGATGATCATACCGAGGAGGGGTACGGAAAAGGGTGTGGTGTGGGGTGGTGGCAGGTGAGGCAGTGGAAGGTAGGCGATTGAGAAGGTAGGTGGCTGTGTGTAGACCCTCGGCCCAGAAACGGACAGGAAGGAAGGCCTGGAGGAGAAGGGTGCGTACGACATCATTCGTGGTGCGAATCATCTGCTCAGCCTTGCCATTCTGAGGCGAGGTATACGGGCACGACATGCGCAGTTGGACACCGCGGGAGAGGAAGAAGTCACGGGAGGCGTGATTGTCGAACTCATAGCCATTGTCAGATTGGACGGTCTTGATGGTGAGGCCGAACTGAGTGGAAACCCAGGCAAAGAAGTGGAGGAGGGTGGGGAAGGTGTCAGACTTGGCACACAGTGGAAAAGTCCAAGAGTAATGAGAGAAATCATCCATAATCACCAAGTAATACTTATAGCCTGACATACTGATAACAAGAGAAGTCTACAAATCATAGTGAATAAGATAAAAAATATGACTCGCATGCGAAGAAGAAAAAGAAAAAGGAAGTCTAACATGACGACCTAATTGACACGCATGACAAATATGCTCATCAGGAGTCCTAGTACAATGAAGATCTGCAAGACGGGCCAAAACGTTGTGGCCGGGGTGCCCAAGCCGGCGGTGCCAAGTCGTGGATGACGGGGTGGTCGCAAAAGCCGATGAAGGAGGCGACGACGAAGAAGCGGAAGCAGGAAGGCGAGGGGTGTAAAGGGGCCCCGTGCTGTCACATCGGAGGATAGGATGCCGAGAAGCCGAATCCTTCACAGTAAGACCAGAAGAGTCAAATTCAACAGTGCAGGAATTATCAGCAGTAAATTAACGAATAGAAAGAAGGTTATGAACCATCTGCGGGGCAACAAGAACATTCGAAAGACGAAAAGAATCAGGAGCAGATCCCTCAGAGGTGACTGGAAGACAAGTGCCATCATCAACCATGATGGAGGAAGGGCACGAGGAAGGAGGAGGGTGGACGGAGGATAAAATAGCAGCATCCGGCGTGGTGTGGAACGAGGCGTTCGAGTCGACGACCCACTCCGTGCTGACCGGCGGGGTCAGTCCCAAGGTGCTGAAGGACAAAGCCAGAGTCGCCTGGTCCCATTCCCCGGGCGAGGTTGGCGGCTGACTGAGCAGAGCAGGGGCAGTCCAGGTCCCCGGACCCAGGGGAACGGTGCCAGTGAACATGGCCGCGGGCAGGTGCTGAGGACGAGCCCCCCCCCCCCCCCCCCTCCCCCCTCTTCGAGTCTGGAAGGGCCACATGGAGATGTGCCCGGACCATGGGTTGTTGAAGGATGGCTAGGGTGCACCATCGGGAGCAGCGGTCGAGGTCGTAGGAGCCGGAGCAGTAGGACCATCTTGACCCCCCCCCCCCCCCCCCCCCAAGAACCACCGCCACGCCCCCCCTCCCCGACGGGCGCAGGGGGAGTAGCACCGAGGAGGGAGGTGGCTGGTAGGGCAGTGGAGGTCAGCAGGGCAGCCACGAGCACGGTGGAGGAGCCGGAGGAGGGCGGTCCCGACGCGAGCCCGCGGGTGATCTCATCCAGGACGAGGTCGTCCCGAACCAGCAGGAAAGAGGGGAAGGGTTGCTGACGAGGGATCCATGTCCGTAGAAGGTCGAAGTTGCTGCTGAGACCCCGCAGGACATTGAGGACCAGGATCCGGTCGCTCACCGAGCAGCCAAGGTCGTGAAGAGCATCCGCCATGCCCTTCATCCTCCTGTAGTACTCACCAACAAAGAGGTCGTATTGCTAGAAGGTGCGGAACGACGCGTCGAGGTGGAGCGCACGGGCCTCGGCGTTGCCAAGGAACTGGGCCTCGAGAGCTAGCCAGGTGTCACGCGCCGTGCCGCCGTGGGACCGGACGATGTCCTGGAGGTCGAGAGAGATGGTCCCAAAGATCCAGGACATGGCGACGCTGTCGAGGCGCAGCCAGAACGCGTCCTGCGTCGCAGCAGGCGTGTCGGCGAGGACGTGGTCGTCGAGGGCGTAGCGGCGGAGGGCGAGGAGGACCTGGTCGCGCCAGCGCCCGTAGGAGGAGGACCCGGGGTCGAGGACAACAGAAACCAGGGCCCGCCTCCAATGGCCTGGAGGTGCAACTGCATAACTATCGGATCGGTCACGTCGTGGCAGAGGGGTGGAGGCAGGTGAGACGAGGACGCAGTGGTGCCGGTGACGTGGGCGACGGGCTGGTGGGCGGTGGCGATGTTGAGGTAGTGCTGAACCTCAGCGGCCCGGCGATGGAGGGCGTCCACTGCGGCAAGCTTGTGCTCCCAAGCGAGTGCAGCCTCGCAGGCATGCTCCATGGCCGTGGCGGCCTCGGTCTGGGCGGCGAGGAGGGCGGCGACCAACGTAGAGTCGGTCGAGGCGGGTCCGTCGGTGAGGACCGGCCAACCCACGGCAGGAGTCGGGGCGGCCGCGGGCAACAGCGACGGGGGCATGCCCAGGCCGGTGTAGGGCAACGGGGGCAGGCCACCCGTGGCGAGGAGTGCAGGCCCACGGGTCAATGAGACGATGGCTGGTTCCGTGGCGGCCGCGGCGGCTGGGCCCACGGTAGTGGTGCCCGCAGCGGCGGTCGGGCCCACGGTGGCGGTGTCCGCGGCGGCGGCTGGGCCCATGCCGGCGGCCCTCGCGGCGATGGATGGGCCCACGGTGGCAGTAGAAAGGCTTCTGCTGCCGCGGCCGGGCCCACGCCGGCGCCGCCCGATCTGCAGTGGCAGCGGCCGGATCTGGCCCGGCGGCGGCGCGGGGAGGCAGCGGGAGGCCGGCGGCGGTGGCAACAGCGGATCCGGCGCCGGCGCCCATGGGAGCCGGGGCGGCGGCGCGGCCGGCGGTGGTGGCGGCGGCCAGGGCTTTGGCATAGGTGGCGGGGCGAGGAGGGAAGGAGGAGGAGGCCGGCGGCGGCAGGTGGGAGGCAGAGAAAGTGAGAGGAGAGGAGAGAAACCCTAATCTGATACTATGGTAGAAGGAATGATTGTTGTATTGCTCCAAACCCTAGAAGGGTGGGCATATATAGTTCCTATACATGGGCCGATATGGGCCAAAAAACATTACACTAACATTGGGTCTGGTTTGACCCAGTTCAGATTCAACATGTGCATTTTTTAACGCAAAGCACCAGTTGAACATGTTGGCCTGTGCGCATGCGGGTGCCGGGTGCAGCCTGATATTAACTGTCCAGTCTAAATGGGTGGGGTTAAGACAATATATACATTTGCATGTTCTAATAGTGTTAGCTGTAAACATAGACGCCCACACACCAGATTTGACATCACCACTTTAGGATGAGAAGAACGAAGTTTACTTTGATAGCTACTTTGCTAGCTTTTTTACTCTGCCTTATAAATTTTCCGCTGCCACAGAATTGTGATCCCATGCTTCCCTTTTGGGGTTGCACTGTACCATAAAGCACGACCCCAATGGCGTCTTATTTACTGACACCCTAAAATGTGATGCCCAATTGTTGTTTAATTAATAATAAAATATCATGTTTTACATGATTATTAGCTTAAATGGATGAAGCTCTGTAAACATGTGCTCCATCTAGTTTTACCTGTTTTTTAAAGTCATCAGATGTGAGACTTTAATTTGGAACTTACATAACTCTTGAAAATCCCTAGCAAAAATAGCTTCCTATTGTAGCATATAACTGTAATGAAAAAAAAAGGCACCAGACAATTAAAAAAGCTTTACAATAACAAATGCTAAACAATAACAATCATACCATGTGGCGAATTAATTGCTCTTGTAAGAGCTCTGCAATGATCCGTACACACACACAAAAAAAGAAAATTTCTCTAAAGTGATGATTTACTTGATACTAGGTGTCAGATGTACACTAAAGCAGCCTTGTGCGGCCTTTCAACATCTTTTGCTTAGAAAATCCATTCAGATGCTAAAAGATTAGCATATTTTTACTGTCCAAATACCGACGCCTTTGCCGACTCTAATAAAGTAGCAATGCCTAAGCTGATCCAAATCACAATGCACAAAAGGAATCCAACGATTCAGCCCACCATGTGCATGTGGTAGCGTGTCCGTCAAATCGTCTCTCTCTTTTATAACCAGACCCAGGTTTTATTATTTGTAAAGTCATCTTGTGTAATAATATTTATGTTTGTAGGAGAGCTGTCGATTTGGATCCGTTGCAACCCTTGCTTCAAAAGTATATCAAGTTTTTAGAAACAGAAGTTCTGCCATCTACTTCAGAACATTCAAGGCCTAGAGTGCAGCTCAAAAGAGCTGACATTTGGCTTGGATTTAAATCACTGTATGTAAGTTTGACACATGACTTATAGTGCTTTCATATATTCCAAATGCCATGCCTGCTAATCTGCTGATTTGATATTTGCAGCCTTGGATTTATTGAGGCGCCTGCTTATGAGGATGGAATTTTGGAGAAATACCCTGTGTTCCTGAGTATTGTGCTTAACCATGTCAGTGATGACAGATCTGATTTATCATGTGCTGTCAGTTGCCTCAAAGCTTCATTTGAAATGCTTGGTAAATCTTCTGTGAGTTTCTGTTGACCTATTATGCTTGCAAACTTATCAAACTCATACATCGATTGTTGTAGGTTGCAAACTTTGGTTGAGAACAACATTATCACCTAGTGTTATGCGGAACACATTACTGGGTCACTGTTTCCACACTCGAGATGAGAAAAGTCACAAAGAAATTTTTGATCTTTTCCTCCCATTTCTCCAGGCATGTCTGCTGTTCCTTTACTGATTTTACCTTCTCATCAAGCAAAACTTAATTAATTATTATGATAAGTCAATTCTACATATGCAGTCACTTGAAGCACTACAAGATGGTGAACATGAAAAGCAAAGGAGGAACATTCTGTATTTTCTTCTTCATCAAGTAACCCGGAGTAGTAATTTCAGTGCTCTGATGAGAAAAAATGCTACTAAGGTTAGCTTGTTTTGGTGCCTATTTGCTTCTTTATTGGAAAGTTCGTTTAAGTTCGGTCTCCTTATTCTCGAATTTGAAAATCAAAATTTAAAGCATATTACCTTTTTTATCTGCACTTAGTTGAGGTAAATGTTACATAGAACAGACTTTTGAAATTCTTCTCATGGTTTGGAATGAGTATGGAAGTTAATGTGAAACGTAAGAATTATCCAAGAACATATGACATTGGAAGCTGTGTCATCCAAACACACCTTGATGTTGTTCAAAACCACAAAAAGATTTCTATTATAGAAACTGTGGTCTTTTTCTTTTTCTTTTTTTTTAAATGTGATATATCATACGAGTAAGGGACTGAAGGCTGATTTCTAAAACCTGTGTTGTGTACATATTGTAAGTTTGTAATATCCAAACACTCCTCAACTATAGGATAATACTAGTGTATTTTCCCTGAAAAAAAATAATTCTAATGTATTGTATACCATATTTGTTGATGAAGTGGATGAGCATAAAGCTGCAGTCGAGTACCCCTTGGTGGTCCAACCGCACGCATGTAGTGCCATGATATGATTGAACAATTTATTCTCAGAATCCTTGTTATATACACTAACTAAAAACATGCAACAAGTGATTTTGATTTGTTATGATGTAGGGAGCTCACTCATCTTTGAGTGTGTTGATCGATCATGGAAGTTTCAAATTGTGTTTTACATTCTATATTACCATTTATGGTATGCTACATGTAGAACAGTTAACTAATGTTTGACTAACCTATAGTAGGGTTTCATAGAAATTTCAAAGTTTGGGTTGTCATATTTTAGTTTACTAATGTTGCAAAATGTGTAATGTTTTTACTTGATTTCAATGATGTTTTTTCCTTCCAGATCGCTCTTCTTATTGTACAAAGGGGCTACACTATGAGCCCTCCTTCCCCACCTTCTGAATGTGTCCATATGTGGTAATGACCAGGCATCTTGTCCTGAAAATGCTTTATATATTAGATTGCTTATTATGACGCCATCTGTAATTTCCGTGAAGCCTGTAATGATTTATTGTTCATTATGATGGCATCTGTAATGTTCGTGAAGGCCTGTATTAAAACTAGAGAGGAAACCAGTGGTTTATTGTTCTCAGAGTATCCCATAGCAGTTATGCCTTTTGAATGATTCATAGGATCTGATTATAACAAGCATGTTTTTGATGTGTTATTTAATTTGTAGGTTCCAACATCAACATCCCGCATTCTGAATTTCTGATGATGGTCATTATTTCTATATTCCATCTACACCTGCCTTGCTGTTTTTGAAAGTTGCCAAGTCAAAAAATCACATGATGCCCTAGAAGACATGCTGCTCAAATATTTTAATTCTAAACAACATCCTAGAAAATATTTAGATGGGCCATATAGAACCTAGAGTTGTATATCGAGCCTTGATTTCAGGAGTTCTTCAGTGATAGAAACACAATCCACGAACATATGTTACCCAGCTTTGGGTTGAGTGGTTTGCATGGGCCATTTGTTGTTGAATTATCTGCTGAGATGGGTTGTGTCGAGCTGTTTGATCGTTTGAATGGATTCAATGAGCTACTTAAGTGATGTAGCCTGATCCAATTCAAACTATCCCATCTTACTGACTACTCACTCCACCAATAACGTAATAACATGTTGAATTATTATTAGTTTTTGTTGCAAAACAACGTTTTTGCTGCTTGTGGAACTACTAATCCTTTGAATTTGGCTTCATTATTTGTTGTTACATGCCATCCTCTGATCTTAATTGGGTGAACAGGGGACCATCTTTGATCAGCTCAATAGAGGAGACGTCCTTGCATGGCTCATTGCGTCAACCTGCCTTTGATCTCATCAACATTGTCATAATTTCCGATGCTTCTGCATTGATTTCTTATAAACTGAAGTATGAGCCTGTTACAAAGAGTAGTGCAAGCGATTCTGTGATATTTGCTGCTGATGATGATGAATTGCCTCTCTCTCATGGTGTTGAAGAAAAGTATCAGAGTTGTTGGAATGACTTCAGTGTTCTGAACAAGTTGACATGTCTGGAATGCAATGATTGGAAATGCATCCCTTTGTTATGGTATCTTACCATGATTCAGTTGGAACCTGCTAAGTTGCCGATAGCTTTTTCAAAAGCAGTGTTTTGGGCTCTTTCTCATATTTCTGTTTTAGAGCCTGTATTAGCTACAGAGTCATCGGGGTCTGTGAATGCTTGGTTATCATCACATGCTGCAGAAGTGTCCTCAACATTTACCTGGCAAGTCCCAAACGGTGCTGACGATGGTGGAGATGGGAAGGATTGTATCAATTCTCTTAAGGTGTCACAGTTTTGCACCCTCTTATTGAGAATGTTTAAAAGGTTGGTTGTGTTTGTTTAGCTCTCATCTCCATTATTTATTTTCTAAAGCTATATCAATATCTTTAAATGAGACCTTTTACCGATTGCAAATCTGATTCCAGTATATATTGTACTTAATGAACTTGCTACCTTTTAGATTAGCTATTCATGTCATGACACAAATTGAGCAACGTGGGCTCCAGAAGCAATGGAGTTGGGAGCCGATGATGGCAGAAAGCTTGATATTGGCGCTAATTGATCATAATGATGTAAGGTTACTTCCACTCTGTTCCATCTTTTCCCTGGTTATGTTCAACTAGTTACAATTAGATGCTACTGTTTCATTATAGAGCACACGACAAGTTGGAAGGGCTATCTTGGAACATGTATCCCAAGCAAAGGGTTTGACTTCTGGGCTTCAGTTTCTTTGTTCGAGTGCATCTTCACTGTCTGCTGTTTTTCAGGGTCTAAAATATGCAGTGCAACTGGTAAGATCAAGTTCCTTAACTCTTGCATTTATATTCACTTAATTGTGTTGGAATCTGAGCATGAACCAATGCTTGAATGATTTTGGTATGCGAACAATATGTTATTGGCCAAATTTGCTCGTGGACATCCGTCAATGTTGGCCTTTGCTCTAGGACACTACTCAATCTCATATTTGCTATAAGACACTATTGAATAGTGGCAATTGGCTAATAGACACTTAAGTTATTAGAAAATTAGTTATCTTGTATGAAAAAGAGAGAGAACTTTCTAAATGACCATTTTACCCTTGTAACCAATTTGAACACATCTCACAATGAAATCATATTCTTAAATATGTAATTAACAATGACCATGTAAAACATAATAATTGTTTTTAAAATATTATTTTATACAAATATTAAGTATTTTTACAAGTATTATCAATTATATTTCAGAAGACCTATAATAGGTTTTTTCTTCTGAAATCAAGCTATACTAGTTAATATAACTTTTAAAATATATTATTAATAATGTTAATATTTTTTATGAAAAAATGATAGTTCTTACAAAATATTTAAGTATCACTTGTTACATCGTTATGGTTAACTATATGTCAAGAAATATATTTTCGTTATCCTACATGTTAAAATTCTTTGCAAGGGTAAAGTGGTCATTTCAAAAGTTCTCTTTCTCCTTCATACAAGATAATCAATATTCTAATGATTTTTCTCATGCAGGAGAACTGCATATCATTGCATTAATAGAAGATGAAAAATGTACAGAAGTACAAGACTTTTAAGTTACATTCGCCCCTTCTTTCTTAGCTAACAACCCGACCTACTCAATACACACTCCTAATCAGGATCCCCACTCTGTACATGGCTGGTCAGCAAGGAGAGGGGGGCGGGCTTTTGCTCCAGCCATGATCCAGTATTCGACCTCTTCGCTTGCCATGGCAAGCACAGTTGTTAAGCTAGGAGCAGCTCCATTGAACACACAATCATTGCGGTGACGCCATAGCATCCATGCTCCTAGTGTTATTAGAGAGCTCAGCCCTCCTCGTGCTGTGCTGCCCACTGAGGAAGCTGCCCGGCTTCACCAGTCATCAAATGAATCATCGGAAGATTGAGGAGATAGTGCCGCTAAGCCCTCCTCGACCTATTCGAATGATTGAAGTGTCTATTAGGCAATTACCATAATTCAATAGTGTCTTCTAGCAAATATGAGATTGAGTTGTGTCCTAGAGCAAATGCCAACATTGAAGGATGTCCATGAGCAAATTTGGCCTATTTTCCCCCCCAAGTTCTGAAGGGCTGTACTACTATTCCATTCGAAGATCGAGGAGAACTCCACCTATCTTACCTGTTATTTTTTTCTCTCCCACCTCTCATGTGTATGCTAATTTTTTCATACCTGTTCTTTTGCTCTACCTCTGGAATATGCAGGTGGAAACGAGATCAATTTTGGCAGATTTTCATAGTTTTCATCACTTGTTTTTTGTCATGTGCAAACTATTCAAGGAGGTTGTTGCTCAGAAGCCTTCAGTTGCACAACCAGCAAAACCTTCTGAAGGGGGCTTTCTGCGGCAACCCAACTCAAGTGGGGCAATTAGCCCACCAGAACATGTTGTGGATGTTACAAATTGGGAGAAGTTCTGCACTTTGCTTTCAGCAACTATCTGGCCTTTTATTTCCACATGCCTGAAAGAAGGAGAGGCTCTCACATGTACCAAACAGTGCCAGGTACATCTCTAGCTTTAATTTATAAGTTTAACATCGTCACGCATTTTGATTATTGTTGTTCCTAGATCTTCTGTTCATATTTACAATTTGTTTCAGATATCTTGTGTTCGTTTGCTTGAGTTGCTTCCCATGGTCTATGAGAGGGTCAATTCGTACTGTCGCACTCAATCTTGCAGTGCTATGACAATTGTTCCAGTTCCAGACCTTACTGATATTTCATGGCTTTTTCACTTGGTTTGCTGGGGGAAGTCATCTCTCCTTACGATTGCCAGACATTGGAAACAGTGCATGCTGTCTTTAGTGAAAGAATTAAAAGGTTCATATAGTACCCACCAACGCTACATTGAAGATCTTGGTGATATGATTTCACATGGTTAGGAAATAAAGATTGCTCAATTTGAATACATAGCAATCATTAATAAATATTTGGTAACGCCTTATGTCTTGCTTTCAGATTCAGTCAATATTGACGAACTTGAAGAGAGAATTTCAAATCTTAAGCTTGCACTTTCCAAGGAGGCGGCTCCTGCAAAAGCTAAAAGGAGAGGGTCAATTGGTGTACCTATATTTACAGAGCCAGTTCAGGAGAGGGATACAAGTATGGACAATGTTGTGAATATTGAAAGCACAAAGCCCGAAATAATTCTACTTTCTGACAGCGAAGAAAATGTGCCATCTGTTGATGTGTCCAGTGAGGAGGTTTTATCGTCCTTTATGGGCAACAATGCATCCACTGCATCTGGTGTGCTGAAAGAAGTTAAGACTGGTGAAGAAAGAATGCTGACTGACGATGGACGTGTGTCCTTACAACCTCAGGTAAACCAGGTTTGTAACATTAGTGCCTCTTCTAGATCTGTATCAACAGAAAGCAGAAGCAGCATTGTTGCCTCAAAAGGATTCAGTGGAATGAAAAAACAGGGTGTTCTGGATGCAAATGATAATTCCCTTTTACCAAAAATTGTGAAAACATCTGTTACCCCAGCTTCTCAACCATTGCGCCCAATTTTGTCTTCGGGTGTAGAAAAATTTAAGTCAATACTCAGGGATATATCTGACGATGAAGATGATGCTCTGGAAAGCAGAAGCAACACTGTTGCCTCAAAAGAATTCAGTGGAATGAAAAAGCAGGCTGTTCCAGTGAATGCAAATGATAATTCGCTGTTACCAAAAGTTGTGAAAACATTTGTTACTCCAGCTTCTCAACCATCACGTCCAAATTCTTCTTTAGCTACGGAAAAATTTAAGTCAATATTCAGGGATATATCTGATGACGAAGATGACCCTCTGGATCATGCAATTGATAATTTCCGAAGGCCACAAGTTCTTTTAAGAAAGCCAAGCATATTGGTTCCTAAGAGACAAGTAGTTCAGCTTCCATTGCCTTCTGAGAAAAGACTAGGTTCTCGCAGCATGATTACTAGTTCTCGGCGATTTCAGCCACCTAAACTGAGCAGTTGGTTTAAAAGCATATTGGAAATGGACTACTTTGCTGTTGTTGGGCTATCTAGTTCCGAGATAATAAAGAAATCTGCTTTAAAAGAGATTCCTGTATGTTTTGATTCACAAGCTCAGTATGTTGAGATTTTCCAGCCCCTAGTTCTAGAAGAGTTCAAAGCTCAGATGCTGAATGCTTATGTAGAAACCCCTCCAGATGACATGATCTGTGGATGCATATCCATCCTCTCAGTTGAAAGAGTTGATGACTTCATTGTTGTTCGTGGTCGCCCTGAGAACAGTGAGTCTATCAAATTCAGAGGCTGCATGGAGAATGATTTAATATTGCTTACCAAAGATCCACTGAAAACTTCTGGACAGCAAGTCCATGTTCTTGGAAAGGTGCTGTTGTTGCCCAAAACTATTCCAGTGAAAACAATGATTTTAAGTGCTGCATGACTTATTTTTATTGCTCTTGCAGGTGGAGCGGCGTGAGAATGATAAAAAGAAGGCATTGATTTTTGTTATAAAGTTCTTTCTTTCTAATGACAATGCACGTCTAAATAAAGTGAAACGACTTCTTGTTGAAAGAAGTAAGTGGTTCTTGAATCGTGTCATGAGCATGACTCCTCAAATCCGTGAATTTAGTGCTCTCTCATCGTTAAATGATATCCCAGTGCTTCCAGCAATCTTGAATCCTGTTTCTTATGCTGGAAGCTATCATGAATATGGAAAAGTGTGTCTTGATAAACTTGCACACCCTATGCGGAAAGTATTGAAGTCGTCATACAATGACAGCCAGCTCCATGCTGTAAGTGTTGCCATTGGATCAACAAAAAATCAAACAAAATTTGATTTATCTCTTATTCAGGGCCCTCCAGGTATGTCCTTTAATGATTTTAATCAGTAATTTTTTGCAACTCCAGCTGTCACCTTTCAGGTCATAAAAAAACTGTACTTGTTTTGACAGGTACAGGTAAAACCAAAACAATTGTAGCGATTTTAAGTGCTTTGCTGTCACTACACACGGATAACTCTTACAAGTTACCAAGGAATGAATGCATGGATAGAGCTGAGTTTACTAAGCCAAGAGCAAAGATCAGTCAATCTGCTGCAGTAACTAGAGCCTGGCAGGATGCAGCTCTTGCTAAGCAACTGATAAATCAGAGAGAGAGTCCTCAAATGACAGAGCGATTCCCAAAAGGAAGAGCTCTAGTGTGTGCACAGTCAAATGCTGCAGTTGATGAACTTGTGTCAAGACTCAGTGAGGGATTGTATGGTGCTGACGGAAAGCTGTATAGGCCATATATAGTGAGGGTTGGTAATGCAAAGACAGTTCATTCTAATTCAGTGCCTTTCTTCATTGACACACTTGTTGAACAAAGATTATCAGATGAGCTGAAGACAAAACTTGATGGCAATTCATGTGATGCTGAATCTTCAAATTCATTGAGGGTTCAATTGGAGAAGGTCACAGACAGAATTAGATATTATGAGTCAAGGCGAAAACTAAGTGAGGCTGATAAAAAGGAAAATGACTCTTCCGTACCTGATGGAGATGAGGCAGATGAAGTTTCTGATGAAGCCCTTGCTGGAAAGCTCAACTCTTTGTATGCTCAGAAAAGGAAAGTTTCTGCAGAACTTGCTGCTGCTCATGCACGTGAAAAGAAAATAGCCGATGAAAATAAGTTTCTAAAGCATAAGGTAAGAAAGTCAATTCTTGGAGAAGCAGAAATTATTGTGACTACTCTCAGTGGGTGTGGAGGTGACATATATGGAATTTGCTTGGAGAATGCTTCATCAAACAAATATGGAAATTTTTCTGAGCATGCTTTGTTTGATGTTGTTGTTGTTGATGAAGCCGCACAGGTATTATCTTAGTACTAACTTGGTTCTAGCAAATCATGCTACTTTTGTCTTTTACTTAGATCAAACAATAAACTATTTGGGTTTTCTTCTCTATAGGCCCTTGAACCTGCAACTTTGATTCCGCTTCAGCTTCTGAAATCGAGAGGAACTAAATGTATAATGGTACTGTGCTACTTTTTAATTCGTTTACTATTGACCGTACAGCTATTTTGAACTACACTATGAAGCACTAGGTTTCTAGTTTTTACTTATCACTCTGCTTACCTTTGTTAATTCTCGTCAGTTTCTTCTCTAGCCTACCCCAACTTGCTTGGGCTAAAAGCCTTGCTGATGTCCCTTTTGAAGGTGGGTGATCCCAAGCAGCTACCTGCTACTGTGATGTCTGGATTGGCTAGCAAGTTTCTCTACGAGTGTAGCATGTTTGAACGGCTGCAAAGAGCTGGTTACCCAGTGATTATGCTTACCAAACAGGTTACATTTTAATCAGAGATATGTTTTCCGTAATGTGAACATACAATTTAGATACTGTGTATGGTAAACATGAGTTTTCATATTTTTGTTATACATAATTACTTCATGCATCAAGAATGATGTTGTCGTTTAATATGTATGTCATATATTGCTAGATAAATAAGTGAAATAGAACTCAGTTTTTAGGCTGACTTGTGAATTATTATTATTTTATTTGTTTGCAGTATCGCATGCATCCAGAGATTAGCAGATTTCCGTCGTTGCATTTTTATGACAATAAACTGCTTGATGGTGTGAAGATGGCTGAGAAATCAGCTTCATTCCATGATCATTGCTGTCTTAGTCCATACATGTTCTTTGATATTGCTGATGGTCGTGAACATAGTGGAAGAAATTCTGCTACTCAGTCACTTTGTAATGAGTCTGAAGCTGAAGCAGCTGTTGAAATATTGAAATTTTTGAAGAACAGGTAAGGATGCTGTTTTTATCTCTTACTAAGGTTTATTATTCTACAGGAAACTGAAGCTCTGTACTCACTTCATGAACAGGTATCCATCAGAGTTCACCTCTAGGAAAATAGGCATCATCACTCCATATAAAAGTCAACTCTTTTTACTGCGTTCAAGATTCACTTCCTTTTTTGGGCCTGAGATTGTTGCTGAGATGGAAATTAATACTGTGGATGGATTTCAAGGTCGTGAAGTTGATATCTTGGTGTTGTCAACTGTTAGAGCCTCTGTTTCCTCAGGTAATAGGCATCAAAGTGGTGAAGCACGAAGCATTGGATTTGTTGCAGATGTTAGACGCATGAATGTTGCATTGACACGTGCCAGGCTTTCTCTATGGATTGTTGGAAATGCAAGAACTTTGCAGACTAATTCACACTGGGGTTCCTTGGTACAGAATGCTAAAGAACGGAATATGTTCATCTCAGTTAAGCGACCGTATGGTTTGATATTTGAAGAAGCTCATCCTAGTTCCAAAGGTATTCATGGTACTACTCACAGTTGCCCTGCAAATCATCATAAGGATAATGAAAAGAATGCTATGACAAGCTCACAGAGAAGTGATGCGCAACTCCAAAAAAAACAACCAACATGTGCTTCCAGAACTAAAGAAAAACAAGGTAAAAGTTTGGCAACTGAGCAATCAAAACAGGCTTCACGCTGGGATCAAAAGGTTCCTAAAGCTCAAGGATCCTTTGTGAGGAGATCTAGTGAAGAGGAGTCAGAAAAGCATGATGATGATCCGAGAGCTGCCAGACACTCACAAAATACTGATCAGCATTCTGTGTTGAGGAAGCAAAGGGCAGGAAAAAGGTCGAGCATGCATAATGATAATCATCTGGTGCTTTCTAAAAGCTTGGTGAATGGGAACTCTCAAGAGAGCTCTAGTGTCAAAAGGCTGGAGGAATCAAATCAACCTGCAGTGCAAAATGTTTGCAAGGAAACTAATAAGGGTTTAATCAACCAAGATTCATTTCAGAGCTCCAACGTGAGAAGACATAATAAGGATAAAAAGAATGCAAGCCAAAGCAATGCTATGGCGATGCTAAAACATGACTGTGATTCTGAATCAGCAGGCAAGAATGGCAATGATTCTCCACCTGCACATTCTGATCTGCAGAATTTGATACAAAGGGCTAAAGGAGTGAGGAAGTCTTCTGAAAAACCTAGAAGCGATTGTTCAAATAAACTGGATATATCACTTGAGCATGATAAAGATTTGGGTCGAACAAATCAAGCTGATGGTGGCTGTCCACCAACAGATGCTGATATGAAAATAGTTAATAAGGCCAAAAACGCTAGGAAGTTT
Source organism: Eleusine indica (assembly GCA_030378355.1). NCBI lineage: Eukaryota > Viridiplantae > Streptophyta > Magnoliopsida > Poales > Poaceae > Eleusine > Eleusine indica. Next base: position 55,391,748 of record CM059496.1, on the reverse strand, counting down.
TTTGAGAAACCGAGATCTGGGAACTCAAATCAAGTTGATCCCTCGCTTTCATCTCATTTTGATGAAGCAAGTAGCCATATCCTAGAACCCAAGAAAAGCCAAGCTACTAACCTACCTCTAAACAGTCAAAAACAATTGATTGCAACAAGGAAACGACAACGTGAAGATGTTGAGTCTTTGCTTTCTGCAGCTCTCATACCATCAAAGAAGCCGTCCTCAACACGTTCTACCAAAAAACAAAAATAGGATGTTCCTGCAAAGGCAAGTTCATGCTACCTTCACTGTCTCATAGATAAAAACACAGCTGGTTTTATATTTTCCGATAGGTTGGTTTTCTGCCATTAAAATTTAGAAAATTGTCTGCCAATAATCTCTGTGTTCTATTTACCGAACTGCCTGTAGCACAGCTGAAGCTGCACATTCTTGTTATGTTTGATCTTCAATTGTTGTTTATACTTTCGCCGCTTTCTATTTAGAATGTCCTTGACAGTAAAATTGCATTTTGTGTCCTCATATTATAATATTATCACAAACTGATATCACTGGCAATTCCATACCATACCTACGCTGGTTAAACATATTTGCATCTTTCATTTATATTCTGCATTTTTTTTTATAAGGCAGTTGTATTTATATTCTGTGTATTTGTACTCTGAGTATTGCAAGTCCTTTGCTATGCTATTCAGAAGCTAATTCGCTTATCTGTAAAATTTAAACCAGGTGGCAGCATGCAATTCATCTGCTGAGATTCTTATGATTGGATTGGACTGATCTCATGAAATGCTGCCGCTTTCTGTGAATTGATTTTGCTAACGAAGCAATGGAGCTTGATTTTTCATTTTCCATCTTCCGGAGCGCGGAGCCTAAGTAGAAGATGATTTTACCGTCCATTTGGATGTGAACAGAAATAGGACCATACTGACTAGTGACAACAAAGAAAGTGGATGCACAGCTTCAGGAAAGTGAAGCCAATTTTGCCATGTAAATATTTGTAGATAACACCCTTGTAGCAAGAACGCTGATGGAATTTTGACACATGTAGCTGCCGGTGCCTCTCAAAAGAGAAAACGGACACCCCGTCAGCTTTAATTTTAATTCAAGTTTCCCTTTGTTAAACCTGGGAATGTACGATTTCAAGGGAAATGAAGCTTCAAATTTTGTTAGCATGTGCAAGTGTGACTCATGCATTTTGTTAGCATGTACTAGTACTACATATCTATAATGATGACTAATATGATGCTCAACCCACATCAGGAAACATGAGCTTTCTGGGTGTATGAAATACACAAGCCTGAGAAATGTGCACGAAACTGCGCATATATTGGGCACACTTTTTTAGATAATATCACCTTTGCTTCAATAGAAGCTACAGCTCAATATGTTTGCCACTCTTGAGATGTCAATACTTCATTTCTAGCAACGCGTTACGACGTGAGACAAGTTATCAGGTGGAACGGTACTTCCGTACACAGGGATGTCAAAAGTGATGAACACAGGAAGCACATCCATACCGAACGAACTGACAACGTAAGCGACGTACTACTCGGCTACTCCATGGAGTACTTAGCTGCATACGCCAGTAAACGACGATACATTACACCATTCCTACTAGGACGTACTTAATTATACACACACAATCACAGCCTAGAGGCCATGGAGATCCATGGAGGCAAAATGCACAACCCAGCTCCATCTCTGCTTTCCCTAATACTAATAGAGTAGCAAAAGATCCACCAAATACCACAAGCATCCGCGTCCCTCGCCGCTGGAACGTGTCCTCCCCGGCCGGGCGGCAGGCGCCACGCCGACCGGGACACCAGTACACCACCCTCAAGCCGCGGCGGCAGCGTCACAAGAATGGCCCGACGTGCAGCGCAGCTCGTCCGCCGGGCGGGAATACCTTCTCGCGCGGAGGTGCTCGAGCACCGGCTGCAGCACCACCGCGTACACGAGCGTCGCCAGCAGGGATGCCCAGAGCGGCACTGGCAGCGCCTGGCGCAGGACGAGCCGGAGCGGGAGCCCCCGGACGGCCACGCCCACGCCCAGGGCAACCCCCACGCCGCCCGTCTCCGTGATGAAGATGTCCGCGATCCACACCGGCCGCGAGAAGTAGGACCCCATCGTCGGCGAGCTGCAGGCTGCTGGCGTTCTTGGTCTCGGGAACCGGACCAGCAGGGAAGTGGGAAGCTGAGTGGGGAGTGAAGTGGAGAAAGCAGTGAGCTGAATGGAGAAGAGCGTCTCACTGAACTCGGCCACCGGTGTCAGGCGATGCGCGATCGAGAAGCGTCGGGCTATGGAAGGTTACTGTGTGGATGTTGAATTTTTAGTACCGGACCGGTAAGAGTCATTGAATGAATGGAAAATTATAAATACCCACCTACACATTAGAGGTGTTTTTATATATTTACCTATAAATACTTTTGTTTCAGTCAAATACTTGTAAGTTATATATTATTTTTATATACCTCTCTTACAACATTGACTGAGTATTGTGACTCTTAATAAATATCTGATACAACTCGAAATAGTCTATCGTTACGAAGTTACTTTTAATATTATTTAAATCATATATTTATTATTATTCTTAAGATTTTTCCCTCTAATTTGGTCATAAGATCTAATAGTATTTTGACAAAATTTTCACGTCATTGATGATAACTAATAAAATTTTATAATGCTACATTCATCCAAATGATAATTACGTTGATGTGAAATATCTAGATCAATGTTAAAAGTCAAACACGAGCCATATTATCCGGTCAAAGTTACCAAAAGAGTATATAAAAACTAAATATAACTTATAAGTGTTAGACTAAAATAAAAATATTTATAGGTGGGTATATAAAACCCCCTACTAAAATACAATTGGGTATTTACAATTTTCGAAACATTGAAACAGCAGCGCGCTCAGGCTCGGTGCGCAGCGCCAGCGCAGTTGACATGACAAGGGCTCCGTCGTGTGGCAAAGGAAAAAAATGTGGGTGCTTTTAAGGCTCTAGTCTGTCAGGGCAGGGAGGTCAAGAAACAGGCTCCCCGCTATGAACGAACGTGTTTGTTCACAACTTCACATTAGCAAAAATAAAAAAAACATGGTTTGTTCACCAGCAGCAGCAACATTTTTCGCGGAAAGAGTAGACCATCTTGTTCGAGAAGCCCATAATTTGGCCCATAGATTATTTTGGGTTGGGCTATGGCCCAAACCTGCCTGCCGCTTCATTCATTATTTCAAAACAGTTCTTTTTCTTCCCATTACGAGAGGAACGCACGGCCGAATCGAAGATTAGTTTGATCAAAAGGCTGGCAGCAGTCGATCCGCACACGTTACTCGTGTCTCTCACGTGTAGATCAGAACTGTAGATGTAACCCAGCAGGCGCGGCGCAGCACTACCAACGTCAGCAGCAAATCACTGCATCTACCGCGCCGAGCCATCGCGTCGCGCGATAGAGGCGGGGTCCGGCCGTGAGGTTGATTTGGGGCCGATCTGCGCGGGCACGCGTGCCCTAGGACCCACCTTCCCAGCCCCAATGCGTGTTCGTCTCCCCGCCGCCGCGCGTGCAGCTGAGGTGCGCCGGGACAGGCGGCCTTGATGCCGTGACTGAAGAGGACGTCACGGACCTACTACTGCCGGCGTGGGCGCCGAGCGTCGAGGAGATCACGAAGTTCAACAGCACCGACTTCAGCCCGGAGGCCGTTCAGGAGAGGTTCGTCCGGGAGTCCAAGGCGGCCGCGGCCGCCGTGAAGGGCGCCGTCACCGGCCTGCTGCTTCGCCCTCTCCGCGAGCTCGTCGACGACCTGCGCAAGCTCAAGAGCGTCTACCACGCCGAGGAGTTCCACATCGGCTTGCCCGTCGGTACGTGTCACACGAGGCACAACAGATATGGTGGCCGCCGCGATCGGTTGACCACGTGCACGATTGATCTCTGACCGTTGCTCTATCTTTTTTTTTCTCGGTTTATGTATGTAGACGTCCTCAGAGTGTCTTCAAAGGTAGAGCTAATAGCAAACTCTTATAAAGAATTGATAAGAAGTAGGGTTTATATGTAAATCTTTTATTTTTTTTAGAGACTGATTTTTCATGAAAAGCTAGTTGTCTTCTTGCTCTTTTTTTTCTCTAATAAATAATTCTAAGAGCTACCTTAGAGTCAGCCTTTAAGGTCGCTCTTATGGCATGCGTTGGGCTGTACCACCTCTGCAAATTGAAGACAGCATACTAGTAACTATATCATGTGGAAATTACAAATTCATCATATCTACTTGAAGAAACTTAGTGCGGAAATTTTCAATATTCTAAATAATAGTTCAGACTAAATCCAGAGTGTAGCACAAAAGTACCAAAAAAGTTATCATATTTTCATGCTGTATGTCAATGTCTTATATGATATATATTTTTTCATGGCAACATTAAGTAGTGTTCACTTGTTTTTTAAATAAAATTATTAGAGGCTTCTAGACCTACTTTTCATGGATATGGATACGGGGGGTCTTCATTTTATCTTTGCAACTTGGCAACTTGCAGACAAACATACCATTTTTTTTTCTGAAACAATGCATTAGATTACATGCTTTTATTTGGTCTTCTTCGGTGTAATCCGGTGCAAGTCTTATTGTTCAGTTGTGCTAAGGTTGACTCCAACAACGTGTTGCATTTTTGAGAGGCAAAACCAGCTTTGCATTGTGTGCACAGTAGAGCGGAAGTAAGGCGAAAATTGATATCTCCAACAGATGATACTTACCAAACGCATTTGCTTGACCTCCCATCGTCCTTCGCACGCCCCTGCGCGTCGCCCGCCTCCGCGCGCCGCCTGCCTCCGCTGCCCCCTCCTCCGCGCGTCGGCGACCCGCGCTCCGCCACCTCCGTGCGCCGGCCACCAGCGCGTCGCCCGCCTCCACGCGCCGGCCACCAGTGCGTCGCCCGCCTTCGCATGCCAGCGACCCGCGCTCCGCCGCCTCCGTGCGCCCCCACGCGTCGCCCGCCTCCACGTGCCGGCGACCCGCGCGCCTCCGCGCTCCGCAGCCCCCGCACGCCGCCGCCCTCCCCCAAGCTCGCTCGCGCTCTCGTCGCGCCGTCCTTGTCCCGCGGCAAGATGAGCAGCCTCCAGAACCTCACCCTCACCTACAACAGACTCGTCGGCCTGATCCCTTCCTCCTTCAACGGCTCCACCCTCCAGAACCTCGAGCTCAACAACCAGTAGGGGGAAACCAAGCTCTCCGGCCCCGTCCCCGTGAGATGGAGACGCCGCCCCCGCGCCAGCGCGCCCGCCCCGCGTGCTCTAGCCCCCGTGCGTCGCCCCTGCCTCTGCTGCGCCCCCTGTGCCGGAGAGCGGAGGAGGACGGCGGCCATGGCCGCCGCCGTGAGCAGGGAGAGCGGAGGAGGACGGTGACCATGGCTGCGCCGTCGCGAGACACGCGCGCGGGAGGGAGGCGAGCCGCCGCTCTTGTGATCCGCGGCGCTCGTCCTTGTCGCCGTCTCGCTTCCGCGCTCACCTGTCGCTCTGCCTCTGCGCCCGTGCGCTTCCAAGCTCGAGCCGCCGCCCTGCCTCCGTTCTCGCTCCCGTGTGCTCGCCTCCCTCCCGGTGGTGGGCTCCACGGACACAGGAATGCATCGGAGGAGAGAGGGATTCCAAAGTTGCATCACCTCTCTCCTCCAATGCAAAATGCATCGGGCCTTTGCACACTCTGTTGAAGATGGTTATATCGTCTACAGTGTTCGGTGGAGAGTCAAAAATAGCTTTGCCTCAAGCTATTGGAGTCAGTCTAATGTCATATTTCTCATGTGACAGGTATGCACTTTTCTTCGTTTATTTTTTCTCGGTTGGATGGAAAATAAAAAGGCTTGAAGAAATACGGGAGATATTTATGGCCAATCCTCATCGACTTCTTTACGACTTCACAAGGAAGACGGGAGTTACTTGACACTATATCTGACATAGATTTTGGTGCCGATGAAGATGAGTGGTGATGAGCAATTATTCTTGTGCATCCAACAAGTTTTTTCATTTTAAAAAATGGGTATGCTCTAGTGTTGTTTTTGTCTGAGTGATTTTCTCCTATTGGTCTAGAAAGATGTGATCTGAAAGGAATAAATTCTGATAAAATTCTATCACACAGTCGTTCTTTTTTTTGTCAACAATGCATTGCATCATTTACGGTGGAAAAACAAGAGTACAACGTAGAACTAAATGTTTCTGAAGAGTTAGTACAAGAGAAGAACAATGTATGTTGCTAAACGTAAAACTGTCAAAAAGCCAACCTATAATATTTTTTATTATAGAAAAGAACCCATAACATATTTAATGACATGTTCCTATGTCGGACTGTATGAACAAAGCATCACATTAGCTACATCAGTTGGAATGTGTTCTGACTTCTGAGTATAACATCCCTGATCTCAATTCAATTCACATGTGAACATTCAGAATCCCAGTTCAGGTTACATCACCACGTGCTTCTAATGACGGGTACCCCCACAAAAATTCCATACACTGTACAACCAAATTTCTATTTTTACATACTCTAATCAACAGAATTCGCACAGTACAACCAAATTTCTATTTTTACATAGTCTAATCAATAGAATTCGCTCCTTAATCAACAGAAGACAACTCTGAATTACAAACTCATGGCACGTTGAGCGCATAACCTTCAGAGTCATGCGGCTTCACTAGAGAAACATGGGTTTTGCACTTTGTAAAACGCAAATGGCAGAACCTGGCTCCAGGTCAAAACAAATTTAGCTGACTAGTGCTCCAGAGCATATAATATTTTCAGAAGAAACAAAATATTTTGATGCTTTAAAATCCAAACAGCCTGGATGACAAGGAACAGAGGAATGAGTGGAGTTGTTTACAAACAACTCAACTTCATAAGCACAACTGATCTTTTAGATAAATTGTTATCCTAAGGCCCACTTCTGCCAACAAACATATCACAGGAATAGAATGAATGACTGATCTATCTAATTAAGCAAACTATGGAAGGCTAACCATGAAAAGCAAAATTACCATAAATATCGTCGTAACCATATACTAATTAATCAAACTAGGGAAGGCCAACCATTAAAAACAAAATTACCATAAACCTCGTCATAACCATATAATAACCACATCTCATGTATGGATGTATCATTCTAGCTGAAGAACCATCTCAATCAACACTGTAACCAGCATGAAATACAAATAAAGGGCCTAACATAACAAAACTGATCATGTCTTCTACTCATCCGATATTGATAGGATGATAGGATCAAAAACTCCCTCAATGCACTTGCATATGTCGTTCTTCTCTCCGGTGATGTCATCAGTAAACTATTGTGACAAAAATCCGTCCTCTACGTTGTAATTTTCATGAGGAAAACTACGGTTGATTCTGAACTAACTGAGAGCTGAATTCATGCATATGCAGTTATTATCATCGCTATGCTTATCAAGGACTTCAACAAGACAACAATTGCATTCCTGGATTATGTCAGGTTCGTACAAAGAAACTCTACTTTGACTTCAGTATTCGTGCGCACATGTAAATTATATTTGCACATGATGCTATCCAGTTGCTCTATTACTTTATTTGTCATTGTTGTTGCTGCTGCTAAGAATTACAATATCTCACGTTTTTCATCTCTTAAGATTTTCTGAATATTTCACTGTAGAGTGTCTTTTCATAAGTAAAAAATCTGAATATACTCACCACTCATCTTATCTAAATGATTGGCAACAACATATACTAGTAACTATATCATGTGGAAATTACAAATTCATCATATCTACTTGACGGAACTTAGTGCGGAAATTTTCAATATTCTAACTAATAATCCAGATTAAATCAAAACATGCGAGCATATTGCACAGAAAGGTAACACGACTATTAGCCATCATATTTTCCTGTTGTATGTTAATGTCTTGCATGATATATATTTTTCCATGGCAATATTAAGTAGTGTTCATTTGTTTTTTAATTAAATTATCAGAGGCTTCTAGACCTACTTTTCATGGATATGGATACAGCAGGTCTCCATTTTATCTTTGTAACTTGTAGATAAACATAACATATTTTTCTGAAATAGTGCATTAGATTACGTGGTGCTTTTGCTTGTTGTTCTTCGGTCTTCCTCATGTAGGTTCCGGTATCCGGTGCAAGTCTTATTGTTCAGCTGCGCTAACATAATTTTCCTCATGTGACAGGTATGCACTTTTCTTTGTTTATTTTTTCTTAGTTGGATGGGAAATATAAGGCTTGAAGAAATACGAGAGATATTTGTGGCCAATCCTCATCGACTCCTTTACGACTCCCCAAGGAAGATGGAAGTTACTTGGCACTATATCTGAGATAGATTTTGTTGTCGATGAAGATGATGGTGATGAGCAATTATATTCTTGTGCATCCCCGCTATGCTCCGTCGCGTGGTAAAGGGAAAAAATGTGGGTGCTTTTAAGGCTCTACTAGGCTGTCAGGACAGGGAGATCTAGCAAGAAACAAGCTCCCGCTATGAGCGAACATGGTTTGTTCACATTAGCAAAAATAAAAAGAGATAATTGATTATTTGATCCTTCGTAAAAAAATAGAACACGTTTGTTCACCAGCAGTAGCAACATTTTTCGCGGGATTTCTCAAAAAAAAAAATTTCCGGGAAGAGTAGGCCGTCTTGTTCGAGAAGCCCATGATTTGGTCCTTGGGCATGGCCCAACCCAAAATAATCTGGCCCAAACCTGCCTGCCGCTTCTTCTTCACCTTGCTTCTCTCTTCAAGTGAAGCTCCCAAACCCAGCCCGAACCCTTGCAAAAACAACAACGAGCGGAGGAATCCTTCCAAATTATGGCGTAATTTGTGACGAGTGATCGAGGCGGCGGCGTCGCCCGACAACCACCGCCGGATTTTTGGCCCCCTGCTCATTACGAGAGGAAAGGGGAGAAGGCTGCTTCCAATGGCGGCTATACGCTGCGGCCGAGGCGCCGCATCCTTCGTGGCGGCGCAGAGGACAGCGGCAGGTCGCAACGGGGGTGGCTCCGGCGCCGTCCTCGCCTTGCGAAGAGGCGGGACCAGGGAGCCTGCCCTAAGTGTTTCTTCAACACCGACCTCGCGATCCCCATGGGCGGCGGTAGGTGTTTCCCTGGTGACTCTTCGGCTCCATGGTCGATTGGATGTACTGTTCAATCAAATGGAAATCTTGAGCTACGTCTGCCGCTCCACAGCTCTGCTCGCCTGTCCCTCCTCCTGCTCCTCGCGTGAAGGAGGCGCTCGTCCACAATAAGCCAAGGAACCAGGCATTGGACGCGTTGAATGCCGCGGTCGCCGACATGTCCCGCCCCCTCCTGCGCAACCTATCGGACATGCTCTATCTCGCCACCGCCTATGACTTGAAGGACTATCAGGTCGGCATGATCTCTGGTACGTCTTGGTTGTCCCCAGCAGCGTGTTCATTTCACCTGGTTATGGAGACCGCTTATGTTGCTGGGCAAATGTCTGTAGGTGCGGTGCTTTTGTTTGTTGCTTGTTACAAGCTGTGCAAGGCGGCACCCTCCATATTCATCGATGCGGCCATTGGCTACATGATCTACAAGCTTAGTATTGTGTCGTCAGAGCTGGATCGGCAGCGCAAATCCAACAGCTTAATTACCAGACTGCTATTCGGTAATTAATCTCATTACTTGTAACTATGGTTGTTAGTTCTTTCACACCATATGAATGACTATTAGAAGAAACTAAAAGGAATGGGTGTGAAATGTCAACAAAAAATAGGTAATTCAAGACAAAAACATAACCTGAAAACTGAATTCAGTGACAATGGAAGATTCATTGGACCATGATTTCAGATACACCTTTTTTCAAAGAGAGAAAAAAAAAGGTTATCTCTGTGAAATATTTGCTTTTATACCGTAAAAAACAATGGTATTTTATACAATCAAGAAAAAGATATGCTGCAGAAATATCACCTATAGCTCTTTTTCATGTTTGAAGCTCAATTTCGTAAGCCCATGCTCTATGAACTGAAAATGCTATAACTTTGACTAGTCAACTATATCTACTCTGTAACTGAAGAAATGCTAGAACTCGACACTCAATTGATCTGTAATGTGTCCTTGACTGGGATAGCTCCATTGTTGTTATGTATCCAACTGTCTTGTGTCCTGTAGTAAAACTGCATGACCTGCATACTCAATGGTTACCTTGACAGTGAGAACAGTATTTGTCTGAATGTGCAGATTCGTCCTGATGCCTTGTTCAACAATAGTAACAGATAGTCAGTTTTACCATCATATGCAGTATTATTTGTTGTTTCAATGTTTTAAGTTATCTTTTGATATATCGTTTGACCTTTATTACCAAATTTGGAATGCAGGAGTCATTATGCTTATGTTTGCTAAGGAATTCGAGAAAAAATATGAACTTCTGGATGTTTTTAGGTCAGTATGCACTGTCATGTTATGAGGATTGTTTGCATGGTCCTTGTAGGATACAGTAAGTGACCTGGTTTGAAGCAAACCCAGAATACACAGAATACTGGGTCATGATATAGGTCCTACATGAATGGATTAAAAAAAGACACCACAAACCTTTATCATAAACAACATAAAGTGTGATATCTTTGTTCGAACATTGAGCAAACTCCAAAAATTTGCTCGTGTTTTGGTTCTTCTCCTTAAGCTCACATAAGTTAGCAGGTTGTTGTTTCTAGTGAATTAGAGGGAAAACATGTGCAGTATTAAGTATTTTTGCCACGATTACAATATATTGGTTGGCACAAGACCATAAAGAGACTATCAGTTGCCTGCATGTAAGTCACAATGATGCAATGCTGATGGGAATGTAGAATCTTTATGTTATACATAGTACTTTTTTGTTGCGTGCCGTGACTTCCTTAGGTTTGCTTCATGGTTATTTGAAATGCTATGTTCAGTAACTAGATTTTTTGTTCCATGATACAGGGTGCCTTTGTTCCTGATGTACCTTGGTACATTCATATTTGACGTGGCAAGAATGAAGAAGTACGGAAAACGTGCTTTGATAGCTTTTGTGAATCTACTAAAAATGAAGGGTGGAATACTAGAAATATTCAGGATCGTGTGGTACCCTGGTTATGTGTCTCCATATGACGATGGTTTCTGATTGGAAATGAGTCTCAAAGCTGCGTGTTACCCCCTTCTCTTCTTGTAATAAAGATCAGTAGCTTACCTGTCTTGAACTGGGGCTATACCTGTATGATGATATCTATAAGTTTTATTTATCAATGTGTAAATCTTCAGTCTGGATGTTTGAAAATAACGAACTTTAAATGCGCCGATTGAGTGTCCTAGATTTGGAACGGTACTCATATTTCCCCTGTAGTCTGGGTACTGCAGCGGTGCGAGGCAGATGCCTGCTTCCTTGAATCCTTGGCCTTCTGTATCAGCAGTATGGGAAAGGACGGGAGAGTATATTGATTGTATATACTTCTGTGTATTCATAATGTACATTATGAAATCTCTTGAAGGCATTGCATATAGCTATAGCTCAAGCGTGTCCACAGTTATGGCATTCAACCAAACGGCCGCAAACCCCTGGAATCTACCTCGGTTTATTCGATCTGCTCCCGGCTGTGGGCACCACAAAAATAATTCATCAAGACTGATGCAGCTAGTTTCATTTTCTTTTTGGAACTTCACTATTTGATGCGGCTAATTTCAGTACCAGTTAAACTAGTTTCCCTTTTCCGAATTGGAGATTAGTCCTTCCGTAGCCGAATTTGGTATATGCATATGTAATCAGGGATCCGAAGACGATGCGGACACGCACAAGTCCCTCACGTACGTGTATATATAATCAGCTCCCGCTGGCACCATCAAAATCAAAGTTACTACTAACTTTTATAGCAATAAATATAGCAGCCATCAATCACCTGCCCACGAGACGGTCGTCGATCCGATAGAGACTGAACTCACGCGTCGGCGCGGCGTCGGTGAGAAAAGCAATGGTGTCCCCGGCTTCCGGCTTGCTTGTTCCGGGGCGGGTGATGTACACGGCGGCGTCGCGTAATACCCTGCGCCCCGCACCAACCCCATCGCGTGTCCGTCTCCCGATGACCACTGCCCGTAGGACGCCGCGCGTGCAGCTGCGGTGCGCAAAGACTAGTGCCCTCGAAGCCGTGACCGAAGAGGAGCTCAAGGAATTCATGGCGAGCTTGCCGTCGTGGGCGCCGAGCATCGAGGAACTCATGGAGTTCGAGAGCACGGACTTCAGCCCGGAGGCCATCCACGAGAGGTTCGTGCGCGACGCCAGGGAGGCCAAGGCGGCGGTGAAGGGCGCCGTCGACGGCCTGATCCTCCGCCCGCTCCGGGAGCTCGCCGCCGACGTGCGCAAGATCAAGGGCGTCGCCGACGTCGAGGAGTTCCACATTGGGGTTCTCGTCGGTACGTACACACGTGTGCACGGGAGATGCATCATTATTTATCGAGAACGACTACACGCTACGCGCGTGTGCGACTGATCTGATCATCCATTATATTGTTCGACACGATCCTTTGCAGGTGCTCTCATGGCGTGCGTGGGGTTGTACCGGCTGTGCAAGGCTGCGCCGTCGGAGTGCCTCGCTTTCGCGGTGCCCTACGCTTTCTACAGGCTCAGCGTCATGGCGGCGGAGGTCAGGAGACGGGGCTTTGCGCCTGACTTTATCATCCGGCTGAAATTACGTTAGTCCACCTCTCTCTCTCTCTCTCTCTCTACATACCCCTCATTCAATATTTAAGGCCACCCATTGCATCAGTTCAACAGCACACGTATGAGTTTTGTGATATGATTACATAGGTCTCAATTAACGGTGCATACACTTTATATTTGTACGCAGTTATTACCATCGGTATGCTCGTCACTGCCTCCAACAAGGTTTCCATCCTGGAATACGCTGTCAGGTTTGTATATACTCTTACCACTCACGCGTTGTACAATAATCCTCACCTAGTTTATATTCTTTGCACTACTCACTCGATACGGCATTGTCTTCATGCCACTAACGTTGTCTTCATCGTGACCAGGTATGCACTTTTTGGCATCTACTTCTTGTCAGTCGGCTTGGAAATAAAAGGCTTAAAGAAATATGCGAGATATTTCTGGCCAATCCTCACCGAGTCGTTTACCACCCCACAAGGAAGACAGGAGTCCATCGACACTTTGTGGGAGATGGCCAAGAACGAAGACGACTAATGATGAAGGATATGATTATTGTATATCCGCAAGTTTTTTTTCCCCTTTCTTAAGTGTATAGGTGAATATATTTCCCCTTATAGGGATTTATTATTGTTATTAAAAGTTCTCTGACTGAAAGGGTTATGATTAGACACGCGGCCAAAACAACAAGTAGTTGGCAACTACTAAAATGTTATTATTAGACACACGGCCAAAACAACAAGGAGTTGACAACTACTGAAATGTTATGATTAGACACACGGCCAAAACAACTACTGAAATGGGACAGGACTAAAATTTAGTGCGTCGAAAAAGAACACAACCTTACATCGATCCCCTCTCCAAACCCAATAGATCCAACCAGAAAATAACAGGGTGTTGGTTGCATTCAAGTTAAGTCCACTATCACTAGCAAAAATTTGCATCTGTACTAAGCTGCATACGAACTACAATAGTTGCAATTGGATACTAAGGATAGAGAAACTCCCATATGGGAAATTTGGTAAGATCAAATGAGAAACATTCTGGCAGAAGCCGAAAATATGACTATTTTGTTCCTTAAGCTTCCAGGAAAAAAAATGCCTCCATCTACCTACAAAAGTACAATGGATTTCATTAGACGCTGGTGTTCCAAACTTGCATATTAATTCAAGTTTTTTCATTCATGAGAATTGAGTAACTATTCAAATGACATAATATCTGGTTTAATACTGAAAATGTGTAGCTCAAATGTGTAAGTTTTGACAGTCCTACCGTGTCAACTTAAAGCAAGGGTAAACAGAAAAACAGATAGTCATTCAGAGGATAACATCATTCATCATACAGTATATAAACATGGTATGTGGGCTGCTGATGGACGGGGAGAAACTTGCATTATTGCAGGAATGCAGGCAATTAAAATATCATGTCACATTAGAATGGATGTTGTTATGTTAGGCGATTTCAAAATGATCTAAAGAGTGGCAGACAAAAGAAACGATTTGCTGAACCCAAGATTGATGTGACGATTTATCCTTCCTGAATGATGCAGAATTAGAAGGAAATAAATCTCCATGGAATACATGAAGCAACAAGCAGGAAATCAACATCAACCACGATAAATCATGTATTCTGCACAAGACAAAGGGCACTCGAAATGCAGATTATCATCTATGGGCAGTGTCCATGTTATGTTCAGACCATGGCCCCTTCATTCTAGCATGTTCCTAGAATATCACAATAACAAGATTCAGGTTTGAGGCTGTATGGAGGATTGGAGGTGGTTAGATGACTGCAGAGCCACTGCTGAACAGATATGATAGAAACCTGTGTATAGAGAGGATAAGATGTCGAATCTGCGTATGCAATTGTTTCGATTATCGCAAACCTACTGTGTTGAGCAGAGGAAAGATGGTGCACCTATAGCTGATATCTGGAATTGCAAGAGAAATCATTTCCAGCTAGACACTGCACTGTATGACATGTCACTCTCTTAATAAGAAAGAAGCATCAGATAACTTGTGAAGAAGAGAATCCTGGACTTCGCAGTATGACAAAAGAAGTTGATATTGATTTGTGTCAGAGATGCAAGCTATAAGTTTTTTAAATAAAACACCGAATATGTAGGGTCTCAGACCACCAGGACAAAGAAAGGCACCATCTGACCATTTTGCTCAGCATTTGAGCATTGCACCAAATAGAACAGAGCTATCAACTAGGAAGGCTTTGCGGTATTTTTTTTCTCGAACATGCAGGAGAGCTGCGTATCATTGTATTAATAGAAGAAGAGATTAGTACAACACACTCACACTTACACCCCCATATTATCAGTTACATTCGTGCCTTTTAAACATGATCGAACGACCACTACCTACTTGGTGAACTAGTCACCCTCCACGGGATCACGGCCGGTCAGCAAGGAGAGACCCTTGGCTCCGGCCATGTTCCAGAACCTTGTCTCCTCGCCAGCCATGACCAAGGCAGCTGCAAGGTTTGGGGAAGCTCCATTAAACACGCAGTCGTTGCGGTGTCGCCATAGATTCCATGCTCCCAGAGAAATGAGTGAGTTTAGTCCTTTTCTTGTTGTGCTGCTTACTACCGTCTCTGCCCTGCTCCACCATTCATCAAGAATTTCATCCGTTGGTTGAGGAGACAGCTGCACCAAGCCCACTCGCTGCAGGATGACATGCCAGAACTGGCGCACGAAGACACAACCAATAAGAAGATGGTCAATCGTTTCATTTTCCTGGTCGTAAAGGGGGCAACGTTCTGGGTGGGGGAGATTTCGTCGGGCCAGTCGGTCAGCGGTCCAGCAGCGCCTGTGCATAGCTAACCAAAGAAAGAACTGACATTGTGCAAACACTTCGGGCTTTGCGGTATTCAGAAACACAATGTGCAAACACTTCGATGAACCTTTCACACAAGGAGATCAAGGGCATTGTGTCAGTGCCCCATCAGATAGAACATAAGGGCCTGCTGGTCTACAAGGACGACTAGGACATCGCCAAACAGGATCTCATAAAAGATTCAAAGCAATTGTTCTAACTGAGGCAGACCACGGAGTTTACAGAACTCGGCTTTTGTCAACCTGATCTCAAAAGAAGAGGGTTACACAAAAGTTAAAGAATGCCACCCAATTAACTTGGTGCATGGTGTTGCAAAGATCTTGGGAAAAATACAGCCTAATAGACTTGCCCCTTGCTTGGATGAGATGGTTAATTGGGTGGCATTCATAACAACAAGTACTGGAGATAACTTTTTTATAAGCGCTAAATGTAATCAAGAAATACACACCAACATACACATGTTATCCCTGAAACTAGATATTGCTAGAATTTTTTTTTATGATGTGAAGTGCCCCATATCTACTTGAAATTTCTTAGAAGCCTGATTTTGGGCAGCAATGGAGGGACCTTCTGTCCATGATTGGGGGAGTAATCTAGCTCTAGAGATTTGTTAAATGGAGATAACGGTAGGCCTTTTATGCATAAGAAAGGACTCTGGCAGGGCCAAATGATGTTTATCCATTAAATGGATCCTCTACAAATATTATTGAATAAAAAACAGCATAACAGACCATCATATTAAGAAACAGAAACATGAAGCTCGATACAAAGCTAGATATATGATGTGGAATATATTTTGATCGTTCCAGGGAAACGATCTTGCCTTCCATGCACATATTTGGGTCCACCATTGCATTATAGAAACATAAAAAGAGCTAGTGAAACGAACGGAAAATTTCCTGCCGGTAAAGGGGTACTTCGAAAACGGGCAGCTCTCAGGTTAATTGGAAAAGATGCTGCAGATTGAAATTCCTAGGTTAGCCACAGAATTACGCTATATGACTTGGAAGTTGGAACATTTCAAAAGAGGACTACAACAGCGATGGTTCTAATATACCTGGACAGAATCAAATAGACCAAGGTGGCATCCAGTGCAACCTAGGGAATTTGTTGAGTTTTGGAGCAAGATACAAAATGTGCAGTTGAAGATGAAGAAGAAGACTCCATGAGATGGTACCTAACTGGCCATGGGACATACACAGCCATCTTAAGAAATTCAGTTCGCAGCAGGAGAAAAAAACTAGGACAAAGTACGGGAAAACCCAGGTTGGAAAATAAATGTAACTTCCATCTTTGACTTTTGCTCCAGGTGCTGACAGCAGACAAGCTGATCTCGAGAGGCATCAACACAGTGTGTAACTTGTACTGACAAATCAAATCCGCACATAACATTCAACTGTGCATAGCCCAGAACTGTTTGGCTGATACATGTGGAAAATTAGTAACACGTGCAGCTAGTTGGTGAGATCAACCATGACCTGGTGCAATTAACGGTTGCATGGTATGCCGTACGCACGACTCAATATGGTTGGGGCCAAGGTGTCAATGACAAAAACAGAGTTCAGTTGGCCATATATGGAGCTAACCATTTATGGAATGCCAGAAAAAGGTAGAAACTTCAAAACCAGGGAGAACATGCCGAACAAATTCTTCATCTAATCAGTTTAGCAGCTAATGATGATGTCAGGGAGAATTAGGCATACATCTAGTAGTCTAGAACAAAAATACGCCTGGAATGCAGTCTAGGCAAATTTCTTTTTCCCCTCCATTAGGAAAGGCGAGATCACCCTCAAAAAGGACATATATGCTACGCAAATCATTTATGCACTGAATTAGAATATGAAAACTTCTACACCACACATATTACAACCAGGCAACTGAATTTGAATATGACCACATACCTACTTAAAGAAGCTCCAGAAGGCAAGAGCAATGGGTAGAAAGTGGCATATGAACTTATAAACCTTCTCAGCTTTTTCGCAGATGCCAATAGCCTTAGTTGCATATTCTGAATAGGGTGCTTTCCTGTAACTGAGACCAGCGACTGCCAAGGATATGAACAGAAGGATGTAAGTGAAGGCATCCCTCTTCACCTCCTGCATAAGCAACTTCATCACCTCCCGCGTTCTGCAGAAGAAATGTGTGGGAAGCCGCGGGGGTGGGTTGCCGGACACTTCCTCATGGGAGCTCTTTGCAGCAAGCGGACGCAGACGGCCTCTACCTCTTGGACGCATGACCATACCAGAATCTGCGCAAGCGAAGACCCTGTCAGAACTTGCAACACGAGTGACGAATCGCACCTCACGCCATAGAGAAAAAACAAACCCGCCGCGCCGGTTCTTACCAGTTGTAGGGGCGGCGAAACGCAGAGCGCCTGGTGAGCGGGTTGCGACTCCTCCCAGTGCGGCGGAAGTGTAGATTGCTACGCCCATGCCGCGCGGCAGGGCTACACGATCAAGGGAGGTGCGCGGTTGGTACCAGACTACCACCAGCGTGATTCAAGCGAAACACAACCTTCGATTCTTACCCGGGGTAGATGCTGCGGAGAAGGCTGGCGAGGACCAGCGCGCCGCGGATAGAACAACGCGACCTTCCACCCCCGGCACCGGCGAGAAGACGCCGGCGGGGGCCATCCCGGCGGCGATCGCCGTCAGCGCGTGCGCGGTGCGGGGGAGGGACGGAAGGGGAACCAGAAAATGATCTGCGCTCAATGGTCGGGCTCGATCGGCCCAGCCGGATGCTCCCCGTGTTTAACAAGTATTACATGGGCCGAAGTCGGGTCGAAGGCCTAGTTCCATCAGTTGTTACGCTGCTGACCCAATTACGGTCAGGACTGCAGGCCCAAATCGGGTCAGGACTTGTTCTATATTGTTTTTTACTTTTAGAAAATGAGAACTTGTGTAGTTGTGTTCTACACAAGTACGTATATGAGTAGATAGAAAAGAACTTTCACCGTGTTTTGAGCTCTAACGAACCTCGCAGGTGCCGAGCCGAGTTCGAACTCTGAACTCAGCACACACGAATCGAACACGGTCGCCAACATCAGATCAAGCGAGCCCCCGCCACGTGTGTGTGTGTATATATATATATATATATATATATATATATATATATATATATATCCTCCTGCCGCGCACGATATGATGCTCAGCCAACGTGACCCAGCCCGCGAGTTCCGTTGCTGGTCGACGCGATCCCACCCAGCCCCACTCGCGCATCGTAGATCCGCTCGCTTTTGCAGGTACTCTACACCGTATACGCCGTGCCCGCGCGTCATGGCGTCGGCGTCGGCCCTGCTCCTCCCGGCCGCAGGTCCTGCTTCCAAAGCGCCGCCGGCCCGGGCCCGGGTTCTCCCCGCGCGCGTGCATGTCCTCCTCGCCGCCCGCACGCCGCAGCGACCGGTTTCCGTGGTAAGCCCTAACCGCCGCCACACGCGTGCCTTCTTCGTGCGTGGCCACGCAGCTATAACCTCCGTCCGGCCTTTTTTCACAGCGCTGCGCTCACAAGACCGGCGGCAACTTCGCGGGCGCTCCTGGTCCCTGTGGCGTCCACGGCCCAGCGCTAGACGCGGTGAAGCGCGCCGCCGTCGACGCGTTCCGCCCGCTGGCTGACAACTTGGGCCATCTCTTGTCCCTGAAGAACGTCGTCGACGTCACCGACTACAACGTCGGCATGCCCTTGGGTACGCAGTGCACGCTTCATCTGCACTCGATTGGGAGCAAACGCGTCAGTCAGTCAGTCTGATCGAATCGGATAACTAATCTCGCTGTTGCTCGTTCCGTATCCAGGTGTGGCCATGGCGTGCATCGGGTGCTACCAGCTGTTCAAGATGGATCCGTGGACGTGCCTGGACGTTGTGCTCGGTTATGCGTTCTACAAGCTCAGCGTCCTCTCGTCGCAGGTCCACAGGCGCGGCTTTTCCAACGACTCCATCACCATGATAAAAACTGGCAAGTACTCTGCCCTTTTTTCATACAAGAGCAAGTTATATATATAGATGTTTTTTTTGGGGGGGGGAACAGTTATATAGATGTTAAGGAACGGCAACTAATAGCACAATTGATTTTCCCCGTGCAGCGATTGCCATCATCGTGATGATCAAGGATTTTCCTAAAAACCTCAATTCCTTCTATATCATCAGGTACCTTTCTTTCCCTTATCGATTCAGTAGACATATAGCAGCAAGCACTTTTTTCTCCATTAATTGTCTTAACATGGCATCGTCTCAATGTGACGCGCAGGCTGCTCGTCTTCTACCTCTACACTCTAACCTCGTGCTACGCAATGCAAGGATGGAAGCGCCACGGGAGACAGGATCTCATAAAAGTTTTCGAGATTGTGCGAACGAAGGAAGGCAGACGCGAGATGGCTCAACACCTAATCAATCCTGGATGGTGCATCACCATCCTGCTGCTTACTGTTGTCTGGTTGATACTATAATCGACATGTTCACGAATCTGTCGCGTCAGATTTATGTAGCACATATATATAAGCAATATAAGATCGTATTTGCGTATGTATCATGCATTGAAAGAGTTTATTCCGGTTCAGAAGATAAACACACTTATTCCTACTCAAATTGTAGATCAAATATACAATCAGTTTATCAACAGAATTTATTCAGATTCAGAATGTAATTACAGGATTCAGTAAAGATCGAGCCATACTGAATCTCAAACAACATGACCTTTTCATCAGCAAAAAATTTTCAGGCTCAAAAGTTATGTAGCATGAAGGAAAAAAGAAGAGGAGAAAGGCCTTTATAAGACAAGAATTAAGACATTGTGGATCACATATGTCAATTAGCTCATCGTCTGATTCAGAAAAACTTAGCACAAATAGATAAAATGGTTCCTGAAGAACTCATGGTCTAAACCATACTGAACCTCC
The DNA here is from genome assembly GCA_030378355.1 of Eleusine indica. Classification (NCBI taxonomy): domain Eukaryota; kingdom Viridiplantae; phylum Streptophyta; class Magnoliopsida; order Poales; family Poaceae; genus Eleusine; species Eleusine indica. Next base: position 55,371,381 of record CM059496.1, on the reverse strand, counting down.
AAAAACACGACCTGAATTCACAACTAGAAGCACGAAGCATTTGCACTATTTGTACCATCATCAAGCACCACCTATTTCTTTATCGCCAAAATTGTGTTAGCTATTGCTGAGTTCACATAATAAGCACAGATCGTAGTCAGAGAACTTCTTCTTATTCAGAAGACACATAAACTCAGGACATATCTCAATCAGCTCAGATTCAGAAAGCATGTACCACAAAGAGAGAAAATGGGTCCAGAAGAACTCATAAACCGAACCATATTGAAACTCCAACAACACCGTCCTTTTCATGCTCAATAAGCCTGTAGCACAAACAGAAAAAATAATTCCTGAAGAATTTATGGACCAAACCATGCTGAACCTCCAACAACGTGACCTGAATTCACAGCTAAAAGCACAAAGCATTTGTATTATGTACCAATCAACCACCTGTTCCTATACCATCCAAAATGGATTAGCTCACTTGATGAGCTTGCTAAGCTCATCTATGATCTTGAAAGCCTTCATGGATTTGTCCAGTGCGTTCACCAGCAGATCTGCCTTCTTATCGCCAGTGGCGGCTGCAAAACCAATGAACAAACAGCTCACCAGCAACGTGGCCTTGGCTCTGTTCACGAAGGCTGTCCAATCGAATGCTGGTATTTCTTGCAGCGCCTGACGACGTGGGGGGAGATTGAAGTAGCCACTCTTCTTCAGAACAGCACACACCAGGCAGACCCTGGCCACGCACTCCCAGTCAATGTAACTTGCCTTGTCGTCGTCAGTTGATTGTGCATTGCAACGGTGACCTGCAAACAGTTCAATAAGTTCCCTCCCCATCTCATGGACATCAACAGAGAGAGAATAGTCAATATTACGCCTACCAAATCGATGCTTCCTCCCAATCTGACGCCGGGCCTTGATTAGTCCATTGGAGTGCATGGGGCTCCGGACGAAGCTGCCCTTCGTCAGGGAAATGGCATTGTCTCCGAGATTGGTCAAGGGGAATCTGGAGCGGCAGCTCAGCACGCCACGGGGTGAGGATCTGGCCGTGCCACCTGAAGTAGAGAGGGACGACGCGAACCCAGTTGCAGACGCCGGGGACACGACGCCGAGGCAGCCTCACGAGGATTGGAGCAGAGACGCGCTCACCGCGCCGCGGGAGACGATGCGGGCAGAGGCGCCAGTGGCGAGAGAGAATGCGGGCAGAGGCGCCAGTGCCGAGGAAACGCCGGCCTCAGCTGCAGGCTAAGAGCACGCGGCGGCGGAGCAAGAGGACGCCGGCCCCTTCGCCGTAGACGCGGCGGCGGTGGGGAAGGCGAAGGCGTGGCTCGCCACGCCGGTGAGGTGGAGGCCGATCGCGCCCATTGCAGCATCAGATGCAAACCCAGCGGGCATGACGAACGGAACGGGGCAAACGCACGAGCAGGGGGTGATGCGTACCAAGGTGCCTGACGCGATGCCGAGCGCGGCTGCGGACGAACAGCTCGCGGGCGACGCGGTGATCATCGGGTCCTCCGCCGCCGAGCTCACCGCAGCGGGGTGCACTCTGCTCGCCGAGGTGGTGGGGAGGTCGAGTTGCCCGGCCGAAGTCTTCGGGAACGCGATCACCACGCCGTTGAACTGGGCGTCACCGCGCGCTGCTGCGCCGATCGAGAACGCCACAGCCTCCGACGAGGCCGACGCCGCATGAGCACACTCGACGCAGGGGAACGGGCAGCACGCGGATAGATCGATGCCCTCCTCGGACGCCGACCAGAGGACGTAACAGCCACACGCGCAGGGGATTGGGCGTACCACGGTAGACGAAGAGCGCTCGGCTGATGGCGAGCGCGCTGCGTCGAAGAGGACGGAGAATCCCTCCGCCGTGGAGCACGCCGCAGCGGTGGGGAGGACGAGGTGCTCGGCCGCGATGGAGCGCGCGGCCGACGCCGCGAGCATGGGGTCCTCGCTCGCCGACCCCGCACCCACGGGCAAGGGGAAGCAACTCGCGGCCTCCATCGACGAACAGCTCTCCGACCCGGCGAGGAAGACGGCGGCCGCACAGCCTGATGTGGAGAGGCACGCGGTCGAGCACATGTGCGCGCCTGCGACGCAGGAGAGGGCGCGGGTCGATGACGAGCGCGAAGCGGTGGAGAGGAAGGAGAATCCCTTCGCAGTCGAGCACACATGCGATGGGCAGAAGGAGAGGGCGCGTGTTGATGGCGAGCGCGCTGCGTCGAAGAGGACGGAGAATCCCTTCACCGTGGAGCACGCCGCAGCGGGGTGCGCGCTGCTTGCCCAGGCGGTGGGGAGGACGAGGTGCTCGGCCGCGATAGAGCGCGCAGCCGACGCCGCGAGAACGGGGTCCACGCTCGCCAACCCTGCGCTCACGAGGAAGGGGAAGCAGCTCACGGCCTTCGTCGCCGAACAGCTCCCCGACCCGGCGAGGAAGACGGCGGCAGCGCAGCCTGATGTGGAGCGGCACGCGGTCGAGCACATGTGCGCGCCTGCGACGCAGGAGAGGGCGTGGGTCGATGACGAGCGCGCAGCGGTGGAGAGGAAGGAGAACCCCTTCGCGGTCGATAACGCAGCAGCGGTGCGCGCGGGGGTCGCCGAGGCGGGGCGGAGGGCGAGGTGCCCAGAGGCGGTGGGGAGCGCGGCGATGGAGGCGAACTCCATTGCCTGCGCGCGGGACGTTTGATTCTTGAAGTTTTTGCTGCAGAAGACAGCGACGCCCGGCGCAGTGCCTTATATATATGACAGCGTAGCATGACGTCATGTCCGTAGAACAGCTGGCGTACGCACCACCGGAGAGCAGTAATCCCTGAAAAAAAATCAAATGGGGATTAGGCTAGCGCTGCAAGGCTGCAGGGGAAACTGAGTGTTCGGATTCAGGGCAGGACGAAGCGCGCATACGGAGGAGGTAGTTGTGGTGTCCGTGGATCTTGTTAGGCCTCGTGTTCCCCGGCGACGGCAGCGGCGAGGGTGGGGAGGCGGTGCGGCCGCCACCCGTGCTCCGGGAAGAAGCATAGAGTGCCGTATTTGGGCTGCAGGGTGGACCGGGCTGCTAGGCTTTGGAAGCTCCTTTTTGGTCCGTTCGCCAGCTTCTGGTTGGGTTGGGCTTCCGCGCTGCGCGCTGTGTGCTTCCCACCGTTCATCAAATTGGCGATATTTTTGTGGAAGATGTGCTATTTACCTTCCTTAACTATTACGGTGTATTACTATTCTTTTTTTAACTATAATACCGGATATCTACCCTCCTCTAACTCTTAAAATCATTTGTTTTTTCTCCTTAAATCATTTTGAGGGCGATTTTCGTTGATACGGCGCACATGTGAGCTGACACGTCAACATAAATTTCATTTTTTTTCTTTCTCTCTTTTAACAACGGTTTTTTCTTTCAAACACTAACTTTCAATACTCAAAAAATTATGAGACTTTTTATACTAGTAGGACAAAAGCTAAGAAACAACTATTTTTATTACAAATTTCCAAATTAGAAATAAATTTCTAAATTAAAAATTGTTAAATTTAAAATAACAAAGTGGCATCTATAATTTTTAATTCAAAATTTATTTTTAATTTGAAAATTTCAAATAACATAAATGATTTCTTACATAATGTACTATGGGCATAAAAATCACATAATATTCTAAGATTTGAAACTTTGTATTTGTAAGGAAAATCATCGTTAAGAAAGAGGAAAAACAGAAAATATTGACGTGACAGCTAACATGTGCGCCACGTAAGCCAAAACTTCCCTCAAAATCGTTCAAGGAGGAAAAACAAACGGTTTCAAAAGTTAAGGCAGTATAGATACCCGGTATTATAGTTAAGGGAGGAATAGTGAGACACCCATAATAATTGAGGAAGGTAAATAGAACTTCTTCCTATTTTTGTCTCAAAAAGAATGAAAAGTCTAGCGCGCGAGGCCTAGTCTGTCCTGACTTGGGCCGGCCCATCAAGAAGCGGCGGCGTAGCGGGCGTTGCATCGCAGTGGATGGTGACTTAGCGTGAGAGAGGTGAAGTGGTGATGGAGCGCGGCAGCAGGACGGGCTAGACGTCGCTACGATGGAGGTGGCGGTTATTGTCAGCGGTGAAGGCAGCGTTCGACAAGTTTGGTGGTAAAACGTAGCAGTGAACATGGTGGCGGAGCATGGCGGAGGGGCGGACGGTGCATCGTGACGACGAGGATGGCGTCGCGATGTCGGCGGTTATTACCGGCGGCTTAGGGGGATTCGGGTTGCCAGGAGCGAATACGTTCTGACGGACATTGAAGGTTCGGAGACGACAGTCGGTGGTTGGTGGTGATGTTGCGCCCAGAGCCACGAGGAGTGAGCGGGCGGCTGGTGGAGCGCGGCTGACACGGCAATCAGAACGACGCACAACACGACGCGGGGTGGGAGGGAACGCGTGATCTTCTAATGCGCGACCTGTCACGTATTAGTCGCGTCCCTAAAAGAAATGAAATTCAAATATTACTATCTCTTTACAAGATATGGTTCTTCATTTTACTGAGTTTTTACCAGTCTTGTGTTTCCTCTTCGTTGAAACGTCATGTATGAGCAAAATGCTCCCTAAACGGTCGGAGGAACTACATTCCTTAAAAAAAAAACTTTTGGATAATGCTGTTTTGAACCAAATAATGCTTCTTCTTTTTTTCTTTTTTTGCAAAGTCCACGAAATGAAGCATCCAACCTTTAACTCTGGTTTCTCACAAGTCAGATGCAAAGAGAACAATCCAAGCATATCAACGTAGTATTAACTCTTTACACATTTGGTTGGTCTCATACCTGTCCTATTTTGGGTTTCAATTTGCAACTATAGGATCTTTTGGAAAAAAAAAATATTGTAACTATATGTTCGATTTGTTGTAACGACAGAGTTGAACTATTTTTTACGAAACAAAACTTTCAAACTAATACTCCTTACGCATTTGTACTAGTACTAGCAGTAAATGTAAATTTGGAACCGAGACTAGAGCCCAGCCAGTTTGGTTTATCCGTGGCTGACACTCTGACAGCAGGTAACCGGTCCCCGCGTGCGCCGCCTGCGGGTCCCACTGAAAAGAAGGAAAGGAGACGGGCAAGCACCAAAACTCGTGCGCCGCGCCGCCTAGCAGGTGCCGACCCGAGTTCGAACTCTGAACTCAGCACACACGAATCGAACACGGCCGCCATTCAGATCAAGCGAACCCCCTCCACGTGCGTATATGTATCCTCCTGCCGCGCGCACGATATGATACTCAGCCAACGTGACCCAGCCCGCGAGTTCCGTTCCTGGCCGACGCGATCCCACCCAGCCCACTCGCGCATCGTTGATTCGCTCGCTTTTGCAGGTACTCTACACCGTACGCCGTGCCCGCGCGTCATGGCGTCGGCGCCGGCCCTGCTCCTCCCGGCCGTGCGCCTTGCCAGGCCACCTCCTGCTCCGGGAGCGCCGGCCGCACGCCCCGCGCGCGTGCATCTCCACCTCGCCGCACGCCGCATGCCGCACGCCGCCGCGACCGGTCTCCGTGGTAAAGCCCTAACCGCCGCATGTGTTCCGTGCTTGTTGCGCCAACCCGTCTTCCTATACGCGTACGTATACGTATACGTACGAGGGCGCATGCAGATGTAGCTAACTCCTTCGTGCTTAACTTGCAGCGCTGCGCCCACAACGCCGGCGGCGACGACCCTGCTGCAGGTCCCGGCCACGTCCACGGCCCGGCGCTGCACGCGCTGCGGAGCGCCGTCGTCGACGCTCACGGACAACTTCGGCCACGTCCTCTCCGCGAAGAGCGTCGTCGACGTCAACGACTACAACATCGGCACCCCGTTTGGTAATCCACGTCCTTTGCATTTGGTATTGCTCGTCGATCGGTCGGCGGATCCCTCTGATAGATCGAACTGTGCGTTCTGTGTTCAGGTGCTACCAGGTGTTCAAGACGGACCCGTGGACGTTCCTGGACGCTGCGCTCGGGTACGCCTTTTACAAGCTCAGCGTCCTCTCGTCCGACGTCGATAGGCGAGGCTTTGTCAACGACTTCATCACCAAGATCAAAATCGGTAAGTCTGTCATCACCTTCGAAGTAATTACAGAGGGAGTGCTTCAGACTAGTTTACTGACGGTGTTTCTCGTGCAGCAATTGTCGCCGTTTTTATAATCAGGGAACTTCCTAACAGTAACCCCGATTCGTTGGCTTGGGTCCTCATCAAGTACGTATCTGAATAACTCTACAACTGATATTGCCCGTGTTTATGCAACGCATTTTATTGCTAACGTGCCTTATTGACAAAAATGTGACTATGCGCAGGATTTTCGTCTTCAATTTCTACCTCGTAACGTTCTACTCTGCAATGAAAGGGTGGAAGGAAGATGCCAGATACGTTTTCAACTGCATTTTATAGGCGCTTCAACGCGGGGTGGCTCAAGTCCTCTTTGGACCTCTGTAGATGGTGCATGAGTCTGTTGTGGAATAACCAATGTAGCCAATGCAATTGAATTACTAGTTTATTTGCATATAGAAGTCTGTCGGATTTGACAGAACACATTTGTTATACTACTGTACCAAGTCTGGATTTCTAACAGCTGTAACAAGAAGAAAGCAACAATTATCAAAAGGATCACAAAAGAAAGCATCCGCATTGCCATTGCTAAGTATACTTGACTGCTTGCTCTTTGGTGTGCTCACAACAATCAGAGTTTTTTTTCCCAATAAGAGGACCGTCCATTTTGCGGCCGGATTGAGGAACCATCAAACAGCTCTAAGCACATTTGTTGCAGAGAAATCTTTTCAAGCATTTTTACCGTCTAGAAACAATAGCCTCTACAACTTCGCCACTTTTTTTTCCCGGTAAAGAAATGACCAAATTCCACCCGCGAGCGGCAAACTTGGCTGCCAAGTGCCAAGTAGCAACCCTACGACGAAGTCAAGTCTCCCGAACCCAAACTATCTGGCCTGACCTGACCTGAGTCACCTGACCCGACGGCGACGCCCCCGCCCAACCAACTGGACCAGGCACCGGCTCTTTTCCACCCCGCGAAAACCCTATTTATCTTGCTCCGCCTCCACCCGTGCGCCGCCATCTCCATCGCCCTCCTCGTCTCAAGCTTGCTTCCGGCGACGCACACCAAATCCAACGAATTCTTCCCTCCTACTCAACAATCCTCGCCATCTACTCGTCGCCTGTTGGTAAGGAAGCTCTAACTTACTCGAACGAATCGCTGCACGCGCAATCGCATCTGTGATTCGTGAGCGATCGGATTTCGAGGGTCCATTTCATCCCATTCCCTCGCCTCCTGTTTTTGTTTGCAGGATTTGCAGTACGGGAGCAGTATGGCGGACGTCCAGCTTGGCCTCTATCACCATCCGCCCCTTATGATGACGATGGACGGCATCAATGCTCGCGCGCGGGACCTCGGGGTCGACCTCTCCTCCGTCGATCTCGACTCTATCACCCTCCCTGCCGGCGAGGACTTTGGTATCTTCAGGTAGTCCCTCACGCCGCCCTACCCTGCTATCCCACGCGTCGCAGCTTCGTTCGCTTATACTTCTCCGTATTCCATCATTATCTCTCCCGGACGCAATTCCTCTTGGTTTTGGGTTTTGCACCATTTTGATGTCTTTATATGGTTGGTATGAACATCTGGGCAAGATTTATGCCTGCTAAATGGTCGGGATTGATAGGTTAAATTTTGTAGTTTCTGCCTTTCGGGCATGTCTGAATTCTGGACTGCTGCTTCTGTATTGGTTTGATTCTGTTATATAGCTGTAAGTTCTGTTATTGGACTGATTATCTGTCTGCTGATTTATGCTACTGATTATCACAATAGACCATAGCTCACAAAATATTAAGTTTCGTCTTTGATAAGCTTGTTTGAAGGTGAATTTCTGTGAATGTTTATCATACACGGATACTTCTTGCTACAAAATCCAATGCACTTTGAGATGTGAAATCTTTTTCCAGATCATGTTCCCATCTGTTTTAGAATATTTATTGATCATCTTCTGTTTTGCTGTTTGATTATATAATTTGCAGTGATGATGATGAGGAAATGCAGGAAGAGGACCCTCCAGAGCTTGAAATGGGCTTTGGGAACACAATTGTGGTGGACAATGTTCCAATCGTTCTTCCTGAAAAATTTGAGAAGCTGGAGAAAATACTACGAAAGATTCTTAACCCAGCTGGTATCAAAGAAGACGGTTTCTGGATGCCAGTAAATACAGATACAAATAAGACCTATGGCTACTGTTTCATTGAATACAATACTCCTCAGGTAGTTCATAAATTGTCAGTTGCATTCCTTGTCTTATCTGCATTTGTTGCATTTGCAAGTTATCCTGTATCCAAGACATTTGTATTATTTGAGTGGTACCTTAGTGAGAATCAACACTCCAGCTAATATATTTCCCCTGCTTGATTTTTAAACACTGTCACACTGCCTGCATCAAGTTGTAGTTCATATGTGTCTGGTTGTTGGAGCATGAAAGAAGATAGTCTTTTGTGCTTATATTCAATTTAGTCTTTTGTGCTTATATTCAATTACCCTTATGCATACTTGTTTTGATATTCAGGAAGCTGAACTTGCTAGAGGACTAGGCAATGGGTATAAACTCGACAAGTCTCACATGCTTGTAGTTAACATCTTTGATGACTTTGAGAGATACAGGGCAGTTCCTGATGAATGGATGCCTGCCGAAATGAATCCGTACACTCCTGTGGTAAGTCATTTTGCCTTGCTTCCTCATTTGTCAACGTAAATTTTGATTGGGAATCAGAGGTTCATTTGTCATCATTAACAGATATATTACATGTTTAAAAATTCATAAAAATGGTCCCTTAGAGATTTAGCATTAAATCATCTTTGATATGACTCAAAAGACAGAAGTCGTTAGCTCATGATGAACTAGACCATATTGACTGCTTGTACCTTTTTTTTTTTGTTTTTTGACAGTTAGGATGAATTAAACTATGATCTGCAAGGTTACTTAACTACTTGTGCAGCACACATGTGACTTTGTTTGAGTTTCCTGTTGGACATTCTTGAAGTGGAACTTGTTTATATTATTTCACTCTTTTTGAAATATCCAGACTTCCTTGCCACTTTGCTAATGTGGTGACATTGCATGTGCAGGGAAATATGCAAAAGTGGCTGACTGATGAGAAGGCCCGAGATCAAATTGTCATCCATGCTGGTACATCGACAGGAATTTACTGGAATGATGCTAGGCAGTTGAAGTCTGAGCTTGTTTATAAAAAACAGGTAATGATTTCTCTTGCATTTACTTGCTGCCACTGTTTGACAGAGAATTTGAGTTAGTGGTGTTCTAGTTTCTATCTGGAATTGATTTCATTTATATGCTACTTCTGTAGATGAAGTCGATTTCACTTATTCTACTCTTATCTCCTTTTCTCATCAGTTTTGGACAGATAGTTTTGTTCAGTGGTCCCCTCTTGGAACATACTTGGCTACGGTGCATAAGCAGGGATCACAAGTGTGGGGTGGTGAAGATACATTTGAGCGTTTAATGCGTTTTCCTCATCCACAGGTACTTGTACTTATTTGCATTACTCTAAATTATGTCCAACAGTTTTGCATTACTCTAATAAATTGTCCAATAGTTGCTTTGTAGCTGACAGTGGATTGTACCAGGTTAAACTTATTGATTTCTCTCCTGGTGAGAAGTATTTGGTCACATACAGTAGGCATGAACCGAGCAACCCTAGAGGCTCACATGTAAGAGTCTATCATAAGTTGATTTCTTTACTCATAGTTTATGTTCTGACTTATATCATAATCTTGTAGACGGTTGTCTTAAATATCTTTGATGTAAGAACTGGAAAAGTGATGCGAGAGTTTACAGGAAGTGCTGATGAATTTACAATTGGTGGAAGTGTTGGTATTTCTGGAGTTTCCTGGCCAATCCTGAGGTGCAAACAATAGTATTGCATTTGATTTTGAAATAATTCAATTGTAAATAGGAAATTTAAGTTTTTGCCCGGATGCTTAATATAGTTTTTGTGTGGTTTGAAGGTGGGGTGGTGGTAAGGATGATAAATATTTTGCAAAGCTTGGAAAAAATATCATATCTGTCTATGAAACAGATACATTCTCCCTTATTGATAAAAAATCCTTGAAGATAGAAAATGTGGCAGACTTCTGCTGGTCTCCAACTGATCCTATCATAGCTTTATTTGTGCCTGAAATGGGTGGTGGGAATCTGCCTGCAAGGGTAAGCACAAGTTTCTGCCTTACATGATGTGAGTTCAGTTCTTAATGATAATGGCTAAAATCTGTTCTTTCTACTGAAAGGTGAGTCTTGTGCAAATTCCTGGCAAAGAGGAGTTGCGGCAGAAAAATCTTTTTAGTGTCAGTGATTGCAAGATATACTGGCAGAAAAACGGTGAATATCTTGCTGTCCAGGTTGATAGATATACAAAAACAAAGAAGAGCACGTACACTGGATTTGAGCTATTTAGAATTAAGGAACGGGACATCCCAATTGAGGTCCTTGAACTGGACAACAAAAATGATAAGATCATTTCTTTTGCATGGGAACCTAATGGCCATCGGTTTGCTGTCATCCACGGTGAAGACACTAAGCCTGATATTAGCTTCTACTCCATGCGAACAGCCAACAGTACTGGCCGTGTTTCGAAGCTCACAACTCTCAGGTCCAAGGAGGCTAATGCATTGTACTGGTCTCCTGCTGGGCATTTCATCGTACTTGCTGGGCTGAGGAGCTTTGGTGGCAAGCTGGAGTTGTACAATGTTGATGAGCTCAAGACCATGGCAACTATGGAGCACTTTATGGCGACTGACGTTATGTGGGATCCTACTGGAAGGTACGCTGGTCACCCACTTAATGAGATTAACGTTTCAAATTGGCAAAATATAGTCAAACATTTGCATATAAATCAACAGCTTAAATGAAAAAACTTAGCTCCAAAGTGCTATACCTGTAAACTATACAAAATAAGCTACCGCATTTGGATAAGCAGCTGTTCTAATAGAGCAAAATATAACCAAACATTTGCAGATAAACTCACAGCTTAAATGACAAAACTTAGCTCCAAAATGCATTACCTGTAAGCTAAACAAAATAGGCTACCTCAGATTAGATGTTCTTAACAGAGTACTTTTTGTACGTTTTAGATTTTTCATGTAAGCTGATTGAACTGAAATGGTTTTGGAACTCTTTTTATCCAGATATGTTGCAACTGTGGTTACAGCTGTCCATGAAATGGAGAATGGTTTTCAGATGTGGTCCTTAAATGGCAAGCAGATTTACAAAGTGTTGGAAGATAGTTTGTTTCAGGTAGAGAATTCATCAGATGTTCCTTCAATGTAACTCAATTGATGTGATGGATTTTATTTCTTTTATGTAATGTTTGAACTGCATGATGACAGTTTCAATGGCGCCCAAGACCACCCTCACTCTTGACTCCTGAGAAGGAAGGGGAGATCTTGAGAAACCTAAGCAGGTACAGCAGGAGGTACGAACAGGAAGACCAGGATGTGTCTAATCAGCTGAGTGAGCAGGAGCGCGAGAAGCGAGAACAGCTCAAGGAAGAATGGGCCGCATGGGTTGCCAAGTGGAAGCAGCTGCACCAGGAGGAGAGAGCAGACAGGATGGAGCTCAGAGATGGCGATGCCAGTGACGAGGAAGAAGAATACGAAGCCAAAGTGGTTGAAGTTGAAGAGGTAGTTGAAATCACTGAAGAAGTTGTTGCATGATCAGTAGCGAAAATCTCACAGTAACACTTGCTTGTTGAATGTATGTGTCATGTAGCATGTTTTGTCTGGTCCTACAAACGGAAATTCCCCTCTTCTGTTATAAGTTCAAGCACACGGTGGTGGCAGAAGACCGTGATTTCGTTGAGCTTTCATAGTGGACGAACCGGCCTTTAATATCTTCATGTGATTTCACCTTGTTAAAATTGTGGCTGCTGCGTTCGTAAAATTTTGAGGTTCCCATCCATGCACTTTATTTTGACGTTTGCTTCGGATCGAGACCCCGGCCCTCCCGGCCGTTCGCACCGCATCGTGCAATTCTATATTGATAATGCTATTAGCTACCTAAATTACTCGCTGGTCATCGTCTGTTTGCACCTCGGGAGCTGTAACTACTACTGCTCGTGGTAGTGGTGGTGGAATGCCTCCCCCTGCAGCGCGAAGCCAGCCAGGAACGCTGGCTGGCCTGCCCTGTCTTGCTGAACCTCCATGGACTTGGCCCCCTACAACATAGCCTCCGTTTGCTTGCTTGATCAGATTCAGACTAGACTTTTGCGGCGTGAATAATGCAGTCGCCGCCGCCGTTCATCTCTCTGCAGCGCATATATCGGATTCAGCGACAAGGGGAACATCGACGGGGCTTGGATTACGCCCAACGGCCACGCGACGCACCAGCCTGGCAGGGGTTGCGAGCCGTTCACTCTGCACGGAGAGGATGGACGACGACACGCGCCGGAGCCCGGGCGCCGGGGACTGGAGAAGCTGCCGGCCGTGTGCCAATGTGCGCGCTGTTGACAACCAGCCAACGCCGGAGGACAATTCGGGGCGGAACGAGGCTGCGGCTCGTCGGCGCCATCGACCTTCGTAGGCGCGACGGGAGCCCACACTGCCCAATGTGCGCAAGTTCTTCTCGACCCGCGCCGGCGATGCAGCGGGATCTTCTCTCGGGGATACGGTCGTGAGCGGCGGGGCAAGAGGAAGCTTCCTGCGCGTGCATTCCATAGAAAACAAGCGCGGAGGCATGGCGACAGAGATCGCCGGCGGCAGCGCGGCCATAACCGGCTGCCATGCCATCTCGGCGTCCCGCAATTATTCAATTTGCCCCCTGGTTTGGATCGCGACTATTAATCGCGATCCAAACTAGGGACCTAATTGTAAATATTTGGATCGCGGTTATTAATCGCGATCCAACTATTTACACATAGACCCCTGAACTGGACCGACTTGTCACAAATGCACCCCTGGCCAGCTCCCTTCTCTTCCCCGTCGCTTCTCTTGTCGCCGTCGACGCCGCCGTCTACCCCGCCAGCCGTACCATCTTGAATCTCGATACGACCCTCAATATCCACGGAATTTCCACGGCCTGATCTTCCACCGCGGCACGGAGTGGCGGCGCTCGATTCGCGGCGGCGGCGGCCGCATTTGAGAAGCGCCCCCGGTGCTTGAGCTCAGGCAGCCAAGCATGGCGTCCTCCGTGCTATCCTCCTGCAAAACGGGATCCGTTGGGTCTCTGCTGACGGATTCCATGCCGCAACCGCGGACGATTCCGCGGCCCCTTCGACATTTCGTGGAAAACAGAGCCTGCCGTGTTTCTTTCACCCAACCCAAAGCAGAGCACCACAACTCTGAAAAATTCAGGCTCCAACCACCGTTCGTCGGCATTATAGAAAGACCTCTACTGATTCTGTCCTTAATAAGAGAATCTTTTGGATCGTTTGGAGCATTTTCAGTGTCAGGCTAAACCAAGACGCATGTTTACTTCCGACTTCTTTTCATGCGAGCTTCTTCCTTAAAAAGAAATGTACTCCATAAATAATAAATCATGGTTCAAATATCCAGTGTCATTCGGTTTGGGGAGAATTGGTGATACACGACAACCCTGTCGGAAAATGCTCCCCCTGATGTGGCTACCGGCACACACTTTCTCTGTGCGATTATCTGTAACCTGCGCATGCTAATACCCACCAACAGGTGCTGCCCCTTTTCTGCTTCAACAGCAATCTTTTTTTCTTTTGGAACGAACTTCAACTGCTATAATACGAAAAAAAAAATGTGGAAATAAGCAAAACAAAGAGACCGGAAGAGAAAGCCAAGTAGGGGCATGTCTCGTCGTAGTGGAAGTGGAACAGGCAGGCCAGAGCACACGCACAGTGTCAACTAGTCAAAAACAAGCAGCAACCGCGTGGATATGCATGGGTTCCACGTCATCCATGCAAACAAACGGAAGATATTCCTAGTATCTCACCAGTTTAAGCTAGCTTGCACGACATGCACCCACCAAGTGAAATAAAGTCACAAACCCATTGGTTGCCGTCTTCCTGACAAGACTATATTACTGGAGCAAAGCGAAGATTTGCGTGCGTGTATGCACGCACTACTACTACGCCAATGTGGCAGTAGTAGCCTACTGAATCATACATATACATGATGAATACACGTAATTAAGAAAATACGAAGAAACCGCTTGTGACGGCCGGAGGGATCTGTTCATCAGAAGAACAACTTCAGCTTTAATTAATCACCAGATTATTCATCAGAGAAGTTGTCATGTTCAGACATGCATGCAGTCGCCGTTCTTCGTATCCGCAGACTTCCCGTCTCTATTATTGACGCATCCGGTGTCGCTCTTGATCAGGTTGACGACGTCGAGGTTGAAGAGGATGGGGAGCATGACCACGGACGAGAGGAAGGCGAGCAGCGGGCCGAAGATCCAGAGCAGGAGCGGCACGCCGGCGTAGAAGAGCCTGTTCCCGGCGAAGTTGAGCGTGAAGCCGCGCTCCAGGACCTCGCCGATGTAGTCCCTGGTGTCCGGCAGGCCGAGGCGGTCGTTTTCAACACTAGTCGAGTCGACGATGAGGGAGTTGGCGGTGTTGATGAGGAAGCTGGCCTGGTTGAGGAAGCAGATGGCGAGGGTGTGGCAGAGGAAGGCGAAGAGGAAGAGCAGCAGCAGCGCCACGTACTTGAGCGCCATCATGTACTCGCCGTGCGCGCCGAACACGGTGTCGCTCAGCGGCTTCTTGATGGTGTAGGTGCTGCTCAGCACCGCCGCGATGCCCGTGCAGAACAGGATCGCCGTCGTCGCCATCAGCGTCGACCCCATGATCACGTTGCGCAGGGACTGGACCACCGTCACAGCGTGCTTCCCGTTGTCCTGCACCATCGACATCATCATATATATTTCTGTCAGTATAACTCAGGCTTCCCGTTGATCGATCCGATCCGGAACTGGAAGTGGAAGGAGCTGTGTATATACCTTCATCATGTTCATGGCCCATAGGCGGCGTGTGGCGGAGTTGATGCCGAGCGCGGTGCGCATCGGGTGGAGACGGACGACGCGCCACAGCCAGGCGTGGTAGGCCATGGGGAGGAGGAGGCTCAGCGGGATCAGCATCAGGTCAAGGAAGCTGTCCCTCCACTCCATGACCTTCGACCGGCCAAACCAACCAACAATCCCCCAACGCCGCCGCACTTGAACCAGAAGCAAATTAAAGCCTCGCTCGGCGGTTTATTCTTGACCAACCGAACGAACTAGCCAACCGAATGCCTATATACGCGACGCGTCCGATAAAGGCTGCTTTCCGATATCAGGCAAGCGTCTGGAGCAGTCTGCAAGCGGGTGGAGAGATATATATAGAGAGAGAGAGGAGGGAGATCCCAGAGAAGATACAGTGATGGTGAGCGAGAGGGCAGCAAGAGGTAGTGCCAGCCTACACAACGACCACGATCTTCTTTAGTAGTGATCAATCAACCAAAAGAAGAAAGCCAAAGCGGGGAGGGAAGCCTGATGACCAGAATTTATAAATCAGCCTCACCTAATAAACCGGTGGCATGCATACACCCACCGTCTAATTTCACTAGCAGACGGATTGTACCGCGCTCGATTTGGTGGCTCGTCTTGCATATCATCTCCTCTCTGTTAAATGTCATTTTTTTCGGCGGAGAAAAGGGAAACAGCGCCGAAACGGATGCCGAGATGGTGCCGGTGAGAACGGGAGGCCAGGCCGCATCGCGTGACCCGCCTTTGTTCGATCGGCCGGTTCCTGTATCCGGCCGGCCGGTCGGGAGATGCAGGCAGGCAATGCGGCGCCGCGGCCCGATTTCGTGGGCAAGGACGCGTGCCGCACCACGCCTGTGTGTCTGTGTGTGTGCGTGCGTGCGTGCGTGCGTGCGTGTGCTGACCTCGCTCGTAACCGAATCGCCGCGCTGCTTCTTCGCTTTGGTTTGGTCATGTCTCACGGATCGGAGTTGACAACATGCATGATGACAGCAGCGTGTTTCGCCTGATCCCATCACACGCATTGTTACCGGCCAGCAGCTATAGGTGGTTGCTGCCTGGGCGAGGAGAGATTGATAACGGAATTCGCAGGGACAGCCCTGGGTTCGAAAACTCAGCATTCGATCACGACCTTTGTGTGCGGTGGTACCTTTTCGGATGAGCTGCGGGTGTCTGGTTTGTTGCATTGGTTGGTTGGGGTCCTCGTCGCCATCCTCCATTGGCAACGACGAGCAACGACGTCGTGACTGGACTGCATAGTGCACTCGTGTCAACACCGCTCTCACTAGCTCGACCAGCTGCCTCACTGGTCACTAGTCACTACCTGCTGAATTTGTGGACGACAAACATGTTCGAGCAGCCACACAGGTCGGAACTCTCTTTTGTTGGCATCGGTTGAGGTCGATGGGTTTACAAGTACGTGCGGTGCGTGTGTGAGTGTGTCAATTCGGCGCCGCTTATCCCGGTTTTGTTGATGGCTGCGTTGGCTGGCAATTGCCGGGGGGCAGTACACAGGTGGAGCAGCTTGCAGTTCCTCGTTCCAACTAGTTAGGACGCGAAAGCTACGTGTCACGTTACGTATGGCAGCACTACATGCTAGGTGTTCATTTTGTTTAGTGCAGTCTATCAGTTATTGGCCTCAAGAGTTTTTTTTTTCTTTCACATGTTCATATTAAGCTTGCCTACACGTTATTTGGGTTCCTGCACAAGCTTGTTTTGCTAAGGAGCTGGGGTGGTTCTAGAGGGGAAGGCACCAAGTTATCAAATACTATAGAGTATATTAATTTTGGGTCAATTCCATTTTCTATTCTACTAGAAGCCATCTTTCCGGTAACACACCAAGTACCAGTTAGGTGCGTGGCCAAATTTCTTCGTCACTCGTCGGTTTCTCCACAAAAGCAAGCAATACTAAAAAAAAAAAGACAAAACCGATGCTGGCCTCACAACAGGTAAATTATTAGGGATCATTATCGTGTCCTTATCGCAAAGCAACCATGTAGTGATTAATACTAACACACCACTCGTGTACACGGAATCCAGGGAGGAAAGCAAGGTGGACAAAATATATGCGCTGACATGCACCCACTCAAGTTAGCTTAGTTGGTTTCAAAAAAAAAGTTAGCTCAGCTGAGGGCCTTGCATCCGGATGAACCTAGCCGGGACGTCGTCCTCGTACAACCCTGGCCATGCATGGAGCCATCACACATGGCACTTGCCTACCTCCTGCTAGCAGCTGGTGTAGTGGTGTGCAATCCAGAAGGCAGCAGCTACGCTTTGATTTGCTCAGCACCTCATCAGGGGGTGCCCTATAGTGCTGCTGCTTTTGGAGGAAGAAAAAATGTTGCGATAAGGCCTCTTTTACTTGCCGGTGCAAACGCCACTACTTTGCATGCCGTTTTTATTTGCAATTTGTTCTATTTTTTCTTGTTAAACTTGAACTAATTTGTTGTCACACCCCTTTCTGAAGGTGTACAAAGTTAGCATAGATTTAGAAGTTTCTGCAACAATATACCTGTCATACAAAGTTAACATACATATTAGACTAACATCAATAGGATAGGCAAACTCATTTTTGCATCTCTATTTAGCACTGCATCACAAAATCATTCTCTAACAGATAAGGCAGAAGAAACCGATACTCGTTTTTGCATCTCTATTTGGCATTGTGCATCTCCTCTCTCCTCGAATGCATGCTTTTTCGGTTCCTGTAGGTGGAAGAGGAGAAAATATAGTAGTATCTGCTAGAGACTTTACCAAATGTATGGTTCTTTGTTTTCTGTATAAGCGAGACATTTCTTCATTTACCTCTCAAAAATGACTCTTATTGTTAGAGTCAGTCTTAGAGAGCGATAAAATGGACTTTCAGTTTGATTCAAACAATTCACTCCAACCAGGCACACTACCAGACAATTATTGGAGGGTCAAAACCTCAAAATCCGGGTCTCGCGTGTGCCTATTTTCATGGACGGAATGTAGGGAGACTGGAGACTCATTGACCACCTTGATAAGCGTCGCTGGGCAGCAGGATCTGTACTCCGAGTCAGTCCTGACTGAGTAACGGTGGTCGAGACGACCGTGACTAAAATGGGACCCCGGACCCAGTTGGGGAAAACGCATTTCAGTTATTCCTGTTTTCTGGTTGAGAAAAAAACATTCTTGTCTTGGGCCATTTCGTAGCTTGAGTTGTGTATTGGGTTGAGCTTGATGGAACTCATATTACTCGAGCCCAAGATTATTACCTGTACAAGTAGGCCGTGAAGGTCAAAATACAAAAGCATCCCGTTCGTTTGGACCATGGGCTGTCGTAGGCCATGGCTCCCGTGAGCATCTCGAGTTCTCGACCCACGTGCGCTGTCAAAATCAAACCGACCACGCAACACATCAGAAAAAATCGTTGATTCGTAGTTCTTCGGCCTTCAAGATGGATCACTTCTATCAAGGTTCAAAAAATCGTTAGAATCGGGCGATTCGATTTGGTTAAAAATCGATCGGTCAATCGAGAAATTGGTTGCTAACCGTTTAACTACAGTAACTAGTTACGGTTAGTCGGACGGAACCGATCGGTTAAAACGACCAGCCAGGACCAATTCTCTGGTTAACCGGAATAACCGACCGGTTCCAGCTAATTTTTTAAACCCTGCTTCTATCATAAAAAAAAAAGATGGATCATTTCTGGAAGCGAAGATTGATGGTACTACTCTTTTTTTAGAACATAAAACAATGGTGCAATAGTAAATTTGCATCGAGTCATTCATCAAATCATCTGCATTATTAAGCTGCTACGTGTTTATCATAGTAGAAATTTTCTAATATTGTCACGATCTTATTTACTTGTTTTAGAATAAAGTAGCACTTGTTTTCGGAAATAAATAACATAATAATTCGTTTTTTGGAACAATAAGAACATGAGGATGGGTAAAATATCTTCTTTTGGATACGGTGGGAGCCACGTGTGAAGCTATCTCGGTCCCAGGTCCAGCAGGTAGGGTCCACGCACACAACACATCGTAGCAGCTGGACCGGAGTGGAGGCGAGCGGAAGCGAAGCGAAACAGGCCCGGAAAATTTCTAGACCCGTCGAGAGCGCCAACTGAACCTTCTCCATTTCTCGCTTTCCCGCCCCTCTTATTAGCCCACTCGGACCCCTCCCCGCCCAACTATTGAACCGTCGCCCCGCCGCACGAGATCACCTCCCCGCTCCACTACATCCCAGATCGGGATTGTTCAACCAGGCGATCGAGGAAGAGGAAGCGAAGCGTCCCCGGCGGCGAGATGGCCATGGACGCGGCGCCGATGCTGAAGCGGAAGGGCGCGGATGCGCCGGAGCCCTGGGTCGACGGGGTGCCCGTCCCGGCCACCAAAATCCGCCGCCTCGTACGTGCCTAGCTCGCGCCCCCCACCCTGCCTCCTCTCGCGTGTTCCTCTCTTCCCTGTTCTCGATTTGGTCGCTGACGCGTGCGTTCGTGTTGGTATTCCGCAGGACGCGGTGGTGCCTTCCGTCGAGCCCGGCGCGGTCGTCATGCAGCCCGTCGAGACCGCCGGCGCGGGCGTGCCGCCGCCGCCGCCGCAGCCGCAGCCTTTCGAGGTGGAGGAGGTGCCGATAAGCGGCGAGGTGGCGCCGCCGGTGAACGACGAGCGCGCGATCGTGGTGTACCAGCCCGCGGAGGCGGCGCGCAACCTCCTGCGCGGCCCGCTCCGGCCGGAAGCTCCTCTCCGGGTCAACCCCGACTGGATCCGCGGCATCAAGAGTACGTGCGCCCCCTGAATTCCGCGATTGGTTCGAGCAAATTCTGTTTGGTGCGTGTTTGATTTAGAGACTGAAAGCGGTATTCGTATTTGGTCCTGCAGGCACCGTGCTGCAAGAGGCGAGCAACCACCGCGCGCTGTTCGAGGAGCTGGCGTCGAGGGACGATAACGCCAGCCTGGCCATGGTCCCGTGGGCGCCAGCGCACGTCGCCCAGGCCGCCGCCACCACCACTTCCTCGGCGCCAGGAACGCAGATGATGGACGCCGAGGGCGCCGCGTCCATGGAGGTCGAGCAAGACGCGGCTGGCCAGCCCGTGCCCCCGATCGGTTTTGCGATGCAGGGTGATGCGTTCCACCAGCAGCAGCAGCAGTGGCCGCCGCAGCACTGTATGGCGCCGCAGCAGCTGCAGGTCCCGGCGACGAGCTACCAACCCAGCCCGGTGACGTGGTCGTGGTGAACGGCAAGGCACGACGGGTCGGAGGATTGCTTCCTGTTCCTGTTGCGTTGCTTGTTTTTTTTTTGGGAGGCTCTTAAGCTTGAGCAGAGGATGGCATTGGGAATTGGAATGAGGCAGTGTCGTCCGTTTTGTTGCAGGACGGATGGGTGGATGATTGTCCGTGGTCCGCAGTTCGGGCAATCTCAGTGTAGGTCCGTAGGGTCGATGTATCTTGCTTGGTTCGTGCTTCATGAATCCGAGTTTGTCAATGTTGTGGATCAGCTGGAACTGCTGGAACAACGCGGATTATGTTCTCATTCGAGTTGCAGCTCGTATGCGCGATATCTCTAGTAATTTCAGTTCGTGATTTGCAGTCCGGCTGCTTGGTATATCATGCGCTCGGCGTCAGTCTGCTATCGGGGTCAAGACACGGGCAGGTTGTATATTGATCGCTTTTTCTGAAGTTGAATGGGAATGCATTACTGTGCTCATTCTGGGATTCAACGGGTAGATTTAGGAACACACAAATCAGTCACATTTTTGCATGATTATCTAGACATTTTAACCTGATGCAGAAGGTAATATCTGGATCAAACTAGCATCACTTGTTTACTTACGAAATATAGGCTCCGACCTCAAATTCGGATCAGATCTAAAATGCATGGATTTTTGATAATATGACCAAATATATATGCAGTTCTGATGCTACGGATTTCAGATTATCATCAAGATAATAAATGAGAAGGATTCGATGTAACACTTGCCCAAGCGAACTGAGTATAATACACATTAGTTCTTGTAAAGCGATTAGTCCTAGTACACATGCAGAACCTTATAACAACAAAGATCTACACCCACTTGAAGTCATCTGAACAACAATTCACAATTTAAAGCATTAGAACGAGCCTCAGTCATATCTATCAATCTATGCGACTATGCCATATACAAAGACTTTATTTCCTGTGGAAGCAGTCGTCGTATGGGGATACATAACCAGGATAAAATAGTATTCTGAGCAATTCTTGGAATCCACCCTTCATTCTCAGAAGATTCATTGTAAGGATCAGATAATGACTCCCATGTTTCTTCATACCAGTAATATCAAAAAGGAAGGTACCCAGATACAGAGCAAAAACTGGAAGTCTGTATTAGAAAATAAAAGAGCTGGCTCAGTCTCACTAAAACGCTATAAAGTTCCTGACAAATGTACAAACAGGAAAACAATTGTTATTCTATCAGCAAAGTTACAGGGAGACTGCACATCATACAAGCAGTTATACATTTGCTCATTTTTTATATAACAAGCTACTAAACAAGATAAACGATGAAACATTTAACAACAGCCAGGAAGCAGTGCCTCTTTTAAAATAAAATGATAGAAATATATATAAGATCAATGGTATTATTTCACAAATATTAAACAGCTAGATCTCAAGTACATCACAGTAAAACAAGATATTGAAGAAATCGAAAGAGAAGATGGTTAACCATTATAGAAAAATTTGATCCATTGAACTTCAAAGAAAGTTTTTACTACATACTAACCTGAGAATGTCCAATATTTCATAGCTTTTCTTGAATTCCTTAATGGCCATAATGACTACAATATCTGAATTTTTAAATCATACATATACTTACCAAACTTAAGATGGGTAAACAGCTCATTGGGCTCGCCCAGACGGCGCACCTCTGAGGAAATGACACAGTCTGTAGAACGCATGTGCAAGGTCAATGAACACAGAACGTGTCCCATTCCCCTGGCACAGCTTGTAACAACCAAGGAAACCAAGTACTGCACCTAAAGGGCTAAAGGAGTGTTGAAAATCAAGTAAATGACAGGTATATGGTGATTTTGTTAGGTAGCTCATCAGTCATATCAAAAGCAAAGAGCAAAGGTAAACTATGGTAGAAAATAGTCGATAAAAAATATGTGAGTCATAGAACAAATACTTTTTGCCTCACTAGTGCCAGCCAATTTGGGCCAATTACTGGCCCACAAACGCAGTTTTAATTGTTAGGCCGTGAAGCCAGGATAGAGCCGCAGAGGATGGCCGTGCGTTACATCGGTCGCCTTTTCCATGTGATCAAAGACACGCGTTCCAAGTATTCTTTGGTAGTTACTCAAAAAAAAAAAAGTATTCTTTGGTATTGGTAACGACTTGCACTTGCACCTCTCCAAGCATCCGCATTATTAGCTTGAAAAGTAACCGAGACATGTAGGTTTAGTGTTTAAGCGCCCCGGGTATTCCCGGTGCTAAACATTTTATTATACTAGTTCCTGGATCAGTCGCTGATACAACAAATCTTACAACAGGTGATATTACAAGCCTTATTCATGAAGCGGTCGAGATACAAGTGACCGGACGACATAAGCGACAAACATGAGAATTGCTATGATAACCCAAACAAGCACATCTATAAGCATGGCGGAAGCAGCTAGGCGGTGACACTAGTCCATAGGCAACTCGGGTGTGGACGAAACCAAAGCTTAAGCGTCTTCCTCACCGTCGGCGTCAACGTAACCAGGGTCTTCCTCTGTAACCAACAAGCAAGGGTGAGTACAGAAGTACTCAATAAGCCTCAACCCTTGCCCTACCATCAAGGGATAAAATATGCATTTGGCAGTAGCAAGGATTAAGCCATAAGGTTAACATTGCGAAAAGCGATACACATGCAGGGGCTCATTTTATAAAAGCCTTTGTAAAATCATCAGATTATATTTATATTAAGTTGTTCAAATTTTAATGTTGCCGGATTCCTCGTCCACAGCAACCTTCGGCGATAGGCCAGACCTATTCCAGAAAACACTTACACATCAAGGAATACTACCCATGCTAGTGATGAGACCGAACCATAGTCCTGTCCGTGACCGTGGACGTGGCTATTCGAATAGATTTCACTCTGCAGAGGGTGTACGCTGTACCCACACGCTGAGTACAGCAACATACCATGGCTGTAGCCCGTGGTAGTACTGACTCACAGAGTCATTACCCATCACAGCATCATCTCGACTAATCGCCCATGGAAGTAACCAGGGGTTCATGACCTTTAAGCTAGGTCTCCAACCGGGCTGCCAAGTCTGCACCACTTGCACCTGCTCCTGGGCTCCCACTGCTCTCTACCCTCAGACGATTAACAGACTAGCTGACGGGGATTAGGCTAAGCCATGCCTCATACATGGTCATGTGGTCGCACTGGAAAATGACTAGGTAGGATGTCACATCAACTTGATCCTAAATCGAGCCAAGGCCATCATCTCCACAATGAACCTACCACAAAGGTAGCGTTCATCTCCCAACACCAATCTTGGTAGCCTGCCACATAGGCAGCGCTCACCAACAATACCACCTCGGCTCTAACCCACATTCATTCATATTCTTTTCTTTAGTTCATCACCACCCAACTATCTCTATATCCTAGCACATCACCAAGACACACATTTTATTTGTAAAAACTACTAGTGAAAGTAAGATTAAGTGATAAGACAGTCCTAAGCATTCATCTAAACAAGGCAATCATTTACGCACATAATAGATACTGCCTAAATGGATCCTATGTCTAACAGGGAATAGATAGGTGGGATAAATATGGCTAAGTAGTCTTGGTTATACTACACAATGGATTTACAAACTAGTCAAGCATTTTATGCAATAAAACGGCTACTACAGGACATTTATAAAACTAGGATCAATATGATCAAAGGGAAATGGATTGAGACTTCCCTTCGTTGATGTCCTCAACGGGTCCTGCTCGAACTCCTGGTTCTCTGGTTCCTCCTCCTCCTCTTCGTACTCTCTCTAATTACGCGCATACCGATAAACAACAAACAACATAAATAAATACAAACAACAAAGCAACCCAAATGTGAAAAAATATTAGGAGGGTCAGGATGGGTAGGGAATGATTTTAGATGAACTTAGGAGAAAGAATCAGGTCAAACGGAGTTCGGATGGGGGAGATATGGATTTTTCTTTAAGAGCTTTGGGTTAATTTCAGAAAATAAAAACAGAAGGGGATAACAGGTCACGCTGGGCTGCTGGTGGCGTTTGGTTTAGGGTCAGGGTGGCTCTCGTGGGCTGTAGCCTTGCTAGGCCCATCACGAAGGGGTTCTGGTGTCTTAATACAGAGCACTTGGGATGGGGATCAAAACAGGGGCACACGTGCTCCTCTGTTCTCGTTCGCCATGGATGAGCTTGGGAGCTCAAATCAGAGCAGGGAGAAGGGGAGGGGACGACCGGGTGATGAGGGAATCGGTTCGCTAGACTACCGCGCATGCATCTGAGGTGAGATCTCGGAGAGAGCCTATAGGGACAATGGCTGACTGGGTGGAGAAGAGGCCATGGCAGGTGGAGCTCAGAAGAGAGAGTAAAATGGATTGGAGGATGGCTGGTGCTTACCTTGACGACGGCTCGCCGGGGCTGAGGTGAGGTGAAGTTCACAGGGTGCCTTTTATAGGCGAAGGAGGGAGGAGGCTTGCTCGGCTCCGGTGGAATGAGACAACGGTAGTGCTGTACTCGTGTCGTCGTCGCTGTACTGTATGATAGGCAGGCGTGCGGAGCTGGGCTGGCGTGCGCGGGGAGACGGAGGAGGCAGGGGGCGTGCGATGGCAGCTCAGTGGTGGCGCTGAAGGGACGGCAACATTGATGGGCTATGCTTCGATGCGACAAGAGTTGGCAGGGTGGAGTGGTCGGCACGGTGAGGCATGGGCAGCATGGAGCAGACGATGGGGTTGCTCGGGCAGTGGCTCAGTGAGGAATCGGGTGCCTACAGAGAGGTGGTGTAGGGGCTGAGCGCCATTAACACGTAGCAGCGAGGAGGACTAGGGATGTGTGTCGCATTGCTGGGCACAGATGCGGAGGCGGGTGTAGCAGAGGCGACCGAGTGGGAGGTGCTTGATGACTCGCTGGTCTGGGCAGGCGAGTGGGCACGGCTCAGCGTGGAGTGCGACTTTGGGTGACGAGATGGCTCAGGTAAAGGAGGTCGGAAAGGATGCGGTACGCGTGATTGGAGGAGCAGGGTCGTCGTGCGGCGCGTGCGTGAGGAGGGAGAAAGGCGGAGAGAGGGAGTGAGTAGGGGTCGGACTAGTGTGGTAGTTGGGCTCCCTAGAGAAGGAGAGTAAAGCATACAAGGTCAAGGTTGCACAGATTCGATGGGGCGAGCTTGGTTTAGATCAGATGAATTTAAGAAGGAGGCAAGGAGAGAAATAGATGAGAAAATAGTTCAATTGACTTTAGCAAGTTCAATTTAATTTATCGATTTATGCTAAAAGTTTTACGGGTTAATTTTCGGGATGTTACAAACCTACCCCACTTAGAGGAATCCCGTCGTCGAGATTCAAGCTCGTCCTGGAAGAGGTGGGGAAATTCTTTCCTTAGAGCAGGTTCACGTTCCCACGTGGCTTCTGCTACGGTGTGTCGGCTCCATTGTATGCGACATAACCGGACTGTTGACCCTCTGGTCTGTCGGGTGGTCACATCCAATATTTTAATTGGAACTTCTTGATATCAAAGGTCATCCTTTATATCTAGGGTCTCCACGGATACATGGTCTTCAAGGATCCTCAAGCATGTCTTTAGTTGGGACACGTGGAACATGTTGTGCACATCTGCTAACTCACGGGGCAATTCAATCTTATAGGCCACGACGCTAATCCTCTTTATGACTCGATATGGTCCAATGTAGCACGGCGCTAACTTACCTCGAACTTGAAAGCGACGTGTGCCTCTTATTGGGGAGACTTTAAGGTACACATAATCTCCAACTTGAAAACTTAATTTTCTCCTCCTTTTATCCGAATAGCTCTTCTGACGAGATTGGGCTGCCTTTAGCTTTTCTCTAATTTCAGCAACCTTTTCCTCAACTTCCTTAATGACCGAGGGTCCTATTAAGGAACGCTCTCCAACTTAAGACCACATCAAGGGTGTTCTGCACTTTCTACCAAATAAAGCCTCAAAAGGAGACATTTTTAGACTGGCCTGGTAACTGTTGTTGTATGAGAACTCTGCATAGGCAAGACTCTTCTCCCAGTCTTTTCCATATGTGAGAGCACATGCTCGCAGCATATCTTCAAGGATCTGATTTATCCTTTCAGTTTGTCCATCTGTTTGTGGGTGATAGGCAGTACTAAAATCTAATTTAGTACCCATAGATTTGTGTAGGCTTTTCTAGAATCTCGAGGTAAATTGGGTACCTCTATCTGAAACGATTCGGCTGGGTACGCCATGCAACTTCACTATGTTGTCCATATAAAGTTGATCCAATTTGTCTCCTCCATAGTTGCTTTGTACGGGAATAAAGTGGGCGACTTTAGTGAGACGGTCCACTATTACCCATACAGAGTCACATCCCTTCTTTGTCTTAGGAAAACCAACTATAAAATCCATGCCTACTTCATCCCATTTCCATACAGGAATTGGTAAGGGCTGGAGTAATCCTGCGGGCTTCTGATGTTCTGCTTTAACTCTTTGACAGATATCACATTCTGCTATGAACTTAGCTATATCTCCCTTCATTCCATTCCACCAATATTTTTCTTTCAAATCAAGGTACATCTTAGTGGACCCTGGGTGGATGGAATAAGCTGAGTTGGGAGCTTTGTCCATGATTAATTCTTGAAAATTTCCTCCTTTTGGCACACAAAGTCTATCCTTGTACCAAAGGGTACCTTTATCGTCCACTCTAAAGTTGGGGCTTTGTATTCTTTAATGTGTTTGCGGATCTTCATTAACTCTTGATCCTTTGGTTGGGCTTGTTTGATTTGTCCATCCAGTGTCGGTTGCACACTTAGATTATTCACTGAAGCTTGGAGGATTATTTCCAAGTTCAACTTCTTCATCTCGTTTAACACAGGGCTGTTATGAATCATGAGATGGTTGTAGTATGCTTTCTTGCTTAAAGCATCTGCCACAACATTTGCTTTTCCAGGGTGGTAGTGTATTTCCAAATCATAATCTTTAATTAACTCTAGCCATCTCCGTTGTCTTAGGTTTAAATCCGGTTGGGTAAAGATGTATTTCAGGCTCTTGTGATCCGTGTAGATTTCACATTTATTCCTAATTAAGTAGTGTCTCCAAATCTTGAGGGCATGCACCACTGCAGCTAATTCTAAATCATGAGTTGGGTAATTCTTCTCATGAGGCTTGAGTTGTCTTGACGCATAAGCTACTACTCTCCCATCTTGCATAAGGACACATCCCAAACCTTATCTTGATGCATCACAGTAGATGACAAAATCTTTGTGAATGTCGGGTAAGACTAGTACTGGGGCAGTTGTTAGTCTATGCTTCAATTCTTGAAAGCTTCTCTCACAAGACTTGGTCCATTCAAACTTCTTGTCCTTCTTAAGTAGTTCAGTCATGGGCCTAGCTATCTTGGAAAATCCTTCAATGAATCGGCGGTAATAACCTGCTAATCCAAGAAAGCTTCTAATCTCTGACACATTGGTTGGTTGCTTCCAATGAGTGACTGCTTCAACTTTCTCAGGGTCTACAGCAACTCCTTCATCTGTCAAAATATGACCAAGGAAGGCAACTTTCTCTAGCCAAAATTCACACTTGCTGAATTTGGCATACAACTTATGAGTTCTGAGTTTTTCCAAAATTACTCTCAGATGCTGCTCGTGCTCTTGGGCACTCTTAGAATAGATTAGTATGTCATCAATGAAGACAACGATGAACTTATCTAATTCCTCCATGAACACCTTATTCATGAGGTTCATGAAATATGCAGGTGCATTGGTTAGTCCAAAGGACATAACCGTAAACTCATATTGCCCATATCTTGATACAAAGGCTGTCTTGGGTATATCAGCTTCTCTAATTTTTAGCTGATAGTATCCAGACCTCAGATCAATCTTAGAGAAATATTTGGCTCCTTTTAATTGATCAAAAAGGTCATCAATTCTAGGAAGAGGGTACTTGTTCTTGATGGTTACCTCATTCAAGGATCGGTAATCCACACACATCCTCATACTTCCATCCTTCTTCTTGATGAAGAGAACTGGTGCACCCCAAGCTGAAGAGCTGGGTTTAATATATCCCTTTTGTTGAAGTTCTCTTAGTTGTTCCTTTAGTTCGGCTAACTCTGCAGGAGCCATACGATAAGGTCGTTTGGCTATGGGGGCAGTTCCAGGGATAAGGTCAATGATGAATTCAACATCTCTATCTGGTGGCATTCCTGGTAACTCCTCAGGGAATACGTCCGGGTATTCATTTACTACTGGCACTTCCTCTATGGTCTTGGTTTCCATGGTATACACCATAGGGTTAGGTTTGTATCCAAGGGCTTGACAGACTACTCGGGTTCCTTCATGGTTGGTTACAGTTACTGTTCTTTTTGAGCAGGCTATGACACCATCATGTTTGTCTAACCAATCCATTCCAAGGATTAGATCTATTCCCTTGGACTTAAGGACCACTAGGCTAGCTAGGAACGTTACCCCACTTAGAGTGATTCTAATCCGTGAACAACCCAAGTGACATTTGATGTCAGCTCCGGGTGAACGGGTTATTAGAGGTTTCTTAAGAAGTACAGTAGGTATCTTGTGTTTTTCCACAAAACTTGATGGTATGAACGAGTGTGATGCTCCAGAATCAAATAATATTGTTGTAAGAACTGATTCAACTAGGAACTCACCAAGCACAACTCCAGGCGCATCCTGAGCTTCCTGAGTGTGGATGTGGTTGACGCGGGCACGTCCAAAAGACTGTTGCTGCTTTGCTGGCTGGTTGGAAGCATTGGAATTTCCACGGGTAGCTCCAGACACCACGGGTCTTGGTCCATTAACAGTGTTGGACCGAATAGAAGGAGCGAGCCTGTTCTTCAGCGGGCAGTTGGCAATGAAGTGCCTAGTGTCACCATAGTTGTAGCAAGCTTTGGTCTGATTAGTCACTTGACCAGTGCTAAAATTCTGGGTCTTGTTGTTGCTTTGTCTCTTCGGGGGAAAATTGGGCTGATGGGAGACGGACGCTGGGGTCCTGAATTGCATTGGGGCTTGAGTCTTCTGTCCTGACAAGGAAGAGGTTCTAGGCCTCTGGAATCTTCCCTATCGACGGACTTCCTGAGTCGCAATTTTGCGCTTCTTTTCTTTGGATTCTTTAGCCATCTTCTCCTCAGTCAGGATGGTCATGTTCATGAGGGTGTTGAAGTCAGGGTAGATGTGGGGAGTCATGGTTGTCCCTAACTCTCCTGATAAACCTTTCTTGAACTTGTTCTGTTTCTTCTTGTCAGTTGAAACTTCATCTGGAGCATAACGAGAAAGTTTAATAAACTTGCGGATATACTGATTGACAGACTTGTTTCCTTGCTTCAGCTTGCAAAATTCATCAGCCTTCAGTTGCATGGTTCCTTCTGGGACATGGTAGCTACGAAATTCCTCCACAAATTCCTCCCAAGTGATGGTGGAGGCATCCTCAGTTGCTTCACAATAGTTTTCCCACCATGCTAAGGTTGTCCCAGTGAGCTGATGGGATGCCAGGAGAACTCTGTCTCTACCAACACAGTTGATTGCATCAAGCTTCCTCTGGATGTTTCTTAACCAGTCATCAGCTTCTAACGGGTCCTCAGATCCTCCAAAGGTAGGTGGCTTGATCCTTACGAACTCAGCCATCTTACTTTGGAATCCATGTCCATTGTTGTTTTGGCGAGGTCGGTTATTTCCTCTCACAAATTCTTGCAGCAAGCGGGTTTTGGCTGCCAAAATAGACACTAAGTCATTGAGAGGAGGGTCCTGAAAATCTTCGTTGCTGGAGTTCTCTGCTTCATCTTCTTCTTCTTCTATTTCTTCTTCGTGTCCTTCTTCTTCTTCCTCACGGTTGTTCCTGTTGTTCTCTTGACGCTCACGGCGTTGGCGGATCCCCAGTTCTCTTGACGCTCACGGGGGCATCTGTTGTGGGGTTGAAAGGGAAGAGTATAAGATAAGAGTGGGATTTAAGATTCTCTTAATATTGTTATCTTAGTGATCTTTTTTTGTTATAAATAACCAGATGCAAGGCACAAGGCCTTGCGAGCACATAATGAAAAATCCACACAAGGCAATACAAACAATCAATTAGCACACAAGCGTCTTGGCGTACAATACTAGCGAGGAACTCAAGCGAACTCAATGCGGATACAAGGGGATTTAGTGGGGCTAACTACCAATAGGTGGATAGGGATACACTTTCTAAGGGGTCTCTTGAACTTGTGAAGGCTCGGGCCAATATGGCTTCATTCCCTGATGGTGGGGGTCCTCATCTTAAGTGGATGTTGATGGGTCTTGGGAATCATTCAGATCGGCAGGGTCTTGCGCTTCTTTAGTTGGGGAGACTTCACGCAAAGGAGTGGGGACATGGTCATCCTTCTCCTTTGGTGCAGGCTGGGTCAAAGGGAGGGATTCTTCTTCCTCAATGACAGGAGGCTTCTGCGTTAGGAGAAGGGGTTCTTCTCCTTCATCAGCTTTGGTCGGCGGCAGTGCTTCTGGCACAGACTCAACAAGCTTCCTCTTGGTGCTTCCCAGGTGGGAAATGGGGGTTCCCTCAAGCACTAATGGCTCTTCGATCATAGGGAGATGAGGAAGTCTTCTATGGGCACGACCCGTGAGATATGCCTCATTAAGCATACGGGTTTGGTGATCTTCTGCAATCCTGATGGCTTCAATGGCAGCTATTCTGCGGCTTTCAGCTTCTGCAGCTTGGACTCTTGCTTCTGCAAGCTGGATACACAAAGTTCTACCATGCGCCTCAGCTTCTACTGCACGTTGGATGCATGCTCATAGCTTGTCTGCTTGCATGTCAAACAACTCATCTAGGGCAAGGAGATAGCGTGTCATGGCCATAACAGTTGGGTCATTTTCACGAATCCCTAGACCATCTAAGGTATTCATGCGGGTCTTCCAAGCAGGTTGATTCCTCTCCATTGGTGGGAAGAATCGCATGGTTGTACGATCGATGACTCTATCATACATCTGGCACAAGTACCTTAGAGCCTTGTGAGCTGCTAACTGGTAGGTATCTGTAAAGCGGAATCCAGTCGTAGTCACGTTCCAAGACATCATGTCGGGGTAGTCTTCACTGGCCGCGACGTGGATGGTGACTTCACAACGCTCAATGCCGGATTCTTCATATTCTCTACCAACATACTCAGGGTGTTCCATAATGCCAAGCCTAGTCATGGCGGCGTATAGGAATTTTGGAAATCCAAGCTGATCCAAGCAGTAACTGACGGTCCATCTGGCTTCTTCCATCTGTGTAGGGAAAGGAAAGCAAAGGGTTGACCAAGGGGGGTTAAGTGCAAAAGGTTTTTCCTAAGTTTTTCAAGGAGGTTTTCCATAAAATCAATGCCTACGATCTCACTTAAACCTATGGTTACGTCCTACAGCCAAGTACGGCTCTGATACCACCTGAAGCGCCCCGGGTATTCCCGGTGCTAAACACTTTATTATACCAGTCCCTGGATTAGTCGCTGATACAACAAGTCTTACAACAGGTGATATTACAAGCCTTATTCATGAAGCGGTCGAGATACAAGTGACCGGACGACATAAGCGACAAACATGAGAATTGCTACAATGACCCAAACAAGCACATCTATAAGCATGGCGGAAGCAGTTAGGCGGTGACACTAGTCCACAGGCAACTCGGGTGCGGACGAAACCAAAGCTTAAGCGTCTTCCTCACCGTCGGTGTCAACGTAATCAGGGTCTTCCTCTGTAACCAACAAGCAAGGGTGTGTACAGAAGTACTCAACAAGCCTCAACCCTTGCCCTACCATCAAGGGAAAAAATATGCATTTGGCAGTAGCAAGGATTAAGCCATAAGGTTAACATTGCGAAAAGCGATACACATGCAGGGGCTCATTTTATAAAAGCCTTTGTAAAATCATCAGATTATATTTATATTAAGTTGTTCAAATTTTAATGTTGTCGGATTCCTCGTCCACAGCAACCTTCGGCGAGAGGCCGGACCTATTCCAGAAAACACTCACACATCAAGGAATACTACCCATGCTAGTGATGAGACCAAACCATAGTCCTGTCCGTGACCATGGACATAGCTATTCGAATAGATTTCACTCTGCAGAGGGTGTACGCTGTACCCACACGCTGAGTACAGCAACATACCATGGCTGTAGCCCGTGGTAGTACTGACTCACAGAGCCATTACCCATCACAGCATCATCTCGACTAATCGCCCATGGAAGTAACCAGGGGTTCATGACCTTTAAGCTAGGTCTCCAACCGGGCTGCCAAGTCTGCACCACTTGCACCTGCTCCTGGGCTCCCACTGCTCTCTACCCTCAGACGATTAACAGACTAGCTGACGGGGATTAGGCTAAGCCATGCCTCATACATGGTCATGTGGTCGCACTGGAAGATGACTAGGTAGGATGTCACATCAACTTGATCCTAAATCGAGCCAAGGCCATCATCTCCACAATGAACCTACCACAAAGGTAGCGTTCATCTCCCAACACCAATCTTGGTAGCCTGCCACACAGGCAGCGCTCACCAACAATACCACCTCGGCTCTAACCCACATTCATTCATATTCCTTTCTTTAGTTCATCACCACTCAACTATCTCTATATCCTAGCACATCACCAAGACACACATTTTATTTGTAAAAACTACTAGTGAAAGTAAGATTAAGTGATAAGACAGTCCTAAGCATTCATCTAAACAAGGCAATCATTTAGGCACATAATAGATACTGCCTAAATGGGTCCTATGTCTAACAGGGAATAGATAGGTGGGATAAATATGGCTAAGTATACACAATGGATTTACAAACCAGTCAAGCATTTTATGCAATAAAACGGCTACTACAGGACATTTATAAAACTAGGATCAATATGATCAAAGGGAAATGGATTGAGACTTCCCTTCGTTGATGTCCTCAACGGGGTCCTGCTCGAACTCCTGGTTCTCTGGTTCCTCCTCCTCCTCTTCGTACCCTCCCTAATTACGCGCATACCGATAAACAACAAACAACACAAATAAATACAAACAACAAAGCAACCCAAATGTGAAAAAATATTAGGAGGGTCAGGATGGGTAGGGAAGGATTTTAGATGAATTTAGGAGAAAGAATCAGGTCAAACGGAGTTCGGATGGGGTAGATATGGATTTTTCTTTAAGAGCTTTGGGTTAATTTCAGAAAATAAAAACAGAAAGGGATAACAGGTCACGCTGGGTTGCTGGTGGCGTTTGGTTTAGGGTCAGGGTGGCTCTCGTGGGCTGTAGCCTTGCTAGGCCCATCACGAAGGGGTTCTGGTGTCTTAATACAGAGCACTTGGGATGAGGATCGAAACAGGGGCACACGTGCTCCTCTGTTCTCGTCCGCCATGGATGAGCTTGGGAGCTCAAATCAGAGCAGAGAGAAGGGGAGGGGACGGCCGGGTGATGGGGGAATGGGTTCGCTAGACTACTGCGCATGCATCTGAGGTGAGATCTCGGAGAGAGCCTATAGGGACAATGGCTGACTGGGTGGAGAAGAGGCCATGGCAGGTGGAGCTCACAAGAGAGAGGAAAATGGATTGGAGGCTGGCTGGTGCTTACCTTGACGACGGCTCGCCGGGGCTGAGGTGAGGTGAAGTTCACAGGGTGCCTTTTATAGGCGAAGGAGGGAGGAGGCTTGCTCGACTCCGGTAGAATGAGACAACGGTAGTGCTGTACTCGTGTCGTCGTCGCTGTACTGTATGATAGGCAGGCGTGCGGAGCTGGGCTGGCGTGCGCGGGGAGACGGAGGAGGCAGGGGGCGTGCGATGGCAGCTCAGTGGTGGCGCTGAAGGGACGGCAACATTGACGGGCTATGCTTCGATGCGACAAGAGTTGGCAGGGTGGAGTGGTCGGCACAGTGAGGCGTGGACAACAGGGAGCAGACGATGGGATTGCTCGGGTAGTGGCTCAGTGAGGAATCGGGTACCTACAGAGAGGTGGTGTAGGGGCTGAGCGCCATTAACACGTAGCAGCGAGGAGGACTGGGGATGTGCGTCGCGTTGCTGGGCACAGATGCGGAGGCGGGTGTAGCAGAGGCGACCGAGCGGGAGGTGCTTGATGACTCGCTGGTCTGGGCAGGCGAGTGGGTTGGCAGGTGGGCACGGCTCAGCGTGGAGTGCGGCTTTGGGCGACGAGATGGCTCAGGTAGAGGAGGTCGGAAAGGATGCGGTACGCGTGATTGGAGGAGCGGGGTCGTCGTGCGGCGCGTGCATGAGGAGGGAGAAAGGCGGAGAGAGGGAGTGAGTAGGGGTCGGACTAGTGTGGTAGTTGGGCTCCCTAGAGAAGGAGAGTAAAGCATACAAGGTCAAGGTTGCACAGATTCGATGGGGCGAGCTTGGTTTAGATCAGATGAATTTAGAAAGGAGGCAAGGAGAGAAATAGATGAGAAAATAGTTCAATTGACTTTAGCAAGTTCAATTTAATTTATCGATTTATGTTAAAAATTTTACGGGTTAATTTTCGGGATGTTACAAGTGTGCTCAAGTTCTGTTTTCTTATTGAGAAAAAATAAACTACGCTGATGATTGTTATACTAGTAAGAAGACTGCATCACCGGCTCCACAGTCCGGAGGATCCCATCTCTAATGTACTGCAAAAACTGTGTCCAACTGGCACGAAGGGAACGGAGGCACGGAGCAGCTGCTTTCCTCGTTCCGCGGATGAATCAAAATCTACTTGAACATTTGACGCACATTGCATGTTCGCATCGCAGGTCGAGTGCCATATTGATGAGGCTTCATGTGTGCTGCCACCTTGAATCAACGTGTCGATCTGGACGAACATGCAACACGGCGTCTCGTGTTCCGGTCCGTGGTACCCATTCGCGCGCCCCAGGTTTGTGCATTGTTGATGTGCACCGCAGCAATGCAAGTTCCATGCCAGACGGCCACGGCGAAACAACCTTCGTTCTAGCGCCGTTCTCTCATGTCATCACGTGAGCACGTCAGAGCAGCGGTTGAGGCAGGAGGTGCGCGACACCAGAACGTTCGTGAGGGTCTCCTCCACGGCTCCACCGACCACCGCGGCCTTGTCCTTGTTAGTGCATTATGACAGGACACGTCCGTGCCACGCGCTGTTACGCTGATCGTCGACTCTCCCTAGTACGTAGTATTACTAGGTGCGACACTATCCACCTTAAAATATAAAATATAAGTATTTCATATATAATGTTTAGATTTATAGTATCTTTTATATGTTCAGATTTTATTAAAAATGGTATGAATCAAAATTAAATCAAAAATATTTATATATTAGGATAGAAAGAGAGTAGTAATTGATATGATTATCATTGTACAGCTCAGTGCGGCTAAATTCTTCTAGTGTGACCGCTAGCCAGTGCGATGCACCGTAGTTGTATTTAAATATGCATGTACCCATCGGAAGAAGACGAACGTGTTGACCTCATGATTTCCTTCTCGATTGTGTCTGGACACTCGTAATAGTGTAGTGACCATGACGAAATACAATGTTCACCGCATCTCTGAATCCGTTGTTAGGATAGTATGATGGCCTAGTAAATAAAGGTTATCTACGTCAAACCCAAGCAATAGGAGCACCGTCCTAGGGATTTGTGATATTAAAAGAAATACGCTAGAAAATCAAAAGATAAAAATAAACTAAAAGCGATGATGCAAATTGTTGCTAGAAAACAAAATAGACATATTAGGATTTGTTGCATCCAATAGATTTGATACATATGGATGAGATTTATCTACGACGACGGAGATCATTGAGATATATAGTAGTGGAAGACGGTTTATAATCAGAAACTAAGATATAGGTTGATAAGTGAAGACACACATATTTCGCCTTTTGAAATTGTCACGAACACTAACCAACCATCTTGTATAATTGTTATATATTAAATAAAATCTATTATCGATAAGGACTTTTCATTTTACTTCTTAAACATCGAATTCCTACCTTGACATTATAATTAACAAGGATTCTTTTTGTTATATTCAATATAGATTTATCATGAATGAATTACAAACTCTAAAGATATTTTTTTTGTATAGAGATAGACAAAACCAATAGTAGTAAATGGAGGGTAATTAGACCCTTAGTTACAACTAAAGATTATGTATCGTGAATTTTAAATTGTGAATTGTCAAATATGAGATTGTAAAAATCTAAGAGTGATATGTAAGGGGTGTTTGTTTGCATGAATTTCACGATCTAGCTTTCAGTTACTTATAGTGGAGTATAGTGATAAAATGATAAATATTGGATTGCTATCCCTAAAAACTGACAGAATACCGAAAAACTAGCAAAAACACAGTTTCAATAGAGAATAGAGTTGCTATCTGGGTTGCTATACCTAAAATTTTTACCAATTGACCTAAAATCCTTCCTTCGTGACCCAAATTCGTCAATCCTACATCTCGAGACCTAAAGTTGATTGCAATGGCGAGAGAGGCCAACCGCACCTTTCGCGACATTTCATGGCTTAATTTCTCGTCGTCCGCCTCATTGCCCCTTCAATTCTAGTTGACGGCGCCGCCATGGAAGGCGAAGGCGACCTTGTCGCGCCCCCTCGGCCTCCCATCTGGCCACTTGGCCCACTTCAAGCCACAACACGAGGAATAGGACAATGGCCCGAGCTTCCCGTCCGGGGTGGAGGGTGGCACGTCGGGACTCGCATCGAGAGAGGAGAGCGAGGAGGCGGCGGGCCGGGGCTCCCATTGGTGGAGGAGAGCGGCAGGTTGCGGCTCCCGTCGGTGAAGGAGGGCGGCGCGGCGAGCCTCGCGTTAAGGGAGAAGGGCGAGGAAGGCGTCGAGGGAGTAGGGCGAAAAAGGGAGGGGGCATTGCGCAGATGGAGGAGGGTGGCGTGTCAGGGAAAGTCGGTATAGGCAGCGACACACCGAGTTGAGATCTCCACCGAGCTCGGTGAGTATAGATCAGGGTTGAAATAACCGGGTTAACCGGTCAGTTAACCCGGTTAACAGGAAAACCGGACCAGACCGTTTAACCCCCGATTATAATTTAAAAAATTTTAAAATTTTAAAAAATTCAAATCAGACGAAACGGATGTAATTGACTGGTTAACCGAGATAACCGACCGGTTAACCGATAAAACTGCACAAATACCGATCTTTTTTAATTTAAAAATATATATTCAAAATATATCACTAAAACCGATCTAACCATCCGGTTAACCAGAATAACTGCCCAATTAACCGGCCCTCTCCCGGTGCTCCCCAAATTAAAATTTGCTTGGTTAATCGGTCGGTTACACCAGTTATGCGGTTAACCGGGCTTGGACGGTTATATCGGCCCAGTTGGTTATTTAAACCATGGTATGGATGGATAAGGCCAGAGCCATTTTGCTAAAAAGGCCTCTACAAAAGTTGTAACTTTTTTACTACTTTTATGTGTCAAGGCATTTTTATAAAAACATTCCCATGGTTTAGAGATTTTAAAAAAAATTTATAGATATTCTGTTTTAGGTATTCTGCTGGAGCAAAAGACAAAACAGATACTTATATCTTCTCTCTTTTATAACTAAAACAAAATTTAGGTCTTTGAATTTAACAACTCTGCTGGAGATGCTCTAATCTAGCAAAAACTGATATGAGGTGGATTGCTAGATTAGACGAACTGCTAGATTTTACAATCCGATCCACAATCTCTAAACTGTAACAAAAGGGGCCTAACCGGTTACCGCTGTGGGAATTTCTCCTCTCCGGGCCAGCCATTTCTGACCGCGACCGGTCGGGACATCGGGCGGAGACCCCCCAAAATCCCCCATCCCCAACACCTCTCCTCCGCCGTAAACCCCGCCGTTCTTCGCCGGAGAACCGCGCCGCCAGTATCGTCCCCTCCCGGCCTCGATCTCCTCGGAGGCCGCGGCTTGGGACTGTCCGCATGCTCGCATCCTAGGCACTGGGCCGGCGTGGAGCGGAGATCCATCCGTGCCTGGATCGATTTCTTCGTTCGCTGGTGAGTAACCCGCGGCAGATTTCGAGACCTGTTCTAAGTGTTAGTCTTGATCTAGGGAAGCCTTGTGTTAGGTCTGGATGCGAAATCAAATCCAATCTTCTCCTCCCTCCATTGAGCTGGGCGTATTTTGTATGCCATGTGGTGCCATGCTAATGTAATCTGGTTCATCCACGCATATGGTTCAATTAGGTTTCTTCTATTTCAGCTCGCGAGATCGATCTATCCAACATGCAGTTGCTGTTCATTTTCTTTTTAAATGGCCACGCCCCCCATGCTTCCTCCGCCCATCTTCTCATCGGGTTCTTTGCAAATACCCCAGTCCTCTCTAAATTTGACTGCATCCATGGATCGATTTTTATGTGGTTAGGAGTCGTTCCATGTTTGTGTTTGTTCATTAGTCAAATGGTTCGAGTTCGGGCAACCTGCGTAGCTGCTGCTTAGATCTGTTAGTTGCCTAGTTGTACCGCAATGAGATTGGGAAGTCGTAGACTAGACTTGATTAGTGTGGAGTATGCAGCTTGTTTCGTGCATTATGCAATAGAAATCCATCTCTTGCTCAGTAAACATAAAAGACAACATCATAACTGTGTCTTTAAGCTCGTAAAATGCACCATTTTTTTACTTGGGAATGTCAATTGTTCTAGATTTTGATTCCCTTATGCAAGCCTGGTTGCGGTACATCACCTATCATTATACATGCAACCTTTGTACTTTGTTAATTCTATTGGGTCTACAGCATAAGTATCTAGCCAATTGCAACTGTTACTGAAGAGACCAAATGAAAAAGGGTATCATCAGATAATTAATTGGCTTATTCTGTACTTCATTAAAATAGTGGACAAGGCTATCCCAATCATCTCGTTTTCTTTTTTGTCACTTAACTCACTAACTATATTTGGTTGTTTATTCCGTGTTACAGCTTTGAGTGTGTTCATTAGTGGATTAGGCATACTATCTTTCGTTCACATTATACTCATGGTCCACATGCGACAATTCTTCTGTTCACATCTTGGAATTTTTATATTTACTAACTGCAGGTATCCAGGTCGTAAAAAATTGTACAAAAACTATGGAAAGTTCTAAATCTCAGTCATCGAAGAAGAGTTCAATTGTGCTTGATGGCCCCCGATTTGACAATGATAATTTTTCATCTGAATGTGCATCGAATCAAGTGGTTGTTTTCAACTCTGAAGCAATAGATAAAGAGCAAGATGAACAGGGTGAAAATCGTTCTCCGTCCTTGCAGAAATCAGCTGTAACAAAGGGGATATCCCCAACTATTGGGGCTTTCACTGTCCAATGTGCTAAGTGTTTCAAATGGAGACTTATTCCAACAAAACAGAAGTATGAAGAAATTCGTGAATGTATTATACAACAACCTTTTGTATGCAAACGAGCTCGTGAGTGGAAACCCAATGTATCATGTGATGACCCAGAAGATATATCTCAGGATGGCAGCAGGCTTTGGGCTATTGACAAACCCAATATTGCACAACCCCCTCGTGGATGGGAAAGACAGATCAGAATTAGAGGTGAAGGAGGCACCAAATTTGCTGATGTGTGAGTGATTCTTTTTCCTCAGTGCTGTATTTGCTTTGCTCTGGTTGTGTCTGCAAAGTGGTTTTCCACTCTTTTACAATTATCTTTCCCTGTAAATCTATTTTAATGCAAATTAGGAAAATAACACAAAAAAGCATTTTGTATGGAAGTTGGAAGGCATAAGTTTTTATATCTTGCATTATTGTTGGAGCAATAAAACATTGAGGCGTGCAGCCATGCAGTTCTGTTGATACAAACATAGATACATGAGACATAACTAGGACACACAAGCTATTCATTTCTTGGTTCCATTTTCTGAATTTATGTTTTTGTAACACTCTTTAACTTGCTTTCAGGTACTATACCTCTCCAACTGGCAGGAAACTAAGGTCTCTGGTTGAAGTTGATAGGTATGGCATGCTTACATCGCCAAATTTTCCCTTTATCACCTTTTTTATCCACTGTAAATGCTTTGTGTTTTCCTAAAATTTGTATGCTGTACTTGCACGGCAAATACTGTGTACTTTCTTTATAATCCTATGGCTAGATATTCCAAATGAATTGTGAAATTTATGTGCTATTTCTGTACTATCCACATCAAATTTGTCTAACATACATACTGTTGAACCTGCCATTCTTGAACACTAAACCTTACTTTGACAGGTACCTTCAAGATAATCCGGAGTATGTTGCGCAGGGCATAACATTAGCTCAATTTTCATTCCAGATACCTAGACCTCTGCGACAGGACTATGTAAAAAAGAAGGCTAAGTTAATAAGTCCTGGTGATGAAACAAGTACACCTTCATCTAAGGCTATTCAGCCAGAAGAAGGTTCGTGATACAAACTGCAAAACTAAATAAGTTGATTTGATGAATGAGTTCTTAATTCTCACTTCTCAGAAAGAGTTTTCTCTTGTTGAATTGTTAATAATATAGGTAAAAAATGTATGGACATACTAGCATGTTCGGCAGTTGTCTGATTAGCTGAACTGCTGTGGCTATCTAAATTCCCCACCATTCCAGCTCACTTGATTAGATTTTCAAGCATTGAGGGAGTAACGATTAAGTTAATTTTAACCTGTTAAAATGTTTTTATTTTATTTATAGAAAACCCAAAATAAATTTTCTAATGTTGTTTGTGTGATACGAATAATTTCCTTTCTTTTTTTGGGTTTGGGGGTTGGGGGGGGGGGGGGCTACCTATCCAAACAAGCATTGTATAGTTGTCATATGTTAGCCATGTGTTGAAACCGCATATTGTCTTGTAATTCCTGTGATTGTTTCCTGCATGCAGCAAATCATTGTTTAACATGGTTTACTTACCGTTGCATAAAGCATGTTGTTCTCTTCTTCTCTTTAACAAAAAACCTAATTAGCCATTTGTCTTTTGTTTTTTTAGTTTATATATCTGCTAGATTCACAGTACTTTTCTGATTCCACATTTGAACTTTTCATTTCAGTGAACCCCATAGCCTGGGCAGCTCCCACGGCACATGAGGGTAATGGCAAGGAAGAAGCTTCTCGTGCTAATGAGACACTTAGATCAGAAGAGGTGGAGTTAACCCGCAAGAGAAAAGCGGGAAGCACTTTGTCAGGAGAGTCTAACCATCTCTCTGACGAACTTAAACCCAAATCAGAGGATGCTCAGAACGGAGAGCCGAAGACACATCTACCTGGTAATTGAAAACAGCGACATCGTTATGGCAGCTGCCCCCAACCAGCCTTGCTGTTTCTCTGTTAGATTTCATTCCAAGAGCCGCTTTCTGTATTGTCTGAGGCTCGTTGACCTGAAATCAAGAGCTTTGGGGCAGCAATGTAATGTTTTATCTTAGAGACTAGTCTGACTCTTTCGGATGAGTATGTTTATTACGATCTCGATGTATGTAGTTAGGAGGACCTGCTTATGTTTGATTAGCCTTTACCTTCTTGTGTAAGATGAAGAATTTGTTGTAGTGCCGTAATTCTGCTGTCTCTGGGATTTTATCTCATGTACTTTTTTAGAGACACCAGTAGCAGTGACCATGAAAGTTTCCTGTACTTCACCATTGCGGAATTGCTGGTCCTATCACGTCCATTTCAAATGAGTAAATTGAAATATCTTCCTATCAACTGGTTGGGCTTCCTTGGCATATTTCTGATCGCAATTGGTGAGCAGTTCTGTGGAGCACTTCAGTTATAGGAACATTCGCACTGACTGATTGATGAACTGAACAGCTCGATAGAACGTAATGAAACAAAATGTAATGAAAAGCTCCGTGTAGCGCTAGGAAGTTACAAGACTATTGACATTCATACTGGCTAAATAGAATGCAATGAAATAAATAAAAGTGTAAACCAACAGCTCAATATCAAACCAGACATACGGGATTTCGGAATATGTCATGGTATGTTTAATTTGAATCATGCTCTTTAAACATGTGTGATGTATATGACAAAATCAAATAAACCAAAATAGACTATCTATGGACACCATGGTACAAGGACTACAGGTTTCCCAATTCCCATACGCAGGCAGCATAGCCAGCTCTCTGATCATACCAGCCACTCCAAAACAACATCAATCCACAGCAGCTCAAAACATTCTGAAGAATCAGCGTCTCACTGTAGCTCGGGAAGCTTAGGCAATAGCAGTGGGAAGAACGTGTACATAGACAGGCTCGTCGTACCACGGCAATGGTAGATTAGCCTGATTGCTGCTGCTGCTGTTGATCATCCTTATAGGAAGGGTTGAACGGGACCTGCTCAGCGCAGTCGAGGTTGTCTCCGGAATGCTCCCGGCCGACACCCAAGAGGTCAAGGTAGTACTGGTAGTGCGAGATGACGACGTTCATGTCGTCGATGAAGCCCTGGCCACATTTGCCGTCGCCGTAGAGCACGTTCATGGTGGCTCCGAAGCCCGGGAAGCGCTTGTTGAGCGTGTCGTTCCTGGTGGGCTTCCAGTTGCCCACGAAGACGTCGTGCGCGGACGGCTGCTTCTTCTTGATCGGGTTCATCCACCGCCACATGGCCGCCTCCCACGCCAGCGTGGCGTTCTGCTCCAGGTACTCCGGGTGGTGGAGCAGGTCCTGCTTGATCCCGTCGCCGATGGCGCCGTAGTTGTAGTTCCTGATGGGCAGAAATAGAAGTAATTAATTCGACTGGGGGGTTCATCAATTTCGCTAATTTATTGAACTCTCCTACTCCTAGTGAGGCTTTGAACAAATCGAGACATTGCAAAAAAACAGAACTAGAAATGGTAAGGAGTTGGCAGCAGCAAACTGCATTTGGCGTTTACCAGTAGACGGTGAGCGCTCCGCGGCCGTAGTACTCGACGCCGTCGACGCAGGGGTACTGGGTGTTGTACTTGTCGCAGTAGTCCTTTTGGGGGCTCATCTCGCGGTTGTAGCAGAGTCCCCACGCCGTCGGCCCGCCGGTGGCCACGCCGAACCCGCCTGCCCGCGACGAGAAAGAGA
Organism: Eleusine indica; assembly: GCA_030378355.1. Classification (NCBI taxonomy): domain Eukaryota; kingdom Viridiplantae; phylum Streptophyta; class Magnoliopsida; order Poales; family Poaceae; genus Eleusine; species Eleusine indica. Next base: position 55,328,336 of record CM059496.1, on the reverse strand, counting down.
GAGACGGTCAGCTCGAATCGAATCAATCGGGAAGCAAGCGAAGGCAACCCGAAGAGCATTGCTTACAGGAGGTGGCGGCGCCGACGTGGCCGAGGAAGGCGCATAGCTCCAACATCTGCATCTGCTTGCCGCCGGTGGTGCAGAATCCGAGCGGCTCGTAGAGCGCGGCGGCGAGGATGAAGGACTGGTAGTCCCAGAAGCCGACGGCCTTGGCCACGGGGGTGTTGCGCTTGGCGAAGAGGTTCTCGAACTGGTACACCTTGAAGAAGTCGGTGATGGTGTCGTTGCAGCAGTACTTGCTGCCCGAGCACTCCCACCCCTTGTTGCACACCTTCTCGCGGGACTCCTTCACCTTCGCCTTCCACGTCCCCGCCGTCAGCACCAGCGCGATCGTGCCGCCCACCAGCACCGCCGCCGCCGTTAGCATCAGCACCCACAGGATGATCTTGTTCCGCGTCTTCCGCTTCATCCTCCCCTCTGATCTCGCCGGAAGCTTGCTTGCTAGCTGGATCTCGGGCGGGCGGGGCTTGAATCTGGTGGATCTGGTCGGGTGAATGCCACGGCAAGCTCAAGGTAGCTGGAGATCTCGCGCTCGCGGTAGTTGAGGAGGAGGAGGAGATTAATCGATGGGTGGTGGCGAGGAGTGTGAGGTAAGGGAAGGGGGGAAAGCGAAGTGGCAACTGCACGTGACGACGGGGCGAGTCTGGTGGCTGTCGGTGCCGGGAGGCCGTCACCAGTCACCACTCACCCGGACAGGCAGCAACGCAGGATTTGCTTGCTTTCCGTTTCCGGTGCACTGCTCTGCTCTTACCGCTGTTTTTTTTTCTTTTTCGAGCGCGTCGCCACACGGATTCAATCTATCTAAAAATGTTGTCTTTCTGAAAAAGAAAAATTCACCTGGTACTAGTTCACAGATTGATAATTATAAATGATGGATTCACTGTCAGCCCCTTGGATGCCCTCAGTCCCCATTTCGCGCCTTCTATCCAGAAGAAACTACTGCTGTTACCGTTGTTACTCGATATCGTGTGTTTCCAGCCGTTGTTCACCTGGATGGGCTCATGGATATTTGGAATTCCCGTGTTCTGTCCATGAAAGCGACAAGCTCACAGCTCAAAGACAGATAGGTCGCTTGTCATGCCAACAAATATTCAAATCCAATCAGCTGGGTGATGGTAGCTAAAGAGTGCTTTATCATGCCCCCAACAACCAAATCACTGGCGTTATCTGGTGCTCGCACCATGCGGGCGCGCACGCACCGGGGAAGCAGCAACATCAGCTGATTCAAGCTGCAAAATCTTATTTATTACTTCTTTCGGATTTTTTTTTTCGTTAGCTAGTACAATAAAAAAAAGAAAACCAAACTAGCTTGCTCAGCGAATGCTGCGCCCGCCGGTCTGACGCTTTGAGTCATCACTCCATTATTAATTTTTTAGAAAAAGGAAAAACTTCCACGGACGCACGGGATCACGCCATCAGCGTTGAGTAGAATGTCTTTGCCTTAACGATGAAGTGTCGTGCTCGTGCTCCCGGCGCCAACCACGGTAGCACTAGCATCCAGAATGTTCTTCCTAGTCCCAGGTAGCTAAACAGTGGATAAACAACACGCTATCCACGCGCGTTTTGCGCCGCTCAGTCATATCATTAGGTGGCTTTTGGTGAGCGTAGGGAGTGTCGGACCAGTGGCTTTACACGTACGTACTGCTCGATTCAAGCAAGTCTCCGCCGCCCATTCGAGCGTCCCTTTTCCTCTTTCGATGGAATCCGCCCAGGCTCCACGGGTGCACCCCGCGAAAGCCCTGGCCAGACAGCGCGATGAAGGACGAACTCGTTGCACGTTTCAGCAAAATTTGGTGTGTGATAACGATCGATCTTTTGAAATTTTCTGCAAAATTCTTTCTTGCGTTTTCCTGTAGGTTAGTTGACTTTTCGTGGACTCGTAAAGCTTTGCTTTATACACCTTCAGAAAGTTCAATTTCAGGCACCAGGCCAGTGGCCAGTGGCCAGACGAGAAGGGACAATTTCTGGCAGAAAATTATACTTGCCAGTGGGCCATGTCCGGCCCAGTCATTACCACCAGTTGGGCCAGCACACCGCAAACCCAGTCACTTGGGTTGGGTCCTTCGACCTCCGGACCGCACGCACTGACCCACCCACTGGAGTGGTCAGCGCCCGCCTCCGCGCTCACCGGCCAAGTGGTCCAGTCCAGTCGCGCCTTGCCACGTCAGCGCGATAATCACTCGCTTAACCCGCGGGATTAGCGAGTGGATTACGCTAAGCAGCCTCGTTCCGGGCGGGAGGTTTGGACTTTGGACAAGTCTCGGTTTTCCTTCGTCCCATCCCATGTCAATGTGACTCATCCCCGCATTAAAATACGGTGGTGTGGAGCGAGCCGGCGAAAAGCACACGAATTATTCGACGCGCTTTATTTGTCGGAATCACCCGGCCGCCAGAGCAGCGCAGCGCCGGCCACCTCGCCCTCCACCCTCTCTCGCTGTCCGCCTGTCCCTCCACCGCACCCGAGGAGCGGAGCGGCGGCGGAGATCTCGGAGGGGCTCCGATCGAGCCGGAGTTAGCGGGAGGAAAAGGGAGACAGCTTGATTGGTTCGATGGTAATGGAGACGGGGTACTACGACGTGCTGGGAGTGAGCCCGGCGGCCACCGACGCCGAGATCAAGAAGGCGTACTACATTAAGGTGACGCGCTGTTCGTCCGGCCGTGCTCGTTTCCGGTGTGTTTGGTGTTGATTTTGGCTCATTCCGGTTTGCTGCTACTGTTGCAGGCGAGGCAGGTCCATCCGGATAAGAACCCCAATGATCCGCTCGCGGCGGAGAAGTTCCAGGCAAGTTTTACCTCTTTCCCGCTCTTGTTTGCTTAATCATCTCTATGCGAGTGGTAATCCGACTCATTCTCCCAGTCCACCACCATGATGCTGCTGCCACTAAACAGAAAACACTGTCCAAATCAGTGTTCTGTCTTTGTACCATGTTGCTACATGGGAACATAAACGCAGAATGTAGCATTTAATGTTGTTTCACCTTTCACTTTAGGATCAGTGAAATGCACCGTGCTATCCTTAGTATCATGTACTGAACTTGATGATTGTGAAAAGTTGACCTCCCAATAGTTTGCACAACGGGTGAATCATCTCTGGGGTATGAGCGATTTACATTGCAATGCCGCAAAGTTAGTAAGGGACTCTTTAGTTTGCAGTATTAAAAGGCACGAGTCTTCTGCCCAGCAATGCGCACATGAATTCAGAGAATAGATTCGAGTTCCCATAAAAGTGATTCTTTGAGTTTCTATGGCCAAAACAGGTTTGCTTCGCCAACTGATTTATACATTATTAAGTATCCTATATCCTCCAAAAATGATCATATAAATTGGAAATTATTAGCTCAATTCCACCACAATCATTTATCCAATCTGAGGCTTAGTCATGGGCCCTAAGGCGCACATTAGTGACACATTGGATGATTTTCTAAGCCAGCGTTCCTTGATGGTGCTGAATAGTGTCGACCGTGAATGGCTTGTACTAGCAGCCAGCATGCAAGAGCATCTAGTGCAATATCAAGTTTTTGGGTTACTCTGAGCGGTTACAGTATATCTTATTTCCTACCCCAACCTTCTTGGGATTAAAGGCTTAGTTGTTATTGTTGTTGCCGAGCGGTTACAGTATATCGTATTTCCTGTGCATGTGCATGTGCATCTCATCTCTTTGGAATACAAAAAATTGTGAGCGTAAAAGATAAATCAATCTTTATTCAAGTTACTACAACTGCAGGAATTGGGGGAGGCATACCAAGTACTCAGTGACCCCACACAGCGTCAAGCCTATGACTTGTATGGGAAATCTGGTATTTCAACGTAAGTCAAATTGGTATATAGTTATTGTGTTACTTGTTAGAAACAGGTAGTTGACTGTTTAAAGAAAATTAGTGAATCATTTTCTTCATTCTCCTGGTACTTTTGGCAGTGTAGTTGGCATCTCATAGTTGATGTCTCATATGTTGTCGAGTCTTGCAAGATTTTTACATGCTAACTTGCTTCTTGTCAACCTTATATAGGGAAGCGATAATTGACCCTGCAGCAATTTTTGCGATGCTGTTTGGTAGTGAACTTTTTGAGGATTACATTGGTCAGCTGGCCATGGCATCCATGGCTTCACTTGATGTATTTAGTGAAGAGGAACAGATTGACGAAAGGATGTTGCAAGAGAGAATGAGAGTATGACTCTTAACATAATGGTTTATGGACATTCTATTATATCTGACACGCCCATTCTTGATCAAAAAATTTAGAATTTTTTGTTCGTGTATAAGACAATTTAGAACTGTTTACTTTGTACCATGCAAGTAAGTCATGACATCTTGCTGTTACATTATTTAAGACTTGCCTAATGTAAATGACCTAATGTTCAGTGAAACACCTGCCTGAGCTAGAAGCAAAAAAATCATGGTTTCTATTTTTGTCGTCCTTGCACTTTTCCAACATGCTGTTTATTAGGTTTTACAAAGGTGAACGATATGCAGAGAACTACTACATTTTAGATATCTCTAGTTTATCCTTCTATTGTTGAATCTGGGCGTTTAGATAACTTCATAAACTGCAAAACCTGGCTAACCTGCGTGCATGATGAAGTTGAGAAGCTGCAGCAACCAGCATTAAATAATATATGAGATTTTTCTGCATTGTATCTCCAATGCAGAATAACAATCTTGATGGTTTTATACCACTTCCTTTCTTGCAATATATACTATTTGATGTTTAATACATTTCTAGTTTGTTCTGTAATATTGAAGGGTTTTAACTACACGCAGGTTGTACAAAAGGAAAGGGAAGAGAAACTCGCCGAGATACTGAAAAACAGATTGCACATCTATGTTCAAGGAAACAAAGAAGAATTTGTCCAGCTTGCTGAAGCTGAGGTGACTAGACTTTCCAATGCAGGTATCCATTATTCCCCAACGTGTTAATGATAACTGCTCTTAGCCCACCAAGCAGCTTTGGAATCGTTGTTTCACCCTTTCCCCTGGCATATCCTATATGAACCAAGCATGCTCAACAGCAGTCCCCTGTTATACCCTGAGTACAACAAACTCATAATTCTTTCTTTGTTCTGTTTTGCTATCCTGCAGCATATGGGGTTGATATGCTGGGTACTATTGGTTATGTATATTCAAGACAAGCTGCAAAGGAGCTTGGAAAGAAAGCTATATATTTGGGAGTTCCATTTATTGCTGAATGGTTCAGAAACAAAGGTCACAATATTAAATCCCAAGTAACAGCTGCAACAGGTAAAAAATTATTTATATAATTTTGGGGCAAAATTGAGATGAGTAAATTACGTATTATTCAGGAGTTCCATTTATGGCTCATGCGGATTCGGTTCTTGTTCTTCTGTAGGTGCAATAGCTCTTATGCAGCTGCAGGAAGACTTAAAGAAGCATCTCAGTGCCGAGTGTCACTACACTGAAAAGGAACTTGAGGCATACATGGAGACCCATAAAACTGTTATGGTAGATTCCTTATGGAAGCTTAATGTTGCTGATATAGAGGCAACCTTATCACATGTGTGTCAAATGGTCTGTTCTCATGTCCTGGTTACATTTCCTAGTTTTTTTTTATATATATTAGTATATGTTTTCGTATTCATTTTTATTTTATTTTATTGACCATATCAGGTGCTTCAAGATAGTAGTGCCAGAAAAGAGGAACTGAGAGCTCGAGCTAAAGGATTGAAAACTTTAGGGAAAATATTCCATGTACTACTCGCCATATATTTCTCCATTCTCTTTTGATGTACAAGTGCTGTTCCATGAGCTAAGTTGGGTTTTTATGATGCAGAGTGTTAAGCTCAATGCTTCTGAGGGGGAACCCACAGCAATGAAGAATACAATAAATAACTCGGATGACAATGATGGTAGTTCTTCGGATTCATCACCAAAATCTCCCAGGGAGCAGTCATTTGTTCCAAATCCACCATATTCCCAGGTGTGTATCTGCTACTAACGGATTTTTCCAATGAAATTTTGCAAAGGGTTTGCTACCTGTGCAGTTCCTGATGACTTTTACAAAGGCTAGCTTGGTCCTGATAACTATCACAACCCCACAATTTTTTGTCATCTCCAATGCTTACACATTCGGTATTTGTTATTGCATTAACCAACCACTGAACCACTCCATCCCTCATTTCTTTCTGATCATCTGTATAATTAAGCTCAAGTGTGCTGGAACATGACAAACCACGAAATTTCAATGCAAAAGATTTGGAAAATCCAGTCACTCATCTCTCAAAATCCCTAGATGCTCTGCTGCGGAGTTAGCTCACCTACTGCCAAGGCAAATGGTGCTATGTGGTGCTGTATTGTTCTACTTTTGGAAGAAATTTCAGTCAGGGCCTATTTTAGTCTCTTATGTGTGTGAGGGTGTTTTTGTTGCAATCCTTTTTCTGGACATGAAAGATTGCTCTGTGGAACACAAAACTGAAAACTACCTTTCTTTCTTTTAGAGTCCATATGTGGAGGCGCCTCAGTTTGGTGGAGCTTATTGTTCATTTAACTTTCCGATGCCTGCTGCTCCACCTGGTGCGCAGAGAGATCCAGTTCCATGACTCCTTCGGGTGCCGCAGCTTCATTTTGGGTGGTCATTTTGTACCATATTGCTTGTGTAGTAGATGATCGCATGGTCTTCATTTGTATTATTTGTATCACTAGAAGTATAGCAAGGCAGCATATGGGTATCCTATGCATCTTTTCTTGTTCTTCAGTTGTGTAATCAATCAATCATGCAACGACGGCAGCCTTATGTCGTGTACAGGCAGGCTTGTTGTACATGAACTATTTCTTTCATGTGTCAATGGGTGCATAATTGTTTTTGCCTATGGCCCATCTGTGAATAAGAGGATTGGGACGGATGTCACATGTCTCGTGACAATGTTCATGGTATTTTTTCTTCTTTGGTGGACATAATATCTGCTTCTGCGGTTGAAGGCTCATTTGGAACACAGATTTTGAAGAAAAGGAATTACACAAATGTGACATCCCCTCCGGGATAACCAGGATCGTATACAGGAGAACACTCGACGCAGCGAGTTACAACAGCACATATATTCATATAAGTCTAAATATATTATATCATGGCATAATACAATCAGGTTTTCAAACAACAAGCAAAAGTTTCGTAGCGGAGAAACATTTATTACAACAAAGATTTAAAAACTCAACGGAAGTTTTATCTCTGTTTAAAAACCAAGTCCCAAACACGTCTAACTAACACACTCTCGGAGGCACGCCTTGGCTCCTATTCTTCCGAAGATGAGATGCGTTCCCACTGAAGAGAACCTCCCTCCAGCAGTTGCCCTTCCTCTGGCATGCCTTTTGACCATCCGTAGGAGCTTGGCTCACCACCTAAGAATAAAATAAGCCGAACAAACCCTGAGTATCTAATATACTCCGCAAGACTAACCCGTCAACGTGGCTCGCTAAGGCCGACACCTAGAATGCTTAGACCTTTGGCTGGTGGGTTGACTCAGACTTACGAAAAACAACACTTAATAGTGAATATCTATTTCAAATTTTAGCTCATGATTATGTTCATTATTATTAAGGTTTGCATCCTGCAACTATTGCAATCAAAATTTATCAAGCCAAACTAAATAATTTTAAATAAACCTTCTCCTTCTCGTTATTCTCAATTATCTCTGTTCGCGCCAAGCGAACAAGCAGTACTCATTGCTGCGAGGGACAGCGATTCGAATCAATTTCTACCTGCTGGGTAAAACCCGACTACACGATATATACTCACCGTATTGGTCATATATGACAACTTTTTCCACTAACCCCAACAAGAGGTCGATCCGTTTTTAACTTTTCCGGGAATATGGAGACCTCACTAGATACCCGTCCCAGACGTTATCCATGGGCGACCACCATTTTCCTCCCGTGAGACTTCAATCTCACTAACAGCCAGAAAAAGAAAATTGGCTACGTCCTACCACTGAGGTAGTTAGGGTACATCAGTTTACTGGATTCCATATAGCAGCATGTAGACGGTACTGTTCAATACTAGTTCATGGAGCCGCCAATGGTTTGGTCCTAGTTTGACACGGACGGGGCTACCACCTTGCAAGACCCAGTCTTTGCCCTTTCCTCTACGGGGTGATAGGTGTAGAGTGCCCGATCTTTCAGCGAGTGGAGATAACTTCGATTTGGTGGATGTTGACCCTCACGATCCGACTATGACGAGCAAGCCGAAGCGCCAATGCAATCGCTGAACCAACTTCCGGAGGATATTAACCTTGCGGTAAACAAGATCAACCTGATCACGAGGATCAATTCTTACGCGCAATCGAAGAACGAGCAAGAATTAGAGGCGAGCAATCTGATGTATTGCACGAAGGTGGAGTTCTGAATTCACGTCGAGAGACGGATGTATAGCTAAGCTAAACTTAAAACAAAACTCAAAGATTACAAGGGGCGCAGCCCTTGACTATATAGGGGGAGGACGAGGCATCTAGGACCAGCTGAAGTGGAGAGGCGCGCGGTGGAGAGGGAGTCGTGCGACTTGGGCCACGTGGGCCTTCGGGCGACATCATCCTGGGCCGTCGTTCCTTAGCATCAAAACCGTCTTCAATTCCTGGGCTCGAGCTCTAGTGATTGGGCCCTTGTACGTCGTCGTCTCGTTAGAAGATGGATCCGTAACTCGAGGAGGCGCGACGACGAGAGGTGGAGGCGTGACAGCTTGGTTTGGCGCGCCATCTTCCGTCGTCATTATTCGTATATCGTTGATGTCCTCATCATCCTCCCCTTCTTGAAGTGAAGTCGTACTCGACGGCAACTCATCATCCTCACCCAAGTATGCTTTTAAATCTACAACATTAAAACTAGTGGAAACACCAAACTCCATGGGCAAGTCAAGAACATAAGCATTATCGTTAATCTTGGTTAGCACTTTAAAAGGACCAGCAGCACGAGGCATCAGTTTAGAACGACGTAAAGTAGGAAATCTATCTTTACGCAAGTGCAACCAAACCAAATCACCAGGTACAAAAGAAATATGTTTTCTACCTTTACTACCAGCAACTTGATACTTTTTGTTAGCAATGACAATGTTGTGTTGTGTTTCTTCATGCAATTGTTTCATGTGATCAATATGAGCAAGAGCATCAAGATGTGGTTCATCTTCAGCATCAATAGCAAACAAATTAATAGGCGCCTTAGGAACATAGCCATAAACAACCTCAAAAGGACACATCTTAGTGGCAGAATGTGTAGCACGATTATAAGCAAATTCAACATGAGGTAAACAATCTTTCCAGCGTCTCAAATTTTTATCTAAAACAGCTCTACGCATAGCAGACAAAGTTCTATTTACTACCTCAGTTTGCCCATCAGTTTGAGGATGACACGTAGTACTAAACAGCAGCTTAGTTCCTAATTTATTTCAAAGAGAACGCCAAAAATGACTAAGAAACTTAGCATCACGATCAGAGACAATTGTTTTAGGAATTCCATGCAATCTAACAATCTCTCTAAAGAATAATTCAGCAACATTTGAGGCATCATCAGTTTTATAACAAGGTATAAAGTGAGCCATTTTAGAGAAACGATCAACAACCACAAAAATACTGTCCCTCCTCTTCTTAGTGCGAGGCAATCCCAAAACAAAATCCATCGAAATATCATGCCAAGGAGAAGAGGTAACAGGCAAGGGCATATACAAACCATGATTACCCAAACGAGATTTAGCTTTTTGACATGTAGTATAGCGTGCAACAAGGTGCTCAACATCACGGCGCATCCGTGGCAAAAAAAAATGGTCGGCCAACACCTCATGTGTCTTGAAAACTCCGAAGTGATCCATAAGACCACCTCCATGCGCCTCCTGTAACAACAAAAGACGAACCGAGCTAGCTGGAATACACAGCTTGTTAGCACGAAACAGGAACTCATCCTGCATATGAAATTTGCCCCAAGGTTTGTCATCCTTACAATGCATCATAATATCATGAAAATCAGCATCATTCACATATTGATCTTTCAAAGCTTGCAAACTAAAGATTTTAAAGTCTAATTGGGACAGCATCATATAATGACGAGACAAAGCATCGGCAATCACATTTTCCTTCCCGTTTTTATGTTTAATGATGTATGGAAAAGATTCAATAAATTCAACCCATTTAGCATGACGACGATTCAGATTAGTTTGGGTTCTAATATGTTTCAAAGCCTCATGATCAGAATGAATAATAAATTCGCGAGGCCATAAATAATGCTGCCATGTTTGCAAAGTTCTTACTAAAGCATAAAGTTCTTTATCATAAGTGGAATATTTAAGAGCAGCATCACTTAACTTCTCACTAAAATAAGCTATGGGTTTATGATCTTGCAACAAAACAGCATCCAAACCAATTCCACTAGCATCACATTCCAATTCAAACACTTTATCAAAATTAGGCAATTATAAGAGAGGAGCATGAGTTAACCGTTCCTTTAAAGTGTTGAATGCGTCGTCTTGTGGTGCACCCCACTCAAATGGCGCACCCTTCTTAGTCAGCTTATGTAATTGTGCAGCAATAGAACTGAAATCCCGCACAAAACGACGATACAAGCCTGCAAGACCAAGAAAACTACGAACCTGTGTGACCGTCGTCGGTTGGGGCCAACTCTGAATGGCGTCCACCTTGCTGCTATCGACCACAATGCCCTCTGGAGTAACAACATATCCAAGAAACAAAACACGTTGCGTGCAAAAAGTGCATTTTTCCATGTTCCCAAACAAGTGAGCAGCACGCAAAGCATCAAAAACAGCACGCAAATGATCTAAATGCTCATTCATGGATTTGCTGTATATAAGGATATCATCAAAATAGACAACAATAAATATTCCAATGAAAGACCGAAGAACTTCATTCATTAAGCGCATAAAAGTGCTAGGAGCATTAGACAATCCAAACGGCATAACCAACCATTCATACAAGCCAAATTTAGTTTTAAAAGCCATTTTCCATTCATCTCCTAATTTCATTCTTATTTGATGGTAACCACTATGTAAATTAACCTTAGAGAAAATTATGGCACCACTAAGTTCATCAAGCATATCATCAAGGCGTGGTATAGGATATCGATAACGAATTGTAATATTGTTAATTGCACGACAATCGACACACATACGCCAAGAACCATCTTTCTTAGGAACAAGCAAAACAGGAACCGAACAAGGGCTGAGAGACTCACGAATGTAACCTTTATCAAGCAATGCCTGCACTTGACGCTGAATTTCTTTCGTCTCCTCAGGATTTGTACGGTATGGGGCGCGATTAGGAAGCTGTGCGCCTGGAATTAAATCAATCTGATGTTCTATGCCACGAATAGGAGGAAGACCCAGCGACAATTCAGCGGGAAAAACATCTTTATAGTCCTGCAAAAGGTTAGCAACAGCAGGAGGAATATGCAACATAGGAGCCTCATCTAGTGAAACAAGCATACGAGAGCAAACTAGCGCATAACAAAGCAGATTAGCATCATGTAATTCATCAAAATCAGCACGTGTAGCAAGCAAGATAGGGTTATTCAATTTGATCTCATGTTGAATAGGTGCAATAGGAGGCGATGTAACCAATTTTGCAGCTTTTGTCGCTCGAGCAATATCATCTTTAAGAACTTGTTCAGGTGTCATAGGATGAATAACAATTTTCTGACCCTTAAACATGAAGGAATAATAATTGGAGCGACCATGATGAATACTATCAATATCATATTGCCAAGGACGGCCAAGCAACAAAGAGCATGCTTCCATTGGAACAACATCACAATCTACAAAATCAGAATAGGCGCCAAGAGAGAAAGGAACACGTACCGAGCGCGTTACCTTTATTTTGCCCCCATCATTAAGCCATTGAACGTGATAAGGATGTGGATGCTTCCTTGTTGGCAATGACAACTGTTCCACCAAGGTCGTACTAGCCAAATTGTTGCAACTGCCACCATCGATGATTCTACGGACCGCTCGTTCTTGCACAACGCCTTTGATATGAAAAATGTTGTGGCGCTGATGCTTTTCATCCTGAACGACCTGTGTAGTAAGAACACGCTGCACAACAAGAGTGGCATACTTGTCGGCAGCACTAGAGTCGACATGAAGCTCCGTATTATCTGCATGATTGGTGGCAAGCATAGTCTGTTGAATATCCTCAAAATCACTAGCAGAAGAATACCCACCGTCGTTACGAATCAACATAGTTCGTTTATTTGGACAATCGCGTATCACATGACCAAATCCTCGGCAACGGTGACACTGAATATCACGAGCTCGTCCAGACGACGAGGAGGACGGCATGATCGAGGCAGATTTAGCCGTGGATGGAGCACTCGACTTGGACGTGGTCGAGGAGTGGTCGCGCGGCGTGGAAGGAGGTGTCGACCGTGGAGCTGAAGGCGTCTTGGACCCTACAAAATGTTAGGTCTTGACGAAGATTGTCGATCCTGCACTTCACGTTCAGCTTTACAAGCATATTTAAATAAGGTGGTCATATCATCATAATGCTTATAATCAAGAATATTCTGAATTTCACGATTTAATCCACCCCTAAAACGAGCCATAGCAGCATCATCCAGTTCAACTAAACCACAGCGAATCATACCCTTTTGCAAAGCTTGATAATAATCCTCTACGGAAAGTGAACCTTGTTGAAAACGCTGCATTTGATTAAGCAAATCTCTAGCATAATATGACGGCACAAAACGATGACGCATAGTAGCTTTTAATGTCGTCCAAGTGGCTGGAATATTATCAGGATATCTTTGTCTATACTCACGCCAACAAAGTAAAGCAAATTCAGTAAATTCACTAATAGCAGCCTTAATTTGTAAATTAGCAGGAATATCATGGCTTGCAAATTTTTGTTCAACCTCTAATTCCCAATCAAGATAAGCACCCGGATCATATTTACCATTAAAAGTGGGAATACGAAATTTTATTTTGGCAAGAGAATCATTAATAGGAAGACGTACCCTACGAGCACGACCACAGCGATTGTCGTCGTCCTGCTCGGTGTCGGCGCCGTAGTCACGTGCATGTTGCAACTCCGTGAGCTGCGTCGTCATGGTCCCAAGCTGCGTCGACATGGCCTCAAGACGAGTCATGATCGTCGCGAACGTGGTGCGGACAGCCGTATCAGCGAGGTCCAGTTGATCAAAACGCTCATTCGACGAAGTGACCGTAGAGTCAAGTCTCTCGTGCATCGTCTTCATGTCGTTTTATAGACCATCAACCTGTGCCTGGACATCTTGGAGGGTGAGCTCCTCCGACTTCGAGCTGTTTTCTGCCATAGAAACACAAGCAATACAAAAAGCGGGATCCTACAACAAGAGGTGAGTGGTGGATGAAAAGCTCAATCAAAAAGCTGTTATCAAATTCTTACCCGTCCTTACCAAGCACGCAAGCGTGAACTGCAACCATAGGTAAAACCGGTGGAAGATTGAAGGAGCGATTGCGTGGTGAAACAAAAACCTGCTCGTAGTAGAAAATTTGTGGGGCTAGGAGGCTGCACTCGATCCAAGGGTTAGCACAATTCAAACAATAACTGCAAAGCTAAATAATGGTGCTAAACGCGAAAAGATTGCTGCCGGTACAAATGCAAGAGGAAGGAAGAAGGATCAAAACAAAGTGCAGCAAGAACGCGTCGCTTGTGTTGCTCGACCGCTCTTTTTTTTCTCTTTTTTTTTCTCATTTTTTTCTTTTTTTTCTTTTTTTTCTCTTTTTTTTTATACTTTTTGCTGAAAATATAAACAATGAGACCTCAAATAAGCAATTAAGCACAAGCTCTTTTTTTTGAGGGAAGGGTAGAACGGTAATTAAAAGATGAGACTCTCTCTCTCTCTCTCTCTCTGGAGTAGGGACACATGAAACCGAACAGAACTAAACACAGGGCGAGGCGAGCGGGTCACGACGTAACCGAGTAGGACTCGATCAGCGAGGCGAGCGGGACATACGAAACCGAACAGAACTAAACACAGGACGAGCGGGTAACGACGTAACCGAGTAGGACTCGATCAGCGAGGCGAGCGGGTCACGACGTAACCGAGTAGGACTCGATCAGCGAGGCGAGCGGGTCATAACGTAACCGAGTAAGACTCGATCGTCGAGGCGGTGATTGACCCAGACTCACGGTGCAGTGGAAAAATTTGGCAAGCGAGACGGGGTAAACAGATGCGGCGGAAAGCAAACTGTGGTGGTGAAAACACGCGGCACGGCGGAAGGATACGACGATGATAGGAAGAAAACGATGAAACATAATGTACCAGCAACAATCAAAAGCGAAAGCACAAAAACTCAACAACGCAAATTATTGAACGAAAGTGCGAGGCTCAAAACCGTACTAGGGTAAACTTTTTTTTTTATAGTTTTCGGTTTATGTGGACTTGGATAAAACTCACCGAGAAACACTGGAATCTGATACCACTTGATAGGTGTAGAGTGCCCGATCTTTCGGCGAGTGGAGATAACTTCGATTTGGTGGATGTTGACCCTCACGATCCGACTACGACGAGCAAGCCGAAGCGCCAATGCAATCGCTGAACCAACTTCCGGAGGATATTAGCCTTGCGATAAACAAGATCAAACTGATCACGAGGATCAATTCTTACGCGCAATCGAAGAACGAGCAAGAATTAGAGGCGAGCAATCTGATGTATTGCACGAAGGTGGAGTTCTGAATTCACGTCGAGAGACGGATGTATAGCTAAGCTAAACTTAAAACAAAACTCAAAGATTACAAGGGGCGCAGCCCTTGACTATATAGGGGGAGGACGAGGCATCTAGGACCGGCTGAAGTGGAGAGGCGCGCGGTGGAGAGGGAGTCGTGCGACTTGGGCCACGTGGGCCTTCGGGCGACATCATCCTGGCCCGTCGTTCCTTAGCATCAAAACCGTCTTCAATTCCTGGGCTCGAGCTCTAGTGATTGGGCCCTTGTACGTCGTCGTCTCGTTAGAAGATGGATCCGTAACTCGAGGAGGCGCAACGACGAGAGGTGGAGGCGTGACAGCTTGGTTTGGCGCGCCATCTTCCATCGTCATTATTCGTATGTCGTTGATGTCCTCATCACGGGGCCCGTCCGATCTCATCATCATCATCATCAACTTTATTTACTTTCTCAAAGGTCTCAAACAACTTAAAGCCTACATGCTTTAAGATCATCCTATACAGTGCTACCGATAATCCTACGACATAAGCATAGCGCCTATCGTGCTACCTGTATCTGTATAGGGTAAAAATATCATAGGATACGGTAGTGATGTAGGTGGGTGTCAATCAATTTCTAGAACCTAATGCACAGATATGACTCGACTGACTGTGATAAAAGAAAGAATTTAAAAACATTGGTGGGATGCACCGGGGCTTGCCTTGGGGTTCGTCCGGGTGCGACGATTCAGGTGCGGGAGCGGTCTCGACAATTATCACCTCGAGCCCACAGTCAGCAGACGGTTCGACGATCTCGGGTTTTAAACGATTCGTCGACACGTCGCAAGTTAGTATCAGTGATGCGTGAAAGATGACATGTAATGCATTGAAAATGATGACTCAAATAAATATTTAGACTAAAAATTTTAATTACTCTTGTCTGAAGTATTTTCTTCAAAATAAGAGTAATTAAGTCCATTAAAGACAAAGATTTAACATGTTTTAATTCAAATTAATAACCATTAATTACCCTATTTAAATATAACATAAAATAAATTCATTAATAAAATAAATATTAACTTAGAAAATAAATTAATTAACAATTAAAAGATAATTCATAAACTTAATTAAATACTTAAAAATCATTTAAAATAAGTAATAAATTTTATTTCATAAAGTGGTAGAGGAAATTATTTGGAACCTAACAAAATTCATTTCAAGATTTTAGGAAGCCTAATTTTTTTGCTAGATTTTATTTAAACTCTAGAATTAAACCTTAATGAAAAACCTGGGAAAAAGAAAAGACTATAATAAAAACTCGATTTCGGCCTTTTGGGCCTTGGGCAGCCCAGCTGCTGCTGGACCGAGCCCAGCAGCACGGCGGCGGAGTGCGGGAGCACGGCCCACTTGCTCGGCGGCCCAGCCGGGGCGGAACGCGGCCCAGCGACGCGAGCACGCGGGCTTTCACGCGCGCGACCCCGGCTCGGCCTGCTGGCCCATTCCTGCGAGCACAGCCCAACAAGCACGAAGCTTTCAGCTCGCCTGCGCGCGCGCATGGCGGCTCGGCCGCGTGGTCGCGGCCGCCATGTGCACTCCAGGGCGCGGCTCGACCAATTGGTAGCAAGAATTGGAATTGCAATGCAAAAGAGGGGTAGAGGGGAAGGTCACGGGGGTGAGTGCTCACCGGAGCAGAGGGAACGACGAACAACGGCGAAAAAAGGTGTTCGGCGATGACGGCGGCAATTAGCAGCTCACGACGAGTGCTAGCGTTGGGCGGCGAATAGAAATCATTGGAAGGGTTGTTGCGACGGTCTTGGGGCTGCGGGAGAGACTGGGAGGTGATCGACGGTGATGAGCGGGCACGGCGGGCGGCGACGGAAGCGAAACAGGGGAGAAGAGAAACTGAGCGCGAGAGAGGAAATGGAGCGAGGGAGAAAAGAAAGAGAGGAGAGGAGTCGTTAAAAACACCCTCCCCGTTTGACAGCGGCGCCGGCGAGTCTCGCTTGCAGGGTGGCGTGGCGCCTCCGGCGCTCGCGCTCGCGCCAGCGCTGCACGGGCGTGGGCGGTGCGCAGTGGAGAGAGCCGGAGGCTGACAGGTGGTTCTAGCGGGGCCCACCAACAGTAAAGGTAATTTTTTTTTTTCAAAATACAGAAATGTCACAACAAATTTCTGGGTAATTTCTGTTAAATTCATGTGAATTCCTTACATTCCAGGTCTGTTGTT
Organism: Eleusine indica; assembly: GCA_030378355.1. Lineage (NCBI taxonomy): Eukaryota > Viridiplantae > Streptophyta > Magnoliopsida > Poales > Poaceae > Eleusine > Eleusine indica. The sequence continues at coordinate 55,311,430 of CM059496.1, read as the reverse complement.
GCAAATATGGGTATTTCGTCGATGTGCATTTTTTATTTTTGCTATATGTGGTTCTTTTTTCCCATTATCTTAAAAAATGTGGTTATTTTGTTTCTGGAAAGAAGCGTGGCCAATAATGCTGTCTAAAAAGTCCATGGCCCGTGGCCCGCCCCAAAGCACGGAAAAAAAGCACGGTATGAACCCGACACGGTCCAGAATAATTTCATGCCAGGTCGGCCCGGTCCGAGGTGATGTGCCGTGCCTGGGCCGTCGATCGAGCCCATAGGCTGGCACGACACGACCCGTTTAAATGGTGGCCCATTAGAACCTATTGGGCCGTCGGCATGATTTGCCTTAACGGGTCAACGAGAGGCACGCTAGCCCAACTTAACCAACGACAGGCACGCTAGCCCAGCCCACTCTCTCAAATCAATTCCCCACAGCGGTATGAAAGGAGCATTAGCGCCGGTTCCCTAACCCTAGCCCCATTTCTCGTAGCACCACACTTGCTCGCTCCCTCTCTCTTGTCGCGTCCTCTCTTGTCGTCGCCTCCTTTCCTTCTTCTCTGGCCACCACGTCCTCTCTTGCCGTCGCCTCCTCTCATTCTTCTTCGGCCAGATCCACCGGTTTGAACGACCGCACGGGCTCCTGCGGTACTCCGCGTCGCGGTCCTCGGGCCGTGGCAGCTTGCCGGCTCGATGATCGGCCTGGATCCCAGCCTGGAGTCCTTGCGTAGCGCGAGGCATCTCCTATTCGGCTCGTTGCAGTCGCAAGGGGAGGAGGCGGAAGCAAGGCCAGTGACGCAGACGCCGAGGGTGCAGCTCGGGCAGTGGACGAGCGTGAGGCCTTCCACGGGCTCGGAAGCGGCTTCTCCGAGGCCGGGATCTACGACGGGGCAATGGAATTTTGAGATTTCTTTTACGTTCTCTTGAATTCTGCTTCATCTGATAACAATTACAATGCAATTTGATTTTCAGGCTATACTGGCTATTGGGCTTTTCGTGCCTTATTTGTATTTCGGGCTAACTGGGTTGCCCCGGCATGGCTTACTATTTACGTGCCGTGCTTTAGGCCGAGGATCCGGCATGACATGAAATCAATTACATGTCGTGCTCACCCGAAAATAAATGGGCCGTGTCTTTTCGGACTCGGGCCGTGCCGTGCCAGGCGGCCCAGTTGGACAGCAATAGTGGCTGAATACATAGGCTTACTGTTGCTACATTAAGCAGGCCGTGCTGTGTAAACCTTGTGGGCCTTGGGCCGAGGAAAAACAAGCGCGAAATTACCAGGAAGCCGCGTAAAGCCGTGGGGCCCACACAGATTGAGAGTTCGCTTTAAGTAGCCGGAGGATCGAGTTGACCCGGCCGGCAGACTACACGCCACCAACCATCCGTCCGGCAAGATGGAGAACCCGCCGCCGCGGCGGTGGCCGCCGGGCTTCCGCTTCAGCCCCACCGACGAGGAGCTCGTGCTCTATTTCCTCAAGCGCCGGATCGCCTCCGGCCGACCCACTCCCTACATCGCCGACGTCGACGTCTACAAGTCGCACCCCTCCCAGCTCCCAGGTACTCGCGCGTTTCCCCCAATCGCCTCGGTTCTTGCAATTATCCGTGATCTCATGAACTAGAATCGTCTGCAGAGAGGTCGGCGCTGCAGACGGGGGACAGGCAGTGGTTCTTCTTCAGCCGGATGGACCGCAAGTACCCCAACGGCTCGCGTGCCAGCCGCACCACCGGCGACGGCTACTGGAAGGCCACCGGAAAGGACCGCTTCATCTGCAGCGGCGGAAGCGGCGGGCGAGCAGTGGGGAACAAGAAGACGCTAGTCTACCACCATGGCCGCGCGCCGCGCGGGGAGCGCACGGACTGGGTCATGTATGAGTACACCATCCTCGCCGATGCGCTCCCTCAGGCCGCGGAGGCACGTGAGGCGTATGCGCTGTACAAGCTGTTCCAGAAGAGCGGGGTGGGGCCCAAGAACGGAGAGCAGTACGGCGCGCCCTTCCGGGAGGAGGATTGGTTGGATGACGACGAACAGGATCAGGGATTGCCTGCAGGTTCTGTTGCTGTCACCACAAATTGTGCTGCTACAATCGACGAGCAGGCTAGCCGTGAGCTTTCGATTGGGGAAATGGAGGAGCTTCTGTCAGAGTTTGGAAATGATCAGGAGCAAGTTGAAGCACAATTAGATTTCTCAACTTCTGCTTCCTCCCAAAGTCAGCTTCAGCATGGTGATGGTCAGGGTTCAGTCAGGGAAGATGCCGATAAGGCTCAGGTTGTGGATGCTTCCGCTGGCAACGGTGCTGTGCTAGCGACGGATAATTCATGCACTGATCTCCCTCTTGGGGATATTGAGGAGCTTTTGATGCGAATTTCTGATGATCAGCAAAATGCAGAATTGTTCTCAAATTTCTCAACATCAGTTCCAGAATTGCAGCTTCAATGTGATGATTATCAAGTTTGGCTTGATAGCAACAAGGGGGTGGAAATTGGTGCTATAGATCCTAACGCCAGCAGTGGTGCTGTGATGACAGCAGAATATGCTACCACTGAGCTTCCAGTTGGGGATCTTGAAGGGCTTCTGCTGCAAATAGCCAATGATCAAGAAATGGTCGAACCTATCTCAGAACTCTCCATGCAATTTCCACATCATAATTTCGATCAGGTTTGTTTTGCTGTTTATATAAATTAAAATTATTGAAAACCTCAATGTGTTGTACCGTGATTGTTAAATGCTTATACCATTGTGCTCATTTTATTAGTTAAGTTTAAAGTTATCCAAGGTGCAAGAATTTCTGGTGTATTTCACATATGTTAGAATATGTTTTTACTCGATGCTTAAGATTTAATAAGATATCTTTCTGTTTTATTTTCTACTTATTATGTAGGTTATTTATAAGATATCTTTTTGTTTTCTTTTCTACGTATGTAGGTTGGCGTTGTAGATTGTCCTCATGGTGATTTAGCTGGTACTCTTTCTTGTATAGTTCAAGAGAACAAAGATTCTGGTCCACGAACTTGGCCAAGGAGTCAAATTCCTGAGTCTAATCTTACCAATGTGCCATTTAGTGGAGAAGCTAATTCTGGTGAAGAAACTAGTGCATCACGTTCTGTGCCAGGTTTGATGAATTACAACAGCCAGGATGCTGATGAGTCAGAGTTCCTTGAAATCAATGATTTCTTTGATCTGGAGGATGCAGAACAGATTATGAGCCTTACAGAAACTGAGCGCCTGATATCTGCAACGAATGGGATGTTTGACGATTTGGAGTACTCTGATGCCCCTTTGTTCCTACCTGGGCCATTCGACACTGCAGGAGTGGTAGCTGAAAATCAATTTGTCGATTTGGTTAACAGTGGAATCCAGGACCATGGATATCAATATACAACTGAAGTAAGGACGCAAAGTCAAATAGCTCTTAACATGCAGAGCCATATGAAGCATAATCATGTTGTCATGTCTTCACATACATCTGGTATTTGATTATTTCATTTTATTTTTCAGCTTTTTTCGTATGATCACTTTGAACAATACTTGTCCGATATCTGATTTGGCCCATTACTATTTGAATAATGCAGGCACTATGAATCTTCATGCAGGGAATGAGCTGCCTCAACAGAGCTCGAATGCTTCAAAATCATGGTTCAATGCAGCTTTATCGGCCTTACTGGACTCTGTACCTAGCAGTCCGGCAATAGCTGCTGAGATTGAAAACTGTGTTATTAATAGGACACTTGAGCGCATCTCTAGCTTCAGGTCACAGCAAACTGCAAACAAAGAAAACACTGTTATTTACAGAACAGTTCAACGCATCTCTAGCTTCAAGTCACAGCAAGCTGCAAGTGAAGAATCAAGCACTCCTGTTATTAAGGCTACAAGAAGTTGCAGACCATTGTTTGTTTCTTTACTGGTCTTACTTGCTGCTGTCATATGGACCTTTATCACTGGGAAGGGGTTATGGAATTCCTCATCTACGTGACAGGATCAACAGCCACCTTTTTCCTGTTATATTCTAGTGATATGATCCTCTCTAATTCTTTTTGTCCTCTGTGAGTTATTGTTTCACTATCGCTTTTCGTTCAAACCTTCAAAAGGGCAAAGAGGTAGAAGCACTTTGAGGGTTAATAAAATTATTACAGGTTAGAATTGAGCTTATATGCAATAGAAGAAAAGAATTTGAAGGTGGGTTAAAATGATATATTATGGTAATATTTGTAACTACTGAGTTGTTGTCGTCATCTTTACTACGAGGAAAATGTATACTAAATGTAATTAAGCAATTGAGCGAACAATATTTCTGTTGCAAAATTGAAGATCGCTCCTTGTAGATAATTTTGTTCCCCAGTCAAGAAGTGAATGTCTCATGTCCTGCACACATTCTATTATGTTGCAAAATTGAAGAGCGCTCTCTTGTAGATAATTTTGCTTCAAGTCAAGAAGTGGATATCTTAACATACAATTCTTCAGGTAGTCGTCATCAAATTTACAGACATGTATCATCAATCACAATGATGGAACACGAAGCTAATCTCATAGAAATAAGCCTCCACATTGGCACGTGACGAGTGCTGTGATAGCAAGAAATGGCAATAAGCATAACATAGCTGAAGTAAAGGATGCCAGAGTTCTGAACCAGATATTACGTTCTCTTGTGCTTTGGTTTAATATTATAATTTTTTAGAGACTGGGGTTAACTGGAGATTCGATTAGTATTAGAGGTCGGATTACATAGGAGAAAAGGACGGGAAGAAGTGACCCATTCATCATCAACCACAACTCATGTAAAATAGCAAATGAATATACTAGTCAAGTCTCGTAGATAATTAATCGGTGGGTGATAAACTGACAATCGCGCTCTAGTGAGCAAGGAGGCTACAAAGTGACAACGGACACTCCAGCAGATGACTAACAGTTTGTAACTGTGTTAGGCCTGTTATTATCGTTCAGCAGATCTACTTGTATCTTCATCACAACGGACACTCGAGCAGATGGCCCTGGTCTTTGAGCGACTGGACGCAGTCGTCAAACATCTCCTGCACTCCTTTATACTTGAAGCCCAGCCCCTGCAGCTTGGAAGTGTTCAGCTGATACGACTGCTCCCCATAGGGGTTGTTCAGCCTGCACCATAGTTTGAAGATACGTTTGTCAGTCATTATTTCTTTTCCCTCGAATTCACAGAAAATGATCATGCATCTGGTTCATTAAGGAATAAACAGTGAGCTCGTACAGATATCGATCAACTTCAGTCAGGAATTTTTTTCTTAATGTGTCAACTACGCTGTCTGAATGACTACTGACCTCCTGGGAATGGGGAAGATTGGGTATCGTTTTGCGAGCAAGGATACAAGCTCGTTGTTGTCCAGCACCACTGAACTGCACAGGTATCTCCCTTTAGCCTCTGGTGCCTCGTACACAAGGATGTGGCTGCTAGCAACGTCGTCGATGTGAACGTATCCCATTCTTCCGTAAGAACTGAACCTGGCCGTATCACCTGAAAGATCATTTGTTTTTTAATTTGACTCAAATAGGCTTCGCCCTCAAGGTACGCCTCGGGTGTACAAAACTTTGCAAGATAAAATGATGGTAAATACCTTGAAGTAAGCCGAGGACATCTGAAGCCGTTACACATAATTCATTGGATAAACTGGGCCCAATGACAAACGAAGGAAGAACAGTCACAAGGTCAATGTCATTCTCCTTGGCAAATTCCCATGCTGCCTTTTCTGCAAATACCTTTGCCAGGGCATACCACAGCTGTGGATGAAAAATGAGAGAGTAGCATTTTCAAAATTTATGATCATATATACCAATGAAAGAAAATACCGGTCAGGATTTTGTTTCAATATATGTGTATGTATTACCTGCATCCTTTCACAGAGTGGCACAGAGCTCCATGATGTTTCATCGAGGGAAATATTCGGCTGAGCGTCATCCCTGATCCTCACCGCAGATGACGAAGACGTAAGAACAACCCTTTTGAGAGATGGATTCTTCTTGCACGATCTTAGCACGTTTAAGGTACCATTTACTGCAGGAACGAGCGTTTCTTCCTACAACATAAATGTCATAAAAGAAAGGTGAAAGTTCAGGCTAGATGCAGATCAATAGAGTGAAGAACATCTAAGGATACAATAGATGTCAACTCGATTAGTGAAGCCAAGTATGAAAAAAATATTAATCAGCAGGATCATATAGCGTGATGGCAAAATGATTTAGCTTGCTTTATATGGAGAGAACATGCCTTGCTGCTGGAATCACACTTGGCAAGGACAGGCGATGCTGTATGGAAGACGCCCTCGCAGTCCCTGACAGCATCGTCGAAGCTCCCTTCCTCCAGCAGATCTGCTCTAACAAGTTGCAATCTCTCTTTTGCGCCAGGTAGTTTCCAAAGGTGTGCCACTTTTTGACGATTTCCTTGAAGTTTCAAAGTACAAAAGAGAAAAGTTACGCTGATTGCACTGGTATCGACAAGATATACAATGAAGATAAAAATGGGTGAAATGGAAGGACACGCGTAAAAGAACCTGGATCTCTGACTGTCCCAAGCACATGATACCCTGCCTCTAGAAGCCTTTTGATAAGCCAAGAGGCAAGATAGCCTGAAGCCCCGGTTACACAAACCTTGCCCTTGGTTGAGCTCACCATTTTCTCGTAGACTGATGCAAGTGACGCCGAGCTCCCGTCCAAATGTAATGTCTTCTTATAGGCACCGAGGAGAATATTATAGAGGGAGGGGAGAGAGAATGATACATCAACCCAAATTCGGTGATCGTAGCTAATAAAGAAAAAGATGGGTCGGTTGAAGGTAGATTTACGACAGATTCAAGAGCTACTAGCACATTCTAGGTGAAATGTTGGTTGGCTTAGATAATCTGGCGTGATTTTCAATGGATTTGCAAGCTCTTGCACCAACTTTCTTTGCTCGATCGTGTTCTATCATATTGTGACAGTCAGTCAGTCAGGGAAAGGAAGCGTGGTGATCGATCAATTAGTAGTAGTGGTAGAAGTGGTGGTAAGTACTATAGTAAAAGCCAAATAATCATTCCGAAGAAATTATACTAGTAGATTGCAAAAATTATTGTTTATTCAGGCCACGCATGTTCAAGGTTCAACCCGTAATAAACAGTACGAGCCGCGTTCCCAGGCAACACCTTCTTGCCCACCGGCGACGCCCAAGTCGCTGGCGCACAATGAAGGGAAAATAATGCACCGGAACGACGTTTACATTGGCGGTACCAAGATCGTATTGGGCCTTCTCCGCCCTTCTGCCCTTGAGTGCATATATAGGCGAAGAAGTAGGTCACGCAAGACTCGAGCAGGCTGGCCGCGTCTTAATTTCCCGGGGCCAGCGCGCAGGATGCTGCGGAAGATTGGGAGGCGTTGTTGCCCTCGAAGGAGCCCGCAAGCGTTCGTCGTGTTGCGGCAGCTAGCACAGCATTCCCGGAGGAACTAATTGTTGTCTTTGGCATTGGCAGGCGATGCACGTGCAGAGACGAACAAGAGCGCAACGAGGAGAAGGAGCGGGAACTCGTTAACACGTCCTGCCGTGGGTTTGGTTGAGAGGTTACTGAGATTGCCAATGGATGCACGGACTTATACTGCCAGGTCACAGCATAAATCAGTGAAATTAATCAGTACTTGCTGTACATCATCAAGTATGCCAGTTAGCGGTCCGGCCATATATATATGTACACTCACCGTGAGTGTATACGGCGAAATTTCCAGCCTGTTCACGCGATGACCATGCATGAGGTAAAAATTGATTACGGCATTCCTCAAGGCATTTAAACTCTGGACGTCTTCAACAGCTTATATATGATCAGAAGAGGAAACTGCCTCATTTCTCAAACAGCCAAGACGAACAAGGAACAATTTGATCCCGCAGAAATAAAGCTTTATCATCCAAACGAAGCATGCATGGCCTCTCTGGCCTTTTGAACTTAATCTCTGGTCAGGATACGGCTGGCAGACACGAGGAAGTGTAAACGTATGTCTGATTACCTCCTCGGCTCCTCGTTTTCATGTGCAGCTAAACACAGAAGAAGAACATGGTCTTTATTAGGAATTAAGTGTATATTCAAAATGAAGGATATGCACAGGTCGACGGAACAAGCAAAAACTTCCAACAGACTACGGTGAAGGAAAGAATAGTGGATTCAAAATGTGGATAAAACTTGAAGCAAAATCAATTTGCGCGTCATCAGACTAATAGATTACAAGACATTTAGTTATTCGGACAGTATATACATGTTCATAGCTTTATGGAGGCGACCAGATCGAATGGTGGATCGATGTGTGTATTTATTAAGGTTTAGAGAATATATGTGTCCATGTGCTGTGATGAGCTAAACAATTTAATTAGCAGTTTCCACTAATCAATGTCATAGATATTTGCCATTTCCCTGGCATCTACCTATAGTATTAATTAAGGTCATTTAAAAAGTATCAATTAAGGGGAATAGACATACTACCGCATAATTTAGTGTCACAGCTAATATCCCAACCGTATAATTTTGCTTTTTTTCAACTGAAGAAGTTAAGATCATCATGAATCTAGGACTCTACTTATGTTTAAAAAAGATAGATTGCAATTTTTGATAATAATTTATTGGTATTTCCGGGAGTAGTAACACATGCACGATGCTATGGTAAATTTGAAAGATGCTCTGGTTCAATTGTCAGGGCATATGCTGGCTATGTCATGCTACTGCCACTACCACAAAAAGTATCAGTACTGGCGTTTCTAAAATAAGTTTAGCGACGATTAAAGATTTCCCCGCCGCTATAGTGTTGTAAATATTTTTAGAGGTGGTTCTTAAACTAATCCGCCGCTAAAACGAATAAAATAGCAGCAGTTCACAATATGGACCGCCGCTATAAACGAATTGTCATTTGTAGCGGTGGTCCATTTAATAGCCCGTCGTAACCAATATAGTTCCAGCCCACCCAGCCCAACTTCACTATATATATAACCTAACCCTAAAAATTCTCAGACACTTTATCTCCCTCCCCTCTCTCTCATCACCTCGTCGCCGCCCCTCCTCCCCTCTCTCTCATCACCCCGCCGCATGCCCCTCCTCCCTCTCTCTCATCACCCGCCGCCGTCCTCCGGCCATGGCGACGCCTCCCCTTCCCCCTTCGTCGCGAGGCTGTGAAGAGCGCAACGAGGAGCGCGAAGAAGAGGTGGTTGGTCCCGGCGAGGAGAAGGTGATGCGCGGCCTGGCGACGGCGCGACCTCGACGACTGCGGTGCCCTCGGCGGAGGTGGACAGGGACTATGCCACGGAGCTGTTCTACTACTTCATCGAGTCAGAGGCCAGTAGCAGCGGTGCCAACGAGGTCATGTTCCTCCTCTGACGGATCTGCGCGGGACCCTCCTCCGATGGCGCCCCCTACGACGCCGCCCCATCCTCGTCAGATCTACGCGTGGCGGATCTGGACGGCTCCCTCCCCTTCCTCCGACGGATCTAAACGACTCTGTCCCCCAGCGGCCGTGCGCGGAGCTCCTCCTCTTTCGGCGGCCTCTCTCCTCCGATGGCCACGCGGGGCGGATCTGGAGGCGGCCCTCCTCCGACGGCCTCTCACCTCCGACAGCCACGCGCGGGGTCCCTCCTCTGACGGACGCACGTGGGATCTGGAGGCGGCTCGGGAGGCGGGGCACCTTTTTTTTATTTTTTTAGGGTTTAGGGTAGCGACGGGTGAAGATGTCACCCGCTGCTACTAATGATTTTTTAGCTGCGGTTGGTTTGGATCTCAGATTATCCATCGTTATTGCATGTGATTTTTAGCTGCGATTCTTGAGCGGCGGAACTGCCGACCTGCCGCTACAGTAGTGTTCCACCCGCCGTTAAAGGATGATTTTGTTGTAGTGTGCGGCAAGACACGAGCAAGTGTAAGCATATGCCTGATTACCTACAATCTGAATATCAAATCCTTCAAAAATAGTAGAACTACCCAATGAACAACAATCAGCAATTGGGAGCTAATTGCATCTACATGTGCATTAAGTCCCGTTGTACCTCCTTATTTATGTTAGTTTGTCTCTCTCTTTTTTACTCAAAATATTTACTTTGTTTAATTGAAAATTAGGTAAAGATCTCTCATCCCGACTTCCTAAGAAAAGGTCCTTCAGAAATAATGTTTTATTCCAATAAATCTAGTTGACGATATAGAGTCCATGAAACCAACAAAAAATCCCAACATATTACAACAAAGGTATCAACAGAGCAGATAGAAGAACAGTGGATCCGTACATAAATTAAAACATAAGCAAAATCGCTCGTACATTACACTAGTAGATTGCAAGACATTTAATTATTCAAATCATATATATTCATAGCTTTATGGAAGCGACTAGATAGGGTGCAATTCCTCCGTAAAGTGACATAGTCGTGTTCCCGGCCACCATCTTCTTGCCCGCTGGTGACGCGAGAATACCGTTGCCCCGCCAGCTAAAATTATCCATGCACACGAGGTTGATGGAAGTTGCCACCTCGTCGACGCCTGTGCTGACTCCACCAAGATCATCTGTTGCATGCTTCCCTTTTCTGCCTTCTACCGTCTCGAGCCGTCGGAGTGAAGCTAGCACATCGTCCTCGTTAAAGAGGACTACGTCCTCTAAATACTCCACACAAGATTCTAGTTATCTGTCCACGAATTCCCCAAGGCCGGTGCCTCCACGCAAGAGGCTGCGGAGATCGGCACCTGACCTGTTGTGTATAGGGTGTCCAGGACGGAATCCTGCTCCTACTACAGCCATCCCTTCGGGTCCACGACATCGGAGATGCTACTCTGCATGTCCACCGTTCGGGAGTAGGGCTGCTACGGTCGGCCCAGGTAGGTCTTGATGGATGCTTGAGCACGGGCGAGGTTGTTGGCCGCTGCCACCGAGCATTATTGTAAGACGAAGCCGGTGTTGTCCATGGCGTTCGGTGGGGTCTGTGCTATGATGGTGTTGTTCTGCATAGGAAGTAGAGGGCAAGTGAGAATATCACACTTCAGTAAGACGGTCGTCGCACTACCGAAGATAAAATTGACGGTGCCGAAAATCCTGCACTTATGATAGAATTGATTTCCCACCAAGGGACACAGGGTGTCCTAGAATACCAGTGCACAGGAACACTATGGAGCAATCAGATGTGACCAGGAGGGCCACCGCCTATCCATCTTTCACTCGCGGGCCAGATTTGTTCTCAACGAAGAGATCCTAGGCAATGAACCTGTAACCATGAACTCCTGTGCACGCGAACACAAACATAAAGGTCCAGGACAAACTGCAATTCCTGTATTTGAGACACGAAGGTACAACAAATTACTAACCAATGATCATCGTCTCTGTTGTGTCTTGACAGTCAGTGTAGCAACGGCTCCCCAGTATGAATGTCTTGTTCATCCCGTCGCCCATTAGAGTAATGTTTGCCTTTTGGCTATGGACGACTTTCTTGTACACGTTGTGCTTGATGTAGATGTCATATCTCTCGGCCCTCACGACTGGCGTGGCGACAATAACAGCGTTGATAGTGAGGTAGTAAATGCAGGGGCGGCATAAGGGACGGGCTGGAGGAGGCCATGCCCCCCCCTCCACCCCACCCCACCCCACCCCACCGTGGTTAACTTTAAATGTAAATTTAGATATGACTCCCCTCAAGATTGATTTATTACTATATGGCCCTGCTCAACACAAATTTTTGGCTTCGTCTCTGAGTCGGTGCTGGTGTTCGTGTACAAGTGTACATCGTCGCCCGCCCAAAACAGAGTTCACCTAAACAGAGTGCAGTTCAACATGTCTGTATGCCACCTCCTGCTCGAAGCAGAGTCGCCCGAACAGACCTAGCCCAAACAATTCACAGCCCGTTCGTGTGAAATAGTTACCTTATCAGTATCCATAGCACGACCTAATATCCACCGAAACAAGAATGACCCACAAGGAGAAACCAAATGAGTTAGAATAACATGCAAGGAAGTTTAGAGATATGCTTGTTGTAATTATCTTTGTAGGCCTGCTAATGGGCTCAAAACCAACCTGAAACCAAGCCAACCCAAAAATAATTCCCTAGAATATTCCACCTAACCCAACCCACACCACGTATGTATAAAACCAACCCACCCCAACCCGCTGACATTTTCTACCCAACCCAACCCGCAAAATGGGTTTGACCCAACCCAATCCACCCTTGTGGTCTATGTACAGCTGGCACATTAATATGGGAAAAAGAAAAGAGGCACCGGTTCCTTCTTCCTCGTCGAGACAGTGTTTTGTTTCTCTCTCTCTCTTCCTCTCCAATGCAATACGCCGCCGCAAAATTCGCCTCCGGGAAAGACGGATCCTGCAGTTGAACATGCAGAATGAAGTCCTCGTGTCTGCCGGGTGCCATTTGTCTCCTTTTTCAGTTCGATATAAAAAAGCACCAACGCATGCGGCATGAATCTGCAACTGGCACCACCTCCGAGCTCCGCCTAGATCTTCAAGGAAGAAATCGCGGCAGTCACCTGACCAGAAGAGGGAGATGGTGGAGGAGACCGACTGCGCACGGCACCGGGCTTGCATCGGCTGCCGCCAGCGTGCCGTTCGGCTTCGTGACGGGAGAATGGGGGAGCACCCGTGGGTTAACCCATGGATTCAACCCATACGAAGCCGCAAGTCAGAACCCATTCGACACTAGAATCCAACCCGCATTTTTAGCAAACCCAAACCAACCCAACCCAATTTATAGTCAAACCCACGCCCACCCGTCCACAGCAAACCCAACAGTCCACCCAACCCGTAGAACCCGTTTCAACCCAACCCATTATCAGGCCTAGTAGCATACGACTAAAACTCTTCATTTAATCTCCCCTCCCCCCCCCCCCTCCCCCCCGCTCATGAATATCAAATTACAATCAATACAACACCACATGCAGGACATAGTGTTTTCTCTCGTCGAGAGGACTCAAACATATCTAAATCATTCTATGTGCTAACTATCGAGTTCTTGATCTCGTATGTAACCCTATAAATATATTACCGAGAATAAGTCTTACACCCCATTTCCTTTGTTACATAGCTGCAGAAGTATTTTCAGTAGCATTATTATAACGGTTGACCATAGACCTTGAGGTGAAGGTCAGAACAGCTTTATTTCCATTATTTAAAAATATCACGTTCATGCATATTGAACAACCAGCGCTTGTAAATTGTAATGTGGTCAATCAGCATGCTCAAATATAGTGATAGAATGGCATGAGACAATAGCCAAGCTATTGCAGGCTGTAGCCAAAATGGCTTAAACTGTAATAAAACTTTCAGTGACGGATTCTCTGGAAGTGAAAGTGTAAATTCATGATTGCTATCTTAGAAGTTTGTCCATGATGTTAAAATGCCACTCAAAGATCCTTCACTTCAATGTTTACAAGTTTGGCCATCTTGCCACTTACATAAGCTTCACCGGTATCTACCCTAAGCCTTATATATATTAATAAGGAAAAGTGAAGAAAAACAGGGTATAGTAGTGTCAGGACTGAAAGCGGGTTAATAAACGTCTCAAACTGATCGGTGCACAGAGAAACTACCATCAGAGCCCCCCCAAGTGCTTTCCATTGATGAAAACTTGAGGAACTATAAGCCTCCTGACCATGTAATTATAGCCAGTCAAACCAGTGGACAACCAAAACCTCACCATAATTTACTGCTTTGTTAAGACTCGGAATAAGAAAGGAGATACAGTGTCTGACAAAAAAATAGTGATTCCTTAGTAAGTCTAGACGCTGAATATCGCGATAAAAGTCATATAGAGCCTGACAATTTCCTAGCACATATTCTTCTTCCTGGCAACATAAAGCACAGACAAATGACACATCCTTCCCAACGACACATATCAAAATGTTTGTATCCAGGTGCCAACCTCGCGCTTCATAGGAGCAGTGGACAGGTGGCATCTGTAAGCTCCCCACCATCTGATCATTAAGATGTCCATGTCAAGGCTTGTGGTGATACAATGTTTTCTGACTTCATAAAAGCCCCATTTCTAAAGTCAGTTGCTTGATTGCAGCGTCTCCCACTGAAGGTTTAGATTCCAGTCACTGCCATTGGGTGTCAAATGGGAGTTCGATCGGTGTAGCATTACCATAAAATTCTTCCAAATTGTAGAACGCTCGTTGTTGCGGAAGAAATATATGCACAACAACATCCCCTGCAGGCAGGAGTGTCAAATATTGTCAAAAAGGTCCATGGGGGGGATGCATAACAGCATTATTTAGGCATTCAAAAGAAGATCATACTTTTTCTCAGGTCACAAAAAACTTCTCTGACAAAATTGGATATATAGGCCCACTGATCAACCATTTGAAACCTAAAAATATCTAAGGACACTTCAGAAGCATGCTTTCTTAGGAAGAGAAAAGTAGAAGTATTCTGTAGCGTCAAGTTTACAACTGAGTCAACAAACTAACCCTATGAGTACATAATACAATACAAATCTCTCTTTCTTTCAGACAAAACCTGGATGGCCAAACATACCCATCACTAAACCCCTTTGTCTGAAAATTAACATGAAACATGTCATGAAATTGAGTAAAAATATGGGAGCTGTTTTGCAATTTGTCAATTTCACAATGTCAGGAAGCTATTGTGTGTCTAAGTCTGACTCTAAAATAGAGAAGATATTCTTGGTTATATAGAGTCAAAGAAATTGGCAATATGAAATCAATAAACTAGTATCAAAGGGGCAGAGACTTGCCAAAGTCCAGTAAGGTCCAAGAGTTCGGTTTTGTGTCACCCGATGCAACTTTGCTAAACTGCTTCTCACCAATATCTCTCATCTTTGAACTGCAAGGGAAAAACACAGTTCAATAGCAACCTAAGTTGAGCAAACAATGCATCTTACAGTTCTTCAGTAAAAAATTTATGTACAAGTTGCTAAATCATCTCAATGTTAAACAAGAGGAAACTGGTTTGGCACCTGATAGCATCAATCTGAGCATTTGAGAAGGCAGTGAGAATGATGAAGAACCTAGTCCAGTAAACAAGCCGCTTCACACAAAGCACGCGAATATCAGCAGCCTTTATCTCGCTTGCAGCTTTAGCCAATGAGACAGCAACTGAGAGTAGAGTAAACAGTGATTGGTTTAACCTTTATAGTATAATGGAAGATATATGATGAGAAATGATTATTTTAACAAACTGTGAGTGACTAAAAACAAGCTGCAAGGGCGGCCATCTGCAAACTGCTAGTACTACAAGAAGCGAACCAATGTCATTCATAGCAGGGTCACAATATTTTTTTTTAATGAAAGCAGGGTCACAATTTAACAGGCTGCGTACTTTCCAATATTTGTGTTTGCTCTCGCCACAGGACAAACGGTACAACTTGATTACTTGGTTACAATTACGCAGCCTGATTACTCTGTTCAACTAAGCCTGATTACTTGGTTCGAATTACGCAGCCTTTTCAGCCAAACATCAGCAGCGTACGGGGAGGAATGGAACTTACATGACAAGCACTCCGCGTCGTCGTCAGCCTCGACGGCCGGGGATCCCCCAGAACTGTACACCACCTCGCCGTGCTGCTTGAGCAAATCTTCAAGCAGCTTGTCCGCATCATCCCCTCTCCCAAAGTTCTACACGATGAACAGAAACCAGACACAGGAATCAGAGCAAACATACAATAACTGTCACAAATAAGCTCACACTTCCACAAGGATCGGGGGGTGAGCCTTTTCAGCACTCACCACGTTAGATGAGGAGGAAGATTGAGATCGAGCTCGGCAGAGGAAGGTGGGTGGCAGCAGGTCGCTCCGCAGGAGCCGCGTGCGGCTGCCCCGGTGACAGACGTCGCTGGCGCACGCGCGCCTTGACCGCGGCGCGGTAAGCGAGACGGCGGCCGGTGGCGCGCAGGCGAGGCTGCAGCTAGAGATGGTGGCGCCTCTCATGGCAGCGGGTGCCGCTGCAAAATCCTCCACAGCAGGGGATAAGCAGAGCAGAGCGGCGGGCACACTGACCGGCTGAAGGGGATAGGCCAGATCTTTTGGTGCAGTGGTGTTCTTTTTCACTTCTTTCATTCATATGGGTCGATTTTTAACGGTCAGTCGGGTCACCTGAGCTTTTCAGCCATGCCTTCAGATTCGTGCGAAGAATTTCTCTGCTCGGCGTCTGTAAGAATGCGCCATCGATATTGGTCCTGGATGCACGAAGGTACATGTACCAGCAGCGATGTGCCATACGTTGGCAGGTGTTTGGACCAGAAGTATTTGATATTGCATCGATTCTAATTATTATCTAAAAATACAAACTAAACCCAAATGGTTCTTTGATTATTGAGCTGAAAAAATATACACGGAGTTGCCTGCCCCTTAGAGTCGAATGTTCACCTGCTCGGCGTCTGTGTCAAATCTGAAGACGCAAAGAAGGAAAATTATAGTTCCAAAAAAAAAAAACAGAGAGAAGGAAAGTATCTAATCTAAAATCTCATTCACAAATTCACAATGCACAGCCTCGGAGAGAGCGTTTCAAAGCCACAAAGCCAGGCAGCCACCCATATAGTATACCTCAATACTAAGCACACTTGACAACCAAACACGTTTAAGTACACACAAAGTATTGACGGTACACCAGTGATTTATGTACTTTCTCTATTTCACAATATAAGCATTTCAAGCATTCAAACTTCAAAATAGTCAAGATAAGAAAAGTTATATATACCCCTTATTTTACATTATCTTATCAATTCCTCACCCATCCACCAACCCATCAGATTTTATCTTATCCTTACAAATGCTTCCATTGTAGAAATTTTTTTAAATGCTTGGAATGCTTACATTTTGAACCGGAGGAAGTATCATTGTAAATTTACTATTACTCCACTTGTAATAAGATGTATATATTTTCTTTTTCTGAATGGTGTAAGTTGTATAGTGTCTATCAACGCAGCCATTCTACTCAACATCGAGGTCCCTATGTACTACTCCCTTCGTCTCAAAATAATTGGCATTTTAGCTCTTTCTAGTTTTCTCAAAATAATTGATACTCTCACTTTCTAATGTAACTTTCTCTTTTTCTAATATACATCTATCTCTATCTCTTTTCTCCTCGTTTTCTGTGTAACTACTTTTTATACTTCTTTTAAATTCCTGTGCTAGATTATAAAGTGACAATTAAATTAGAACGGAGGGAGTATGTAGCACTTCCAAGCAGCAGGGGTGAGATGTTGATGATTTTGTCGCTCAAGAATGAACAGTTAAGAACAGTTGGGTGCAGATTCAGATAAGCAAACAATAACCGGAAGTAAATTGCAAGACAGTCATGGATTCCGTTTGCACCCGGATCCTTGATTTCTTCACAACTTTGCCTCAAAAAAAAAAGATTTCTTCACAGCTTTATTGAACCAACAAGTTCCACTGCAATGTCCGAGTAAAGCTGCACGGTCGCGACCCAGGCTGCCACCTTCTTTCCCACCGGCGACGCAAGTGCCGCGTCGCCTGTGCTCGCCAACTCCTCCGTGCAGAACGAGGCGCACGACCCCACGTCGCCGACGCCCAAGTTCGCATCGAGGAGGTCCAGTTTCGCGTGCTCCCCTCTTCTGCCTGCGGCCGTCTCGAGCCGCCGGAGTTTGGCCAGCACGTCGCCCTCCCCGTCGAGCGTTCTCTTGGCCGATGACACGCAATCGTCCAGCGCCGTGTCCGCGGCACGTACCGAAACGACGGCCAAGGCGACGACGAGGAGGAAGACGAGAGTTGAGATCGTCGATCGAGGAGGAGCCATTGGCAATCCACGATGGCGGCTCGACGGACAATCCAACTTGTATTTCCACGCGATATATTTATAATGGAAAACAATGATAATACATGGTGACGTGGGCGATTTAATTTGATCCTTCGTTTATGCTCATGCACGTTTTGCCCAGACATGCACGACAGAAATGAAGGATCAAATTCAGGGAGCTAGTTATTTGTTCGTCACCGTTTCGGCGCTTCCATGAATGAACCTCTCAGCTCCTTTTTTGTCTGCATGGACTGTACCGGCTGCGTCGTCCATCGGAATTGCTTCACATAGGTCTCTCTATTATTCGATTGGTGTCTTTGGTCGAATGGTTGTAAGTACTCCATCTGTTTTAAAATTATTATTATTATTAACTTTTTTCACTACCTTTGATCATTCGTTTTATTAAAAAATATATCATATATTTTCTTAGGATTTGTTTTATTACTAGATAAAATTTAAATATAACTTATAATTTTTCATATTTAAATAAATATTTTAAATAAGATAAATAACCAAAGTTAATGAAAGAAGTCAATAACGATAACAATTTTGAAAACAAAGAGAGTATATATCGGCAGCTAGTTATACACGTACGCGGTAGCCGGATGAGATGGGATCTCCGTTTCACTCACGATCAGTGTGAGGTCACTTCATTACAATCACCGGTTTATCATCTCAATCCCAAATTCCCAATCACAAGTACGGAGTACAAGTTTCCAAACCACTGTACCTGACTCAAAAGTGATGAAAACTAATCACAATTCACAAAGTCACAGCCATGCCTCTATTTACACGCACACGGCACACACACGCTCTCCTCTGTTTATCTTTTCTTCATTAAGAGTACCGGTGGTGCACTTGTAACGACGCATCGAATGGACAAGGACCAACCATGTAAAACGAGAACGAAAACGAAAACGAAAACGTGCCAGCCTAGTCATCAGCAGCCAAGTCCCTATGTACAACGTATCTGAAGGACGACTTGTACGGCAACCACTCCACGCACTTGTCGACCCTCCTCCGGAGGCAGCGCTGGGCCTCCAGCTGCTGCGCCTCCGACATGCTCTCGCTCACCAGCTCCACCAGGTGCCGCAGCTCCAGCGCGGCGTCCTTGGCGTAGTAGTGCAGGACCTTGGGCAGCAGCAGCACCTGCTTCCTGACCATGACGTTGGCCTGGATGAATTCGGTCCGGGCCAGCTCCAGCTGGTGGTGTATCTTCTTCGCCGTATACAGCCGGACCTGCAACGGTAAAGTCTTTGCAGTAAGATTTTGCTTCCCTACTGATTCGATTCAGTAGCATGCAGGAGATGAGAGCGACTATTACAGGTGGGTCTGAAAATGTTCCGGTCGAGAGCGCGAAATGCGCGATCGGCTCTGGATGCTGGAGAGCGTAGGGGTGCCTGGTCGTCCCTGTCGTGGATCTTTTTGTCGGCGTGAAAAGCGCGCGAACCCACTGCAATTACGACGCTCATTAGTTTCCTTTTGTGTTGATGGAAATTTCGTACATTGCATCAATGCATACCAGTGATGGACGGTGGGATTGGCACCCAAGAATTGAGTTCTGAATAATCTGAGCGTTTACTGATTGGCCACCCACAGTATACGCAGCCTGATGAAAGTTTTTTGTCAAAATATTCAGATATGTTTGTGTGTTAGTAGCAACAGATAGCAGTAGAGAATGAGAGGTACCTTCAAAATCATGTCTGTGCTCTTCATGCGTTTATCATGCAGACCATATGCCAGAAATGCCTATCATGTGATAAGGAAGTAATTCAGGCTTAGCATGCATTTTCAGTCTTGGACAAAAGAAATGGTGTTGATAAAGAACAATACATGCATCACTAGAGCATTGTGGATGTTGATCCAAAAGCAGAGCTGCTCCTCATGTGCCATCTTCAACGGGTCAATTTTCTCGAGGCGCTGTATCAGGGTCCTGGGACAAAGTATGAAAACATAAATCAGTAACTAAGGCCTTCTGTCAAATAAGTCTATAATTCCCGTCCAGAAGATAAATAAGAATTACCTGATAGTCTCCAGCATTTTTGAGGCATAATCAAACTTGTCAGAATCTATACGTATCCTTGGAACAATAATCATGCCTATGTTTTGTTCATTCCTCTCTTTCTGGGATCCGTACTGGCGAGGGCTATCGAAGTTGTACCGAGGGCTCCAGCTATCATTACGGTGCCTTGGAGAAAATGTACTTGCAGATGAAACTGAAGGGCTTGGTGAAGTCATGCAGTCTGCATCTTGCGATGGTGTTCTTCCAAGTTTGCAGTAGACAGAGGCAATGCAGCTCAAAATGTCCTCTGACAATTTGCATGAGATCTTAGGCACATAGTCAGAAATAGAAGCACTCAAGAAGTTCACGAGGCTGGAATGCCTTGACCCTGGTTTCGATACCTCCTGTAAGATATGAGAATTGCACCATAAGTTTTAGCTAGAAACATTACTATTTTTAGAATGAAAGAATGGAGAGAAATAGTCTGTACTAACAGAATTTGAGATGGTTGGTAAACTGAAGGTTGCAGAGTGCTTGATATCCCTCAAACGGAGCGCACCCTCATCCATGTTTTTCAGTGTTTCTTGATCCACCTGCTGTTAGAGGCTTTAGTGTCAGATATTGGACATTTAGACTTTGGATGATCCAATCTAGCACCCAGATTTACGTACCTCGCTTGTAAAACTGCAGGATTCAGATAGGTACTGATCAAATGCTCTTCTATAGAGAGAAAGCAGATGCAGTTCTTTGCGTATGACTTCCTGCTCAAGAGCTGCAATCTCCCCAGCTAGATCTGCAATGGACTGCACTGCAAGTTCACAACTAAGCGTACATCTATAACAAAAAAAAAAGGCAGTGATAGATGAACAGGCATGCTAGTAGTAATTTTCTCACTTTCAGCTTTTCATGAAAATGTTTGTGTTTATATCTCAAACCTTTTCCTGAATACTATACTCCGTAGTAAACTAGATACTAGTATATAGTCCAAAGGGCACTCATGTATTATAAATATTTCCCTCTGGATATTAATGTCAATAATATACTAGCCTCAATTTTTAAAACATTTGCAGGAAACTGCAACAAACCTTTGAGGTTGCCTTCTGGGCTCTCTCTGTTGTCTTTCTGGAGTAATGGCTCGGCAATTGTTCAGGCAAGTTAAGTGAGTGTCTTCGGTGGAACATCTTCTCTTTTTGCGTGGTCTGCATGATAAAAGGTCATTCCAATAGATAAATAAGATGAGCTATAAAAAAAACAGAAATCTGGTAAGATGCACCCAATTTACTCACAGGCTTGCAATAGGAGAATCGTGGTAACATGTCCAATGCACCTTCATGTGTCTTCAGAGTGCTGAAATGACAAATATTAAATAATTATAACAGTAATTTTCTTATGAATACACCCACAAAAAAAATTGACCGCGCTAAATTCAGTAGTACTTAGAATTTTGAGGTGCATAGGACAATAATATTAATTCAACGCTTCACTAGCATAGAAATCACTGTGCTAAAAAATTTTCTCCTATTTTTACATTTAAGTGTGGTAAATAAAGATGAAGAGCATGTGTTGAGTCTACTGTGCCACCATTGTCAAACACTTTCTACTAACTAGAAGATGAACTCTGGACACAATAGTCTACACTCTACAGTGGCCCGTACATGTGGTCTAAAGGTATTCAATGTGATCTGAAAAGGATAGTTGAATACAACAGTCAGAAATTAATAGGTTGCTGGGCAAAAATAATGCATGATTGCTCTGCCCTCTTATACGGATGATGAACTGAACATCGCTTAAACACGGATGTCCTTCATTCGGTCTTCCTGCATGAATGTTCTGTGCTTGTGAATTACTACTCACCCATGCGCGTTCCAATACTCTTGTCACTGTCGGTGCTCTTTTAGTATGTGCAGTAGTACCAATTAACCATGAACTGCACTAACTACTGAATTTTTTTTGCTAATTCATGTTCAGTGCAAGCTGAGAGAAGCAGAGCACTCACCTCCGTGAAGAGTACCGATGCTGGAGACTGCAAGACGAGTTAACCGACCTCGGCGTGCTGGCGCAGGACCCCGTCTCCGAGAGCACCCCTGATCTCGATTTCCTCTCCATCGCTGCCTGAGCTCTCTCCCGTCACCAAGAACCTGTCAAGTCTGAACCATCAATTGGAAGAACAAGCGCAATGCAAGCAACCTTCACAACTACGCAAGTCCGCATGCATCTGATCGCTCAGGCTACAATCCTGTATCGGACTGAATCAGCAATTCAGCATTAATGTAATAGCTGTAGAGAATCTGACAGCGGGAGCGCCATACCTTTAGCTGTTACTGCCGGGTAGAGTGAGCTGTCCATGAGGGGAAGGTAGAAAGGCACCGTGGCTGCGCTCTCTTTCTCTGAAGAACCGAGCTTATTTGCTGAAGCAAAGGGAAAGGCGACGGAGAAGCAGCCAAGAGGAATGGAGCAGAGGCAGAGCAAAGATGCTACGGATCACGGAGAGGACGAGCAACTGGCGCTTCAGCGATGGCGCTGCATATAAGAACGAGTAGGACTGGGAAGCAAGAGGGGGGTGGAGGTGAGAGAAAGACTGATGAAAGAGGGAAAGGTGGCGCAGCAGGCGCCAAAACAAATGGGAAATGGAAAAGACGGCCAGAAAAAGCAGTGCTTAATAAAAGGGAGATGAAAGAGAGGGAAGAAGGGAGATATAGAAGGGACTAGCTTAGGGGAGAGAAGAGAATCGAACAACGGCATCAATCCTTGTGTCCCACAGCTGTTAATTATTTAACCCAAGGAACAATGGAAAGGCTAGCGATTGATTCACAAACCACTGCGGTCTAATCGGGCGCAGCAGCAGGAGCAGGACGGAGGCGACGGTGATGATGATGGCCATGGCCTGGCTATAATAATCGTCGGATTAGTGGTGGCAGCAGCATCGGAGGAGGAGGCTGGGGAAGCACCGAATCCCTGTGCTGAAATCTTGTACACAAGTAGTAGTAGTTTTGGGGCAAAGCAGGTGCGAGAATGACCGAATGAGTAGAGTATTATTGAGTGGGGGAAGGGGGCAGGGAGGGCAGGTGCGAATGACGACGGGATTTGGTGTGCTGTTTCTTGGTTTTTTTTCTTGGGAAAGCAACATGATGAAGGCAAAGATTATTTCGAGTACACTTTCCTTGCCCAACGCCTCTGAACGAACTCGGAGTCTCTTTTGGGTTAATGTTTCATCAGCGGGACGGTCCACTTACAGCCGTCCGGCCGTAAAACCGGCTGGTCAACTGCAAGCGCCTTTCTTTACACATGGCGAATGTAAACCTGCCAATAAAACTGCCTTTTCACTGTGTCTATATCTATATATAAGGCGCTGCTGCCCTCCCTTTTAAGTCCGTCGTCTCTGCTGAAGAGGGGGGGGGGGGGGGGGGGGAATGCACGGCGCAGACAGATTCCGTGACAGCGCTTGGAGTGGCAAGGCAAACAGCGCCTTTCTGTGGAACAGAAGCAAACTTGAGGGGTTGAGTGAGTGAGTGAACCACGATGGACGGCTCACCAGCAGGCGGTCAAACCCAACCCAACCGACCGACGGTGCCTTTGCACCGAGCACGACGACAACGAGATTGCTTTACCGCGCCTGCCGGCGGCACCCCACCTAGCACGCCTGCTCCTTCCCGTGACCCTCGTTTCTCTCTTGTGCAGGAAAACAAAAATGATACTAAGACAGAGTCTGCGCTCTGCTCCGACGCAACGTCCCATCTTCGTAATCTCATTAGCCGCAACGAAACAAAACACAGGGTTTCAGTATGCTGATACTAGCCGGCGGCAAGCGTTGGGTCACTATCCAGGCGTCCACCACGAGCCACGACCGGCCGTGTAATAGTAATAATGCAAAGGGCAGAGATGCGGCACGCGCCCGTGCGTTTGCAAGGCGCTGTAGCATTGTACACGACGGCGACGTGTTGCTGTTTAGTGGGACGCACGGGATTTAGCGCTCGTGGATGGGCCCGGTCATCAGTGCGCCGACGCTGATTAGTTGGACAAAGCGGGTGCGTCAGGCCGTCAGGCGGCTGATGACAAGGACCGGGCGGGGGCGGGAGTCGAACCAAGCGACGGGGCAACGAATCCATCTCCATCTGGTGGGGGATTAATTTACGCGGTTCGCGAGTAAAGAACGGGAGCACAGCGAGCCGGCCGGCGGCATGGCATCCCGACGCGGGAGTAAATAGAGAAAACAAAGCGCGCTCCTCCATTTCTGCTGCCGACGCGTGCGGCGCGAAATGGGAGCCGTCAGTTTTGCTGGAAACCGGAAAGTTTTTCTTCAGGAAGCGCGGCGCACGGGCGCGCGTCCCTGGCGATCGGGGTTGGTAGTGCTAGCCGACGCTGGCGTGTTGCCGTGTGTCGGTGGCGGATCCATTCACTGCTACTGCTACGTGGCGGGCTGCAGATCCCCAGGCCCGAACAAAAGACCTGCCAGCCAGCCATCTGATCTGAGCGAACCCATCCGTCGCCCGTCCATGGGTGCCGGACAGAGGCGGACCCCTGGGGAGCTTTTACGAAATTTCATGGCAGCGTCTCCGACATGGACAGGATCACGATCAGGACCACAAGACCATCGTCCTCTTTCTCCGATACAGTACGAGCGCGACAGCGTAGGAGTACTACTTGTTTCTCCTCGATCCGTCCTTTCCTACACACCACCGTAGCGTGGGCACCGTCGATCCTTTTTCATCGTTAGTACTAGTACTGTTTTTTTGGCGGATTGCATAAAACTTTTCTGAATCGAATACAGCTCGTCGTACTTTCTCAACGTGGACCAAAAATCATTCGGTTTCCATTATTCGGTCCCCATTTCTCCGTCGAGACTACTGCAGTATGATTTTTTCTTTAATATATAATATTTGCATGTCACTGTGCTTGCCGCACGGTGTACTGCAGTATGATTAAAAAAGAATATAACGAACAAGTCAAGAAGACCGAAACCACAGCTAACTCACCAGTTTTTCATTAGCTTATCTCAGGTTCCACAACATCCATCCAAATCGTATCGGTCAGAACTAGTACTTTGATAGCAATGTGGATCATCGAACCAAACCAACACATCCGCTTAAATACAAGTATAAAACCACGGAACCTGTTCATTAGGTCCGCTGTCGGTTCTGCCTCACATTGCGATACTATACTCCTACACATTTAGCCAAGTCATCCACACGCGTACTTTTTGTTGCAGTTGCACGCGTACACCTATTGTTTATATATGCTGCTGGCGGGTGGCATTACGTAGGGTCTTAGTCCTAGTCTAGCTAGTACCTACATCTCGAACAAATCAAGAGCTTACCTAGTTACCCCAACCTACACTCAACATTTGCCTGACAACAATAGCAACACGCTGGTGACGAGGTTTCTTCAGCTACCAGCGTCTCACCTAAACTATTAAGATAGTATCATGCAAATGCGATGCGATGAAGTTGACTTCAACAAACTGATATACGTCACCCTAGCTAACAGACACAAGTGGAGTGTGCTAGTGCGTTTAAGGGATCGATCGACCTGTATTCTCAACAACCTAAGCTAATATAATTGTCCTATTAGCTCGACCTGGCTAATTAATCACTTTCAGCAAGAATCGATCTGAAGCATAGTATGGCGCTCGAGCTTGACGATGAGTGGGATCGGGGAAATGAATGCCGGCGTCGCAAGGTGGATGAGGCGTGAGCTGGTACGCGCGGTCGCCATCGCGCCAACGTACGGAGACGGGGAAGCACATTCACTCACTACACGTGGACTAGTATTGTGCAATCGCAGTCTTCTGGCTCTCCAGGTGACCAGATCCAACGTACTCGTCGCCCTCCTCCGACACGATCACACGATGAGTTGAGCACACGATCGATATATATAGTTCCGGGAAGGCAAACAAAAACACAGGACGGCAAAAGCACATGAACACGTCACACGGTTCAGTTATTCCTCTGTCTCCGTGTAGTATTCCTTTACTGTGGATCGCGCCGGCAGCAGAGGCCTTTTCTCGGCCGCCGCGGACGTCCACGTACGGTTTGTATGGAAGAAAGGAGAGAGGGAGGAATCCGGGCACAGACTTTCCTGGAACGTGTGTACTCCATCTGTCGCCGAGCGCTGAAAACCTCGCGAATCTGGTGGTGCCTTTTCATGAAAGCCCATTTACAGCGTATTCGAGTTCAGGCACATGCGCCCAAGGAACAGCAGCGGAGGCGACAGCGTCATCCTGCCGTGACATGGAGCCATGGAGGCATGGAGCGAGCGCAAGGTGATTCCTCTCGCAAATGCTGTTGGGCCGGCACACTTGATGTTTCATGGAAAACACGAGCTTAAGTCCAGTAGTTCTTTTTCGGCCCGAAGCCTCTCGGCATCGAGATGAGTAGCAGGGCCGGTTCAGATACGGGCCTTGATTGGACTAACTGTATTAGATAGTCGTGGTTTCTTGCCTCAGAAAAAAAAAAAAAGATAGTCGTGGTTCCATTCGCTCAAAAGAAAAAAAAACACCAAAAAAGGTAGTCGTGGTTTCATCGATCCATCACCAATTTTTTTCCACATCATCGGATTCAGAGCTCGAAAAATCAGCGAGAATTTTTTCATATATCAAAGAATCAAAACTCAACTGAATATGCTGTACATCGATGACCTCCCTGACGAATGGAATTGGGGGAGCCAACTAAACTAAACTAGTTTGGCAACCTATACGTACGCGATGAAATGACTAAAGTTAGTAGTACTTCATCAGTGGATCACTCATCAGCTGCTTCCACGATCACGCTCAGCCTCTGCACGGCCAAAAGACGACGAGCGCCACCGTGCACCGCCGCCGCCTCGCGCGCGCCCTTTCCGCCGTACGCGTGCCGCCGCCTCTGTTCACCGTCCGCGTCGGTGCTTCTTCCATCCCCGTTCACGAACACGATCGGAGCGACGCGTCCGGGCTGCCGCCGCCGCCGCCGCTGCTTCCCGCCGGCCGCAGCGGCATCTCCGCCCCCGTTCTTGCCCTTCGACGTTGACGCCACGCCGGCGACGCGATCATCGTCCGCGTCGTCGACGGCGACGAGGACGGGCGCCGCGCCTAGAGCGGCGCTGGCCTTGACGGCAAGCGCGGCCATGTCCTGGCCGGAGAGCGGCCGGCGGAGCATGGACAGCGGCAGCGCGAAGTAGATCTGCCCGGCACGAAGCGCGTCGTGCTCGGCCAGCGCGCGGGCGGGCGCGTCGAAGTAGAGCTCGTCGGAGCAGCAGAGGAAGCGCGACGAGGGTCCGCGGCCGCCGGTGATGGCGGCCAGGGCCTCGCGCGCCTTGACGGGAGCCGCGAACTGCGCCATGGAGCCGTCCAGGTCGACGACCTTGGCCGTGCTGGAGATGGGCTCGGTTGCAGCGGAAGAGCGGGAGGCGCAGGAACCCATCTGTGCATTCACTTCTGCGATCTCTTTTAGTATTTGTGTGTGTGTCGAACTGGATAGCAAGCGAGTAGTTTTATAGGCGGCGGATATGTTTGGGAAAGTGGGTGCAAATTGATGGCGTGCTCTGTGCGGTGACGCAGGCCAGTTCGTCACACATGTCAGTGTCAACGAACGAGAGTGGAGTTTGCACCGCAGCGCAGCTGAGACCCGAGTCGCCGTCAAAGAGGGCCAAAAACGATGAACCTTCTACGGAGTTGCGGATCGAGACGTACGTTCTCTCTCGAGTACTGTTGCGGAAGACTCTGTTTTGTCCTGCGCAGTCCCGGAGCATCAAACAGATTATTTGTCAGGGGAGACGGTACAGGGTTGGAAAATGCGGTGAAAACCGGTCGGTTTTCGTGAAAACCGGTCAAACCGGTTTGGCAAAAATCGATCGGTTGAATTTAAATAAATTTAAAAAATTTATATAAAATTATGATAAAAAATTAGAATTTTTATGATGAACTATGGTGAAGAAATCATATGAAATAAACATTGTTTGATCCCTGAAAAAATTGAAAGAATAAAAGTAGAAGAAAAAAAAATATAACCTTATCCTCACCGACGCACAGCGCTTTCGAATCTCCCGATCCGTCCGTATGTAATTTACTTGTTTTTTATATGCTTTGTATATATATATATAATATACTTATGTTACTATTAGTTGGACCATATATTACTTGTTTTTTATATGCTTTGTACATATGTATAATATTATTGTAAATTATTATCAAAGTATTTGTCAAAATTTACATTTTTTCACACCATTGTTCTATTTTCTAAGATTTTTTAATTTTTTTTAACTGCCGGCCGGCTTTTCGACCAAACCGATCAGTTAACCGACCAAATCGACCGATTAGCCGCTCCAAACCGTCCAGCCAAATTCAAATTCGAATTCAGCCAACTAACCAAACGATTTGGCCGAAAACCAGCCAATTCGTTGATTCGATGCCGACCAGTTTCGCCGCTCTCACCGCATTCTCCAACCCTGAGACGGTAGACAGCGACGGTGGCGGCGACTGCGGGTGAATGGAAGGAGCATCGCTGAAAGGGACGGGCGGGTAGTGTGCAACGGTGGCCTTGAAAAATGGGCATCGTCACGGCTCGCGTCAGCGGATTGCAACTCCAGGAGTTGGGAACGATTTCACCTAATTGATAATCGCGACATCGCCATCACATAAACGGTTTTCTTGGCTCTCCCACCTTTCCCTTCTTTGCTCTTGATAAAACAATGGAAATTTCTTGAACGTACGTATCATCCAGCGGGACCGTAGTCCTCGTCTTTTTTTTTTTTTTGACTGGCGTAGTCCTTGTCCGTTGTAGAGAAGAAGAAGAAGAAAAAAGAACAGCGGACAGTTGTACCTATGAATTTTAACGGGTGCCATCGTTCAGAGTTCGTTCCCAATAACGATTTTATACTTTTTTTCTGCTAAAATAAAATTAGTTGGTTAAGTTAGCATTTGTTTTCCACAATAACGTTTGTCTATATAGAACATACCAAATTAAACACCATACACCATCAATTTAAACACCGCAGTAAACTGGGACCGTATAGCCAAATTATTGGTGCTGTACAATGAACACTCAAGAGGATTTTTCTTCTTTGTGGAACCGGCTAATTGAAGGTGAGCGCTCTCATGAAAAAAAAAACATGTGAATGTTCAAAGGCCAAAAAACAAGAAAAATGCCGTACCGAATGGGTTCTAACTGGATCCATCATACCAGTACTTTTTATAACTAACATCAATTAACTCGAAATTGACATTACACGCATCAAAGAATCAAAGTTTCCTATACTAAACAGATCAGTATACATACATGTACGACTCTCCTCTACTCTACCCCCCCAAAAAAAATAGTTCATTCGGTGTCTTCCGCAATGGCGCTTAGCTTTTGCACGCCGGCACGACTTCGTCGCGCGCCTCTTCCGACTCCATGCCTCGCCTTCCCCACCGTCCGCCCGCTGTCATATTCGTACCCCTGGTGCTTGTGTTTCCAGGAGGCACCCTCTGACGACTGACTACTGTCCTTGCTGCCGGTCAGGGCCACAGCAAGAGGAGCCACACGCGCCGTCTTCGTCCTCAGCTTGCCGGCCTCCCCGTCGCCTCTGCTCTTACGCCGCGACGGCGACGACACGCCGGCGCCGGCAAGACCCGCCTCGACGGCCAGCGCCGTGGCGGCCTTCACGGCGAGCGCGGCCATGTCTTGCCCGGACAGCGGCCGGCGCAGCGCCGACGCGGGCAGCACGAAGTAGAGCTGCCCGGGCTGGAGCGGCTCCTCCGCGGCCAGCGCGCGGGCGGGCGCGTCGAAGCCGAGCTCGTCGGCGCTGCAGAGGAAGCACGGCGGCGACTGCGCGAGGCGGTGGCGTCCGCCGCCGCTCGCCAGCAAGGCCTCGCGCGCCGAAATGGGACTGTCGAACTTCGCCATGGGGCCGTCAAGGCTAACGACCTTGGCCACCCGCCCGAGCTCCGGTGGTGCCGCTGACGCCGGCGGCGGCGAGCGCGATACGCAGGAACCCATGTCGATCTTTTAAATTACGCACGCGACCTACTAGGCGCCTGTTTGTCCGTGAATAATGAATCCTTGTTAACCTTCGCTGGGCTAGGTTCATAGTAGTAGTGTGGATCAGCACAAGCAGCACGAGTGATTGGTATATTTATAGAGGAGGGATCACGTCGTGCCCGGCGCGATGTCGCAGGCAAAGTCGTCACGGTTGTCAGTGTCAAGGGCGACAGGGAGAGCAGGAAGGAGCTCCGTGCGTGCGTCTCATCTCGGTTGAGTGGTCAAATTACTCCTGAGTGACTGATGACAGCAGGCTAGGGGGAGCAGGTTGTGAGGCCAGATGGCGGCGCGGTGGTGGTGGTTAGTGCGTGATCGCGACGGACTTGTCATCCATCGCTTGTGGTCACCTCTGACGCACGGCCAGGAGGAGTGGAGTGCGTCCGTCTTGTTCAGTCGTCACGGCTCGCGGCAGCTGGCCAGCTGACCACGACGCACGGAGAGTAATTGGTAAACACACACACACACACACACAGCGGAACGTCTGTCGCAGTACTCAGTCTGGAACTTGTGAAGCAAGAAACAGAGGTTATCTTCAAGACTTCAAGTGCAGTTTGGTAGTAGTAAGCTTAACGGGCGAGAGACGTGGTCGCCTCTCAAAAAGTTTGGAACCAAAGGGAACGTGGACTAGTCATCGGATCTACGCTATGCCCGTTCGAGGAAAAGCAATGGGTGGGAACGTCGGATATTCTACGCAGGACAAAGTCTATCTGCTGCTGACTTGCATGCGCCCACAACATCGACAAGTTTTTCTACAAGACTTCAAGTGCAGCTTGGGTAAAGCTCAACGGGCGAGACGTGAGCGTGATCGTGTCTCCAAAGTTGGGAAGCAAATGGACCGTCGACTAGTCATTATATTGGATCCGTACGTTATGCACGTTTAAGGATAAGCAAGGGTTATTTTTGTTGACTTATCCGTGGATCGTACACGTAGGTCACGACAAAAAAAAAACAAAAAAGTAAAAGAATAAGAACAGAAAAGATCAAATTCTTTATTGCTATAATTCTAACGAATTTATAAAGAGGTATCTAATTAACTATTTATAAGGAAAAAACTCTATTTTAAATTGAGTCTAGTTTTAATAAAGAAGTCTACTTGGGTGAGAAGACCTTTCAGAAAGCAGGAGAACGTGTGTCGCGGTACTCAGTCTGGAACTTGTGAAGCAAGAAACAAAGGTTATCTTCAAGACTTCAAGTGCAGTTTGGTACTGAAGTTTAACGGGCGAGAGACGTGATCGGCTCTCCCTAAAAGGAACGTGGATTAGTCAGCGGATCGTTCGTACGCTATGCCCATTCAAGGAAGAGCAATAAGTGGGATAGTCTACGTAGGACAATCTGCTACTGACTTGGATGCGCCCACAGCATCGACAAGGTTTTCTTGACTTCAAGTACAGTTTGGGCAATGCTGAACGGGCGAGGCGTGAACGTGTCTCCAAACTTGGGGACCAAAGGGGGCGTAGACTAGTCATTGGATCAGTATGCTATTCCCGTTCAGGGATAAGCAAGCAACGGGTGGGATTATCTATCCAGTATCAGCAGCACAAAGTCAACAGATGAGCAAGTTCTGTTACCGAGTTGCCTGCGCCCACAGCATCGACGGGGAAACGAAAATTTCTTTGTTGCGGACTCGTCTCCGTTTTACTCCATCAACGGCCGCCGGAGACCGTACAGATGAATAAGAGGATCTGATGGGCTGACGGGAGGACGCTTTAGCAAACTGGGCCTCATAGGACCAATTGGCGGTAGGCCCGTAATGTCAACTGAGGCCCAATCAGTGTCATCATTTTACTAAAGGAAGAAGTCCCCTCAAAAAAAAAAAAAAAAGAAAGAAGAAGTCCTTTTAGCCTCCCTCACTATTGTCAAAGTACGGTTTTCCCTCCTCAATTATAAAACCGGGTATTACACCTCTTTCAACTGTTAAAACCATTTGTTTTTCCTCTCACGGTTGTTTTGATCAGTGGTTTTGTTCACATGGCGCACACGTGACATATTTGATGCCACATCATTTTTTCTATAATAAAAAAAAATTTGAAGATCTAAAAATTATGAGATGTTTTATATTTCAAGGTTAGTCTATGGACAAAAAAAATTCAAATTTGTCTAAAAATGTACATTTTTAGATTTAAAAAATTTTAAATGCAATATGTTCATGATTTTCTTGGTTCATATAAAATTCTTAGTGTACAGTGTAAATTCTAAAGGTGTGATAGGTGTAATAATCCATAATTATTATTTAAAGATGAAAACATATTTGTATATATATATATATAATAAAAATATTTAACACACTAATATTCAACTACAAAAAATATTATGATTTTTAAATCTTCAATCGTATGTCTTCGAATTTTTAGTTATAAAAAAATGACATGGCATTAAATTTATGTTTCTCTATACCACATGTGTGCCACGTGGACAAAACCACCGATCAAAACATACATGAGATAAAAAACAAACGGTTTTAATAGTTAAAGAAACACGAATTCTCAATTTTATAATTGAGGGAGAAAAACCGGACTTCGACAATAGTTGAGGGAGTAGCATCCTTGATGAGTGATGACTAGTTGACTACTAATAAACTTCAGCAGATTCAGAAAATAAATGCGTTTTATTGTAACCGACATTTGATTGGTCCAATTCCCAGCAAACTATAAGTCATGTCCAGATGCAGCGTCAGAAAACAAATGCGTCTTTGGTCGTCAGACATACCACATGACCTGTTCACATTATGCCAGAGGCATGTTTCTTGAAGTGGTACTGTGGTAATTTCTGCTCTATAGAGAACTTGCCATGGGTTCTGAATCGTTGAGATTAGATGCTCTTAAGAGACGATGATTTATTGATGCTACAACTACGACATAGGAGCAGGACTCGTATGTCACAAGCATCAAAACTTCCTTTACCATACGATATCAGACCAAACAAATTTCCATTACTACAAAATTATTGGGATCCTCGGTCCTGATAAAAAATTCTAGCAATGGCGAAGGGCAGGTAACCAAGCGTCTTGTTTAGAAACAGTTCAGGTCACAATTCACAAGGACAGGTTGAGGAGCAAGATATGTATAATGTATCATAATGAATGATAATGACACCGATAAAGTGTATTGCTACTGCTAACACATTTATCCTTTCATGGTACGACAATCACAACTAAGGGGTGATCAGGAGTTACAGGCCCAAATACTTGATGGATATGATTCACAAAGCCACTTCTTTGCTTTCCGACAAGTAATTGAATGACAGCTGAAAAAGCAAAAATGGCAGTGACATGAACAGAAAAACAAATCCTCTACTCTAAAACTCAGCTGCAAATCCATGGATTTACAGATCAGTCACGGATACAAGAAACTTAAACAGTCTAGCCTAAGGGATAAGCATAACATCTATTTTGCTTACAACAATAGTTCAGCAAACGATGATGGAAAAGACAATGAAAGCAGGCAACATGGGCATATATCATTCATTACAAGTCCTCAAGACTTCATCTCCTCATCTTCTTCAATCTTTGGTGCCAGATAAAACCTAATGTAGCCCATCTCTGCTATCTTGTACTCAACCACCACTGGTAGCTCAGATGAAAGGCTGATAGTCACTTGCTCAGAAAGTGAAGACGCCTTGGTGAAGGAATTCATGTACCTCAGGGCAAAGGTCAGAGAAACTGGCTCTTGCATCTCTATAATGGTAGCTTCTTCTGGCTGCATTGACACAAACAGTATTGGTTAAACTAGAAGAACATTTCACTGATGCTGCAATATATCTTCTAAAAGCAGCTGCACTATTAAAAACGAAATAAGTGTAATAGCAGTTCTAGAAAAACAACAGACAGCTGGGAAACAAATTCAAGACAAGGAACTCATATTTGGAAAATTGAAAGTCTAAAATACTATTACCCATACTCAATTTTAAATTGTGGAGCAAATGCATACTTGATCAATGCCTGATTCCAAGTGTTATCAAACGTTATGCTAAACAAAGGTGATCTGCCTTTTCAAATATGCAGCCAACCCAACTAGTACAACCAAAACAAAGCGGTGAGATTAGAAAGACAAGTGGCTTAGTTTATTACAGGTTGTTTTTATCTAGACTAGACTGTATGGCATGTTCTATATACACTAGAGATAAGTGTGGCGATACAAATAAGAAACTACTCCAACCCTTCCACTTTCCTATCACCTAAACACAAAAAATCTGTCATATAGGGAATGGGGATGGAAAAAAACTTCATTAGTTTCCCTTTCCCATCCACTTGGTTAGATGATCGACTAAATCCAGTCCACCATCCGCTCTATGGAGGGGATCACCCATCCCTCACCATTAGGACAATGCACTTTTAGGTGATGGAATAGATGAACTGCTACAACACCATCACCTATAATTTAAAAAGTGGGTTGAAGGGATCCCTTTAACCTCTTTTAGGTGATGAGATTAAAGGGGAAGGGTTGGAGTTGCTCTAAGCACATTTGAGGCAGTAGGGGGAAACATCTATGTTATTAGTTACTACTACCGTAGCATTTTCAGATTACAGGCACATATAAAAAGACCATTGGATGGCACTGGTACCATTTTTAAGGTAATAACAGGTTTAAGATACCTTGTCAACAGTTTGGTTCTGCCTGCAAACAATGTTTGCGCTACCGATTTCTCCAGAGGTCGAAAACTTGACGCCCTCCTTTGTCACCGAGATGACAACTGCAACAAAATCAATGGAAATTCTTTAAGCCTCTCGAGAGCCAAAGGTAACCACTATAAGCACACTGCAAAAAAAAAAAGGGTGTACCTGTGTCGCCGATGCTACTGAGGTCCTTGCAGATCCTCATAAACTCAGAGGATGGCATGCGAACTATGGCCTGGTACTCGGAATCCGGAATGCCAAGGTGCTCGCTGTCGATGTCCATCAGCTTCATCTCGAAATCC
The DNA here is from genome assembly GCA_030378355.1 of Eleusine indica. NCBI lineage: Eukaryota > Viridiplantae > Streptophyta > Magnoliopsida > Poales > Poaceae > Eleusine > Eleusine indica. Next base: position 55,276,810 of record CM059496.1, on the reverse strand, counting down.
GCGATCTTATCTTGTTCTGTTCAGCGACATCAAAATCGCCAAGGTCAGAAACAGGGGCCATTCAAATCAAACACCACCGCTAACAACACGAAATGGTGAAACGCGATTGGGAACTCACTGGGCGATTCGAACATGAAAGTGACGGTGTCGGACCCGTCGTCAGCCTTGATGGTGATGATGTCGTCGTTGCCGGCGCAGCGGAGCATCTTGGCCATGTTGTTGAGGTTCATGCCCATGGAGAGGTTGCGGTCGCAGCGGTAGTGCTCGAATCCCTCGGCGCGGAGGAGCAGCGCCACGAGCGCGACGTGGCTCGAGTCCATGGCCTGCAGAGAGAACCCCGTCCCGGAGCAGTCGAAGTTGGCGTCGGTGACCAGCTCCCGGATCGCCTCCAGGACCTTCTTGAGGAGGCTCCCCTGCACAAGACGCAGCTCCAACATCGTGGTGGCGGTTTCTCGGCGGCGGCCCGCGGCGCGGAGGTGGGAGGAGAAGGGGTGAGATCGAGAAACCCTAGGATCTGGGCGCGGAGGGGTTTGGAGCGGCGGAGGGACGGAGGAAGGGGAAGGGGAGATTTTAATAGCGAAACGTTCGGGGACGCGGAGTGAAAAATGGAGGGAGAAATTTTGGGGAGCCCCGCCACTGCCGCGAAACATTTCGCGCTCCGCTCTTTGCTCTGGAAAATTCACCTGACAAGTGGGTCCGAAGGAGGATGTGTGGCTGCAGACCCACATGTCAGTGAAGTGGCGTGGATGACTGCGGTCCGTGTGTTTGTGTTTTGGAGAGGGCGCGCTCTCCGGGAACTAGGCGGGAGATGGTCTTGCTTTCCCGGCAGTTCCCGCCATCTTCGTGCCGTCCCCTTCCCTCCAATGAATTTGACTTCTTTTTTGCATATCGTGTTTGAATTCGAACCCACAAAAAATGGAAAGAGGAGCGTATAGTGCGGCGAAAAAAATTAAAGTTCATGACGTCGAATTAAAATAGCGTGTCTGCGGATTGTGGGCAACAGCACGCGATTGATTGAACTTTACCAAGTTATGTTTTTATTAGAAGGGCCATAAAAGCTTATAACCAAATTGGCAATTCAAACCGAATTTTGAACATCAGCACATAATAAAGCTTTCTAAAATATAATGGATCTCTTCATTCTTCAGACGTGGCAAGATCTTTTCACATCACGCAAGAGGCATGTTTCTTGAAGTGGCTAGTTTCTGCTCCACATAGCTTGAAACGAGTTCTGAATCTATCAGGAATTAGATGCTGTAAAGGAAAGGCCGTTTTCTTGATGCGGTAACTTCCACAGAGGAGACCAGACTTGTTCGTCACACAAGCATCCAAACCTAGCTTTACCGCACGGTGTAATAAGGCTGCCGCGTGCAGCACCGCAGATCGCAGCAGCCAAATTTTCTGTGTGCCTGAGACACCGTATCGAGACCACCTTGATCAAGCTTATATAACTCTCCAAAATTTCTTGCGATGGTAAAGAGAGCAGCTGGTAACAGAGTTAAGAGGCGGAGCTCAAGCAACATGAGCAGCAGGTGCGTGTCCATGAACTCAAGGAAGCTCAACGGGAGGCTGCCTTCCGGCGATCATCCAGAAAGGAGCGAGCGCGACAAGCCCGAAGAAGATGACGGCGAGATCGTCCATTTCAGCCACCCGGAGCACCGGCTGGCCCGGTTCGACTTCCCCTACCTGTTCATGTGCATGGGGTGCAAGGAGTACGGCGCCGGGAAGCGGTTCATGTGCCAGACCTGCGGCTTCCAGCTGCACGAGTTCTGCGCGCTTGCTCCGCCGTCGCTCCACGACCACCCGTTCCACCCCAAGCATCAGCACCTCCTCTTCTTCGACAAACCTGCAGGTACACAACAGATCGATTATTGCACGGTTTGGCCCCGTTTCAGAACGCTGGAATATCTCAGAGAATGCGTATGATTTTCAGGTGGTTTCCTTCGGTGCAAGTGCGACATCTGCGGCAAGTCCGTGAAGGGGTTCACGTTCCGGTGCGCGTCGTGCAGCTTCGACATGCACCCGTGCTGCGCCGCGATGACGCGGCGGATGGAGCTCCCCGCGGCGCACGAGCACCCGCTTCTGCTCTCGCCGGCGGCGGACGCAGCGGAGACGAGCCTGGTGTGCCAGGTGTGCCGGCGGCGGAGGCGGTCGTCGTCGGGACACGTGTACCAGTGCCTGCCCTGCGGGTACTGCATCCACGCCAGGTGCGCCAAGGACATGGTGAACGGGCTGTACGTGCACGGCATTGTGCCGCCGGAGAAGCGGAACGTGATCGCGGCTGCGGCCAAGGTCACCGTGAACGCGCTGTTCGGCGTCATCGGCGGACTCATCGAGGGCATCGGGGAGGGCATCGGGGAGGCGTTCGTGGAGAACCTGGGGAGGAGCAGGAGGAGCTTCAGGTGATCCAACGAGAAATGTGTGCAGCGTTGCGGTGGTGGTGTTTGTCACGTGCTACTAAATGTTCGTCTTCTTGATATGTGTATGTAAATGCAAGCTGAGATCCGCTGCTTCGGCCGCGCATGGGCCAGTCATTGCCGCGAACTGCTGCGCAAAGTTCAGAATTTTCTTTGAACAATGTAACAGTTTTTCATAAATTCTTCATCCAAACCGTCAACTAGTCGAAGTTCCGACGCGCACGTATTTCAGCTGTTTCGGTTCAGTGGTTTTCCCCCACGGTTCACTTTCCCCAGCACGTTGCCGGAAGAGTTTAGAACTGTAGGGGGCGACGACTACTAGGCCACGCTTTTCCTCAAAAAAAGGACTACTGCGCCACGCATACCTCCCCATTCCCACAGGGTATTGATCCAGCATCATCTCGAACAAAACAAAATAACATGGAGAACCAGAAACAGGCATACCACCAGAGACGTATCTACAAAAGAATCTATAGATATTATTTCCATGTTCTAACGAATATTTCACCGCCATCCGATATATTTAACACAATGCACCCCCAATACAATCTATAAGACAAGCTAAATACAAAACAAACAGGACAGTCCAGAGAGAGAAAAAAGAAGCTTCTAGGTAGAACAACCAGGTACGGCAAGAATTGTCGCCCCTTCCCAATCAGAAAACAACCTCCCCACGCCCCATAGGGGGTATCAACAAACTTAGGAGTGGAGTGACTTCAACCGGGGAATGTAGTTGCCTGCCATGAATAATGCGAGCACTGACAGCACAGCCGCTGCAATCAGGATGTACTGCCGCATTTTCCTTTTGCCCTTGTTACGCAGAGGCGCTGGCATAGGATCTAACCTGTTCAGCTGCTTAATCGCGGCTGCCGGTCTGGAAATCCTCTTAGGGGCTGTTGGTTGAGGTATCTCAACTTCCCTTGGGTTGTCTGATGCGTTACTGTCAGTATCTGCTGTAGTAAGGGCCGCAGCACTGCTATCACCGTTAGTGCTTGAGTCTGCTTGGCCTTTCTTTTTATCTTTCTTTGCTTTCTTCTGCATTTTTTCATAAAAAGGAAGTGGATTTAAAACAAGAAACTTGTAGCAAAGTAAAATTGCATCAAGGGATGTAACTCTTATATCATTGCAGCAAATTACGGAACATATTCATACCTTCTCTTTCATCTCAGCTTCCTTCCGTGCTTTGAACTCGGCTCTTTCCTGGGCCTTCTCTGCTTTCCGTCTCTTCCTCTCCTCAGCCTCCTTGGCTTTGGCCTTTTGCTCCAACCGGAGCCGCTCCTTTTCAGCTGCAGCCTTTTCTTCTCTTAGTTTCTGCTCCATTCGGACTAACTCCTCTGCCTTCTTAGCTTGCTCTAGTTCTTCCTCCATTAGACGAGCCTTTTCTTTTTCAGTTTCTTTCACATCTCTCTCTGACACTGTAACAGTAATTTTCTCATTCTGAGCAGAGGCACCAGATGCTTTTGACTTTGCATGCTTACTGATATCAGGAGACGGCAAAACAGGGAATGAGTCCTCTTTTACAGAGACTGAAACTGGAGCAGGAGCTGGTACTGTAGTTGTTGTGGGCACATTCGGGCTTGAAACAGCCAATGAAGGAGATGGATTGCTTGGTCTTCTGCTTGGAATGAGTGGGGGCTCCTCATCTGGGCCAAGTCTCCGTCCATCACGTGTCCCAAATCTCTTCAGTGTGCTAAGCTTGTTTCCTTCAACATACTGCTTACGGAAGTCCTCATCTTTGTTCCACATTTCCATAACTCTCTCAACCTGATATAGAGAAAACAACCCATTGGTACAACAAAACACGTTGATACAAGAGCAATGGATTTAGGGCTGGGTGCAGAAAAGAGGGTTAAGGGGAGCCCTCACAATTCTAGAGGCTGAGCAGAAGGCAGAGAAAAAAAAAGTGCATCAAGTTTTTCAGTTTTATTACCTGTAGTAGTAATAGATATTGTATATGGTAAAGTTTGCTGATGGACAATGTAAAAACATGACATTTGCTGCTGGACACTGAAACAAGTTTCATTTGCTACTGGACACTATGTCTAGTTGTTTGTACAGAGAGAGATAGAAACAAAATAATGGCATGTTAAGCTCAAGCACATGAAGGTTAACCAGCTAAACACTGATGCAGACTACATAAGTTCAGCTATTTGGAGACAGGATGTGCCTTACCTGATCATTACAGTATAACTGGAGCTGATGCATATCGCCAGATTGTATGTGATTATCTGCAATTTTACGATCATCCTTGTACATGAAAAAATACTTGTTCTGCAAAACAAAACAAACATGAAGCATTTTTGTTTGGACTTAAAGCGAATAAGAAAGCTTCAAAACTTTTTGCATGCCAGCTCACATGACATCTAAGAAAGTTGGCTGGATGTGTTTCATGGCATTGGTGCAATAATCTTCTGCTAGCAACAGAGCATTCTTTTAGGAAATAATATTGCCCACTAACGATAGTGCTAAAAAAATAAATTCTGATAACATAGACAATGAGCATGCCATGTATACTCATGAGTGATAACACTAATAAATGGTATTCTGTTGCTAACACATACACATTTTTCAGTCCCATGTACTCCTTCCGGATGGATATTGTTGTCTTTTGAACAGCAATCGCAGTTCATTTTTGAACTATATTCTGTCCTAACGTCATAAAATTAATCCAGAGGGAGTAATCAGGTATCTTCGTAAACTAATCATCTCTATTCAATTCTTCTGCTTTATGCAGTACTTTTATCTTTCTAAATATTTAGCCATGTGATACAGTTGAAATGTGTGGATGATGTATAACTGGAAGTGGAAATACAGAATGCAGTAGACAGCTGCCTACCCAATATAACATACGAATGCTGGAAGATGCATAACAACTGCAAGTGTCACTTGATACAAGTAAAGAGCTTACCTTCTTGAAGGGTTCTGCTTTAAGCTCAGCCCAGTCACTGTAGGCCTTTTGACGTCTTTCATTAGCAACTCTGTATTCGTCATTTAATTTTCTGAATATAACTCTTTCATCCTCAAAAGATTTTTGAATCTTTCTTGTGTTCTCTTCCAGGGATTTCAGGTTGGTGAATAAAACATCAGAATCCTTCTTCAATGTCTAGATCAGGTTAGCATAAGGTCAGTAACTCAGTATGAAAAATGATGAAATATAATAAAAAGGATAATTAAAATATACTGTTTTATAAAATATACTGTTTAATACCTTATGCCGCTCATGAATATGCTCTTTTTGGTCAAATGCCTCGTTGATTTCAGCTTTTGACCCCATATTGGAGCACAATTGCTTCCGTTGGGCTTTTAGATCATTAATCTCTTTAATTAAAAGCTTTTCTTCTTTCAAAGAAATAGTTTCATGTTGCATAATCCGCTCTTTAGTTGCAATCTAAAACATCAAGAAAAAAGAAGACGATCAAGAGTTAAGATCTTAAACTACCATGCCGCAGATTAAAGGAAGGGGCAAACAAAATCCCATTACAAAATTCATACCATCTCCTCAATTTCTTCAATAGAGTTTACTTGGTTCAATTTTCCGATCACTGATCGTACACTATTTAAATCATTCTTTTTATCTCCATGGGCAGCCCTTGCTTCCCTCTCTTCTCGGCGTGCAGCCTCCAGTTTCTCCCTGTATTGATCACACACGGACTGCAATATATTTGTTTAAATGTAAGAAGTAGGCCAGGGAGAAGAAAAAGGAAAATGGACAATAAAAAGAAAGGTTTTCAGAATAAAAACATATTTATTACCTTCTGTTTTTGCTTACGAATATTAATTGCATCTCTTTCCTGCGTGAGTTGATCCAGACGCACGTGCGCCTCCTGGGTCTTTGCCCAAAGATCTTCTCCCGCAAATCTTGGAACTTTTATTATGTATACCTTCTGCTGTCTAATGACCTGTGCATCACCCATAGTATTCTTATTATCCAGATCTCCATGCAATTCTCTGGAGTCGTCAACAACCTTTGCCTCTTTACCAGGTGCATGTTCATCGTTAACTTGGCGCTCTGCTAGAACAACTGTGTTAGCTGATGGAGGATCCAAGGCTGTCATACAAGAATTGTGACAATAAGCACCTAATTTTGCTGGAATTAACTATAATATCAAAGAAAATAACTCATGCATTTATAGAAATAATAAATAAATACTAAAGGAAATTACCTTCCAAGCATTTAGTTTCAACTAAATCAGAAGACTTAGTAGATGCTTTTAAACTTTCAGAAGTGCTATCTTCTGCAACAGAATGTGCAGTAGAGGCATTGCAAGTTTCTGATTGGTCTTCAGGAAATTTGCTGTCCCCAGCAATGTCACCGGAGTCATCATCCTTTTTAGAAATGTCGCCAACTTTATCAATCCCAGCAGATCCTTTCTCTGTAGCAGAACTGGGTTCAGCATCATCAGCCACGATGAGTTCATCTGCATTCAAAGTGACAGGTTCACTATCATCAAGAGCAAAATCATTTGGTTTGCCCAATGATCCATCTCCAATCACAGAAGAAAGTTCAGCTTGGCCAACCACAGTAGATCCATGTTCCAAAACAACGTCAGATACAAGTTGATCAGCAGTGGTGTTAGATATTTCTCGGGATGTGCTTTCTTCAGTGTGTGCGTGATCACAAGATTCTAACTCAGTAGCCAAGGGGCTAGAATGCTTGAAGCTACCTCCATCAATCAACTCAGTAGGCTGTGTCTCATTATGGGAAGTAGAGGCCGAGGATGCCGCAGCTGCTTGCAATGGAACAGCAGCAGAAACCTCTGTATTGACCTCTTGCATTATCTCTGCTTCTGCTACATCATTCACAATTTCACTAGGTTGATCAACATCAGGTGCCCCTAATTCTTGATTATCTACAGTTTCAACCGCAGAATCACAATTCGGCGGCGAAAGCAAAGGTGCTGTAGTGCTCACTTCCACCATGCTGCCATTCTTCAAATCTGATTCTGCTGCGGTTTCATCAACTTGAGCAATTTCCACCTGGATATCATTATCCTGACTTGTTTCAACAGATGAATCAGCTTCCCCATCCTTGACCAATCCATCGCTGTGCACAATATCCTGGCTTGTATCCCCAGTTGCATCCTCCAGCTCAGCAGCACCAGGGACAGCTTCATCCGCTGCATCTGCAGCAGGAAGCTTTATTTCCTCATTAGAAGCAACAGCAGCTGTGAAGTCATCACACGAACCACCTTCACCATCCTTGTCCACTTCCTCTTCCACTTGAAGAATGCCACAGGTGGCCTTGCCTTCCACATTCTCAATCACAGCTTCTGGCTCTCTTGAAGCATCAGTGCTAACTTTAGCATAGCTATGCCCATCTGCATCAACTTGCTCTTCAGCAGAATCCTCAGCACTAACTGCACAATCTCTGTCAGCTGCTTCTACCACTCCCTCCTCTACAGTCTTAGTGATTGGGGAGCTATGCCCATCTGCATCAACTTGCTCTTCAGCAGAATACTCAGCACTAACTGCACAATCTCTGTCAGCTGCTTCTACCACTCCCTCCTCCACAGTCTTGGTGATTGGGGCGCAACCCTCTTGCTGGTCAGTTTCTTGCCCTTCTGTCCCATTGGCATGAACCTCGGACTCAGACGCAACTATACTAGAATCAGAACTTGCAGCAAAATGAGTATGTCCGTTGGTTTGCAATGCATCCACTCTATTCTGTTCTCCACAGGCATCACTCTGCTCCTTATCTACAACTACTTCGCTTGAATTCTGTTCTGATTTGATATCATCAGCATGACTCTGAGCCTCAGCAGCAACCTCAAATGAATCATCAGCAACCTTTGTGTCAGCACAATGATTCCCGTTCGCCACCTGAGCACCAGATCCACCTGTACCCTGATCCACTGACTCCACTTCGGTAGCGGGACTCCCTTCTTCTCTGTTGTCATCTACATGAACCTCAGACTCGATAGCGGCAGAACCGGACTCAGCCATAGTTAGGGCATCGTCATGCCCACAGGACTCCAAAGCAGCATTCTCCACAATCTGTTCTGCATTAGTTGCTTCGTCCACTACCAATTCAGAGACATCAGTAGCAGAACTATCTTCCTTAGCGACCTCCTTGCCATTGACCTCCGAATCCACAGCAGGCGCATCAGAATCAGCACCAGTGACAGCATGGTCACTCCCACTGCCCAACTCAGCGTCCGCTCCACCCTGCTCACCACCGGCAGTCTCCTGGTGCACTACTTCAGCCGTAACCAAATCGGTACGTTGCTCGCTTTTGTCGTCATCAGCATCACCTTTAGGCTCCTCAGCAGCATGATCACAGACGTCCGCGGACGAGACACCAGGTGCCGCGGCCGAAGCACTCGTTTCCCCATCGGCCGCCCCGTGATCTCCGCCCACGGGCGCGTCTGGAGCAGCATTGGAGCCTGGCGCTTCGTCCTCCTCCGAGGGCGAGTCCTCGCCGGGCGCCTTGTCCAGATCTGAGCCGCGGTCGGAGAGGCCGTCGGAGTCACCGTTCACGATCACGAAGGGACCGCCGACATCCTCGCCGTCGCGCTCCGCGGGCGCCTTACCCTCCGGCGCCGCGGCGGGCACCTTCTCCGGCGCGAATTCCGCCTTGGGCGCCTCGCCGGTACCGTTGCAAGCGGTCCCCTGGGCCGTCATTGCTGCTCTCCTCCGCGGATCACGCCCCGATCCTGCACGCAAACACCACGACATGGCAGAAACAGCATCGCACGTCAGTACCTAGACCCTCGCATCCTTCAGATCGCAGATCACGCGAGCAACCTCAGAAGAGAACGAAGAAAAAACAAAACGAAAGAGAGAAAGAGCTAGCTCATCACACAGAGAGGGACGAGGACGAGATCGAGACGCGCGAAACAACTTACAGGTCACGACGAGGCGGATCCGGGAGGCTCCTCCTCCCCTCGGCCAGCTCCCCGGCGACGCGACGATGCGATCTGCACCGATCGGGCCGGCGAGAGGTGGCGGTGGGGCGGGCGGATCTGTCTCTACCTGCGCCTGCTTCTGTTCTGCGTGCGCTTTTGGAACGAGGTTTTTGGGGACTGCGATTTTAGCCTAACCCTGCTGGGATCTGGATTTTTATACGATATAGAGAGTTGTTGCCGGCTACTCCTACTGTCTACTGCGGCTGCCAGACTCCGGCATGGTTGCGTCACGATGGATGAATGGATTGGATGGCAGGAGTATACTTGGGTTTGGATCCGGGCCAGTGACGTGGTGCGGTGCGCCCGAGCCGAACCGTGGCACGAGGCACGAGCCACCCACCGACAGAGCTCGACCTGTTCGCGCAGGGGACGAGGGCTCCCTGTAAAGTTATTTGCAGGCTACGTACGCCCGGCTTTTGGATAGATACACATAACATAATCTGATGCGTAACCGTGTTTCAGTGTTTCTAGAAGCCCATAGTGGGCTTTTGCCCTTTTATCTTGTCCCCTGGAAATCACTTGTTTTGTTGACAAAGACATGGTGAGAGAAAGATGATGATGACATTTTATACCTTCCTGTTTCAATTTGGACGTTGAGAGCTACTCCTATCTTGTATGAAAAAATGTCTCATTACGCTTATGACTATTTTTATCATCAACCAAGATAATTATTTAAAGTAGGCTCAAATTACGTGTCAAATATACATGCAAAAAGTGGCGCTTCAACTCGCACGTTATATATTGTCTGATTCTAATCCGACGGACATAGTAAAAGTATTAATGAATGACGTGCAACATATAACCGACATACGTAAATTACGTGGACCGACTCGCAAGAAAGACAACATGTGATACGTAACTGTATTTTATTTTGAGTAGTTTGATTCCTTAAATAAAATACGTATGACAGCTCAGCGAACGTTATTGTTCCAAAACTTAGATTTTCATTTGAGCACAATAAATGAGAAATCGCCACGACCATAATCCTAAAAGTTAAAGTAGCTTCTTGTTATAAGCACTTTTCAAAAATCATCTTTCCCCGTTTAGGTTTTTTTTTCGTGGTGTTTTATTTGGCGGTGATACTACTTCTTCCTTGACATTTACTTGACGGTGTTCCCACAATGTCATTTATCCATCCTCCCTAGTTCGTAGAAACCCGTTCACGGCTCATGAAGTACTCATCGACCTATCTTCTTCATATATTATTTGTCGTTTATGGTCATATATGTTTTCCTTCTTTAGATCTCCTTCCTATGTCGTGTAATTAAATATTTCCTTTGGTGTTCCTTCAATATTGTATAAAATTTGCTCTCTCCCTCCTTGTATATATTTGTTTGAAGACCGAAATCTTGTGTGTATGTTAATATTAAACTTTTTGTTACATTGACATGTAAGAAGGTTCTATCTACTTTATCATATTGCCTCGGTTTGAATTCGATAAATTATTAAATGCTTTCAAACAATGATGCAATTGTTTTCGTGAATCGTTTTTTTTTTTACAATCTACCACTTCTCCAGAAAATTCGCAATCATGCAAGTTCTTGCTAGTTTAGCCCAATATGGACCACTATTTCCATTTGCATCGTCCCTGTGTCCAACCAAGACCGAAAAGCGTTTGGGAGCTGGGGTTGGGGACACACAAGTTTCTAGTCGCCCAAGGTGGTCCTCCCTGGTTTCACACCGATCGGACGCTCGCCCCGAAAACCATCCACTTGTGAAAACTCGTCAACAAAAGTCCGGCAGTAGGGAGACCCCTGGCGTGCAATTTTGTACGCCGTACACGAATTGGACACCTTCCGAGATCCACAACAGTTTTTTTGTACATCGTGCATGAGACGGACACCTCGTAATTACGTATGGACGCCCGTCGTCGCCCCTGGTGTTCGGCGGATGACAGCGACCCCGTCCGTGGCTGTGGCATGGCATCTACCACGACCGGTAGGGTAGATGTGTTGGTTCGTTCGTTCGGTCACCGTACCGTAAAAACACAAAAGGCAGCGCGGCTATCGGTCACGATCGACGGGGACCGTTGGTGCGACGCCGACGCTCCCCATCACACACCGCGGGCAGAATAATCATCATACTGGTGCCAGATTTGACCCTGACTATTCGCCGGAGAGAAATTAAAGCGGCTCTACCCGTGGTCGGTTAGACCAGCTTAAAAATTTGCCGCGATGAGGATCGGAACCTGCGGCCTCGGCGACCGGCCGCCGGCACAAGAGACGAGCGAGAATTAGGCGCACCGCACCAGCGCCACGCCACGACGCGACCCGGTCCAAAACTTCCACGATTTTCCGCTGGTTTCCAGCGCGACCGCAACCGACCCACCCCGGCGCGCGCGGTCAAAGAAACCGCGAGTCCACCGGCGACCGACGCAACCACCGGCTGGCCCGCGAGCCGAGCGCGGCGCGCCCGCGGGTAGCCGCTGCAAAAGGCTCCCCCGACCCGAGTCACGCACGCACCTCTGGCTGGGGACCGCACGCCCGCGTCGTCTCGCCGCGATCCGGGGCGCCGGGGGAGCCGAGCTGCCGAGCCGCATCACCAGTCGGTTGGAGTTGGAGCGGATATTGTTGTTTAATCCGGAGAAGTACACACAAAAAAAAAACCCGGGAATTTCGCCCTGACGGCGACCTGGACGAACGATCGAACCGCATCGAGATCGCTGCGCGCGCATATTCCCCCCCTCCGGTCCACCAATCGCGCGGCTCCGATGATCTTGATCTCTCTCCCGCCGCGAGATCAAGCGGTCGTGGTCAGCAGTGAGGATAAGGTCCGCGGTGAGACGAACCAACTGGCACCGGCTGGAGCTGGATCTCCCGCTTTGCTGTTGCTTTCCGCGAGCCGCGCAAGCAGGTAGGCAGGCGGGCAGCGTGCATGTGGGGGGGAAAGGCGTGCTTTCACGCACCGGGCACTAAAACTACACCTACAACACCACCCCAGTGGAGCGACAGCGAAGTGGACTACAAGCTTTGCATCCTGCTAATGGTGCCTTTGACCAGAGCACCCACGGGCAGTTTGGTCAAGGTTGCTGCTTGCCCCCGGCCCCGCTGCTAGCTGGCTGGCTGTACCGCCACCGGAATGGAAACATCTGAAATTCACCCCCAACACTTCAACCAGACCAGCAGTTTCATCCCTCAGGTGCGGCGTCACCAGTTTCACACTTTCACCTGACGAGTTGTTGCATTGGCGAGCTCCGCACGGCACTTGATTCTCTACCAGAGCTTGCATTTACCGTTTCCAGACCGGCTCCCCCGCACACGCACTAACGCGCCCCTTCTTTTTACGGAAAGACGGGAGCTGCCGACGGATCCCAGATTCAATTCTGTACCCCGAGCTGGCATTGAAGCCGCCTCGCAGATCGCAGCCCAGGGGCTTGAATGCGTCCAACGACGCCGGGTCATCATCGTTTACCTTTCTTTAGCCCGTTTGCGTTTCGTGACACGGTTCTGCTCGCCTTTTTCGGCCGCTTTATGTTACGTACGCAGAACGAACTAAGTGATGAAAGGACGTGGTGGGCACTACAGCTGGAGACCCCAGCGAGCGTATCTCAACTCTGAAGCACCTGCACGTAGTTGAGTTTCGACCACAGGAATCCCTTTGTATTTCTGGACACAATGCAGGATTCCTGTACATCAAGTGACGGCTCTTGTAGAAAATTTCTCGTCCATGAAGCAAGTCTGCCGGTTCCTTGCACGGAAGTCGATTTTTTTTCTAACCGGACAGCTGCTACTAAGAAAGGAACCGAGCTCCGTTGTCAGCGTCCGCGACCACTGCGTGAGCTTGACGTCACGGGCACGACACGATCCACCGCGAAAGCGAAGATCGCCTTGCGCACGCACGCACGCGATCTCGGCACGGCAGCGGCGCCTCCATCTCGCCCATCCCCGGTGGCGTCACGGGGCGAGACTACTAGAGCTGCGACGCCACCAACCGGCCGCGGAGATCGGATCAGGCTGCCTGGCGGTTGCTACACGCATCACAAGCGATTACGGACGCGTGCGCCTCCTGCCACTAGAATTTTTAATATAAAATAATCATTATCAATGTAAATTTATTTAAAAAAACTATGTCATAGTAAATTTGTAAGAAGTAGACGTTTTAGACGCGTCATAATATTTGGCGTGTGTTCAGAAGGAGACACGCCAAAAGTCACGGCGTGTCTTTAAGACACATCATCTGACGGTGGTCCGGTGCATCCGAGGTGGCCGGCGTTGAACCAAAACACGCCATTTAGATTGGCGTGTCTGTATTGAAACATACGTCATCTTTTTCTTTTGTGCGATCACATGTATCGTTATCGCACATCCAATAACGTTGCCATAAATTTTGAAACTGATCAGAGCCGAATACCCTATAAGGATCACCACACCAGCACATAGGTGCTTCCTCCTTAGGGGTAGACCAAAACTTGTTTGGTGGAAGACAGTACCCTGAACCATCCTAACTATCTACAATTAAAATAAAATCAGTTAGTTCTTTCATATAGTGTGATATCTCGAGAATAGATTTTCACACTCTATAGATTTGTTACCTTCCAAGTCCATAGCCTTATTGGTTGTTTGCTCATAGGTGACTCTTGCCTTGGACATAAATTACTCACCCAGCAACCATTGCAGCTCGAGCTTCTTGCTCTTTTTTCTGCCTACGGCTCTCCTTTAACCTTGCCTTATAACTCTCCCATGAATTAGGGTAACGCAGGCTCGCTTCGTGATACGCGGCTTTCTCTGCCGCTTCTTGCTGCCTAGCCTCCTCCACCTTCTGCAACTGCTTCATCCTTCGCTCCTCCTATATAACAGGGTCAGCAAGGTTCTACAAGGTCTGTGTCGCCCACCCTATTAACTCAATTATGTTCTTCCACGTGCCACGACTCTTCATTCCATCCTCAATCATGTACTCAGTCAAAGTTTTCCAATCTATCGAATCTGGATAGTGCTCCTTATTTCTTCTCCAATACAGCAAAGCACCCTCTCGATCATAGTTCATCTCCTCCATAATGGTATGCAAGATCCACTTCGGTGGGACGCTAATACCATATTCTCGACGTACTATGTCTCTCCTTTTTTGCAGATATGTTGCTTTCTCTACAGGTTTCATCCTCATTATGTCCTTCGAAATCTTGTCTTGTTGACGAAATTTCTCCCAATCATACCGTCGTGTGTCCTACATCCACAAAATAGTTCATAAGTGTCTCCTTCATCAGGCAACCAATATATTACACTTTCTACAACATGTTACACGAAGTAGTTCAAACAAAAACATACCTATTTATTTTCTCCAATTATGTTATCGTGAAAGTAACCATATCCAAGTTCGGATAGTACTACACCTTGCCGTGCCTGAACTCCACACCAACATAAAGGAATTGTATTCTTAATCAGTGGTGCACTTCTGCTCCCGTCTATGTATTCTTGGAGATCACCAGCCTCCGCCCACAATGGCTTCCGGCCATAAACATACTCTTAAAAGTCACATAGCCACAAACTGTCCTATAAAACACATATTTTTTTTATTTTCTATGAACCAATCACATATAGGATATAGGAAATTACAAGATATCAAAAATAGTGACTTACGTTTCCGACCAGTGCACACTGAAAGAATAGAATATAGCTTAATTACTCACGGGGAATCTCCAACTCCGAACGATAACCGCACTTATAAAGGGGTGGACTATGCATACGTCGAGTAGCAGCCTCTAGACTCTCATCTTCTATCATTGGTTTGGGGTCAGGCGGTGGAGGGACCCAACGCTGAAACTCCGCATAAGGCGACGTGACATTCTCGTCGTACGGAAAAAGTATGATGCGTGGGTCATACATATCCGGACCATCAATCCATTGAAAAAAATAACACTACAATAGAATACAGGACAATGAGTACTATAATAAAAAAAAAATAGACCACGACACATATTAAGTACTCACTCCCGCGTGCTCATGAAGATCCTTATCTTTGCACATATAGTATGCACGTCCTGCTGTCGTTCGATGGCGAGACTGTTTCACTTCTGCCGGTTGTCCACACTCGCAAATTGGTACCGGAAGCGGGGGCGGGACGGGACCATCCACAACGCGTGCAGGGAGGTACTCCTCCCACTGAAATTGAAACCGGCACATGAGTTTATAGTATTTTATGACCTAAACAATATTAGCGCATAAAACATAAGGACAAATGATACTTACCATAACTACTATGAGAAGATTATGAATACACCATGAAATAAAGGTAAAAGAAAGTAATAACAACAAATCACTATCGATAAATTCACTATAATTTAAATAGATTCAAGCCGAACCATCATTAGAACTATTGCAACTAATTTAAACCCTAACCAAACCAAGCAAATAATAGCATAAAATTTAAATCTACTTGGCTAAAGTGATAATAGTACCTTGTAGGATGAGGCCGGTGTAGTCTTAGGGACTCATCGTATAAATTAAGGGCAGCATAATAAAATTATTGTCGGTGACGACCGAGAGAGAGAGAGAGAGCAGAGCCGACAACAGGAGGAAGAAGGAAAGGAGGGGAGGGAAGAGATACGGATGCAAGCTTTAAGTCCAAATGAGACACGCCATATAGACAGACGTGTTATGTCTATCAAACACGCCAAAGGATCTTGATAACATGGCGGCACATCCTGTCTCACGTGTCAGAGACGTGGAACCTTATCACGCCGTATACTTTGGCGTGTCTCCCACAGCAGACACGTCATTCGCTTTGACGTGTTAAAAACGACTACATCTTGTAAATATATTTTAGGATAGTTTTTTTTTACAAGTTTATATAAAAATTGATTATTTAAAAAAAAACACCCTGCCACTACTCCGTGGGATGTTCCAGAGGCCACGGGCGGAACAGTGTGGCACAAGATCAAGGGCGCGCGTAAATGCTAGGAACCGGCTGGATCTGATCATCGCGGCACGCGGATCTATTCATGCAAACGAGATAAGGGTGCCAGTGATCATTACTCATCACTACTCGCTTCATCGTATAGTAGGCTTAGTAGCTGGGAAAGTCGGGGCAAATTTGGACGGTCCCGTCAGACATTTCGGTGCCTAGCTACCACGCTTTTGTCTTTTGCCTGTATCGTTTGCTCGGGAACAGAAAAACATAATATGCGGATTATATGAACGTCCATGGACCAAGAGCTGAGCGCTTCGATGGGGGACATGGAGGAATGGGGACACTTGGAATCTTTGGATGGAGTGGAATCGAGGAACAACAGAAGCATCGCTTGGGTCTGAATCGTTCTCGTGTTATCACACGTAAAAACCAAGAAAAGTAAGGGATTCACTCAACAGATGGCACAATTTCATCAATCTCCACAACAACTACTAGTAGTTGACATTTTCATCCGCGATTCCAGGCGGTACCTGGGCCTCCCACAAAATAACAGCTGTACAGCAGAAATGTTCAGTCATTACTGTACCAATTACCCTTTTATACTCATGCGTCTTGCCCGGTTTCCTGATCACCATGCTCGCATGCCGTCATGCGGCACCCAGTTTGTATCGAAGCAGAGCATCTCTCAGTTCCCAAGTCAGTAGCATCCCCCTGTTCCTGCCTGGCTGCCGCTGCTCTGGACTCCACGACGACGCTCCAACCGCGGAGGCCCGCGTCCTCCTCCTCCACCCATTCCAGACTGTTATTATCGCTAATCAGAAAAGGGCAGGTGAGTGAGAAAAGGATCAACGGAAATAGTAGCACTGTAGGTGACAACAAAAATATCTCGTCACATCATCTTATACGGAGTGGAAGCTTGTTCGTTCACATGGTGGAGACAAATGTGGGGGGCACACCACCGGTTGTATTTTCCCTGACAAAACCTCGTAGCTGTACCATCAACCTCTGAGAAAGTCTGAACATCGAGCATGGATTCCGGCCAGAAAATATCAGAGGGCTGTCTTGCAGTTGCAGGAGGAGTGCGCCCTTTGATACGTCAAAGTCGGCCCAGTTGTTCAACCCGGCCTCAAATTGGTTAGACTATCGGGCCACCAAAGTTAACATGAGCCCGAACTACTTAAAGGCCGGCCCACTAGATCAGAGCGGGCTAGTCTGTACCATCAACCTCTTGATGGAAACATCAGGAGACAACGCGAAGGTCGAGTGTTGTGTAGATGGTTCCGAGTCCGACATGGTCGCCGATGATCTTCGAGTGAATCGATCTCGTCAACGACCGCACAGTCCCATTTGCTGAATCACCATTGGACACCGGTAACCGACCGGTTGACACTGCAGAATGGCGTAGTACCGTCCGGACGCCAAACAGCAGAGGTACTCCCATTCGTGTTCGTGACTAGGTAGTCCGAATCTACGTGCTACTAGACTACTCCGCGTTGCACATGATTCACACAATCACACATGTGTGGTCATGTGCCTAACGACGCTGAGATAGTACAAAAACTATTCGGGTCGCGATCGCCGAGGACCACACCGTTCCAGGGCCCGGACCCCTGCTCACGAACGGACCGACCAATGCAGCGCAAGCGCATCCAACCAGGCATCCACTCCTGAGCGTGTCCTGAGTCGCGGTCCGTCGTCCCACGGCGACGGTCCGTGTCTTCGCCCAACAGCGAGCGGGCCGTAGCGTAGCGGCCTTAATTTGCACTTGCCCGTTGTCGTTGCAAGTACAGTAACCTCCCCCACGGTACTTTCTGCTTCCCGTATTCATGCTGCAATCAGCGGCGCCGACACTCGCATGAGCACACAGCGGCCATGTTGTTTGCTGGAGGAAATCACTAGATGGCGTGAAGCTCGGAGAAACACGACACAATTTTTAAGCTCATGACTTGAGAAGCCAGGGGGCCAGGCCAAGCATGTGCGGTGCCGGATCGTGCATCCAACTGGCAAGTCACTGTACCTGCCCTCTAACCACAAGGCGCGCCACATCTCCTAACCACATGCGCGCTGGAATCCCAACTCCGGGCAAGCTTTCTCTGCTCGTGCGTGCATCGGCACGAGACCAAGCAGCAGGTCCAGTTCGTCGTGTACGTGTGAATGCCACATACTGGAGCAGGTCCAGATCGTCGTGAATCCGAGGGACCAAATACGGCTGCTAAAGATGTGTAGAGAGAACCTTTGGATCCGTTATCTTCTTGAAAGCAAACAGAAAATTGTAAACGGGATCAGGCTTTGCTAAAGTGTCAGCTTTCTATTATTAAAGAAAAATGATAAGAGAACCCGATCCGTAGACCAGGGGGCAACTGGAGCATACAAATGAGATGAGCACGATCTAGAGGAACCAAGACAGACAACAGAATAAAGAACAGTTCTGGATCACATCTTTATACACACCACAACATCACTGGCTACGATTCAAAAGGCTGGATTGAAAAAAGTACAGATGTACAGAGCTTAAATATTACAGCAGCCGGCGGCAGACTTTCTGTTTCTGGGACGGAGTCACGGCAAGGAAGAGCTGTTGACAGCCAGAGAGTTAAAAACTGAGATGCAAGCTTCGAGCGAGAGGCGACGCCTACGGTCAGATGAGAAGGCGGGAGTCAAACGACTGTAAATGGACAACAACATCAACAAATAAATAGGTCACACTCCAGGATCCATTGATAACTACAGCTCCTTCGCCTGGTAAATATGACAAGTCGACGGAATCCTTTTCCACCCAAAGGGGTTCTTCTACACCCCCCTGAGCTTGCCACAGTCAAACCTACAAATCTTTTCCTCCTCCGCTCTCCCAAAGGGTGTAAAACAACTAGACAGTATTCAACATTTCTGGGGCTGTCCGTTTCCTCGGCAATTGTCCAAAATGATGCCCTCAAGAGGCAGCCTTGGTCACATCTTTGCTGGATCTGTTGTATTTCATGTGGCTCTGGACCAGATGCCCAGCGGCTTGGGCAGAGATTAGGGACAGCTCCGCAGCAAGGACCGCACCAGCAACCACCGTGGCCAGGAACCTCGCGTTCGATCCCGGGGATTCCCTGTTGGCGCCTTTGACGCCAAGTAGGTCCAAGCAAGCAGCCTGTGAAGCCAGCTGAGTGCCTCCACCAACTGTACCAACCTGTATATCGGTTACGACAACAACTCATCAGTTCTAATATAATGGATAGCCTTAAGATAATGACATGACACTATCAAACAATCTTCTGCAAGTGTCCCAGTATAAGACAAGTGCCATCCTCGACAAACAAACAGAGCATTACACACTAACAAGAAAAGATACGGACTGATATTGCCAGCTTGTTGATTATGAAAACAAAGAGCAAGTCAACAACAGTGGGAAGAGATTTCTTATGCAAATCGCCCATGTCCCTATAAAAAAGAAATGTCCCACAGGCATAATAATTCGACGACACATATAATAGCATAGATAAATATCACCCAAATTCTTCTTCTCAACATCTTCTTAATGTCAATGAAAATATATGCATGGCCTTATATTGAAATTCCCTGGGTCCCATACAAATTAAGATGAAGGTAGTGAGGTGGAAATAATTGTGTTAGTATGAGACTAACTGCCACTTTGATGAGGTCAACAAAATATAAATAAAGGGGAGTAAATATTTACTGAGTTACACTATTCTAGTCAATATATGGCATCTAACTGCTTCAAGTAATCACCAGCTCTTGTGAAAACAATACATGCATGAAAAATGATTAGGAGACGAGCAAAATCATTACCATGGGACAAATGAAAAAAAGGTTAGCATGTAATAAAGAGAAACGTCAATCAGCACAAGCTAAATGAAACAAAAATAAATCCCAATTTAGTCAATCATACCTCAATAGATGGCATGGTAACTGAAATGTGAAGGTCTTTGCCATCATTTACAGCTTCCAACATAGTGATGCACTGAGAGCTCTCGACATTCTGTGCAGGGTCCTGACCAGTGGCAATGAAGATGGCTGTTACGATGTTACTGGCATGGGCATTGAAACCCCCAAGAGCTCCAGCAACAGCTGAGCCAGCAAGGTTCTTGACCACGTTCAATTCTACAAGTGCCTGAACGTTAGTCTTGAGAACCTTTTTCACAACTTCTTCTTTGATTATTGCCTCACAAACCACAGACTTTCCACGTCCCTCAATCCAGTTTACAGCAGCTGACTTCTTGTCAGAACAGAAGTTGCCTGTTTTATTACAAAGGATTAGTTACTAAAACATAAGACATCAAGGACACGGGGGAAGAAAAAGAAATTAATTAATATATGATGTTAATTGTACTATTGAACTGGCCTCAACAGTTAGCGGGTCCAACAAAGAGCTACTAACCAACCAGATGCAAGCACGGTAATTCAGTACAGGTATTAATTCAACAAATACAATCACCCAGAAAGTGTCCGTTACTACTTTTTCCTATCTCTCGCAGCATAAACAAATTGATATTCACACTACACATACAAGGTCAATTCATGCCTACAGTGTTGGAAACCTGTTTTATTGATATTATTTGTGCAGTGTCAAAATATTGGTCAATATTATCAAGCAAATACAAGATGCAAAGTTTGTCTTGAAAGTTAAAAATCTTTGTTCGAAAGTCCGAGGAGTTGAACTATTCATGACAGCCACGTGGATGAGTTGGACAAAAAACCTAACTCCTTACTAGTACAAATGAGAGGAACTAAAGTCAACATCAGTCTATGTCAATGGTAGAATAAAAGCATAATTGGTTAAATAAATTAAGTTTTACGTTTCGTGAGTCATTTTTTCCAACGCATAATGGGCACAGGAATTAATTTCATTAGATAAACTGGAATCATGCCTAGATGGTTCACTGTATATTTGAGTCAGATAAACAGTGCAATTCAATAACTTTGAAGAAAATTGCCCACCTAGATCCTGAATTTGAAACTACCAGAGGTGGTGCATATATGTCAAAGAGAATGGATGATCATGTGCGACCCAACAATTAAAACGATTTTGTGTTGATTGAAAGTTCTAATAACCTATGTCTGTCTCGTGTATAACGTTGTCGAAGTTGACACTTGACTAAGGAACACGCCAGATGAAACTTTTCAATAGAAAAAAGTACAAGAGTTTATGACATGGGAAAAACCTGATATGCTGATGACATCCATATCAGGGAAGTCATCCTGGAGATAGTCGAGCACATTCTGGACACCTTTGGAGACCATGTTCATGCCCATGGCATCCCCGGTGCTGCAGGTGAATCTCATGTACAGGTTTCTCCCTGCGATCGCGCACTTAACTCCCTGCAGCCTTCCGAATCGGCTCGACCTGCACAAATGTTTTCCAAAACAGCTCGGTCATGACATCACATCATACGAATTTCAAACCTTGCGGTCAAAAAAAAAACACAGAACGACAGTACACACTGTTAGAGTCAAAATTGACAGATATTTTGATAGGGACTGATAGCATAGAGACGTATCATCAAGCACAAGAGTCACACTGGCACAATGTCATTTGTTGAGCGCGTGGAGCATGGGTACGAAAGGGACAACAATGAGACGTTGATTTGAAATTCATGGTTCTTACCTGTTAAACACCACAGCCAGGGTGTCGAAATTGGCCGGATCCTCCAAGAAGGCCTTGAGCTCAGCAGCGCGGCGGGCAGAAGGAAACCGGACGACTGGCGCGCGCGTCATCCCGTCCCTGAGCACGACGCTGGAGGCACCGCCGGACTCGGCAATGGCCTTGCATCCGCGGTTAGTGCTGGCCACGAGGCAGCCCTCGGTGGTCGCCATTGGCACATAGACCCGGTGGCCGTCGAGCAGCAGAGGGCCAGCGACGCCCACGGGCAGCTGCACGTAACCCACTGGCAGCTCGCAGCACTGCCCGAGGATGGAGGCGTAGTCAAACCCATCGAGCGGGAGGCCTTCCATATCCCTCCCTGTGATCCGCCGCAGCGATTCCCGCCGGATCCCGGCAGCTCGGCGGCAGTCGCCCAGCCTGGTCTCGAGCGCGTAGGACGGGATCTTCCCGGCGACGACCTCGGCCACGATTTCTTCGTCCTTCTCCGGCATTTTCTCCGGCGCGGCGGCGAGGTTCCCCAGCAGCGCGCATGGGGTCGGGGCCGGCGGCGGCGGCGCCTGCGCGCGGGGGGCGGGGGCGCGCGAGTCGATGAGAAAGTCCTCCTCGTCGTCGCTGTTGGAGACGACGGACTGCACGAAGACGATGCCGAAGAAGCTGAGGAGGTAGATGAGGGACGCGACGAGTCCGCAGATGGCGAGGATCTCGGTGAGCCCCACCACGTGGAGCGGCGTGGAGGAGCGGATCTTCTCCCGCCACCGGCGCATCAGGTACACCAGCGACGCCGCGAAGAGGAGCGAGAAGATGAGGTTCGTGTGGCGGATCGGCAGCGGCAGCGCGTCCCCGGCCTGCACACGCACCTTCTCCCCCTCACCAACCGCCCCCCGGCGCGGCGGCCGCGCCCCATGCGGGGGCAGCACCCTGCGGCGGACCTCCATAGCCATGGGTGGGTCGGGCGACGCTGGGCTCGTCGGCGCTCACCGGCCGCGGCGGAGCGGAGCGGAGCAGGTGACCCGGGGTTTGGGCTCTTGCTTTGTTTTGGGGATTTGAGGAGGAGGGGTGGATCGATCGATTGGGAGCGATTGGGAGCCTTTTAATAGCTTCGCTGCCGTGCGCTCTTTAGCCCCTGACTCGTTGACACTCTGGCCCCGCCATGGGTCTAGGTGGGCCCCCGATCCTGCCTGGTCTCAGCTGTCCTGCTTCGTTCGGTTTCGTTTTGTTCGGCTCGCGGTCGACTCGGGCTGCCCGGCTGCAGCTTGCGTGGGTTTTTTCTGGTTGCAGCCGTTCGGGCGGGCTGTCCGGTTTGATGGTTTGCAGCGCTGCGTGTACTCTTTCCGTTGTGACTTGTGTGAGTCCCACCAATGTCACGTACGCACGTTACGTGGCTGACAGAGGGCCATGCGCCGTGTACACGTACTGGCGAGGTAGGTACCGAGCTGCCAATATGGCTCGAGTGCCGGCACTGACTACATACGTGTGTTCAGCCAGTGTGTTGTGTTGCAAACAGTGTCACGAGCACGAGTTCTTTATGTTCTGGTGTCTAAAGTATTGCATAAACAATGCCTAGTAATATCCACGCAGATAACCCAGGCTTCTTACACTTGCGATCGATTTCAGTCATAACAAACACATGCATGATCAACAGTCTGAATCCGATTGCGCCTTTATACCATATACCAACGGTTTGGAATCATAAACTATTTAAAGATGTAAATATAAGGATCTCATGTAACAACGTACTAGTTGAAAATTTTGCTCCACGGAAAGATTGACGGACAGAAAAGCAAATTTTTCATATGGCTAGAAATTAGCAAGCGTGTGGGAAAATAGGTAACGATTGAAATTCTTTGCTTCCACATAGAGAATCATCATGGAGTGCTTCAGATTTCAGAATACAGAGAGGGGTACATCCATATACACCGAAAACGTTTTTGTAATATCTACTCTCATTTTAGTTTTTTTTCCTGCGCCTTGTTCCAACAGAGCATACTACTCCCTGCTCCGTATGAAGTTTCATACAGGTTTGGACTCATACCAAGTCCTGCTTTTGTTCTGGCCCCTCAAGTCAAGATTCCTGAACACATGGTCCTAGTTCAGAGCACAAGCCGAGAGCACTGACCACGAGCCAAGACCATCTTTTTCCTAAATACTTCATATTTGCATGCTTGCGTCGGCGCACAGGACTGTGACCACGTTTTGACCTCATAAATCCATAGACAGGACGCGTCGAACAGAGACTCACCTCCTACCGGCATTCTTCCTCGTGGCCATCAGCAGCCTTACTACCTCCCTACACGTAGCTACTACACCCTGGTGGCTGTCCACAGCACCACAATGAACGAGGTCGGCAACACGAGAGCAGCAAGCGAACCCGTCGTCGGTTTCATCCATTTATTTACTCAATCATTGTTGTCTTACTAAGTTTTAACTTCAGTCAATACTCAATAATAAGCCAGGCACTGTTCGATTATTGCACTCGGTCACCATAACCGATGGGACATTTACCAATTCTACACGGGTGTACGCCGGTCGCGAACAAGTAAAAATGACTAGCACACGCGTATAATTAAACCACTCCTGCAGCCTCTCGCGGGCCATCGTAGTACGTCCGTGGCCGGGCCGAGATCCAGGTCCTCCATTCATGCACGGCTTTCCGGTCAGGTGCGTGGTGCCTCGAAGCAACGTGGTATGTGGCTGGCGGCTAGCGCAGGTATGACAAGCTCTGCATTCTACTAGTGCTAGTATAATTCTTCCTTTGACACGCCGACGAGCTGATGGATCATTTTGGTGTATGTAGAGAGCACTTAATACCGTCTGACCATCTTATCCGCAAAGAAAAAAAAAACAAAATACTATTTGACCATCGCCTTCTTTTAGTTTGATTGATTCGCCCATCCGTGGGCCGCCATGCCGTGCCGGCCGTGAGAGTGCGACCTGCGAGCCTCCGTCCAGGCAGGCAGCATCTCGCTTCCTTCCATCACTTGTGATTGCTGGTCTTCACGAGTATACGCGTGTTCCACACAGGGATTATGAGTTTATGACTTTGTTTGGTCGTTGTTGCCAGTACAATGCATGCATTGTATCGGTATGGGCATCAGGGTATACGCGAATGGCATGACAGATTCCGGGGGCGCCGCCGCCGTCGTGTTAATGAGGGCGGCACCGGCGCGACCTCGCCGGCCGTCCTCGTGCATGTGCGATCGGATCGATCTGTAGGGAGGCTCTAGCGATTGCTTGCTTGCTAGTACAATGATTGCTGCTAGTCCGATAAGTATGTGGCCCGAGTCGAGCATGCATTCCAGTGGCATACGTGGCTCGGCACTTAATGCGGTTTCGGAGCGACAGCTACGACACGCACCGTCCTACTCCTACAGTGGCGCGCGGCGAGCATAGGAGGCGCGATGGCTACTCCATGTGCCCCGCCACTTAATGCGGTGCAAGCGACGGCGGCGCTCGCCGGTGGCGGTTGGGGCGACGACACGACGAGCGGGGGAGAGGGCCAACACCAGCGCGCGCGAACCGTCCCGGAGAAGCGAACCTGGCGCGCGGCGACTTGGCCATGTTCCTTTCGCGCCGCCGTTTTGCAGAGGCGCAAAAGCTGCTTGGCTAGTGCGCTGCTTCTGCTTGGCTGTGTCTTCGTAGTTCTTCATGCGCGGCATCACGTGTGGCACCTCTGAACTAGCTACTTAGGCTCCATCGATCAGGTTACTATACGTACGACGACGCCCTTGTCATCGACTGCACTTTTGCTACTAGTTGGACGTGGAAGACCTCTCCTTCGCCAACCGCGCCGCTCGTGTGCGCACGTACATACGGAGCGTTTTCTAACTTGCGCCCGGCGCCGGCGATCGTGCACGCACGTCGCCGTCCTTAGATCAGCGTGCAGGACCGCCTAACACACACGTAACTTTTTTTATATGAAATCCTAAACACACGTTGGTGGCTGCTATTAGCTACCTGGTACACGCGCGTGGCAGGAAATTAGTTCACCAGCCGCAGCCTCTCCCTCTGCCGTGTGCCCGTGGAGGACGTCGATCGATCCAGCAGGACGTAAATTAAACGCGCTGCACGTGTATCAGGCCAAAAGGATACTACGTTCTTGTCCAACAGTAGAAATGCCGGTCAGTGGCGTGGGCGGGCATCTCGTCGTGTTTATTTTTTTTTTCTTGGACATGGCTTGTTTATTGATTCCCTGCATTTAGTTTATATATAGGTTCGGCGTAACACGTTCGGTGTTTTGTTGCTGACGGGCGAACGATTCTCGGACGCGATCGCCGATCGGGACAGGCGACGGCTGTCCAATCACCAATCTCGGACGCCACGATTCTGACGGACTGTTTTCAATTCTGGGCCTGACGTCGTTACTGAACGCAGGGCCGCCAGACAGGATAGTACTATATGGGCCGTCCAGAACTGGCCGGGTGAACTGGAACCGTTACATCGGATGAACGGACAGGATCTAAGCGGTGGATCTGTCGTCGTCTCCTCTGCTCGATGTAACGGAGCTCCTATACCCAGTCCTGCTCCTGCACGTGTTTTTGTTCCTTTGTGCATCGGTCTCGGTGAGTCCAAAATCACTGGTCCTTTCCTCTTCCCTGTTACTTTAATCCATCTGCGCCTTCGAGGTTACTTCGATCTGTCCACATTGTAGATTCAGACAGTCTGCAGCAATCATCTCGTTTCTCCCCACCGCCAGGTTGAGTTTCGGATTCGGGTGACGGCGTGGCACAGAGCAGTGGAGGAGGGAGATGGCGCCACCGCCACCGCCACCGCAGCCCCGCGTGTGTGTGACCGGAGGCGGCGGGTTCATCGCCTCCTGGCTCGTCAAGCTCCTCCTCTCACGTGGCTACGCCGTCCACGCCACTCTCCGCGACCCAAGTACCTACCTTATCCTTTATCGTACTGCTCATTTGCATTTGCTGCTCATCTGGATGTTTTTGCTGAGTTGTCACTGCAATGGCTCATTAAATAGCTTCATTCACACTGCTATAAGCCAGGACTATGCTGATTAATTGCGGATGCTCTTTCGTCTCAGGTGATCCAAAGAACGCCCATCTGATGCAGCTGGATCAGGCCCCGGAGAATCTGCATCTTTTTAAGGCCGATATGCTTGACTACGACACAGTAACACCGGCGGTGGAGGGATGTGAGGGCGTCTTCCATCTTGCCACTCCGGTGCCTGAAGATAAGATTGGTGATCCGGATGCAAGTGCTACCTCTCTTGCCTAGTGCATACCTCTCAAGTGGCAATGTAGCTGCATGTATAGGTAGGTCACGCAATTAAGCTTATACAGATGATGGATGATGACAGTGCATTATGTATTCATTCTGATTGGTATATGTTGCTCTAAAGATGCTTCTGGTTTATGCATTTTCATGCTCCTATGATTTGCTTATATACACTTCACTTGTACAGAATCAAAGCAGTGGTACAACTGGATTTTCTGTGTTCTATCCTTTGATCAGATATTCTTGCAAAAATACTAAGATAGCCTTATTTTTAGAAATACATGTGCTGATGTGCAGTAATTGCTTTTAGAGAATTTAGGCACAACATATGGGCTATGTTATAAGTGCAAACATATATTACATAGCATAGGTGATGGTACAGGCTACAATTGATCTTTGTTCAGATGCTATATATTTGAGTTGTGGATCTTATCTAAAGTTTTTACTTGTACATAATTTATATTGCTCTTTACTCACCACGTTCCAAATGTAACCATGCAGTCGGAAGTACTCGATCCTGCTGTAAAAGGTACCTTAAATATACTGAAGGTCAGCTCGGCTACGAAGGTTCAGAAACTTGTTGTGATTTCCTCCAATGCTGCGGTTGATTTTAATCCGAATTGGCCTCAAGACAAACTCAAAGATGAGAGTTGCTGGTCAGACAAAGAGTTCTGCAAGAAGACTGGGGTTAGTAATGCTAGTTATTATATAAGGGACCATAAAATTGCCCAAATAGAATTGTTGCAGAGCAGAAAAGCCTGTCATGTATGTTCTATTTGTTGTTTGCATGTTGTCATATCTTTCTGAATTCTGTTAGGCCTTTTGTGAATTTCTTAAGATAAAGAAGTCCTTAGCTAGAGATGATTTTTGTAAAGGACTAACACGACCTCCACTGCTTTCTGCTGTCAGGACTGGTATTCTGTTGCCAAGATTATGGCTGAACAGATGGCCCTGGAATATGCAGATAAAAATGGATTGAATGTTGTTACGCTTTGCCCTCCTTTGGTTTTTGGACCTCTCTTGCAGCCTACAGTGAATACCAGCAGCAAATTCCTCATCTATATTGTAAAACGTTCTGTCTTAGTTCCTGTTCTTCACATTTATTTACCTTTGTTACCAGGATCATTAAGTCTCTGATGAATTTTCTGTTTTGACTATAACCAAGTTGGTTCTGCTTCCTAACTACTAGTCAAGTTATGTTTTAATGCAGTTTGTATTTGTCTGTTATGGGCTGCATTTTTGTGGTCCAATCTAAGGCTTCAAGATTTTTTTAGTGGAAACCAAGGCTTTGATTTAAATGGAGTTCATATTAATACTAGTTCTGTTGTTTGACAGAGTTATTTCAACTTTAAATAATGGGAAAGCTCATGTTCCGTTATACTGACCATTATCTAGGATATATTTGTTGGTCGCTAGTTTCTTTCCTGTCCCCTGCTTGTCCTTTTATGTTGTTTTCAAATAAAGCTGCTGTGCTTTTTTTTCAATGCTTTACAGCTGTCTAATTAGAACCTTCACTAGTATTCAGCAGGCAGATTCTTCACAATCTATTGAGTGTGATTGTACACGCATCTCATTTAATCTCATTTATGGTTGATATTGCTCGGTCGCTTCAAAACGAATACAAGCAACAAAACCATATATAGCATATTCTATGCTAGAGTTATTGCATCATTGAAGCAACTATTCCAAATTTTATGTGTACCTACACTGTGTTAGTAAAGCTTTTAGAAATCAGTATTGAAGCAACTGATGGTTATTTTGTCTTGTAATCTTGCTGTTGCACACTATAGAGTGATACTATTGGGTGCAATTATGTTTACCTCATGCTTACTATAGCTATTAGTTGGATTACAGGAGGTTCTGATGCAGTAAGCAACAAACTGTGGCACCTCGTAGATGTCCGTGATGTGGCTGATGCTTTACTTCTGCTATACGAAAAGGAGTCATCTGGGAGATACATTTGCTCACCAAATCATGTTTTCACGAAGGATTTGGTGGACTTGTTGAAGAAGATGTACCCAGAGTATAACTATGTAAATGAGTAGGTTCTTTACGTGGACACTGTTAGAGCTCGGAGTGAATGTTGCTTCTACGTGGTCTGAACAACTCTTTTGCTGTTGCAGCATCATTGATATTGATCCTAAAGCTTCGTTAACATGTCAGAAGCTGATGGACCTGGGCTGGGTACCAAGGAAACTGAAGGACACGCTCACAGATAGCATCGAGTACTATGAAAAGGCAGGCCTGGATGTAGCTGGGCGTCCTTTCCGTCTTCCCATCTCTTCCGTCTATCTTGCGATCTATGAAATCAAGGCAGATTGGCAGGTGTTTTGTTGCTATAAACTTAGTGATCTCGTGTTTGGACCTTGAAATAAAAGGAATAGATTTCCTAAAAAACGAATAAATGTTTAATGTTGCAGCTCAGTATGTAAGTGGTGATTTGTATGGCTTTCAGCTGAATCCTTTGTTTGTGCAGTACACCTTTCAGTATGGAGTAGTCCCTGTTTATTCCTTTGTCTTTTAGTTCTTTGTATCACCTAGGCTGTAATGTTCGAATCCCTTTGCATAATGAATGACAATGCAGCTGCCTCTTTTCAAAAGAAGAAGAATATGTTGTAGGCGTTTTTCCCGTTGGAGCATTGGCGTTATGTTTCCCTATTATTTTTGTGTGTTAATTTTAATCAGACTTAAACTTTTGTTGAGACCTTAAACGGTTTTAAACTTTTGTTGAGCACTCTGCAGAGTCATCACATAAGATAACTTCAAATGCAACAGTTGGCACTAATCACTAAATTAACACTATGACATTGTGGCATCAAGATCAGGCCAGATAATTGACCAAATGACAATGATTTCAGTTGGTACTGATCCCTGAATTATAACCACGATACCGTGCCATGAAGAATAGGTGACACAACTGACCAAACGACAAGGACTTCCAGCTTACAGGTGCAAAGATCAATATTAGCAATGCTTCGACCATTTTTTGCAGCCTTGAAGGATAGTAGATATGCCACTTCATCCCCATGCACTCTCTCACGGTAACGAACATCCAGATCCAACACCTTGTCAACTTCAACAGAGACTACACGTCGAAAAAGCTCCACATCGCCGTCAACACCAACAGGTTCATTGTCTTATCCAAACTTGAGTAGGTCAATAGTATGAGATCCATAGATTGTTGCAGAAATACGGCCATAAACACCAACTGGCCATGACCCCTCCACGACTTCAATAAATATTGTGGCCTCCACAGAATCAACAACATTTTCAAGCGCAAAATGTAGTGAACTAAGCTTTGAATTGAAACCGAAATAGTTAAAGCCAGGAGGTAACATCATTTCCTCAGCTAGAAAACTTAGATATTTATCCTCAGATTCATTTGTGCCCTTCACTTTTAGCTCCACTTCAAGTGTCACCGCATGGGTCTTGGATCCAACACAACAGCACGGGAAGGACCCATAAGTGTCAAACTTTGATCCTGCATGCAAAGCAAATTGAAAAATCATTGGTATACTGAAGCCAAAAAAGAGAGAAGAAGAAATGGAAGAGGTAAACACCGAGCAACAAGCTGCACAGAAAAAATATTAGTGTGCATTCCTAAGGGAATGAACCAAGGATGCTTTTCTGTACACAATTCCAAACTAAACTACACCATGTCCTATATTCATCCGTTGACACCTTAAATTAAACCTGATAACTTTTAAGGATAGTTCGGACAAAGTAACAGATATGTAAGATTATACAAAGACACTGTTTTAAAACATATCGACAAAAAGAGACTGAAATGTTTCCCTAAGAAAGTTGAGTGGTTATAGTTGGCAAGGCAGTAAGTCAGAAAAAAAAAAAGCAGGCAAAACCCCTTGAGGCAATGTAACAGCGATCAGTTTTAGTCCAACATGCATGTGTCAGTTTGTATCAGTGATTAGTTGAGTCTGACTTGTGTTATGCACCGAAATGGTTATTAACTTGCATGACATCACAAAGATCAAAAACAGGAACGTGATTGATATACAATATGCTAAATATGTAGTGCTCTTCTACCTTCTTTACAATATGCAGAACTATGAGTGTAAAGAGAGTATGAAGATGACAATTAACAAGGGAAGGCGCGGCGTGATCAACAAGTGTGCCTACACCAGATGGCAATTAAGGAGAAACAGTTTCATCTGGAAATTCAGATCGTTATAGCAGTTAGCTGTGCAGCAGTGAATCACAACAAGAAACCAACTAAAAAATAACTGATACAAATAAAATACTACATACCTCTTCAGTGAGGGTTTGACAGGTATCCCTTGTCCGGCAGTAGACAATGTTGAGATTATGATCAGCAGAATCACGTACGGCAATCGAACCAAAGACATCAAGCGGCCAATTCAGTTCCCCATATATCTGTGCAAATTCGACTGAATATATCTGCAGAGTATTACAGGGGTAGGCACAGTTGGGCGCACGGATATATGTAAAGGGCATGGAAAGAATTTCCGCTGCACATATCACATGATATTTCGAGTTAGAATCCAGTCCAGAGGCAGCAGCAAGAATCATAATAACGACCATATATGACCAACAGTCCAACACAAGATGTTTCCAATAATAAACTTTGATCCTATCCCATGAGCGTATCCAATATCTACTAACAATAATCAAGGCAAAGGGCTAATCTGTTATCACTAAAAGTCACTATTTCGTAAGTATCAATCGATCAAGATTCTAAACGGAATTAAGCTAATAAGTTAATGAATAGATGCAGAAAACTTAATGGAGAACTCACTGAGCATCTCCAATGGACCGCATTTCTTGAACCATGTATCCATCCAGCGCTTCCGTGCAGCGAAAACGGCGAGGTCAGAAGGGTCCGGCTCCGATTCTTCGGATTCGACATGCATCTTCCTCCCCTTCAGCAGCTTAGTTTCATCCATGCTCTGGTCGAACCTCGCCGACATTAGATTCAACAGAAGGTTCATCTCTTCCTCGCTCCACGGATATGCCTTCATAAGTTGACAGCCTCTATCTCGCTCCGAGTTCCCCGCCTCCACCGCCACGTCCATCGTCTTCGCGGCCGACACCGACCTTGGTCTAGGTAGGAAACCCAGATCTAGAGCGGCGCCGATAATATAAAGAGGCTAGCCCTGACGACGTGAAGCGCGGGAACTCCATCTGATCTAGATGGCCAACGGGCCAAAATGTTCGGCACGGCCTAGGCATAGTCATATTCGGGCTGAATTTGCTGGGCCAGCACGACACGATTCTGGATAGGGCCCGAAAGGCTGCAATTTCGGTGGCAGCGACCATCTGGCCGGCGAAGTGGAGGGCGCGATGATTCCTCGGCTGCTGATGGCCAGGTGCTCCTTCGTTCCTCATCATTTGATCCCCTCCACCTTGATATGACCGGGATGGCTCGGATTCGTTCGTTTGGCGTGTTCTCCCCTTCCATGACCGGTCGTTGTGTGGTGGTGGGGCCTACGTTGCACGGTAATATCGATACGGAAACATAATACATAATACAATGATAGTGGGGATCCAGCATAATTTTTTTGGGTAGGCACACAGTGTAAAACAGTGTTAAATTGTACAACCACAGTGTCCTACAGTAGTGTATTAACCTTACTTAGCAGAAAACCGGGGTAGTCCTTGACCTATACGGACTATCCCCTGGATCCGCCATGATACTCTGATATAATTTTTTCTCAAAAACACTAATTGTAACTAAGTTCAGGATCTTACTAAGTTAAATAACTAAGTAGTAAAATGTTTATTTAGTCTAAAACCTAAATGTCTATAATTTTGTTTAATTAAGAATGTTCTAGAGCGCTTCTGGCCAGACAAGCATGGCGGCTAGTGGAATTCCCGGATAGCTTATGTGCTCGAGTCATAAAAGCTAAGTACTATGCGAATGGCGATATACTGGACACGACATTCCCCCAATGCACCTCTCTGACTTGGAAGGCAGTGGAACATGGGCTGCAGCTCTTAAAGATGGGTATAATTTGGAGGGTAGGCAATGGAAAAAGCATTAAAATTTGGCGGGACAACTGGGTGCCATGTGAAATTGGGCTGAAAGCAACAGGGAGAAGACGCCCCTGCCGACTGAAATTGTTGATCAGCTGATGAATGAAGGGGGCCAGAGCTAGAATCAGACACTGCTTAGGCGCTTTTTCTAGGATCATGATGCAGAGGCCATATCGTAGGTGAGAATTGCAGGAGAGGAGCATAACAATTTGCTCGCATGGAAACATGAGCGAACAGGCATCTTCTCCTGTTTGTAGTGCTTACAGATTGGCAGTTAGGAACAAGGATTAGAGGCATCAAGTCATAGGCCGCTAGGGGCTCGCCCAGTATGGAGGAACATTTTGAAGCTTCAGATTCGACACAAGATAAGGGTGTTTGCGTGGAAGGTGGCCACGAGGAGCCTGCCTACAAAGCTAAACAAGTGGAAACACAAGTTAGAACTCACCGGACAGTGTGTGTTGTGTGGCCTGGAGGTGGAGTCCGAACACCATGCACTGATTACTTGCCCTCATGCGAAATACCTGCGTTGGGAGATGGCGAAGCATTGGTATATGCCCAATGATAATCTATTGCGAAACGATGGACCAGAGTGGCTTCTGAGGGTGCCGGGAAATATGTCGTGCGAAGATGGAGGCAGGTTTGTGTTGCTAATTTGGAGGATCTGACATGTGCATAATAGCTTTGTACACGAAGTCAAGTGGCATGAAACTAAAGCTTCAGTACACTTCCTTCGGAGTTATGAGGAAACACTATGGACCTCCCGACAACGGGAGCTGGTGAGCAAACCCAATGGGAAGAGCCCAATTGTTACGATTGGTAATAAAACGCAAAGCACCAGTAGTGGTAAGTGGAAACCTCCTCCTCCAGGGTGGATTAAAATAAGATGGTGCCTGGGATGAAAATGGAAGAGGAGGCCTGGGTGTAATAATCCGAGACGAGCGAGGCCACACCCTGCTAACCTCATGGCGGGCTGTCTTCGATGGTCGGTCGGTGGAAGAAGTTGAAGCCAAAGCTTACAGAGAAGGCCTCATGTTGGCGAGAGAATGGTAAAATAAGAAGGCTATCATAGAGTCAGATTGCCTGACGCTGATCACTACACTGAAGGTGCAGGGTAGCCCCAGGTCAGAACTTTGATACCTCCTTAAGGATATTAAGGAAATAGGTGCTGCGCTGCCGGAGTGTTCTTTCCGGTTCGTCAAGAGAAAAAAGAATAGTGTGGCTCATGAGCTTGCACAACTGGCCAAGCGGGTTTGTCACACGACCGTGTGGCGATAGTAGGCACCAGTTTGTGTCCAACAATTGATTGCTCGAGATTGTAATAATCCTGTTGAGTAATCAATAAAGTTCTCTCTTTTCGCCAAAAAAAAGAATGATCTAGAGAAACATGGAGATCAAGTTTTAAGTTTTATAGGTATCTAGGGTCGTATTACGAGTCGAATGAGAGTGAGTTAGGGAATAAAAGTATCCCGAAAGAATTGGAGAGGTGTCACTGGAGTATCAAAATTATTTTAATTATTAATAATTTTGAAAAATGTCCAATACTTATTTGACACACATCGAAAGAGTATCAGTATCTGATATGTATCGGATGAATATCGATATCTCATACGTGACTGTCTGTAAGTATCCGTGCAACGTAGGATGGGACAGGGAAGTGGCAAGCCGGTGAGCGGTGGTGGAGATATATAGAAGGGATGAAACCAAGGAAGAAACCCAACGGAGAAGCAGGGAGGAAGGCGGCATAGTCTACAGGAGGAAGGAGATGGCCTAATCTGGCGTACTTTTTTTTTCTTTCCATTGGAGCATTGCTACTGTATTTCCTTTTTTTTCTGTGCGTTAATTTTAATCGGTCTTAAACTTTTGTTGAGACCTTAACCGGTCTTAAACTTCTCTATTTTGAGACCTTAACCGGTCCTAATCTATGTATCCTAAACTAGTGTGGTCGGTTTCCTATCGCTGGAGCCTACTTGTAAGTTTATTTTTTACTTGTATAAGTTTATAAGGACATGGTTGACTTGTTGAAGAAGATGTACCCAAACTACAACTATATGTAAATGTAGTTTTTTTTGCCGTGCCTCACTTTCATTCGAACGCTCAAAAGGACTGCATGTTTTCCTTCATTTTTAGAACTCGGAACGCGTTTTGCTTGTTTGCATACATGACCGGGTAACTCTCTTGATTTTTAATCTAAAAAAAACTCTCTTGATTTTTGCAGAATTATTGATGCTGACCATAAAGCACCAGTAACATGTCAGAAGCTGCGGATTTGGGCTGGGAGCCGAGGAAGCTGGAGGACATGCTCGCAGACAGCGTCGAATAGTATGAAATGGCAGGACTTCTCCAGGGACCAGGATGTACCGGGGCATCCTTGACGCCTTCCCGGTCTTGTCCGTCTGGCATTTGATCAGTGAACTAACTTGAGTGGTGTTGCTTCTTTGCTGTGAACTTGTGATCCCGCGCTTGGAACTTGGAAGCTTACTCAATAAAGGGTCCGTATTCCGATTTCCGATGCTACTTTTTTTCCCCCTTACCTTTCGTTTGGAAGCAGCATTGTTGCTCTGTGCGTCCATTTTTTCTTCCCGCTGATTTTGTTCTTCCGTGCGATAGTTTATGTTCGTGGCCTTGTCCATAATGTAAACGTTGTGCCATTGTATTCCCATTTGGTGATCTCTCACATCTTGTGATAGAGAGTGCATAGGCAGCGTCGATAAGGTCTTCGTGGGAATAAGACGTTCTTGGCCTCAGAAAGCAATAGGGATAAAGGACAGGAAGGGCTTCGAGGAATGCCGAATAATGCACCTCGCCAGGAAAGATCTGCCTATTGAATGTCGACGTGCTCGACTCCGCCACAGTGACACGCCAAAACAGCGTTTCACGCTCGGCAAGATCGACAATCTGAGATTAACTACACTCGTCATATTCTAAATTCATCTTTTAAAAAAAATATTACATTCTAGTCAGCAAAATTCTTCTATATTCAATTTTTCTGCATCCGTTTATACTTTATATTCATTCTCTATATCAACTAACTAATATTTTACTCAATCATCTCAACTACCATCTCCTTTCATCTCTTCTCCTCTTTCTTTTTTTTCACTTCTTTTCCTTTTATAATAGTTTAGCAATCCAATTTTTAAATTACATAATAATAGTTTTTTCCTTTTCTTTTTTTCCTTTTTTTCTTTCCCCCTTTTTTCTCTCCCTCCCATCTTCCTCTCTCCTGCCGCTACCTCTCTTTCCCCTCTCCCTCATGCTTCTCTCTCCCCGACGGCCCTCCCACGCGCCGTCGCCGGGACGCCGCCTCCCTTGCGCGCCACCGCCCCCTCTGTGCGTGTCGCCGCCTCCCCTGCGCGCCGAGCTACAGCCCCCTCCAAGCTCTGGCCACGCAGCAGCTCCCTCCTCTTGCCGCCTCCCCAATCTCGCCTCCTCCCCTTCCACCAGTAGATGCACCCCGGTGACCCGCCGGCCTCCCCCGTGCGCGCCCTCGACCTCCCCGCGTGCGCCCTCGACTTCCACGCCGAGCTCCACGCCCGGTCGCGCCACCCTCGACCTCCCCGCCCTTCGCGCCGAGCTCCTCACCGCCCTCGACCTCCCCGCCGCCAGATCTCGTCGTCGCCATCGCCCCTCCCCCTCTTCTCCACCTCCCTCTCCGCTAGGGGTGGATATCGAGCTGGCTCGGCTCGACTCGACTCGGCTCGTGTTACCTTGTTAGAAAATTGACTCGGCTCGGCTCAACTCGTTAGATAACCGAGCTCAAAACTTGGCTCGGCTCGGCTCGATAGTAAGCTCGAGCTAGCTCGTTAGGCTCGTGAGCCAGATATACATTACAATTCAAACACTACATTTTAGTAAAATAAAATATTGTAACATAAAATATTAAGAATATAGTATATAGTTAATAAAATAACTTATAAATATAACTCAATTAAAAATAGGTCCTAAAATAATTAAATATAAATCTAATATTTTATATTTTATCACTAATGATCTTACTTTTTGTGAGTCTTTCAGGCTCGTTGAGCTCACGAGCCGCTCATGAGCTAGCTCGACTCGGCTCATAAATTTGACGAGCTAAATTATAAGCTCGGCTCGTCTAGTTAACGAAATGAGTCGAGCCGAGCCGAGCATGTCACGAGCCGAGCCGAGTCACGAGCTTCGAGCTTTTCGTCCACCCCTACTCTCCGCCAGATCTCGTTGTCGCCCTGCACCTCCCTCCTCTGCGTCCTGTGACCTCCCTGCAGCTCGAGCCAGAGGGACGGCAGCGCGGATCTGGCCCCGGCGGCGGCGCGCCAGCCGTCCTCCCGCTCACGCTCCCCTCCTCCTCCTCGCTCCGCTCCGTTGGCGCGGGACGGTTGGGAAGGCGCACGGACCCCACGCCATGTCGTTAGATAGCATTGGTTTGCTATCCCGCCAGATTTGACGTGCGAGAGCCTGTGCACGATGCTCCCGGATGGGATAGCATACTCTGGTGCAGCTCCCCGATCCGTTAAACATTCCTGGAGCAGGAATGGATACAGGCTCCCGGTGCGGTCAGTGTGAGGGCCTCGCGACGGAGGTTCGCCTCTTTTGCCGAGGAGATTAGAGGCAGGATGATGGTGGACGCGCGAGCAGAGATCTTGACGTAGTCTGACGTCAAGACACAGGACAGGCAGGCGGATGGGCGTGGCCTTTACGATGCATTAATCTCTATGGCGATCAACGATCATGCATTACAGTGCTTATATTGTTGTTTAGGAGTGTTTATGTTTAATAAACAGTTTGAACTATTAAACAGTAAATAAATAAAAGTACTTATGAAATATAATCATCTATAAGTACTTTGCTATTTTTTTACTATCATAAATATTTTGGACAAAACAACAAAATATAGCTTTTAGTGTTTGTGGTGGTCCTCTCTCTTAGCATAAGCAATTTAAATAGATAAGCATAAATAATTTTATCAAACTAATTGACTGCTGATGCTACAATAAACACTATAAACAATTTTAATAGAATAAATATTTTTAACACTATAAGCACTTCAAATATAAAGTTTACTAAATACACCTTTATTTACGCCTTGTGTTAGGTCCCGTTTGGCCGGTCTCTACCTTCGGCTCCGTCAGACGCTTCGTCAAAAAAATTGCCAAAGGTAGTGCTTGTGCACTCGGCTTCCCACAAATCACGGGCGAAGCATTGCGTGAAAAGGCAGTGAAGCCTGGAGCTGTTGAATCCTAGCTTCGTCGGCTTCTTGTCATCTGGGCTCACGTAAAAAATGTTGTTAGTTTTAAAAAATAAAGCAATATGTCTTTATTTATTTTTCTCTCCCTCCATCTTACCATGATAATATATTTTTTAGATCATCATGATCATTTGTGATGGAATATTGTCTCATAATCTAAATTTTTTGTAACTAATAATTTATTAATTTATATTCTATTATTTAATGGTCAAAGTTTATTTTCTATTATATAAATAAAAAAATATATGTATACAGTGCATCTATATATCTATGAAGAATATAGATATTTACTTTTTTTTTCTGTGAAACTATAAGAGAAGCTGCTTGAGAAGCTACAGAAAAGCTATTTTACTAAATAATTTTAGCCACAAACATAATCACAGCTAGCACAACTGAGTTTTCAGAGAAACCACAATCACAGGAGTCCTACCAAACAGACTCTTAGTTAGAGCGTGTGGAGAGTGAGAGTTAAAATTCCAGCCTTGCTTTCTCGGCAGTCCTCACGTTCTCCGCCACTCATATTTCAAAGAAATTTACGGTCCCTCGCGTTGGAGCGTGTGGAGAGTGGAGACTGGAGTCTGGAGAACCGTGAAGTCCAGTTGACGAAGGAATGGGCGTAGGCGTCGACATGGAGATTGCGTCGCCGCCGCCGCCGCGCGTGTGCGTGACCGGCGCCGGCGGGTTCATCGCGTCGTGGCTCGTGAAGCTGCTCCTCTCCCGCGGATACGCCGTCCACGCCACCGTCCGTAACCCAGGTAGGACATCTCTATTACCGGTTCCTCTCGACTCTGTCACTCTGTTCCTTGTCATCGAGCGCGCGAGAAGATAGATTGCCTCTCTCTTTTTCAGGTGATCCCAAGAACGCCTTCCTGAAGCAGCTGGACAAGGCTTCGGAGAACCTGCGCATCTTCAAGGCCGACGTCCTCGACTACGACACGCTGACGGCTGCGTTCGCGGGGTGCGAGGGGGTGTTCCACCCGGCCTCGCCGGTGCCCGCAGAAAAGATGGAAGATCCTGAGGAAAGTATCTTCTTCTCTGTGCAGCTGATCCTGCATCTCCCTTCTTCAGGCAGCTTAATGACGCTGTATCTGAAATTCTCAACAGAAAGAGGTGTTGGCTCCTACTGTCAAGGGCACTGCGAATGTCCTCAAGGCTTGTACTGCAACGGAGGTCCGGAAACTCATTGTGGTGTCCTCTGTCGCGGCTTCTTGTTTCGATCCAAGCTGGCCTGAAGATAAACTCAAGGACGAGACTTGCTGGACAGACAAACAGCTCTGCATGGAAACTGAGGTCAGAAATACTACTATTCCTCAATTGTGTTTGCGATTTAACAGTTTATGATAGGTTCGACGAATTGGCAACTGCCGAAGCAACGCTAATCCATCAGAAACGACGGGTTTTGTTGCTAAAATATGAATCTGTGAGTAAAGTTCATTTTATAGACAGGTCCAACCTTCTTTTGTGGAAAATAGACAGGTCTACTTAACCTTTGTTTCCATTAGTTAAATCTGCGACACATCTCTTCAGCGTTCGTGACTATTTGTTATAGACAATCACTTACTCGAGGACATTTCCTTGCTGTGCCAGAACTGGTACTCTCTTGCCAAAACTGAAGCAGAAGAAATGGCTTTGGAGCACGCAAAGGAAAACGGACTGCATGTCGTTACGATTTTGCCGGGTCTGGTTATCGGGCCAATGTTGCAGAATGTGGTGCTAAACACCACCAGCCAAGTTCTACTATATATCATAAAAGGTATATTCATTATTGCACTTATGTGGTATTTTCTTGTTCACTTTTTTTGCAGGATATATAGTCATCTTGGACGCTGCACCATGCACCCACACCCACCTGATAGTTTGATATGCTCAGAAGAAAAAAGAGCAATCTCTATCTGCATGGTACTCCACTCTAATTCGATTACCTCGTTTGCAGGAGGCCCTGAGACAATTAACAACAAATTCTGGCCATTAGTAGATGTCCGCGATGTGGTCGACGCAATGTTCCTAGCATACCAGAAGGCAGAATCATCCGGGAGGTACATATGCGCGCTGGACCAGATGGACATAAAGGATTTGGTGGTTTTGATGAAGAGCATGTACCCAAACTACAACTACGTGGACAAGCAAGTATCTTTAATTCGTATCACTGTCATATAACTCATGTTTGGGCTGCGAATTGGTGGTGCTGTTTGTGCTTTTCATTCATTCACACATGCATATGATCTGGATTGCAGGATGGCTGATGTGGATTATAAGGTTGAAACAACGTCAGGCAAACTGAAGAGCCTGGGATGGAAGCCACGGAAGCTTGAAGAGACTCTCGCGGATAGCATCGAGTACTTCGAAAAGGCTGGGCTTCTTCAGGATGAGGAGGAGCCTTGCCGACTCCCCTATTTCTACCGTGTGACAGCCGAACAATGAACGCGTGACGGTTGAATTATCACAGCAAACATGGATAGGGATCCGCGTCCCGATCCACTTGGAGATCCAAGGATGCAGCTAGCATGCCTTTTCTTTCAGCTGATGAACTCTTGGTGCCACGACGCCGTTTCATTTGCATATGTGATTTTCCTTGGTCCTGTTCTGATCAAGCCACATCGTTAAAAGTTTCTCGTGCTTCATGCTCTGCAAACTTTGGAGAAACATGATAGGATTTCTTATTGTTTAATAAATTACTACTCCCTCCGTCCAGAAATATAAGGATTTGTTAACTTTCGGATAATATGTTTGACCTCTCGTCTTATTCATATTATTTATTAAAAAATACTTATTTTATTATATCTTATTTTTTCACTAGTAAAGTGCCAGTGCATTGCTACGAGCTTAAAAAAAAAACAAAGCTTATTCCTGAAACATTGAGA
This sequence comes from Eleusine indica, assembly GCA_030378355.1. Lineage (NCBI taxonomy): Eukaryota > Viridiplantae > Streptophyta > Magnoliopsida > Poales > Poaceae > Eleusine > Eleusine indica. The sequence goes on along the minus strand of CM059496.1, from coordinate 55,235,720 downwards.
TGTTAATTCATGGATTTTTTGCGCGACGAGATGGCCGAAGTCAAGGACGACGTTCGATTATGTAGTGTCAAGCAAGAGCGTCCTACAGTCATGACAGAGTTGAAGGTGGTTGCCGTCAGTAGGTGACATGGCATTGCCGCTCGTTGTAAGCGGCCGTGAACAACGAGCAGCCGTTGGCATATTCGTTTCCATGTGCAGTTGGTGGTGAAGACAGTGAATGGTAGGCTACCGAGAGTGGAGTTAAATCAATTAAGTACGGTTAGGTCACATGCTATAAAGTACATAGCTGGGTCATGAGCTGCTTGTATCGTTTTTGGGCCATATTCAATCATGGGTTAGAATGTCTCGAAGAAGTACCCAATTTTCTGTTTTTTTCTATTTATTTAGATATTTGTTATATATATATTTGTGTCGTATATGCATTGTATCTATGTCCCTCGACATTTCTAACATAGATACAACACCTACATTTCTAACATAGATACAACACCTTATTTTTGTATAGGACGTGACATATGTATATGATCAGACTTGCGTGATAAGCGTTTAAGTTAGACATGACACAACGTACGTATACAAATTAAACTATGTAAAATCAATGCTGAAGTTATCACTAAACTAAAGCAATACTAATGATGACCTCATCTAAATTGTTAAGAGTAGAGATTAGACATATTTTAAATAAAACTTATTTATTTTTATATTTTTTATAAATATATTGAATCAAACGAGTAGACAAACGTGTTTTTTAGAAGTCAATAAATCCTTATATTTTTTGATACTATTTTGTACGGGGCGAACAAGAATGTTGCATCTGGAGCAGCTGGGCATAGGCTACAAAGGGTGTATTTGGTTTTGCTTTTTGCTACTTTTGCTTCTACAAAAAGTCAAAAGTCAAAATGGCGAATAAGATGTTAAAATATTAACATGGTGTAAGATTAATTTGATCTAACTAAAGAGAGAAAAATAAGACTACTAGCATATAACAAAAAACCATGCTAGTACTACAAAGTTCATGATATATGATTTAGAAACAAGATCAGCACCACTGAATTGCAAAGACATAAAACCTATTACAAAACCTACCGAGTGTTGGACATGAACTTTAGATTACTTACAATTGATCCCGCTTGGTAGAAGAGGTTGAATCAAGACATAGTCGAAGTAGTTGATGAAGGAAGAGTAGCAAACGGTCGTGTAGATGCACTTTCCAGAAACATGATCGCCGGCACACCCGTACAAGTCCTCAGAACACCGGCGTTGTTTTGGAGACACCGCTCTTCCCCAACCCGCTGCACGGCGGTGGAGAGATGGCAAGGCTTGAAGACAGCGTGCGTAGAATATGAGAATTGGAGGCAAGTTGATTGTGTTCTCTCTCGTCCATGGGACGCCTCAATATGTAAAAAGAGAAGCACGCTCAATCAATTCGCATTGATCTGCCATAACCACAGGAAACCGTCCTTATGAAATCTCTCAGCATAAACCAATTAGAACAATATTCACTCAAGACATGATCATGCATTAATCTCGCACGACCCATTATTCTCAGATTGACGTGGCAATCAAGGTGTTGATGAAATATATTACTTTCTTGTGTGGCAAAATAAAAGAAACATACAGTAAAAAATACGACATGAACATGCAAGTCACTAGTCACTAGTCACATGTTAATCACGTGAAAAATGCGATGCGTGCGTGTGTGTTATCCACTGTCTCTATCTTTGCCTAGCACTTGCTCATGTTGGAGAGCAATCAACAACCCATTATTTATGTTGGGATAGTTTCACCTAGACGATTAATGTGGTACAAAATATTTATATGGTTATCTCTCCGCACTCATCCAGACTTTTTCTTATGAATTTGAGTCACACATATACCTGCAGAATGAACTGCCAGCAGGGCCTAAATTCTAACACAAGACTGCTGCTTCCGGAGCAGAATAGTGCTGTTGATTTGGGTGAAACAGCTCACATTTGGGTGAAACAGTTCACATGGCCATCAGACATTGACCTGCTGCTGGATTTGAAGCTTCTGTGTTGCTTTCGGCATGGAGGAATAATGGAAGAGGAAGACCGGAGGTTGGGGATAAGGTTGAAGGACTGTATATGGTCATCAGACGTTGACCATCATTGCTTTTTTTCTTTCCTTTTTCTTTTTTCTTGATTTCTTGGATTTGAAATTTAATGGGTTCAATTTCGTATAAATTATTTGTTATCATTGTATTTGTGTGACCAATTCATATAAATTTGTATAAATTATTAAAATGACATTTAAGGGATGCAACATTATAAAATATTTCAGATTCTTTTTTAAAAATGATCATTTATTTGTTAATATCTAAACAAAACATTTTATTACGATCAATTATTGCCATATTAATTGGACATCATAGTCATTTTCACAGTCACAATCAATTTTTTCACGGTCACAATCATTTCAACCAATTGATTTTCATCTTTTATATAGCTAAAATATCACAGCGGCTTTTCTCACAACTTATAACTCACAACAATTTTTTTCACAGTTACAACACAATCAAACACATCCAAAATATCGCCGACTTCTCGTGCGGTCGTGTCACAAGGCTTTCCCAAGCGTGTACGGAAAACTACTGTCCTTTCGTTAACAAAATGATCCGAGTCTTAAGCTAATTGGTGGTTGGTTTGTTCATTGCAAATACAAAATTTCTATTATGTCGTTATATTTGGTAGAAAGGAGCATATGAGACGACAAAAAGGAATTTAACAATGTATTAGCAACTTTTAGCTGCTTTGGGCTAGCTAGTGGGATAATTATTTATATGGAAGGCTGATTAAGGGGCTGTTTGTTTTTCAAATGGATTATTTAATCTACATTATTGATGCTAGATTAAATAAGCTAGATTAAATAATCTAGATTATATAATCTAAAAACATTGTTAGTTTAACCAACTTATTGTTGTCCAGATTATTGGTTATAGATGAGAGAAAACAATAATGCTCTGCATTTAGTCACTTAGGCCCTGTTTGTTTCAGCTTATAATCCACTCAGATTAATTAATCTAGCTTAATTAATCCACTAGGCAAACAAATAGGATAGATTATTAGGCCAGATTAATTAATCTAGATGACAAATTATTATAATCTAATAATCTGCTATAGATGTGCTTATTTTAGATTATCTTGGAGAAAGGACCTGTTTGTTTTCTGAGCATATTAATTAATCTAGATTATAGTTTTAGATTATTTAATCTAAATTATTTAAGTTGAATTAATTAATCAGAAGGAGGTGTTTGTTTCCCTAGATTATTTAAGCCAGATCAAGTTGTTTTTTATGTAAGAAGACCAACTTAGCATGGATATTGGGTCTTTATCCAAAATAATATAAAATAAGCATATCTATAACAGATTATTAGATTCTAATAATCTATCCTCTAGATTAATTAATCTGAGTGGATTATAAGCTCAAACAAACAGGGCCAAAGACCCATTACCCATGCTAAGTTGGTCTTCTTATATAAAAAACAATATGATCTAGCTTAAATAATCTAGGAAAACAAACATCTTTTTTAGATTAATTAATCCAACTTAAATAATTTAGATTAAATAATCTAACACTATAATTCAGATTAATTAATCTGCTCAGTAAACAAACAGACCCTTATTAGGTGGATCCGTTGATAACAATGTAGGTAATTTTATTCAATTTAATAAGAATAGTGGGTCTTTTATCAAATAAGTTAAAAATAAGTCTCTTAAAGTGCTTATTAGATTATGATAATCTGGCACCTAGATTATGACCCTTTTTGTTTCAGCTTATAATCCACCTAAATTAATTAATCTAGCTTAATTAATCTAGTAGGCAAATAAACATGATAGATTATGAGACCAAATTAATTAATCTAGAGGGCAGAGTATTATAATCCAATATTCTGCTACATACGTGCTTATTTTGGCCATGTTAAGTTGGATGAAAACAACTTGATTCAGCTTAAATAATCTAGAGAAATAAACACCTATTTAGATTAATTAATCCAACTTAAATAATCTAGATTAGATAATCTAACATTATAATCTAGATTTATTAATCTGTTAAAAAAACAAACATGCCTTATATAATCTCACCAAATAAGCTGACCTGTTTGTTTGTCCCCCTAGATTATTTGATCTAGATTATATAATCTGTACACAAATAAGTTGAAACAAACACCCTAACAATTAGTCAGAGTAATCACCGCATTGTTCGGAACCACTATAGAAAATTTTAGCAACTAGCCATTATATCCATAGTGGTTGCAAACAGGGATTAAGATATCCTGGTAAACTTAGTAGTTGCAATCGTTTTGATGATGCATCATTAGCTTAGTTAATCGTCCTGACGGCCGTACATCTTCAATAAAATAAGGTAGCTCACTTCTGCACTCCTTCGGCTCTTTAATTTGCTGACGGGGCAAAGGAAGGAGCAGGGACACTGAATTCCAAGGGGTTCCGTACACAGACACAGAAAAAAAGAAACCGGGCACACACTGCCGGAGAGATGGCGTCGCAGTGGCGCGTGTGCGTGACCGGAGCCGGCGGGTACATCGCGTCGTGGCTCGTCAAGCTGCTCCTCTCCCGTGGCTACGCCGTCCACGCCACCGTCCGCGACCCAGGTTACACTGGTCATGTCTTCTTGGGTTCTGCCTCGTGTTCATCGATAGAGCCGCCATGTGATGTGAATACTGTTGTTTCATTCAGACCATCCGAAGAACGCGTTTCTGAAGCGGCTGGACGGGGCCTCCGAGAACCTGCGCATCTTCAAAGCCGACTTGCTTGACTACGATACGCTGACGGCCGCCTTCGCCGGGTGCGAGGGCGTCTTCCACACGGCGTCTCCGGTGCCCGACGAGAAGCATGTCGATCCTGAGGTTTGATGATCATGTTTGTGCCTTTCTTACATAGTGTGTGCCGCTTATTGCTTGCTTTGTCTCTCGTGGTCGAGCAGCTATATCTGAACAATAGACTCGAGCTCGATTCCCTGTGTGCTTCTACTGACCATCTTTGCTGAACGCAACCGGGCAGAACGAGATGATGGTTCCTACGGTGAAGGGCACTCAAAATGTCCTGGAGGCTTGCTCAACGACGAACGTTCAGAAACTCATCGTGGTCTCGACCGTTGGCACTGTCTGTCTGAACCCCAATTGTCCTGAAGGTAAGATCAAAGACGAGAGCTGCTGGTCAGACAAAGAGCTGTGCAGGGAAATTGAGGTGATAACTGTCAAACACTCTATGGACAGGCTCAACCCCGTTTCCATCTACTGCATCTTAATAGCACGAGATTAAGATTATTGAGTTCTTACAAGTGATTGAGGAGGAGGAGTGCCTTCTTGAGGACATTTACTTGTGGTTGCAGTGTTGGTACTGCCTTGCCAAGACCGAAGCAGAAGAGATGGCCCTGGAGTACCGAGAGAAAACCGGACTGAACATCGTCACATTTCTGCCTGGCCTGGTTGTTGGGCCAATGTTGCAGACTGAACGAATCAACACCACCACAAAAGTCTTGCAATATATCATAAAAGGTTCATTCCAAAGCGTAGTTATACCGTACTCTGCACTGCACAGTTCATAGTTTGAAGAAATTTTAGCTACTAGATTCGCCACCCACTGAAAACGTGTAACCAAGCTCAGAAAAATACAGAACGTGGCATCCCTCTATCTCTGTTGTGAGTTGTGACTGCATCGTTTTGGTCGCAGGAGGACCTGACACAATGAACAACAAGTTCTGGGCACCCGTTCATGTTCACGACGTCGCCGATGCACTGCTCCTTGTATACGAGAAACCTGAATCATCCGGAAGATACATCTGCGCGCTGGAGCAGATGGACATAAAGGACATGGTGAACCTGTTGAAGAGCAAATACCCTAACTACGATTACGTGGACAAGTAAGTGCTATCATCATCTATCTGAATGTCATGTTTTGTACTAGTCGCGGCGCTTGTGCTTGTTGCTGTTTGCACTTTTGACACATGGTCTGGGTCGCAGAACGGTGGATGTGGATTTCGGGGTTGCGGTTTCGTCAGAGAAACTGAGGAACCTGGGGTGGAAACCCAGGAGCCGGGAGGAGACGCTCGCGGATGGTCTCGAGTTCCTCGAAAAGGCTGGCCTCCTCAAGGAACCTTGCCGGCTCCCCTATTTCTACCGCATGAACGCTGAGGAGTGACCCATGATATTATTTCGTTACGCCTAAAATAATGAAATATCACTGAATATGTTTCGTGACATGGGAAGCTGCCGTTCTGGTTCTTCAGTTTCTGTGTTTCGTTCAGAACCATGCTGCTTGGTGCTTGTGCTTTTGTGTGCCTTCCATTAACCGCTTGTGTGGCGGTTGCTTGTATACGCACTGTCTATGTGCCAATTATTGTGTGACGTCCTTTATCCAAGAAAACTGTATGTACATGTATGATGATCAGTGCACCAGTGGTTTCGTGATTTTTTTTTTTTTTGCAACTTAGCCCTTTTTAGTTTCCTTTTGCAAATAGGCACCAGTGCCGCACGTGCCTTTCGCAAATAAACACGGCTATGGTTGACCAACGGTCCGGCCCTGTTCGGCACGGCCCATGTACGGGCGTGTTCGGGCTGACTTTTCTGGGCCGGCACGGCATGATTCCAGAAGGCCCGGCCCGATCTGTACATTGAACGAAGAGAAAAAAAAATCAGTGACAAGGTTGCAAATGTCGGCGACAGCGGCATCCTCCGACGACCATCTGGCCGGCGAAGAGGAGGGCGCGATGATTCCTCGGCTGCTGATGGCCAGGTGCTCCTTCGTTCCTGCTCACTTGATTCCCTCCACCTGATGACCGGGATGGCTCGGATTCGTTCGTTTGGCGTGTTCTTCCCTTCGATGACCGGTCGCTGTCAGGTGGTAGGGCAGGGAAGTGGCAAGCCGGCGAGCCGGCGAACGATGACGGAGATATATAGAGGGGATGGAACGAAGGAAGAAGCCCAGTGGAGGAGCAGGGAGGGAGGCAGCGCAGTCTAGAGGAGGAAGGAGATGGCCTCGCCGTCGCCGCTGCGGCGCGTTTGTGTCACCGGAGGCGGCGGGTTCATAGCCTCATGGCTCGTCAAGCTGCTCCTCTCTCGCGGCTACTCCGTGCATGCCACACTCCGTGATCCTGGTATTCTATTTCGCATCGCTTCTTGTTTTGTTGCTGCTCATAAATCGTTGTGGCTAATGGACGATGATTTCTCAGATGACCCGAAGAACGCCCATCTGAAGAAGCTGGACGGGGCCCCGGAGAACCTAACTTTGTTCAAGGCCGATGTGCTCCACTACGACTCATTGAAAACTGCCATTGCGGGGTGTCAGGGGGTGTTCCATCTTGCCTCTCCTGTGCCTGAAGATAAAATTGTGGATCCTGAGGCAAGTGTGGATGCACCTTTTTTTAAGGATAAATTCTTATTTAGCCATACATTTGCATACTTGAAGCTCTAACTTCACTATTGAATGCGAACAAATATATGAAATAGTGCCAGTTAAAGATAGGCACAAGTATTGTTACAACTCTGTACTGGGTACAAGTACATGCTCAGTGTTTGTTTTTTCTGTGTACGACTCCAAGACTTTATCACTCAGTGTGTGTAGATCTAGTTGGGAAAATATTTTAACGGAATTGTAAAATTGCTCTGAATTCTTGCTTACTTGTATTTATCAACAGAAGATCTTGTACTAATCTCATGCTACATACAACCATGCAGTTAGAAATGTTGGCCCCTGCCGTGAAGGGTACCTCAAGTGTTCTTCAAATTTGCTCATCCACGAAGGTTCAGAAACTTGTGGTGGTGTCATCTACTTCTGCAGTTCATTTTAATCCGAACTGGCCTCAAGATAAGCCCAAAGATGAGAGTTGCTGGTCCGATAGAAAACTGTGCATGGAAACAGGGGTTAGTAATATTTGAAGTTGCTGCAACATTTGTAGTATGTACTCATAGCTAAAGCGGCATATGGAAGATGGGAATAGTTGCACATGGGAGTAGGAGGCATTTTCCTTATCATGAAACACAAACATTTGATTTAACTTAGTTACATGGCAAAGCATCTGATTTAACTTAGTTACATGGAGGAGCATGGATGCTTATTGTTATCAGCATATTTCAGTTATGATCATCTGATTATCGGACTTCAGACCAGATGGGACTTCCTTTAACTATTTCTGTTGATAGGAATGGTATTCTGCAGGCAAGACGGCTGCCGAAGAGACAGTCTGGGAATACGCAGAGAAAAGTAGGCTGAAAGTTGTTACAGTTTGCCCTTGTCTGGTTTTTGGCCCAGTATTGCAACCCACTGTCAATACCAGCAGCAAAGTGCTCATCTATACTATAAAAGGTTCCTCTTTACTTAATGATTTTCCATGCGTTGAACTATCTCTTATGTAACAGAATCACTTGGTTTCATTTAATTACATACCCAAACCTCATGCTGACAATAGCATGTCTCAGTTTTGCTTGAATCTGCTAAAATTCTGTTGGTTCTTTATAGGAGGTCCCAATGCAATGAAAAACTTCATGTGGCACATTGTGGATGTCCGTGATGTGGCTGATGCTTTAGTTCTGGTGTACGAGAAACCAGAGTCATCAGGGAGATACATATGTGGTGGCGATAACATTAGCACAAAGGATATGGTGGAGTTGTTAAAGAAAAACTATCCTACCTACAATTATGTTAACTGGTGGGTCTCTTCTCATATGTCTTCGTTGCATATAGCATTAAATGGCCAGTGCTTAACATGACTTGAAGTTTTGACCACCTCACATGCTTGTGCAGTAACATTGATATTGATCTCCAATTTGCACCAATTTCATCTGAGAAACTGAGGAGTCTGGGATGGAAGCCGAGGGAATTGGAGGAAACACTCTTAGATAGTGCTGATTGCTATGAGAAGGAAGGAATTCTGCAGGATGTGGTGGGACGCCCTTGTTGCCTTCCCTATATTTTCCGTGTTGCTCATCAAGAATGAATCCAACACTTCAATGCAAAATGCTTGATCTCATGTATGCTACTACTTGATAATTTCCATAAGGCATCCTACTGAACATGTTGGCAATAGGATGAGTTGTGCTGGAAGAAAATTTCCATCCATTCAGCGTAGAATGCGGCTGTCTTTCATTTCAGCTAAATGCATGTACACTCTTTCCTACAATAACTGGTAACGAGACTTTATTAGTTCCAAACCTTCAATTTCTACTGATTGACGTGGTCTGTCTATGTGCGATATACTGATATGAATGCAAATAGCTAAGTATATACTCCTCTGATCTGGAAATGATGATGTTTCAGACAGCCAAATTAGCCTGTAGCTATTTCATTTTTGATGTCCTAAACATCAACATGACAAGAACGGAGGGAGTATGAACTTATGTTATCTCCACTTAAATTATCTATTCCACATTTTGCTAAGTGTATTTTTCTTTTCTCGAATGATGCAAAAAAAAGTGCATTTTTCTTTTCTCAGATGATGGATGAGGTGCTAGTTCTACATGAGAGTGATGCTTTCAACTAAAGCAAGAATTTCAAACTATCAACTATTCACAAGAAATTTAAGGATTTGCAACCCTTGCGATTGACACGTGCTAGTTCTATTAGAGCATCTCCAAGAGCTTCCTAACCATCCCTATATCAAATTATTGAGATTTATTGTAAAAATCATTCTCCAATAGTTTCTCTAAACACCTTACTATTTTTATCCCCTCCCTAAACCATTCTAAATTGTAAGTAAAACAAGGAAAGAAATTAGGGTCCCCAATCCCACTACTTCCACCTTGGCATGAGACAAGTACAAGCATATTTCAAGTCAATTTTCCTGTTTACTTGTGTATAACCAAGCTGTAACTGATAAAAAAATAATAATGAGCGTGTTGCACAAATTAATCAATGATTCAACATCATTATACACATGCACGTGTATACCTACCAATAACAATCGATTGTTTATGTCCTTCTAGTATCGGATGCCTTCCAAAGGCAGCAGTGGATCGCCAGTGCCCGTCGATGCTAGCGGGAAGCAACGCACGACGCTCGCCTCCGCCTGCTCCGTCATGTGCTATGGACCCGAAGTGCCCGCCTGTACCTGCTTCGCCCTGACCCGGAGTCGTCTGTTGAAGGAGGCTACGACAATCTGTGTCGGAGGCTGCGGGGGCGAGCGGGTACCCGAGTTGAGCCGAGGACGATTATGTTTCTGGACACAGTAATTTTTTAGTAGGCCTGGCTAACATGGCCCAATTTAAATTCGGATTACAACACTTTTAGGGAATTGTTAAAGAAGGCAAGAATTTTTGGCCCTAATAGTTTTTGGGTTCCTCCTAAAAAGTGATTTTTAGGAGCTATTTTTAGGGTAACTCTTGCAGATGCTCTTATTTGTCTGACTTCGCTTGTTTATTCTGCCATTCCTGCACATGCGCGTAGTCTTTTTTTCACGAAAGATTCGAGCGATCTTGGCGGCCTTAATGGATCCATCTGTGATCTGTGAGTTTTGGATGCTACCAGCTTGTGCATACTTGCCATTAGTCGATCGTCCGACGTCCACTACTCCACCAGTGGGTGACGAAGGCTGCAAGCCGGCTGGCATTCCTTGGTTTGTGGATATGGCGTCGTCTCCGCCGCCGCGCGTGTGCGTGACTGGAGGCGGCGGGTTCGTCGCCTCGTGGCTCATCAAGCTCCTCCTCTCTCGCGGCTACGCCGTGCACGCCACCGTCCGCGACCCATGTAAGCAAGCACTTCCCATTCCCACCCGCCCTTCATTCCCCCAGACGCCGCCTCTCCACCGCTGCATCTGCGCTCTACTGTTCTTGGCGGAGTTGTGGGGGCTGATGGAAGCGAACGAGCACCATTTCAGGTGATCTCAAGAACGCCCACCTGAGCCGGTTGGAGGGGGCGGCGGTGAACCTGCGCCTGTTCAATGCCGACTTGCTCGACCCTGACGCGCTAGCGGCGGCCATTACCGGGTGCAAGGGGGTCTTCCATGTCGCCTGTCCGGTGCCCATGGATAAGGTTGCTGATCCTGAGGTGTGTATCTCTTCCGAAACAAATTTGGCTGGTAGGAAACTGTGTGTCTGAATCACAATTTTCAGTCTTCAGTTTTTTTTTATTGCGAGAATTCACTGAGTCACTGCTATTAAGATGCACTTTTCTTACTTAAAAAACCTAAAGTGCACTTTCCTGGAGCAATGCATCTATTGGGACAGTCTACAATTTGTTCAAAAGACCGTGTTACTGCTTAATCAATCGCAGATTTCTGATGGTTTACCATGTGCCGAATACAACCACGCAGTCAGAAGTACTGGCTCCCGCTGTGAAAGGCACTTTAAACATTCTTCAGGCTTGCTCAGCGAATAATGTACAGAAGGTGGTTGTGGTTTCATCCACTTCTGCTGTTCATTTTAACCCGAATTGGCCTCGAGGTATACCCAAAGATGAGAACTGCTGGTCGGACAAAAATTTATGCTTGAAAAACGAGGTCAGTTTTTGAGTTTCTATCACGAAAAACACTTCACAAGGCACATACTTGCCCATGAGCATTGATTTATTATTGCTTCAAGGGAGGATTTGTGTAGGACTAACTTAGCCCTGCTGGCAGGACTGGTATATGGCTGCCAAGACTATAGCCGAAGAGACAGCCTTGGAGTATGCAGAGAGAAATGGACTCAATGTTGTTACAGTTTGCCCTTGTGTGGTTTTAGGCCCTCTACTGCAGCCAGTGGTCAATGTTAGCAGCGAATTCCTTATATACGTTATAAAAGGTTGCCTATATTTTTGCTGCTATTTTTACCAGTTTTTTGGATCATAAGTTTTCACACCAATGATTATTTTTCTGTCCTATTTAAGAATACTGATTTCTTGTCTAACTAATTACCAATGTTACGTGGCTGAGTGTTTCTAGCTGGGATCAGATTAATAAACTAGACTAGTATTAGTTTACTTAAAACAGACCTAGCCTATAGTATTAGTTTACTTACCTAAATTGCTGTTTAAGGGAATGTCCTTAGTGGTATTACTTCTTTTAGGTGATGAGAAAAAAATCCCAGCCTTTACTTCATAACAAGCTATGACCTGCAACAGGCTTATCACATATTGCTGCACTTCTGTCTGCTAAATTTAAAAAGCCAACGCAAGTTTCAGATGACGAGGGTATTGCTAGTCGGCTTGAGTCACCTCTGTTCTACCTACAAGCAACGTGCAAAGTTTGCCCCCTTCTAATGTGAAGTTCTTGTATCTAATGCTTTCCTGCAACTTTCTTTATAGCTATCCTTATAAACGACACTTCTCATTGCTAACTACAGTATTAATAAAGTTATGAAATCATTTTTGCTTTTCTGCACTGCCGTATACTTCGTCCTCTTAAAAAACAGGAAAAACTGCAAATAATGCTGAAGTCCTGTTACCTTGATTACAGGAGGTCCTACTGTAATGAACAACATGCTGTGGCACATAGTTGATGTCCGCGATGTGGCTGAGGCTTTGCTTCTAGTGTATGAAACAGCAGAATCATCTGGGAGATACATCTGTGCACCGGATCGGATTAACACGAAAGATTTGCTGAACGTGCTGAAGAAGACTCATCCTAACTACAATTACGTGACCTGGTGAATCTCTCACCATTTATATATGTGTTACTATAGCTGGAATGATTAGCTTCTATTTACATGATTTGCATCTCTGCTGCAGCGCCAACGATCCGGATCATAAATCAATAGTTACGCCGATTACTTCACAGAAACTGAAAAACCTGGGCTGGAAACCAAGGAAAATAGATGAAACACTGTCAGACAGCATTGAATATTACGAGAAAGCAGGTATTCTGCAGGATGTAGAGGGACGCCCTTTTCGTCTTCCTCAGCCTTTTCATATGGCTACAGAGATATCATAAATGATGTGTAGTCCACACACAGTTACTGCTTTTATCTAATTATGCTTAGAACATTGTTGATTATTAGTGTATAATGTTCTTAAAATAATTATAAGGTTATTATGTTTGTTGGGCCTGCTTGTTCATTCGTTGCTTTTCTGTTAAATATGTGGTTTGTGTTGTATTCCATTATCTGTCTGAGAAATTTATCTATACATACCCTCTTGTCCTTGTTTTCACTTTTCAGAACTATTAAGTTGTCAAAAAGCAAGGTTTTAGTGCACATCACCAATCAGCTATTAGTACTTCCACTTACTGATATGTATTCTCAGTTTTTGCGTGTTCATTACCTAAAATTACCTGATTGTGTGAGCTGTGATATGAGTCTTTACCTCTGCTTTGACATAGGAAGAATAAGGGGATTTTTATTTTGCAAGGACGGGGATCGAACCCGCGCGGCCGGCCTACCAACTGCAAGCCTTGCCACTGCGCTGAGCGCATGTTCTCTCTTTCATTATAAATGATGATCATAATGTTCAGAAATAAAAAAAATATAACTGATCAAGATTAATATCCAATACAGGAGCCTACACATGCCATTACTAACAAATTTTGGTGCAGAGAAATTACAATAAGGTCGAAGCTGGTGGAGCAACTTCACTAGAAACAGTTCAGAATAGATTATCTGATGGCCACGTGCTGGTGTTGAATCCAAAGACGTGAATCTGGAGGAAAATCGCTTGATTAATTGATTTGACTCGTCTTTTATTCAGCAGTCACCCTGGGCTACTCTCTGGTGTAGCTGTTTCCCTTAGCAATGATATGGACTATGGAGTGTGTGTGATCTGCCAGGAGGACTATTAGTAGCTGCCAGTGTGGGACGTGGTTGGCTGGTGTCTCAGGCGCAGAGCTGAGTTGGCTGACGACTAGGGAGCAAGACAAGCGTGACCACTGACCCAGACCTGTCGTGTACAGTATGATGGTTGGTTGGACGGAGGGAGCTGCCCGGAGCGTGGAAACGGTGTATCCCTGTGTTCCGAGAGCATCAGTGACATGGCTTACCCAGCTCCTATGACGTCCGCCAAGCTGAAGAAGCTGAAGAGCCATATCCCTGTGTGTTCCGAGATAACCGTCAATAAAATGACCAGCCTACATGGGTATTTCGGTTTCCAGTAGTGGTTGGCATAGTTTTGAGGAGCCACGGTTTTCATCCATTGACCTTCATCGAGTCTAGACATTTTTTTTGCCACACTTTACTTATGTGTGATTTGTGATTACCAGTTTGTTTACCATACTATAGGTAAAGTCTGGCAGGAGATTTAGTATTGTATGGTAGTGAACCAAACAGCCCTAGAGTTTTCTGAAATAGAAATGAAGGCACCGTCCGCGACCTGAGTAGCACCCTCTTCCTCGCATGCAATTTCGCCTCAGATGTGGCGACGCGATTCGACCCTTCTGTGTCCAGGTGACAACAAGAAGACGGCGCACCTGAACCGGCTAGAGAACGCTTCCGAAGTCCGAACGCCTCGGAACATATCCTGACTCTTGACACAAGAGAACCTTATCATTTACTGTTGCAAGCGATCAGATCAACAGAAGCTCGAATTGGTCAGTAACACATGCTATGAAGAAGTTTTAAAGCAGAACGAAAGAAAAGTTCCTTGCAGTCGTAGAGCACATAGAGTAACACATGCTATGAAGAAGTTTTAAAGCAGAACGAAAGAAAAGTTCCTTGCAGTCGTCGAGCACATAGAGTTCACCTTGTACCAATTTTAAGTCGATAGAAAAAGTTTTCCTAAATTATTACTAATCCTCCGGTCAGCACCGCCATCCTCTAGCTGGTAAATGAACCTAGAAGAAATTCCCTTGACTAATAAGTAAACTAGGTTGAGGGGCGCGCTTCGCCGCGCCCGCTCATATGGCATCGTGCATGCATTTTTGTGTTGTTTTGTTATGTAGCTGCTTCGTCACATATGTATTCAGTCAGCGTGCCAGCTTACTCTACGTGCAATTCTTCAACGTAGATTTCCTTTTCATTCCAAAGCATATGAACAAATGAAATATAAACATTAAGTACTCTTTTAATGACAGTTTGGTTAGCACATGTCCAAAGCATCTAACAAATACCATTGACCAAGACATGGAAAGTACAAACATGAGCACTGCAAATCTCATACATGTTTCTTTGAGCAAAAAGATAGGAGAGTCTCTATCGTGATAAGATAGGTGCAAATGAACAACATTTCAGGGTATGCCATTGTAGCTGAGATTATTTGTATGATCTTTAGTTCCATCCATCCAGTAGATCTCGCCGTAGAACGGTTGTTTTCGCCTATAAACAAAAATGTCTCTTCTTAAATTGGCATATAAAACACTGATTCAATGGATAACAGTAATCAAATAGATGAAAGAGAATATAGTTTTCTCATTAGTTGTGTAATGCAAGGGGCAAATGCTTGTTGCAATGCTGCTTACATCAACATTAATTAATTTTATTTTCCTAAACCATGCAGCATAAAAAAAATTAGGTTAGTGCAAGGAAAAATACTGACAAACATGTCTCATTAGTATTAGAATTATATATACAAAGAATAACATGGTTACGGTCCAGGCCATGTGAAAATGAAAATGTTTGTTAACTGTGAAGGGGCATAGCCCTAGCTGTCGAAGTTTGCCTGGAGTAGCATAAGTAAAAACCTAACTAAAAATGCATGATTGATAAAAGATTAAAAGAAATCTGGTTACATGATTTGATAAGGCATTGAAAGGCTGTACAGTATACATAGGTGCAAAATGAGATAGTAATCATTAATATATACAATGTTATGGTTGGCTAATATAACTCTGATTCAGTTGCAACTGCACGTGCGTCTACAACAGGATCAAGTGTGGTATATTTGTAATGGATCACCATAAAGTGAAACGTTGACAATACTTTAAAAATGCATATTATTCTTAATAACCATAATGCAGAGATCTTTTTTCAATTTCTCAGTTAACAAATTGACAAAATATTCCAAAGCTACCCAATTACTTCATAATGAACCTGGCTATTAAATATAAGCGGAGATAATTACGTGAGGCAAAGAAAGTGTGCATTAAACAAAAGTTGGGATAACACGGAAAACATGTGAGAATTTGCGTTGAATTGATGCAGAGACGTATGGAAAAAGAAACACAACTTGGAGTGTGCGTTGAATTGATGTAGAGATGTACGGAAAAAGAAACACAACTTGGAGTGTCATAAAATAGAGTCCTTCAATAATTCAATTGAAGTAGATGTATCATGAGTGGAACCAAAAATATCTGAGAAATGATGAATATGAATTACTGCATCACTCATAGTATAGGAACATCTATTTTTGAATTAACAATCACAAACAACAAAAATAAAAGATCACTAATATATTCTTAAATAGAGTCCCAAGAACAGGAAAAATGCTTCCTGGTTATAAGGAAACATATAAAAAGAGGGGGTTTAATCAAAGAGTCATACATCTATTTCCTCAAGAACCTCCTAGTATAAGTCTAAAAAAAAAAGAACTCCTAGTATAGAACCTTGCTGGCATCAGAGATAGCAGCACCAAAGGTTGAAAGAAGAGCAAAGGGTTGAGACATTATGTTGCTAAAAGTGAACTTCAAAGAGATCCTAACGCACAAAAAAAGTAACTTTAATGTAACAAACATGTGTTCATAAAATCAGGAAATTCTACAACAATTTACATGAGTACTGGTTGTGACTATTTTGTTAGCATTGTGTTCTGGCATTATTAGTAGTTCCAGGACAACAAAATAATACTATGCTCACTATACTATAAAATAATACACATTGTGCCACAATAAAAATAAAATTAGTTACGAAAGTCAGGCCTATGTGTACATTTTTAACTTTTGGTTCTTAAAACTTCCCTTAGAGTTGTTATAACTTCAAATGATGTAGCTTTATGTAACATCATCGTCCATTAGGAATTTTCCTGTGAAAGGCAAAGTTAAATAACAAATTGGAAGGCATGTTCTAAAGAAAACATAAAAACCTCATACAAAAGAAAACATCAGATTTGGTGAATAGAATTACCTGCAGATGCTCAACTTTAATAGCTAGTGAGGGGATCCTCTTCAACCTGCAAGGCTGAAATTACTGGTATCTTGGTGAAAAGGAACAATCTGAAGTATCTCTCTCAACATTTCAGTTATCTGTATACGTCAATCACCAAGTAGCACAACCTGATGGCCTTGAATGCTAGTAATCTGCAGAAATAGAAAAATCTAATTAAATCATAAATTTTGATGAAGCAGGCTGATAAAAATATCTGTGAAATTAAATTGTCCATTGATACATATTCAGAGTGTCTACCAGGATTCATGTTAATTGAGGACATGTTTTTTTAATATACTGGACACTTTAAAGCATGAAGCTAGGCACCCTTTACCAGAATGTTTCAAGATATACCGAACCAACTATTCTAAAATACTATTATTTAACAAATGAAAAGGTTTCCTGCATTTTGTATACAGAATTTAAAGCAGCATCTCGTCAACTCACGTAGTACTCCAAAGCTTGAGCTCTCTTCTGTTTGATCGTTCCCCATTCTTCATGTAGCAAAATAGAGGAAAGTGCAGGTATCATTGTGTGATGCAGCCTGCAGGTGCTGGTCGTCTTCCCCAACCCTGTCCAATTTCAATGTAAATTGTAAAATGCATATATTAGTACAAAATTGTATGCTCACAATGAAGCTAACTTGACAGCTTTCTTCGTCGTCGAAGTACCTGGTGCCTCTAGGTAGGTTTCTTCCTCACTCCAACATCAACCTCCAAAACCCATTGCAGTATGAGAAATAACGACACAAGGACAAACGCGTCTAAGGTTTCGTCTGCCAAGCACATCACCACTGTGCTGGTTGATCGCTTCGGCGTGCAAGTCAGGACCAGAGACTATCGATAGACGCGCAGGGGTTAGCTTCAACCGTGCAGGGTCTGCTGGCCTGTCTGCAATAAGAAGAGAGAACAATCGTAGACTCAAAATCTGGAGAGAAAAAAACGAAACGAAGAAAACAACGATTTTTTTTAGGGAAAACGGAAATTGAACAAAATAAAATGGGATGTGCACCTCTGTTGCAGCGTAGAAGTGACCATGCGTCACCGCGAGTTGCCGTCAGGACCCGCCGTGAGCCGCTGCCGCGAGATCCAATCGCCTCGCACTCCAAAGCTGTATGCTCTGCGAGTTGTCGTCGTGGTACGCCCTGCTGCTGTGAGAACCACTGCGCATCCAAAGGGATGCGGAGGATGTGATTGCTGCTTGCTCCTGCACATGGAGCCGAGTCACGTACCAGAAAACAAAATGAACACCAGAATGATTTTTTTACAAAAGAAATGAATCGAGTAGTGAATGAATTCACAGATATATGGCATCCCTACGCCTCACCTCGTTTTTTGATGGGTGGATCTGGTGGGGAAACCGCTGGCCACCATTACGGGAACGGGAGACGATGAGGACATGGACCGGCTCTTTGATTCCATAGCAGCACTGAAGCAAAGACAAAAAAAAAAAAAAAAAAAAAAAAGGAATTTCGTGGAATGAAGCTCGGGGTCCTGTACTGGTTAGAGGCAGACCTGCTCGCCATCCACGCGAAAGGTCACCAAGCCTTTTGCTGCCCGGCCGCTCATCCTGGGGACCAGATCCGACGCGAGATCCGTGGCCAACCCGCCTGACCGCTCGCCTGGTCGCTCTCTGTCAGAAGAAGCGCGCATGCGCAGTCCTCTCAAGGCGGCCGAGGCCCGCCGTGGAGGGGAGGATCGAGCTCGTCCTGGCCTTGCGTCCCCCTTCTTGAACCGCTACGGCACGCCAATATATCTCAGGCAGATGGCGGCTCTTGCTCAGGCTCAGATGCAATAACACTCAAGGAGGAGTACGCAAAACAGCGGCGGCTCGAATCAGGGTGAAGAATTAGGAGGAGGTTTGGGGAGGAGAAGAGTTGAGGCGGCTCGAATCGAGGTGATACAGGGTGCTCACCGAGCGAAGAGGAAGAGTTGAGGCGGCGTGAGAACGACGAATGAGGAATCACGGATTTCGTCCATAGACACGGGTGATCCCTCGAGCTACGCGAAGGCCGTACGCGAGCGTTAAGCCGAGGAGACGCTGCGTCAGGTCTACGCGACGTCAAGCCAGAGCAAATCTCACACCGCGAAAGTAAGATCCGACGGTAAAACGCTCAAATTCAATTCACGAGAGAGCAGCGATTTCTTCCGCGCTAGGGAAGGACATATGATAATGCAGCCGTCCCTCTTGGCCACTCTCTGGTAC
This sequence comes from Eleusine indica, assembly GCA_030378355.1. Classification (NCBI taxonomy): domain Eukaryota; kingdom Viridiplantae; phylum Streptophyta; class Magnoliopsida; order Poales; family Poaceae; genus Eleusine; species Eleusine indica. Next base: position 55,216,561 of record CM059496.1, on the reverse strand, counting down.
AGGTGTGAGGTGTTTCTCTTTGAACAACAATCAACAACGATATGGCCGCATACTATCAGCTGCCGGGTTATGATGAACTCTTGGCCACTGGAGGGCCTGAGAAGTGGATGAGACACCTGCTGAAGTCTGGAACAAAAAAAAAATCAATATGGGGATTCTCTTTTATTTCTGGTGGGACATCTGGAAAGAAAGAAACAGAAAAATTTTCGAATAAGGGGAACAATCAGTGCCAAGAATCACGACAGCAATCATCAATGATATCACCCTGTTCCATTTTGCTCATGCAGCAGCTTCAGAGCAGCTTTCGACTTGATCAGTTTCAAAACACTGCTTTGTCCTTGCTCTGTTGTTTTTCCGGTTGTTCTTGCAGCTGCCTTTGCTTGTTTATCGAGCGGGGTCCCCTGAATTACAGCTCTCAATGCAAAGAGAAAATAGTAATCTGAATTAGTCCCATTTTAAACCATTGGATCAAGAATGAATGCATCAGATTTCGTGCTACGATACGCCCAAATAGTACCTGTATTCTAGAGATGGTACACCGATTCTCTGTTCCTACCGTACCGAACACAGTATTATAGCAGGGAATTATAGCATGGCTACAATCCCTGAATTTTGTTCTCCACTGCTGAGGACCCCGATCCCTTGTTTTATGCAGCTGTCTTTCGATGTGGCTTTTGTAATCTACTCGAAAGCTCCTGCTCTCTTTCATGAATGGCAGAGCTCCTGCTCTTTTTTTTTTAAAAAAAAACCCAACGATATGAGTATGGTGTCCGTGAACCATTAGTACCTGTCTACTGGCACTGCCAATTGTTTAAGCGGGAAAACAATTCTCTGCAGACGGCAAAGGTTCACCCGTGCAGCCCCGTCCCGATTTATTCCACATGTCCAAAGAAAGCGCGGAGAGCTCCCTCGGTGTTGGCTTGGCTTCCGCTGGTAGCCTGGGAAAAGAAGAAAACAAAGATCTTGCACAACTCTGATCAGTTTTGATAGCGTCGTCGTCCGGCCGCCGTTGAGAAATGACGCGTTCCTGTTGACTCTTGTGTTCCAGTTCTATCGGATCCTGCTGTCCGACTAACCGTCGTCTCAAAAATTTGTGTCAAGTGCATCCAGACGATCAAGGATTTTTTTTTTGATCGGGAGCTTGATCTCATCAATCCACAAGGACCTGCTCATTGGGTGGCACCTCGAGACATATTGTTGGCCGTAGTACGCACCAATCGATTGAATCAAATAACACTATAAAGATGCCACCACCTGTCCATCCAGGTTTGACGGATGCATGCCTCAAGGACATGCCCCATGCAAGGTTCACATAACCGTTCAACCAGTCGGTTACGAACCGTCAAAAAACCAGTCAGTTAACCGGTAAAACCGACCGATTAACCATTTTACTATAATAATAACTTCGGTTTTTATAGTTAACTAGTCGGTTAGCATGACCGGCCAGGACCGGTTCTCCGATTAACCGTGATAACTAACCGGTTTTTGTTGGTTATATAAACCCTGGCCCCACGCGGTCACACCGTCATGCCGGTTTGTTTAGTATGTGTTGATTTTCATGATAATCACTACAACAACTCACTTCCCTCGTCTAGATTGTTTCTTTTTCTTAATTTTGTCCGGATTGTTCCCTCTTATGAGCGCAGCAAGTCTTCACACTCACGAAACCATCCGCCTCGACGCTCTGTTGATGCTTTGTCACTGCACTGGCAGGCACAGCTTGCGGGCCACATTTCATCAGCACCCGTGACATGATGCTGGTTGCTGAAGGACACCACCGACGAGTACCCCTTTTCATGGGTTAGTGCGGCCGTGTCTGGAGTTGTATTGGGAGGCAGGTGGCACAAATCCTCCACACAACCTTTACAACAGGGCAAGCAAAGACATAAGAAACTACAGCAGCAGTTGTTTCTTAATCAACTAGCGAATTTGGGCACGCTTCGCTATGGCAGTTAAAGTCAAGTGTGTATTTCTTATATTGCACCGCTGGAAGACATCAAAACAAAGCGAGACAGATAGTCTTACAGTGCCGGAAGGCGTTAAAACAAAGGACACCTCTCTCTCTCCCTGATTTCTTCGTTGGACCAAGCCACCCCACCCCCTTCTCCTCATGCGGTTACGCTGTCGTGCTTCCTTCCCCTCTCATGCCCACACACCTTGTGTGAGTTCGCAGTCGGTCTTGCGCCGTCCTCCTGTCACGTCATTCAGCCCCGCTTCCGCTGCCTCTTGTCAGACTGTTCATGTTTACGAAGGAGAAAGTATGGAAGAGAGGCTCACACACGGGACGGACTCACCACGGATGCCTAGGCCGGCAACCCACAGCCCATGGCGCGGCCCGGGGGAATGTGTTCATGCCAGTGAAAATCGAAGTGTTGGAAGCGAAGAGCGGCCACCCCTACCTCAAATGCTGTGGGGGTGAAAATCCTTTCTGTGTCAGCGCTAGCTTAACACTATGCTGAAGGTACCACGGGACCATGTCACAAACCAGATGTAACGAGGGTATCTTCCAAACATATTTCTATGGGGCCATATCTACAGTTCTGTGTAGTACACAGTTCACTTGCACTGCTAGGCCCGTGGCTTACCGTAGTGTACATCGCAACAAGCGCTTACATGCCGCTGCCGTGGACCAACTCCCAAAAGCTGAAGGACGGCGTCGTTAGGGTCTCTGTTTACTCGCGTCGCGCGTACAGATCTCGTGCCTGATGCGTCGTCATCGAAAGAGCGCCGGGAGCGCTGGAACGGCAGGACGGCTTGCGGCACGGGCGCCGGCGGGTACATCGCCTCATGGCTCGTGAAGGTCCTTCCTCTCTCGCAGATACGCCTACGCCGTGCATGGTGCTGTCCGTGACCTGATTTCTGGCATAGTTACGTGTCACTTTTTTTTTTCCTATTGATCTTACTGGCGATTTTTACTTGTCTCTGCTAAAGAAAATCTCCGTGGTGTAGATGTTTCCTTTTGAACATTCAACAACAATACAGAGCATGTGGTGTCTGTGAACCATTGACACCTTCCACCCTAAGGACTGCCAGTGGCTTGCAGAGCAGACGGAGAGGACTAGACGAAGAAAGTTAGGATCTAGGCGATAATTATGAAAACATGACATGAAGCACAATACACTTGATTGTGCATATAGATGATCACATACAACGTGTCCATCCTCCAACCATACAACGTGTTCATTCAAATGCACCTAGCTCATCTCCATCAGCTTCCGTCCCACTCTGGTCATGCTAATTCTGGGGCTGTCAAGTAAGTATGCAGTGGCAATCGCGTGGTCCTCAAAAATCAAGAGATCGATAACGTTTGTACTCGTGCAGCCAATAAAGTCAGAGAGTCCAACTAGCAAATTTGCAATCTCTCTTGGCTGCTTTCTCTGCAGAGTCCAATGAGCAATAGACAGGGCTGCCTATAAGTAAGACTAGCTGATAGAGCTGGCAACTACACGCAACGAGCAGCGTCACCCACAGAGAGAGGAGTCGTCGTCATGGCTGGAGTTTCGGTGTGCGTGACCGGCGCCGGCGGGTACATCGCCTCATGGCTCGTGAAGCTACTTCTGTCCCGCGGCTACAACCTGCATGGCACTGTCCGCGACCTGAGTATGTTTGTCCGTGGAAGTTTATTCATGCTGCTTGTAGCTTTCAATCCAAATCAAATTTTTATCTTACTTACATATGGCATGCGTTCATGTGTCACGATTAACTTGCACCGTGTTACAGGTGATACGAAGACGAGCCATCTGAAGCGACTACAGAACGCTGCTGAAAACCTTAGGCTTTTCAAGGCTGATCTCCTTGACTACGACACGATGGCAGCTGCCATTGCGGGGTGTCAAGGTGTTTTCCATGTTGCCACTCCAGTGCCTTCCGAGAACTTGACTGATCCAGAGGCAAGTTGTGTGCTCCTCGAATCTGAAATCTGATTCCGGAATATGTACTATTAGTATTCCCTTGCAGTTTACAATATCTATCCCATGCGTACACAACTCTGCAGCTACAAATGTTGGCTCCTGCTGTTACGGGCACCACAAATGTACTCAAGGCCGCCTCTGCCGCGAAAGTTCAGCGAGTGGTCGTTGTGTCATCCATGGTTGCTGTTGAGATCAACCCGAAAGGTTGGCCTGAAGGAAAGGTCAGGGATGAGAACTGCTGGTCGGACACAGAATTTTGCAGGAAGATCAAGGTACCTTGTGCTGCTAACTTCAACACTAACTCCCTCCATTTGCTAGTTCAATTGTAGTTCAAGTGGTCTATCAGAACATCAAGAACTTAAAATCGGAAGGTAGTACTATAAAGCTGTGATCACTTTGCTGCCTCTGTTACTACAGAGCTGGTATCCTGTTGCCAAGGTGATATCAGAAAAGGCGGCTCTTGAATACGGGCGTCAAACCGGGCTCGATGTGGTAACTCTGAATCCAGGGCTGGTGTTTGGTCCCCTGCTGCAGCCGACGGTTAATGCAAGCAGCCAGTTCCTCATCTACCTATTGAAAGGTTGATATCATCACACAACACATAGAATGATAGTAATGCCTTGATCGCGTTGCTTTTTGTTACCGGATTATTTCATAGTTAGATCTTTGCATGGTTCATTTGACCATTTGATCCGAACATGTTTCGTTCTCTTTGAGCACCGATACAGGAGGCCCTGACGGAGTGAGGGACAAACTGTGGCACATTGTTGACGTCCGTGACGTCGCCGACGCGCTGCTGCTGATCTACGAGTCGCCTGAAGCCTCCGGCAGGCACATCTGTGCGCCTCATGTCATCAGCGTCCGCGACCTGCTGGACTTGCTGAAGAGCAAGTACCCTGATTACACTTGCCTTACCAAGTAAAGACTTACTCTTGAACCCGCTTATTACTCCATAAAAAGAAGAAAACTAAATTAAATAGTCAGGCAAAATCATAGCTTCTCTTCCATTTCCTTGAACACTAAATCCGGTTGTCAAATCAGCTACTTACTGGTAATTGATTGGCAGGGATGCTATATATGACATGGATCATCCAGCACCGATGACGTCTGACAAGCTAAAGAAGCTTGGATGGAGCTGCCGGACCCTGGAGGAGACGATCGAAGACACGGTCCAGTTCTGCGCCAGGTTTCTTGAGGATGTGGACGGAGCGCCTCCCTGCCGTTTCCCTCCTCTTTTCAACATGATCTAATATCGGCAAACAGCATTGATTGGCTTTTCGTTCTCGGTAGTCCTGCTCTATTCCAAATTCGAACAACGTTAATGTAATTCAATGATCTACTATGTGTTGTGAAGTTTTATTGCAAATTGTATACCCAGAATCCCAGATGGGTCGGTTGTACTAGCTAGTGTTTTTTTTCCCACAATAAAAGCAAGGATCACCCTTTCAAGATGGTTGAGACGATTCTTGTTCCTCATAACACTAATATAAAATAATTTTTGAAACACATTGAACTGTTTCGCTGAAGAAAGTTTTTCAGTGACATTCATTTCTGGCAAACCAACTGTCGAGCATCTAGGCAATATAATTCAGGAGACGGCACGGGGGCAACGTATCAGGAAAGGAAAATAACCGCTAGGAACTCTCACCGCCACTGAAAGTTGGGTCAAGAAACTAGTGCTATTTCCTCCTGGTTCCTGTACATGCAGTGAACTGTAACCCAAACAAAAGACGGAAATAATTTTCTTCTGTATATACGCTCTAAGTGTTCTCATTTCAACTGTATATGCGCGCACTAAAGGGTAGTTAGTACCATAAGGCTTTTTATTCGGTGCAATGTTCAATCCAACTTGTTAACAGCAATATTCCTCGTACTGAGTGACCTTGATTCTTGTTACATGACTACAACGCAGAAATGCTGGGTCCTGCTGTCACTGGTACAAGAAATATACTTGACGCTGCTTTGGCCGCAAAGATTCAATGAGTGGTGGTTGTTTCAATCATGGTTACTGTTGAGCTCAACCCAAAAGATTGGCCCAATGACAAGATCAAAGATGAGAATTGTTGGTGAGACGAAGCGTTCTGCAGGAACAATGAGGTAGTTATACAGTACGAATAATAATGTGAACTCATTTCTTCTTGAACAAATGGAAATTCATCTCTGAATTTGAGTACGACGCTTTGCCTTGTGAATGAATGTACAGGACTGGTATTCTGTTGCCAATATCACATCAGAAGAGGCAACGCTTGAATACGACAGCAGATTGGGCTGGACGTTGTGACGATCAACCCGGCATTGGTGCTTGGTCACCTGCTGCAACCGATGTGTAACACGAGCTGCCAGTTCCTCATCTACTTCTTGAAAGGTTCTTCTTGTCGCATGCTTATGTTACTTGACTCACTAGTTAGTTGTAGTTATCCACCCACCCCAAAAAAAAAGTCAGTTGCAGTTGATTTCTGAATGTTTTGAGTGCCAATGCAGGATGACCTGATCGGATGAGAAACAAGCTCTGGCATATCGTCAACATCCGCCACGTTGCCGACGCGCTGCTCCTGCTCTACGAGGTGGCTGAAAAGCCTCCCTCCGGCAAGACATTTGCGCGACTCATTTCATCAGTGCTCGCGCCCCTGAGTACCCCTGCATAGCCGAGTAACTTCTTCGTCTCTGAAAGTGTACCACGTCATTTTCAAAAATAATGGAATGCAAAATCCAAGTCTGACTCATACAGTATGTCATTTGGCAGGGAGAGCATCTATGATATGGATAATGCTACTCCGATGACGTCCGACAAGTTGAAGAAGCTTGGGTGGAGCTGCCGATCTCTGAAGGAGACAATTACGAACACCGTCGAGTTCTGCAAGACGGCTGGGTTTCTCGCTGACGTGGAAGGGGAGCACAATCGTTTCCCATCAGTTTACAACAAAATCTAATCAAGATAGAACTTTTTGACCTGGCAGGAATATCATATAGTATAATGGATCCACATATATGTGATTGGGGTTTATTCAGATATTTATGATTGTGATGAAGTGAAAGAGAAGACTGCATCAAATTTGATGTGATTTTCGCTTTTGTCTTTGTCTTGTATTAGTTTTTTTCTTAATATAGCTAGACTAGCAAAGTGTCCGTACGTTGCTATGGACTTTAAATATCTACAAAAAAATTTAGCCGTCCACATGAACGCATAATTTTATTTGTATATTCAAGTATAAATAACTTACATGTATTTATTCATGTATATTAAAAATATAATAATTATTTTCATTAAGTTCCAACTCTGCATGCACCTAGTTCTATTCTAAAGCTTGAGACAGCGCGCATTCAGGTTTGACTATCTGATTTATGCACACAGACGGATAAAAATTTGACGAGTGCAAATAAATAAAGCTTCATAGAACATAAAATTTTATTACTCCCAATCTAACATGGCCATAGAGCTGTTGCATGAGGATGCTAGTGAGTGCGAAGCCACCCAAAAATCGTATCTAACTACACTGTTGTTGGGTCGAGGTTGCAGGACCTAGTAAGGATTTTAACTTGGAAAAAAACAGGATTATTAATTAGTAAAAGCATCACGATTATTAGAACAACAAAAGAATTCATGGATACGGTGATGATTGAGACATTTCGAGACAACATAGGAGAAAAGATTTAGAGGACTAAATTGATTACCTAGTACCTAGGCCAGTTCAATTTGTCAGATCCTCTCGTTCCCTTTTCTCTTCCCTTCTCCCTCCCCTTGATTTTTTTTTTAAAAATTTGCAAAGCATATCAAGCAGACGCATAGCAATATGATGAATTGATGATCTGGTTTAAGAAGCAAACAAATCAAATTAACTTGATATCGGCAACAGACAATAGAATATAACCAACAATGTCTATGCAAATTTAGAAAAGAGTAGTGTAAATTCTCAGTCGAAGAGAATAGAAGGATAAACATACAACCAAGGTTTTATCGAATAAGCATTTAGCAGCTATTACGTACCCTGTCGTATTCAAAGAATTGAAGATTCATGCTATGTCTATACCTTGGTAAATGCATGGAAGGACAACCAATAAACAGTCAAGTGCAGCAGATCTTCTAAAAATAATGACACAAACACTCGATTTTGTTAGGTTAAAACATTAGTGGGCGACTAATCAAACTAAACCACAAGATCTAATTAACTTAGCCTAATCATAATTACATCACACTAATACATAATTAGAGCATACCTTTACTGATCAGAACTTGATGACGCCATAAAACACCTTTGAATCTAAAGTTGTTATCGATGTAGGAATAGTAGAACAACAGCAATGCCTCCAGAGACTTCACCACTTTGATCTTCAACGTGGAGAAAACTTTTTGGACGCCTAAGTCTTACCTGTAACCTCTAGGACAGAGTTGAATTCGCCTAGAAGGTGGATCTCGTCCTTCACTCCCCTTCAACACCCTTAGTGATCGGAATTTCGGGATTTAGATGTGATTGATGTCTTAGAGAAAACCTAGGGGTACCTCTTCTTATATATGGGTGCTGTGGGGACAGAGGCCGAGTCCTAGTAGGTTAGGATACCACCAATCATAGTGTTTGATATGGAAATAATAACAAAAACATGTCAACCTAGGTGGATTAGGCTTAGGTGTAAAGTAATTGGAGTTTGAGTCCGAGATCAACCCCAACATTCTCCCACTTGATCAAACGACTTAAACTATTGTTCGTACTCAACTTATGTTCACACTCAGTAAAACAGTAAGACCAGACCAATGCGTCATCAGCAACACTATCGTTACTGGGACCCCATTACCCATAGTTCACCGTAGTTCCTCGATAGAACACTTATTGCTTATTGAGAGATAATAAAATAATGGCCCTATATCCAGAATTAGAGTAAGGTTAAAGACTCTCCTTTTAGCTCATTCTTATTTGCACAGTTAATGAGATAAATAGTAAGTCTTTAGTATATGCTGCAGCTAGCATTAATCTTAATACTTAGATTTAATAATTTGATTCTGGATTCTTTTTCACAACACAATCAACAGTGAGCTTGACTCCCACTATTTGCAATGTTGTTACTTGAGAAAAATACTATAACTTAATTGTAGTATATGATAATTAATATTATCAATGTTGTCTTAAATACTTAAATTTATACACCAGGATAATTCTCATAAGCCATATAGCCTGCTATGTTCATGTCAAACTCAAATTCTACTAGAACGTAGAACAATTTAAGGTGAGCTTATCAATATTCACATACTTTACAAATCACTTATGAGTAAGCATGATAGTTTGATGTTATGCCAATAACATGAACTTTCTTCAACTTTCTAATGGACCTTTTTCTCGGATGTAACTAATATTGTCAAGTATCCCAGTAGATGTTCAAACTTGAACATTATCATAAAGCTTTGACAGCTAAAGTATAAGGAACATATTCCTTTAATCTTAATATACTTATTATACTTAAATTTTAGACTTTATTGCTCTTGAGCATAATTAAAATAAACAGGCATGACATAAAACTTATTATAACTAATAATCTTATTTTCTTAATATATACCTCATGTGTCAATCCTGTATATCATTCTTTTGGTCCTTTCTTATTGTGCTAATGCTAAAACTAATAGACATAGCAAAATCAAGTTCTTTCATATCAAAACGAGATGACATAAAAGTTCTTGTCTCATGTAGCATAATCTTACTGCTACTTGTTAACAACAGGATATCATTCACATTAAGTAATAAAATTCCACCTTTATCTTATACAATTATCCACCTCATTTGGAAAACTAATGAAACTTATACGCTTGTACGTACCATAATTAAATGGTAATCTGTACTCACACCATAATCAATGTTTCTTGCTATTTCATAGATAAACCATACGGTCAAACCATGAAAAAATAATACAAGTTACTTATTTGAGGAAAACAGATTGAATATTAGCCTAATAATGAAGCTCTTAAAATAATGAGCTACAAGCGTTATAATTAAACTTTGGAAGAATCTTAGTGATAGAGAAAATAATAAAATGACTAACCTCTTCTATGTGTAAATTCTTTTTGCTATAAGCTTTGTTAAAACCTTTTCGATCTTTCCTTTAGAATCACAAATAATGTTGTAGACTCATAATAGCCTACTGAAATAACTCCATCAAAAATTTCTACTAAGACTTAAGAAACACTAATGCTCATATAATCACTATCTTCCTGTCGATGACATGTACTCGGGTACCTCACATAGAAGGAAAGTGGAGATAGACTCCTACTATGATATGTATAGTAAACCGACTAAGACTCCGTCATGTAACCCTGTCCCTCCGGATATATAAGGAGTGACAGGGACTCCCCTCAAGGGGACAAGCCCTGAACTAGAGATCCGACACGGGACATAATTAGACATAACTAGACATCATAGTTTAGGTCTACCTCTTCGTCTAGATCTATAATCTAGACATATCAATACAAATACCACAGAACATAGGACATAAGGTTATTATCCTCCGGGAGGTCCGAACCTATATAAATCGGCGTCTTGTGTTACCATCATCTCTCGATCTCGCACATATCCCTATTTTCTACATATAAATCCTCATAGGTGAACTATCTTATATCTAGTGTTGAGAATAAGTCTCGATATTTGGCGCTGACCGTGGGGAAAAGCGCGATGATCGGCTTGTTAAGTTCGATAGCCTCAATCTGCATCAAGATTTGATCGCAAGCTCATCGGCGTTGAGGCGCCTGATCATCACACAAGTTGTCACATGTTCATCAAGACGGTGCCCAAAGTTGACGATGACACTATATCATCAAGCGAAGAATCATACGACAACATGCAGTGCGAAGTCGGCAAGTTTTCATCGACCTGGGTGGTTATAAGTCGGCGAATCAAGTCGAACAAAGTATAAGGGATCGATGGACTCGTCGATTCCTAGTCGCACTCTAAACCGATATGATGGGTCGGTCTGGACTGACCTTGGTTTTCTAAAGCGACTAGAGTCCAGTCAGGGTCACACAAGGCCAAGTCCGAATCGATCGGGGCATATGCACCCTAATAAGGAAGTTTCTTTCCTTTATTTAATCGTGCTGTATTAATTTATTCTCAGAATTAAGCTAATCGATTTGCTTAGCCAACTAACATACGTGCATGTGCTACCTTTGTCTTTTTTGCATGTACTAGTTACTATGCGCGTGCGTGTTGCATGCGCTCCTATTACTAAGCGTGACAATTTGAAAAAAAATAGAATAGAATTCTGCCAGACACAATTTGAAAGAGGATAGAATAGAATTCTGCCATACAATTTATTGTTTCCATAGTGTCAAACTTAAATAAAAAAGTATAACATTTTATTATTTGTCACGCATCACTCCACCAACTTGATGGCCAACTTCCGTGTTTTCACACTTTAACGTTGTTTCAGAACATTTGCCATGTAGGAACGTGGATTTAGACGTGCATGATGATAGAACGCAAGTAGTTGCTCCCGTAATCCTGCAAACCATCCCTATCCAAAATCAGACAAACCCCATGCTATGTAAGCAAAATGATCAATTGGCTTGTTTAAGTGAGGCACCTTGTAATTCATCAGCGTCCATCACTCGTGGTCTCAAAATTAGGTTGCTATAAGCTGTTGTCGACAAAACATCTACATATAGAAGAAGAGATAGTCCGTCAGTAACACATACATGTTCAGGTTATGGACAGGTTCGGGTTGTCGGTGTTGGTGGCGGCTATGGAGACCACATTTTCGAGGGGTTTATATGGTTTCCGGGGGTAAAGACGGCAATAGTTGAAACATGAATCATTTTTCTAGAGATGGGAGTTTGCATCGTGGTATTAAACACTGGAAAAGGTTGTGACCGGTTCTATTTTACAAGGTGATTTGTGCAACACATGAAATCAAACAAGTTATGTAACATGAACCCAAATAAGTTAAAATGTAACACCAAAGCCCATAAGCATAAAGAGGAAAGACCCAAACATCAACAACATCTGAAGACGTAAATGCATCTGTACGCGTTTTATAGAAATCATGTTGCATACCAATCCATAACGTGTGCATAGCAATCCATAACGACAATGCAAACACTGTATTTGAAAACATTCAGGTCGAACATATCGCACCTCTCACATAAACATAGAAAATAAGTTCAAAATGAAAATTAAAACTCTAAGAGCTTATTATATTTTTTTGCATGTGTGACACGCACGTTGTTATTGTTTTATAAAATTATTATGTATTAAATGAAAACACATGTTAAAAGGCTATCATATATTGGTAGAACCACTTCATCCTCTTGATCTCTAGCTGTGGTAGACACAACATGCCAAACGATGCGCTGTCCAACAACCTTCAAACTTCAGCAGTAAAAACTCCAAGTTGCAATCTGTAAAGTCTGAAACAATATGGAAATTACCTGCTCCAAGAGAATGACACACTGAATTCAAGCAACAAAAATAATGAATAATCAGATAAATGAATCATAGTTGTCCTTCCAACAAATCTCAACATGACCTGTGAGATACACGGAGAATCGAATAATGTTGAAATTAAGTCACAAATTCAACTATATTTTCATTGAACCAAGTATGGTTAACCAATTCGACTAACATTTGAATGCAAAGTGGCTATTACAGAACAATGTTAATGCAAGAAACATCATTAGACCTACATCTCTACACTCATGCTTGTGTACAAACACATAAGAATCCGAGGTGGATAATGATTTGTGTCAAAATATAATAATGATGTAAAGCGACTAACATTTTACACTAAAAAGATCAAGTTAAGACTTGGTCAAACCCAATTGTGTAGCCAAGGACAACAAGGCCTGGAGAGTGTTCTCGAGAGGAGATGTAGATGCATTCAGCAGCTCTTTCAAAGTTTAGCTACCAATATGTGAAATAGCAAAAGAAGTAGATGTACACTTGTATATGCAAATTTGTAAATACATATTGCTATTTGTACGATCTAAGCAGCAATAGGAACCAGTGGCACCCCTTGTATTCTCTGGTGTAACCATTGTGATGCACTGACTACAAAATAGATCAATAAAGAGAAAAGTAAATTAGTGATGTAGTATAAAGGAGGTGGCGACCACTGCCATTGATAGGAGGTGGGCGGCGACCACTTCGAGGGATGGTTGGTGCAGATCTGCGCCTGCCTGCGGATCAGATCGATGGGGTGGACCGTGGTAGTATATAGGAGGGTCGCGCCTGCCACCGGCTGGAACAGGCAGGACCGTAGGACGCGGCTGCTTGGCTTGGCAGCTTTCGTTCTAAATGTACAATTGTGTGCATACAGGTCTCCATTTTGCTATTAACCATTGGTTGCTCAAGTCATAAAACCAAACTAATCCCTGACGTATTATATAAATCTAAATTTAATTTGTAAAGGAAATAAATAGCATTGAGATGCTTTCATACCGTTTGCAACTTTCCTATTAGTAGATGCTTATAGCTAATAGATGCTTATAGGGATTCCAAGTATACTTTAACCCATTCCCTACTACTATGAGGCTAATATGAAAAGTACATCACAGATTGAATGCACAATTTCACCATCAATTACTATTTTTCAGAAAAAAATGGCCAGGTGTGCTATTTGGCTAAACCTTTATCAAGTGGCTTTGAGATGGAGTTGAAACTTCCTGCCACTCCCACTGGCACTCAGGTTGTGAAGCCTCAAACCATAGTATATTTGTGATAGTGTCACTCGAGTTATGCTTAATTTAAGCCATTGTCTGTCACTGATTTTGCAGCCCCTATCACTTTCTTGTGACTTAAAAAAGCTAGTTAGTATATAAAGGATGGCCATTATTGGGCAGATAGAACCACACATCGGAAGGGGTTCAAGTGCTTCAGCAAGCATCTATGTGTTTGTTGTCCACATGGTAAAAAGATGAGATAACTGCACTAACAAAAACTCAAGTTGTCGGTTCAATCAGACGATGGAGAATAAATTAGTTTACTGGCACAAACCATTTCTTCGATGACCATTTTTAATATATCAATCATTATATGGTAGGGGCTTGAGCTCACCTTGGATATAGACAACAGAGAAGATAGAGCACAATGGCCCCTGGTGATGTTGATTTAGTCACCGCCGCCCAACCAATCTCATCGAGGTGGTCGTGCCACTGCTGTTGAGGTGGTTATGGTCACAATCCTCGAGGTACTCAAGGTCGACACCAAGGAGTCATTGTTGTCGGAGTGGCCATGCTTCCATTGTCACTAAGGTGGTCATGGTCACTGTCGCCAAGGAAGTCATGGCCGGCATTACTGAGCTTGTTGTTGAGGTCATCTTGCCCCTTGAGTCATGGTCATAGTTTTGTGCTGGTGACCTATATCTCTAGTTGAATCCTGAGGAAAGACATACATATCAGTATTCCATAATTAAAACTGAAAGAAATAGAAACAAAAAGAATCCCCAAATTAAATACACGACCTTGGATTCCATGTTCAATAATCATAGTCCACCGGTAACAGGCGCATCACAATAAGAGCAAGGCTTATGCATGTGCCCGCTGCCGGCGATAAAAAACGCCAGCTTGGAGAGCTTTGATGATGGGACCCATGAACGTTTAATGCTCTTTGTGATCCAGCGGCAAGGCAAAACCAATGAGAAACGAGAGAGGGGTGATGGCGGTTCCAGAGCAGGCATTTCGCCCGCTTCAGCTGGCACTTGGTAAGTCGCCCGTTTTCTTCTCTCTCCTATTTTCTCTCTCTCTCCCACGTTAGATTATGCTGATGTGTCATCGCATTTCGCCTGCTGAGTCAGCTCCATAATACTTGCTCTAAGTTGCCTCGAAGACTGTTATGTCCTGAACATCAACGTATCGAAGTGTGACTTTTAGCATAATCTCAAGTGGCCAATCAAAGTAATTCAATGCCTACTTCTTTTTTATTTAACATAATTCCTTGTGGACATGGTCCTATATGATCTAAAACACACTTCTGAGATAACACACACACACACACACACACACACACACACACTTCCACTCTAGTCTACCAAAAAAGAAAAAATGAGTAATTCCTGGTGGACATGGTCCTATATGATCTAAAACACACTTCTGAGGATTGTAACTATTAACTATTAGTATTAGATTTTTCTTATCAAATAAATTTCAAATACAATACTTTTCATGTTATTGATCTTAGCGTGCATTGTCTGTACTTTTTAAATTCCTGTGATTAAAAAATTGTATAGTGTGTCGCGCGTGTCACCTGCTACCATAGTTAGGGTTAGCATCGCTAGGGTATGTTCAATAGGACTTATTGAACTGTTTACCAAACTAAGGTATAAGGTCATCAAATTGTTGTAGATTTGTATACTATGTTTCGTGCCCAACTGTAACCATAAAAAACATGAACTCTACTTGATTTTTTTTTCTTAATTCCTGTTTAGAATTTTGGAGTGGAAACCCTCACTACACTCTACATTCCATTCAACATGTTTATGCATCCCACAAAGATTTTTGCTGGAGTATGTCTATCATCTCTGAAGTGTTTTTGATGCTTGTGCTACTGTTGGGGTTAAACATATTTTCGTTGTGGATACGATATATATGAAAATTTTAGGTTGTATTTTACTGGACTTAGGATTGAATTATAGGATAGAAATCCATGTTGTGAAGAAAGTAACTCAAACCAAGGAAGTTAAGATGGTTTGATGTGACTTTTAATAAAGTGTTGTTAGTATATGTTGTAGAGAAAAAATATCACACGTGCGTGTCGCACGTGCAAAAACTGGATTCCTAGGTTTGTGTCCTCATCTTTGTCCTCTTGTTCCCAGATCCTGATTTGGTAGGTTTTTGGGTCGCTTTAATGTAATTAGTGAATTCTGTAAGCTCCATATGATGTGGATTAGGTGATTAACCGTCTCCAATTTGCTATGGATTGGAAATTTTTTAGCCATATGGTTAGTGTCATGCTTGTCTAACGGATTGACATCCAATTTCATGAGGACCCATTTTCCATTTCCATGACCATCGATGATAGCAAGATGCTTCTCTCCCCCCCTCTCTCTTCCTCTCTGTTAATTAACTTTTTATGCTGATCTGGAGGAGATATCGAAATCCAATGCCATATGAACTTCTGCAGCCAGCAAGCACCTTGTATCGCTGATCAGAAGAAGGTAGCCTCTTGTTCTTTGTCCCAGTGTCTGATACTCTAATCCATGAAATGCAGTGTTCTGAAACATGAGAATGTGATCAATCAATCCACATGATTTATGTTAGTTGTTTCTCTGACCATTGTTGCATTGTCAATCTGCTGTTTTCCCTCTCCTATTTTTCTAACACTGCATTAGTGCTTTGCCCCCCCCCCCCCCCCCCTCTATGCTTTTAGATTACCAATGATTTTTCTACCATCAGATGCACACGAATTTTGACGTCTTTTAATCACCTTTGTTTGTTTCTTGTGCAGATTGCAAACTACAATCATGGTTCCTTCGAGCTTAAGTTCCACATCAGGTGTCCATTCTTGGCTTCTCTAGGTTCACCATGGCAGGTGTTGGATGAGGTGAACACCTATTTTCCTGATGCATTTTGGAGATGTTCTAATAAAAAAAAGGAATACTATTGCTCATGCTCAGATGGCTATCATGTTATGCTCAATTTATTTCTTAATAGATTACCATGTCATATTACTATATTGGTTACATGATGATAGAAACTGGTGCCATCGAATTATTAACTTTCACCATAATTTATACATGCCATGATTTCAGATATAATAATCTTTGTTTTATGATTATTTGGGATGTCCATGCCTTTCAGAGAAGGTTGCTCCTATATCCCTACATTATTTGTAGTGTTTATTTTTGAGTAAGTTCGTCATCTATGTTCCATTGTGATGTATCATTTGTTTTTTTTGCTAAAACCACATGGCGCTGCATCTCACAAAATGAATAGGACAATATAATTTTTTTACCTTGGTGGCTATGTGAACTCATTTTGTTCAGTTATTGCACGCATGAACTGAAATATATATGTGGTAATCTGCATCAGCCTTGATGGTAGTTTCTTCTCTGATCTTAAGGTACATTTTTGGTGTAGGTTGTTAATTCAATAAGACACAATTTATTTTCTATAGCATGGGCAGCTGCATTCTCTCGCTTGTCTGTGAGTTGCATTATTTTGGTTTCTCTGCCCAGTTCAATCTCATTGAATCCCCACACTTGGGAACGGAGTGGTGCTTGGAGGAGTCGTCTCTGGTGATCCCAATAGGAACATGGATGAGACAAGGTGAGTATTTTTTCTCCTTTTTCAAGATGTTATACATGTGACTGCCTGATTCACTCTGTGGTTCAACTGGTCTGCTCGATTCACTCTGTGGTTCAACTGGTCTGCTCGTTCATTTACTCCTTTCTGATTGGCACGCCTGTTCCCGTAGGTGAACATGGCATCTCTGTTCATCCCCCTCCAATCGTGACCTCCTTCTGACCCAAGTTGTGGTGTGGTGATCTTCAACATACATGGTGAATTGTCTGCATAATAGCAACGTAGCATTAGCATTTTTTGTGAGATTGGAATTCAAAAATTATTTTCATGGACTTCCATAGCGACCTGAATTTATGAGCTCTTTGTTCCAGTATAATGGGTTTCTCTTTAGAAAGTAACATGCTCTAATTATTCTCCTTTGAGATCATAGCTCGGTGCCTCATGAACACAGTCACTAACTATTGATTTGCATCATTTGACTTTGAAAATTTTGAATACAATGTTGCATACCTGCAAACTGTTAAGACATTATTTTGTTTATTTAGTTGTAATAGCTAAAGCTTTGGATTTCATAATTGTTCTCTTAAATTGATGTGTTGTGTTTTTTTTATGGTTTTGGATCTTTATGTTGCTGCAGGGAGTGTCTGATATGGTCGTATGGGGATCCGAAGGGTTATAGATTTTGATCTACCATTTTTTATGTTTGTTGGTCTCGATGCTTCTTGTCCATGCAAGCTTACTTGTTTATTTATTGTTCATATATGATTTGTCTAGAGATTGAGGTGGATAGGTGGTTGTTAATTCCGCACGACCTCTTTGTTTAAATTGGACAACACAATCTGTCACAAGCATTTGGCTTGATTGAAGTGGCCATTAATTCTCTAGGATAGTTCCATGTAAGGTGCTCATATAGTGATTTATTGATTGGTGTAATAGTAATGCAGATCCATGTGGAACTTCAAATTTGTTTTCTAAAATCCAGTGAGATAACGTTGCGAGATCCACTACTCTTAATTACAGGAAAACAATTCAGTTATTTCTTGATTTTTATCACAACAATTTTCTTCCTATAGGGACGATACTTTGCAAGTAGTGAGCATGCATAAGAATGACCACTTTTATTCAACGTCACAACAGAGGTGAGAATGAAGCATGGTCCTATTCTTTTCTGAAGCTTAGGGATTAATGCCATATCTTTGGGGAGCTAGGGTGAAAAGTGCTCTGTACCAGATTTGTTTTCATCCATTGTATTAACACATTAGCATCTTCTAATTACTGATCTTTTCACGTGCTTGGATCTCGGTTTCTCATATTATTTGTTCGAAAGAGAACAAGTATGTGTGGTCTATTATCTTTTCATTCCAAGTTGTTGGCTTTCCTTAGAGGATATGCATAAATCATAGAAGGGTGTCGGCGGGGAATATAGAGAAATTTGAAAGAAGAAAGGGAGATGATGATTGATGGATTCTTAATTAAGAGAAAATAATATGATTACATAATAAAAATCATATATTATGCACGAGAACATGACAAAAAAACAAAAATATGCTCGAGGCAGCAGAAATGCCCATTTCGGGAGGGTACGCGGTCACTCCATGTTGACGACGCTTGGGGGTAGGGCTAAAGACGGGCGAGGCAGAGACAAGCGAACGCCTGAGGTGGCACGATAGCGATGTCTAGAAATGTTTAAACACACCTAAGGTCTAGATATGTTATTACAATGCTGATTTCCCCTGTTGATAGAATTTTTCATAGAACTTTATTATGTATTTGATCATATGTCAACGCCGATTTTCCCCGGTTGATATTTTACAAAGATATGGTCTTGATACATGGTCCATGCAAAAGAATACAGGCCCTAAGAAGTTGTTAGTATGACACTTGAAGGGTTATGATTGGTCGTTTAAAGTTTAATGATTCTTTAGTGTATTGATTAGAAGATGTTTTGATCATGTATGATCTTGATGTCAAATGTGATGACAACATATTAGAACTCATAAAAAATGTCATTAAGAGTATACGAGGGCATTGGACATGGATGTTTATACTATTTCAAAAGATTTTGTTAATTATCATTAGATTTTTTGTTTGAAAAACGTATGAATCTTCTCTAAATACTTTTCATTGCAACAAATTATATTATGTTGTTTTAATATGTTAGTTTCATAATATACTACATTATTTTAAATTGTTTTGGATTGAATATTATATTATGTAATCTTTGAATATATTTGTTTGAATAACATAGATACTATTTAAATTATTTTTATATTTATAATTAAAAGTATTCACACATGCGTATTTAAATATCCATATCACTTTATGGACCTACAATTTTCGATATACTCCTACATCTTATTTTCTCTAATATATTTTAATACTCTTAAGTATATTTTAAATCTTCGTTTATGCTTGCCTAGCTCCTATCCCAATTCTACATGCATTCAAATTTTCATAATATGCTTGATGTGGTGGCATTATCTACCCTTCACCATTGGCCCATTTTAGAGTATAGAATAACATATGCCAAACAGATAATCATATCTCATTTCAGGTGCTGTGAGTTCACGTGTTTTAAACAGTATGAAATGATAAATACAAATTTGTGTTTTATAGGTGTTGTTGCCTCATATAACAAATGGTCCTGGGTATACATTGTTGTGTATTAATATGAAAAAGAATACTACACATGTGTTGGACCCCCTCTCCGTGTCACCTTACTATAAGTATCCATTGCAATTAAACTATAAGCGTAAGTAAGACTTGACAAGTTCGAACTTTGCTATCGCAATGGAGGTTGCAGTGTCGGGTCTGAGATCGATATTTTATCATGGACTCTTTGGATGCCTTATAATAATACACTAAGCATAAGTTGGTATGTTGAACATAATAACTTTTTCTTTCTTATTTTGTTATGCAATATTAGGCATCGTTCTATCATTAATTTTCTTTTTTACAGGAAAGCTTCAGGATTTTTTGTTCTTCTATTCATGCGCTTGTGCAGTGGATATAGGGTTATATAATACATGTTATACAAAGTAAGTTCTTGTTTATAATCAAATGATTATTCATTTACTAGGTCTGGCTACTTGTTTCATATTTAATTTTACGAACCACATGTCACGAGTGTGCGCTTTGTAATTGACCTGTTAAAACTTTAAGAAAATAAATGCATAGCCAATATACCAGAAGACGTAAAAAAAAGTACTCTCTCCGTTCTAAAATTATTATCGTTATTAATTCTTTTTATTATTTTTGACCATTTATTTTATTCAAAATATTTGTTCAAATATAAAAAGTTATAATTTATATTTAAATTTTATCAAATGATAAAACAAATCATGAGAAAATACATGATTTTTTAAAAAAAAAAAATTTAAATAAAACAAATGATCAAAGTTAGCGAAAAAAGTCAATGACAACAATAATTTAAGAACGTAGAGAGTACTAGACAACGTTAAACAATATTAGAGATAGATGTTTGTGCTTCTATTTTTTTAATTAGAATTATGCTTTGGGATTTGATAATTCTTTGGTATACATTTGCATCAATATTCCTTGTCAAATAAGTGATATATTTGGTTCAAATTTGATTGAACTCATATAATGATAAATTTTATTGTGTTTGGTTTAAGTACGCTTTTAAGAATTCTGACGTCGTGTCGCACATGCATCACTACTAGTACAAGTAAGAATTATATGAAATTTCTCTTGCACGATCTCGAGGACAGTATGTGTGAGTCCTGTGTGGAAGAGAAGCTGTTTCATATAAATTTCCCGATGATGCCGTTCCAATCACGTGCACACTATTGTTGCACAAGAAAGCAAGATTTAGCAGTATTTGACTCTGAAAAAAGTAGAAAAGAAAACAAGAAAAAAAACTCCAAAAGAAAGATTCTTTCCACGATCGGAACGGCTAGTCTGTACCAACAACCGAGGAAACGGAGTATAGAAACTTCCACCCACACCTGACCCGACGAGAACCAGAGTGTGGCATCCCAAAATTTATTAAACTTAAAAATCAGGATTAATTAAAATTTTCTCTCTTAATCTTATCTCTTAACAAATTTTCTTTTCAAAATAAAAATGCCACTAAATTGAAACTAAAGATGACAAGGAAAATTTTCTAAAATAAAATACGTGCTCAAGTGCTTGTTAGCATGTGTGCTTTTTTTAGTTGAATGTTTGTCATTTCGAGTGTAAATCTTTATTTGAAGTCGATTTGATTTAAAACCCAAAAAAAAACCATAAAATATCAAACCTTTCTTTCCCTCTCCTTTTCCCTCGGGCCGAAACCCTCTTCTCTTCTCTTTCCTTCCCGCCCGTGTGGGCGATCTCTCCCCGCCCCCCCCCCCCCCCAGAGTGGGCTTCCAGCCTGCCTGATCAGCCCCCGCGACCCACCTTCTACCCCGAACGCCGTCGCCCCGACGCCGTCCTCGACCGATCCCCCGCTGGACCCCGGCGCTGGCCCCACCGCCTTGAACTCACTCCTACCGACTCCACGACGCCGCCATTAATCCCGTCCGACCGAGTCGTCGCCTCACTCGCAAGCGGACACGGCGGCGCCCAGCGTGCCGTCGCGTCAACAGCCGCTCGGCCCTGTCTGCCTTGCCGCGTTCACTCGCAACCGACGAGCACAGCGTCGGCGCAGAGACGAGTCCCATCGCATTCGCTCACTACCACCGCGCGCACGCGATAGTCCTACCTAAGCGGTCACCCTCGCCCCGGCCACCTGTCCGCCGCCTTTACTCCCCTTAGCCCGAGCGATCACTTTGCCCTGCTCATCACTGCTCGCCCGCGTCACTTTCCCCCTCGTCGCTAGAGCCGCGTCGTCGCCCACGCGCGCTCTAGCCCTGCCGAGCCCTCGCCTTTCCCCTGCCAACGCCCGGTCCCGCGCTCCATTACTCACCATTGTCGCTGTCCCGCCGACACCCACTGTTGCCACCTACTCGCCATAAGCACCTCATTGCACGTCGCGAGCCAGCCCGTCGCCACGTCGGCTAGCCCTTAAGTCCAGAACACTGCTCGAGCCATCGCCTCAACCTACTGCTCCGGCCACGCGCGCAAAACACCGTCTCCGCGTGAATCTTGTGTCGTCGTCGCCTTCCGCCCGCCTTTCCGTATAAAACGAGCGTGCCCTCTCCTTTCTCCTCATCCCGAGCCTGCTCTAGCCACCATTCCCCCTCGAGACCACTCCCGTTGGACGTAGAGCCAATCCCGCAACTCCCAGGGCTCCTACCCCGTCAAGCTCCAGCCCTCGCGACGCCATTCCGAGCTCGCCGGAGTTGCCACCAATGGCGTTGTTGTCCTTCCCGCCTCTGGCAGCCGCGCGCCATCCCTGCTCGCCCTCATCCACCCATCTAACAGCCAACGGCCAAGATTCGAAATCAGGATACCCCTTCGCTCTTTTAAATTCCAGCAACATCTCGGGATCTACGGCCCATGCTTGTCCGCGCCTGCCTCGACAGCGGGGCTTGAGCTTCCCCGCCCCTGCCATGGCAGAGAGAGCAGACAACCATAGCCATGGGAGAGAGAAGATAGAAAGAAGAAGATGAGGGTAATTTTATCTTTTTACATGCTTGACTAGTCAATAATGGCATATAAGGGATAAAAATTGCATGTAAATGGTATATATGGGATAAGCCATTTTACGGTGATATATTTGGGATTAGGTCAATTTACAATGACTTTGAATGAATTATCTCTATAAGATATGAACGTTAGATCCTTAATTGGTCGCAATTGTTACCCCACTACCTTGATAAACCTACGAAGTCATCAATAGCCTTGCTATTGATGACGCCTCCCTTGCTAGTATATGCTTAGGACCCTGTGATTTATATCACCATACCTTTACACTATAATATTTTTACAAAATGAGTAAAAATGTAATATCCTGGCCCAAGACTTAATAGGATTGATAGAATACTCATACCAACAAGTTGCAACTTCTTTTTCAGAAGCTCATCTCTAAAGAACTCTAAAGTTAAGCGTGCTTGGCCTGGAGCAATTTAGGGATGAGTGACCGACCGGGAAGTTCTTTTCGGGTGCGTATGAGTGAGGACAAAGTGCGCAGAAAAGACATGTGTTGGTCTGTGAGGATTGTCATGAGGTCCTAGAGAGCTATCAGGTGTAAGAGGGCCCGGCCTCGAAGGGACGGCACGTTACAAAAAATATGTTTGGTGGTGTGCGTGCGAACGGGTGGGTGTTAAATCAACTGTGTGAAGGTGAAGATAGGTGGAAAAGACTTGATCGAGGGCGAGACTCCTTAGTACTGGTGCAGAGTACTTGGTGATTGTGTCTTCGGTGTAGATCCACCTGTCGTGGATGAGTGCTTGTCCGGCCACTCAGGAACGACTAGTTAAGACCTCAACTTGGTGATATTCTCAGTACGACTACAGAACCTGTACGGGCAGGACTAACGCGGATCCTAGGGAAGGAAGTATCACCTGACGAAGTAGAAACGGACACAAGGATTGGTTGTGATGAAAGTGGTGATAAGTCCGGTATTCGACAAGATTATATGACTATGTGTTAAAGTACGGTGATATGACTAAGTGTCTATGATGTGAAACCCTTAAGCTATGTGGTGGACTTATGGGTGTGCCTGGGTGAAGCGGGAGCGTTATGTGTCTCCGCGCGCAAGAGCGCATAGCTTGTGGGTATAACGTACTAAGCTCTACAGAGTTAACCCTAAATCATTCGGATGTCCGTTGTCACTGGTCATGGCACACCAATTCTTTGGGCTCTTAATATTAGCAAATCTTTGATGCGTGAGTGGGTGTAGTAGACACCTGTGTTTTGGAAATGATGCTGGCAAGGTGTGTCAGAGTCGATATGACTGCGTGTCAGAAGGCTCAACTAAAATATGGGAACTGTTGGGATCGATTGTAGTCTCCCTCAGGTCCAAACAACCAAAAGTTATAAAACTATTTTACCTCACTCGAAAACCCCTTTGGTTCTATAATAAGCCCCTATATCCACGCATTTCCGCAAAACTCTGAACCTTACCCTATTCCTTGACCACTCTCCCAAATGCATGAATACATCCCCTTGCTAGAGGTAGCGTTTGCGAAGTACCTTATGTACTCACCCTTTCCTCATTCTGTTGTAATCAGTGAAAAGATGGAGAATCCGTTGAAGCCGACGAGTAGATCTCGTCCTATGCTCGAGTTTGCCTATGGAGTTGTCGAAGCTTTGTTCATGTTCTCCTTAGTCCAGATTGGCTTAATCAATCCCTTTTGCTTGTAATTTAGAACCTGTATGAGTGTATCATCCCTGCGTGGACTTAATAAAGGTCATAAATTGACTGTGTATTATTTGTACGTATGTACCAACTAGTGATCCAGGGATTGGTACGGTAATCACAGGGCACTTCCGGGTGGGGTGTCTCACACAAGAATGCCCTTGGGCTCCATTTTTTTCCCCTGTCGGAAGCTAGTGCGGCTAGCCACAAGGGGTTTAAAGCTTTGAGAGCACACGCCGCCGCCGCCTATAGGTGGCCAATGGGTCGTGCCATGTCGGGTTGTTGCCTTAATGGGCCGGCATGGCCCGAGCACGACGGGCCTGAGGCCAAGCCCAAGAACGGCACGACTGCTTATACATCAACTGAGCCGTGCCATCGGCCCGCTGGGCCATTTCATGTCGGGCCGGCATGAAGCACGATGCTAGAGGGCGAGGAGTAGGGAGACGAGCGGCAGGTGGAGCCAGAGGGCGAGGAGAGGGGCGGGGCGCGAGGCGTGTGCCAGACCAGATTGGGGCAGCGGCGCACCACTAGAAGGCGAGGCGCGGGGCGGGCGGTCGGTCGGCGTCAGAGCAGGCGCCCGGCTCTGGAGCAGAGAAGGCGCGGGGCGGGCGGGTGTTGCCGCCGCGCCGGTGGGTGAAGAGGACTGGAGGAGGTGTCGTGCAGGCGAGCTGCGCCGGAGCCCGGAGGTCGAGGCGTGGGCGCTGAGGAGGAGTAGAGGCGTGGGGCGATGCCGGAGGCCGAGCGACGGCGACGGGGAGGAGAGGAGTGCAGTCTAAGTGAGGACTAAGAAAGGTAGGGTTTGCTTGCTTTTATATCAGTGGGCCCAAACAGGCCATGCCGGGCCGGGCCATGCACTACGTGCTGACCAGGTCAAAGTAACGGGCTGATCGGGCCGCATTAATCGGGCCATGCTCCGACCGGCATGACAGGCTTGTTCCTGAGCCCAACCACGGCCCTGCTTAGCCATCGTGTCGGGTCGTGTCCGTGCTAGGCCTCGGGCCAGCCCAGATAACCTAGCCCAGATGGCCAGGTATACTGGCGCCCACTAGGGTTTCTCACCTCCTACCCTCCCTCGCGTCGTGGAGAAATCGTCATTGTCACCCAGAAATAATGCAAACGCTGCCTGCTGCATGTCTACAAGTGTATTGACTGAGATAGAGTAGAAGCACATCACTAAATTGAGCTAAATAGCCCCAAAAGAAGAGAAAATTTTCTAAGTTTCAATATCGTTGTTACATACAAAATATCACTAGTTTGAGGTCACATCAGAGTAAAATAAAATATGAAAAACATAAGTTTGACAAACACAGCAGAGATATGCTATACATTCTTTAAAATTCTTCTTTAGTGTCAATATCACTGTATTTGATCCCTATAACAGTAGAAAAAAATCTTTGAAACAGTATAATCATTAAATCAGTATATTTAATATATTGTTAAGATTACCATCAACAATTGTGTGAAGCTATTTATAACTTCATACTGCCCAAAGTTCCTCATGTTGTTCCTAAAAGTCTTATTTTTAAGCCGAAAGGCTGTTGTGGACCAATCGTACTGCTTATTACTGCGTTAAAAACATTTGTTGAACCGGTGCCTTGACGCAGAGCCACATGATTTGCTATGTGAGAATGGACGGTGGAGCAGCGACTGCTGAGAGCTCAATTGCAGACGATTTCGATCCCTCGCGGATATGCCTATGCCGTGCATGGTACCGTCCGTGACCTGATTTGCTGGCATAGTCACGTGTCACTTATTTTTTCTATTGATCTTACTTGTCAATTTTCATGCTCTTTATCACACTTTGCCTAAGGTGTGATAAATAATTCATTTATCACACTTTAAGCAAAATTATTGATCTTACTTGTCAATTTTCATGCTCTTTATCACACTTTGCCTAAGGTGTGATAAATAATTCATTTATCACACTTTAAGCAAAATTTGACAAGACAAGTGATAATCTATATTATGGATAATTTATCCATCTGAATCACAAATAAAAAGGTTTAGATCTAGTGAAAATCCTTATCTTCTAGAAGCAACTGATGATCAGCTAGCCTTATCTTCTAGAAGCAACTGATGGCTGCTTTCTCTGCAGTAATTTCCCTTGAACAGGTTGAGCAATTGAAGGGGCTGCCTATAAGTAAGGCTAACTGATAGAGCTGGAAACTACACGCAACGAGCAGCGTCACCCACAGCCACAGAGAGAGGAGACGTCGTCATGGCTGGAGCTTCGGTGTGCGTGACCGGCGCCGGCGGGTACATCGCCTCATGGCTCGTGAAGCTACTTCTGTCCCGCGGCTACACCGTTCATGGCACTGTCCGCGACCTGAGTATGTCGTAATTTAATTTTTGTCCCCAGAAGTTTATTCATGCCGCTTGTAGCTTTCAATCCAAATTAAATTTTTATCTTACTTACATATGGCATGCGTTCATGTTTCGTGATTAACTTGCACCATATATATTTCAGGTGATATGAAGACGGGCCATCTGAAGCGGCTACAGAACGCTGCTGAAAACCTTAGGCTTTTCAAGGCTGATCTCCTTGACTACGACATGATGGCAGCTGCCATTGCGGGGTGTCAAGGTGTTTTCCATGTTGCCACTCCAGTGCCTTCCGAGAACTTGACTGATCCAGAGGCAAGTTGTGTGCTCCTCGAATCTGAAATCTGATTCAGGAATATGTACCATTAGTATTCCCTTGCAGTTTACAATATCTAACCCATGCGTACACAACTCTGCAGCTACAAATGTTGGCTCCTGCTGTTACGGGCACCACAAATGTACTCAAGGCCGCCTCTGCCGCGAAAGTTCAGCGAGTGGTAGTTGTGTCATCCATCGTTGCTGTTGAGATCAACCCGAAAGGTTGGCCTGAAGGAAAGGTCAGAGATGAGAACTGCTGGTCGGACACAGAATTTTGCAGGAAGGTCAAGGTACCTTGTGCTGCTAACTTCAACACTGCATGTTACTCCATCCATCTGCTAGTTCATTTGTAGTTCAAGTGGTCTATCAGAGCATCAAGAACGTAAAATCGGAAGGTAGTACTATAAAAGTTGTGATCACTTTGCTGCCTCTGTAACTACAGAGCTGGTATCCTGTTGCCAAGGTGATGTCAGAAGAGGCGGCGCTTGATTACGGGCGTCAAACCGGGCTCGATGTGGTAACTCTGAATCCAGGGCTGGTGTTTGGTCCCCTGCTGCAGCCGATGGTTAACGCAAGCAGCCAGTTCCTCATCTACCTCTTGAAAGGTTCATATCATCACACAACACATATAACGATAGAAATGTCTTGATCGCGTTGCTTTTTGTTACCGGATTCGTTCATAGTTAGATCTTTGCATGGTTCATTTGACCATTTGATCCGAGCATGTTGCGCTTTCTTTGAGCACCGATACAGGGGGCCCTGACCGAGTGAGGGACAAACTGTGGCACATTGTTGACGTCCGTGACGTCGCCGACGCGCTGCTGCTGATCTACGAGTCGCCTGAAGCCTCCGGCAGGCACATCTGCGCGCCTCACGTCATCAGCGTCCGCGACCTGCTAGACTTGCTGAAGAGCAAGTATCCTGATTACACTTGCCTTACCAAGTAAAGACTTTTACTCTTGAACCCGCTTATTATAAAAGATGAAAAGTAAATTAAATAGTCAGACAAAATCATAGCTTCTCTTCCATTTCCTTGAACACTAAATCCGGTTGTCAAATCAGCTACTTACTGGCAATTGATTGGCAGGGATGCTATATATGACATGGATCATCCAGCACCGATGACGTCTGACAAGCTAAAGAAGCTTGGATGGAGCTGCCGGACCCTGGAGGAGACGATCGAAGACACGGTCCAGTTCTGCCGGGGCGCCGGGTTTCTTGAGAATGTGGACGGGGCGCCTCCCTGCCGTTTCCCTCCTGTTTATAACATGATCTAATTGCGGTCTGGTTTCATCATCTCACAGGTGAGCCAAACAATCAAATGATGAAGGGTCTACGATCGTTAGTAATTACAGTTATCTGGGTGATATGGACGGAAAGAAACGTAAATATTTTTTATCATAAGGAATGCAACATCACATAGCTACTCGAAGGCATAAAAGAAGAAGTCAATATGTGATGTATGGCGGGTGCAAAATATCTCGCTACAGTGATCATGCGATCAAATAGTGAGTAGTCCACCTTATGCCTAGCAAACCCATCGCATGCTCCTGGGGTTGCTGCATCTTGTGCCAAAAACTCTGTTTCTCCTTATAATGAAAAATGCTGGTAATATTGGATCTTTTGAAAAAAAAAATAGCATGATCTAATATCGGAAACAGAATTGATTGCCTTTTGGTTCTCTGTAGTCCTGTTCTATTCCAAATTCGAACAAGGTTAATATAATTCTATGGTGTTGTCTACTAAGTGTTGTGAAGTCTTATTGCAAACTGTATACCCAAAATCCCAGATGGGTCAGTTGTACTAGCTAGTGTTGAGACGATTCTTGTTTGGCAGCGTATCCTATGGAACCAACCATCCTGTGCAAACCTTAGAAACTCTAATGAAGACTGTTTGATGGGCATCCGATGGATAGGAATGGAGGTGGGACAATTTTGTAAATAACCGCCCGTAATTAGACTTGCTAATCTTTCTTTTTTTTTTTGCAAAATCATACCCAAATCATCAGGCAGTTTTCCCGCAGACGTCGCCGCGTTTGGACTGGCAGTCCGCAGGTGTTGTTTCGACTGGCCGCCGCAGACATCATTTCTTCTCGCGCCGCTCCCTGGCGCCTGGCTTCTTGGCTGCCTCTGCTTCAAAAGCCATGCACGAAGGTTTACTAGGAACGGAGCTCACTAGGAAAGACACGGACATCAGCTTTGATGCTCTCTCCTTCATGCCTGAGTTGTTGAAGTTAAGCTCTATCTCTTGGCCATAGCAAGGAAGTCAACGGAAGGCTAGCATAGGATGTCTCATCAGCTTCGTGAACACCACCATGTGGCATCAGTTTCATCGGGGAGCTCCGCAGCTGTCAAAAGGGGAATCAACCCACAGCACACGAGCTGCAGGCCAGCAGAAAACAGAGGAAATAGGGGAGCTCAACATGGAGGATGCCCCCAAGGGTGGACGACAGTGAAGAAACGGTGACTGGAGCATACAGAGCAGCAGTGCGACAAGCTTTAGTAGGCAGCGGCCATGATGTTGGAGATGGGATCGAGGAGGCCAACGCAGATGCCGGCATTGAGGAAGCGGTCGTGTGAATAGATCACGTACCCATGCCGGCACCGGCGGCGGAGTGTGAATAGAGGAGGCGTCCATGGCGTGGTGGCTTGTCACGGCTCAAGCGATCCTCGGCAGCCGCGTCCTCGCGATCCATGGCAGCGGCGGCGTCCTCACGATCTATGGCGGCAACGACGTCCTGGTGAACCGGCAATCTCTCCATCCCTCCTGTGACGTTTGGAGGGGTAGGAAAATTGGGATTAGCAAAGCTAAAGATGAGAGATTTAAGTGATAAAATTTCTCACCTCTCAATCTGACCATCGGATGAGGATCCAACAATTATGATTAGAGTTTACATAGTTTGCACACAAAGTTAATTTCTATACGATACGTTGTCTTCTTGTTCCTCATAACACTAATATAAAAATAATTTGGGAAACCGCATAGTTTGCACACAAGGGAAATAACCGCTAGGAACCCTCGCAGCCACTGAAAGTTGGGTCAAGAATCTAGTGCTATTTTCTTCTGGCTCCTATACATGCAGTAAACTTGAAAGTTGCCTAGAGGGAGGGTGAATAGGCAATCTAAAAAAGTTGACCTAAAATCAACTCTTAAAGCGGAATTAAACAGAGAACGACGGATCTTCTGTCAGGATAATTGAAGTTCCTCATTTTGGAGGTGAAAACACAATGGAATGCGGAAATATAAGAGGTACAAAGAAGCTACTAGAATAGAAGGGTTATTGTTGCAGTAGAGAGCTCAGTTTCTATAGGAGTTAGCAAGCAACACAACACACAAGTAGATCGAGCACAATATATAGAGAAGAAATAAAAAGCTCCTGAAGAAGTTCTAACACAAGGAGAAGCTACCAAAGGTTGCACACAAGAAAGAGCAGGTTTATACACTTAGAAAAACAAGAACTACTACTTATGCAACCTATTGGAAATTAAAGGAAGCTAGAACATAGACAATAATAAGAACAAGGGAGCACACGGGATTTATTTACCGGAGTTCAATCAACTTGCAACCAAGTTATCTACCTCTCCGTTGAGAGATCCACCAAGGACCAGGTCTCTTTCAACCTTTGTAGCTCTCCAAGCAATCATCAAGATCAAGCTTGGATGACCAAGCAATCACCAAGATCCAGGCCGGTTCTCCACTAAGCTTGCTTCTTCCCTTACGGAGGCGAAGTTGACCTTTACAAACTTTTCTAAGACTCACCACAAGATTAGGAGCTCTAGAGTGACGTCTAACCGTCTAGTAATCTTCAATTCTAAGAGTAACAAATGTCTCACGGATGCTTGCTTTGAAACAATACTCAAGTGCTCAACTTCTCTCACAAAGAGACTCTTCTCTCAACCCAACTCTCACAAAGAGTTCAATCCTCACAAAGAGGAGTTGGGAAGAGTGCTAGAGGGCTTTGAGAATAATATTTTTGTGGGGGAAGTCAGCAGCCCGCAAAGGAGGGGAGAGAAGAGCTATTTATAGAGGAGTCTTAAAAACTAGCCATTGTGTATTTTAGTGACTGATGGAACTTCCGTGAATACCCACGGAACTTCTGTCATTTCAAAAAGAGCCGTTGCGCGGTAGGATTTCAACTGAGCCAGAGACGACGGAACTTCCATGATGGACATCACGGAACTTCAGTCGCTCTCGGGTTTGCGACAGAGTGAAACTCTGGAACGATGGAACTTCCGACGAAACTTCTGACGGAACTTCTGTCACCCTCGGGTTGGCAGAGTTACTGGAATGTCTAGCGACGGAACTTCCGACGGAACTTTCGATGGAATTTCCTTCATTCCTGGATTGGCTGTTTTTGGTTAATTTTGTGGCTATTTTATTTCTCTCATCTCACTTGGGATTTTGTTGAGCATTGAGACTTTGCAAGCACCCATGTGACATCCCTCTTGATAGAGCGGCATGCCTAAACTAAAGATTAAATATAAAAAAACTTTCTTTAACTTGAGCTTGCATAATTATGATTCTTGTCACTTAGCTTCATAAGGAGTTGCCACATGTATTTTTCTTCTAAGCGACATCACCTAGAACTTGTGATTTGGAGTATTTGAATCCTTATGATCAACTTTCATTTGTACTCACAAGTCACTTAAGACCTTCAACATATTGATACTCCGAAGTGCATGACTCTTGTTGCTTGGTACATCGAGATTGAGCTTCACCTGTCCTTCACCACTGCTTTGGTCCCTTGGACTAAGCCTTACTTGCCCTTCTCCTTTGCATGGTTTATCGTGACCCGGTCGGTGCACAATTTTTCACCACTAAGCTAACTCAACTCACATACAACTCGTATTGTCACTAAGCCTTTATTTGAAGATCTTCTTTATATTGCTGATCAAGTTGTTTGTAGTTATTCATTTATCTTGTAATTAACTTTACACTTGATTCCTCTAAGTCTTGTTCATGCAAAGAACTGATTGTTTATGAAACCTCATTGTATTGATGATCAAGCTGCTCATGAGTGTCTCTTCATCATGTCATCATTTTTTTTTCATCATACTTTGATTGTGTACAAGCCTTGTCTTGTGAGACCAAATCAACTCATGAACTTTCATGTCTCATAACTAAAATCAATGTATAATCTCAATCATATTCATTTCAGTCATAGAGTGTACATCCAAGATTTCAATCTCTGCTCATACAATTAGAAAGAATCATTAGACCTTTAATTATATTGTCATTCAATACATCAAAACTCACGAGGGAACTAGATGCACTTTCAGAACTATAAGCTATAAATGTTCTCATTTTAACTATATGCGCGTACTAAAGGATAGTTAGTACCATAAGGTTCTTTATTCAGTGCAATGTTCAATCCAACTTGTTGACAACAATATTCCTCGTACTGAGTGACCTTGATTTTTTTTTGACACGACTACAGCGAGAAATGATGAGCCCTGCAGTCACTGATACAAGATATATACTTGACGCTGCTTTGGCTGCAAAGATTCAACGAGTGGTGGTTGTTTCATCCATGTTACTGTTGAGATCAACCCAAAAGATTGCCTCAATGACAAGTTCAAAGATGCAAATTGTTAGTTAGACAGAATTCTACAGGAACAATGAGGTAATAATAGTATGACACTTTGGCTTGTGCATTTTTTTTAGAGTTTAAAGGTCTTTTGCCTTGTGAATGAATGTACAGGACTGATGTTTTGTTGCCAAGATCACATCTAAAGAGCCAGCGCTTGAATACGGATGGTAGATTGGGCTGGAGTTGTAACAATCAACCCGGTATTGGTGTTTGGTCCCCTGCTGCAACTGATGCGTAACACGACCTGCCAGTTCCTCATCTACATCTTGAAAGATTCATCTTTGTTACTTGACTCACTAGTTAGCTGCAGTTGATTTCTGAATGTCCTAAATGCCGATGCAGGGGTTGATGTAGATGAGGCCCGATCTTTCGAGAGGTAGGGGATAAACTCGACTATGGAGACTCGGCGTCGACAATCCGGCTTGATTCAGACACGATCCAACCCCGCAACCGTTACACCAAGCACAACTTGATTGTTCCTATAAGTGAATCGAGAACACAAGCAAGAGAGGATAAACACGAAATCTGAAATTACAAATATAGATGAAGCGAATCATAAAGAAAGGTTCAAGCTCTGAACACAAAAGGACCAATCGCCATAGTGGTGTAGAATAAGAACAGGGGCCCTGGATTACTGTAAAATGACTTGTCGCCACAGTTACAATAAATCGATCAAGTTTCTCTCTAGAAAACTAAACTAAACAAAACCCGAGTCTGAACGGCGGCGGCTACTGAGTTTATGAGAGAGCCAGGGACGTCATAGGGTTGGGGGCGACCAGGGGGGCGCCCACAACATGGGCTTAAGGCCCAACACGA
The DNA here is from genome assembly GCA_030378355.1 of Eleusine indica. NCBI lineage: Eukaryota > Viridiplantae > Streptophyta > Magnoliopsida > Poales > Poaceae > Eleusine > Eleusine indica. The sequence continues at coordinate 55,183,148 of CM059496.1, read as the reverse complement.
TACAAGGCCAAGTTGGCCCAAAATAAGTGGCGCATCACCTTGTCATGGTCACACAGCATGACTCACGACCCTTCTGGAGCTAGGACCAGAAACAAAACGACGGTGTCGTCGTCCCCTTTCCAACACATCAAAGAACGCCTCATCTGGACGTCAGATGTGGGAGATATCATCAAAACCATGCAGGGGTGTCGACTGAATCAGAGACGAACACAGCGACTGAGTTGGTGACGACTTGTAACTTGGAGAAGACCATGACATGTGCGTATCTGGCATGATGATGTCCTCATTAGGGGTCTTGCTGACCAGATGAGGAACAAGCTCTGGCACATCGACGACATCCGTGACGTTGCCGACGCGCTGCTCCTGCTCTACGAGATGCCTGAAGCCTCTGACAGGCACATATGTGCGCCTCATTTCATCAGTGCTCACGACCTGTTGCCCTTGCTGAAGAACATGTACCATTATTACGCCTGCATAGCCGAGTAAACTTCTTCGTTTCTGAAACATCCTTTCAGTGTATCACACCATTTTCAAGATGCAAAATCCAAACCCAACTCATTTGTCACTTGGCATGGAGAGCATCTCTGCTATGGATAATGCTGCTCCGATGACTTCCGACAAGCTGAAGAAGCTTGGGTGGAGCTGGGATCCCTGGATGAGATGATCGCCGACACCATCGAGTTCTGCAAGAAGGTCGGGTTTCTTGCTGACGTAAAGGGGAGCTCTGTCGTTTCCCTCAGATTTGCAACAAATCTCGACATAGAACTTGTCGGCTTTGCAGAAGTATCATCTAGTACAAACCTATGAATCTGTTCTCCGGGCAGACTACTACTACTCCAAAAGCCCATGTGACATTAGAGTTTATTTAGATCTTCATGTTTGCGATGGCTGAGGTAGAGGAGAAAATTTTCGGTTTTGTCTTTGTCATCTTTGTATCAAATTTTTTTTTCTTAATATAAGTCAGATATAAAATGTATGTGTCTTTGTCATAAAAATCCAGATACTCAAGCTATGGTAATAAAGAATAATCATATATAAATAAGAATTATATGAAATTTCTCTTGCACGATCTCAAGGACAGGATGTGAGTCCTATGTGGAAGGTGAAACTTTTCATACAAATTTCCCAGTTATGTCGTTCCAATCACGTGCAAATTATTGTTGTACAAAAAAGCTAAATTTTGCAGCATTTGACTCTGGAAAATGCAGAAAAGAAAACAAGAAAAAACGATCCAAAAGAAAGATTCTCTCCACGATCGGAACGGCTAGTCTGGACCAACAACCAAGCAAACGGAGTCCAGAAGCTTCCGCCCACACGTCGCGGCCCACTGTCAGCCACAGACCTAACCAACGAGAATCACAGGAATGCCCCTGGCCTCCGTTTCTTTCCCCTGTCGCAAGCCAGTGCGGCTGGCCGCGAGGGGTTTAAGGCTTCGAGCGCACACGCCGCCGCCGCCCACTAGGGTTTCTCACCTCCTCCTCCCCGCCCCCACAAGCCGCCGCCGCGGAGATCCAAGCTCAAGCGCCAAGCATGGCCTACGGAGCTCTCATCGCCTCGAGGCTGGCCAGGTCGAGCCATGTCCTCGCCTCCGCCATTTCACAGGTGCGTGCTGTCTCTGTTCCCCTCCCCTCTTCGATTGCAATTTCTTATCCTTCATCAAATTCTTATCTTTAGGATACAGGATCGAGGTTTCTGGTATTAACTGTTCTTATGTTAATGTTTATGCGATGCTTAAGTTGATTCGATGTGCTGATCTGTTGCGTTGTGTGATCTGTTTAGGCTCCGGTGGCCCATCGAACCGCGCCGCCTCTGCTCTCCAGGCTTGGAGCTGTGGCTCGTACTTTCAGGTAATTAGGAACTTTGGTTCGAGTATCTTGAGTTGGTGTGCGTCTGTTGTATGCTTCTTGCTTCTGCGATGTTAAATTCGAAGTACTGTGTCCAGCTCGAAGCCGGCGGCGACCGATGTCATTGGGATCGATTTGGGCACAACAAATTCCTGCGTCTCCGTCATGGAAGGAAAGGTGTGGTCTTTCTCCTTTTTACTGTAGAGCATGCTATGTTTTGTCGTTTGTACAGCAGTGTCTGTATCTGTATCCATCTGTATTAATAGGAAGTTAGAATAATTGATGGCATGCCCTTTTTTTGGAATAGTAGATACTATTACGTTTTGAGTTGCCATGATAGGATAGGGATACTGGTAGTCAGAAATAATGGATGGATTTGTTTGTGCAGACACCTCGTGTGATTGAGAACGCAGAAGGTGCCAGGACAACGCCCTCTATTGTTGCCAAGAACCAGAATGGTGACCTTCTGGTTGGTATCACCGCAAGTCGCCAGGCGGTAACCAACGCCCAGAACACAGTCCGTGGGTCCAAGCGTCTGATTGGTAGAACATTCGATGACCCGCAGACTCAGAAGGAGATGAAGATGGTGCCTTACAAGATTGTCAGGGCTCCGAACGGTGATGCATGGGTTGAGATGGGTGGACAGCAGTACTCCCCCAGCCAGATTGGTGCATTTGTTCTCACCAAGATGAAGGAGACTGCCGAGGCATACCTTGGCAAGACAGTCTCCAAGGCTGTTATTACTGTCCCAGCTTATTTTAATGATGCTCAGCGTCAGGCTACCAAGGATGCTGGTAGAATTGCTGGACTTGAGGTATTGAGGATCATCAATGAGCCCACTGCCGCAGCTCTGTCATATGGAATGAACAACAAGGAAGGTCTGATTGCTGTATTTGACTTGGGTGGTGGCACATTTGATGTGTCAATCCTTGAGATATCGAATGGAGTTTTTGAGGTAAACTTTACACATCTTTTGTAGGTTCCTATATCTATTCAAATGTTTATACATGTGTACTGATTCATAATGTTGACGCATCTTATTCAGGTCAAGGCAACCAACGGTGATACATTCCTTGGTGGTGAAGACTTTGATGGTGCATTGCTCAACTACCTGGTTGGTGAGTTCAAGAAGTCTGACAACATTGATCTGAGCAAGGACAAGCTGGCGCTGCAAAGGCTTAGGGAAGCTGCTGAGAAGGCCAAGGTTGAGCTTTCTTCAACCATGCAGACTGAAATCAACCTTCCCTTTATTACTGCTGATGCCTCTGGAGCAAAGCACTTCAACATTACTCTGACCAGATCAAAGTTTGAGTCTCTTGTGAGTGATCTCATTGAGAGAACTCGCATCCCCTGTGTCAACTGCCTCAAGGATGCTGGCATCTCTGCGAAGGACATTGATGAGGTTCTACTGGTTGGTGGTATGACGAGGGTGCCAAAGGTCCAGGATATTGTTTCTCAGATATTCAACAAACCACCTAGCAAGGGAGTCAATCCTGATGAGGCTGTTGCTATGGGAGCTGCCATTCAGGGTGGCATCTTGAGGGGTGATGTGAAGGAACTCCTGTTGCTGGATGTCACGCCTCTGTCCCTTGGTATTGAGACTCTTGGTGGCATCTTCACAAGGCTGATTAACCGAAACACCACAATTCCAACCAAGAAGAGCCAGGTCTTCTCCACTGCCGCAGATAACCAGACACAGGTTGGAGTCAAGGTGCTTCAGGGTGAGAGAGAGATGGCCAATGATAACAAGCTACTTGGCGAATTCCAGCTTGAAGGCATTCCACCGGCTCCAAGAGGCATGCCTCAGATTGAGGTGACATTTGACATTGATGCAAACGGTATTGTCAAGGTGTCGGCGAAGGACAAATCCACTGGTAAAGAGCAAGAAATCACTATCAAGTCCTCTGGCGGTTTGTCTGAAGCTGATATTGAGAAGATGGTTCAGGAGGCCGAGCTACATGCTCAGAAGGATCAGGAAAAGAAGGCGTTGATTGATCTCAAGAACTCCGCAGATACCACAATCTACAGCATAGAGAAGAGCGTCAGCGAGTACAAGGACAAGGTTCCAACCGAAGTCACTCAGGAGATTGAATCTGCTGTCTCTGATCTGAGGGCTGCAATGGCTGGGGACGATTTGGAGAAGATCAAACAGAAGCTGGAAGCTGCAAACAAGGCGGTTTCAAAGATTGGCGAGCACATGCAAAAAGGCGGCGGCAGCAGCGGCGGCGACGGTGGCGCCAGCAGCGGTGGTGACCAGACTCCTGAAGCTGAATACCAGGACGCGAAGGAAGCCAAGATGTGAGCAGGATTTATATACGTGACTTTTGTGTACCAATTAGGAAGTAATCATTATATTCGTTGGTGAGGGTTATGATAATTGTAACCTTTCTTTTGGCGATCTTTCTTTGGCTGAATTTTTTGGGGTCGCGGATAATTGTGAGGGAACAAACTCATCTGGTAATTTTGAGCCATTCACTTAACATTGTCATATCCTTGTCTATTCTTGTGTTATGGGTCAGCTCCTAACTTAAAGTTTAATTCTGTCTAAGATGGTGTGCTGATAGCCAAGTATTCCAACTATTATGAGCGCACTCAAGAGTAATTGTGAGTGCTCAGTTTTTTATTCCAACTTAATTCCTCGTGAATTCTGATCACCAACTATTGTGAGCACCTGGTAACTATATTATCAAGCTTTTCCTTTTCTCTTTTCTCTCAATTCGAAATTACTTCTGGCAACAGCTTCATGTTTATTGTTGATGACTTAGTTTTATCTTTTCCCTGGGAAAGAAGCCTTTGAAAATGAAACAATATCATGTCATTGTAGTTGAAAGAAAAAAGGTGTAAGAATGGGCTTGAGTCTGAACTCAAAACCTCTAGTGAAGAAACGTTACTTAATTTAGCAGCCAAATCACGATTACTCTGAAGCAGAAACCGGAATTACTAAAACATCACTCTTGCCTATTTAGCAGCCAAATGATGAAATGAACCATCATAAATCACTACAGGAGCGTTAGCCGTACAAGCAGTTCAATGGCTACAGCTTTTGCCCTGCATCAGCTGGTATATAGAGGAGCTAATGATCCATACCTTTCAGAACAATAAAATAGCTTGAACTATAAAAGGTCATAATTATGTTGAATTTTGAACTCCTTAATAATTTTTGTAATTCAAGGCGAAGTGCTGAAAACTTTTTGACCCCTAATACACTTGGATAGCAGGCAACAGTGCTCTGAATTCAGAACATGTACATACAGAGAATACTTCCATCATCAATCAGCACAAAAGCACATCACCAAATAGCAAATTAAGTTTCATCAACACATCCAAAGTACTTCAATCCAGCTGAGTTCAATTACGAGACCTGATCCCGCTCTAATCTGATCTACCAGTACAAGATAACAGCTGACACAAAAGCCAGGGCAACACCAACTCTGCAGCCAAGCAGAGCAGCTCACGCCTGCGCCGCTTCCCGCTCGCGGTTCCACTGTTCAATCCGCGCCCTCCGCTCCTCGCTGCCCTCCCTCACGGGGCTCCGGCTCCTCGACCGCCCACGCCGCCGCCGGCTGCCATCGCTGTCGTAGCTGCGGTGCCTCTCGCTGCTCCTCCGGCTGCTACCACTCCGGTAATGGTTGCAGTCGTACTCCTCGTCGCGGTCCCTGGACCGGGACGAGCGGTAACGGTACGGGCTCGGGCTGCGGCTGCCGCGGCTGTAGCTCCGGCGAGAGCGGTGCAGGTGTCCGAAGAGCTTCCGCCTGAGGTCCCTGCTCACCTCCTTGACGTGGATGAAGTTGCAGTAGCCGCCGCGGTTGCAGCTGTGCTCCTCGAACTGGCGGCACGTGGCCTCGCGGAAGTCGGTGACGGGCGAGAACTCGGCGATGATGGGCCGGCCCGAGTAGTAGCGGCCCTGCAGCGCCTGCAGGGCCCGGGCGGCCTGGTCCTCCTCGCGGAACTGCACGTACACGTTGCCGATCATGTGGTCGGCGAGGTTGTCGCAGACGTGCAGGCTCTCGATGTCGCCGTGCTTGCTGAGCTCCTCGAAAATGTCCTCGTAAAAGTCCTCGAAGTCCTCCTGGATCCGGGCCGGGTCGATTGGGTTGCCCTGCGCGTCCACGCCGGGGGTGATCATGTCAGGGCGCTGGTACATGTTGCAGAGTAGTAGTGTCGGCGAGATGGACGGCTTGTTGTGCAGGCGCGAGCAACGGTCGCCGTGACGGCACGCGCCGATCTTGAAGTAGAAGGGGCAGTTCACGCGGTCCTTTTCCGTGCCAAAGATGGACGCCAGGTGCTCAGCCATCGATTCCTCCTCCTCTACTCACTCAAGTTAACTAGCTGGTCGCGAAAAACAGGAAGCGCCTGCAGATTTCTGAGGTTTCAACGCAAAGGTCAGGTCAGAGATTAATAGGCAGAAGAAACACACGATGCAACAAGTTGAATCGTTGATATAGGCTGCAATTCCAATCAGTTTCGGATTTGAATCTTTCCCGGAGACGAAAACCTTCAAAACAAGAAGCACTTCATTCCGGGACAAAGTAATCACATTAATAATGAGAAATTAGACGGAAAGAAAAAATTAAAGCATATCTTATTTCGCTTGGATTTGTAGCGGAAGATCCTGTCTTCCGACCTGACAAGAAATCGACAGAGAAGGCACACAAGAGCATCAATCCACAGGGGAAAGAACGGCACACAACGTATGTAGCAGCAGATACACATAGTACATCTATAAAACTTGGACGAAACTAGAAGTAGCGCCGCCATATGCAGGAATAATTAGGGGGAAGAGAGCTTACCGGAGAGCAGCGCCGCCGTGACCGGAGGGGAAACAGGAGAAGGAACGGTTCGATGGATGCTTCTGGTCGCGTCTGGAACCATATAATAAAGACCGCAAAGGCACGACAGTCCGCCGGATCCGAATCGGACGGCCGTGGCCAGCCAGACTGATGGGTACTAGAACCTTCTAACGTGAGTGGGCTTCAGCATAGCTCTGTGGCGGCCTGGCCCAGTCAACAACGGAACCAGGATATGAACTGTTGTTTCGGAATTGAAGCCCACAACAAGTAAAAGGCCCATGATAGGTGGGCTCAGTCAACAATGGAACCAGGATATGTACTGTTGTTTCGAATTTGAAGCCCACAATAAGCAAATGGCCCATAATAGGTTGGCCCAGTCCAGGCTGGCGCGGTCAACTGGCCACATCAGTGTAGTATACTCCAGTCAGAGACGTAAACCCTTTTTTTTTTTTCTGGAATCTGGGAAAAGAAAGAACTAATGGAGAATAGCGGATGCCAATCTAGCAGTCCAATAATAAATATAGTGAATATAAGCAGCAGAAGCTGCAGAGTAGAAACCGCGACGGCGCGACGGGAGCCTGCCCGGGCAGAAAAGCGAGATCGTTCACGGAACCAGGCCGCCCGCCGCTGCTATATACACACATCCAATCGCATCGCATCCTCGCAGTCCAACAAAGCCAGCTCGCCGAGGAGGAGGAGCGAGATCAGTGGCGCTGGCCTCGCTTCCATCTCTTCGTCGCACAGGCGCGCATCGGCGCAGCCCAAGGTACGTCCGTCCTACAACGCATTACGATTACGACGATCGAGCGCTGTTCTGTTCTTGATCGCTAGCAGTACAATACTACAATCTTCCCCTGCTCCGTCGTCGGGCTGTGATCCCCAGGTATCCCGGCTCTGCTACAGTGCTATGGGAACCTTCATTCACACGTGAGGATGAGCATCCCCTTCGGAGACGGCGGGGATGCGTCATCAGCTGGTGCACGCCAATCTTAGCCAGTGCGCGTGATTAAATGCAGTTTATTACACGGCCCGCCGGCCGCCGCTTCGACGGGAGAAGGAAAGCCATGTGCGCGACGGAAATGCGAATAAAGCTTCAAGTTGTCAGAATTTGGCGATCAGCACTCTCTAGCATTTACACTTCCACGTGCTGTCTGATTAGTTTAGCTTATCTATAGATCCTGTCTTGGTCTTTCGCTTCTCTGTAAGAGAGAGCGTTTGATTTGACTCAGTTAACCATTTGATCCTGAACATGTCTGGTGTTTTTCTTCAGGTCAAGAAAGCACCGCACAAGTGCTTATCCTAAAAGGGGAAAATGAGTATTCTGGAGCTCTTCATCACAGCATGTGTACCGGTTTTCAACATGCTTTTGGTGACTGGTGTCGGGTCATTCTTAGCCAGCGATTTTGCTGGCATACTCGGGAAAGATGCAAGAAAACATTTAAACAATGTAAGTGGTGGTAGGCACAGCTAAAAAGATGCAGTCGAGCAGTAAAATTAAATCACATCAAGTCATAGAATCACAATATTCAATCTAGCATCTCGTCCAACGAATTTCCCTGTTACTGATCCTGACATTGTCCATTGCATCCTTTTCTGAACTAATACTCCTCGTTCTTATCTGCAGATAGTATTCTATGTCTTCAATCCATCCCTTGTTTCAATCTATTTGGCGAAAACAATCACCATGGAAAGCTTCGCTAAACTGTGAGCCTCCTGTTTATTCATTTCAACTTTCTTCAGTTATGTCAGTTAAACGATGTGTGACAAAACCAAAGGGTCCGTTTATGCAATCTTCTACTAGTTAATAATCACAACTAAACTAGAGGACTAACTGTTCCCTGACACAGGTGGTTCATGCCAGTGAACATTCTTCTCGTTTTTGTCTTGGGTCTAATTTTCGGATGGATCGTGATACGAGTCACAAGAACACCTGCAAAGCTAAGAGGCCTCGTTTTGGGTTGTTGTTCAGCTGGTAACTAAGAACTCTTCTCTACCTTTTATTTGAAATGTTCAGTAAATAATAAGTAAAGTTTTGGTAACTGACTACTCTCTACCTTCTTTTTGAAAATTACCAGTAATAGTTGTAAACGTAATTGGATCCTGCAAATGATTATTTTGCTTTAGGTAGGGTAGAAATCGTAGATGCATGAGCAGTTGCTCTCGTGGTTCATGTTCGGATATTGAAGAGGGTGACTGATTCAGTTCGGAGCACAGCTTACCTTTGGAAGTATACAAATTGTTTCCTTCCACTTCATTCCTTTTCAAAACCCTTATTAGAAGTCAACCTGAATATGCAAGTAACAATAGTACAAATGAAAAGTGGACAAGTGAACACTCAAGAATCAAGATACAAGTAAAAGTAAAGAACAAAAGTGTCACTGTCAAACATCTTTCTTTCTCACAATTGTGCTGTCAGATATGGAATTTCGACCAGCAAGTAGAAATCAAAAGCAACAAAAGAAGAAATGATTTGTCAGTCTTATCAAAAATCACTTTATTTCAATGTAATCATAGTTTATAGAATTATGATACAGCGAGAGCGAGGTAGGTATGGCGCTAATCTGTGCCGCCTGTGACCTAAGGCACGCGTTCCAAGAAAGAAAAATCGATACGACAATAAGCAGATACTCCATGATGGTCCAAACTGTTACAGATTGTATGTCACTATTACATACTCTGAAGTCATTTGTCGTTTCAAATAGACAATAGTGATATAGTGGAAGCCAAAACTGGTTAGCCTCTACATGGATCTTCAGCATTAGTCCGTTCTTTGGTCCAGTTGATAACGGTTGGTTACTGCCCAATAGACAATAGTGATATAGTGGTAGCCATAGTACTGGATTACTGATAGACAGTCAATTTGTGCAATCCCTTGAACCAAATATGAAAGAAGAAGGCGCATGGAATTTGGAAATGAAGGAAAGTATGTTACTGATTGTGCTTAGAAATCAGCTTATCATTTTCTGTAAAATAGTAAAACTTGGATAAGACTTCGAAACAACTGCTGTTTCAGCTTCTGTAATAGCTGAAGCTGTTTTATCCCCTTCTTTACAAATACTCCACAAAGAGCTGACTTGTTGGGTGGATGCAGGCAACTGGGGCAATATTTTTCTCATCATCATTCCAGCTCTTTGCAAAGAGAAGGGAAGCCCATTTGGAGCACCCGATGTTTGTCAGACTTATGGACTAGCATATTCTTCACTCTCGATGGCTGTAAGGCGACCGTTGTTTATCTATTATACTGCCATGACTACGACAATGTAAGCTGTTTATGTCTGTAAGTATTAACAACAACGTGTCACTGTTGTGAGCGATTGACTGCAGATTGGTGCGATGTTTCTGTGGACTTTTGTGTACAATACTGTGCGTGCCATGTCAAAAGCAGCTGAAAGAGATGGTGGTGCTCAAACAGATACAGTTTCAGAAGAGGATTGTTCCACATCGAACGATCAGAAGAACGACTGTACTCTGCCATTGATATCCAAGAACATACCCACCAGTAAACAAAAGGTTTCGTAGTTCAGAAAAAAAATTCTTCCACATGTCAAACTTTTCTAGTACGCAAAATTTGTTTTGCTGGCGCTGTACAGTTTTTTTTTTAACTCGTGTAGGTCCCACTGTCAGAGAGAGCAAGGCATTGTTTCTCACGGATTTCTGGAACAGTTGACCTGAAGAAGCTGTTTGCTCCCTCAACCATTGCAGTGGTACTGTGATCCTCGAATACTGTCAGGTTCTACTTAATATCAGGGTACCCATTCTTTAGAATCAAAACTGGTAACCACTTTCTTTTTGCAGATTGTGGGGTTCATAATTGGAGGAACACCTCTGATCAGAAACGCTATAATTGGAGAAAACGCGCCTCTTCGTGTCCTTCAGGAATCGGCTGAACTGATAGGGTAAACCCTGAACTTTCTTGAATGTCGCGAACGTCCCTTATTATTTCGCTGTGATCCTGTTATCTGCTGGATGATAAATTAGCTCCTAAAGTGCAATCTGCGTATCTAACCAATTTCAATGGGATCTGTTGCCTATAGCGGAGGTGCAATCCCATCCGTGACACTGATAATGGGAGCCAACCTTCTCAACGGTAACCTGCTGCCCTGATCACAGAAAACAGTGTCACACAATGCTAAGCTATTTTTGACAAAACTGTCTGCTGAATCCCCACTTTCCCAGGAGTACGAGGCGAAGCAAGTGTTCAGAAGTCGGTCATCATCGGCGTCATAGTCGTCAGATACATCCTGCTCCCGGTGCTCGGTACGGGGCTGGTCAAGGGCGCCGTCCATGTCGGCCTCATCCAGCCAGACCCGCTCTACCAGTTCGTCCTCCTGCTGCAGTACGCCGTCCCGCCCGCCATGAACATCGGTAAGGCACTGCACAACCGAGATCGATCCTCTGCTGTGCTGATGATTTCATCGGATCTTCAGGAGCGAATGAAACCTGGCCGCTGCTGCTTATTTTGCAGGGACGATCATGCAGCTGTTCGGCGTCGGGGAGAGCGAGTGTTCCGTGATCTTCGTCTGGGCGTACGCGCTCGCGTCCGTCGCCGTCACCGTCTGGTCCGCCTTCTTCATGTGGACGCTGTCGTCGTGAGCTACGCGTTAGCAAGAGTGCCGCATTGTCTTGTCTATTTGCATTGTTTGATGTTGCTAGGGAAAAAATCGCATCATCTCTTGTTTGTCGGGAAAAATTAAACTTGGGCATCGACCAGTCTGTCGGGTTGGCGTCAGGCGGGCCGGTCGCCGCGCCGACGGTGACGGTGACATGCGTCGCAGCATGCGCGACAAATTGGCAAGCTGACAGCGCCTTCTCACTTTTGTTCCCCATTGCTGAATCACGCATTCACGCTCCGCCGCAAACGCGTCGAAGCAAAGTGCAACTAAGACATTTTTGAATCATTGAGATTTTAAGAATCTAAATTTTAGAATCCAGTAAAAAAAATTACTCTGTTTGGAGCCTTCACGGATTCTAAAATTTATAACCTCAGACTCAGATTAAGAATCTCATAATCTATTTATATACAGCTAGAACCAGATTATATACCAAAAGACTTAAGAATCTGATCGGCGTCACCACTCAACCACCGATGGTTCGACCTTGACGTTGGTTTCTATGTTCAGAGAAAGAGAATGAGAATTTGAAGATACAAACCCACGAGCATAAGGATTCTACGCACACCGTCTGTGTCCCGTGAGCTCAGCCGGCGGCGACTCCGCCTGCAGATGGAAGGGATTGGACTGGAGGTGAAAGAAGATCTCTTGGGCGTACTGGATCGGAGAAAGCGCCGTATGAGCTTTCCGGTCTACGGACCCGACCGGCAGCCGAGGCCCAAACCAAAACGAGTGCATAAATCAGGCCCATTCATGCATCCTCGTTTCCTCCGAACCAAACAGTAACCGTCACGTGTGACGAAGGACAACAGTACAGGGCTCGACGGGGCCGGGTCCACGTCTTTCGCCGCATTCATCGCGGCCGCCGGGGCCCGGGCGGTGGGTCGACGGACAGACTTGAAGCCGTTGCGAGCACGGGGAGGCCTCTTTACTCCCGTCTTTAGGAGCGTCTGGAGTCTGGACCAGGCTACTGGCTAACCCCACGAGAACGCGGGCGGTGCACGGCCAGCCCGCTCGCGTACTCACACCAAGGATTGCTTGGCTAACCTCTCTGCTCGGCTAGATAAGCCGCACTGGTGTCTCTGGTGTTTTAGGATGTGTTTGGCTGTGAAGTAGAGATTTGTCAAACGTAATTGTCACCGTAATTGTTTGACTTTAACCAAACTTAAAATGACAACTTTTTTAAACAAACAAAATAGATATCTGTGACATCTTAATAATGCGAGAACATTTTTAGATGTTGTTACCGTACGATGCAACTTTAAAGTGAGGACATTCTGTACTTGATAACATAATATCATGGTAACCCGCAGTAACACATGCCCTCTGAAGTGAATAATTCTGTATAGTGTAAAGTAGATACTAGCTAGGAGTAGTCTAGAATGTTGAAGGGATTGTAGCAACTAGCAAGGGTCCAAAAGCTATCGTAACCAACTGCCGTGAACGAGGAACACTATTTCGTTTTGGGGAGGTTCACATGGCGCTTCTTTTCTTTTTCGTTTCCCGGTAGTAATCATCCACTCGTTTTCCTTTATGTGACTTGACGTAGCCCTATATATATACTTTATTTAAAGAGTGATTGTGTTGGAATTTTTCTCTTCAGTTATATATTGGGTACTGTATTACATTTCTTTATCCCTCATTCATTTTTTTCTGAAATTGACATGTTGCCACTTGTAGCAAGGTACGCCCATGCATCATTATTGTGCCTGATGATAAAAACAAGTATTCCATACCACCTTTTCTTTTGACAAAGGAAAACAAATACATGCGTCCTTTTTGTCACGCTCAACAGATAATTTCTATCTTTTCAGTGAAACATATACTTTTTCTCGAAAATGTTTTGATCAACGAGTGGGACAATTGTATAACTATACACTGGCAGTATTTGTCAATTCAGTAGCCATGAAGTTCCCAACAAACAAAGACTTCTGCCTAACAGGAGAAAATGCTCTAGTACCTAATCATCAATCATCCCCTTCTTGTATGAGACAAAAACAAATGCGAAAACAGGAAAACTAGTCAATACAAGTGGCCAATTTTCCTCCAACTTTTCCAGTTTCCCCACCAATAATTGATTTGCAAGGCAACAGCGCCTGGCTTGCACCGTGGTGGAGGCCTTGCAGCCACACAAAGCGCTCCTCTATCAATTCACTGTCGTCTCTCACTTAGGTTGTTAAAATAATACGGAAGATTCCGTCATCTAAAGAAGATATTTTCCTGGGAAATTGTGGCTGCATTTCGTTCTTATCTGACCCCTCTCACACGCATGCATCGAGGTATGAAAATTGCGAGGGTTACTTTTGACAAGGATTTCTTTCTCTCTCAATCTCAACTCTCAAGGATAGGCATTGTGCGCACCAAGCGGGAGAGAGAGAGAGAGGGGTGGGTCGGAAGAACGTGGGGAGTACACGAAAATAGACGGCTTGGTTTCAATTGGCAATGGAGGACATGGTGTGCCATACTGCCATCAGAAAATTGGAGGCTAGTTACAGTGTTTCTGTTCTCACTTTGCTCACTTTGCTTATTGATTGAGGAAAAAAAGCAGTCCATAGATGCACGCAAATATCACTGTGTGCGAGAGTTGCACGCTTTCGGAAAAAGAAGCACCTTCAGATGTCGCGAATTTAAGCTAATTTCGTCTTATAAACGATATGCTGGTAACTTCTGAAAACTCAAATAACTGAATATACAGTTAAATTCAGATAAATTAACCGAAGATTCAAGCCTGGCTTCTTATTTTTCTGGGAAAAAAACGGCCACATACAAATGGATTTCCCCTCGCAACAGACGAATCCATGATCTAGTGATGATCCTGCAGTTGCAGATGTGATTGTCCTATGCCGTATGACGGCGCTGCAGCGACACGTATGTCTACTTGTTGCGTATATTCTTCTGTCAACCTCACAAAAAAGTTCAGTATATTCAAGGTGGTTCCAGACACGCGTAATAGTGCCACCCAGATGCAGGGTCCAATAGTATCATCTTTTTCACCGCTTTTTTGAAATGATCTGTTTTGTTCTCCTTTTTAGTAGGATGCAGTTAATACTAGCGAGCTGTCAGCTGAAGCAGCGGTTGTCTAGACTGTCAGTTAGTAATACAGAGCACGACGGTTATATTTTGCAGAGGATGCTTAATTGTGTTGTATTCAGATGGCAGATGACACTATGGATCTTGAACTTAACTCCCATTTTCGGCCTTCTAAAAAAACTCTGAAAATTGCCGACCCAAGACGGCAAAATAAGCGGCATGCTAAGCTACAAAATTGCACCCGGCTGAATAAAAAACGGCAAGTCGGTAACCAAACCAGAGAAGCCAGCCATAGAGAGGCGATGAAGACGATGCAAGCGACACGTCGTGAACAAGTTAGGCTATGGATTATGGAAGGAGTGGTACGTGGCGGTATAAATAAAGCGCTAAACTTTATTCGATATAGCAGGCTAGTTCTTGACATGCACTCAAACTCTCATGTATAGGCGTTCCTTTCTTATTTTTCAAAATTTCTTTCAGTTACTTTCAAAGCGACGACAATTATTTCGTAGCACCACGCGTAAAATAAAGGTATATATAATCATGCTTTGCCGTGAAGAATCAAGCATTGCAGGGGACATAAAAAAAATTAAATTTGTATTGGGGACCCACGTGCTGTTCTATTTAGTACGGTTTGTGTTCAGATCGTTTGGCATAAAAGCGAAGCTGTTTAAGATGCCGTGTCGTAATTCGATTTCGATTCTGCTTTAAATCCCATTTTGCTGACTCGGTCGATCTAGTGGTTTTGGTGGCGACTTTTTGCTGTTATGTGGTCACCTAACAAAAACAAAGCTCCAGCAGTAGAATTTCAAGGTACATAGTACAAAATCTATGGTTTAATTCATCAGCAGTTAGTGAGGCTGTGTTAGTGCTGGGCACACATAGTACTGTACCGGTAGATTAGACACATTTTTCTGCGTTTTTATAATTTCAGGGTTAGTTTTTGTATGAAAATTGACAGGAATGCAGAATTCCATGAGAACCCATGTTAAGCTAGTTCAATTTTTCCAGAGAAGAAAAGAAAATGTCCTGCTCAGGAACCTTTTTGTAAAATGAAATGTGAAAATCAAACCATGTAAGAACTTTCAAGAATTCGTGGGCCATGCTGTCACAATAATCAACTCGATCTGATTGCGGCAACGGTAATCCAGATCATTATGCCTCCTTGCTCCTTACTTTGACAATAATAAATACAGTCTGCATGAGAGATTCAATTTTGTCACATGAACTTCAGATTTTGGTCAGAAAAAAAACAAACCATGCCCATTGTTTCAGCATGCCAGTTGTCATGTGGCTGGAAATGGTCTTGGTTAGGTCCATGTGCACAGTGTAAAAACCAGACAGGGCAAAAGAAAAGAAATACAGAAGCAGATAAAGCCAAAAGCATAGGAGGCCACAAAGTAAATTAAATAAGCACAGGGGTCAAATAAGGTAGACCCTTACCAATGCAATCCTGACGTGCTTCACTTGCCTGCTTATTTTGAATTTCCGATTAAAACCTTTTCTTTTCACAAAAGATTACGTGAGAAGAGGGGAGCTGCGAAAAGGAAAAGAAAAGAAAAAGAAAACTGGAGCTAGAAGGCTGTGTGATGTGAGGGGAAATTACGTAAGGCATAAGCGAAATCCCTAGATTTCTCTCAGCTGTTCGTACTTCGTTGTTTGAGTGGCCTGCGAGGACTCTGGAGCTCCATCCTTCGACCTGCCTGCGTGTAAGTTTCGCTTCTTTGCTTTTTTTCCATTATTGTTTACTTGTCTTTTGTTCCTATTTTCCTACTTGTATTTATCGTAATTTCTGGAGATTTCTTGGATAAATTTTCTGCTCCTTTCCACGGAAAGGGATCTCCAAATTCTTTGCTTTATTCGCCGAATTGTGACCACAGTTTGGATTTTTAACTCCACCGCCATTATTTTCTATTTTCATTTTGCTTTACACTTCTTCCCTGCTACTCCAAGCTACCACCATCCTGCACTGGAAATTTTGTGCTTCTCTGTTCGTCATTCCCAGCTTCCAGCATTCAGCTTGCTCAGGCAGGGTTTATGGGTTTTTGAAGCTCCTAGCTCACTTCGTTGCTCCTAAGATTTGCTTCTGCAGCAGAGAAATACAGTGTATCTGGTCCAAGAATCCGTGCTGTTGATTTGTGAGCTCGGCTGTTGCTTCTGCTTGCTTACTCAGAGGTGGAATGATGGAGGTGAGGCCACCTTCGGAGCAAGGGGTGATGGCCGGAAGGGAGCCGTTCGCGCTGCCGAAGAGCCCGCCACCGCCAACGCCGCCGTCCTCCGGCGGCCTGCAGAGCGTGCGCATGGCGTACACGACGGACGGCACCCCCGTGTTCACTCCGGTGAGCTCAGCACCGCCAGCGACAGCGACCTACCAGCCATCTGTCGGCGCCGCGCCGGTTCACAACGTGGCTGCCGCAGGAGGCAATGGCGCGACGCCGCTCTCGGGCGGCGCGGCGGAGCCGCTGGCCAAGAAGAAGCGTGGCCGGCCAAGGAAATACGGCCCCGACGGTTCCATGTCGCTAGCATTGGTGCCTCTGTCCTCGGCCGCGGGTTCCGGCACTCCCGGGCCGTTCTCGCCTGAATCGGCGAAGGCGCCGAACTCTGTGCCGTCGGCGTCGCCGGACGGGGTGAAGAAGAGGGGACGGCCGAAGGGCTCCACCAACAAGAAGCACCACGTGCCTGCTTTTGGTAAGATTCTAAACAAAAATGTTCTTTTGAATCAGTCTTTGTTAGTATCTTATCAAGCTCAAGAACAGGCATGCGGGAGTAAAATTTTCTGCCTTCTCTTTTCCTGCAATTATTGGATTTTGTTAATTGTTCGGAGAAAAAAATGGATTTTGATATTACAAACAGAGTATCGCTGCCTAGACTCTGGACTAGTAGCTCAGAACTGTCGATTGGCCTTTTGTGCTAGATCTGAGATGATGCAATGTGTGCAGACTGCAGTAGTGGTGTCAGAAGATTAGTACTTTTCCAACCTTTTTCATAAAAGCATAAATCTCTTCTTTGGTGTAGATGTTATTTTTAGTCCATTTCAATCGAATCATTCTGTCATTCTTTAAGCATGTATGGATATGGTACTGCTACTTCTGTTTATTACACTGAAGAAGGATGAAACTGTTTAACTGAATCTTACAAACCTTCGGCCCTCATCAAAAAAGAAAAACCGAGTATAAATGTATATTGCTTCAGTTTTTTTAGGTCTCTACATATGTTCCATCCGTAATGATTCAAGTACATTTTGCAGGAGCAGCTGGGGCTGGGTTTACCCCGCATGTTATTTTTGTTAAAGCTGGAGAGGTATTGCTAACCCTCATTTTTCATATCCTGCATTTTTCCACATTCTTGCTCACTGTGGATGATGTATCATGCCATTCTGTTTTGATAAGAGTTAACATGCAGTAAACATACTACCATATTTGGAACAATCCCTTTCGTGTTAAGCTTTATATTCTAGTGATACCTGTATCAAAATATTGTTTTTCAGTCCATAAAAAATGTAAAAAAAAAAAATCTACTTACGATACCTGCCTTCCATTGCATGTTTAGAGTCCTGAGGATGCAACTATCTTATATATCATCATAACTATTGCTGCTTCTATTTAAAAACACATAAATGATATATTGGAGTTTGATTGTTGCAGAATTTACTTGTGTTTCAGAGATGTATGAACAGACTCTGAGTTTCCCCGCATGGTTGAATTCTGCATTTCAGGATGTTTCAGCAAAGATCATGTCGTTCTCTCAAAACGGAACACGCGCGGTCTGCATTCTTTCGGCGAATGGGGCTATCTCAAATGTGACGCTTCGGCAATCCGCTACTTCAGGTGGTACTGTGACGTACGAGGTTTGTATTTCAACTGTCAGAATTTAGCAGTACTGAGAATCACTCAACAAGTTCTTTTACGATCAGATATACTGACTCAGAGTAGTGATCTAGATACTACACCTGAGTCTGTTGAAAAATTATAACTGTTGGTAGCATTTCTACCGCAATGCTAAGATTGAAATTTTGTCTCCTGTGCAGGGCCGGTTCGAGATACTGTCACTGTCGGGCTCTTTCCTTCTGTCGGAGAATGGCGGCCATCGCAGTCGCACCGGTGGCCTCAGTGTTTCGCTTGCAGGTCCTGACGGCCGCGTCCTGGGTGGCGGAGTTGCCGGGCTCCTGACAGCTGCTACACCAGTACAGGTCTTTTCAGTTGCTTATCCATCAAATATTCACATGTGCAGCCACAGTTTGTAGCTATTCTTGTTCAATATTTCCCCCTAGTTCAGTTTACCGATCTTTTCTGTATCACCAAACCATTGACTGATTACCATTGTTGTTCCAACAGATTGTGGTGGGAAGCTTCAACACCGATGAAAAGAAGGAACCAAAGAAGCCGAAGCAGCTATCTCCGTCAGACTTTTCACCGGCGCCACCAAAGACCGCCCTGATGAGCGGGACGACGGGGCCGAGCAGCCCGCCTTCCAGAGGCACAATGAGTCTGAGCGAATCGTCCGGCGGCCCCGGGAGCCCGCAGAACCCAGGATCCACCACCACCGGCAACCATGGCCAGCAGCAGTCAGGGAGCTTCTCTAGCCTGTCCTGGAAATGAACCCCTGCATCAGTGATCAGACACTATTTGACTGTTGTAGGGCTGGAAGAGACAGGAAGGATGATTATGCTGCACCTTAGTAGGTGCTTTTATGTAGTACAAATGATTTAGTGTGACGTGTGAAGCTTCATTACTCATCAGGAGAAGAAGCTTGTAGGTGGTGTCGCTATCAGACTCTCTAGCTTTCTTGGTGTAGGTGCTAAAACAAGTTAATCTTGGATTACTAGATGTTTGTTAGTTTGTGCTCTTATGCAGCAATGTTGGAAGTTCATTGTGTCTATATTTGTGGGTTGTAACTTTGTGCGTGCTGTTCCTCCACATTTGGGCTTCACTAGTAAGCTGGCGCCCTGTTTATGTGGAGGAAATTGAATTGTCAACTTTAAAATCTTGTTATTCAAAAGAGACTCATTCTTTTTATTCCAAATAGGCACAGATCTTTCTAGATGTTCATAATGTTACTCAGTTACTCCCTCCATTATAAAATAAGTCTATTTCTGAGTTTTGTTGACATTATTTTGCTTCTTTATTTGAGTAATGATTCGCATGAACTTGATCTACATTAACAATATGTAAATTATATATAATAAACTTTTTTATATAGATCTTAAACTACTTGTCTTAAGTTTTTAAGATTTATACAAATCATTTGTCAAAGATGGGAAGAAGACACGATGTACTAGACCTTTTTTTAACAGAGGGAGTATACTTTATATGCTTACTGCTTCTGAGAATATGTCTTCCGCTCTTAAAGATGTGAGTCCCTGTCGCTGGGCCCTACCTCTTCTCTTCCACACAGACTCGCCGCAAGCGCCCAAACGAAGGAAAAACAAGCGGCCCACGAAACCCGGGCGCCCACCTCGCCACCTCGGAACCCTAGCGGCCCAGACCATGGAGATCGCCGACGGCAGGCGTAGATAGTAGCGGACGAAGGGGAAGAGGGGTCGCGGGCGAACTGCCACGACCTTACTGTGGATCGCCTCGCCCGAGGCGTGTGGCGCGGATAGGACGGGAGGAAGCTGGGCGAGGGCGGGCGAGATGTCGGTGCGGATCAAGGCGGTGGTGGACCGGTTCGTGAAGGAGCTGCAGGAGGCGCTGGACGCGGACATCCAGGACCGCATCATGAAGGAGCGGGAGATGCAGAGCTACATCGAGGAGCGCGAGCGCGAGGTCGCCGAGAGGGAGGCCGCCTGGAAGGCCGAGCTCTCCCGCCGCGAGGTAATCCCTCTAAACATTTTCGAAGCCGTATTGGTGTCGAAATGCTCGCTACTCCTGCTTGGTGCTGTCGATGCGTTGATTAATTGGTTGCCGATGTTGAATGCTGGCATTTCCATTTCCCATAATCACCAAGTAATCTGCACTAAATTGCAATAACGCAATTAGAAAGGAAATTCAAAATTCATGGCAATTCGAGTGAGATGGATACAAATTGAGACTTGGCTTGCTGCTTTCCCCATCTAGTGGTATTGTGCTAAATGTTTCTATGGACATCGCTGAGGTCTGAGATTGAGGCACGCTGACTAGCAGTGCTTGATAACTAATATTTGCCTATAATAACACGCTGTTTTAATCATTTCCTACAAAATAGGTAGGTGCATCAGTGTAATGAAACTACCCTTGATCACATCACGGTTTTTTTTTTTTTTGTTATTGATGTACTGCTACTGCTAATGGTATGAACAATTTGTTGTCATAAACATGAGACCACGCATATGTGAGCTTGAATGTATGGCTGCTGAGTATTTTATTTGTTAATAAAATCTCACCTGATCAACTTTGTTCTCATCATGATTGATAGCATTATAAATGTATTTCTTTCATCTGGCTTGTTTCTGAACCTGACTGTCACCCATTTGGCTTGTTTCTTGTTACATATCTATTTTCTACTCATGCAAAAGGTGTAGTTAGGAGTAGCTCTTAGAATGTGTCATTTCTACATGTCGACTCTGATCTTGTTGGTGATATAGTAATGATGACTCCTAGCTATTTCATATTAATCTGTTTTTGTGAGAATTGTTATGTCCCATAGCACCGTGCAGACATACCTATAGGAAATAATTTTTTCTTCGCAGATTTTAATCATCATCCCGTTAAATGGATACCGGGTTAGTTCATATATGAACCTTGAAGTTTATGTTTCAAGAAAATGGATTTCTTCAAAATTGCTTTTATGACTGTGTAAGGTTATGTTTTTTTCTCCAAGCAATTCGGGAGAAGGGTATGCCCACCTACACTGATATATTGATCTGATTCAAAGCCAGTCAATACAGAGCTTAGAGTACATCTAGAGAACCTGGATCCTAGGTCCAGATTACGGAAGTTGAAGAGAGTGGACGCTAAAGTCATGCTGAGACATATTGTCTTGTTCTTTATTTTGTAACAGTGACTCCAAAGCACTGTTTAAGATTGTTTGTGGAGTAAAACATGAACCAGTCAATCGTTGTTTGCTTTCGTGATATCATCAGTGTTAACAATGAGTTTTGACCCTGTAGTTGTGAGTAACCAGATGCGGTTGGTTCTCTTTGTCTTTTATTTTATTAGATTTGAAGCAGAGTATGTAAAGAGACATGCCATTTCAATTGTTTTGAACTGTGTTCAATGGATATAGCAAGGATGTTAACGAAGCACTGGACATTAGTGTGTCTGATTATTCTAGCAACAGTGTTGATTCTCGGTTCATCAGAAATGATCTTGGGATATGCAACATGACCTCTTTCAATTGCATGTTCAACAGGCTGAGATTGCGCGGCAAGAGGCAAGGCTAAAGATGGAAAAGGAGAACTTGGAGAAAGAAAAGAGTGTCCTCATGGGAACTGCCTCTAGCCAAGACAACCAAGACGGAGCCCTGGAAATCACCGTCAGTGGTGAGAAATACAGGTGCCTTCGTTTCTCCAAGGCAAAGAAATGAGAGATGAACTGGAGCTAGCATATACTACCCAGTAGTCAGCACTGGTCCTAAAATTAGACACCATAGTCTTGCTGAGCTCTTATTTTGATTCGAATTGGATTCATTTTCTTGTACAGGGAACCCTGCCTAAACAGAGTAATGTATTAGCAGAGACTGTCTGGTAGCTAATAAAGTACGGGCAACCAGAACAGCTGCAATATGACTTGATGACTATAGTATTGAAAATTGCTGTCAGTTGTGGTGCTTTGTTCTCTCCTCTCTTTTTTTTTTCCTGAAAAAGCTTGAAAGCCATAGGTACCTTTTTCTTCTTCGTCATACCAGATATGTTTACAGGTTTTCTGCCCGGTAAACCAGCTCAGTACTGGCTCTATGAATATCAGAATATGATATGAGGGTGTATAACCGGTCAACTGGTCTCTAGTGGCGTAGTGGGTGTATCAGATTTTGTCGGTCTTGCAGCTAATTGGACGCTAAGAAGCTGTCAGTGCTAACCTCTAAGTTCTGTACTAAACTGACAAGTTCTAAACAAAGCTTGCCGCACATCAAAACAGCTGGTGCGAAAAGACTAAACAACCTAACATAGCTTGGTGCAGCAACTGGCGTTCCCCGTGTTCACTCCACCAAACGCAATCCAACGGCCGGTTGTTTCATCACAGCTTATGAGCACCTAGAGATGTTGGCAACGCGCCATCTTTGAACATAACTATAGTTTAGCTTCGGAATGCCAGTGATTAGCAATGATTTTGAGTGCAGGAAACAGCCCGTAGCGGTGGGTCCATTTGGCAGCTGGTGATCCGCGGAGAATCCGTCGTCCAGTTTTCAGGACCCACCAGTGCCCCAGCTCGACCCGGGAAAACGTTGTGCTATCCAACTCCAAAGAAATGCCCGCCCGCCCAGAAAATCCCAAAGGTACCCTTGACACGAGCTGCCTTCGCGATGCCAGCACGGTGGGTCATTCCCACTGGATCTTTCGCCCCACGTTTATAAAACCCCGCGCGAGCCAGCGACCGTGACACCACCAAACCACGCCTCCGGCCTCGGCGCGTACGTGCACGTCGCGAAGAACGAAGAGGCGGGAAGCTTCACACAGCTGGTGCCGGTCGGAGATGCGTCTCACGTATTACCAGAGGCTGTCGGAGGCCGAGGGAGGCGCGCGGGCGGCGGCGAGGGCGTGGGCGGCGCTGAGGCGCGCCGCCGGGAGGGTCGCCCGCCTGTACGCCGCGCGCCAGCGGCGGTGGGCGGCGCGGACGCTGTGCCTGTGGGGCGGCCGGCGGAGGAGGGTGGCCGGCGCGCGGGCGCGGGGGTACGAGTACGACTCCGCCAGCTACGAGCGCAACTTCGACGATGGGGAGTGGAAGGACGAGGAGGGCGTGTCCTGGCACGCGCGCTCGTCGTTCGCCGCGTCGTCCAGGCTCCAGTTCGCTGCTGTGTAGTGATTCCTGGCAGGAACTTTTTTCTTTTTGGATTTTGTAAACTAGCCACTGATTCATTGTTTCGCTTAATTAGAATCGATTATTGATTTTTAATGAAATCTTGTTTAGTGTTGATTTGATTTGTAGCGCGTAATGTGATCTGAGCAGGTTTGCTAGAACCTTTGGCCTTGTACGATTCCTCTTGTATGCGCGTTCGCCGTTGTCGATTCTCGTGGACAAAATCAACCTCCTCCTCCATGAAATTGGCCTTGGTCGCCTTTATTTCCTGTGTACAATATTTTTTCTAAGAAGGGTTTAGAGAGCGCCACCTTCGTCTGGGTCTAGCCAAACCTTATGAAGGCAGGCCTTCCTGCCGCAGGCAAGTGGAACGGACCGAATGTCAAAATGGGCAATCTGACTCAGGTATCAACAATAGGGCCTACACTAAAGGCTAATACAAGGCCCAACACGCAGAATTTTAGCGTCATTCACAACTGAACTAGCTAAATGAACGGTAAAAAAAAAGTAGGAAAAGAAAAGTAAAAGGAGAAAACAGACGGTCCGCCCGTCCGGCTCCAGCGAGAACCCAATCCATGTTCCATTTCCACCTCCTTCCTGTTTCAATCACTCTCCTCCTCCTCCTCCTCCGCCCCTAATTAATCCGGCCGCGGCCGCCGCTGCCGCCTCCCCGGCCCCGGAGATGCCGTGACCTCCGCCCCCGATTCCCTCCCCTGCGCTCTTCAAATCCCCATCGCCACCGTCATCTCCCCAACCCCGACCCGTCGAATCCCCAACCCAGCACCGTAACCCTAGCCTCCCGCCCGCCCACCATGAAGGCGTCAATCAAGTTCCGCGACGACGACCGCCCGCTGCTGCGGGCCAAGGTCCCCGTCGGCGTGCTGGGGCTTCCCTTCCTCTCCGGCCTCGCGGCGGGGGGCGACGCCAAGGACCTCCGCTTCGACCTCTCCACCGCCTTCCCCACCGGCCCGGCGCTGCGGCTCTCGTACCGCCCCAACGATCCGCTCCAGCCATTCGCGCTCTCCGTCCGCACCGGGCTGGGCCCGCTGGGATCCCCGGCCGGCGCGCCCTTCGCGCTCTCCGCCGAGTTCAACGTCCTCTCCTCCAGCCCGCCGGCGTTCTCGCTCCTCTTCAAGCCCCGCATCGGGGACTTCGGCCTCGCCAGCTCCGTCCGCTCTGCGTCGCCGCCGCCCGCCCCCGTCCCCGCGCCGGCGCCGCTGGCGATCAAGATGGCCGATCTTACCACCAACGGTGACGACCACGACCGTGATGCGCACCACTCGTTCTCGTTCAGTGGGAACGGGTTTGCGGCCAACGTCGCGGCCGCTGCTGGCAAGGGAGGTGGCGGGGTGGGCGCGCTGCTGTCTGGGATGCGGCTCACCACCAGGAGCGTGCTGCCGATGTGGAACAAGGCGCGCCTGCGGTTCCAATGGGGACTGCGTGTGCCGCCGGAGATCAAGGCTGCGCTTGCTGACGATGGGTATGGGCGTAAGGCAGGGAGCCTTGCCATCAGCAAGCTGCCATTGCTGGTGATGAATAAGATCACCATTGAGCATACGCCGAATGCAGCTTCACAGCCTGAAACAGAGAGGAAGAAGAAGAAAGACGCATCGCGATCAGGTGAAGGGGAGGAATTCTCATTGATGAACAGGCAGCTGGAGGCGCTAAATGCCGAGAGCGTGATGCTGCGTCGTGCTGTTGAGGACCTGCGTGCTGAGATCGGGTCTGGCAAATGTGAGGGTCGCAAGTTGTCAGCCGCACTGCCTCCACCGCAGCAGCCATTTCCGGTGAAACCAGATCGCCATTATCAGGGTAATGGGAAGGAGCTGGGGAACGGTGCTGGACTGAAGCAGGCCTCTTCAGATGATGCAAGCGAGGAATTGAAGAAGGCACTTGAGGCCCGCCGGAAGTGAGGAGCCCTGCTGGGGCTTGCTATTTGCTGACATTGCAAGCTCTGCAGTTTGACATAGCTGCAATGTTTTGTGCTTAATAATAGACGGGTAGGGCAGTTTAAATCTTGGGCCGGAAGCAAATGAGATCGCCGTCAGGTGATGTAATAGCTTTTGGCTTCATTTTATTTCTGTAGTTTATGTCAGGATGCCTTGTTCTGTATATTCGTGTTTTTCCCTTCGGATGAATGATTAATATCTTCACTGGTTCTTCTTCCCAAATTATGCTGTATTGCTGTGTCTAGACGTTCATCTGAGACATTTTCGTGTGTGCAATCTAGCTGCCTGAATCTAGCTGTAGGTAAATGCCACGCCACCTGTTGCGATTTGCCTCCTAAAGTAGGAATAAAGGCTCCTGAAAAGCAGAATGGGGAAAAGAATGGTCTGGCATACCCAGTTATCCCAAATCTTTGAACTGTTTTGAAACTGTGACCAGAACTTGCAAATGGGCGATTCGCTTCAATACCCCAGACCAATAACGTTTCTCTCCACCACACGTTACTGTAACAGTGTGTGCAACTGCCAAATCGAACTGATGCAATTGCAGTAGAAACTACTCCCTATCCCTATGTTCTTAAATTATTGTTATTTTTAACTTTTTAGTTAATTTTGACCATTTGTTTTATTTAAAAAAAATTTCTAAAAATATCATACATGTTGTCATAGTTTATTTTATCATCAAATGAAACTAAAACATAACTTAATTTTTTTATATATTTAAAATAATATTTTAAATAAGACGAATGATTAAAGTTAAATAAAAAAGTCAATGACAATAATAATGTAATAACAAAAGGAGTACTTACCCTTACATCAAATCAGTTCAGGTCCACATGACAGCAAGTTGGTGATTAAAAACTTTAACAGAATTGCTATTTGACTCTGGACAGCGACAAAGCATGCTAGGGTTTGATGGCTTGTACTACACCAAATCAGTTCATGCTAGGGTTTGATGGCTTGTACTACAAGACTGCAGGAGGCAGGCCAATTTGGAGCATTGGCCCTCTATCCTACGGCACAATAATTATTGGGCCAATTATTGTAGCAAAACTCAAACTCAAATCTTGAATAACATGTAAACTTACCGAGATTCACTCTCCAGATCAAAGGTTCTCCATTGCAAAATCTTGGATGTTTTTGTTTAATTTTGGTATACTAGCTTCTTAATTTTCTTTTCTTTAAAAATTCTGTTCCGTGGGCGCTCAAATCGTGCAGAGCGAGCACCTACTCGCGGGCAGCTGACCACTGACTGTGATCAGGGGCAATATGGGAATTACAGAAAGAGCGCTGCAGGCGGGCCCTCGTTTGAAACCAACTCCCCCCTCGTTCTTCCGAAACAGCCCCTGCTAAACGTAGAAATTGTCCGCGGGTGCGAGGACCCTCGGCTGGCTGCCATGACTTGTTGCAGCGTGCCATCTCTTCTTTACCGATAGAAATCAAACCGGGCCGAGGCCGAAAAAGTGACGGTGGAAAGCAGCGGAGAGAGCAAGGGCTTCTCAGGCTGAGACCACGCCGCCTCCACTAAGCATCACCGCCGGAGCGGGCACAGCGGCATGGGCGACGGGTCGGACGGCACCGACGTGTCGCCGGAGTCGGAGACGGTGGCGGCGGAGAAGAGCGGCGAGATCTGGGGGACCCTGGAGGAGCTCCTCCTGGCGTGCGCAGTGACCCGGCACGGCACCTCGAGCTGGGACTCGGTGGCCATGGCGGTGCAGACGCGGAGCCCGCTGGCCGCGCGGCCCGGCCTCACGCCGCGCAGCTGCCGCCTCCGCTTCCGCCACCTCCACCGCCGCTTCTCCACCGCCGGTAGCGGCGGCGAGGAGGAGGTCGAGACGGGGGACGGCGAGGAAGACCCCGACGCTTCCGCCGCCGAGGGGTGGGTCGACGAGCTCCGGCGGCTGCGCGTCGCCGAGCTCCGCCGCGACGTCGAGCGATGCGATCTCTCCATCGGGTATGAGGAATCGGGAAAAAAGAAAAAAAAATCCAAACTACTAGAAAAACGACCTTTTGAAAAGCCCTCGCCCGGTTTTCCTAGCCGTTTGATTGCGATCAAGCGGTTGTGATGTTTTTTTTGCAACTAAAATAAGTTCTATTTTTTTTAATTCGTGCAGAACGCTGCAGTCGAAAGTGAAACGACTCAGGGAGGAGAGGGAGCGGAGCCTCTCTGGCGAGGCCAAGCCGGACGAGGCGAGCGGCAACGACCGGCTCTCCGGCGAGGAGCCCGGCCGGTCGTGCAGGGAGTCCAACTCCACAGATCTGAAGCCTCCCGAGCACCCCGGCGGCGCCAAGGAGGAGGAGGTGGCCAGGCAGGAGGCGTCCGGGGAGTCGGCGGCCGCGTCCAAGGAGAGCAGCGACGTGCGGAGCTCGGCGAGCCTGTGCCGCCGCCGCCGCGGGAAGGGCTCGGGAGCCGACGAGGAGGAAGCGGCGTCCGCGCCCTGCCTTCCTCCCGCCCAGTCACCGCCGCTGGCCGCCCTGCTTGACGCCGTCGCCGCCAAGCTCGGTCCCGTGATGGAGCGGCTACGCGAACACGAAACCGAGGTACTCATAATAATTACCGCACTCTGCTCTTCTTTTTCACCCTCCGCCGGACGTTAAAAACTATGGGCAAGGGGTAAACTCGAAAAAGCCTGCGGTGGTAAAAAGGACTTGATAGTCTGGTGAACTGTCAGGGGCTGGGTCCCACCGCCTGATTAATAACGGGTGTCTGGATATGGAATTATGGATAAGTAAGTAGGCGCGCAAGTGGCGTGCATGATGACCTGTGATTAGCATCGCTATTACGTGAGCTACCTGAATTACGTGAACGAAACGTGTCTAAAGGCCGATGCGAGAAAGAAATGGCATATGCCTTGGAAGAGTAGGATGACTTCAGGTTTGTTGCGGATCTGTGGTAGGTAGCAGCTGCGTGAGGATGGGATGGGAGCAGGCGCGTGCACAACTTTGTGCCCACTGTTCCGTGTACAATTTCCCTGTTCTTTCAATAATCGAACAGTTTCTATATAAAAATAGTGATTGAACAGTGTGCTATTGCAAAAATTCATGCGAAATTTCTTATGTTTAAAGAGGCCTTATGTAAAGTTAGGGGAAAGTTGCCAATTCATACTAGCGCGGCCACAAGTTGTTGGTGCAGCGTACCAATCAATCAGATCGCCGGGTGCTGTCTAGCTAGGCGCCGCGATTCTCGCAGATATTTTTTTCTCTCCCGTTTTCCCGCTTTTTTCCATGGAACCTTTGTTTATGTTGCGGGTCAATCCAATCCAATTTGCAGGAGGGCGCCGCGTACCGTGGCACGATCAGGCGCCACGTGGACCTGGAGTCGGTGCGGGGCAAGCTGGAGGCGTCGACGTCGAACGGCTCGCGCGACGACGACGACGACGGCTACTACTACCCCGCGTCCGAGTTCTACCGCGACCTGCTGCTCCTCTGCACCAACGCCATCGTCTTCTTCCCGCGCGCCGTGCCGGAGCACGCGGCGGCCGTCGAGGCCCGCGCGCTCGTCTGCGAGCACGCCGCCGCGGTGCTCCGCGAGCCGAAGCAGGAGCACGTCGTTGCCGCATCGACCCCCGCGCTGGGGCCGGCGCCGGCGAGCGGCGACATCGTCGGGCCGCTGATCGAGAAGGTGAAGCCGCTCATTGTGTGCCGCAAGCGGAGCTCCATCGCCAAGGCCGCGGCGATGAAGAAGGAGAGCACGGAGAAGAGCGAGGCCGAGAAGGAGCAGCTGCAGAGTGAGGACGAGGAGGCGGCCGTGGCAGCGGCACCCAAGGAGAAATCATGGGGAATGAGGACGAAGAAGAGGGGAGGCGCTGTCAGGCGCTTGGCTGGCACCAGGCTCACAGATGACACGTCGGACGGCGCGAAGAAGGCTGACAAGAAGGCCGGCGCGGCTGCAGGTAGTCCCGCCAAGAAGCGGAACGCCGTTGGCTTCCTGAAGCGGCTGAACCAGGGCTCGTCGCCCACGAAGAAGAGGGGGTCGCCGTTGGGCACGACCCGGAGGCGATTGGCGGCGGAAGCGGCGGAAGAGCAGCCGAAGACAAGGAAGAGAGGAACCGGCCGGAAGGACGGCACCGGGCGCGGCGGTGGCACCAAGAGAGGCGGCAGGGGTGGCGGGGCCAAGAGGGGCGTCGGGCGGCCGTTGAAACGGGGCGGTGGTCCAGTAACGCCGCCGCCGGCCAAGAGGGCGAAGACGAGCAGGTCGGACAAGCCGGCGACCGGAAAGCGTGGAGGGAGGAGGTCAGTAGGCTGACGATGGTGGAAGAAGTGGAGCTGGTCCCGTGGCATCTAGCTAGTGAAGTCGTAGTCTAGTTTCAGATGTGTGTAAATCACGTAGTTTGTGGTAGGGAAGGAGACGACCTGACCTGACCTGACAAGCTCTCTAGTGGCAGTCACTAACAGATCTTTTGTTCTTTTTGAAGTTCGTCATAATAGGCGGGCTTGAAGTGATTTGGTCATATGCAACTCATTTGATGCTTCCCTGTTCTGATTCAAAGTTGATCGCGTGTCACAATAAAGTTGGCAACATGTTGAGATTTTGTTGAAAAGTTAGCAACATGTTGTGTATATCATCACAATAAAGATGGAAGAAATAGATGAAGAGTTGCAACCTGCGATATGCAAAACTTGATTGGTTTTTTTTGAGTGAAAGAGCAAGGAGGCAAAAACAAAAAATGGATATATGTGACAAATGCGGTGAGCGTGGATCGAACACGCGACCTTCAGATCTTCAGTCTGACGCTCTCCCAACTGAGCTATCCCCGCATGAGTAACAGGAATAAATATTTTATCCTCAAATAGACAAATAATACTCCTGCCTCCAACATCCCATCATTTCTCCACCGCATATGATGCAGTGGACGAAGTAAAAGGCATTTTTTGGATGTTCATTACGTATCACAAGTACAGCAAAATTCAGGGTTACATTAGGGGCAAACAGCAGTCACTAGAGTCAGATACCTGTCTGTACAAAATCCAGGACAGCCTTCGACTGCTCATGTTAATAACCACATCTAGAATATCAGAGTTACTTCTAGTCTATTACAGAGCAGATAACCACCAGCACAATGAATTGGAAGAATGGTGCCTCAAAAGTTGAGGTTTTCTTTGCACCACCCTGTCCCTCGTATGCTCAATTTTGAGTAGCCAAAGAATTAGGGAAGTGGTCTAGTAGCTCTTTTTGGCATGTCATTTTTCCTGCACGCTTCTTCAGTGGTGAGGCAGGTGGTCCACACAGTAATGTTAATCTTCCAATTCCAACGACTTGCCAGTAACAAGTGACAACTAACAAGCAATGCCATTACCACCCATGTGGTCACCAGCATTACCCATTCGGCCTTCCGTGGCCATATCTTCTGTTACACAAAAATTGGTTACTCATTACAAACAAAAATTGCTTACTGGAATATGTGAAGTAGATAAATAGTATGACCACCTTTGATGCATCAGTCGAGGAATTGATTTTTCTAGAAAGAATTTCAATATTCCAGGTAAACCCGCAAAATCTCACAAAATGTGTACTGAAATGTGGTTTTAGTGCTGGAAACCTAAGATACTTGCCCTAAGCTGGTATTACTACAGTTGCAGTGCAGTCCATAGGTATAACAATGGTAAGCAACTTACCACTTTCGGTATCCGATGCTTCATCAAGTCTGGCAATTGCATCAAGTAATGACTGCTCCTGATCCTACAAAAAGCCATCATTTGGCATCATAAATACAAAATTATGGACAAAAGGGTTTAAAAATAGCTTCTCTATCACACATTATTGTTTCCGATAAAGAGTAGCATGGGAACATTAACTCACTTTCAGCAATTTCCTTGCCTTTTCAATTTCTTGCATATTTGGATTAGACAATACTCTCTCCACCTGTGTTGGGAAAATTGAACCATAAGGGGACAATATTATGCATTTGCCTTTTCAAATCTAACTTTTTGAACAAATCTATAGTTACCTCTATTACAACATTTTCAGTGTTAGGTATGTCAATGTGATCGATAATCCTAGTTCTGATGCCATTTTGAGGCAGAGTGTAATCCTTAATATTTGTTGATAACCTGCCTCTCACCCTGCTCGCGCCTACCATTCCACCATTGCTGGGCTGCCTCCCCAGAGAAGGACCAGAAGGAGCCCAACCATCCTGATTTATACCACCATTATCCTCAAGATCCCATCTTATATCTTCAGGTGCCATCTGTCAAAGTAATAAGCATCAAGCTTGATCAACTAATTAACCAAACAGGTGGCGGCAACCACCAAGGCTCGAATGAGTAAAATTTATTTCTCATGCGTATCAATCAAAGTAATCCAATTTATGTATTCTACATGCTTTGCAAATTCCAGGCCCCAAATTAGTAAAGATATTATGCTATGGTACTACGGGAAACATAACTGTAGCAAGACAACCACGGCAATGAAAATTCATTTCCTCTTTATATTTTAGGCTTATATTGGGGTACATGAGCAAGCTATATAGTGGCTCATTGGTGTTGATCAGCAGAGACTAGCACATGTAACAAACATTTAAGAGAACATGATTACTATTAGCCAAGAGCAGATAAGAAATTTAATTGGACTATAGATAGAAAATGTGACATGACAATGCAGAACACCTGGAAAAATATGAAGGAAAAGGGTAAGGAAGGGATAGCAGAAAACAATACAAAGTATCACGGTTCTTACATCACAAAGCCTGACCGATTCCCAAGTCTCGGCTTGTGTGCCCATGTCATAGACGAGAGCGTGTTCACCCTAAAAGGGATCAGGAGATTAGGAGAGTAGGTGAGGCTAGTTGACACAGATGGATATCCGCATCAAGGAGCAAATAGTAGTGAATTTTGAAACCCACCGTCGCGGGATCATAATTGGTTATAGTGGCCTCATAGAAGTTGTTGTCTTCTGGCCACCTTGTATAAATTTTGCGGTTTATTAATGAACTTGGATCCGCAGACTGTAGTGCCAATGGCATGGGCTGTACAAGTCAAGAAACCATCATAAAATTGTTCTCGTTGGTATGAAAGATCATGCATAATATTCTAACATACCGGCTTTGCTCTCCTGCTTCTTGCTGACAATGGACCCCATTTTGCAGATGGAGCTGAGTGGGAAGGCATAACAGGGGACTGGAGGCTTGCAGATTGCGAAGGAATCAAATGAGATGTCCGCGGCCTCTTGGCTGGCCCAGGTTCTGCATCATACAGAGCCCTGCTGCCACGGTGCACACCACTTGGGGTTACAACACCCTGTCTCAACTCCCTGGAAAGTTTATTTGGTGCGAGCAATTAATAAAGGATTGTCTCATGAGGATGAAGTAACATGTGCATACATTAAAATACTGGAATGCTTCATGAAATTACCTCATCCGACGAATAGACCCATCTTCATTGACTCTGTTCAATAGCTCCCTGTGTTCCTCATCAGAAACCCTCAATTCTTTCCGGAGTTCAGTAATTAAACTTTCCTTTTCCTGCATATGAGCACATTTACTTTTCTTTTCTCAGCAAAAACACCAGGCCAAGATATGAATTACTGTAAAATGTAAGCACGGGTTTCATTTTGTTGCTTTACCCAGGAAATTGCATCGGATTGCACTTTGAATGCTCTAAGAACACCAGTATATGCATCTTGCTCAACCCGGTGTATTTGGTCCTCTAGGTCGTCATGTGGCCTCATGAATGGGAATGCTCCAGCTGATGCTCGCCCATTCCCACTGAACGATCGTCTTCTTAGTCCTGTATGTTGTGTGGGGGGAAGATCATCATCAGTCCCTGACCAAGGGAGAGAAGTCAATACTGCAAGTGAAATGCACAACTCAACCGCAATTCATCAACTTATAGCATCTGAAATTCGGCAAGGATCAGAAACTTGGCAATTAACATCTTGGGGCCACATAGTCCAAAAACTGGTATATACACCGTTCCTTTTTAGAACACGAGTTTACACATCGCCTAATCTGCCTGATGTCCAAATAGGACAGGCCATCAACCCAAAGTACTGCAAAGTAGAAACTCCTTCCGCAAGCGTCCAAATTAGCAAGCAGTTGCATCTAATGCAGTGATGTAGACGTTTTGCAGCCACTACTATGACTGCGAAAATACTTTTTCTTTCTCTTAACAAACTGTGAAATCTGGCCCAGGCAGAGTTATCCATTGCACTCTTTGTAAGAGATAAACTCACATATTCTGCTGGACATGAACATTACACATACACAGTGAAGTACAAAATCATCTCAAGACTTTTTTTTAGATAAATCATGTCAAGACTTCCTTCCATTATTCTTTTTTTAGATAAATCATCTCAAGACTTCCTTCCATTATTCTGATGCCAAAGCACATAAAAAAAATAAAATGGCCGTCCATATAAGCTTTTATATCCTCGACTACAAATTCAAGGCAGTTTCTTTTTTGCAAATAATTTGTAAAAATTATCTACGATCCGTCCAACGAACGGAGGCCGCACACAGCCAAGCCAAAGTCACAACATGGCCCAACAGCACGGGATTCTCCTCCAAAGTAAGATACATCGGAATGTCAAGCCGTTCGATTCAGGGAAACTCACCGCTAGTATCGTAGTCGTAGCCCGCCGCCTTCATAACCCCACCGGGAACGAGGGGACGGAGGAACCGCGCAAATCCGCCGCGCTTCCGCCGGATCTGGACGCGCCCGCCCGCCCGCGGTCGAATACGGCGATGTGCAGGACGTCCTGACGCCGAATCTGGCCTGTTGTTCGGATGGATGAGGGTCGGGGAACGCGGGGGTCGTGAGGGCGGAGAGGCTAGGGTTCAAGCAGATCGGGGAAATTAGGATGTGCCTTTTTCAGTTAGCCCCCTGATTGGTGGAATTTTACGAAGTAGTTCTGGAACTTGTTGACCGGAGAAGTTCAGGGGTCTCTTTGTATATTGTGGGCGAACGCGGAACGCGGGACCACGAGGCTGTTACACGCTTTTATACCCGTGGGATGTGACGATGTCATCGCGTACCGATTCAAGTCACGCGGGCAAGGGAATAACAATGCGAATCGAATTTTGATTCCCTTTGTTTAGACTTTGGACGAGTTTTCTAGTTCTAGCTTTGCTACGAATTACGCATTATAATAATCAGATTCCTTTTGGAACACATAGAGATCCCATTTAAACAGTGTTTCAAATTAAAGTTAGGGCAATTTTTTCTATAGTTCAAAGTTAAACTAAAGGTACTGGTCGTAACGTCCTTGATTATAAATCGGAAGAAAGTACAAACAACTGGAGCCAAGTTCAGCGACCAGTGAAGACTGAAGAGACGAGAGATCCTCGGACCGATATCGCACTTGCTGCGCTCTACCCATTGGCAGGAATACCGGCGGACTGGTGTTGGGCTTCGCTAAAAAGAACTCGTAGGGTTGGGCTGCAGTAACAAATGCATGGTTGAAGCGAGCGTTTCTGGGCCGTACTTAAGATACGGCGCATTGGGCCTGCAACTCCCCGAGGAGCACGGCCACGGACCTTCTTCAACTCCCGGCTCCCGCCACTGATGGGTTGGCGCCATGTGCGTATCTGTAGTTCTGTACCACCAGCACCGCCGGTCACAGTTCAAAAAAAAAAAAAAAAGGCACCGCCGGTCTCCACAATGATTGCATTCTGTTAGTTCAAAGATCACAAAATGCTGAAACTTTTACAATTCTGTTGGTACGTTCAAAGCAATCGATGCCCCGAGAACTAACCGAACTCTGATTTTCTTGTACTTCATGAACGTGCCCTGGCATCTTTGTAGTCATGCACGGCCAGGAGCATCTTCTGGTGCCTCGAATTGACTGGAGAAGATAAGCAGCTACATAGTCAAATCACGGTTAGATTGCCGTCGCACAGGCAAAAAGAACGAGATGTCAATCACGGCCTATGCCTGCCCTTCCGCCGCCTCCATTTTCTGAGATGTTTTACAGTGTTTGCCAATCGGTATTTGATTTGTGTCATAGGTACAGACTACAAAGTACTGGCAAAGCAGAAGGTTAAACATGCACTACTCCATTTTAATTTTCATATTGTTCCCGCCAGAAACTTTGTACTGGCCGCAGGCCCACTTTGTCTTGACAGAAAGACATCAAAAATGGAATGGAGGGAATAATTTCTACTATATCAAAATAACAAAAAGTTAATAACAACATGGAAGAGGTGGCCGGGAATTGGGATCACGCATGAATAAGGGATCTAGAGATCTTTTTTTGGTGTCTTTCTGTTTACTCTCTCTTTCTCTCTCTCAAAACAAGACGGGTCTTTTCACAAATTTCGAGATCTCTCTGCTACACGTTACGGTAATTCATCCAAATTCAACGTTAGAGAAATAATTTGAAATTTTCGTCATAGGAAACTAAAACTTTTGATGATATTACGGAATTCTTTTGGCGAAGATCAGAATCCGAGTATTTTGGAGTATTTTAGGGCAAAATCACAGATTAGTCATGTTTATGTATTTTTTTTATACCTAAAGTAATCTTTGATCAATCAACTTTGGATATCTTTCTTGTAAAAATACTTCTCAGTATCTTACAAACACCATAAAACTTCTCCCATTCCCATTTTGACGTGTGCTATATATATCAGGCGACGAGACCACCGATCACAGAATACGGCTTCTTGTCACCTGGCCAAAGCAAAGGCGAACGCCATGACGTCGAGCAAACCGCTCTCCACAAGCTCGTTGCTTCGTCTGCTTTCCCTGCTCCTCTTCCTCTTCTCCGCCAACGTCGCCTCCTCGTCCGCCGCCACAGACTGCGACCCCGACGACCGCGCCGCGCTTCTCCGCGTCAAGTCCCAGCTCGGCGACCCCGTGCGGCTGTCCTCGTGGCAGCCGTCCACCAACTGCTGCGCGTGGGAGCCCGCCGTCTTCTGCAACGCCGAGGGCCGCGTCACGGGCCTAGCCCTCTACGCCCTCGGCGAGCTCAAGGCGCCCGTGCCGCCGGCCCTAGGCGAGCTCACCGCGCTCGAGATCCTCCAGATCGAGTCCGTGCCCGGCCTGTCGGCCCCAATCCCACCCTCCTTCTCCAACCTCACGCGGCTCCGCGACCTCGACATCAACGGCACCTCCATCTCCGGCCCGGTCCCCGCCTTCGTCTCCTGCGCCAACCTCAGCACGCTCGTCATCGCCAACAGCAAGCTCGCGGGCCCCATCCCCGCGTCCCTGGCCGCCCTCCCTAACCTCCGGTACCTCGACCTCAGCGGCAACATGCTCAGCGGCGCCATCCCGCCCGGGCTGCTGCACGGGAGCTTCAGGTTCCTCATCCTCTCCAACAACCGGCTCACGGGGGAGATACCGCCCGACGACTACAGCGACGTCGACACCGTCGACCTCTCCCGCAACGGGCTCACCGGCGACCCGACGCCGTTCCTGTTCGGCATCACGAGGCCCGCCGTCAAGATCGACCTGTCGTGGAACGAGCTGGAGTTCGACATGACCGGGGTGTCGTTCCCGCACCACCTCCGGTTCCTGGACCTCAGCCACAACCGGATCACGGGCAGCGTGGCCAAGTCGCTGATGGACGTCAACCTCGAGCATTTTGATGTCAGCTACAACGAGCTCTGCGGCGAGATACCGGCGGGGAGGTTCATGGCGGTGCACGGGCCGGACTGCTACGCGCAGAACAAGTGCTTGTGTGGCGCGCCACTGACACCTTGCGTCTCAGGCCTGTAGGGGTGTCGCCGGTTCGGCACAGTGTTGTAGCGTTGTGCGTCAACTGAGGTTCTGAGCAGTGACCCGTGTCTGGACTCTGAAGTGGCGCAAGATCCATTCGTAGGATTTATGGCGCGTGGAATAGTTTGTGAGGCGCGCTGAGCTTCCTCTCTCTCGCACAATAAAGGTGGCTTTACTCGCAAAAACAATATAGCTAGCGTTGTGCTAAGACGAACTTTATTATTATTGCAATCAATGGCAGAAATTCATATAAAATTAACAATATAAAAATAATATTATTAGATTTGTTACAATGTCTAGTTTTCCTTTCTATCAGGACACAGCCCTTACATATCTCATCAATAGATTATATGAGATTTCTCTTTTTCAAATTAATAAAATTTAACTTTACTGTAATGCATGTTGGAGAACAAAAGCCAGCCAACATTTCTATGATGAAGATCTCACTTTCATCATAACGGAGAAGTGTTATATTGTTAGGTTAATAAGTCACCTTGCTCTCATAGATTACCAATGTGATAGTGATGGGGTTAGAGTTGTATGTAGCAATACGGAGAAGTGTTATACTCCCTCCATTCTAAAATTATTATTGTTATTGACTTTTTTTCATTAACTTTGGTCATTCGTCTTATTCAAAAAAATTTTAAAAATATCCTACGGTTGAGCAATAGCAAGTGGTGAGTGCTTGAGAAATTGATATTTCGAGTCATCACAATGTTGCAAGGGTGGTAGTGACAAGATTTGAGGATCCTCTGATTTACAACACTAACTACAATGTGGCTGCAAGCGTTGGCTAATTTTTTTCTTACCAAACAACCTCATCTACATCCTCGATGAGCTCAAAGCGCATGTATTTCCTATGATTGACAAACTCACCAAGCTCAAGATCCTCGAGATCAACTCCGTGTTTGGCCTATCCAACCCAATTCCATCCATCCTACTCCAACCTCATAAGCGAAGATTATGAGCATGGGACTACATGTTCACCCCTTCGGCTTCATTGCATTCATGCTCAGTGCTGGTTAGCGTCGCCTCCAACAGAGCTGCGGAAATTGAAGGATAAATAATCTTTTCTTACCTGAATCTTATAAATAATCTTTTCAACCTATTAGCATCTCACAACTATCTCATCGGGATTAAATTTATTTATTTATTTTAATAGCATTCAAGGCTTAAGTTCATGTTATTGGCACATAAAGAACAAAATTTGAACCCACTAGTGAAAAAAAACTTGAAAATTTTTAATGGCTTGCAGGAAATCACACTCTATCTTCCAATGGTAAATAAGGAAATATCTCTCCTCTACATACGAGGACTAGACACACTTTGAGCATTAGAATAATCAGACATATAAGAGCTGTCAGAGCATCTCCGAGAGAGATTCAAAAGCTCTCCCTAAAGCAACTAATAAGGGGATTAGTTTAAAAACTCATCTCCAACAGTCCCTTAAAATCATTCCTACATTTAGTTCCCTTCTAAAACGTCCTCACTTGTAGCTAGAAACAGGAGGGAAATTAGAGGTCTTAATCCTTTTATATTCAAGAGAATTAATGTTGTTGTGTCCCGGATGCTGAGATGGCCCAATCAAAATTATTTTTGATCATTTTTTAGGGAGAATTATTGAGGATAGTAGAAATTTACCCCTAACAATTTTTGGGATGCTAACAAAAAATATGTTTTAGACGTCAATTTTTCGGGGAGCTTTTGAAGATGCTCTTATGACGCAGTTGAGAGAACATTATATATAACACTTATGTAGCATTAGAATAATCGCACATGAGAATTGTTATGATGTAGTTGAGAGAACATCATATATAACACATACTTCCTCCATCCTAGAATAAGTGTCGTTCTCACTTTCCGATGAGTCAAACGCTTTTAACTTTGATCAATCATATATAAGAAAATATTAATATTTATAATATATGATTAATATCATTAGATAGACTATTGAATCTATTTTTATAAGAAACTTATTTAGATACACAAATGTTATCAATATTTTCTCTAAATGTAGTCAAAGTTAAGAAAGTTTGACCGGCATGAAAACCATAGTGACACTTATTTTGGGACGGAGGGAGTAGTAGCTTGTGTTATATATAAACTTATTATTATTTGTTTAAGGCTGCATGGATGACAAGATAGAGTAAGAATATGACTATATAAAACTTATTATTATCCTCCATGCATCCCACACTTCACACACAGAAGCACTCACACGACCATATAAAACATGAACTGAAACAAAACATACTGACTCGACATACTGGACAGTGACAAACACAAACAACCATCCCGGGGTGGTTCGGGGCACGACATATGCACATACTAGTTCATATGCGTGGTGATACACTAGTGCCCTGCATCAGGTGTGCTTGCAATTGGTGCCGCAGCCCCCAGTGCAGGACATGAGGCACTCCCTCTGCACGGACCGCTCGCAACTTTGGAACGCGCTGTCACCGGCAGAGTTGCAAGTGTTGCCACATAAGTTGATACATTCTGGACTGCGGCAGGTGAGGTGGCAGTTGCCTTCACAACTCTGCTTGGCTTTGAACCTGACGTCCCCGCAGTAGGTGTTAGTCGCATCATCACAGATCCTACCACAGCTGGTGGCGCAAGCAGAGATGCAGGCGTTTATTGCCCCCGACGATTGGCCCGATGAAGAAGGAAGCAGCACGACGCACACAGCGACGAGCAAAGCAGTCAGCTTGAGAGTGGAAGCCATGGTTTTCTGTGGATGGTTGAGAAAGAGCAAACAATGGTGCTGGTCGAGATGGGCAACGATAAGGTTCTCAATTGACAACTGGTGCCTGTTAGATGGAGCATGCCTTGGCGCTATTTGTAGGGCAACCAAACTCATGGACGATGTTAGGAACCCTATAGCAAAGATATAATAAAATCAGTATATGTGCATGGACCGCCATGTCCCACGTATATGGACACTCTGTGCAACATGCAACGATTGATGCATACTAGCTTTCTGAAGCCAAGGGAAGCGTAAACCTCTTACTTACTTCCATTCATGATATAAGAGTTCACTTGTTTGAAGCAACCAAAGTGACAGATGTGCAATATCTGTAGTATAAAATTGTCTCGGAGAGCCTCTGTGTTAATTTGGACAATGACTAATGAATGTTTCTGGAATAGCAAACACACACATTGAAAGTGATTACCTGAATAGTTGACATTAATCTTGTGATGAAAAGCGATGAACTATATGTAGAATACTTCTTTGACTCTATACTTTATTTGGTATGATTGTCCCTATGACAGAATGCAAAATTTTAATCAAAGTAGTGCAGATCATTAATGAAGTCTTGGGAGGTTTATGGTTAGTGGAAGTTCCATTAAGGTAGATAAGTACATGGAACTATAGTAATCTAAAAGTAGTAATATATCTATCTTTCTCATAATCAAGACATGTTAGAAATTGGCTTAAAGAGAAGTGCATCCAATAATACTGTAGTAGTAACTATATATCAAACCTTCTCCATTCCTCACCTACAGATAGAATAGTAGACTTTGCAATTTTCTGATCCAGATTTATACAACTCATGTGTATCAGAAAAAAAAACTGATAGATCAATGTGTATTTTGAAGATAATTCACAGTGAGAAGTGTCAAATACTACATCGGTCCTTTAACATGTGATATTTGGGATTTTTTTTGAATGAATTGGGACAAGCTAATTTTGTTGTTGAACTAGAACGGAATAAGTATTTATTTGGGTGCTTACAACTGTTTGTATGGACCAAAAGATCAGAGGTGAACACTGAAATTGCTTGAGACTGTAATTATGAAAGTACATATGCTATTGCTTTATTAATGGATTTGATACTCATCAGGGAAGCATTAAAAAGTGCAGAGCCGTCACACAGCTCAAGGCTTCTGATTGATTTTTTTTGAAACACAACCAAACCTTTCTGTGTACGTTCCTTTTTTAGATCAATCGAGAGCAGATCAGATATCACTGTGTGTTGTCATCTCTGACTCTTGTGGAATAAGAAGTTTGATGGCAACGCAATGTGCCAGCCAATCCAAACTTGACTTAAGATTAAGTATCGAGTTGACTTTCACGTTATCCTAGAAACCTACAAGGTTTCATATATATGTAGATGAAAATAGGGGAATAGAAAATAAATTTATAGATTTGCTAGTTTTCAATTAAATGAAATTTTGCATTTGGTTTTATCATATTTTTTGAACACTAAATATGTATTGTTGGAACAATTAGATATTAGGTGAAACATTTTTATTTTGCAAAGAAGATTTGTTTTGGCATAAGAGAATGAAAAATCTGGACGGTTGGACCAATATAGAATGACTGAAAAAGGTGATGATATTTTAGCAAAATCTCAATCACCTGCTATGGAGATTGCTCCATAAATTTGAATAATTATGGCACCAAATTTTCTAGAGATAAAGAACTGCAATATATAAGGCTCGTTAACGTTTCTCAAAAAAATATATAAGGCTCGTTAATACACTAGAAAGTAGGGCTCCCTTTGGAGCATCTTCTGAAGGTTTCTTATGGTACATATAACTCTCTCTCTCTCTCTCTCTCTCTCTCTCTCTCTCTCTCTCTTCATGTCGTTGGATACTATTTTCTTTGAAATGGCTCCACAGGCTGGAGACGCTTGTGCTCCATTGTCTAGAAAATAAACCTCAACTTCTTTTTCCTTTTTTTTGAATGGAAAAAAAATCTACTAGTGAAAAATTCAGAGGGAGTCCACACTTCCTGGTGAAATTCGGACTTGTCAGATTATTGAATAGGCCCACTCCTACTAGGCCCAGCAAGCCGCAGCTGTGATGTGCCGTGTCCACAGTACAGTGGACCTTTTCCAATATGTCTCAGGCCAGCCCACAATGCACCAGAGCAAAGCAAAGCACCCCAAACTTGACGCTTCTGCTGCTCTGCTACCCAACCCACCGTGAGCAATCGGTGCGGTTTTTTCCCATCCTTTGCAACCCGTTGCAGCGACCAGCGGATCATTGGATTCATGACCCCGGGCGCGTTCATCCGCGCCTCCCTCTGCAGTTCCTAGTCCTAAACGAGTGTGCGCGGTCGCTGCGTGGCGCGGCCACCATGGCCATGGCGTGGTGGTGGACTTTTTAGTGAGTGGGTCTCGTCTCTGAAGGAAACCCGGCCGCCCGGTAGCAAACCGATGGAGCGCGCGTCAGGCGGGCACGAGGGGAGCGCACCTGCAGGCCTTGGCACGAGGCTGTCGGCCGGCAACGCGGCAGAGATCACGCCACCACCGCCGCTGCTGCATGCCTGGGCCGCCCCACTCGCCGTACCCGCTTGTCTCCCGATCTTGATCTTCCTCCCGAGTCCTGACCAACGGAAAAAGGTAGACCTAGCCGCGTAAAAGCAGCTGTAAACATACGAGAGCTGGTTTGCGTGATGCGCCGCGCGCGTCAGGAGCAGGAGGTGGAGTAAGGAGGACGCCGGTCCGGTCGCAGGCAGCTGCCGTCTTTCCTTGCGCCCGACGCGCCTTACGTTCCACGGCTCGTCCACCTCACGGCCCGCTACCTTTTGCGCCGGTTCTTGGCTGTCTCGTTCTCGAGTGGTTAATTAGTTTCGAGGAGATTTGCCTCCCAAAAGACAGTTTCGTTCATGACGTGACCAAAAACTAAATGATTCAGAGAGGATCGTCGTGAACTACAAGCTTCGTTCGGAACGAACCGAGGCCTCTCAACGCCCGGCGACCAAGTGGAGATTGTGGACGCCACTAGGTTGTGTGCTCCACTACTCCTGCACCACTCGGTCCATGCTGAATCTATATACGTACCTACCACCGTCGTTCGTAGCTCGACTGCTCTCACAGTCGTCGCACGGTTCAGAATCAAGTAGGCGAAGACCGAACCCCTTCTGAGTTCTGACCAATCAAACGGCATCAGATGAGCGTGGTTTTGGGGCACACAGTTTTCCTTAAACCAGCGACGAGACGACACTTGTGCCGGAGGATGTAACCGTGGCAGCCCGACACGCAGGCACATGCGTTGGGTCACTGCTGTGTCGTGGTCTCTGCCAAAGATTCACGCAGGCTATACCATCTTTTTCCTTCGCCTTTTTTTTTTTCGACGCAAATGTGCATTCACTTGTCTCTCCAGCGGGCAGGAATCGGCAGCGCGTGCCGTGACCCACTTGAATGAATAGGGACATTTCATTCGCATGTTACGCGTTCCTGTTTCTTCTTCACCAGTCTGCAACGCAACAGAGCCGAGTTTTCAACAAAAACAACAGGCGTAACATTGAAAAATACTTGGATTGGCCACTAGTTTGACTCAATAATTTAGATTCGATAATCTAAATACATAACTACTGACCAATAATTTATCAGTTTAAGGACAATATTGAAAAAATAATAATATTTCTAGATTTACAATAATTATTTTATATTATTATGAACAAAAATAAACTAGTAATATGATTAATAATTGATATTTATTTTTTATAAAATCATCTCATATTTTAATAATTCGTTAGGGTTAGATTTCTATTATAAAATTAATATAAAACTATTTATAATGATATAATTATAAAATTACTTTCAAATTATTGATCAATAATTTTTCAAAACTAATATTTTTAACAGTAAAACTTAAATACTTCTTACGGCCAAGTAGCGAGCAAAAGTTCTTTTACTGCGAGGCGCTGGCACTGGGGCCCTGGTACGTTCGTCCTCGTTGTTTCTGGTACGCATCACGGAGTAATATATTTTTGGCGGCCAAGCCAAAGCATTCTCTCTCTCTCTCTCTCGTCCTACGAAACAGTGCCGCCAGTTCTTCCATCCATCCTTCTCCGCCGGAGCCCTCTCCCGGACTCTTGTCCAAGGATAACCTCCAACGCTTGGTGCTCTATTCTGCTATCTGAAGTCCATAACAACCGTCTTACCTGAAGCGCCTCATGTGCCTTCTCTCGACTCTCGCGTCTTTTTTGCTTGGGCCGTAGGTTTCGCCTTGATCTTTCAACATTCCTCATGCAGCCATGCTAGTGCCAGCTACAATAGAAATCTCCTAATCACTGGTTTGTAAGGGTTGTCGCTCAGACAGAAATCAGTAGCTGCTTTGCCGGTCTCCGCGTGATACTGCAAGTCCGCAACAGGTCAGCGCTCTGCGTTCTTGCTCTTGTTCTGTTTCTGTTCTTCTTCGATACTTTCTCAGTCCTGCTTCCGATGTTCTTTGTGTTTGTACATGCCTTGCTGTTTGATAGTGGATGTATCATATTCATATACGACACTGGCTCCGGACATCGTTCTTGCCTTTGTATTAAGGTTTTTTGCATTGCATGACACAGTTGCCTCCAGAAGGGATTTACGGTTGAAATCTTCCTTCCCCAATCTCTGAATT
Source organism: Eleusine indica (assembly GCA_030378355.1). Lineage (NCBI taxonomy): Eukaryota > Viridiplantae > Streptophyta > Magnoliopsida > Poales > Poaceae > Eleusine > Eleusine indica. Next base: position 55,138,987 of record CM059496.1, on the reverse strand, counting down.
GTAAGGACATGTATCCAAGAGGACATGCGTACTTGCTGATCTGTCCCTTCTGTTAAACAGTTTATTCATGTTGCAGACTCTCCCTGTCTCTTCCCCCTCTGTTTTTCGTTTCCAAAATCTCCTCGTCACAAATAGCAGAGCTCCGGAGTAAAGATTATTTGCATATCTCAGATATTAGAAACTTATAAATCACTCGACATGGGTTTGGGATGAACCTGAATTAATTTATTTTTGTTGGCTATTTGCAGTTGGGTGGCTGACTGCAGCAGCGCAAACTCGCCGCTGCGTTGTTGGTTTGGCTGAGTACTTGAGTTCATCTATTTTCAGCCTGATGGGTAGACCTCGAGGCGGAAAGGCCAAAAGACCGACGTCCCAAGCTACGAAGACAGAGGATGCGGATGCCGGCAGCGGCGACGATGCGGCTGTGGTGGTCCCAGCCTTAAAAAGACGGGGAAGGCCCGAGAGGCACTACTTCAAGGCCGACACTGACGAGGAAGGTGATGATGATGATCTCAAGGTCGAGGCCATGGAGGAGAGTGACGGCGCGAAACCGAGCGTGCCAGGTAACAACGGCGCCTCGGTTGAGAACGGAGGGAAGAAGAGGCGGCGGCGGCCATCGAAACGTGTCTCGGATTCCGCGATGGAGGAGAAGGATGATGAGCCAGCGGTGAGGCAGGTCGGGTTCCGGCACCACGGCAGCCGGCGGAAGAGCACTCCCCGGCGAGCTGCCGAGGCAGGGGTTGAGTGCAACTAGTGTGAGGTTCTGTTGAACTGTCGGACCAACACGGGCCGCTGCATTTTCCCCCTTTCCTGTCTTACGCTTTCACGCTTTGTCAAGGATCAGGTGTCTATGTTTGGTTTCCCTCCGTTAGAATGACTGCGGTGCAGTGTTATGGCCTGTCACCTGTGACCGTGAGAGTGTTACTCTTCGCATGGATTTTGGCATGTTTGCTGAACAATCTGTTAACCCCTTGTGAAAAAATTCACTAGTTTCTCATCAACGCTTTTACGCGTCACAGTGTTGGGCTTTGGGGGCTGTTGGTTGCGTAGTGCCCAACCAGAAATTGGTCATGCCCTCACGATCTGGCCTGGCCATCTGGTCACCATCCCCCAAGAAGATTCAACCATGACCTAAAAAGCTCTATACTACTTGCTCCGTTATCAATTTTCCTTGTTGGAAAAAGAATTTAGTTCAAAATGTTGTTTCCATGGACGTGTTTTTGGTGGCCAAACTGAGTGCCTGGGAAATGCTTGGGTGCTTGAGTATGGGCTTGGAATGATTTTCAAACCGTTCGAACCCGCTGGATTATTTAAGACTCATCACTAATACGACCACAAAATATCCATAGCTTCAGAAAACGATGGTGGTACCCTAATGCGAATAGATATAATGACATGGTGTACCTTAGGGATGGTAAAAAAAGCTCCAGACTGTTGAGCTAGCTCGGCTCAATCTTAATTTTGGATTGGTCCAGCTTGGCTTGGTCTTTCAAACAAACAAAGTTGAGCACCCTTCATAGACCAATTCCTTAATGAGTCAGCGCATGAGCTGCTCGCAAACTATTCAATTGACTCATAAGTTTGATTATATAAAAATAACAAATTTCAACTGAATACAAAATTGATATTGTTATGATTGGTAACACTTATCATTCAACACTAGCAAATTTGTTCAGATCCTTAGAAAAAATTTTAGAGCAAGGAAAAATTTTCTAGAGCAAGGGGGGGAGGCCCCGTCTGGCCCTAACGTGGCTCCGCCAGTGTTCCCACTGGAGTCTATTTTTGTGGCCTTTAGAACTGACCGGTTATTTTCTTTAACAGACCGGTTGTTTTGTTTTGTATCTATATGCTACACTTCATTCTGAATCTGTAACAGATTGGTAATAGACTAGTTTGGAAATTTGTATCGGACTCTGCTTCTTCTTTTTCTTTTCTTTTCCTTACTTACGTACATCCGTTTCAAACTGTTTTTTTTTCTTTTTTTTTTTCTCCTGTCCGTCCGTCAGTACGTCTGTTTCAAACTCTGTTTTTTTTTCTCCTGTCCGTCTGTTGACTTGGCCTTTTTCTCTTTGGATGTTGGATTGGCAGAACAATTGGCGGACGACTCCACCACATTTAATTAGATGTAGAGATATATATCAAGCAAAATACTCATGAAAAATTCATGTCAAACATTGAGACATGTATCTTATTTGCATTTACTGGCAGTTGTTTTTTTACTTATATTGATAGTTTCCATAGAGTTATATTATACTTTTTTATATTATCGACATTTGTAAATATCATTAAGATATTGAAATTAACTAATATTATTATGATAAAAGTTCAATTATGCTCAGCCCGTGAGTGTATAACAAGCCAGCTCGAAATTTTAAATGAATCGAGTCGAACGACCTTTAGAGCTCATTGATCGTAACAAATCGAGCTGAGCTTGTCTGTTATTGTGGTGAGGCTTAACGAGTCTGAGCCGGCTAATTAGCCCTCCGTGGTGGACCTACACTACACACCAGTCTCATGTTACAATTTTGAAGGATGGTTCAGCAAAGAAAATGAAATGCACGAAAAAGGATTTGTCGCATAGAAGCCAAAGTAAAAGAGAAACGGTTTTACTTCCGTGTTTTTAGAGAGAAGCAAAAGAAACAACAACTAGGATTTCTCCTTCGGAGCAAACTGCGTGTGTGCACGAAAAGTAGCTCTTGCTTAAGACCAGCATTAGTTCAAGATCGAGCACGCACTGACCACCGCGCGCCATTTGCACCATCGACGTATCCAACGGTGCACGCCAAACCCCCGGAGATTGATCTACTACTTTGTTATAGCCTGGCTGCAGTGGCGGACCCAAAACTTCTTTGTTGGGCATTCAAATACAGAAGATTGGGATGTTTTAGCTAGCCTAATAAAGCACCAAACATATAAGCATGTCAGAGAAGAAAACAAGGCTAATAAAAAACTATTTTTAAGTTTAAAAATAAAAATTTAATCTAATTTTATGTATAACCTATCTATATATCTAATACATGTATAACATATTTAATTATTAGTCAAAATATTTGAATATTGAGCTGAATGCATTTAAATCTAAAGGAGGTCCGCCCCTGGCCGGTGTGTGTCGGAAATGGAGTCGTTTTCTACGAACGCGCGTAGTTCCAGCCGCTACACGACGGCGGCACACCATCATGGGGTACTTTTGTCTGTCGTCGCGCACGCGCTGACGCGACGGCACAGTAGGGGCAAAGGCGACCCCCGTCCCCGTGAGATCGCGTCAAGATGACGACCACGAAGCTAGAAACGGCGCCAGAAAAGCGGAAGACGGGCGCCGGATACGTCCGAGCGCGCGCCGGGCTGCTCTGTACTGTACCGTCGGGCCAGGCCCAGTCGGAGGAAAGTGACCTGTCGTTCCCCCCCGTCCCGGCCAGCGGCCACAGTCTCACACAGCGCTGGGCCAATCCACACGCGGGCTGAGACTGAGAGACGTACCACCAGTACCGCACGCCGGCGCATCCACCGAAGAAGCTCGCGCGACGGCCCCCCCGCCGCCGCGAATCGCCGGACGGGGAAGGTGATGGCTGATGTGACTGTTACTGGCAGGCCCAGCACAGCCGTGCACTAGAGCCTAGAGGCCCAGAGCGCCGGACGACGGATGCGCCACGCGCCATTCCTGGAGACGAGCACGGAACGTACATCAGTACAGGACGATGACGACGAGCCACGAAGTAGTACGCGCGTACGTACGCGAGAGGAGCGTGTGGAGTTCCAGCACGTGGCCACGACCAAGACGCCCCGAGTTGGCGTGCGGGGCGTACGTACGCGAGAATGGCACGCGCTGGCGCGGCCCAATTCTCACGCCCGCAATAGTCACAGGTCGCACAGTAACGCGCGCGCGGGCAGGGGCCCGGCCGGCACGGCGCGGCGAGGCCCACGTGCGCCAGCGCGACCGGGCGGCACAGGCCGCAGGCATATGCATGCACAGCACTCGCCGGCCGGCGGTACAGTACGTTGGAGCGTCAGCAACGGTACCTTCGCCGGCCCCTCGCGCCTACTACAGTACTAGTACTAGTATCGTGTAGTCGCATGTCGTCCGTCCCCCCGAGATGCCCCCACTGTTCTCAGAGCTCTCTGTGCTACAGCTGCGGGCGCTCACTCCTTTCCCGTCAGCCCGCGCGGTCGCAGTCGTCGTCGTCGTCGCGCGTCTCTGTAGCTGAGGGCCGTCGTGCCAGGCGGCAAGATTCGGGTGCATGCAACGGTGTAGACGACGTCACCGGCGACGACGCGAAAGGAAAGGAAGCACCGCCACTTGCGGAACGCGAGGCTCGGCCATGGGTCCGGCTGCCTGCCCCTCGTTGAAACGACGGTGCGGTTTGCACGCGCGCGACGACGACGCGCATGACGCCTGCTGGACCTAGGACGTAGGAGCTTGGGTTTGCGATGATGCTGCTGCGTAACGAGACAAGGATTTTCGAAAGCAGGCCACCGGGAATGTGTATAATCCTCTCCCAAAGTTGCAGAGTATAAACGGATGTAGTACTACTGGCACGGCACGGGCAAACGACGCCACGAGTAGCATAGCATGGTCCAGGTGCGGGGAACCGGCCCGTTGTCGGAACCAAAAACGACTTGCGGGGCAAAAGCAGAGAGACAACTGCCAAAACCTTGTGTTTCTAGTGTCGCCAATTTGCGGACACGGTGATGGCGCAGTACCACCACACCTTTTCCTGCGTCCTGACTTTTTTCCTCCGAAAAAAAAAAAAGAATCATCGTCACTGCTGCCAATGCGAGCACATGGACAGCTCAAGAGTTGTTTTTCTATTTATCTGAGTGAAAGACAGATTGAAATTTGTTACTACTACGGTTAGTACTGCCTGTGTGTTTCCGTATGTATTTACTGCAGAGAACTGGTTCGCTCGCCTTTGCTCTGATTCCGCTCCGGGACCCCAGAGCTAAAAGTGTACTGCCTGCAGAAACACAAACACGGGCGCCAACTCTTTCAATGAAGCAGAACCCAGTAGAATGATGCACATGCATGCACCTCAACAAGGATAGACGCATTTTTCTATCCTTATATAAATACTCCTCCTACTACTAGCAGAGTATAGATGTCTGGGTTGCGCCGAATGACTTTCATCTGTAGTTCTGTACTTCCATCTTAAACTAAACCTGCTGTTGCTGCTCTAATATGCAGCACTCGACCAGTACTTTTGTTTCGCGACTGAACTGTACTTCACAATTCTTCTATATAGACTATAGAGTAGTAGTACCTCTCCCTCCCTTCAAAAAAAGAGTACTACCTCTCCCGTGCTAAGTACATGGTTGCTTCAACCAAACTACTTAACCGTATACTTATATGCGGACTAAAATTGATCCCCTACAAATAATAATGTTACCTCAAAAAAGAAAAGAAAAAAGGTACCTCCAGCTATTCAAAGCCCTGAAGAGGCAAGTGACATAAAATAGTGCTTCCAACAAGCGACCCCAAAAAACGCCAGCATACCAATCAGTTCCAGCATTTTGAGGCAAATGCAAAAGCTCACTGCTGCAAGCTTTTGAGACCCTAAAAAAAGAGCTGACGCAAAGGAGATTCTCCACCAATCCGAACACGCCAAGGCATGCCTCTGTCGCAGGGCTAGACCAGCAGATAAACTAAGGCAGCACAAGTCTTGTCGAGCTCAAAAGCGGAAGGCTAGAGGCCAAGGACGTCCATCGCCCCATGCCTCATATAACCTCTCCGTTTTGTTATGCCTCCGAAGACTGTGCTAATTGTACCTGCTTATTTTTATATTTTGTTAAGGCTACGTGCACATGAAAAGAGAAAGCGGTGGCTCGTGAAAACCAGAGGTTGAAACGTGTATCTTGTTCAAAAGCTGAATATTTCATATGTTAAGTACAAACATATAAACTTAATATATATATAAATTTGAAGATAGTAAAAGGGTTAAAACGTAGTGACAGAATCAAACTAGTTACCCTAAAGAAAACAAAAAACAAGATAATAATTTGGAAAATTTAGAGTTATCAGAAGTTAAAAAACCACGGCAGATTTTGAACTAACCAAGTTTGTAAACTCTTCCCTATGATTCACTCACATACTATTTTCAACGTCTTGTTCACCAAGAGATGAAGTGCTTATATTATGGGCCAACGTCCTAAAAAACTATGATTCAAAGTGTCTTATATAAAGAAACAAAATACAAAAAATTATGTTATATACTTATTACATAGAAACCCATGAAACAAGAAAAAAGTATAAGAACATATGCATATGAATATATAAAAAAAAGAGTATCTAGATATCCTAATGCACAACAATCATCTTCTATACAAGTGTCAAATAGTCTCATTACAAACAAGCGTCATAAGATCCTAAGATGGTATATTTAAGAAATGTACATTCACATAAAAATTATGTTATATACTTATTACATTCTCTTTTTGACACCTTGGTCACCAAAAGGTGAAGTGCTCATGAAACAAGAATACCAAGTTATATTTGAATGATGATGTTTGTGGAATATATATACCCGAGATATTTCACCACTTAGATATATTGCTGAGTGAGCCGGGGTCCAATAAAGATAAAGCCCATAAAGATAACTACTCGAATTATTACTTGGAGTAGATGACAAGTCAATACTAGAGATAGAAAGTTAGAGATAGAATTCTAGTCGAAAATCATGTTGTAACTGACTAGGAGATTTACCATATAATCGTGCCTCCCAGATATATAAGGAGGAACAGGGGCTCTCTCATAGACAATCTTCGTATACCGCATCATATCAGATACAATACACCACACAACACGAGACGTAGGATTGTTATCCTTCGGGAGACCCGAACCTGTTTAAATCGTGTGTCTTGTGTGTCCATCGACTTTCGATCTCGCGCATGCCTTTACCGATAAATAAAGATCATAGATAACCCTATGGTCCACTGCCGATAATTGTATCGACAATGTTCATATCATAAAAACGATGACGAAAGTATAAAAAAACATGTGCATTTAAATATGAAAAAGGGTGGCTAGACGTACCGAAACATTTCGGTGTCTTCTATAAAATTACTAAGTAGATGATTTTTTCATAAGCGTGCACTAGTTTACATGTTCTTGAAAGTAAAGATAATAATATCTAGTACAATGAGTAATCATAAGACGGTATATTTAAAAAATACATATTCGTACAGAATTAGATGGATCATGACAAAAACTATATACATAGGTCTTACTATAAGAACCTAAAACGATTGAATGGTTGTACTGTCATACTAATCTCTTATAGCCGGAATAAAAGGTTGTACTCTACCATAAATTGGAAGTCCCGTCCATCCAATCTAACCCAGCACCCATAAAATATCCGTGGACTGGCTCACCTCCTCCGCAATAATAGGAGTGAAGCCAACGTTCACGGCATGCCGGCCCCGCCACCACCACCACCCACCATCACTAGTGCACCGCACTCCTGTTCATGTGAGCAGTGGGCAGCGCAGCTGGTGAGTGAGCTGTGCGTGACTCGACGTCGCGCCGGCCAATGACCATGCGCGCACGAGCGCCTAATCCAGCCGCGCGCTCAGCCGCACTCATGGACTGGCTTTCTTGATCAGCCGTTGAGCGTGGACGTAGCGATGGCGTGGGGTGGCGGGGCCCTACGTGCCTCCCGCCCCAATGCGGGAAGCCGACGCAGGGCATCGATCAGTCAGCCGCTGTGCTGTGTGTGCGTGCCCAGACCAGACGGCACCAGCGGTGCAGCGCGAGCACAGTAGTGCCGCTGTTCATGTCACTGGCCCGGGCACCCGCGTGGCCGGAGCGGCTCCGACGGCTTTCCTGTCGCGCGCTCTCGCCCGTTCGCGTCACCGTCCGTCCGTCCGTCCGTCCGTCCGTCGACAACATGACGGGCCTCCCCTCCTCTGTGTCTATGCGTGGGCATGATGTGATGTGATGTGATCGCCGTTGTGGAGGCAGCGGCCACACTGGGGGCTGAGTTATTAAGACGGCACCAGCGAAATCAGGTTCACAAATCACAAGTTCACAACCGGCAACGAACTTTTCCCACCAAACCACACGATCCTAGAGGAGGTGCGAACGCCAAGTAGTCTGGACGCGGCGGGCGCGTATATAAAGCCCCTTCCATGGTGTGGGCTGGCGCAGCCATTACGTTCCCATTGCCATTCCTCATATCAGTCTCGTAGTAGTAGACCGGCACGATATATCAAAAGTCGGAGCCGCGTAGGGCAGCATATCAGCAGCGGCGGCACTTGAAAAGACGGAGCATAGTAGAGGTGGCGGTGGTGTAGCTGAGCAAAGGGAGAAGTGCAGAGTGCGTGTGTGCGTAGGTGGAGGGAGGAGGAGAAAAGAGACGGCAGAGCACACGCCACTGGCGCACACGCGCGCACACTGCACCACACGCGAGAAGCGTTATTTTAAGGGCGGCGCCACCACTGTTGTCGCCTCTCCCTCCTGCTTCCCTCACTCACTCCTACGCCCCGCCCGCTCAACTTTCTGCTTCTCTCCATTCTCTCTCCTCTCTCTAGCCCAGAGAGAGAGAGAGAGGAGGGTCAGAGTTGGAAAGAAAGAGAGCAGCTGGATAGTCTGTCACAAGCAGAGCAGTGAAGGGCCACGGCACGTCAGCAGCAGCTAGCTAGCTTTGCCGCAATGGAGACCGGCGGCAGCGGAGGAGCCGGAGGCGGGGGCGACGACGTCCACGGGCTCAAGTTCGGCAAGAAGATCTACTTCGAGCAGGACGCGGCTGCGGCTGGCGGGAGCAGCGGGACGGCGGCGGCGGGGGGGTCTGGTGGTGGTGGCAGGAGGGGGAGGGGCGCTTCCGCCGGCGGCAGCGGTGCGGCGTCCTCCGCCGCGGCGACTCCGCCGAGGTGCCAGGTGGAGGGCTGCGGCGTGGATCTGAGCGGCCTCAAGACGTACTACTGCCGCCACAAGGTCTGCTCCATGCACTCCAAGGCGCCGCTCGTCGTCGTCGCCGGCATCGAGCAGCGATTCTGCCAGCAGTGCAGCAGGTACGCTTAAATTGGCTTCCGAAATTCGGCTCTCTGTTTTTTTTCTTTCCTTTGTGCCTCTAATTACTACTAGTAATCATTACTCTGTTTCGAATCCTCTGACCTGCTTTGGACTACTGTTCCTCTTGTGATGCTCCCTTTTTTTTTTTTGAGAAACTCTTGTGATGCTCCCTTGGAAGCTAGGCTCGTCATTGCCTGTATATAAATTAAAATGTAGCTATGGAAAAAATAATTTGGAAGCCAATCTATGCAATTGGCTCCTGTAACTCCTCTGCAACTAGGTGTTAGTTAGCCTCCCATAAGCATGTGATTTACAGTAGCTTGCAATGTCCTCAACCACTATGTTCCGCTGCTTCTCTTCACTGATCAATTCACAAATCCAACTACGAAGTAGTAGTTACTTTGTTGCAAAGCTGAGCTGGGTGTAGTATTGGTGCATGCTTGGTTGATGTGAACCACTACTCCGTATGTAGATGTTATATTTGGGCAAGAGAATCTGACCAGAATAGTAAGGGACATAGATATGCACATTCACAGGATCTTGTCTCAGTAGCACATATATAGCAAGCCTAGATTGCTCTTTTTCTTATTTTACTGTAGGTAGCCTATATGAATGGGGTGGTACACTAGTACCTGTACGACACTATTTAATGCACTAATGAAATGGAACACAAGTCCGGATTACGTGACAAACATGGCTCGAACAGAACGTAATGACAATACAATGACTTTGCTTGCTGGTTGTCCTGATACCACATTTTCTTTCATTCACCAAAATTCTCAGTTCATCCATGATCACAGGCTGTTCTTGCCTATATGATGATAATGTCGGTTTAACCTTTGTTTAACCCAAATTTGTGCGTAAAGTGCAAGTGTGTACACGCGCGCATCATAGTTCTAAATGCTAAACTGAAGAGAAGGCATGTTGTTTGCTGCACTTTTGAACTCTCTGGGGGAAAGGGAGAAGGTTCTGGCCGTTAATTCATAGATAAACCTGATGTGATTCATACATAACACATCACTTTACTAAGGCTTTACGCGTGTCCACTCCCCGTGAATGATTGCAGGTGACCTTTCCACATGGTACACTTTCATTTTTTTTCCCTGGGGCCCTGATGTATGGATCTAATCATGAAAGGCGTGTCGTTGGTTAATGACGCTGTTTCGAATAAATATGTTGGTTCTGGGTTTAAAAGAAGTCATGGAATGCTTGCACCGAGGCAGCTTTTCACATGACATGTGGTTTGCTTTCTTATTTATTCATCTGATTTCTGCTAGTGTTAAGATACAATTAACTTTGTAGAAGAATCTTGTTAACAAGTCCCCTCTTGCCATGTGCAAGCAATTTTCTAATCTTAAGAAATCACTGTAGTATGCAATTGGTCTGCGAATATTCTGCAGTTTGCATTTGCTGTTGTTGTGTGCTTGTGAGTTGTGACAGCAGTCTTTGTTAGGTCATCACATTTTATATTAACTCGTCTGATTTGTCGATGCTGCTTGTTATATTGACATTTGGCGTTATTTTGCCATACGGCACTAGTAGTTGACATATACTCTGCAAGTTCTTTAATGACACTGCTTCAGTAAATCACTTGTAATGCTTGTGTCATGCATAAATATTTGTTGACCCAAATCACAGGTTCCATCAGTTACCTGAATTTGACCAAGGAAAACGTAGCTGCCGCAGACGCCTTGCTGGTCACAACGAGCGCCGGAGGAAGCCGCCTCCTGGACCTCTCACCTCACGCTTTGGCCGGGTTGCTGCATCATTTCAAGGTATCAACCGCAGCATGCTACGAAAACACATACTACTTGTGCGAATTGAACACACCTGTTAATATGCTGTTTCTTGGGTTCTTCTGTTTCACAAGAGCCTGGCAGGTTCAGAAGCTTCTTGCTGGATTTCTCGTACCCAAGGGTTTCAGGCGACTCAAGGGATGGGTGGCCAGCGATTCAGCCTGGTGACCGGATGCCGGGTACAATCCAGTGGCAAGGGAACCCTGAACTTCATCCTCACCGCAGCGCAGTTGCGGGATACGGCGATCATGCGTACATCGGCCCGGGCGGCTCAGTGGCAGGGGCACCAATGCCCCACGCCTTCGAGCTTCCGCCGGGCGAATGTGTCGCGGGAGTTGCCACTGACTCCAGCTGTGCTCTCTCTCTTCTGTCAACTCAGCCATGGGATACTGCCCAAAGTGCCAGCCACCACCGGTCCCCAGCAATGTCCACGGCCAGCGCCTTCGAGGCCACCCCGGTGTCGCCCTCGGTCGTGGCCAGCAGCTACGCGGCGGGCAGCTCATGGAGCGGCTCCCGGGTGCACGAGGGCGCCAGGAACCTGCAGCATCATCATCACTCGCCACATGAGGATGACCTGCACATGGTCCACCACCACCCAGGCGCTGTCCACCACGGTCACTTCTCAGGCGAGCTCGAGCTCGCGCTGCAGGGAAGCGGGCCGTCCAGCACGCCGCATGTTGACCATGCCTCCAGCAGCAGTTTCGGCCACTCCAGCAACGCAGTAAACTGGTCCCTGTAGGGACGGACACTACTTCCCAGCACCGCCTCTGCTCGTCACGCCACGAGACATGGAACGCTTGGGCGACCCGATTTTGTGCGCCTTACCTTGCCGTTTTGGGTTTCTATTTTTCAGGGTGGGAAGGGGATTCCTAACCGGCCGGCGGATCGTGAATTCCCTTCCCGTATCGTCCATTGCGTCCATGAACAAGAACCAACACCTGATTCTGTAATTGTAGAACAGCGTAACCTGAACTGTTCAGTTATGAATATGCTGTGACCTATTATTATTCATTCATCGTTTATTCCTTTGGAGTTCATCAGTGCCTTATTTGATTGATAATAATCGTGTCTTCAAGTTGGTGGAGTACCAATTTTGATGTTTCGAATGGTGGCACACATTTGTGACACAGATATCAATTCAGATATGCAGTGGCTTGGGAGCATCCATTGAAGTCGGTTCTTCTCTGGAATTGAGTACCTAATAATCCGTGTTCAGTACGGTCCACATGGAAGTTTCTAAACTTAACCTGCCACTTGCGCCGCCGCCTGTGTTCCGTACGTCCCGTCTTTCTAGTTCCAAGGATGATCCCGATTCCAACTCAGTGTCCCTTTTCGGATGCACTGTCGGCCTCGACGCGATCCAAGGACGAGTGTCCCGGTTCTATAAACTTTCACGTACCGCGCCGCCATAGGAAACCTCGTGCTCGATCCCGACACGGCTCCTCCTCCTGCTGCTCATAAGTTGCGTCCGTACATTGCGGCGATCGATCGATCGATCGAGACCTCCGTGTGTTTGGTTCACGTTTCCTTTGTGCCTTGCCGACATGGACGGTTCACACGACGACGGGAGCCAGACCGGTAGTAGCCACAACCAGGACGCCGCCGTCGCCGACATCATCATCCAGGAGTTCGTGAACGCGCCGGCGTCGGGCGACCCGGCGTACTTCCGGCAGGTGGACGCGCTCCCGATCCGCGACACGCTGGACGCGTGGGTGGACGACGTCCTAGCGGCGAGCGGGCGTCTCTCCGTCTCGGCGTCCGCGTTCCGCTCGCGGGGGGCGGCGAGCGACCGGATTGTCGCAAAGGAGTTCATCCAGCGGCGGAGCGAGGGCAAGGACGCTAGCAACGACGAGGTGTGCCGGAGCGTGCAGGCCGCGCTGGACACGGGGGTCGTCGGCTCCTGCGCCTACTGCGGGCACAACTTCAGCGTCGTGGCCGTCAAGGAGGTCGCGGACAAGGGCCGGGTCTGCGGCAGCTGCGGTAAGCCGTTTAGGGTGCACCAGCCGGTCCCGGTGGTTCGCCCGCCCGGGCCAAACGTGGAGGAGAGGGACAAAGGCTGGTTGCCGTGGTAGATGGCTAGTGATCTTAATCAAGCGCAGGCGCACGGTTCATGGCGAGTTTCGACGAGACTGATCCGTTGTTTTTCCTTTTTTTTCCCGAGAGAGATTGTCTGCGTTTATGCTCGGGGTGTGGTATGATTAGGTTAGAGTGAATTGCACCAGCGGTCCTCAAATTTGTTTCGAGTTCTCATCTAGGTCCTGATACTTTTATATCTTGAATTTTAGGTTCTGTAACTTGCTAAGTAGTCTCATCTAGATCCTTGTACTTCTTAGTCTTGATTTTTAGGTCTTGGAACTTGCTAAATAGTCTTATCTAGGTCTCAATACTTTTTAATCTTAATTTTTTGAATCTTAAAATCTGCTAAGTTATCTTATTCAAGTTCAAATCATCATCCAAATGTCTAGAGCATGTAAACTACTGCCCGTGTGGTATCATGAGATCCATTGATCTTCTTTCTATTCTGCTCCTTTTTACTGATAGGCGAGCCTCATAATTGCCCATGACACGGCATCTCGCCACATGTCCCCGATCACCCCATCGTTATGTAGCATCATAAAGGAGTACTAACAAGAAATAGACTTTCTGTGATACGTCGAACATGTCATAATAGCAAAAGTATGTCATAGAAACAAATCGGACAGAGCCCCAACAAAGAAGCTAATGTCACTGAGGGTCCTAAAATGCCATACAGATACAATCCATGGGTTCCACACGTACACATCATGTTAGCGTTGTTAGACATCTAGATGACGATTTGAAAATTAACAAGTTTTAAAACCAAAAAAATCAAGATTAAGGAGTATTGGGCCTTAAATAAGACTACTTAAAAAAGTTATAATACCCAAAAATCAAGATTAAGGAGCATGAGGACGTGGATGAGATCGCTTAGCAAGTTCTGGGACCTAGAAATTAAGATTTTAAAGTACCGGAACCTAGACGAGAACTCGAGACAAGTTCGAGGACCCCTGGTGCAATTCACTCATTAGGTTAACTCTTAGAGGAATAAATAGAGAAAATCGATAGAATTTATGCAGTTGTAAAGGAAAAAATCAGAAGATACTACTTTTTTTGATCAGATTAATTCTTTTTTTTATCTATACTAGTCAAAAGTTTTTTAGAACTCTTGTATTAAAAATTTACCTGGTGTCTTATTTGCTATAAAAATATTTGAAGTTCCTTATTTACCATCAACTTAACTTTTGTTGCCTCTAATGCCACTTTGTGACAAGTTTTGTTTGCTTTTTTTTATTGAAACATGTTACTTTTTGTATATTGCAGTAGGAGGTGACATACTATTATTTTTCAGCTTTTTTGGGAGAATATTATCATATTTTATTGCTAATATGTACATTGACATCTTTATTTTGCCTTTATTTTGTTTGAGAAATTGCATGTAATGATCTTCCGTAAACAACATGCATGTTATTCTATAGGAAATTTTATCTTTGCATGTGTTTTTTAACACTGTTTAGAGGACTAAATTAACAAAAATGGCATGGAAGAAATCATAATTTATATAAATGGTAAATAAGGAACTTTAAATATTTTCATGACAAATAAGAAATCATGTAAATTTTCAGTGACATAGAAGAAATTGTCTCATGTATAACGTCTTGCTTTCTTCCAAGAGCTTCACCCTTTTGTTGGCTCGACATGTGCATGTGAAATGAAACTAACATGCTTCTCCTTCGTGGCGACCACACAATGGTGCTAGTAGAAAAGAACGAACATTTGCAAAGGCCGCAGAAGCATTTGTGTGCTGGGGAAAAGTTTTACCGGTCATCGGTTCAAATCCGGCCAGATTTTACACGAATTGTTCTCTGCTGTTTTGATTGGGTCGGTCCCTGCGGCCTGACCGCCTGAGACCTCCTGTCACCTGAGTAGTCGGTTTGCGGGACGAAACGAGACGGGATGTGCGAGCCGGGTGCACGCCGTTGGCCGGGTGGGATTGGATTAGGCCGCAGGCCGTGACGCGGACCAGTGGTTTCGTTTCTAAGAGAAAAATCCAGTAGTGCTCTCTCTGTCAGCAACTTGGGGACGGATCTAAAAAAACTTGGGGATGATTTCGGAGATCGGAGGTAGGAGGAGGAGTAGGACTTGGGAAGAAGGGGAAGCGAAGCAGAGCAGCGAGGAGGAACGCTATATTAAACAGAGTAGTGTCTGTTCGTTACAATCGTCTTGATGTGTGTTGCATATCGGAACTGTCCATTCCCGCGGTTTAGAGCAACTCCATTTTAGTGACTAAATGAGTCTTTATCTCACTTTTTAGTCACTTAAATTAAATAAATTGCCCCAACACATCCTTCATTCAGCCCTCTATTTTTAGTAGGTCATTAAATTTTAGTTAATATCTTTTTTATTTGTTCACCCACTATCTCCACCTCAAACCGTGGGTCCCATCACTTTTTTTTTTCTTTCTCTCTCTCCTTTCCTCTCCTCTGCACGGCGATTTTCTTCGTTGTATTCGGTCCACCCGCCACCGCTGCCGTCTGTCCGAGGCCGCCGCCTGTCGCCGAAGATCCGGTCGCGGCATGGCCGGATCCACCCTTTGGAGGACGCGTGGCCGGCGGGGAGTAGGGCGGAGGATGGCACCGACAGCGAGTAGGGGGAGGACGGCGTTGGCGGTGATGCGAGCATGACAGAGGACGATGTCGACAGCGACGTGAGCAGGGGGATAGTCGGAGCGATAAGCAGGGGGAGCGGCGGCGCCGCACATGAGTAGGGGAAGGAGAGGGCAGCAGCGCCGAGAGGGGGGGGGGGAGGAGGGGAGGGGAGGCAGCGGCGCGACGGGAAGAGGGGGGGAGGCGGCGGCGCGGCGAGCAGAGGAGGAAGAGGCGGCGGCCCGCGCGAGCAGGGCGAGGACAGGCGGCGGCACAGCAAGCAGGGCGGAGAAGAGGTGGTGGCACGCGCGAGTTGGGCGAGGAGAGGGAGGCGACGGCGGGGAGGGGAGTGAGGAAGTGACGGTGGGGCCCACTATCATAGAAATGGGGATTGATTTTTAGTCAGTTGAGCTAGAGTAAGAGATATTTTTAGGCCTCTAAATTATAAATTTTGGTCCATAAAATAAAATATATGAGCTCAAATATGATCAGTGGACTGGAGATGCTCTTAGCACCTACTAGTAATCTGCTTTGTGACTTCCCGCGCTTTACTCCCGCAGGTGGCAGAAGGCTACAACAACGCGTTATTGTTTCCCTCCACTACTCGCGCCGGTGTTGTCGCTGAACAGCCGGCATGGGCTGACTAACCTTTGGTCGACCGGAGGATTGTTTTCTTCCGGTCGGTCTTAGAGTGGACCTCCAGCAAGGTTTAAAAAATCGTTTGAACCGAGGAAACCGGACCACACCGGTTTTATGGTTTTTACAAAAACCAGAAAAACCGCTCAAACATCAAAAACCAAATTTGGACGAAAATTTGAAGCTAACCGGTCCGTTTCTCTGGTTTAGCGACCGGTTTCTCTGGTTTACCGCTCGATTTTCTCTGTTTACCGTTTGGTTTATTAAGAAATATTCTTCTTTCGAAAAACCGCTCGGTTTCTCTGGTTTATCGCTCGGTTTTTCTGGTTTATCGCTTGATTTTATCAGTTTTTCAAATTACAAAATTTTTCAAATTTATAAATTTTAAAAAATAATTTGATCGAAATCCAGTCATCCGTTGAAACCGGACCGGACCAATTTGGTCGAAAACCGTGAAAACCGACGGTTTTTATCAGTTTTTCAATCCATGACCTCCAGTCCTCCTCAGCATGGATTCAAAAACAGTCGAAAAATGTTCAATTTTTGACCAAACCTGTCCGGTTTGATCGGACAACCGGTTTTCGGTATAATATAATTTAAAATTTTGAAAATTCAAAAAAATTTGAAATCACGAAAACCGAGAAAACCGACGGGTAAACCGGAGGAACCAAGCGATAAACCGGAAAAATCGAGTGGTTTGTTCTTAAAGTGAGAAAACTCATGAAAAACAAAGAAAATCAAGCGGTAAACCAAAAAACCATACAATAAACCGGATAAACCGAGCGATAAACCGAGAAAACCCACCAGCTTCCTTTCAAATCATATTTAAATTTATGTTTTATCATTGAAGTGGTTTATCGTCTGGTTTTTCCGATTTTCGCGGTTTTTAACAAATCGATTGACTCCGGTTTCCGTGATATGAACGATTTTTTAATCCTCGGATACCCAGCATGTATGAAGGCATCCAGCATTTTGACCACTCACTCGCGTGATGACATCATCTTTTTGTCAAACAAGAAAAATGTGTAGATTACAAACCGTAAATTCAAACAAAAAACTGATTTTATCTTTGTTGTCCTCGCGACGAGATCTTTCAAACTAGACCCCACTCCACTATATTTGCATTTTTTATTAAAAATAAAAAATATTAATTTAACAAGTATTTGTTGAGTTAACATTTTATTTCGTTCTTCTAACATTTTTATTTGTTACATCAATATTTTATTTTTTATCTTTTTTGCGAAAGAACATTTTATTTTGCTCTTCCAACATTTTTATTTGTGATGTCAATTTTTTATTTTGTTTGTCCAACATTTTAATTTTTTAAGTACCATTTTTGTTTATTGGTCCAACATTTTTTCTTGTTCATTAACATTTTTACTTTGTTGGTCCAACGTTTTGTTTTGTTTTATTTTATTGGTGCAACATTTTTTCTTGTTAGTCAATATTTTATTTGTTTGAACCAACTTTTTTTTAAAGAAATTGAAATATAGTCAAGTGTGGTCTGTTTTTGCAAGAAACGCAGTGGTAAATATAATTTTATTTTTTGCACAACAAAGATGAAAATATTTGTCCACAAATTAAAATGTTGGATCAAAAATTGCGATTGTTGTATTAACATTTTCATTGTTGTAGAACAAAGATAAAAATGTTGGATGATTAAAATAAAATGTTGGATGATCATAATAAAATGTTGGATCAACAAATATAATTGTTGTATCAAAATCAATTTAGTGGTTGATTCCAAGGGTCCAAACTACTCCAATTTCGTTACACACTAAATTTTCTAGCTCTTTTATACACTAAATTCTCCTACTGTACACTAAACTCTATAACTCCTTTGCATATTAAAATCTTTAATTTCTTTATACACTAAATTCTTCAACTCATTTACACACGAAATTCTCTTACTCCTTTATACACTAAATTCTATAACTCCGTTGCATACTAAATTCTCATACTTCTTTGCACACTAAATTCTTCAACTCCTTCGCACACTAAATTCTCCAACTATTTTGCACTCTAAATTCTTTAACTTCTTTGCACACTAAATTCTACAACTCCTTTACACACTAAATGCTACAACTTATTTGCATACTAATTCCTGCAACTCCGTTGCACACTAAATTCCACAAATGTTTTGCACACTAAATTCTAAAAATGCTTTGCACACTAAATTCTCCAATGAGACGATAATTTCTATCACAGTAGGAGACGATATTGGATTTTAGGACCCATATGTGACAATAAACACTAAATTCTCTAAATGCTTTACACACTCAATTCTGAAAATGCTTTGCACACTAAATTCTTCAATGAGACGACAATTTTATCCACCATAGGAGATAGTGTGGAATTCTAGGGCCCAAAATATGTGACAATAAACACTAAATTCTCCAAATGCTTTGCACACTAAATTCTATAAATGTTTTACACACTAAATTTTTCAATGAGCCGATAGTTTCTATCACGATAGGAGATAATGTTGGATTGCAGGACCCAAACCATGTGGCAATAAACACTAAATTCTACAAATGTTTTGCACATTAAATTCTACAAAAATCTTTACACACTAAATTCTATAAATGTTTTGTGCACTAAATTCTTCAGTGAGCTAATAATTTCTATAATCGTAGGAGACGCTCCTCGTATAAAAAACGTTATAACAATAAAAAATAAATATAGAAAAAATGATAAGTTTATGAAACATAGTGTTGAGTCATCGTCATGAGACGTGACAACCAAATTGCGAAACAAATGTTGTCAACAAACATTGTTGGTTGTTGAAACAACAAAAAATAAAGGTGAGAAAACAAATGTTGGAACAACAAAAAAAAGTAAGAAAATAAAATGTTTGACAAAATATAATATTAGATAAAAAATAATAATTATGAATAAAGAATATGTTACATAAAAAAAATTACATGAACAAAGAGAAAATATTGAACGATCAATGAATTGTTAGCTCACCAACTATAATTGTTGGGTCAACATTTTTTAGAAATTAAAAAATTATCGAAATATAAGCAAATGAGATCTAATTTTGAAGATCTTATCATGAGAAATACGATAGTGAAATCGGTTTTCTCTTTCGAATCACGGTTTGCATGGTACAACTTTTTTTTGTTTGAGAAAAAATGACGCCATGAATTGGCCCCACCGTACCGACGGTGCAAACCGCTGCTCCTGGAGCGCGTGCGTGGTTCTCCGTCCTCGAGCACGGTACAGGCGGTATGCGGACAACCGGACACACCAGCGCGATTTCCAAAAAGAGAATTGACCGGAGGAAAAAGAAATTTCGGTGACCGGAATATAGCAAAACGCCGGCCGGTTCAATTATCACGCGTCCGAATCCAAGCTTCTCCGACCGACGCGCATTATCAAAACCAGCTATTATCGTCCTTTCCGTTTCAAATCTCAACTCTCCAACGACTAACCAGCATCTCTGAACCTCCAAATCCAGCGACTTCATAATTTGCACCTCCTCTTGCAAAATACAACAGTACGGATACGCTACCGTCGACGTCGGCGTCACTGTTGCGCATGCGGGCGCTGTACTTATGATCTCGACTCCATCCATCAATCATCGCCGGCAAGCTGTGACCTGGTCAGCTCGGACGGCGCGTCGTCACAGAGCACGACCGCATCACCGGAGTAGGTCGCCGGTAGCCTTCACGTGACCGAGAGCCGGATCAAGACTTAGAATTCGCGCGGGCATAACAATTTGTAAAGAATGTCAGCGTGTACCTCATGGTTCTAAAAAGAACCATATATACGTCGACTTCACGTCCTGTCGCCGGACAGGTCAGCATACCCGGAACAGTGAGGTCGAAAGACATGCCTCCGTCTCTAGTCTCGACGTGCAGTGCATACAGTATGTCCTCCTATAATTCAAAAAAGGCAAAATTTGCACAAAGCACTTTTCAATGGTGATATTTGCTGTAGAGCACTCTTCGATGTTGGTTTTGCTAGAAAGCACTATTCAACTGTGTCTATTGGCTAAAACACACTTAGATAATATAATAATTATTTAAAAAAAAGAGAAATATTCAAATGACCAAAATACCCTTTTTCTAATTTAAACTTGTGTACAACTCCTTTTTAGTTTATGACTACATCAATTAATAGCTAATGATGGTTATTTGCTAAAAGCACACTTAAGATATGAATTTGAATTTGATGTGATAAATATTTATTAAATAATGATAGTTATGGATTGATGAAGTCATAAGCTAAAAATGAGTTGTACACAAGTTTAAATTAAAGAAAAGGTATTTTGGTCATTTTAATGTTTCTCTCTCTCTTAAATAATTATTATATTATCTAAAGTATGTTTTAGCAAATAGACACAATTAAAGAGTGCTTTCTAGCAAAACCAACATTAAATAGTGCTTTAGAGCAAATACCACCATTGAAGAGTGCTTTGTAGCAAATTTTACCTTCACAAAACGAGAAACAGTTTCATTGTTTGTTTTCTCTCGAGAAAGTAAACGATCGGAGGGGTCCGTGTGAGATGTAAGGAAATCCGTTGGGACAGGGACCCCTCCCAGCTCCCACCGTGCGCTCTATAAAAAGCGATTCCATCTGAAAGTGCTGCATCAGTTCAGCTCTAGTAGTTGTTAACTTGTTATAGTAGAGCCATTCCGGTTCCAGCTCTGAAATGGGTGTCGGAATCGGAATGGCGAAACAGATTCTTTCTGCCCTGCTTCTCGCGGCACTACTCTGTAATAACGGCGCTGACGCGGCGTTCAACAGGTACAGCTTCCCCAAGGGTTTCGTCTTCGGCACCGGCTCCGCGGCGTACCAGGTGATGCTGATCTGCACATTTTGAGACCATCTCCTCACGCTCCACGCTGCGTGCATTTGCTTGTTGAGTTGTAGCTGAAATTCTGAACAAGCCGGTGCTTGCATTTCCATCGGATATGCAGTACGAGGGAGCTTACAAGGAAGGAGGCAAAGGTGTTAGTATCTGGGACACCTTCGCCCACATCCCAGGTTTGTATGAATTGTCCTAGTACAAATGTGCTGCGCGATGAGCAGCAGTGAGTGCCGATATCGGTCTGACAAATAAAAGAATATCAATTTGTATGACCTTCACAGGTAAAATTCTGAACAATGACACTGGCGATGTGGCAAATGATTTTTACCATCGATACAAGGTGACTGAAAACTGCTGCTGGCTCGTCTGCATCTCTGTATCCAGTATTCTGAAACTGCTCTGTTGAGCTCGATAAGTGACGACGAAACCATATCACCTAATTGCAGGATGATGTGAAGCTGTTGAAGGACATGAACTTGGATGCCTTCCGTTTCTCCATCGCTTGGACCAGGATCCTGCCAAGTGAGAACTGATTACTGAATGATGATGAAGATTTCCCCTGTCTGTCTTAATTATATTTAACTTGTGTGACCATGTATGTGCTTGCTGCAGATGGTTCCCTGAGCGGAGGAATCAGCAAGGAAGGAGTAGCTTTCTACAACAACCTTATCAATGAGGTCATAGCCAACGGTAGTGACGACCATCATCCATAGGGCAGTCTTAATAATAACATTGACATATACCTAGAAATTAAAACTGAAACGTTCATGATCGCCGTATATAGGGCTGAAGCCATTCGTGACAATCTTCCACTGGGACACGCCCCAGGCCCTGGAGACCAAGTACGGAGGCTTCCTGAGCGAGAACATCATGTACGCACCACTAATACATACCACCAGTGACATGCTTAATTATAACCACTTTTATTCATAACTACAAGCCGTCATCGTAGCAGCTGTTTATAATTAAAAAAAAAATCACGTTGCGCGTTTGCAGCAAGGACTACGTTGACTTGGCGGAGGTGTGCTTCCGCGAGTTCGGCGACCGGGTCAAGTTCTGGAACACGTTCAACGAGCCGTGGACGTACGCCGTGAACGGCTACGCCTCAGGCGTGTTCGCCCCGGGCCGGTGCTCGCCTTACGTCTCCAAGTTCTGCTTCGGCGGCGACTCGTCGCGGGAGCCCTACGTCGTGACGCACCACATCATCCTGGCCCACGCGGAGGCCGTGCGCCTGTACCGCGCCAAGTACCAGCCGTCACAGCACGGGCAGATCGGCATCACCGTCGTCTCCCACTGGTTCGTGCCCAACTCCAACACGCCCGCCGACCGGGGCGCCGTGCAGCGCAGCCTCGACTTCATGCTGGGATGGTACCTCGACCCCATCGTGCACGGCGAGTACCCGGGCACGATGCGGGGTTACCTCGGCGTGCGGCTCCCGAGGTTCACCGCCGAGCAGGTGGAGCTGATCAAGGGTTCCTACGACTTCATCGGGGTCAACTATTACACCGCTTACTACGCCACCAGCGTGCCGCCGCCCAACGGGCTCGAGCAGTCGTACAACGGCGACATCCGGGCCAACACGTCCGGGTACCGCAACGGCGTGCCCATCGGCGAACCGCAGTTCGTGCCCATCTTCTTCACCTACCCGGCTGGGATCCGCGAGCTCCTGCTCTACACCACCAGGCGGTACAAGCAACCGAACATCTACGTCCTAGAGAACGGCATCGCCGAGGAGAACAACCCGAAGATCCCGCTCGAGGAAGCGCTCAAGGACCGGCACCGGATCTCGTTCCACTACAGGCACCTGCAGTTCGTGAACCACGCCATCCGGGACGGCGTCAAGGTGAAGGGATACTTCACGTGGACGTTCATGGACTGCTTCGAGTGGGGGGACGGCTACCTGGACCGCTTCGGCCTCATCTTCATCGACCGCCTCAACGGACTCAAGCGCTACCGCAAGGACTCCAGCTACTGGATCGAAAAGTTCCTCAAGAGGAATGTCCATGCGTGATAGATCGGAAGCTGGTCACGCGCGGGCTGCTCGTGCCGTCTACGGTTTTAAGTTACTTGATTGATTGTGGTGTGGCTGTATCGGAATGGTTTGCTCTTCGTCAGTTTTTTTTTTTAAAAAAGTCGCCAATGAACCATTTACTATTTAGAATGTAACGGAATAATTCTGTTCCTACGCTGATAAACCAGCAAAGTATTGTTAAAAAAAAACTCAGCAAAGTGTTGGCACTTGGCAGAGCAGTAGCAGTAGTGCCGTAGTAGTGGTGTGTTTCCCAAACGGGCTTTCGAGACGAGTTTGGGTCTGGTTTGAGCCTCCCAAGTCCCAACTCCCAAGTCACTACGGAAGTAGTATTTGGCAGCCCAATACAAATCATCTTTCAGTCAGGTCTTCCAGCCCAGGCTTTACCGCTCACGGGCTTACGATTACGAGTAGGTCATCGTCCATTCGACAGAGAAAAGGCCCACATCAGCATCTTTTTTCGTTTGGTACGAAGACAGAGTACCCTGAATCTGGACGGCTTTTGAAGGGTTGAAGGGTTGAAGGCCGAGGTCCACGTTCAATGAACCTGCTCGTTCAGGGAACCTGTCACCATGGCCACCGCTACCATACGTGAGTGCATGAACTGAACAAACGAGCCCCGCTGTAGGCATTCCACATCCTCTGACACCGGCTCTTCGCTGCAAGTTTGGGCCGCTCAGTTTAGTCTTGGATTATAGCATCCTAAATACTCATCCATTATCTTATGGGTTTTAATTAGGAATAAGTTTTCGGTCCGACGACCTCACCACACGAGCTAGATTTTTATTCCTTTCGTCCACCACGTCTGCGGCATTGGCAGTGACATTAGTACTGGTGGCATGTCTCACTTCGCGCCGTCGCGCTGCTGCGTACGAAGCAAATCGGGGTGGGGGATGGCGGCGTAGTTGCACGCACGAACCGAGTAGGGAAAAAGGACGGTCCACTTCGGGTTCGGGAGCAGCAGAGGATCGGCGGCGCGGCGAGCATCGACGCATCATTGCTGACCCCAGGATTGGGATCTGTCTGCGGCCAGATAGGTGGTGCGGTCTTTGTGGCAGTGTGTCCTAAGCGCACACAAAGTTATCTACGGAGAGGACCGGTGCAACTGATCCAACGAAATACGCAAGCGCAGGCCTCGTGCCGGCCTTCGTGCCCATCCTCCTTGGTCCTTGCTCCGCTCCGCTCCTTCTCATCCCCTTTCCCTCCCGTTTCCTCTCCCTTTTCCGCATCGCATTTTCCCAAATAAAAAACCAGAAGGAAACCGAATCTTCTCCTCCAGCAGTCCAGCCTCTCGAGCGAATCCAATCCCCCGTTCACCCAGGCGAGGTCAAATCGACGACAAATTCTCTCGTCTTCGCGCCGACGCCGCCCGTCGTCTCCGTTCGTCGCCAAGTAAGCACCAACCAAATCCTCTGTGATCAGTGATTGCTTATCTGATAAGGGTTCTCGAGTCTGTGGAGGGAGCGTGGGTGAATTTCGCGCTTAACCATCCCCCCCTGTGCTGTTTTAGGTTTTGTTTTATTCATACGGATTGGTTTCGGCGCTTCAATCTCGAGGCGTGGAAGATACGGATCCCCCTGTTTGGGACGTGAAATTAGCGAATGGGTTGCGTAGTGGATAGAATTGGGGCGTTTCCACATTTTGTTTGTTCGTTCTGCTTCTACTGACTATATTAAATTTTTTTTCCTGGTGAATTGATAGGGGCCTCGTTTTGGGTTCACTGGTTGTCGTGATCCTTGGTTCATGGCGCAGGGCAGATAGCCACTGGAGTTTGTGTGGAATTGATGTGATTGGGGTTGGCTACCGAAGCGGTAGTTCTGATGGAGCAGCTTGCTATGATTGCAACGGAGCTGGGTGACTCGTCGGACTTTGAGGTGGAAGGCATCCAGAACCTCAACGAGAATGATGTAAGCGATGAGGAGATCGAGCCCGAGGAGCTGGCGCGGAGAATGTGGAAGGACAGGGTCAGGCTCAGGAGGATCAAGGAGCGGCAGCAGAGGCTTGCTCTGCAGCAGGCTGAGCTGGAGAAGTCGAGGCAGAAGCCGGTATCTGACCAGGCCCTGCGCAAGAAGATCTCGAGGGCGCATGATGGGATTCTCAAGTACATGCTCAAGCTGATGGAGGTGTGCCACGCGCGTGGGTTTGTGTACGGGATCATCCCGGACAAGGGAAAACCTGTCAGCGGTGCTTCAGACAATATCAGGGCATGGTGGAAGGAGAAGGTGAAGTTTGATAAGAATGGGCCTGCAGCAATCGCCAAGTATGAGTCCGAGAACATGGTAGCTACTAATGCTCAGAATGGTGGAGTTAAAAACCATCACAGCTTGATGGATCTCCAAGATGCCACCCTGGGCTCGCTGCTTTCATCACTGATGCAACACTGTGATCCGCCGCAACGTAAATACCCATTGGAGAAGGGCACACCACCTCCGTGGTGGCCTTCGGGTAATGAGGAATGGTGGATTGACTTGGGCCTTCCCACTGGCCAAGTTCCCCCTTACAAAAAACCGCATGATCTTAAGAAGGTTTGGAAGGTTGGTGTGCTTACCGGTGTGATCAAGCACATGTCTCCCAACTTTGACAGGATCAGAAATCATATACGCAAATCAAAATGCCTGCAGGATAAAATGACTGCAAAAGAGAGCCTGATTTGGCTGGGTGTTCTGCAGAGAGAGGAACAACTTGTTCACAGACTTGACAATGGTGTGTCAGAGATAACTTACCACAGTGTGGCAGAAGGCAGATGTATAGAGACCTACAGCAGCAGTAATGAGTATGATGTTGATGGTTTTGAGGGTGCTCCTCTTTCTACATCATCTAAAGATGATGAACAAGATCTGTCTCCTATTGCACAATCCCCTGAGGAGCATACCCAAAAAGGAGGGAGTGAAAGGGCTTATAATAAACGCCCTAATCAGATTGTTCCATATAGTGCAGGAACAAAAGAACCACCAAAGAAAAAACGAGCACGTCGCAAATCCACTGTTGTCATGTCTGAGACACAAAGAATCAACAACGCACCGGAAAATTCAAGAAATATGATTCCTGATATGAACCGGCTGGATCAATTAGAAATCTCTGGACCAGCTAACCAAATTGTTGTCTTCAACCAGGGGGGAAGTACAAGCGATGCTCTTCAACATAGAGGAGATGCTCAAGTACAGGCACATCTTCCTGGCACTGAGGTTAATAGCTTCGGCAGCGCGCAAGCTGCAAATGCTACTCCTGTAAGCATATACATGGGAGCGCAGCATTTACTTTACCAAAATAGTGACACCACCAGGTCAAAATCTGGAAATGCATTTCCAGTTGATGCCGGTTCTGGTTTAAATAATTTACCCAGCGGTTATCAGACTTTACCTGCGAAGCAATCACTACCACTATCTAATATGGATCATCATACGGTTCCAGTGGGTACCAGGGCACCTGCTGATAATGGTCCCTATAGTGATCATATGATAGGTGGTGTGAACTCAACGTCTGTTCCTGGAGACATGCAGCAGCTCATAGACTATCCTTTCTATGGTGAACAAGATAAATTTGTCGGCAGTTCCTTTGAGGGACTGCCTTTGGACTATATCAGCATCAGTAGTCCGATTCCTGATATTGATGATTTGCTGCTGCATGATGATGATTTAATGGAATACTTGGGGACATAACATAGGTAACTTCATTACATACCTAATTCCTTGGTGCTTCTTTAATCTGATCATTAATTTTTAACTTCTTTCCATTCTGTTTTCAGGTTAGGAACGGGTCACTTGTGTTTGTTTATCATCCCAGCAGAATTGCCATCCTAACTTGAGTATGGAAGGCTAAACTTTTCATTTTGCTGCCAGTCTTGTTACTTGAGATCAGCTCTAGTATCTTAGTGATACTTGACTTCCATTCTTTGGAAATAATGTATCATATAGTGACAACTGTACATGTGAAAGGGTGAACATGGTCGAAGTTTTAAATATGATACCTTTCAGGAGATAGTAACTGTTCGTTTGTAATAGGTCAATCTGTTAACTAGACATGTGAAGGGTGAGCCTTTTTCCCTTTACGCACATCGAGAATTCAATGTTGCATATGCAATAAAACATTTCAGTTGAGGCACCCCTCTGTATATTTTAACTTTTCCTGTGTTTGGTTTTGATGTAGTAAACCGTACAATTTGAGTTCAATTCTGTGTCATATTCTGATTGTACTTACAGTGAATACTGTGACTATTAACTGTAGATAAAACTTGTAATAACTACTTTTGTTAAAAGAAAAACTTGAAGTGTCTTAATGCAGAAACAGACTGCTGACTGGAAACAATGGTTATAACTAAATGCAAGCAACAGTAGGTTACTAGCCTATGAGAATCCTCTTGTGCCATTTAGCACTTTTGAATCTGAATGCCTGCCATGCTATTATTTTCGAAATTTTGTTCATGCAACTAAACATCCATATTTTGAATAAGTTAGGATTAGGAGACATGGATTTTCTTCTATTGCACTACAGGCTTTCAAAATAGTGCTCTTTGTGCCTGTGTTTCAGACTAAAGTTAACCGTCTTAAGCTTATACTAGTTCTATGTGCCTTCATTTGTTCTGCAGTTTTACTTCAACAAGCAACAGCTGCTTTCAACAAACAACATCTTCATCTGATTCATCTAAAAAGAACATCTTCATCTGATGCTATTTCTCCTGTGGTTTTTCAACAAACAGCATTTCCATTCCCTATCTTTATTTGGTGAATCATTTTAACCCTGGCTATCTCCTTCATATGATGTGCTTGCAGAAGCGTATAGAATACAAATGCCAAAGACGTTCACATCACAATTAGGAACTCCTTTTTTCATTATAGTAATATCTTTATCTAAGCTCATGGTCACAATGTTACTTAGCTGGTTCAGACTTCAGACAAAGGGAGGGACTCATCTGCTTATGCAGTGAGCTGGTGGTTCTAAATAGATGCTTTCGTTTCTAAAGTAGTTCATCATTTGAGCTTTGTCTATATATGTGTGTATATACGTTGATGCCTGTTAATTTCTCCAATATCACACTGATTAGTTTTCCTGTATCTGCTCACATGACATTCTAGTTGAGTTGTTGATTATACTGACATCATTTCACTAATTTATATGGTCTTTGTGCTCAATTGCTCATGATTTCTCGATTTATACATCAGATTAGTCCTAGTTGAAATGCAAAAAATCAACTCCACTTCAGTCCTAAATGAGAACAGTAAATTCTGGATTTCTTTGTCTGATGTTTGTATAAATGTCGTCGGTGCTTTGGTGTTCATAACATTGTGACCACTGGTCTGATGACAGAGCTATGATACTCTTAGGGCTGTGACCTGTAAGTTACGGACTTTAGCTGCTCTTCTTAATAAAGTATATTATCTACATTTGATGATATGTTGTGTAATTATCAACATCTGATTTTTTGTTGGTGGATAGTCCAATAAGAGTGGAATCTTCTATTCAGTAGTCAGTTAACGTACTTCTGTAGTCCCAATTCATTGTAATCGACCAAAGATCCATTACATAGTAGTATTTTCCCCGCAGGAACCTTTATGTGTTACAACAGATCGAAAAGTGAATTTTCTTTGATTATTATTTATTAAATGTCAGTAAAAAGGTTGCATTTACTTAATATTCCTCGATCCCCTTGTTGAATTGGACAATGATGCAAACCACAACAGCCAAGGCAACTGGAACCAATTTATCAATATTGAAGTATTTATTTTCTGAGAAATATTGAACAACATTTCCATTTGACAAGTATGGTTACATTCATGTAAATCGGTCAAAAGTTTAGAGGGTTTGATGAACACATTACACAACTACTCAATTGTGGAATGTTCTGAAAGATGAACAAGTATACAGAACCTTCAAATATGCACTGAATTTTGATGAGGGATTCCTAATTTAAGTGATTGACAGTTTAGGATACATATGATCTTCATCTCGTAACATTATCTACGATTGACAAGCATGAGCTTGTTTGGCTAATTAGTGACTAAGCTGCAGATAATAAATTAGGCTACCACAAGCAAAGCCTTATGGCACTATGGGACAACAGACTTCTGGAAACAAAATACCAATACATCGTAATTCGTAAAAAAAAAGGCAGAGTGTTATTCTGTTGGTGATTCTAGCTATTCTAGCATTTTATTTTTCTCATCCGTATAGCGTGGACATCTATATGTTTCATTGGTAATAGCTAAAGATTTTACCTTTTGAATGTTTCTTATATATTGCAGATGCACACTAATTTTTGTCTGTGTTACTTCCACAAAGTATTCATTTTTTTGTGGGAGGTGCATGCACCTAATCCAACAATAACCACTGTACTGGACCATATAGTTCTTTTTTCAGTTTTGATAAGCATTAGTTTAAGCATTAGCTGATAGCGCTAACAATTTTGATTGCGACAGTAGAAGAAAATAAGGGCACTTAAGTTGGGGGTAGTTGTTTGATTGTGATTACTATTCTGTAAAGAAATCTAGGTCACATAGCAGCCTGCAACTGTCAACCACTTGTTATGCTTTACTGTGAAATAAACAAAAGAAACACTTTTCTTGCTTTACCACTTGAGGTTTACATTCATCGCATAGTTGGATACTTGGATGTAAACTCTTACTCTTCCATGATTTTGGCTTTTAAATACGTGTTGAATTTCCTTCATTAATCATTACCACTGCCCAGTAACAAAGTTTACACTTATGTTTGGGATAGAGATATGGGGTATTATATCTATTATATTTGCTTTCGGGTAAAGAAAAAGGGAAATAATTATTTGGCCATGTTGGAGCAGCCATTGTTACTAAACATTTTTTCTATACTTGTTGATGCTGAGTAATATATCATTTTCTTCACAAGTTAAATATTCCTGCATGATTTTTTGTTTCTTCACAATTCAGCAGCTTCAAGTCTGAGCGCATGCAGCAACTCACGATGAAGCTTCAGAATTGTTCCCCTATGTGTCTTACTTCTGTTGTGATTTGGAATCAATCTTTTTTTTCTTTGGGGGGGGGGGGGGTGTTCCTTTTGCTATGTTCTTTTGTGTGAAAGATACAAGATTGATCTCTCTTGACCTGAGAGTTTTTGGATTGCGCTCCTTGTGCAAAATGGCAGGGGCCAACATTTGTGGGGTCCCCTAATCATGATCCCTTTGCAGCAATTCTGTCACATGCATGGCAGACTCATCAGAATTCAGAAAGCCTGGACCAGAGAAGAGCTCTGGTGAGCAGAATATCGATCTGTGAAACGGGGTGTCAGTTAACCGTTTGACTTCTACCAGGAAATGATGTACTGTTCTAATGTCCTGGCTGGTGTCTACAGCCGTAAATACATGCATATGCCATTTTCCTTTTGCAGGAAACAGGTTGACCCATGTATGTAGGAAAAGCCAGCACAAAAGGACCTTTTCATCTCCAGTGACACGAGCACCTCCGCTCCTGTTTAGGTGAGTCGCTTGGCAATTGCAATAATGGTAGCATGCGTTTCTAACATAAATGAATGTATCGAGACTTCTTCAACAAACTCAAATTTATCCTTGAGAAAAAAGAACCTTTGAACTATGGATAGACATGCTAAGATTTTCAATTCTTCCTTGCATCACGTACGTCAGCTAAATAAATATGTTGTCTCCACAATTTCTTCAACCGCTCCATTGTTCAGTGGATCATTTACCCACTGCTTTTCTCTGAAGTTTTAACTGATAAAACCTGGTAGCACGGACGAGCTGTTATAGTTTGGTTCCTCCTCTGATCCATCTTCTATAATCTGAATATTGTTAGACAAATTGCAAAATTTACAAATAAACATTTTTAGAATATCAAACTCTGCCAACAAAATTGTGAACTTCTTTTGTAGGCTGGCTGTTCGTATTTTGTCCAGTATTTTGTGAAGCTGACCTAGTTCCTGTTTCCTCGGCATGAGGCATGACTTGACGTACGGCATCTCTAGTCGCATGTTGCAATTTCAGGAGGCTGGTTGTTTGTGGCCACACAGACTGTTTCAAGTCTTTTCAGGTGACATGAGCAGAACCTATTGAACGACTGGAAAAGATCAATTCTCTACAGCAGGAATAATTATAGCCGCAAGCTGCAGAGGAGCACAGGAGTTGGCATCTCGAGATCGCCGATGTCAAGATGTCATGCATGGACGCAGCAGCCATTAATTTCTTCAGATTCATTCTCTGGCCCGTCGGTTTCTGATCGCTCCATGCCGGAAGAATACTTTTAATCACGGCTCTATTTGCTCTGTGGCAACTGCATGAAGTGTTTTATGATAGTTAGAATTCTCTCCAGCTTTTGGATGAATGGTGTTGTTCACTCATTTAATCTAGTCGGTTGTTTCTATCTACTATGACGATGTCTCCCAGCTAAATTAACTAGCTCATAAAAACCGGAGTGAGTGAACTCTGTAATTTCCTTATCATAGGCTCTGAAAATTGGGTGCGTGCAGAGCTTCCATACACTGAATTCTTGAACACTGAATTCTTGAACACTGAATTCAGCGAAAGTCCTGCGATTCAACCTGATCCTGGGAAAGGAATTCCTGGCGATGTGTAGCAACGACGGTGGGACGTGATAGAATATGGATGCGGCCATGAAAATGTGGGAATGGTTCATTCAACAGACTGATGCTTTTGGGAGTTGGGACGGTATACGTGCCTCGAGAGCCGCAACAGAACAGAACAGAGCATTCACATACAAACTCCTCACCGATCTCTCTCTCTCTCTCTCTCTCTCTCTCTCTCTCTCTAAGCCATGGCCAGGTGCAGAGGCAGCAGGCAGCTCTCAGTTTTGGACCATGGCCAGCCAGGCGGGCGGTTCTTGTCGTGGTCCGTCCGCAGCTCGGTCAAGCTGCATCGGGTATCGCCTTTGTCCTGCTCTTTTCACTTCTCACCGTGTCTTTTAGTCTAGGTGCCTTCTCTGACTGACTTTTGATGTACCTTTTGCAACAACCCGTTGAACTGGTTTGCCACTTGAAAACATGTTATGCTAAACAAAGATTGACTTTCGCTTCACCTCAAAGTTAAAAAAAAAAATGGGAAGAAATTTCTGAACGGATGTAAGTAGTTCTCGGCAACAGTTCCCATAAAAACAATTCCTTCATATCTAGAGAAGAATATGCCTCTCTACGTGGCAAGCGTGCACCCGAGCAGTTGTTTCGAATTCCAACAATTCGTTTTTTTATTAAGAGGAAAATAAATCGGATATGCTTTGCTAAGAGGGCCTGGTGGAGTAAACGCAAATAAAGAAAAAGGGAGAGGATTTCGGTGCAAAAAACACAAGAAAGGAAATTGAAGGCGGCAACGTCTTCTTCACCTGCTCACTCCCTGACCAGAAGAGAAAGGTGGTTAAAGCGAAGCCGGGAGCGGAAGAGAGGAGGAAAGCCGGGGTGTTTGTAGCGTGTCATTAGATGCAGCGGGCATGGAGCCAAACTGAAAGTCTGTTTCGCCATTAATGGCTCAGCACCTCCCTCCCTGGATACACTGGATGCTAGAGAAAAAGCTAACGAAAGGAAGAGCGGAGCACTAGAGAGAAAAAGCTAAGGAAAGGAAGAGCAGTAGAACACAACTCCTGGTTATTAGTGGTAGTTTGTTAGTAGTCAAGCAAGCGTCCAAGGGCCATCACAAATGACTAGCGTCCTAGATAGATTGTGTCATGAGGTAGTTTGCTAGTGTGGAGGGATAGAGGTGTGCCTTGGCCGGTAGCCCCCCTCCGGCCCCTAGAGTCAAAGCGTATTTAGGTCTCGGCTGCAGTGGAGATACACACGTACCTCCTCCTCCTGTATGTATAGGACCTGCTAGCCTCCCTCCTCGATCCCTCTCTCTTTTTTTCTCTCTCTCTTTCCCCCTCCCTGCGCGCGCGTCTTCTTAGTCGGTGTCTGCCGACCGGACTAGCTCGCCTCCGCCTCCGCCGCAGAGCGGTGATCGATCGATCCATGGTGAGTGGCAGCAGCCTCAAGGAGCAGCAGCAGGAGATGAACATCTCCTTCGGGATGAACCACCACCATCAGCCTCCTTCCTCGTCGTCGTCTTCCTCCATGCATGCAGCTGCCGCGAGCTTCATGTAAAGTTTTCAACTTAAATTCCGATCCCCCAGATGGTTTATTTGTCACTGCCAGCTGTTTCTGATTTTTGAATTCCTTCCTCTTCTCTGAAACCAACCGTGTTTTTCTTGAATTTTTGATCGATCGATTGTGCCTTGGAGTTTGATCTTGTTGTCATGCGCCTTGTTTGATCATATTCGTTTCCTCGATTGACAGTTTTTGATCGCTTTCGTGCTTATTTTGAACTTGCTTACATTTCGGTTCTTATAGAATTTTTTTTCCTGGACAAATCCACTAGCTCGTTCTTGCTCGCTAGGAAGGGGGTAGTGGTGACCTTCTCGTGCACCAGATTCTGCATGTTGGTGAATTTTCCTTTGCTGATGCAAAATTAATTATCTTGTGCCCTTTCTCTTGCATTGAATTATGCATCTGCTTGCCTTCTTTGCATTGATATTGCTTTGATTTTCTTAATTCTTGTGGTTCTCTTCTGATTCCGCAACAACGCTATAGCAGCCCACCTTAAAAAATTGGTGCTCTTTGTGGATTTGATATGACAGACCGGATTTGGTCCCCTGATTCCTTGTTGCTCTTTCCCTCTAAGAGGACAAGAGTAGTAGATGGCTATTAAACAACCTTCAGATTAAAATTTGGTGGTTTTGTTATTGGAGCAATCAGACAGTTGAATTGCTAGCTCTGAATCAAACAGCTCACTAGCTAGTCTTTCTTTTAAATTTTGAAACCAAGGACGCCGATAATTTTCAGGACAAGGACAGGAGCATTAATTTTAGGGCATGTAAACGATATACTTTGCACTTATTTAGGACCTATAAATGATATGTTCCAGCCCATACATGTTTAGATTCTTTTTTTCAATGGGCATCGCTTGCACACATGAAATTTCGGGACTAGCCATATTTTTCAGGGTTTCCAAATAAATGCTAGAAGCTAGTATAGAAGATTCCATGTTATTCTCCTGTTCCCATCCTGCAGAGGTTGGACCAGAGATAATAACAGCATCATGTACACGCATACATATATAGGCCACACTACTAGCTTATAGCAGCATGATTTCATGGTGATGTGTGTCTCAAATCCTGTGCACTTGCTGCAATTAAAAATGTTACTGCATCATGGTTATTACAGTATCGTTTAATTTTATTTCTGTTAATTGCACAATCAGGACGAGCAGCAAGGAGGCCTCAGGGGCTTATGACCATCTGGGAGAGTTGGACCAGGCGTTGTTCATGTACCTGGATCACGGCTCCACGCATCAAGAGCAAAGGCGTAAGTCATGGCTCGCATGCAGTTCACTACTGACCAAACTTTCAACTGCAGTTGCTGTGTTTTTTTCCTCCAGCTTTACAGGCCGGGTCAAACGCATGCAAGCTGCGATCAGCACAGCAGTAGACCGCTGTCGTGTAGCACTTACTGGCGTTTTTTGGCTGCATTTAGTAGAAGTAATAGCAGTGTGTAGCTAGGCCCGGAAACGGATGAGATGAGAGGATAGACGCGCAGCTCGTAGCTGCGTGCAGGGATTCCTATGATCCTCTCGATCGGTGGAGAAAAGCGCATCCTTTTCTGGGGTGGTCATCAGAGGCATGTGAGATCAAGCTAGACGATGATATGGCCGACCGGGCTGTGGCAGATTCTCAGGTACTCCATTTGACCAGGATCTGCAGCAAATCTGCACCGCTTTGGAGGACCAGGGAATCGGCCGGCCGGGAAGAACATACTCAAAGTCCATGCATGAAGCCAACACGGCTTCTCTCTCTCTAGCTTTTGCCTTTTTGTTTCTTGCTTCTCCTCCTTTCTCTCTCCCATATGCATCTCTTCTCTTATCTCTCTCTCTTTCCCCTACCTCTGGTCGGTTTTGGACTGTGACATGTAACGGACTGCTCAATGATTTCCTCGCGATCGAGTTGCATGTGCCCCGCGGCAGAACAGTACACGCAGAGCGGATGACACATTTCCAGCCAGTACCCTAGTGGCTGGCTGGCGATCTCTTTCTCCTCTCTCTCTCTCCTGCAGCTAGCCAGCATCTGTACGTGTTTGACTCGATCCTATCCGCTGATCTTTTGGTTTCAGTACAAGCACGTCTTAGCTGTGCGCATCCCTGTCCGCTGCGTCCCAGCTTTCTCGTGCCACTGGCTAGCTGAACTCTACTGGCGCTGCATGCCCAGCTAGTACTGCCATGATTGGACTGTTGTTCCTGCTGCATGCTGCATGCAACACCACAGCCTTTCAAGCTCTTCTTCAGAGTTCAGTTGATATATATGTGTGTTCATGCCCCCCCCCCCCTCTCTTTAGACGACCACAGACACTCAGGCTCTTGCTTTGTTCCTTGTCTTCTTCATGGATGCAGAAACACTCAACATATTCCCTTCCCAGCCCATGCATGTGGAGCCGTCGCCGAAGGTATAGCAACCGCATATCTCACATTTGCTGAAGCACTCATTGTTTTCTTCAGATGCAGTACTAGTGGCTGCCATGCATTGTTGTTGCTTAATTATTTCCTTGGTATTAAATTTGGCATTTTGATCTGATTGGTAGGGGGAGATCAGTTTAGTTCTGTCGCCGGCGCCGGTGGGATCCAAGCAGCCTAGGTCACCAGACCATCTCCATCACCATCAGCACCAGCAAGCAGCCATGGAGGAGTTGGCAGGGAGCAGGAGGCAGCAGGATCACCACCACCTGCAGCACCAACCCTTTGCTTCTGCTGCTGATCAGGCTACAGCAACAGGGGTCAAGGATGTGAAGCCGGTGGCTAAGGTGAGTAGTTGATCGTTAACTACTATACTTAACTCCAAATCAGTGGCGAGTCCATGCACACACAAGGACATTCGTTCTCATGTTTGGTGTTTCTGTTTTACATGGGTGTTATTTTATTTTATTTGTCTCTCCAAGACACTGTTGGTCTCTTCTTTAATTTAACTAAAACATGTCCAATCTCTTGATGATTTGTAGAAGGAGCACAAGAGGGGCGCATCAACCTCTGAACGTGACCCAAAAGTAATAGATTATGATGCTCTCAATGTCTTAGTTCTCAATGCATATATATTTAATTACTTTACCAGTGCTGTTATACTGTTTATTCATCACGCTGTAATTAACATGCAGACACTGAGAAGGCTGGCCCAGAACAGGGAGGCAGCAAGGAAAAGCAGGCTACGGAAGAAGGTACAAACCAAACCTAAGATACAAACAAAATTAAACCAAACGTTCCCAGTTGTCAATCTGTTTTCCATACTATATGTCAATTGTCAATCTGTTTTCCACTTCATTTCATTGCGACAGGCTTACATCCAGCAGCTGGAGTCTAGTAGGATCAGGCTTGCTCAGCTCGAGCAAGAACTGCACACTGCACGAGCTCAGGTAACATGGTGCAGCACGTGATTTGACCACTTGTGCGAAAACTTTTAAACACATTGCACGCATCATGTATCCTGAACAAGTTAAAATGCGTTTACTGCAGGGGGTTTTCTACCCCGGCAGCGGCCTCCTCGCCGACCAAGCCGTCGCCGGCAAAGGCGTCCCCATCGGCGGCATCGACGGCCTCAGCTCAGGTACACACATCTCTCTCCAGCAAATTAAATCTCCACACATTGCATGGATCCATTCTTGGTGTTAATGGATGATGGATGGATTTTATGCAGAGGCGGCGATGTTCGACGTGGAGTACGGGCGGTGGCAGGAGGAGCACTACCGCCTGATGTATGAGCTGCGGGCGGCGCTGCAGCAGCACCTGCCGGAGGGGGAGCTGCAGATGTACGTGGAGAGCTGCCTGGCCCACCACGACGAGATGATGGGCATCAAGGACGGCGTCATCAAGGGCGACGTCTTCCACCTCATCTCCGGCGTCTGGAGGAGCCCAGCCGAGCGCTGCTTCCTCTGGCTCGGCGGCTTCCGCCCATCCGAAGTCATCAAGGTGCGTGCGCACGTGCCTGCCTTTACTAATCAATACTGCATGCGTTATTATCTCTCCGTGGGCCGTGGCTTGCTGCTGAGGCTTCACGCATGGACGATCATATGGATGGAAACGGATACCAACGAGTTAATCCTCTAATCTCTTTTTAGTCCCCCATTCGAGAAAGAATTAAGTTGCGGTTCTAGCAGACCAATATTATGCCAATAAATTTGTAGGGGTAATTTTGTAAAGTTTACATTATTCCTAAATATATAGCCCAAGTGTTTTATTTATCTTTTTTCTAATACCTGAAATGCGTCTTTAGTTTCCAGTAAAAATTACTGGAACTGCTGGTTTGCACATTATTGCTCTGCATTTTTTTGACTGAATAAGCTACTAAATTAATACCTAAATAAATGTACTTGCTTTTGTTGATCTGATCCTTAGGCATGCATTAAATTAGCAGCATAATTAATCCTTTTAAAATGGAACCATCATTCATTTAGCAGCATCTTTCACATGATAGTGACACATGCGCATCTAGAACATTGGTCTGGTCATGTCACGCAGCAGCATTCAAGCTGTCCGAAATAGGGAGTTGGTAGAGTTCTGTGCTCCCTACACCAAGCGGTTAGAGTAGCAGATCATGGGCGTTTCGGCAGCGCATGGCATGACGGCAGCGGCAATCCTCTGGTTGCCAGCAATGGGTAGGGGCAACCTTTGCCTTCACCGAGCGCGCTCCATGAAAGCTTCCTCCCATGGAAGCCGGCGGCCGGCCGGCCGGGCGATCTTGGTGGCATTGAATGGCCTGAACGGCTGGACCCTTGTCGATCTCTGTCGATCGCGAACCGTGCAGGCATGCCCCCTCATATGCGCGATGCACTCATATAGTCATATAGATCGATCTAGGTGTGAATTCCGTAGGCATATTGAAGACGGGGTAAGGGACATCGGCTCTGTCTTTCCCCTACTTATGGAAATGGGGACTGCTGATCATCTCTTTTATAAAGGCCATGGCTAGCTGTTGAAGTACTACTAGCTGTTAGAAATTAAAAGCATAATTTTTTTTTATCGAACACAGAGAAGAGCTGCGTGTCTTTGTATTAAGAAGAAACAGAAAGGTCCAGTACAACCCGATCCTGGGACTAGTCTCAGACGAGCACCCAATTTATGAAATTACATTCGCGCCGATGACCAACTACAACAACACTGAAAAAACTCGGCCTACATCAGCTGCCTTAGCCCTTTGGCTCCCGCCAACTCCCAGATGGTGGCTTCCTCTCTTATTTCCTTTAGCAATACCTGCAGGTGCGGTGTTTGGCCTTCAAAATTAAAAGCACAATTATATTTTCGTCCTTAAAAAGTGAAATCTATACCAGTAGAAAAATTAAATGCTAAATTATTTTCGTTAGACCTTTTTCCTGCAAGAATTACAATTAAGTTATGCACACCTACACCTAAGCGCAAAATGGACCATAAAAGAATGTGCTTCATATGCATCCGCATTTCATCATCGTTCCGTCACATCTGCATGCATATGCATGCTCCTGGTCACGTGTACTTCATGACGATCAAATTGCTCTTGTGTTGTTGGTTGGATGGGGCAGATGCTGCTTAGCCACGTGGAGCCCCTGACAGAGCAGCAGATCGTGGGCGTGTACGGGCTGCAGCAGTCGGCGCTGGAGACAGAGGAGGCGCTGAGCCAGGGGCTGGACGCGCTGTACCAGTCGCTCTCTGACACCGTCGTCTCCGACGCGCTCAGCTGCCCCTCCAACGTCGCCAACTACATGGGCCAGATGGCCGCCGCCATGAATAAGCTCTCCACCCTCGAGGGCTTCGTGAGACAGGTAACTATGCCGTATTGCTTCAGTATCACTAGTACTCTTCTTCCTAATTACAGTACTCTGCTGTCGCTGTAATGGGTTAGTTAGAGCTGCAACCAACACATACAACCATCGATCGATGGAACACTTAACAATAAACTACATGATCGTTAGTTGAAGCATGGTACTACATTGGATGGTAGAGGGTTTACCTAATTAAGATCGACAAGTGTGTCAATTGATTACTAGTCAGATCACAGACTAAATAAATTGTAAACGCAAAATATGCGTATGGACACCAGGTGCAGGCCGGCAGGGCAGATGCTTGGATTAGGTTTTCTAAACATGAATTAATTTTATTTAAAAAGCGCCCGACTGTCGCCATCCCCAAAACGGAGAACCAGTGCACGGTTTGCTGATGGCGACGTCGGGCTTGCTTGATTAGACGGATAATAGGACAACAAGCCGTGGTCGCTGCACTTTCCATGTTTGGGTAGTACAGCGAATGACTTTGATGCAGCACGCATTGTTTAGGCCGCCCTTGTTCACCTGCCCTTTGGCTGCTACAAAGAGATATGCCTGATAATGTTCCTCCTGTAATAAGCGACAAACTAATAGTAATACATTAAGACATGCTAATAGTGGTCGCTGATTCTAGAGTGACGGCTGCAAAACGTCAAATGCGGCAGTCTTGTCTTAGTTATGTACTCTTAGCTACTATGTAGCTTCTGATACACGTTTGCATAATGTTAATTAATTATTTGTGTGATGCTAATAATAATGATGATGCAGGCGGAGAACCTGAGACAGCAGACGCTTCACCGGCTTCACCAGATCCTGACGACGCGGCAGATGGCGCGGTCGCTGCTGGCCGTGTCGGACTACTTCCACCGCCTCCGCACGCTCAGCTCGCTCTGGATCACCCGCCCCAGGGCGCCGCATCAGGATCAGCAACAACAACAAGGCCACACCTAGCTCGATCGTCGCGAACCGAACGAAGGCGCACGCATGCGTCCATGCACGCGCCTAGGCGGCGTGCATGGACGCATGCATGGTGTTCGTTCGTCGGTTCCAGGCAGTAATTAAGTAGCTAAGCTAGTAGGGAGAGAGAGTGAGACTGAGATGATCGAGGAGTCGAAGAATGTTCTGCTGATTAAGCGACTGTCGTCGTGTGGCTGCTGCTAGTACAGCTGTTAATTAGATCGAGCTAGGTATGCTCGATCGGCTGCATCATTGGACGATGCGGCCGATTGATGATGATCTTAAGTAAACTATCTTTATTATCACCGGACGATGACTAGCGTTCCCGTTCGGGTTGATTATATCTCTTATCCTGCTTTTCAGAGGCACTACACTGCCTAGTCCTATACAAGGAAAGACGAAGGTGGTGAGCCTGTTGTGAACTCTTGAAATCCCTATCCTCGCCTTTGCCGGGGAAGACGAAGGCGGGAAAAAGTTTGTATGGCACTGTGCACAAATAGCAAATTGCAAGGCAGTAGTGCCTCTGGCGAAAATACTACTAATACAGGCCGAGAAGCGGACGGGCTTCCTTTTAAAGAGGACCCTGCATTGCCATGTGTCATCCGTCGTCTTGCACCTTAAATATTCGGCCCAAGCTAGATATGATGGGCTCACAAGAAAGATACATCAACCGTAGAAGTGGCCCATTTTTATTCCAATCTGGTAAGTACTATTAAACCTTGAAGAAAGATACATAAACCGTATAGAAGAAAGAGGACAGGTACAAGCTAGGAGCAAACACGTAGGACCGGGCTATTAAAACTTGGCATGGCTCGCATCTCGAGATGATGATGGATGCATGATTGATTAGAGTGGGGGCACGAGCACGATCAATCATTGCGGAGCTTAAAATCGTCCGTGGCGCCACGAGCTCGAGTGACCACCTGCCAAACCTATCTCTTGAGGAACTTCTCGATCCAGTAGCTGGACTGCTTGCGGTAGCGCTTGAGTCCGTTGAGGCGGTCGATGAAGATGAGGCCGAAGCGGTCCAGGTAGCCGTCGCCCCACTCGAAGCAGTCCATGAACGTCCACGTGAAGTATCCCTTCACCTTGACGCCGTCCCGGATGGCGTGGTTGATGAACTGCAGGTGCTTGGAGTGGAACGAGATGCGGTGCCCGTCCTTGAGCGCGTCCTTGATCGGGATGCTCGCGTTGTTCTCCTCCGCGATCCCTGCACACACCACAGTATAGTGTCCTTATTAGTCATGCATCCATTCTCCGTGTGATCACTAAATCGTAGACACAGGGGAAAGGTAAATTCACATACCGTTCTCCGTGACGTAGAGGATCGGGTGGTTGTACCGGCGGTCGGTGTAGAGCAGGAGCTCGCGGAGCCCAAACGGGGAGTTGAAGAAGATGGGCACGAACTCCGGCTCGCCGACGGGCACGCCGTTACGGTACCCCGACGTGTTTGCCCGGATGTCGCCGCTGTACGACATCTGGAGCCCGTTCTTGGGCGGCGGGGCGCTGCTGGTGAAGTAGGTGGTGTAATAGTTGACCCCGATGAAGTCGTAGGATCCCTTGACCATCTTCACCTGCTCGGCGGTGAACCTCGGGAGGCGCGCGCCGAGGTAACCCCGCATCGTGCCGGGGTACTCGCCGTGCACGACGGGGTCGAGGTACCAGCCCAGCATGTAGTCCAGGCTGCGCTGCACGGCGCGCTTGTCGGCGGGCGTGTCGGAGTTGGGCACGAACCAGTGGGAGACGACGGTGATGCCGATCTGCCCGTGCTGTGAAGGCTGGTACTTGGCGCGGTACAGGCGCACGGCCTCCGCGTGGGCCAGGATGATGTGGTGCGTCACGATGTAGGGCTCCCGCGACGAGTCGCCGCCGAGGCAGGACGCCTTGACGTAGGGGGAGCACCGGCCCGGGGCGAAGGCGCCGTTGTCGTAGCCCTGCATGGCGTAGGTCCACGGCTCGTTGAACGTGGTCCAGTCCTTGACGCGGTCGCCGAACTCACGGAAGCACACCTCCGCGAAGTCAGCATAGTCCTTGCTGCAAACGCGCAACGTGATTTTCTTTGATTATAAACAGCTGCTAGGATGACGGCTTCTAGTTATGAATAAAAGTGGTTATAATTAAGCATGTCACTGGTGGTATGTATTAGTGGTGCGTACATGATGTTCTCGCTCAGGAAGCCTCCGTACTTGGTCTCCAGGGCCTGGGGCGTGTCCCAGTGGAAGATTGTCACGAATGGCTTCAGCCCTATATACGGCGATCAGGAACGTTTCAGTTTTAATTTCTAGGTATATGTCGATGTTATTATTAAGACTGCCCTATGGATGATGGTCGTCACTACCGTTGGCTATGACCTCATTGATAAGGTTGTTGTAGAAAGCTACTCCTTCCTTGCTGATTCCTCCGCTCAGGGAACCATCTGCAGCAAGCACATACATGGTCACACAAGTTAAATATAATTAAGACAGACAGGGGAAATCTTCATCATCATTCAGTAATCAGTTCTCACTTGGCAGGATCCTGGTCCAAGCGATGGAGAAACGGAAGGCATCCAAGTTCATGTCCTTCAACAGCTTCACATCATCCTGCAATTAGGTGATATGGTTTCGTCGTCACTTATCGAGCTCAACAGAGCAGTTTCAGAATACTGGATACAGA
Source organism: Eleusine indica (assembly GCA_030378355.1). Taxonomy (NCBI): domain Eukaryota; kingdom Viridiplantae; phylum Streptophyta; class Magnoliopsida; order Poales; family Poaceae; genus Eleusine; species Eleusine indica. The sequence continues at coordinate 55,096,641 of CM059496.1, read as the reverse complement.
GATGCAGACGAGCCAGCAGCAGTTTTCAGTCACCTTGTATCGATGGTAAAAATCATTTGCCACATCGCCAGTGTCATTGTTCAGAATTTTACCTGTGAAGGTCATACAAATTGATATTCTTTTATTTGTCAGACCGATATCGGCACTCACTGCTGTTCATCGCGCAGCACATTTGTACTAGGACAATTCATACAAACCTGGGATGTGAGCGAAGGTGTCCCAGATACTAACACCTTTGCCTCCTTCCTTGTAAGCTCCCTCGTACTGCAACGTCAAAGTGGTTGAAATGCAAGCACAAACTTGTTCAGAACTTCAAGCTACAACTCAACAAGTACATGCAGCAAGCATGGAGAGCGAGGGTGCGCTTGGCACCGCTCACGGGCAAAGCGTATGCTACTGTAGCAGTACGGTATCTACTGTGAAAAGCAAGGAAATAAGTAAGGAGATAGGGTCAAAATGTGCGGATCAGCATCACACCTGGTACGACGCCGAGCCGGTGCCGAAGACGAAGTCCTTGGGGAAGCTGTGCCTGCTGAACGCCGCGTCCGCGCCTTTGCAGACGAGAGCTGCGAGGAGCAGAGCAGAAAGAATCCGCGTCAACATCCCAGTTCCAGTACCCATTTCAGAACTAGCTTTAGGGGTAGCTGGAACCGGAATGGAGCTGCGATACACTTCCAGGTCCAAGTACTGTTTATAGAGAGGGAACTAGAGGATGGTCCCCGGTGAGCAACGATATTTTACATCTCATAAACCAGTATACTGCATCAAACAGGCCCTGAAATTTTTGAACTTTTTTTTTTTGGAGGAGGAGATAAGTGGCAAGTAATACGTACACGTCTAGACAGAGACAGGATTCTGTCTCATTGTTCCGGTCCCGATGAGATATCGGACACAAACAGATTGTATAGTGCCTGCATTAGGAGCACGTGTTTCCGTATATGGCTTCCCTTCGCTAGCAGTCCAATTCCCCTCCGAATGCTACGCTCGACCTAACTGTGACCGCGAGCGATGATGATTGGTGAAGCTGGGGGGACCTGATGCACCGCTGCATGTGGTGACACGGTGCGCTGCCGTGGATCCAGGGGCAAGCGGATCTTGTAAGCTAATTCCGCAGCGTTGTTGCAAAGATCACCGTACAGTAGGAGAATGCTTGATTTTTTCTATTTTTTTGGATAATGGAGCGGCGGTTAAGATATGCGCCTCAAAAGACTTGACAGTTCTTAATTTTTAGCATCAAGAGAGTTGACAGTTGATGAGGTAGCCTTGCGCATCAGTCTATTCAGAAAATTAATGGGCCATATTTGATGCCTAGCATCTATTGCCCAACAGAAAGGCCCAATTTCAGGAATAAACATTCATGGACCATATTTCAGGCGTAGCATCTATCTATTTCCGAAGTTAGACGGCGCCCAACTATCGGCCCGGCTCGTTACGTTCCCAATTGCCATTGCACGACAAGCGGCGGAAGCGGAAACAGAGCATGTGCGAGTGGCGGACGCCCAAATGGGGAAGTGCTTGGGAGTTGGGACCCTCCCGGCCGGAAAAGGGAAAAGCGCATCCGGAGCAACGAGAGCCAGAAATATCTCTCCTTCGCTTTTGCGCTTTTCCATTGTCCCCGCACTCCACACGCCACCGGCCACCCCGTCCCGTCCGGTCCCGGCGATGGCCGCCGCCACCGGCGAGGCGGAGCGGGTGGCGGCGCTGCTGCGCGAGATAACGGGAGAGGGCGGCTTCGCCTTCGTCGCGTCGGCCGAGAAGGCAGCGGCGGCGGGGGACATCCGCGCGGCCGAGGCGGCGCGGGAGATGGCGTGGGAGCAGCTGCACTCGGGGCCCTGGAGCGAGGTCGGCGCCGCATGGAGGGACGCATACGCGCTCTCCTGCCTCCATGTCGCGCGTCTCCGCGCTGGCGCTGGCGACCGCCCAGCCGCGCTCCGGGCGCTCGACATGGGGCTCATCATGGGGGGCAGCCTCCTTCGCTCCGACCTCGAGGCTGCCGTGGTGCGCATCTCCGCGGAGCCGTGTGGAGGCGGCGAGCTCGCGGTTCCCGTCGTCGATGAGGAGGCACAGAGGTGGCGCGAGGGGCTCGACAGGAACCGAGACATCGCTGATGTGAGATCGCTATCGCCTTTGTAAGGTTTCGTGTTTGTTTATGTGCTTATTATCCTTGTCGATATATACCTGAATCTGTAGGGGCTTGTTGTATAACCATATTTTTCATTTTACAAGTACATTTTGAACACCTTATAGGTGCTTGTAAGATTTCATGTTGTGTGGAATGGGGACATTTTTCCTTACTGAACTAATTGACTAGTCCTTTACTTGAATTTGTTGTATGTATAGGAGCATTTCTCCATTCTTTTTTACATCTGATACAATGTTGTGTTCTAGGCACTTAAAATTCTTCCGGCAAAGTCTTTATCATGTAAGAAAGTCGAGAGGCGACCATGCATTTCCTTGGAGGACTTTATATGTAATTACTTTCTGCGAGAGTCACCTGTTATAATCAGTGGCTCTATTGATCATTGGCCTGCAAGGACCAAGTGGAAGGACATTAAATACCTCAAGAAGATTGCTGGAGATCGAACTGTTCCTGTTGAAGTAAATGCTTCTCTTCAGTGTTTGCAATTGAAGTTGTAAGGCTTTGGAAATAGAATGTTCGTAGTGCATCTTGGTCATCCTGATATTTTCTTTACTCTATGCTGTTCAAGAAGCGTGTTTAAGTGCATCAAAACAAAATGCTCAATATTGCTACCTCTTGTATAAGCTGTTTATAATGGTTTCTTTAATCAAACCTGTCATCAAGTAGTATAAGGGAAAAAGCGGTGCATAGTCTAACCTACCTTTGCCTTTGTACTCAACTTGCTTATACTATAGGTGCAATACTGGAAAACAAATATGATAACCATATTCATACAGGTTGAAAATTGGAATTTTACCTTGCTGACTGAACACTAGGTAAATTAAACCTCTTTTAAACTGCATGTTACTATTTCATTGTCCCTTTGTCCTCATTAATGTAAAAACTCCTTAAAAATTGTAAATGCTCCATTCATAGGATGCTTGGAATTTATTCTGTTGAAATACTTCGGTGCTGATATAATGACCTTTTAAAAGTTTAAGCAGCTTTAGATTGTTGTGCATAGCCATGTCAATAATCTTAACTGCTGCACGCACTAGAACCAATTTGTTCTAAAAATTTTAGTGAGGGAGTATCATTCCATTAACACAATATCTAAACAACTGAACGTGCTAGTCATTCATCTGTGATGCAGTTGCACTGTGCTTGTAGGTTGCAACAATTGCTTGCTTCTTACTGATTTAGGACCGCTGCTTCACAACACCAACAACTAAGCCTTTAATCCCAAGCAAGTTAGGGTAGGCTTGATTTAGGACCGCTACTTAGCTGAATAATTTTCAAAACATACATTTCCTTTGTATTGAATACTGAATGATTGTTGTCACTGCTCTTATGGAGCTGATTCTTGTCAGGTAGGAAAAAATTATGTGTGTAGCGAGTGGAAGCAGGAGCTTATCACATTTTCGCAGTTCCTTGAGAGGATGTGGTCAACTGGTTGTCCATCAAACTTGACATATCTAGCTCAGCATCCATTGTTTGAGCAGGTAGCTGGTTTGTTATTGTTGATTCTCTGGTAGATTGCCTTTATTCACTTGAAACTTTTACTTCATGAGATTGGACAGATAAAAGAGCTTAGTGAAGACATAATGGTTCCCGACTACTGTTACGCTGGTGGAGGGGAACTCCAATCACTTAATGCTTGGTTTGGTCCACATGGAACAGTGACACCATTGCACCATGACCCACATCATAACATCTTGGCTCAGGTATGGCATGTGAACCTTTTCCTTGTTAATTTTGCGTTTCTGGAGGCAGCAAAAAATGTATACCTATAACTTGAAATTCATGCTCCATTTTGTATCAAATTTATGCTGTCATTTTGCAAGCAGATATTTTCAGTTAGTTTATTGGCAGTTACATGTTTAAATGTATTGTAGTATGGTAGTGATCTGCTATCTGCCTATGTGAATAAGTAAACTTGATTTCCCAGTAGCTATCTTTTTCTTTGAAAAGAATAAAGAACCAGCATGAGGTGACACCTAATCGCTCATTTCATTACTCAAAGAAGATATCACAGCTGGTAGCCCTGGAAAGCTATAGGCTTACAAAACCCAAAGACAAAATATTGCTCCCCTGAAATTAGCGGCATGCTCCAGCTGAAACCCACATTCTAGGGTTCTCCTTTATTTTTCTAGTAGAGAGGTTGCAGAAAGGTTCTGTTTCTCTTATATTTATCCTCTAGTATACAAGTATCTATCAGTCTTTTAGCTTTCTGTTATGTGCGGATCTCCCTTGCGTTATATCCAATTAACTAGTACTACTTAGACCTTCTTGCGATTATGTTAGTGGTTTGGATCAGAGATGAAGATGTTTCGTGCAGGTTGCAGCAGTACATGCGATTACACAACATGTTAGTAGATGTCAGGCAAATAAAATTAGCTGTATTTGGTTAGGGTCTTTAAAATGGGAAAAGTCCATTTTACTCCCCCGAACAATTCACTTTGTTCAATTTACTCCCCGAACAAAAGCTTGGCTCAATTTACTCAAGCAATTCAAGTCGGTGCAATTTACTCTCTGTTGTAATTTGTCTTTTTTTGTTTCTGTTTGTACAATGTGAATTTAGTGCTGAAATTTTACACAATGATAGTTTCCATCGAACCTTGCATTAAAAAAATATAAAGCATATTAATATCTAATACTATATTAACTATAGTTCTAAAATTGTATACAAAATATTTATGAAAAATAGAATTTTTTTTTTACGTAGTGATTGTTAGAATCATTTATCATGCAAAATTTGAGCATCAAATTCAATTGTACAAACAGAAACAAAAAAAGACAAATGGTATAAGGGGGTAGAATGCACCAACTTGAATTGTTTGAGGGAGTAAATTGAACCAAGATTTTGTTTGGGGAGTAAATTGAACAAAGTGAATTGTTCGAGGGAGTAAAATAGACTTTTCTCCTTTAAAATCCATGATTTTCATTGAATTAGAGATAAGTTATATCATTCGTTCAGATTCATTAGGAAGGATATCTCTTGGTATGTTACCATGTTTGTTGGCCAGTTGGCTTAGGGATTAGGCACCTTGTCTATAAAGACTGTATAGGGTGTACTTGGCATTTCTAGTGCAAAATGCATGCCGGAAATTGGAGACGACGGTTATGCAGCTATTCATCAACCATGGATGGAAATTTAGCAATAAAATTTGCTTGTAATAACTCTATATCCAAACTATTTGGTTGGTTTTGCTTTTTTCAATTGTGGCAGACGGATGCGCTGCATATTGTAATAATGAGCTGTAGCTACTTGTAGCCAAAGCCGGATTTACCATTATTGAAAAAAAAAACTGCGTAGGGTGTCAAGCAATGAAGAATTATCCTTCTAATCTGCGTCCATCTCAAGCTCTGGACAAGCATAAGCCTAGTTATCTACCCCTACCTTAACACTTCGCCCATTCAGTCTTTCTTGCATTCAAATTAGATGGAAACCAATGCGACATCTATACGCATGCTCAGAATGTATAGGCCATTTGGACTTGGTTGATAGTTGGTACTTAATTTCTACAATTAGATATGGCAAATATTTCGGCAAATAGCTTGTGCTGGTGGCTGCCTGTTCCTAGATGCTTGTGCATTACCATTTTTCCATGACTGATATGTCAAAGATCATGGCAAATAGATTCTGTTATGCAATACTTATCAGCAGTTATAAGTTGTTTCTCCTTTTCAGGTCTTAGGCAGGAAGTATATTAGGCTCTATCCTGCTTCCATATCTGAGGACTTGTATCCTCACACAGAAACTATGCTACGCAATACCAGCCAGGTACATATAAACTGCTCCCATATATATTTATTTGGACTGCATATACCTTGGTGGGTCGTCACAATGTGGTATAGTTTTGGCAATAAAAGATTCAAAGTATGGAATATTTGAAAATTTCATTGTTAATGTCTCTTTATGACTCTTAATCTTAACCATGGTAATTGCAAACTTGAGCAACTTGTAATGTATTTGGATGACCCGGATAAGGAAATATTTGACTTCCCACTCAATCTAGGACAACCTTTTTTCTCCTCTACCTACTTCTGAAAATTTTCTAAAGTTGTTGTTTGTTATCTGTTTTCTATTCTGATGCCTGCTCTGAGTTCTCTCTATGACTGCTCGTGTTCTATGTTCTCTGTTATTCCAAAATTATTGAGTCTTGGTAAATGTAGATATAACGCATTGTTGCTGTGCTAATATATCCCTCTGCAGGTAGATCTTGACAACGTTGATTTGAAAGAGTTCCCTAAGGTGGATAACTTGGATTTCATGGATTGTATATTGGAGGAGGGTGACCTGCTTTACATTCCACCAAAATGGTGGCACTATGTCAGATCTCTCTCAACCAGCTTCTCCGTTAGCTTTTGGTGGCGTGCAACAATTCTTCCTTCAGGGAATTCATAGTGTCATTCTTTCTATTGCCCATATGACAGGGGCCTCCAAATGAAATCCGCTAATTCATGGATGTAGGCATATGGTAACAGATATCATTGCCACATTCCTATAGTGATTCAATTGTGGAATTGCTTATATACCCCTTTGCATTCTTGTATCTATTTGATGTTCATTATATGACCCTCTGATGCTTGAAAATAGAGGTAGGAAGGGGTGCCGTTTGCCCAACTTCCTCCTTTTTGAAGCATTTTTTAAGGCCCAAAGTGATGAAAGTCTTTTAACATGCAAGGTTACCGCAGTGTTATGATAAGGGAGTTGTGACCAAGATACAGGACCGTTTGTATTTGGCAATTTGTTGAACGCAAAGCCAATTCAGGACTTCAGGTTTTGCTTGTACTCCATGGTTGGTTGCATGTGGGTTCAGGATATCATGCATGCTGGTTCACGTGCAGACGTGCAGTCGTCACTCGTCAGGTATGTGCACTAATTTTCAATAGAAGTGATCAGTAAAGCTCAAGCCGAGTAAGCAACACTGTCTGAACTTGAAGGTACGTAATGTAACGGCAGCTTGAAAAACAGAGCTTGGTAACCCATAAACTGGGAAGCAACAGCAGTCAACGGCAAGACATTCTTGCATCACCGTTTCCAATAAAGCACCGGATCTTCATCCTTGAGACGCAGTCGCACTACCGCAGTAAAGAAAGGAGGAAGATAGAGAGACTGTGGTCTGTGGGCCGTGGTGGAATCGAAAAAAAGCGAAGGTCCACTGAACAAAAGTTAAGCACTTTGCTCTTTGGATTGCACAACATTTTACGGCTAGTTTGTGATAGCAAAAGACATGCGTCTACGTCAACTTCTTTTTGGCGTCAATCTCACAGCAACTTACTGCTGGTGCCTGCACGCGTTTGCTGGACCACAGACCACCCGCCTGCGGAAGGCGCCACGGAAAAGAAGCCGCACGAAACCGTCCTCCTGTGCCTTGGAACTACCCCGCGTCTGCATCTGCATCTGCTTGCGTCGTGTCCAGCATGGCATGGCATGGCGCGGCACCGCCACCGCCGCGGCGACTGAGATAACTGATGCGGTGAGGTGATGCATGCCTTTGTTCGTGCGCCATATGACGGATTGACGGAGCTATGCGTTGCTTGTCACTTCTCACTAGCAACTTCGTGCTCGGCGGCTTTGCTTGACCACACGCTGCGCCGGTGCGCAGCGGGTGGCCTGATCAACTGCTCTGCTCACTGACTCACTGCACGTTATTATGCATTCACTGTTAGTTAGACCCCGGTGTGCAGCGGGTAGTACTTTTTACCAAAGTTAATGATGTCCTCGAAATTATCCATTGCACACTGTATGTTGTCCCAAATAGTCATATATTATTCGAAGTGGAAGCCCTGACCTAGAAAAGTATACTTCTCGGATTTCCAGCTTCTTCTGTGTATGGGATGATGCAATTTGAATGTTGGTTTTCTTGTTTGGTAGTCCTGCAACGATTATTGAAGGAGCAAGTTAACCTAACCGCCGGCCTAAACCACTGTAGAAAAGACTAGGACTTCACATGCATTTGCTGGCATGCTTAATTTAAGGGCTAAAGTACCTTCTTACACTGTCAGCTCTTCCAAGACAAACATTCTAGCATGTATTAGCTAGGCCTATCCTTATAGCGATACTTTGCTTTGCGAAAATCAAATAAACAAAAGAAAAGCAGCAAAATCATTAGTCCTACTTACAGTCCTGCTACCTCCAAATAAACAAAGGAAACACATGACACAAGAATAATGGGCGGGTTAAACAACAGAGGAGGCCATTTGGCCATATGGATTAAATAAACATCACGGCAGAGGAACAGACATGCTTCCCTGTTTTATGAAGGCTCTGAACATTCTGCAGGATGCATGTAGTTCTGCGTGGCTTTCGTCTGTTCCTCATCCTGCTCTCCGAGCTGTTATTATCTTGTTCCTTGCGTTGTGCCAAGACAAAGGCAATGCCTACCAGCTATTAGCTGGTTTCGTTTTGTTGCTCATGGCCCTCGTCACATGTGGCTTTGAAAAAGAACGAAATGAAGAATCGGATACTACAAAGAACAAAAGTTTCACATCGACGTTTAAAGGGAAAGATCCGCGCTCAAACTTTCTTGTATAGGCTTCTGTAGGCTTTATTTTTCACCAGCCAAAGCGTTTTTTCTACCTGTACAACAATGGATGATCACAGCGAGAGAATTCACCTGCACATTTTTTTTATTTTTTAAAAATACGGCAGAGCATCGTCATTCATTAATATAGAGAGAAAAGTTACAATCTAAATAAACAATAATTAAACCCAACTACATGTTAAGCGTTATAAAAGAAGAAGAAACAAAGCACCACTACTTGACTGTGAGTTAAAAAAAAACTACTCGACCGTGAACTTAACAACAGGGGGCTTTTTACCTTTTCACCATCCTTACGAGGCGGTCATTCCCGATTGCCACCCTACGACAGTGTCGCTTCCAAAGACCATCGACAGCCAGAACTTACGCTCTTCTGTGCCATTATAAGCCTCCAGCAGTGGGCACGTGCATTTCTTTTTTTAATCACTGCTGTTCAACGTGGGAATACAAGAAAAAAAAAGACAAAGCTGCCCCTGCACCTCCCGCATAAGCTACCCCTTGAACTATGTTTCACGTGCATCAATGTTAGATCATGAACAATGATTCTCCTCAAACATTGCTATGTTTCGATGTTAACAAATGTTCTCATGATATATTGCCTTAAGATGATATACGTGTAAGGGCAACGTCGTGAGAAAGATGAAGGGGAAAACGGAGGCGGAACGAAGTGCGGGAGATTGATTCGGGCGCTGCTGTAGCTTATGCGTGAGGTGAAGGGCAGCCTCCTCTTTTTCTCTTGCATTCCCACATCGGACAGCGGGACTTAAAAAAAAGAAATATACGTGTTCACTGCTGGAGGCTTACGATGGCATAGGAGAACGTAAGTTCTGACTGCCGGTGGTCTTTGGGAGTGACACTGCCGTAAGATGGCAATCGGAAATGACCATCTCGTAAGAATAGTGAAAAGGTAAAAAGCTCAACAACAGGTGACGACGAGGAATATAAAACCGGCAATGAAGCAGCCAGCGCTCTTCAGGAGAACTAATAGATAACAAGAAAGTGATGACTAGATAACTTCATCTTGCCTAGCTCTTTATAGAATTGGGCGGGTCATTGTTTCTTTTTTTCTTTCTCTTCTGTCTTTTCTGTGAGCTTTTTTATTGCCCCCATAAACAGAGCCATCTCAGATAATTTCTTAATAGCTACAAATTTACTCACACTAAAATGTTTTAAGGTTAGATTACTCAACTACTTATTTGTCTTGATGAAGATCTATTTCTTTGTCCGCATATCTCGGACTATCTTGATGTTAGATGTACTTTTGCAGAAAAAATCATGTCTTAAGGCTTCGTAAATGACAAGTGGATTTTTCTTGTGTCATTGTCAGTGGCAAATACACTATTATGTAAATTTGCAGTGACAAGAAAAAAAAATCTTCCTGATATAGCCGGTCGCTAACAGGAGAATTCGCCAGCTGAGCTACTCCTGTGCTTCCCGTGCAGATCCATGCTGATGGTGGAGTAAGAATGTGCGTGAGATCCACATCTCCGTAGCTAGGCGCCACCGGGAAAGCTCTCAAAAGTTGCAAAGAGGAAAAGAACGGGTGGATTACCTTTTTGTTGGTTACGTTGTCTCGAGCTGAACTTTTTTCCAAATCACCTGCTGATGATGGAGTCTAGCGTTCACAATCTTCCAGTGGTAAAGCTAAGCATGATTAACCTGCCCCCTTAACTTATCTTGACTTGTGGTTCGTGAGCCTTTTCTTAGATTATTATTGGAAACACAGCTAGGGCCTTGAGCTTTACATCTATACTGACCTTGTTCCCAGGTTCTAATTTAACTTACTGACTTGGGATCTTGTTAGCTTTTTGGAAGCAACTTTTTTGACTAATCACTAGGCTCAAGACAAGGAAGGAAGAACAGTTTTCTAGAGATGCACCCATCCATTTATACAATCAAGAACAGAGGAACTTTGGAGGTCCATCTCTTGGTTTGATTAGGAACAACAAGAATGTTTTATGTACCATCTCCTTTGATCGCTTATGAAAAAAGCTGAAAGAATGTCGTGGTACTGTGGCAGATGCGTACAGCTTGGAAAACTTGTTTATGCATGGAGGTTGGTTGCATGATCCTTTTATTTATTTTGGAATTTAGTTCAGATAGAATCTGAACTATATGAAGGCGCATGTGCATTGCACGCGCGCGTGGAGCAGCAGCAGTTGCTGTTAGATTTGTGAGCAGGGTATTCTTTAGGGACCTTAATCCATACTGTTGAAACGATGTGACAGAGCTTTTGAAATTTCTTTTAAGTAATCTTTGATTGCCCGAGTCTCGTGTCTCAGCAAAACAGGCCAGGCAGCAGGGCAAGAAAGGCTGCAGGGCATCTCTACAGCAGGTTCATTAACTCGGGACATTTCATCGCCAGTAGGAAGTGAGGCGCCCACCTCAACTACCAGCAAATTCACAAAACCGCTATCCTAGGCTGGAATCCAGTTTGGAATGAACAAATTTGACAAATATAGCTTGAATTCTACACATTAAGGAAAATGTGACGTGTAGAAGGTTATATTATCGGAAAACGTTTCATTAGTCAATAAATTTAAAAAAACTAAGAAAATTGCTCAAAAGACGCTAACAAGGCAATGCCAGTCTCTTCAAATGCGCTGTTCCCTCCACGAGACCACACCTCCACCCACCTCCCTGCAATAACCACACACTTCTTCCCTCTCCTTCACCTTCTCTCCATTCCTTGATTCCTTCCCCGCCCACTTCCTTTCCAGAATCCCAAGGCCTTCATCCCCAGCGGGCGTCCAGCCAGCAGAATCATCATCAGCGTCATCATCAGCAGCAGCAGCCTTTGACCCGGCCACAACTCGACACCGTGGTGGCCATGCCAATGGCTGTGGCCGGCGTCGACCCCGCGGCGCCGTCGCCGTCCCACGCGCCGGCCTCGCGCCAGGACCTCCATGCCGCCATCGCCAAGGCCGTCGAGCTGCGCCAGCTCCACGCGGCCCTCCTCCAGCGCGGCACCCCCAATGCCCACGCCTGCGCCAGCCCCGCCGTCATTCGCCTCCCCCCGACCGCGGCGTCCCCTGCGCGCTCCAGGACGGCGGACGAGGGCTACCCCGTTTTCACTCCGGTGAGCCAGCCTCCGAGAACATGTGTCAGTTCTAGTTTGATGTGCAACTTAATGAAGCTCACTGTCAGTAACAATGTCCCTTCTTTCTGGAACGACAGGTTTACGACGAGGAGGAGCGCGTGGCCGGGATGATGAGCCACATTTGCAAGGACAACAACCGCAGCCTGTCGGAGAACTGGAGCAGCGGCGGCGACGACGCCCTCCACGGCTGCTTCAAATCCTCCACCAGCGAGCTCCTCTTCCCGGCCTCCACCGACCACCGCCTCCACCGGAACCGAGGCGCCGCGTACAAGATCCACCCGGCCTTCCTTCACTCCGCGCCCTCGGCCGACCACCGCTTCCTCCCGTCGTCCGCGGCCGGGCGGATGGGGATGGCCCACGCGTCGGACCTCAAGCTCCCCCCGGCCACCTGCAGCAGCGCGTTCCGGCCCGCCACGATCGGCAGGCCGGCGGTGCCCCCGCAGTCCGCGCACTCGTCGTCCCGGCCCACGACAAAGCCCAGAGGCCCGCCGCAGATCCTCTCCTGGCTCTTCCCCGCCAGGTCCAAGAAGAAGGCCACCAAGCCGCCGCCGCCCCCGGAGACGATGCCGTCGCCGACTGACGTCATCGAGCGCGAGAACGTGTCGCGGCTGCTGACGGAGTGGGGCGCGCTCTCGTCTCTTGATACAGTCAAGAAGGAGCTCGCCGAGGCCCACGCGCACCGCGACGCCGCGCTGCGCGAGGCCGCCGAGGTGCGGGCGTCGGTGGGCGAGCTCGCCGCCAAGCTGGCCAGCCTCGAAGCCTACTGCTCCGAGCTCAAGAACGCCCTGCGCCACACAACAACCAGCAGCGCCTCCCCGTCCGTCTCCCGGCGGTCCACGAGGTCGGCCGTCGAAGCAACAGCAGCAGTGGCACCAACCCGATCGTCGGAGGCGGTCCCGGGGATGATGCCGGTGAGCCACGACGTGATGGTGGAAGGCTTCCTGCAGGTGGCATCAGAAGCCCGGCTCGCGGTGAAGCAGCTCTGCAAGGCGCTGATCCACCAAGTAGACGTAGACACTGCCTCCAACAACCTCCTCTCCGACAAGCTCAACCTCCTCCTCCGCCCGTACCACCTCGCCCTTCCCATCAACGGCAACAACAACACCAAGACCAGCTCCTCATCATCGAAGGCGGCGCTGTACCACCTGGAATCCATCATGAACCAGGCCATGTACCAGGACTTCGAGAACCGCGCGTTCCAGCGCGACGGCGCGCCGCGGCTGCTCGACCCGGCGCGGGACCGGCGCCAAAACTTCGACGCGTTCGCGGCGCTGCGGAACCTGAGCTGGAACGAGGTGCTGCGCAAGGGCACCAAGTACTACAGCGAGGACTTTGGGCGGTTCTGCGACCGCAAGATGGGCGCCGTCGTGGCCGCGCTCGGGTGGACGCGGCCCTGGCCCGAGCAGCTGCTGCACTGCTTCTTCGTCGCCGCCAAGTGCGCCTGGCTGCTCCACCTGCTGGCCTTCTCCTTCCACCCGCCGCTGGCCATCATGCGCGTCCAGGAGGGCCGCGCGTTCGATCCGGTGTTCATGGAGGACGTCCTACTGGTGCAGCAGAGTGGTGTTCCGTGTCAGGTGAAGGTCATGGTCATGCCCGGGTTCTACGTGCAAGACCGAGTGCTCAAGTGCAGGGTACTCACAACTAGTACTAGCACATCGGAACCATGATTGTCTCCGATGATTTCTTTGGTTGACAAATAGCTTGTGTGGTTGTAACATGATGAAACTTTCCATGTTCAGTTCTTAGGTACATGATGTGTGCTTGTCGGTACATTTCTCAGAGCTTAGCCGTGACTGTATGAGAGCTCTTCGGAGAAATGTGGAAGTGATTTGATCAATTCTTCCAACATCGTGTTGCGACCAACAACGATAATAATGTTCACTGCTGCCGTCCCTGATGACGGCGATGGAGGGAGCGGCTTTTCAGAAACACGTGCATAGTTCTTGGGTACTAAATGTTCAGGTGTCCACCGGCATTTCGTCCGGAAGTTGGAAGACATCCTACGTTCCTCTGTTGGAGGTCGTACTACGGCAGTTTTAACCTGAAACGCAATATATCCGCAGACAGACACCACAAGGCCCTACTACAGCAAGTTTAACCTGAAACGCAAAATTTTAATCAAGCACGGAGTGAACTTTAGGTATATATATCGAGGTGATGTTAGGATTCTATGCACAGTAGGGCCCCTGGCAGGTCTTCTCCACAAAACGGATTCTCTACATAATGGATTCTCTACAAAATGAATTCTTCACAAAAACGAATTCTCTAAAAAAAATTATTTGATAAAACAGATTCTCTTGTGGCATAAGAAAAAAGAATAGAGAAGCCATTGTGCTTTTAAATTCTAGTATAAATTTGAAAAGTGCTTCTAGGAAGGAGGAGCAGAATCTATTTTTCTTAAAACCCTTTGGCTAGCTTCTTGGTATGAGGAGCAGAATCAAGCTGTTTTAGAATCCCTACCAAACAGGGTCTGAATTTGAAGGATCTAAGCATACTTTAACAATAGTGTTTTTTTTGAAAAAGTTTAACAATAGTGTTTACGGTGTAAAGTTTTTTCATGCTCAGTCTGAAGGTGCAGAGTTGCTGATTAATACGTTGCCAGGAAATTCGGATAAATTCGTTATGACCAACAAAAATATGGGAGTGTCTCATTCTCAGGTGACTTAGATTTTGCTAATCCCTAAGTCACCTTTTAAGACCATAGGATCAGGATCTAACCAATCCATATTTTTCATTCACTTGTGTGAAAAAAATGTTCTCTGAAAAAATAAAAATGTTCCGCCTAAAAACTTATTGTTCTTATAGTACATTTTCATTGTTCCAACAGGATATTTCTATTGTTCCAGCAGCATGTTTTCATTGTTCTGAAAATCTGACTAAGGCAAAAGCAAAAAATCAGTTAACTGCTAATGAGCAAATCTGCAAAAATATTGCATCACAACATGACCTTCAGATTTTACGAAAGCCTCTTCCTTGATTAATGTAGCCGGAAACCCACAAAGGTGCTGAACATCCTAAAGAGGCGTCTGCATATCCTCATCACAAAACTGAGTATACAGCCCTGGACTGGAGAATTACAGAGAATGAAAAATTCAAAACATAGTATGCACATCGGACGCCAGGTTGCCAAGAACTGAGAACTGAAATCACACCCAGCTGCTCTCAAATGAGATCCTCGATCCGAAACGACAGATCCCCGACATTGGCATCTTCAACATCTACCTTGGGTTCAATGCTCGGCATCGGGTTTTGGTGTGGCTGAGGGAACACTGAAGGTGGGGGCAATTTCAGAGAACGCATCGTTCTCTCTGCTGGACCATTCGGTTTCTCCCACGCAAGTAGATGCAGCTGGATGGGACGCACAGCCAGACGGTGTAGGGAGAGCTTTTGACTGAGGGTGATCGTGTCGTAGCAACGGACCGCCCCTGAACTGGAGATGATCCAAGGGAGAACCTTCTCGTTGGACACCCTTGAGATGACCAGCAGTTTCGATGCCTCTTCCGCCCGGTTGAATAGATCACGTAGCCCTGACCTTGTTGACGGTGCCTCGTTTTCCTTGTCGTCATTGACCACTGAAGATATGTAGATAAAACCCTGAAAGAAATAGGTTTGTCAGTAAGTTTCATGTTTACCACTTGCTGCTAATGTCGTAGAAGCGTGTGCAACGGCTAGCGAAAAGGACCTCATCAGTTCGGCTGATGGCAAAGCCAAGTCTCGTGTCACCTTCTTCAAGTGGTATCTCCAGCAGCAATTCTCCGGCTACACAGCTGTACCAAAGCCGGGCTGCCTTTACCACACCAATATCCACACCATGGTAATCCTCAAAACCGTACAGTGTCGCATTAGTGACGTTTGATAGGTCAGATAATGAACCTGAATTAACAGTTGCAGAGGCTGTCTCTCCAGATATCTGCACATTAGAGATACAGCTTTGAGTACGTGGCGTGTTTCCAAAATAAGTATAGCATGTTGGATTTAGACAAACTGTTCAATTTCTAGGCTAAGGTATGTTAAGTTGCAAACTAACTCAATGTTCATTTCAGTAGCTACCTACGTTGTGAAATCAATGTCTGAATTACTGAGCTTATATATCTGCACCTTGGTGAGAAGAGCTTCACTCTGCACATTCATGAAATTAATAGGGACGCCCGTTGCCTGCGAAGAGTAGAACCATGCACTGGCACGCGCCAAGGTATCCTCAAAGGACTCGTACCGGCAAGCATTGGCGTCCAGAGCCTTGGGAAGCACGAGCATCGACAGATAGCAGCCAGAGTTGGGCATGCGCAACGTATCACGCATCTTTTCGTCCCATGGGTATGCAACGTACCCGTCCTGAAGTTGTGCCTTGCTCAAAGCTGAAGCGACTCTTGTACTTCTTGTACCTGCAGCCATAGAAAAGCGTCAGTTATAGAAGATTCATCGTTCATGACAACCAGACATGCTCACACTGTATACGAAATTACATTCAGGAATTTCAAGCTCATCATCAGTAATCAGAAGCACACTCAAAAGATCCTTCAAGAATTCACAAATGCCCCAATGTAACATGAACAATTATATGCTGCACAAAAATACTATGAACATAAAGCTTTATACGCATCCAGATTCCAGACCATAATTTTACACTTTAGAGCAAAAGATTATTTGTTGATGTGAACTCTATTGGTTGATATCAAGTCAAAAAAACATGAATATGCAGAGTGAAGCTGCACAAGGTGCTACAAATTCATTAAATGAAGTATGAGTATGTTTTCCAAAAGTAAAAGAGAAAAAAAAGATCAAACTAACCAAGAGCCCTCAATACTGGCTATTTATAACGACCTTTATGTCAGGTCAATAGTCCACACAACTAAATAATGCTATATCTTTTGAACAGAACTATGCCATATTGCCCAGGAGAGACATGAAAACGAGTGAAAATTACATGTACGGAAGTATTGACAAGTATTGCACCAACGACCAATTTCTACGACAGCTATGCACTTGCTATTGCTTGGGAATGTCTCCCCATTTTCGCTGTTTCACTATCCCTGAGTCATTTATTTACTGTTACTTAGCTTTCACGGGGAACCGAGTCCTCGGCCTTTAGGCCATAAGCACCTAAGTTTTCTCATATGGAGACAGGAGAGTACGCGTAAACTAGCACTTAGTACTAGCAAGGAATGAGGCCTGCAACAAATATACCTGGCCAACGGGCCGGGCCATTTCCTTGACGGGCCGGCACGACCTTTCAATTAACGGGCCGTGCCATGCCGACCGACGGGCCTACATTGAAGCCCAAGCACGGCACGGCTCATCTTACATGGGTCATACCGGCCCAGCGGCCCGACGGGCTATTTGGGCCGGGTTGGCTCGGAGCCCACTTAAATTTTATATATTTGATTTTTCTTCAAAATTTGATATTTTTATCAATAAATTTGAACTAAAAAAATATGATTTTTAGTATAAATATTAAAATATTAATCATTTTATTTGACGGGGCGTGCCGTGCCGGGCCGTGCTTCACAGGCTAAACGGGCCACCTCACGGACTAAACGGGCCACGCTAAACGAGTCATGCTCGGGCCGGCACAGCGGGCCTATGGCTAGGCCTAGACATGGCCCGTGACGGACCACGGGCTGGCACGGCCCATCTAGCTTTGGGCCGTGCCATGCTCGGACCGGGTCAAAATAGGCGGGCCTCGTGCCGGCACATTTAGCCCGGCCCACTTGACCAGGTATAGCAACAATACACTGAAAGATCAGTCTATCAGAATATTCTGAAGTCTATTTTGAACTAGACTTGACTGCAAACTTGTCGCTTCACACTACGTGTACAACATATGCGTGAACATTGAAGCAAGCTTATACAGTATTATTATGGCATCTATAGTACTTTTTTTGTTTCTTATTATTTATTTCACTGACATTCATTTGTTAAGCGTAGCGATGAGCTCAGAACTACAGTTTCAGTCATACTCCAAATAGGATCAAGCGTACTCAATTTAGCCGAAATCACAACAGTAGAAATTTTTTTTGGGTTCACTAGATTCTGATTAGAACAGCTTTTGGGGCCGAATTCAGCGGGAGCAGGATAGCAACGATGAACAAGCAAATTCTACAGACCGCAGAGTACAGTTACCTTGGAATTCTTCACACTCGCTCTCGAGGCGGTCGACGAAGCCGAGCAGGTAGTTGGGGTCGTGCATCGACCGCAGCACGTACTGCTTCCTTCCCCCGCCGGCGGCGGCGTGGTGCGGCACGATGCAGGCCTGGAGCTCCCTGCCGCCCCGCACGCGCACCTCGACGCAGGTGTCCCCGCGCTTGAACGCCGCGTGCAGCGCCTTGTGCAGCCCTGCGCGCCCTCCCTTGAACGGCGCCTCGAGCTCCAGCGCCGCCCGGGCCCGGTCCCCGGCGCCGCGGTCCACGCGGACGGCCTCCACCACGTCGCCCTCCTGCACCACGCCCGCCCCGCCGCCCCACTCCTCCGCCTTGGAGCTCCCCGCCACGCACTCCAGCGCCACCACCACCGGCCCCGCCGCCTCTCTCCTCCTCCTCCCCCCGTCCTCCTGCCCCGCCATGGCTCTCCCTTGTCTACTACTTCCCCTTGCCAAAGATCAGCTCTCTCGCGGGTTGCCTTATTGAGCGGGCGGCGGCAGCCCACGTGCCGCCCCTGAATTCCGCTCGTGACGGGGACCTCGGACGCGCCGCCGCAGGAGGGAAAACAAAAGCGCCGCGGCGGATTCGAGCACCCCCGATCGATCGCCGTTCCGAGATTCCTCGGCCCCGTCTCCTCGTATTAGTTGGCTCGTGGTCCACGGCGCTGGCCAATGGCTAGAGCTTTCCCCTCCGTCGCTGCAGGGAGAGGGAGGTTTTTAACAAGAGGCGGGCGAAGTCGCCGTCGCGGGGGACGAAGCCGGCCAATCGCGTCGTGTGCAGTGGCGCGCGTGTGCGATCTCCAGTTGGCGTAGCGGGGCCCGCGGCGGCGGATGGCCCGCATGTCGGGGTTCATGGTGTGGGGTGCCGGGTGGGGATCGCGACCTATCGAGTCTCGAGCATGAGTTGCGTGCGCCTGTGGATGGGAAGGATTTATGGCGATTCCGGGTCCTTTTCAGGTCGTGCTCGTGCAACGGCCTGTGTTTTGCTTGAACGTTGCTGCAGTTTGTGTGGATTGTGAGTGATATTCGATCAACTAAAAATCTTCAGCACAAAACATAGAGCACAATTGTCGTGAAGTGAAGGTCGCTTTTGTAATTGCCGGCGGCGGCATAATAATGTTTGAAACTCGAGACAGCTTGTGCGGCGCCGGTGGAGCGCTCGCTCACGCAGGTCTTCGCTGTCTCCATCTTGTGCTCATACTAGTTCATTGTTCGGACCCGTAAAGGTGGGTTACGGATCGTACTTCTAGATTCCAACGCCCAAATTCTACAGCCATCCGTACAAACTACAAGCAGGTCTGAACGCTTCTAGCTAAAGCCCCCTTCGCGCCGTCCTGTTTGTGAGTTGTGACGAACGAATTTCACAGGAAACGACTCAGGTTTCCATAAACTTCTGTCACAATTAGAAAATTTAGCCTCCTCTTCGAAAATAGCCTTTGCTTCCGAGTTTCACCTAGTAGTTGAACTTTGGCCCAGCACAACCTGAACTTGGTCGCCTGCTTCATCTAATTGGCTAACAAATTCATTGTGAATTTCTTTACGCCACCAAACGAAAGCGGGGAACCGTACTAAGGTTGGCAATATGAAAGGAATACTAAACAATGAACTCCAAGATTCCACCAGATAAATTAATCCACTAGTTAAATATATCGATAGATTCAAGACAGGAGACGCTGACTGTTCAGATCCAAATGACATACTATACATCGGAGTAGATACCAACGATGAAGCCGACCTCATGACAAAAATGACAAAAGTATGCAACAACTTGCATCAAATTTGTTTTACCGGTAGGATCCAGGCAGCATCACTTGAATGGTTCATCCATTCGGATCGACATAATCTACGGCCTTCATCACTTCCAGCTCTGAAATGGCAAGAGAATAGATTGGTCGTTACTGCAACGTAATTTTTCAGAAGCGGAAGGAAAAGATGTCGCGCTATGTTGCAGCAACGCGGGGGTGGGTGGGTGGGGGGGGGGGGGGCGGACATATGATTTGTACGGCAACTCGTGGAGAAACTTCTCTATCATATTGCTAGCAACTAGCAAAGATCGTTAAATGAAGTATGCTTGATCCCTATAAACTATGCAAACATGAAAAGTACACACCCAGTTTCTGTTGCCCCAGATTTGTCATCCTAGATGGTCTCGGGGAAGCATCAAATGGATGGAAAAAAGAAAACTCACAAATATTTAAAGTACAGAATGGAATCTTGGCAAATAGTTACCTATAATTTCAGGATTTTGGATTTGTAATGGAATCTTAGTTTATAATTTATGTCGATCCTGTTCCTTTCTAAAAATGATTTATGCTGATTATGACACAAAGACTAGCCCAATACATGTTTGTACCAAGTATGATTGACTGAACTCACCATCGCTATTGGCTAATGGTAGCATTAGCAATAACAATGATGACAGACAATGCAGCAGGGGTTTCCTCTGCTGTTTATTTCAAAAAAAATGATGATGATGGACAACAAGCAGCAAATACTATTAAATAAATGAAGTGCTAATCACTTAATTGAACAAACATTGACAGCAAAGAGCGATATTTGAATGTTCGACAGTTCAAGAAACCAAGTAAATTTAGTGATGCAAGGAAGGTACCTAGCAGGTGATAATTTTTTGCCGTTAAGACACTACACCCATCTCCTTACTGCTTTATTTCTTGAGTCATGCTGACTTTGCCGTCTAGTTCTTTTAAATTCACCATTAGAGGATGTGTGTTGCTTCTGTTTGCAAACTGAGTTCGTTTCAACTTTTGGGTTTATACGAATCTCTTTTAATGGGCTGACTGAGCGCAGCTTTTTGCAATCTGATGACTCTTTTGCGGTACAAGATGATTTTTTATCTGGTACTCTGCGGCTTCCTTTGGATTGACAGTCTCTTGGAGTGCCATCAACAACAATGTGCTCAAAAAGATTTTCTCTCGGTGCAACTGGAGACTCAGAATCTGATGATGATGAGCTAGTGCTGCTCATATCATACAGAATATTGTTTGACATCACGGGCATATCAGAGCAGATCGGACTTAAATTGACAGAAGAAGCTCTTTTAGCCCTTGATAATTCAACAACCTAACATTATCACCAACAAAAGCGCATGGTAAGTCAGCAATTCACCTGAACATAAATGACAATGCAGTAGTGCACATACAAAGACACTAGAATTGCTTACCATCTGCTTCAGAGCTGCCATGTCTTTCTTCAATTTCGTAATTACCATATTCTTCCTTTTAAGAACTTCCTGCAATTCTGTAATCCTCTACAAGCAAACAAAACCAAAACAAGTTGGTGCTAAGACTAGCATATTACCCACTGTGTTGGCAAGCATAGAAATTCTATTTACCTTGGCATCAGCAGTACTAGATGCATGTGCAGCTGCAGCTAGTTCCTTCACGGTTGCATCCTTCTCTTCACATTCCTTCTGAAGATTATATAACTGTTGATCTGCTGCCAGGGAACTTAGCTGCATACAAAATACAGTGTGACCACTCAACAGTCAAAGGGAGAAACTGAGCTTTTAAACTTTGTTCAAAGGACCACTAATAGTGCAGAGAGAGAAAAAGGAATTTGATCAAGAATGACATGGACACAATCAATATTATAGGCATCACATAGAACAGATTGACAACTTACTTTTGTTTGACACATGACATGATTTGGTGCTACACTTTTAATCTTTTTTCAATGCAATTTCCAACGCAAGTTTAATCCGTGGCGAAGCACGGGCATCATGCTAGTACAGAAATGAAATTACACAGAAGCAACATACTATCACAATCGAATAGTTCATTTACCTGATTGTCCCCACTTATCTGATTATCTACTGACGACACAACGCTCCAACAGAAGTCTGAGAGGTCTGACATCCGGCGCTCTTCATGATCCATAAGGCATGCACTAGACCTATCAACTGCATAACAACTTGCATCATCGGTTTCATAGGGATCCTGCACAAAGCAAAGTTATCCACTGCAAGAGAGTTGAAACAAGACAAAATCTCATTGCACATGTTCTGTAAACAGGTTTTACCTTTGCTTTCTGAGGAGTCGCAGCAGGGTCTGGCCTCACACAAACGCAGCATTTAGATCCCTCTTTTTCTCCGAGCTTCATGCTATCTACCGATACAATATTTTCCTTATGGGTGGAAATGTAGCTATCGCACTTGACGTACTGCTGTTGCAGGGAGTTCATCTCGACGAACAGATCATCCAGCTTTTGCTGCATGTTCTGCAGCACCTCATCCTGCATATCAAAATTTGAGGAGTTACCACCAAATATCCAATCAAGAAAATCCTAAAAATAAATCCAACCAAGTCAAGATCGAGGAGATCAGTAGAGGCAAACCCTAAGATGAATCGACCGTTGGAGCTGTTCAATGCGGCGGGCGGCGTGGGAGCGCGAGGATGCCGCCGCGACGGTGGCGACGAGGAGCACGCGGTGGATCGGGCTGAACAGCTCCCACGCGACCGCCTCATCCGGCGGGAGGCCCGGCGCGGCAGTAGCAGCGGAGGACGCCTCCTCGGCGCCGACGAGGCGTCCCTGGAGGGAGACCCACGCGTGGCGCCGCGGGGCCGCCGGCTCGCGGAAGCGGCTCGTGAGGGCGCAGCGGCGACGGGAATAGGGCGACGGCGAGGACATGGACACGCGGGTGGGTGGTGGGTCCGGGGGCGGGGTCGCCTCGCCGGCGGCGACCATTCTGACAGGAATGCAAAGGGTTTGGAAATTGAAAATTGGAATTGGGGATTTTCGGAGCGTTTGGGCGGGGGGTTAACATTTTTCTTTATTGTAGCCGTTCGATTTTTTCTTTTTCAGGAAATCGTTCGTTTTTATGTAGTTTGCAAAGAAAAGGATACATGACCCGGCCCACTCGAATGTTGCTGGGCGGAGACCGGAGAGCTTCCGTTTCTTTCTGCGGTCGCCGGCCCACCTCGTAAATGAATCTCGCGATCCATTGAACTGTCCATCGTCGTCGGCTCGTCGCCTTGCCTGCCCGCTCATCACGCATACACAGTCATATGGAGCCCACGCACGCGCCCGCAGCGGCGGACGCCGGCGCCGGCATGGAGGCCGACGGCGATGCCTACCGCATCCGGCCGCTCGAGCTCGCAGACCTCTCTAGAGGATTTTTCGAACTCCTGGCGCAGCTCTCTCCCTCCCCGCCTCTCACCGAGGACGCCTTCCGCGCGCGCTTCGGCGAGCTCGCGGCGCTGGGCGCTGACAACCTCGTCCTCGTTGCAGAGGACGCCTCCACGGGTCATCTAGCCGGCGCGGGATCGGTGCTGGTGGAGCGGAAGTTCATCCGGCGCTGCGGTCTCGTGGGCCACGTGGAGGACGTGGTGGTGGATGGCGCTGCAAGGGGGCGGGGGCTCGGAGAGCGACTCGTGCGGCGCCTCGTGGAGCACGCGAGGGAAAGGGGATGCTACAAGGTCATACTCAACTGCACGCCGGAGCTAAGGGCGTTCTACGCCAAGTGTGGATTCGAGGAGAAGAACGTCCAGATGGGACTCTACTTCTGATCTAGGTTCCTCCTTATCCAATCACTTCCTGTTTACGTGGTCTGTAATTGATTCATGGATTGATCACATGTAGTTTATGTTGTCCTAATTGATTGCATAGACAGATCTATGATGAGAAGCAGATCTGTGTGTTGCCTCATTTCTCCGAACAATTGTTGTTGTTTCGTGTATGAGCACTGGGCACTGATCAAGTTGTTTGTAAATTGTAATGCATTGTGATAGATAATCATGGCGTTACAGCGATATGTGACACTGTCTCGTTTATTCAATTACAATGCACAAATTGTGAAATGTTATCGGAAGTTATCAAAGATCCCCTACCAGGCTTGCAAAAATTATTTCCACAAGTAACAAGTGAACCTGATGAATAACTTTATTTCGATTGCATTTAGTATAAGGAAGAAAAAAAAATGCAACAGATGACAGAATGTTTTTCGTGGGTTTGAATTTGGAGCTGCCAAAGTGAGACAAAGGTCACTTCCTGCTGTGCAACATCTGCGCATGATGAAACTTCTATGTGCAGCAAGTAATGTCTTATTGGATGAGATCAGTGTCACTAGTTGACAGAATTCATGGTTGGGTGTTAGTAGAGAATTTTCACATAAATAGGGATAATGAATCGTTTAGAGTCACACATTAGATTGTGTGTACTTTTTCATTCAAGATATTTACTTATGTTCATGATTGCAAAATTAAGTCTCTTCAACAACTAATAATGCTGTTTTCCTTTTAGGATTGATTTTGCAGTTCTTCAGCAGAACTGTTCTTTTCCAATAGATGGACCTTTGGTATGTTAAGATATAGTGGTATGATATGATTTCATTACATCAGAACTTGGATGTTTTTACAAGAAACTCAATCTTTATTCTAGATAATCATGCCTTATTCTATTTTCATGGCTAGTAAGTCATCCATCCACGCGTAGAGAGAAAGACAATATATGGATTACTCATAAGTGTTTCAAACCTCTGTCGCCTTTATGGATGCTTGTATTAGAAGATTGAAAGACTTTCTCCATCCAAGTATAGCCTTTTTTTAAAGAACTTTTGTCCCGTTGGTGCACTTTTGATGTCTCTTTTTTCTCCTCCCTTGCATCTATGATGTGTTTTTTTGAATTCCTGTGCGACACTGTCAGTTATGTTTCCAAATCAGGTAATTATTCTTCATGTAATGATAAAATGGCCGTTTTCTTACTCTTATCAGGCATTTTTTTTGAAAAGTTGTAGTGGTTCATGAATATTCTGTGATTGATTCCCATTGTGATTCACCAGTGGGTAGTGGGTGGGACAACTGGACAGGTTGAGAGGTTTCCTACCGAAGTGTATGGTAGATGATGCCTGAATCGTGCATGAAGATCATATAGGTCAAATGGTGGATGGTAGTGGATCCCTGAATCAGATTGTGCTGGACTACTTCTTTGGCCTTCTTTCACTCTTACCTAGTTCTCTGCTAGGTTTACCAAATTTCGTGGATTGATAATGTCAAAAAAAAAAAATCGTGGATTGATTTTATTTTGGCACAATACTACCACCTTGTATCCTATATTTCTTTTTTTTTCCGAAAGACTGTATCCTATTATATGGCTATATTTCTGAGTTCTGGCTAAGCTATAAAGCTTTCTTGGACCAGAGAGACCGGGAAGAACTCTATTGCAAGTGCTGGTCTTCCAAATCTTCTACAGGCAGCTTTGATTGTTTGTTCTCCTGCTATAGTATATATAGAATTCTCACGTTTTTACTCAGTGCCTCCGTGGTCGATCTGTTTATGTTCATTGCATTCTGAAAGATGGTCTCTTTGATTGTCATGATGTAGGTGCGAGTGCGGTGTGGCGCGGCATCGAGATAGATATTTTTCAGACATTCTGCTAACGGCCTGAAACCTTTCCACATGCAGGATCCCCACCGTGGAATACTGGTGAAATTATTGGAGATTTTGCAGGTAGGGCATGCCCTGCATCTAGCTGATGAATCGCCAGTATCCGCGACACCTTCGGTGCGGCGTCATTGGATGAGCCGTTCCATCGCAGATCTGTGCGCACCCCCAATCAAACCTTGCAGGCCTGCGGAATCTTCCGTGTTTCCAGATCTTATGCTACTGCTGTTTAAGGTGTCACGACTAGCGCTTCGCGTTGTGTGTTGGAATCTCGTTGAAAAGGCATTGTATCCTGGAATGTTGGTGGTTGCGACCTTGCTGCCCAAATGTTGTGGATGATTCCTCACTTTTACCTGGCCTCCACTGTTGTGTTGCTGCTGCAGTGGTTTTCTCCATCATCCTGCCCGCTAGTGGCACGCTCTCATGATTCCTCACCATTTCGTGCGCTTCAACTTGTTCCAAAGATTTGCTGTTTGTCTGCCCCGGACCGGATCTATTCTACTCCCACTCTTTCGTGAGACTGGTAGGCCAAGTGAGAAGCTTGTGGTAATGCTGCTCCATTATGCTGTCGTTCGTGATTGGTCATTTGAAGCATCCCGTTGAGCGGGTCCATGATGAATCTGATCGAAGCTCGCCTATGATCAGGCCGAGACCGAGCGTGGTGCTTGAAATGCCCGGAACGGCGGACACGCGGCTAGACATGGGGCGTGCTTTGTACGGATGGTTTTAAATGCGTGTACCTGATGCTTTGTTGTGCCGCTGCTGCGTCCAGTGCCCCCAATGCATGGGAGCGGCCGACGCGTGTGCGCTGCCGTATACCGGAGCCGACCCGGCTGGAACTGGAAGCCGGAGAAACGGTGACGCGGCAGCCAGGGCGCATCCGGCTTCCAACGCATCACCGAGTGGCGCCGCGCGTCAGCTCATTGGATCGCGCAACAGAACCCGTGGTCCTGCCGGCCGGTGCGCACGCTTCCACCACGGTGGCAGACTGGCGGTCATGATCACCCGTGCGGGTTTCTGGCCGCGCGTGTGGGCGCGCTTGCAGACGCGACACGCGAGTGGAGTCCTCCCGTGCCCGCGATCGAACCAAAGTGGAGCGGGCGCTGTTGGCAACGACGTTTTTGCCTCTGGTTTGTAACTAGCTGACGTTGGACTCGCACGCACGAGCGCGTGGCTGGCGGCTGCCCCTTTCGGGAGAGGGAAAGGGCGGCGGCAACGGGCCCGTGACGGTGTAAAGCGACGCCCCGGCGGCGAAAGTCGTCGGTGTCGCGTGCCGGCGCAATCCGTGGCCACGGCGACACGTACAAGGGCTTAGCTTGCGAAACGAACAGGCTCTCCTAGTCCCATACTCTATGTCTGATGAGGTGGCAACAGATTTTACAAGCATCCATTTAACCTTGCATAAACTCTATTGATGACCACACGAGTCACGAGTGTAATGACACGCACACGCACTTGATAGATTACTGTACGTGTGCGGCACTGACGGGCAGAAAGCAAAACCATCTCTCTACCACGGTGTATTTTCGTGTCCACGATCTCTGCGCGTTCCTCTCCCTCCCTTTTTCTTTCTCAACATCGCACTCCTCCTGTAAGCAAATCAACACTTTCTAAAAGCATCCAACCGTTCAGCACGAAATCTGAAAGAAAACGATCCATTTTGCCCCCTGAAGCCGCACTCTTGTGCTTTGCACGATGATTGCCGAGGAAAGCAAGACAAGCCACGGGTCTTCCAAGATAGTAACAGTTTCGAATGGATGCCGCTTTAATAAAGAGTCCCTTTACAATGGACTAAAATGAATATGGATCGTTTATTTCTCTTAATCTAACGATTTAGATAAAATTATACTATTTAAACTTTCTAAGTAATACAAAATAGTATTTTAAAGTAGTATAAAGTAGTATGCATATTTTAGGGATTTAATCTCATACATAAAAAGAAACACCCATAGCGCACCTTTTTCTCCCGACGGGTCGGCAATTGGCCAGAGGATTGCCGGTGGGCACGCTCGTGCGATTCAGGATGCACGCGACGCGGGATGCCGCTGGCCGCTTGAGGTGCCGCATTAGTAGCTACTCCTAGCTTGGATGCGGGCTTGTCCGACGACTGGCAGCTGCCAGCATGCCGCCATAAATCTTTGTTGGACTTTCTGTAATCTCCTTGAACACTCAACCAACAGTGGCACAGAATGCTGTTTGCTCGTTTCAGCCAACCATGCTAGTAGTAACATATAATGATGCAAAGCGACTAGGAAGATGCAACTGGCTGGCGGCAGCTAACTGATCGTTTTCTTCAGATAACGTAACAACAATCAGAAGCAACGGGACCAACGGGACACTGGTTGCACAATTACCAACAAGCTGATCCTACGAAAAGCTAAATACTCATTCAAACAAAATCTTAAATCTTCATCAATAGTACGATGGAATAGAAAAATGGGAACCATTGACACTAGTAGTCATATTTCTGAAAGTTTAGAGTATGCATACAGAATTTACAGCCAACTGAATTCACTAGACCAATGAATGGATTTATTCATCACACAAATTAACATTGGACTAAAGCAAAAATTAGTGTACAACTGAATACCTAGAGAGAAATCCATCAGCACGAGTGGTCCAACTTGAAATTCAGGGAGACAAATTAAATACTGTTCGTCTGCAAAACAGAGAAGATTTTTTCAAGCTGTATCACCAAGTAGCCTGTGCTTGCTGCTGGTTCGTCCAACTGTAGGGAAGGAAGTGTAGGGCGTCAGTAGCAGCATCAAGGGTCGCGCTCTCGACGAAGAGGTGTTAGCGTCAGAGGTCGTGCTCTCGACGAAGAGGCGGCAGCGGCGAAATCATACGTAGGGGCGTGTGAATTAATTTTTTTCTGAGGGTGGCACTACTATAAATTACTAGATTGGATAGTCAATTACAAAATTACCCTTATAAATCGACGGTCTGATTTGATTCTACTACTTTCAGATTTTAAGTAGTATAATCCACCGTAATAAAAGTCTTAATAAAAAGCACAGAATAAAAATTGTCCGGCACCGGCCTGTGAGAAGAAACCGTTAAGCGGCTGCGCGGGGCTGCCAATCGCAGCTCTGCGTTCACGTCTCCACACCCGTCGCTCTCAAAATGACAAGATGCCAGCTCTGCTCTGCTTTTTATCTAGTAGTATTCTCGTTTATAGAGTACTAATTCTCTTAGACTTTGCTGATACTTACAGGACGATCAAGTGCGTCCAAATTCTTCGACAAAGAGCACGTAAACTGCAGGAACAGCCGAGCAATGAAGAGATCGTTGCGGAGACAGGCCAAACCGCCACGCAACGCCGAGCCCCTGGTTTCGGCGACGCCGATGGGTACGCCGTCACGCACGTAGATACATTGCAACGCGAGAGAAGACAGTGACAACAAAAACAATGCAATTCGTTCTAGTCCAACATCGTTCAATGAACCTGTCTCGTCTGTCTCCAGGTCCTCGCGACACAGAAATCCCGACCTAATTCTATTTTGCGAGGGAAGCCGAAACACAAGTACGACGCATACTGGTATAAAACACATCGAAATGAAAGCATACGTGGCAAAACCTAGGCCGTATAATAACAGACTTGTTTAAAAAAAGAACGGAACAGAAAAAAAAAATTCATTTTTAGGGCGGATGAGATAGGACGACGACAAGCTGGATAAACAAAGCTGCAGACTTACCACAAAGGGAAATGGCAATCGAATGGACAAGCCCACAAGGGCGTGCAGGCAGACAGACAGACTATTGTCTGCTGCTCCATGCATGTACGTGTAATGACTGAGAGACAAGGCCTGTACATCCATTTCTGATTGAAATAATTTCACTTTTTGTTCATGTAACACAAGAACCAACTAATTAGCCTCGCAACTATCACTACCACGTGGGTCCAGCAATTTTTCTCGCGGAGCCCATTCTTGTTAATGGCCTGCATGTACATACCAGATCTACTAGTTTTTCCGTCTCCCTTTTCACTTTCACCTCGTGATGATCGATGCTGACTGGTACGTCGGCACACGCGCTTCAACTGCTTATAGAAAGGACAAAAGAAAACGAAAGAAACCGGTGCACGCGGATGCTCCTCCCGGCCGTGCGGCCATGGCGCACCCATCACCTCGCACTGTGCAGCAGGAATTAGCAAGCGAACTGGTTCTGCCGCTTGCTGGCGGCGCAGGTGCAATTCGCGCGGCCGTCGTTCAACTCCTGAAATTATCAAAAAATAAATAACCGGTTTGATTTCGAATTTGAAAAAGAAAAAAAAAGGATAAATTAAACATTCTGTAGTTCTGGATAGGGCTAATTAATCAAAGTTACCCCTGCCCTCGACCAGAGGGCAGATCTTACACACGACTTTGATCTAATCGTTTCTGATAGCTCAGGACAAGCCCAGCTAGCGACTACTCGTGCATCCTAAGTTACCGTCAAACCTCGGCTGAAAAAGAACGGTTTGGATGAGTCCGCGCGCGTGCATTGTTACCTTGACCTGCTTCTGCAGATCCTTGATGTAGTCGACGGCCAGGTCCAGCATGTCGGCCGTGTTGGTTTGCTGCAAGCAATGGAGAACCAAACTTAATTAACGTCAGCTTAATTAGCTATAGCCGTGGTCCTGCCATGGCGCTTGACACACGGCGAGGTACAACATTCCGTTCCAAGCAGTGGGGGTAAAAATCTTGTACTAGTAGTAGTGTTCTTGACGAATAGAAATCAATCTACCTTGGAGTTTGGTTCGGTTACCTTTTCCATGTTGGGCACCAGCTCCTGCAGCTTCCGTATCCGCTCGCTGATCCGCGTCCTCCTCACCTGCGCGAATCAACGAAGGCCCGTTCAGATTTCATTTCGTTTTCAGACGACGAACGATAGCGACATGATGATGATCTCGTGAGCGCAGAGGAGGAGGAGTTGGGTACACGTACCCGCTCGGCGATGCTGCGCGGGTGCGTGGCGCAGCCGCGCTTGGCGCGGATCTTGCAGGGGACGGCGTCCTGGAACTGCAGGAACTTCTCGATCGCCGCCATGTCCGGCGAGGTCTTGCCGTTGCCGCCGCCGCCGGGCAGGCTGAGCTGCGGCGCGAGCTGGTGGTGCCCGTTCGGCGGCGTCGGCAGCGCGTCTCGTGGCCGTTTCGGGCCAGACGACAGGCGGTGGTGGCCCTGGTCCGGCGGCGCGTCGTCCCAGCCGCTGTCCATCGGGTACCCGGCGGGGATGCCGCTGTAGCTGCGCGCCGCGGCGGCGCCGTTGCTGCCGGCCTCGGGGCTGCTGCTGTCGCCGCCGGCGAGCTCCTCGCTGCCGACCTCCGAGATCTGCGACATCACGGAGCCCTGCCTGGACGAGTAGTTCAGCTGCCCACCCTTGAGCCCGCCGCCGTTCCCGTTCCTGAACCCGCCCGCCCGGAGCATGTTCCCGTATCCTGCAAGCGGCGCCGGCGGAGCGTTAATTGCGGCTCTCGATCAGTCCCGGAAATGGAAAGGTGGCTTGCGGCAGCTCATGATTGGTTCTCGAGACTAGTTTGTGTGGAGGACCAAGAATCAGAGGTACTACTGGTACAGAGGAAGCGCCAATTACCGTTGTCCATGTTGAGATGGTTGAGGAAGCCGGCGGGGGAGCTGCTCTGCCGGACCAGGTTGTTTCCGGACCCAACACCAGCGCCGTGCTCCACGCCGTTGCGGTAGAACCCGTCCATGGCAGCCACCTGCTGCTGCTGCGACTGGAACATGAGCTGCTGCTGTTGCTGCAAAGCCATGGACGACGCGGCGTCGTCGAGGAAGTGCGCGGCGGGGCGGGGAGGCTTGCAGTCGGCGATCTCGGCGTGCTGGTGGCCGGCGAGGAACCGTGCGAGGGCCGCGTCCGCGGCGTGGTCCGGGCGCTGATGATGCCCCGCGGCGGCGCCGCCGCCGTCCGCCGCCGGGTGGAAGTCCTCCGTGCACACCTCGCCGAGCAGGTTGCTCGGCGCCGACCTGTAGCGCAGCAGTCCCGGGGAGCTCATCTGAGGCTGGACGGCTGGCAGGTTGAGGTCCTTGGACACCGTCGAGCCGTACATCACCCGCCTCACCCTCCCCAAATCAATTACACGCACACCTCTCGCTCTCAAAACGCTAATGACCAAATTCGACACGAGCAGTTGAGCACGACTCCAACAAACGACACGGATCACCACCGACGTTCGGGGTGAAAAGGAAGCTTAGTAGGATCGGTGCAGCGCGGTGGTGTGCCCCCGGGGACTGTGTAGATAAGAGGACGAGTTCGCGAGCTGAGCTGTGTTCACTGGGGAAGCGTGTAGCGTGTAGCGGTTTAACATGTGGGAGTGAGAGCTCGCCGCTATTTATAATGGTGGAAGTTACTGGAAGGGAGCGAGGTGCCCTCGTGGCTGCGGCGCTCGCTCGTCGATGCGGCCATGCCATGCGGGAAGGGAAGGGAACCTTTTGCTGCGCCGCCATGGTCCATGGACAATCGCCGCCGTGCACTATTAATTTCTCTTTCAGCTTTTTTTTTTTTTCAAAAAAAAGTTGTTGCATATTTCTCCATTTCAAAGATTTTAGTGACCATGATTCAAATGGTTTGAACTTAACTTTCGAAGTCATTTGACCGAAATTAGGACGGAAGCTGTGTTTTGTTGAGATACAAATTTAGTTCAAACTTCGGATAAACCAAAATCCTTTAATTTCGTAAAAAGCACCCAACATAACGGCCCAGGCCCAAACATCCCAGCGCTCCACACTTCCACGTGGACCCCGCGCGTCCACAAATCTCCTTGGGACCACCTAGACGCAAAACGAAAATACAACACAAAAGGAGATCTCCGTCCACGAGAGCGCGCCCATGTGTGCAAGCGAGGCTGCGCGATCTGCCTCCGCGTAGCATCCCGTCTGCGCCTACCATCTTCCTCTGTTTCACTGACACCTGAAAAAAGATTCTCCTTTGCTGCTAAAAAGTTGGTATCGAGATTTAACAATTCGAGTGACTGGTACGCTCTCCAGTTCCATCTTCCATCTGATGAGTGCAAGATTCAGTTTCGGTAGCCGCTCTATGAAAAACCCGTAGGGCTTGATGGAGTGCATGTGATCGGCCATCAAGTGTTGCCAAGTTCGAGCAAACAAAAACTGACCAGAGCAACTCAGCCGGATTCTCCGTTTGTTTATGAATTAGGACGTGGATCATGCCTGGAACATGGGGATTTACGTGACAAAACAGTCCAGAGAATGAATAGGTACCCATTTGATGAACTCGATTTCATTTAGTTAAACTACTAGAGGTGACAACAAATTGCTCAATCTCTATCTTTGACGTCAGAACGATGTAATTCTTGCAATATTCGTGTAATATTTTTGCACTAGATCTCATATAGCAAGGTCAAGATCTCGACATCCCCTGTACCTTTTATCAGTTTCTAAGCCACAAACAGATCTTTAACTTCTTATAGTAACCCTGTATGTACACAAGAAAAGAGGTCGGATCTACTAGCTTAACTAATCTCTATCCTAACTACTCTCATCATCTTCCTCGATGCCCTAAATCAAGTTCTGATCACAGTTTGATTCCATCTGGAGGCGGTAAGCAGCCGAGACCCTATCCTTCTCGCCCGCCGCATGTGACCCTGTGAACCATGTGGCTCCACATCTGCCGCAGATCCTCCTATACTTTCTCCCATGCATAGGAGAATTATTCTGTGCTAAGCTTGTGCTTCACTGTTCAGTATCCGGATGAGAAAGGCGAAGAAAAGAAGGAAAAAGCTTGGTATAAATGACCACCCGCCTTTTGGCGCTGATCCGACAAGAGACAAAACAGGAGCACCGATCTTTTGAGTTCGGGACATATAAAGTCCTACAAAAGGGGAGGAATAGGAGGTGATACGGCTGGGCTTGACGCTGACCGACGGGTTGAGCAGCTGCCACAAAGTACCACGAGGGCCCTCACCAAGAGGTTGACCTTGCAATTTGGGTGACATGAGAATATATTGTGACCGCTACTCTCCTTTTCCTGGGGCAGGTGATTGATACACTTTAAGCTTGGTACTAAAGTAACACTATACCATCCAATTAACTCGCACATTATGTATTTTTTCATAGTTATTAGAACATGTGAATGATCAAGATAATCTAATTTTGCATAAAAGAGTTTCAATTCAGATGAACATATAATAAACATATGAAAAATCAAACAGTTTCCAAGCCTCTCTATTCATCGCATCCACTTAACTAACTTCTTGTACATTTCGCCTAGATATTTTGGCGCGCAAGATAAAGGGAACCACCCTTATATTTGACTGAAACTATTAGGATGAATAGGACCAGATATGTACAATATAAAACTTTTGACGAATCTATCATTGAGAATTGACATGCACATAAAGGATCGCGTGCTGCAGATTAAAGTTATGAACCATATCCGAGGATGCCATTCCTCAAGAATCTCATGCCGTAAAATCAAAGTCCTGTTCCCTCACTAAGTGTGTGCATATGAGATATATCAAGATTAGGATTTCGGTCTTTTGAAAAAGATTAGGATTTCTTGCTTGATGGCATAAAGTATCTCAATCAAGGAGCGCGACATCGTCCTGTCTGGATACGAATGTTGCAATGAAGATATTCTCCAGAGTTATCTGCTTGTATAGTTACTTGGTGCCATCAACAACCAATGCCGACGGAATGCAAAAATTAATAACTATATTTGGCGTGCTTCATTGGTCTGGAATAAAATGTTCTCATGCGTTATTCGTCCCTGTAGAAATACCGGTAGCAATAATGGTCAGAATCATTTTGGTCACACAGAATACAGGAGCATATTTGCATTATTATATGGGGGGGGGGGGGCGGTCTATATATATGCCTGCGTAGTGCGTATTAACATTCGCCCTTAGAATAATCTAGTGAAATGTTGATAGCAATTGCAAAATTCTGTGTCCCGAAAAAGGGGCAATAGAACTCTCCTCCTTTCGCTACCTAAATCGCGTCATATTATTCGTGCTGAGGGATAAGCCTCCCATTCTTTTTCACTTGCCATGCATCATCCACTGGCCACTGCCCACTGGCAAGGGAGTATCACTACAGCCCTACACAGGAGGCGGCATACACCATACTCTGTTCGAACATCCCAGAGATTAGAACGAATATGAACAAGCCAGTATATCATACTCAGTTCCTTAGTTAAAGTACTTGTATTGCCCATTTCATACCAAAAGAATCACGCTGAGAGCACATATCCACAGTTATTCCCTCCCTTCTCTTGGTCCATAGATAGTCCCTCCCTTAGTACGCTGATTTATAACTTAGTAGGATCACTAGTACAGGATAGATCACACCTAGAAATCTTGAACTGTTGCTTAATTGACTTACCAGTCATGATGATCTCTTCCAAAAACCTGATGTAGTATAGATGAAGCAGGTCTTTAGCCACCGTAGAGGAAGTAGATGAAGTAGAGGATGAAGAACGCCTGGATGTCAATGTAGAGAGGGACACCGAGCTTCCACACCTTTCAGCATCCTGAGAGATCGGTTAGATCAGGGTAGAAAACATCCCTGACGGCTTAACTCATGAATAAATTCATGATTCTGAAAAACTAGGGGTCTCCCTTTAGTTATATAGTGTTGTAGACGTGGGGCCGGACCCTTAAGTGGGCTAAGTTTGCCTTCCAATCAAAGGCAACTAATAGAGATTAGTGTAGGATTAGGATTGGATTTGATGGTCCAATTAGACCTGATCGAGGTCAAATCCAACATTTTCCCCCTTGACCGAAGGTCAATAGCTTATTCTTTATAGTATTGACTTTATTGATCATATGCAGGTGGATACATATAGATCAACAATCTCTTACTTAATCGAACAATCTTAATCTTAAACTCAAACTTTTGTTCACCTTATGTTCGCACTCAATACCATAGTAAAACCCAGCGAATGAGTCATCGGCAGACATTAGTTCACTACAATATCTTGATATAACACTTGTTAATTTATTTAGGAGTTTATTTATTCGGCCTCATCCAGAATCATATTTCAGGTTATTCATCAAATCCATACTAATTTTATAAAAATAGGATAAGAGATAAGACCCTGAATTAGTCATATAGCTAGCTATTTTCTCAAAATATTAACATGACTTCATCCTAGGATCCTTCTTTCATAACATAATAATATAGTTGTTAATGGGCTTGACACCATCAACTCTATGTCACTACTTGAAAGGAATACTGTAATCAAATACAGTGACATTGAATTTAATCAATATAAACTTAATAATAATAATTATAACGGAATATATTTTATATGCATGTTTGAAATAAAATATGTCATGCAAAATCAGCATTAATAATGCTAATCTTGTTTTAGAGCTTTCTGCAGAATCGCTCATATCTGTAAGAGTGAAGGATAGAGGACTTAATTGTGCATATTTATATCCACACACTCCTACAAAATCTTGTCTGAATAATTCTTAATTAAGTAAGCATGTTATTAGGTGTATTGGTCTTTAAAACGCCTTCTCCAGTGAATCTCCCCTGGAGTAAAACTAATAAAATTTGTCAATCATTCCAGCTTGTCATGCTAAGTCAATTACTTATATATCTTAGCATATTGCTTTCATTGAAGCTTTAGGAATGCCTTTCTATTTATCTTCTCAACTTTATATTTATAATATTATTTGTCATATAATGCAAATAAAATAGGCATAGTTGTATATGCATTCACATATTATCACTTCAGAGTCTTGTTTATCTTTCGTACTCCAATGACAATCCCAGTACTTATTTTGGTCTCATCTAATGTACTACTCCCCTAGAATCTAGAAAAGCATCATGAGATGTAACTTATGATATGATGAAGACTTTTTCCCTTTCTTGGAACGTAAGCTTATTTTTATCAGCTTACGGAGAAAATATTCACCTTAGAGTATCAGGATAATAATTAATCCACCTTAACTTTACAAAATGAATCATGGTTGTCCATAAAATATACAAACTTATGTTGAGTTATGAATTTAGCATCTTATTTTCCTTTGGAATCACTCTTCAAAACTTGTAGACCCATTACAGCCTATTGTTTTAATTCCATCAGAAAATTGCTATGAGATGGACTATACTTATGTTTAAAATTCACAGACTCCTTTGGTTATAATCTTATAAATAACTGAGGACCATTAATTTTATGCCTAAAACACTTAACCTACAATTAATTATTAAATATCTCTGTTATACTTATACAATTTAATATAGATCCTCAACAGAATTAGAAAAAGAATAGAGGAATACTTATAGCACACAATGTATATAAATGAGAAAATCATATATGTATATGTCTTAAATCATCAATATAGAGAAACTTATCCTATATCTCATTAAGATTCTCTTCTCCCCATTTCCTTCCTTCTTTGTGAGCTCTCATTGAATTCTGAATAGACAGAATATTAAATGTGTCGGCCCACAAACTTATCTGAAAAAAATTTATAATGGTAGCTCTTTTATCTTGACACGACATTAAGCCACTGATTAGCTTTCTTTACTAATATGATTAATATTCATAAAACAGCAGCGGCCAGTATCATGAACATAACCATACTTTAATCATCTCTGATTCCATTATACTAATCCACAACAGCGGTGGTCAGAAATGGATAGCACAACAGAAAACTGTGAAAATTACCCCATACCCAGCGGTGGCCAGAATAAAGAATAAAATCATAATAATTTATTTGAGACAATTGACAATAATACAATAAGATGCACATAAAAGCATAAATTTTAACCATACAACGGTCTGATTAAAATCACGCAATAAGCTTCAACCTGCATCACCGATTGGGAAAACAAGCGAAACTTAACTTACACTCATAATTAAAACAACGGTGGTCAGAATTAATTACAAGTGTATTCTAAATGAACTTCTCGTTGGTTCCATTCAAATAGACGCTTCTAAGTGTACTTAGTGGATAATCATGCCTAACATGATAAAACTGCTCTTGAACTTACTCTTATTTAACAGTGGCAGGATTAAGAAATCAGCAAGTACCAGACCAATACGTCATTAGCAGCACAACGACATACTGAGACAACATTGCTCATAGTATTACTGAGAAAACCTTATTCTTAATATAATGCTTAAAAGACTTATACTTAATTATCTGTGAACTTATGGACAACGAATTATCACGAAGAGAGACTTATCAATTCTTAACTGACAAGAGCGATTCTTAATATATCATCTTTAATTAGAGCATACGATTGATGAGATATTCCATTCTCCCCTTCGAATTTGTGGCCTAAACATGAATGTGCCACATATTCGACAAGGTCTCATCACTTAACTTATAATGTATTATTCTTATATATTAAAATAATCGTAATAAAATTATAAATTTTGCTTGTGGGAAATCAAGAGAATAATAATAACTTAAACTTGATGATATAAGAGATAATTTCAAAACTAAGAGATAATGTACTCCAAAAACACTAATATATTAAAACAAAAGTTTCACTGTGGTACATTGAATGACATCAAACTGAATGTTGAATCCACTAAATAATTCTAAATGAAGTGGCTAACCATATGAACTTCAACTTATTTTCATTTACTAAATTAAGAACAACTCCCCTGATCTTATGGATCTCTCAATGATTCGTTAATGTAATGCTCCACGCATGAGTCAGGAAGATTCATTTCGAGGGCCTTAAGCTCATAAGCTATGTCCCATATGCTGCTAATATTCTTTGCTAATCCACTTTACCTATCGAGGTAGTAAATCTTTTTATGAGGAATTTTACAAAAATACTTATGTAACTTTGCTCTATTATCAAAAATAATTCCATAGCGGTCTTGTCATTGTCATCATAAAAATGCTGCCCTTATGCCAACTGAGATTGAGCGCTTGATGATTTCTTTGGCAAACTCATTATCCTCCTCCCATTTATCTAGCTTGGAAATATATTCAAATATCTTCTCCTCAAAGTCCTCAATGCCAGAAGTGGGAGGAAATGACTTAACCTCACAAAGCACATAATCAAGCTCTAGAAACTTAAGAATGTCTTACACCTTAGTTTTTCATGTAAGCTGATAAGATCAAATTATGATATTTAGTCTATATCATACTCTTATGAAATTATCATGGGCAAGAACCCCAATTATCTTAATGGTGCAAGTACTTATAGCAGCTAGCACATATAAAGAATGCAACTTATGCATTTGTTACTAATCTTAAGGCATAACTGAATGTGATAGAAAACTTAAATCTGAAGGATTCAACACTTAAAACTGATTCACTTAGTGCATAATCATGATAACAACGTAAAATAGGACTAGAATTATTAGAATTTAAGAGATCAAAACTTAATATTCTTAGCAAAATATAATCTCAAAATGATGACTTAAACATGGTGAGAAAAGATCATTTAAAAAAATAGGCTTTTAACTTAACTAAATAATTCTCAACCATGTTAAATTCCCAGAAAAAGTCTTATTTTGGTCAATAAAATTAAACTTAATTTTGGGAGCAATCTCTAAAACTCAGCATTTTGGCAAATCATTTAATGATTAATTTAATCTTAAACATATTTCTAATTTCTCAAATGACAACGGAAGCTTAAGATATAGCAAAATAAAGTATTGCTACGAAATTATTCCAACGAATAGTTAGAAAAATGTGCCAAAATAAACTTAGCAAATGATCCTTAAATTTTACTGCAACAAATTCTTAAAACTATTACTTACAAATTTGCAGCAAAATTAGATCATAAGTAATTCTTAATTTATTAATTACTTAGCTTAAATCTGAAATTAAAATTGTGCTGTTAATTAAAGGAATACTTAAAACTTAATCATAGTTAATAATGAAAAAATTAAAACGGTCTGTCTCTCAACTAAAACGCGCGCAGTCCAAAAATAGACGGCAACGCGGCCCAGCAGCAACGGAAACGCGCAGTGCGAGCAGCACGGCGGCTCGGCTCGGGGTCGACTCGGCAGAAGGCGGCTTGCGGGGGCTTGTCTCGGGGTCAGCTCGGCGGCAGGCGGCTTGCGGCGGCCTAGCGCCACGGCACGGCCCAGCTGCACGGACGACCGGGCTGCCGAATTCGGCCCGAACGCCGCGTGCGCGCCCCCAGTTGCGTGATGATCTTGGCCGTTCGACGGGATTCGACGGTGGGGAGTGGGGAATCGACCGAATAAAAAAATGGGTCAGACGGGGTGAACCCTAATCTCCCAGTCTCTTCCTCACTCTCTCTTTCTCATTCACTAAGCGCGGCGGCGGCGGATGGCCAACGCGGCGGCGGTGCCCGATGGCCTGCTGTCCACGTGCGCGAGCCACCACGCGCTGCCCTCGTCTCCTCCCGACTCCGCTCTGCTCCCTCCGATCCATACGGCGGCATCGACGCGGGCAGGCCCTCGCCGCTGGCAGCCGTGCCGGGTCCTATCACCGGCGAACGCGTGTGACTCGGTCACGCGCGCCTCGGTCTATGGGTCCCGTCTTGGTGCCCTTATGGCGGGGTTGTTCTTATGCGGCGGCGGCGGTGACTCGGCGGTGACGTCCACGACGACCGACTGATGGTGCCTCGGTCACACGCGCTCCCGTGCGGCAAGTTGATGCCGACAGCAGTTGGATCCGGTCCCAGCGGGTGCGGCACTTATGCGCGCGACATCTCGTCGGTGACTGGCGAGAGGAGGTCGTCGGCATCGACGTCCACGTGTAGCGGCTTCATGCTATACGGCGGAGCGATGTCCCGAGGTAACAACTTATCTTTGGTCTGAATCTCAGGTAGAGTCAGGGTTAGGGTTAGACGGAATTTGCTTAAATGAAACCCTATCTAATCTCAATTAGTGACGTGGTGTGGTTAACCGGAACCCTAGCTCAATAATCTTAGCTTATAAAATCTTGCTGATCTACTGCATCTAGACATGAATCCGGAACTGATCTAATAAAGCAGTGCTTAATCATGACTAGAGCAACGTTAATTACCTCGGTTAGAACTAGATCAACTTAATTAAACTTAAAATATGATTAGATCTAGTCTAAACCGAATTTAGCTTAAACTAGGGGATCTAAAAGGACTAGTTTAAGGCCTCTGATACCAATTGTTAGATCAAATTGATATATAACTTAGCAGGATCACTAGTACAGGATAGATCACACCTAGAAATCTCAAACTGTTGCTTAATTGACTTACCAGTCATGATGGTCTCTTCCAAAAACCTGTTGTAGTGTAGATGAAGCAGTTCTTTAGCCACCGTAGATGAAGTAGAGGATGAAGAACGCCTAGATGTCACTGTAGAGAGGGACACCGAGTTTCCACACCTTCCAGCACCCTGAGAGATCGGTTAGGTCAGGGTAGAAAACATCCCTGACGGCTTAACTCGTGAATAAACTCACGATTCTGAAAACCTAGGGGCCTCTCTTTAGTTATATAGTGCTCTAGACGTGAGGCCGGGCCCTTAAGTGGACTGAGTTTGCCTTACAATCAAAGGCAACTAATAGGAGTAGGATTAGGATTGGGCTTGAGGGCCCAATTAGACCTGACCGAGGTCAAATCTAACACTCCATTCATTTCTAGCTCTCTGCGGCTCTGCCCATGGATTGAAAAACCGCTGAAAACCAGCCGATTTTCACGGTTTTCGGTAAAATCGGTCCGGCTCGGTTTCACCGGACGTCCGGTTTATAGGAAAAATCGAACCTAGGCACTATAGTAAAAACGGTTTTCGGTCAATTTTCTCAGTTTACCGATCAATTTTTAACGAGAAAAAAAACCGCTACTGTTGCGGTGTTTGAACCCATGGCTCTGCCACAGCTAACTACTTATGGCCCAACACAAGGTACTAGGCGAGTAGGTGAACTCATGTAGAATTCCGGTGAAGTTGTTGGCCTCCGAACGCCGCCAAACACAAACATTCCGTTCGTTCTGGACCGAATTCAATACTGTACACGGTAAGTAGCAGACACCAGTCCAGTTTTTATTGGCCCTTGAATGCTCAAGGTGGTGCCCATTCTGACCGCCGTACAGTACAGATGCGAGACGGACGACAGTATGGGACACCGGCCGGGCCACGGCGAGATCAGATCGTAAGCCGGTGTTCCTCGCCGCGCCAACAGGAGCATGTGAGCGCGAGACCAGGATGTCGCCGGCGACTGCATTAAGAGAAAAATATTCATCAGCCTGGACTTTCTCTGACGATGCAACCACGGCGCGGCCAGACACGCTCCGCTGCTCGTTGAACGGACGGACGTGACGTACCTGCGTTTTGTTGGTCGTTGTCATCGATGGCGAGCGTGATATCAGAGACGCTGCCGTCCCTTACGACAGCGTCCGTTTTCTTTGCGAGGGGTTGCTGCCCACCGGCTTTGCCGAAACGGCCACAGCCGGAAAATACGACGGCGGCGCACTGCGTTCTTCAAAGTTCGCGGTGGACAAACAAAGGGGCCGTGTGCTGGTCACCGTCTCAAAAGCTCGAGCGACTTCGTACGAATAACACAGTATGAGTTACTCTATCAGGTGGGGAAACAGCCCCACACGTTTCGCATTAATAGGAAGGTCACCAGCGCTCGATCCTGGGTCTTCTATCCAGCGACCATACGAACACACAGTATGAATTACAGCGATAGTAAAACTCTGTCCTCAGATTTGAAATCTTGAGCTGTTACAAGGGGTGTGTTTTCATCTCAAACCCAGCATGTGAAGGAGAAGGAGAGAAAACACAACCCAGACTGGGTTAGCATCTGGCTGATACAAGTTGTTAAGAAATCTACTTCATGTGATCAGGAACAAAAAATTCACTGTGACATGGAATGCTTGTGTGCATATCTGTTAAACCATTTTTTCTGCCCAATACACACATAGAAAATCAAAGGGCGAACAGTAACGCTAGGATGGTCGATAAACAATAAAAAATTCTAAAATTCGGTACCACACAAGTAAAAGTATAGAAAAGAGATAGGATTTGTACGTTGCCTTTTATATTGCTTATGACTATCTAAAAAAAATATCTCATGAGAAATGTGGTATTCTCCCATCTATATAAGAAGCCTCTGAAGTCATTATGGACATTTTCCATCCATTCCATGAATCTGCTCTCTTGTACTTAACTCCTTTCCTTCATGCTTCAAGCTCACTGCATCCAATCCATTTAAAGTTGACCATTTGATATGCGTCAGAAATGTTATAACATTGATCACATTATTATCTGACACAACTACTATCAAAATCTCCTTCCTCTCTATTGTTTGTGCAACCAACATTAGCTAGACAATCATATAATTACCCTTACATACAATTTAATTAACCAAGTATAAGAACATGATAAGCTATCAAGTATCCAACGTTCACTCACAAACTAAAAAGACACTAGCATTGCGAAACAAAAGTTAAAACCAATTTATCTACAAATATTAATTATAATAATAATAAATATTAAATGAATGGTGATCCTTCCTCATGATTTGTAGATAGGGTAAACCTAACTAGTTTGATAAAAGCTCACTCTTCTTTTTTTTGAATATTTTTTATTATATTACATTGTATTCTAATTTGCATTTAGTTTAATAAACAT
The DNA here is from genome assembly GCA_030378355.1 of Eleusine indica. Classification (NCBI taxonomy): domain Eukaryota; kingdom Viridiplantae; phylum Streptophyta; class Magnoliopsida; order Poales; family Poaceae; genus Eleusine; species Eleusine indica. The sequence goes on along the minus strand of CM059496.1, from coordinate 55,053,821 downwards.
GTCTGATTTTGTCAAACGGAGTAGTTTTTTGAGCTAGCATAAATAAATAAAATAAAATAAAAGAATTATAGTTGTGCCATTAGTATATATCAAGAAAGTCCATATTTTTATCTACTTAATCACTAAAACTGTTTCAACTTTTTCTTGACCTCAATAACTATATTTATATGAATGATATTCATAAGTTTTTGTTTCCTCACATATTTTGCCATTAGTTTTCAGGCAATTCTACTTCAAAACAAGTATTCACATTCCTCAATCATGATACAATAATATTTAGAGGAAGATAAAATTATTTGCAGCTCGTTGTCGCATAGAAATGGTTTTCTAATACTAGAGACATAAGCATCAAAGTATCCTTTTAAAACCCTATCAACACAAGTAAGAAAACTCATGGTCAGAGAAGAGAATCTAACCTTGGTATCATTTAGCAACCTAACAACACAATAATAAGTAAAAGTAAAAATTAGTGTAAAAATAGTTAAAACATTTAGCAACAATTACCCATGCCACTAGGGGAAAATGTTTGGTGCAATATGTGCAAACAAGGCATCCAACCATCGGTTTGGCATAATGGCATCTGACGTTCCAAGTTTTGACCACCGGATCCATCCAACGCACTTAGTTTTTTATTTTATTTCTACATTCATGCAGTAAATCAATCTCTATTTTCAGAACCCCATCGTCTAATAATCATAAATATCCTATCACATGTTGCTGATGAGGCCCTCGGCCACGATGAGGAATCGACATAGTCGAACTATATAAGTGCCGCCGTGCAGTGAGGTGAGACGTACCTGATCCGTCATGAACTCAGTGAAACTGTAGTAGATCTTGGATCCCCCACACTTGCATTGACGACTATATATATGCATGTCGGCGTGTGTAACTTGATTGGAGTTTGTTTCCCTTCGTAGAACACGCCAAATTTATTTAAGAAGTTGTTTCCGATGACACCATGCATAAACTAGAGAGATCAGTCGCTAAGCATGGAAACAATTTAGATCAAATTCGAGAGACCTCATGCCAATGATTAATTAAATCAAGGAGGCAGCCTAACCTAGGCCTTTGCGAGGCTAAAACGGTAATCAAGCCGCAAACAAGATGCATCGGCATTGTGTGTGCTTCATTCGCGGAGCACCTAGAGATTCAGTGGAGGGTCTCCATGCCTTGTCGATACCGCACCGAGACGTGATGAGGTTCTCTAAATCTATTGTCATTGTTGTTTGGGCACCGGCGACAACAAGTGATAGTAAGATTGTGTTTGGCTCCCTGCATAATAAGGCTGAGCTAGGCTGAGATGGGGAACCAGGCCCAGATGAGTCAGGCTGGACTCATGCAAGTATCCCTGTTTGGTTCACTTGCATCTGGTGGGCTGTATTAGATGAGATCGTGTTTGATAGCCTTTTTCATATTCTGGATCTGCATCTGGACGATCGGATATCGTGTTTGATGGGCTGCATGTGTGTCCGGTTGCCCAACTGTGCATATGTGTTGGTGTGGTTACCGCTTCTTTTTTCCCCTTCTCCCACCATATTCTCACCTTCCCACATTGACGCTAAAAACAAAGCAGTTCCCGCCATCTGCTCTCGCTGCCGTCATTTTAACTTTTAAATTACAAAGTCTCCATTGAACACAAATTAACATTTATTTCCACTAAATAAATTATCAGTACATGAGTTTGAATAGCAGGATGCTAATAATTACAACTTGCAAAAAGATTATAACATCTTTCCATGATTTGAAAGAGAAATATCTAACATTTTATTCACCAACTGATTTTGTAATTTGCTCATTTTTTTTACTTTGTTACAAAAGTACAGGAAAGCCGTATAAGCTTCTTGCTTGGAGGAGAAGCTCTCAAAGGAGTTGTTCTTGTAGCCATTAACCATTGCATGACACTCAGGCCATGTTGCGTAGATACCAGGTTGACGATCATGATACACCACGTACCACCACATACTATTAAGGAAATAAGCAAACTATAAGAAGAAATAATAATTTGTGAATTAAAAATTATGCCTCACAGGTGACATGTAGCATCATTTGTTTCCCTTTGAGCATAAGCAAATAGGAGATAGCACAAATATGACAAAAATGAATTATAGGAACAGATCCAGTCAAATACCAAATCAACTTCAAACGGTAGCAAAATCAATAAATTACAGTGGATACCAAAGCAACATCAAGAAGAAAGATAGACATGCTCAAAGGGAAATTGCATCAGCCTGAAACTGACACTTTCATCACCGACAGTTTAAATAGCACTTGAATAGCCCACAAAAAATGAACAGAAGTACACAACCATGGAAAAATGAAGTTCAAATTCTTTATCATCAATGAACCATCACATAAGTTCAAATACAATGGCACATGCAATCTTACCACCTGAAAAGTGCCTACCAGGCATGGCTACCTCCTTCTGGATTGAAAACGGTCAGAAAAATATCTCTCCCACTTTCACTTCCACATTTCCACATTTATATCATCTGACGGAAACGAAAATGGAAAAGCCAATAACAAAAACGATCAGGACAATTTCAGACATCAAAAAAATCGGAAATGATAAAAAGCATACCGGTAACTGGTAATGAAGACGGTATTGTGGATCCAACATAAACAACAATAGATTAATTTATATGTATAATCATTCACCAAGTCTTACCATACACAACATCAATAAAATATGGAATCAAAATTTCTAATTTTTGGAATTTGGCAAGATGCCACCTCATGATTTTCTAATCAAGAACCACCTCGCGATTTGACAGCAGTCATAGTTATTAGCCTCGAAATGACAACAGCTATGGATGACGCATCTCATGACGGCGTGCCCTACAGCCAAGCAAGACAAAGTGATTTGAGGCCAACCAATGTCTACGGCTCGACAAAGGGGCGGCAAGTCTGATTGTCTGAGCTTATGAGAGAGGAGGGATCCCAAGCATTTCGTCACGCGCATGGGGGCAGGCAGGGTGACGCAGGGAGCATCAAGGGCAGTCGGGGCTTGGGGACGGCTGGACGGGGCGACTGCGGTGCTTGAGGGCAGCGGGGGCTTGGATCTCGTGTGTGGAGGCGACGACGGGAGGGAGAACATGATGGACTGGACTGAAGTTATGGGCCAAGGCTTTTCTCCTGGTCTAAAAACCGCTTAAGTGAAAAATGGGAATTACCGGTTTAAAACGGGATCCCGGCTAAATTGATGGAAAAAGTCCAAACCGTTTCTGATCCTATTTTTGTTTTCGTCCGTTATCTCGTTTTTATTCCAAAAATATGAAAACTTGACTGTAAATTCGGAAAACGGTAGCCGGACGGACGGGATTTGTCTGCACCGTTTTCAACCCTAGCCCCTTCCCCCTACCTTGCTCAAACAACGCCCAAAACACTGCTACATGTCAATGAGATATGGTGTCCATAGTTTCACTATGATGTTGAGAGGTTTGATCATCACCTCCTCAAAATTAGACATCATAGCTCAAAATAGTCAGGTAGTTAGTTTCTTGGACATGGCTAAGCTACCATGATTAGTTGTAATAGTGCTTACCTAGGTAGGTCCTAAGCCACAGGTCATAATCTTCTTCATCCATCTCAACGAACACTAGTGTTGTGGCTTTAGTGAGTGCCTCCCTTGTGAAACCTAGAGTGGACATGACATCCTTGTAAATCCCTGGAGTAGCCTCAGAATGAGTTGATTCACACATAACAGCAGCCACATCACTAACAACATGTGTCATTCCTAGCATTAGAGCTCCCTCTTTCTCAGTTAGGGCAACCCTCTTCCTCTTGCCAAGGACAGTAGCTTCAGGTGCACCAGTGTTGCCAGTAGACTTGGTGCAGTGTGTGAAGTCAGCTTGTTCCTCAATCAAACTGTGCATGCTGTCATGAAGGGGAGCCCTAGACCTAAACAGATCACACAACTGAAAAAATGAGGCCCTCTTTATATGTAACTGCTCAACATAGTTCACATCGTTAAAATTATAGATGTACCTGATATTATTCATTCTTTTCTGATCCCTCTCTACCATGGGACCGTAAGCAAGTGCAGGTCTGTGTCCCTACAACCGATGCCTCATCACTTAGTGACAGGATCCATGTCTACAAAAACCAAGAACATAGCACAAACGGATGGTAAATGTATTGTGCTCAGTGTTAGCAAAGAATCATTCAATAACTAAACAAAAAAAAGAGCCTCGGTTGTGACATGCAAGGCATGTGCCACCCATAGGCATCTTACATCATTGACCATGAATGTAAAGCTCAGTGCATGTTACAGATCTATGCAAACATGATGTCAACCATAAATAACTTACAGTATAGATGCCTAATATATTAATTGCTTTCAATAAAAATAAACAGCATGAGAAAAAAACATATGAAACATGACCACCATGTAAAATAGCATAGATCCAACATAATCCATACAAAGAAAATGAGTCAAGATAATCTAAAACGTGCAGATCTGCACGAGAAAGGAGGGAATCAGAGATAAAGCAATACGAATCCACCACAGCTACCACCATCAGCGATTGGACGTCGTCGGCTTCCCATTGGGTGAGGGAGCTCACCTGCTGTCGATGACAGACTGGGAGGAAAGCAGCGCAGAGCAGAGAGGTGAGCGAGAGAGCTATGAGACTAGCGCCGAGCAGAGAGTTGAGCGAGAGGCGAGCACGAGAGCAGCGAGTGCGGCGCGAGAGTGGAGAGTGGTAACCCTAATGCTGCTCGGTGCTGGTTCTATGCAGATGCGGATGCGGCGGGTGCATCAGTTGGGCTAGTGGCGGATGCAGGCAAGCACGAGTCGGGCCTGGATGCGCTCATACATCCGACTCCCGCGTGCCTCCTCAACCTGGCCCGAGAGGGTCTTTTGCATCAACTGGATGTGACTCAGTGGGCTGTGTAGGCTACCAAACTAGAAAAGATTGCATCCAGGGAGCCAGGTTGGGCCTCATGCACCCACCAAACACAACCTAAGAGGTCCGGGGAGCGATATAGAACATAATCGAGGAAGTTAGGGATATTAGATCCATTTTAGTGCTGTGTTTTATGAAAAATCTATGCCAACTGGATGGATCTGATGGTCAAAATTAGAAACATCTGATGCAGAATGGATGGTTGGATACTTTTTTGCACAAATTGCATCAATATGTCTATTGCACAAAATATTCCACCTACCATTAGTCCATTATTCTCTACTCATCATTTTTTTAGGGGAATCAAACTCTTTATTCATGGGACTGATTGTACAGGTTACAAATGCCATCAGCCGATTTAAAAATCAGATATGCCAGCCTATCTCCAAACTAACACTACTTTTCACTACTAAATGAACGTCCCAGTTTGATAGCCTGCCTTCACGAACAAACTCAACCGATTCGAATCCTGTCGATCTCATTCTGACTTCCTGTGCAATGTGCCCGTACAATCCCCAGCTAACCTTTTTCATGTTTTTAATCACGCTCATATTGTCTGAAGCCAAACGAAACTTCGACAGAACTAGGCCACTTGCCAGGACATTCCTTCCCTATTCTCAACTCATCAACCAGCTCTTCCCTCTTCCGCCTCCACGACATCTTGTTGGGCAAGCCCATGTTCCATGTTCGGCTCGGTTCGTTGTAGCAGTCGATTTAGGCCTAAACAAGCCCAACCGTAAGAGCCCAGCTCATCTAACGTGCTGGACCAGGGCATGGACTGATGTCTTTCTTCAGGCGGCCCCTAGACTTGGGAGGCGCTTTTGCTAGTTTGTTCTCCTTCCTCGCCTCCGTCGCCGCCTCCGCCTCGCCGGCTTGCCGCGCTCCGCCCTGCCCTGCAGATCCGTTGATGCACGCGCCCTGCCGCTTCCTGGATGACGCAAATTTCCTCCTGCAGTCCTGCTGCCATCTCCCTGCCTCTGTTCGTCCGGCCGGCGCTAGCCGCTAGGTAATGTACCTTAAAACGCTTCCCGATTCCATTGTGCCGCTGCGCCAGAAAATCACCTTTGATTTGATGATTGTTGCCAACGAATGAGGCAGCGCAGTTGCGCTTGTATCCAACTGAGATTAGGTGGTTAGAGCAAGTATTATGAGGGTGAGTCAGCCGGCGAAATAGATGTACACGTAGGACATATCTGACGTGTAGGAGGGAGAAAGGAAGAGAGAGAACGGAGTGACCCTCTCGTGAGTCGCTAGCGAGAAGCAGGCTGAAGCTCTTGGTCCAGGAAAATTGATAGATTCAACCAATCACGGTTGTTTGCTGGAGACATTAAACAATTGAATACTCAAACCAAGGTAACCAAGCCATTAATTGAATGCTCATTGATGATGATGCTTGATGACATGGTAGTAGGATTTCGCCGGCAGTCGGCATCGAGCGTTCCAATGATAGAGCTAGCTAAGAGCTAGCAGCAATCTCTTGCAAAAGATTGATGAGAAGTGGGGTCCATATTTAAGTGTCACATTTTCTTTAGAGACTAACTCTTCATGAAGAGCTAGTTGACTTCTCTCTCCTTTTTTTCTCTAATAAATAATTCTAAGAGCTAGTTTAGAGTCAGCCTTTGGAGAAGCTCTTAGTCTCCTAGGACCGTTTTTCTGGCTCGTGGTACATGTCAGAAATCGTTGAGTTCCATGTAGCCTTTCCGTAGAGTATATTCAATGAAATATTTTGGACGACCGGTGTGGATGGTTTGCTATTGGGCAGGTTTATGCCAACAATTGTATTGTGGGTAATAGCAGTAAGTATTATGAGGGGTTTCATGGACGAAGTTAATTAAGATGATTAAACAGGAAACATAGGAATTTTTCAGTAAGTTCCAAAATGTTCGCTATGTTTCATATGACTGGATAACAAAGTATGAAATCTTCTGGTTAGAGTTTTATATCCTGAGGCAGCTGTCACATATCCTGAAAATTTGGTATCCTTAGTGGTTGAATTGGAATATGATTGCAATCAGAGAAAAAAAAAAGCTACAGACATTTTTTGTGTGGTTGTTCATAGTGGTTCCGTCTTTGGTACTTTTTACTGTAGAATAATAGTTGTGAAATTCTAAGCGATGCTGTTCTAGTAGTTGGAAAGAGCAGTTTCGGGGACTCAAAGCAGTGGCCAGTGGGCTTAATGCTGGACTCGTGTCCAGTTCTTATGGTATAGAAGTCAATTTAAAATGAACTTGCAATTTGCTATGTATAAGCTTATTCCTGTTCTTACACTTTAACCTTTCCAGGTATAAGGCAAAAGTTCATGACATGATAGTTGGCCGTGTCATTCAGGTGTGTAAAATGTAAATCAAATGCTTTTGTCCATATAATGTATTGCAATGTCAACCTATGAGGATGCTGCTCTACAGTTGAAGCGATTAATATTGATTATCTCTTGATTACGTTGAGTACAGATAAATAAGCACATATATGAGGAATCGGTATCTGAACTTAACTTTTCTTGACACTTTAGCAGCTACCAACTTTTTGGCTTGCAATGACTCATGATTCTTTTGAATAATATCCACATGATGATCAGAGTGTCCATGCAAATCTGGTTATAAATAATTATGCATCAACAGTGGGAGCTTAAGAGCATTTCCTTGATAATCCTTCTATTTTATTATCGATGCAAACAATGTCCTCTATTTCAGACCAATGTCAATAAATATGTTACTGTTTAATTCTCAAGATTTCTCCTGGATGCTGGAGGTTGGAGATAAATTTCAAACAACATGCTGTTCTCAAGCAACAGGTATGTTGTACTGCATCTTCTTCTTGCAATACCCATATTTGTGGCATAGGACACATCTGAGCGCCACATCAAGATTGGTATACTCCAATACAAATATCTGGACAAGAAATAGTTATGCACTAAATTAATAAAAAACTTCAGCGTGCGTCGTGAAATTTGAGTACTCTCTCTTATTATATGGAACACATTAGACAGGAAGCACTCAAGTCAATTTGTTGGTTGCTGTAAGTAATGTACTACTTACCTTCTTGGAGTGTAACTGGGGTATTAATTTCAGACTTTATTTAGAGAATAGAATAACAATGACCAGAACTAGTTATAAATTTTACATCTATTTCTTATCTAATATTCCATTGTTTTTCCACCCTGCTGTTAGGGAAGGAGAACTGCTGTTGATGAACTTAATATGCAGAGTATTTTTGAAGAAAACGATGTTGTCTATGTAAGTATCATTCTTTGCCCTTTTTTTCTTCGAAGGTATAATAAGAACTATTACCTTGTTTTGGTGCTAGAACTATTACTTACTGCTACTCAGTTCATTTTTCTGGTGATTTGAAAATTTTGTCGTCAATAGTATTCTCATATCTCATGTAGTAGCGACAACCCAACAAATATATGCTCAAACAGTGCTTGCTTTGTTCATTTTTTTTTGTGTCAGGCAACCATCTTGGTATATTCCTCTAGACTTTTTTATTATTATTTCTCAGTATACTCATTTTCTTGACAAATTTTGAATTTCCTTAATTTATGTCTTCTCTCCCAAGTTCATGGTACCCGAAGTCTGAATTGTTTTCAGGCTGTATATTCTTCTTAGAATTTGACGACACCCTATTTTATATCAATGTATTTGTACTGCATGAGTACTGTTTGAAACGAGATTGCTGCTTTCCTATAACCATTTTCAGGCTGAAGTTCATGGTTTTCAACATGATGGATCTCCAGAGCTAGAAGCAAGGAGTCAGAAATGTGGAAAGGTGTGTGCCAAATCCATTACTGTGTCAGCTATTACTTTTGTGCAGTTACCAACCACCTTAGATGGTCTATGCATCATTATCAATAGGATCTTTTACATGCCCATCATTGTAGCTTTACATTATTTTGCAAAGTTTGCCCTTACAGCATCTAGTTGTCGATGCAGCTTGAGAGGGGTCAATTGCTTATGGTTCCATCTTACTTGGTAAGACATCGGAAGCAGCATTTTCATCATCTTGTGCAATATGGTGTCGATTTGATCCTTGGTTGCAACGGATACATCTGGGTGGGTGAGCATGTTGCGGTGAACGAAAATACTGATATGATAACGGATCAGGAGAAGCGGACTGAAGTAGAGAATTCCTGCCCTGTAGAAACAAGGAATCATATTTGCCGGTTGGCCAATGCTGTCCGTGTACTGTCGGCACTAGGATTCACTTTGACTGCCGAACTGATAATTGAAACCGCCGAGGCAAGTTCATCATCAAATATTGCGGTCAATGACATGCTTGGGGCGGAATTTTGTATCCAGACAGCGGAGAGAGAGGCTAAGCGTCGGGCTGATCTATTGCGATAGAAGGTAGTTGGGTAGTGGTAACCCTTGTTGAACATTCATTAGGACTACATGATTTGCAAAGAACAGTTGGTTATCTCTAATAATGTCTGATTCATTTGTAATAAGTTGCAATTCGTCATCTGTATAGTTTGCTTTCAGTCCTAGCTAGAATCCACGCGATCAGTAGATTAGTGGATTTTGCGCCACTCTGGTTCTGTATATGAATTTGTTCCTTAAGGTGAACATTTCTGCAATTATTCATTTTTTACCGTACCGAGATGAAAGTGACCGTTGTTCTAGTATATCTGGCTCCAAATTGCAAGATATTTCAAATTATAATGTTTTCGGTGAGAATGAAATGTTTCAAAGGGTATTAAAATTGAGCCATTTCAGCGTACACATTCTTCAGCAATGATAGATTCGAAGTTGGCTGCAATTGCTTTTTTCTGAGAAACTGGAACTTTAGGGCCTCCACAGTGGTTCACCCAAGAGATAACCATGTTGGGCTCAGAAGATAAGTTTTCTCCCATGTTTATCGTTTGCACACTGACATACATCAGAAGTGGGATCCACTTTACAGATTTTTTTTATTCCCAATCCTCTCCAACCTAAATCAGCATCCACAGAAAACGCGTGATATAGCGTTGAGTTCGACGAGAAGCAGCGTTAGGATTATCTACATATCATCGTTCCTGTCAAAGATATCATTCTTCTCTCTCTTGTTTCTCTTCCCTCCACACCAGACCAGAATCCGAGGTGTGCCTGTAAACGCTTTTTATTTAAATAATATTATTTTAATTGAAAATTACAGAACTGGTGTATAAATTTAAAAAATTACAGAAATAGAGACCAGTCGGTTGTAGGAAAACCGATTAGTGACCTATCGGTCATCCAACGATCGATAGCCTATGTGGCGGTGACGTGACGTCGGTCGACGATCTAGAGGCACGATGTCGGATCATTTTACATGGCTGAGAGTCCTATCGGTCATGGGATGACCGATAGGTCTCTTTCATATGCTAACAAGCCTATCGGTCATTAAATAAGGCCTATCGGTAGCCTATTGGTCATGGGATGACCGATAGGTCCCATTCACATGCTAGCAAGCCTATTGGTCATTGAATAAGGCCTATCGGTAGCCTATTGGTTATGAGATGACCGATAGGTCATCTATAAAAAATCACAAATTATTTAATAAAATAAATCCTAAACAAAAAAACTATCATGGGACTGATAGAAAAATTTATTTTAAAATAATCATTTTTAATATAAAATTTGAAAAAAAATGACTGAATACTAAATTTTCAGATTTAGACGTTTTGGTTAAAAAAGGCTGAATACTAAATTTTCAGATCCTGACGTGTCTTGGTGCCACATCACGAGGGAGGAGTGACTCGGATCCAAACTCTCTGGCTTAATACACGCTCTAGTGCTTGGCGTATCTCTGCCTTGAGACACGCCCATCTCTTTGGCGTGTCTAACATGTATACCTGTCGTGCCTGGCCTCCATCCACTAACACGCCGGAGCAGATGGCGTGTCAGTCAAACATGCTATAGCAGATGGCGTGTTTTGTTTGACGAACAGGTCAATATGCTTGACGTGTCTGAAACATCTAGATTATAAAAAATTAGTTTAAGACCTTTTTTAAAAAATAGATAAAAATGATTTTTTGAAGAAAAAAAGGACACAAGCTTGTCCGGACACAAGCCAAACACGAAACTGTGTGGCGGAGATCGGTGGACACTACTGTGCACACCCATGTTCTCCAAGCAACGCCAAAACAAGAGCTCAAACATAATAAAACGAGAAATGGTTGGAGAGTTGACGTAGTAAGAATCTTCGTAATAATAAAATTATTTCACGATTATGAGTTGTTCTTTGAGACCTATCAATCATAGGCCTATCGGTCGTCCCGTAACCGATAAGCCAATAATAATGACATGGCAGACTAGTCTGATAATGTGGCAGACTAGTTGAGAGCTGAAGTACTGATTTGTGCTTATCGGTCAGCACATGACCGATAGGCCGCTAATCGATCACCCAACAACCGACTGACATCTATTTATGTAATTTTTCAAAAACGTACCGTTATTCTATAATTTTTCATTAAAATAATATTATTTTAAGAAAAACCCTGTAAACGCTATCTACACTGAACCAGTGTGGAGGCCCTTATTAGTCACACAGTTGAGCCTAGCTTCAATGCAGTCTTCAGTCAACGCTCCATGTGATCCGGAAACAACCCGTCTTGAGTCATCCCAGCAGCAACCCATCCCGCTATATCCTTTCCGCAACAAACACCTCCCATCTTCGCGACGGCGACATGAAGCCCGATCCGATCCAATTGACAAAATCGAAGCATCTCGAGCAGGTTGCGTGTGATTACTCGACACTGCAGCCTTTCCTACTTCTACTTGGTAGCTCGCGGAGAGTGATTCGTGGATTGAGACGTCGCAATGGCGGCGTCTCGCATCGTTCTACTCGCTGTCGTAGCCTTGCAGCTGCTGCTGCTCCCGGCGGCGTGGTCGAGCCGCGTGTTCTCAGTAGTCGACTACGGCGCGGCTGGTGACGGGTTCCGCTACGACACGACGGCAATCCAGGCCGCCGTGGACGCATGCGCGGCGGTGGGCGGGGGGCGCGTCCTCCTCCCGGCGCCCGGGGACTACCTGACGGCGACCGTCCACCTCCGCTCGGGCGTGGTGCTGGAGGTGGCCCCCGGCGCGCGGCTGCTGGGCGGGACCAGGCAGGAGGACTACCCGGCCGAATCGGGCCGGTGGTATGTCGTGCTCGCCGAGAACACCACCGGTGCGGGTGTCATGGGGGGCGGAGAGATTAATGGCCAGAGCGCGGCGTTCGTGGTCACGCCCAACGAGAAGAAGAATATCATGGTGAGCTGGAACGCCACCGGCGATTGCCAGGGCGATGAGTGCCGGCCGCGGCTTGTCGGCTTCATTGATTCCAAGGACGTCAAGATTCATGACATCACGCTCAATCAACCCGCCTACTGGTGGTGAGCATTTCTTCTACCTCTGCTTACCAATTCGTAGGACAGATTTAATGTCTGCTAACTCCATTGCTGAAACTTTTTAAGTGTAAGCTGATGCAGATAGCAACTTGCTTGTCTAATGCATTCGTTCCCAAAATGCAAAGGGCACCATATTTTCTGGCTCTGCTGCACCACATTTTGATATGATATGTTTTATTGTCAAGACAAAAGACATAGGATGTTAGGATGAATAGAAATAGATACTGGCAGTGTACTTGACTACTTCGAGTATTTTTTTTATCTTGCAGTGTGCTTAAGTATTATTAACAGACTATACACTTGCCCCTGCAGTCTTCACCTTGTCAGGTGCGACAACTCGGTGATTCACAATGTGTCCATATTTGGGGATTGGAACACTCCCAACAATGATGGCATTGACATCACAGATTCAAACAATACGGTAATCACAGATTGCCACATAGATACCGGAGATGATGCAATATGCCCAAAGTCATCAGACAGGCCTGTTTACAACTTGACAGCAACTAACTGTTGGATCCGGACTAAATCTTGTGCTATCAAGTTTGGAAGTGCGAGCTATTTCAACTTTGAGAAGCTGTTCTTTGACAACATTACAATAGTTGATTCACATCGAGGACTTGGGATGCAGATCCGAGATGGAGGTACAAAATGCTGATGCTTACAAGTTCAATTTGTGTGTTCGAAAAAAAAAAACTTCAATTAACAGTGGTCTATTAAGTAGCATGGCTGAACTGTTACTTGATGACATTTACTATTGTGTTCATTCAATTTCTAAGCCTTCTAGAACTATGAGTCTTTAAAAAAAAAGAACAATGTTTTCCATTAGGCGAGATTTGATGGACAGTTGCATGACATTTTTCAGGGAATGTGAGTGATGTGGTGTTTTCTAACATCAAAATGAGCACCAGGTATTACCATCCTTCATGGTGGGGTAGAGCTGAACCGATCTACATAACAACATGTCCAAGGCACCCAGATTCCAAAGAAGGCACCATTTCAAACATACAATTCATTAACATTACATCCGTATCAGAAAACGGGGTTTTCTTGGCTGGATCAAAGCATGGACTGCTTCGCAACCTGAAGTTCAAGAACATTGACCTGACCTACAAGCGATGGACAAACTACACAGGAGGGCTTTATGATTACAGGCCAGGATGTGAGGAGATGGTGAAGCATAGGACCGGTGGCATGATGCTGGAGCACATCTCCGGTCTGGAGGTTGACAATGTGAGAATGAGATGGTCCAGAAGTAGCCTGAAAGGCTGGGATGTCAACCCTCTCCTCTTCCGCCCATCGACCATAGATAATTTATCGTTCCATGACTGGCAGTCAGTGGATGTTCAGTAAATCTTTCATTTGGACAGCGCCACTGTATCTGTACCTGTACCACGACGAGTAATAAGGGTGATTCTTTTGTGAAATGTGTTAATAAAAAGATCCCACCAGTATTAAGCTTCTTCAAGTTATATTCTGTTGTATCAGACCTAAATCCAGGTATTGAGGTGATTCATAACTGATACCGTGCCAGGTGTAATTGCATTGTTCATGGTGCTCTTCCTTCATTGCTTATTCTCAATATGTTATGACTTATGAAGCTAGGATCTGTTTCGAGGGATGATTGGGATCCAAATCATCTGTTTCTATCTTGAGTTTGGATGATATAGAATCAGTTGAGTGCCAGACACACTTATTGTGATAAAACTGCTCAATGTTTTTATGAGAATAAATTGCTCAACGTTTTTATATTGTTTTTTTTTTAGGAACTCAACGTTTTTATATTGTGAAAAAGACCTTTCTGATGCTGGAATTTTACACATGCAAAGAAACTTTCTCCTTATCTGAGAAAAAAAACAGAGGCTTGAATCCTGATCGATAACAAACCACCCCTCCATTAGCCCATTCTCATCAGCAATTACATTTAGCCCAGCCCAATTTACATCTACCAAAGGCCCGCAATCTGTCTTCCCACTGGCCGATCCCGCACAGCCTCGTTCACTCTCCACAGCGCACCAGAGTCACCCCCACACCCAAATCGACGACTTCTCTCCGATCTCAACGCGCACCAAACCAGGCTCGATGCGGGCGATCTCGTCGGCGGCAGGTGGGATGCTGCGGGCGCGGCTGCGCGGGGCAGCGCGCACCCGCGGCGGCGGTGAGACCGGGCGCTGGACGACGCCGGGGCACGAGGAGCGGCCCAAGGGTTACCTCTTCAACCGGCCGCCGCCGCCGCCCGGGGAGTCACGCAAGTGGGAGGACTGGGAGCTGCCCTGCTACGTCACCTCCTTCCTCACCATCGTCATCCTCGGCGTCGGGCTCAACGCCAAGCCCGACCTCACCCTCGAGACCTGGGCGCACCAGAAGGCGCTCGAGCGTCTCCAGCAGCAGGAGCTCGCCGCCGCGGACGCTCAGGCTGAGTGATTCCCGCGCGGCTCAGGTCACCTCGAACCCTGGACTGCTGATTTGCTTCCAATAATGTTTTGGATGTCCGGTCCTGAGCTTCTGATGTAGATGGGGCACGGGCTGAACACTGCTATGTTGTTTCCTGTTTCATTTTGGAATTTACCTATGATGATGGCGAATGCCCTAAACATTTCGAAATGTTTAACAGTTGTATTATCCTTTTCATACTTCGGCTGTACTAGATGAACGAACTTAGAATTGTATTTGTCTTTCTCTCTTTCACAGATGACTGGTTGTGATTTTTTCCCATCTTTGGTTTGACAGTATTAGTGTCACTCATATAGAATTCATCTCTAAGAACATCAAAAGATGATATTGCATTATGTGTTACTTAAGTAATTTTGTTGAATCCTGGCTTAGTCTTACAGAAGATACATAACAAAAAATTTAGGGGCTTAGGTTATGCATATTAGCTTCTACGGTAATGAGCCTTTCACATCCTTTTTTTTTTAATAAAAAAAGGAGGATATAAGTGTAGTCACTGTGAGCCAAGTGTATTGTTGCTTGGCCATTCTTGTGATAGAACTCTAGTACAATAAAATAGTTATGTTGTATACTTGGATTGATGATCCCATGAAGGTTAACTCATCTCTTTTCTGCTCCACGCCTAATTTTTTATTTATTTTCGTTTGTTAATTGGTCATTGGATTGCTAAGGTATCTGAAAATATAGTTTAAGATTTTAAACCTATGAATGATACATTTGTTTGATAGCTTTGATGCATGTTCCAATTAGTCTATCATTTTGTCAAGCACAGCTTTAAAATATGTCCGTACACTGTACTAAGTGCATGCTATGAATACTATCTTTAGTGCTTTTAAGCTAATTTTCATAATCTCAACATATTTGGTTGTTAGCTTACCACAATACTTGATTGTGATTTTATTAGCATGCTTACTTGTAGCAGAGGAGACACATTTCTTTTCCTGAAAAACTAGTGCAGGGACGGTTTGCCATCACATCATAATTTCCAGTAGAAATTATAAACAAGAAATCAGATAGATATGGTTTTCTATAGGAGAAATTACTGCTCTAGATGGTTCGTCTTCCACAATTTAAAAATAAACTTAACCAGCATGTTAGAGCATAAATGAAATGATTGTCTTGGCTAAGATAATATTGTCGGGACAGTTAGGGACAAGAAAACAATGTTTAAATTGATAGCTAACTTTTTAATGCATGGGTATATCCTTGATATGAAAAGCTGGGTTTAACGGCATAGGAGCTGCATATGCGTGCTTCAGGCAAGTGACCACTATTTAGTTAGAATATTAGAAAATCAACTCCTGGAATTAGGTAAGACAAGTGTTGCATTCTGCCAGGAAGAATACCAGAAAAATAAGCTTCTGTCATCGCTGCAAACCAGTGAAGGATTCTGTGACATGAAGGGAGCTTGAATTTGTGTGCAATGACATCACAGTGTATTCAACTCAGCATCAGGTTGTCGGTTTAGTAATGAGGAAGTATGGATGAATATTTCTGGAAGGAGAATTTCCGTGGAACTAGAGACTTCCTCAAGTCAAAAATGCGCGCTGGCACATTCTTGCTACACTTCTTGCAATTCTCTGCATTGGTACTTTCATTTTCTGTGAAACCTGCAATGGCACACTGATTGCGTGCTACTCGCTGTCCAGTCCATGTTTAATTTGTAAGCACTAAAGTCCAAACAACAGTCATGAAAATCAATTATCCATCCTTCGATTTACCAGCTTCATTGTTAAAAGTTGAGTATCTAAATTCATGTATCTATCAGTTCTAACCAGCTTTGTTGTTGTGATAGGCAATCGTATATATACAATTCTCACGCTATCATATGAATACAACTCCCATGTTGCCATCTCCCCCCCCCCCCCCCCCCCCCCTTTATTGGCTTAGTTTCCTGTCTTCTTTAGTAGGATTATTGCGATGATTTTTTTTTCTTGTATGCATATTCATTTGAGTTCGCACTTTTTCTTCCATTTCATCTTGCTTGGGATTAAAAGGATTTGATGTTGTTGTTGCATATTCACTTGAGTTGTTTGACATTTATATTTCATGTTGTATGAGCTATGCTTCCTGTTTCAATGTAGACTGTAGAATTCTTCTGCACATTCTCTTTGTTATGTTTGCTCTATTTAATAGGTGTGCATCTCTAGTTTTTTATACCTGTGATGTTCAAGCTTGGTAAGAAACTTCATTGATGTTATAGTTATTGATCACAATACCGTTAAACACCCAGATCAGGCTTCTTGTAAAGCAAACTTTCAGCCCAGTTAAGTTTTGTAGAAACTAGGGCCGAATTGGTGTGGGCCTAGCTACTCTGCGTGTATGAGCTGCGATTGCGTGGCTGAGATATGCGTGTGTTTTGCAGCTAAAATGTGCCACATCTTGTTCTTTTGTTGACTTGATACCCAAGATTAGAGTTCTTTACCGCAAGCTGCAACAGTTATGCTTGGTGTTGTTGTGTAATCGTCTTGAGCGACAATTAATCATTAGTGCACCTTTTTTCATTAGAATTCTACAGTCACACGCACATGCTGCCTTTGACCAAATGTTCGATGCTAGCTATCTAGAAAAATCATCTGCTTATTTAGACTGGCCATACTCTGTCATGAGATTTGTAATTTCCAGTTTTGTGACATGAGGCATGATGCAAAAATAAGCTCTATATCTTTATACTTTCATGCCTTGCAACTAAAAACGTGTTCATTAACTACATTTGGACAGCTCTAGTAGTTTGTAAAGGATAATACTTTGCTTTGGCCTCTAGAATCCAGGCATGTATTGCTGTTTGCCTGTTGCTGAAAGTAAGCTTGGCGTAAGTGAATCTATAGTTAGCACCTCTTCTGGAACTTCTATCACAAATTCTGTAGCTTCTCTCTAGAAACCTTTGTGCATTCTGCTTTTTTTGTTTGTAATTGTAAATTTTGTTTCTATTTTGTTTGTATACCGGGAATGGCTCTTTCATTATTTACAATGAACATCTGAATGCTGCATGCAATTGATCCGGCATGAAAGGTTTTCAGAACTACGTGGGTTTTCTCATTTATTTATTAGAACAAAGCATGCACACGGATCTTATTGTTTCTTTCCAACATTTTTAGAGTTTGAGCAGCTATTCGTGCTCGGGTCTTTGAGCCTTCTCGAGTCTGGACGACATATTAATTCGACTGTTCCAAACATGAACCTTCTGAATTGGCACAGCTTGTTCATTACTGCATCTGTGTACGACCTTTTGTGCAGGAGTGTATGCTGTATAACTTTCATACGAGTACAGATGTTCACTTTTGCGTAGATCCAAAGCTACAGCTGATCATTCTCGCGCTTTTGAAACGGATTGAGTTCTGACCGTTATGTTTTTGACTTTACTGACGCGCATCTGCTTCTAAAGTTGGGGGTGTCAGTAATTTATCATTCAACATCATGGTAGTTTATTCTAAAGTTCCGCACCTTGCTTTTCAGTTGTGGCACGAGCATCATCTGACTTGATGATGGCTCTCCAGATGCTTCATTAGCCGTAGATCTGTGATGGTAACTATAATGTTGTTTATGGACTAAGCTTTGGTTTTTCTTATACTTCACCGTGTTTTAGTTGTGCTGTTACCGAGATCTTGCAAATATGCGATTGCAAGCACATGAGGCCGGGCCAGAGCCTTGTTGTGGTGGTCCGTTGTGTTGGTTGTGCAGATGCAGAAACACTGGCCGATAGCTGGCGACGCAAAGCTGGCATTGCTTGCCAACCACCTTCCATTCTCTGATGAACAATCCTTTTCCGTAGCTTGTTGTGTACCCCACTGGGCCCTGGAGGCAAGAATGATGAATGTAAGCTGAAGAATTGGCGGCTTTGTGCCAGCCTTGCATATTATTTCGTTATTAGGTAACTGTGCATCATCTGCCGTCATGCTTTTGAATTGGATGTGTGTGTGTGTGTGTGTGTTTTATAAGGTCTATGGCCATTCAGTGAAGCGAAGAGCACTTGACGCACAGTGCTAAGTGTCGGTAGCATGTCCACGTTGAGAGGAGTCGCCGTCTGTGCACATCATCAGGCCTTTGGCCTGGATTTTCCTGTCCGTAAGTTGTAACTGTCGCAGCAAATGTTTGAATCCAATAAAGCTTGTGCTGTATACCACCCTCCGTGGCAGGGCAGCATGATCATGTACAGGTCTCTCTTGCTTCCAAGAACATTTTGTCTCCGCCGTCCAGGTCTCCGGCAAGCATCTGCATCTCCATCTCTTCCCTATTTATTTTTAGAAGAAAAATTTGTACTAGCTGACATGTGGGGTCTTTGTATGTGGTCCGGTCCCGGACAAGGCCAACTGGACTCTAGTGACCAGCGCTTATTACCAGCTTGATTATGCTTTGTCCACTTGTATAGGCAGCCCACCGTCCGTGCGACGCCTTCATGTACTGGAGCCCAGACGGTGGCGTTCCGTACGTGTGTTGTATGTACAAAGCGGTTGCTCTTGCTCACGTCGGGATGTACTGATCCCTATTATTCCGTGCTAATTTCCAAAAGCACAAGAGGAAGACGCCGCGTGAGCATTAGGTTGAAGAAGGGCTTAAGTCATATGACTCCGCCGTGGCATCTAGTTGATGCTCCGAAATTTCTCTCTCTAATAGCCTTAGGAGCTCCAAAGACTCCCTCGGATACCGGGTGGAAGAGACAAATTGTATATGCTCCACGGCGGTTTGTAGAAGTCGTGCTCAGAGATTGTTGGTAGATCTACGTTCTGGTGGTTGTTGGAGCTAGAGGTCATATGACCAAGACGAACCCGTACAAAATGAAAAGGTGCAAGCTGACAAACACATATATACAGAAAAAGTGACATAATATACGGAGACCACAAATGGGAGGATCAGAGGGACCCCATGAACGAGAGGAGACCATAAGGCTGGAGAATCGTGGTTATTTGTGTTCTTGTAACGGCACTGCTGGCCGGAGGTTTCTGCCAAGTTCCCTGGAATGTTCAGTCAGCTACGGTGTACTCTGTACTGTACACAGCTCACGAGCCACAACCAGCACGTGGTAGTGGATGCAAATACTAGCCGTTCCTTGCATTCTGCATGTCCTTGTACCGTATCTCTACGCCCTGGCTGTATACGGTTAGTGTAGGACCCCGGCAGCAGTTGGCGTCAGATACGTGATGTGACGCGACGGTGAGCTAAAAGAGTCGCGACGCCGCCCCTCTGTTCCGTATTTTCGCACCCGAGCAGCGGAGGCAGCTCCGGCGAGCGACTTCGATAGCCGTGCTAACGAGGTATTAAGCCGTCTAATCCGTTTCCCTGATGTTGATGGTTTGATTACCTGGAGCTAACGGGTGCCACCACCGACAGCCTCTGCAGGATGCAGATCCCGAGTGCGCTCACCACTCTTTGAAGAGCATGTTCGTTCGGCATTCCTATGCCTGCTAATGCCTTGTTTTAGAAAATAAAAGAAACATACACTTCTCTCTTTCCCTGAGGGATCCAAATGACGCTTTGTAAGCGGATTTCACTGCCATCATGATGTAGGAACCTTATAAACGGCTCAAGTTAGCAATGCGTGAATTTAAACATGTTGGAAAGTTAATAGCAGTAACTGATGACAACTATTATCTCTAATAGATTTTTTTGCGATGATATTATCTCTAAAAGATTGGAACGCCCCTAACTAATAATTTGTAATTAACTACACAACGATCATTTCTCCCTCTTTTTTTGACAAAGACAACAATTATCTCTAATGGTTCAAAACACCCCGAAGACGATCATTCCGATCAATCTAGCTTTGGTAGAAAACAAACATAGTCCAAAGAACTTGTAGAAATAAAAAATATCAACTGTTCGAAAATTACAAGAAAAATTGATCGAGTATTTTTTTCTCTTGTGATGACGAAGAGACGCATATCAGAAAATGTTGGCCGAATTTTTGCTGGGTTGAATTTTAGGAAATTAGTTTAGCCCTTGCAACTGCTAGACTCACCATGTGGTGAGCAGATTGGGCGGCCTCGAAATGCACGTTGATATAAGCGGCAACGGCCAACACGCCCACGCCCACGCGTAGTGACGCCGCCTGCCTTGCCGCCGCCCGCCGCGTAGAAGCGGCCACCGCACCAGCCAAGTGGGCGGTAGATGCCTCGTCCCCTCCCGCGCCGACCGCCGCGCGTCACCCCTCACCGGACCAACATTCCCTCGGGAACCGTCCAGCTCCCTTACGGCATTAAAGCTCGCGCCTCCGCGGCAAAATTAGACCAGAAAGGGGCCTTGGTATCGCTTCTCCTCCAGCGTCCATCGCCGGAATTTGGAGCGGCGCGGCAGCCGGTTAGCACCCCCTACTTCTGTAGTACTGATTTCTCCCCTCGCCATTTCGATTCCTCGTAATCAATCCATCCACCGCCCTGAATGCGGGTCCTGTGTGTGGGGATTGGTGCGCCTTGGTGTTCGATTAACGGCGTCGTGGTTGGTTTCCTTTGGCCATCTTGGGTTCTTGCTTTGGCACCGCGCTTGGTGGGTAAACTCATAAATTGTTCGTATCGTTACGTGATCGACATTAGCGCGACTGATGTAGTCGAATTTACGATTTGTTGGGTTATGGGGTGCCTATCAGATTTCTTTCGCGGATTTCCTAGATTTCAGGCTTTCAGCTTTCAGTCAATAATTTGTTCTTTTGTGTTTTGTTTTATTTTTTATATGATTTTTTTGTATAATAATTAGAAATCGTTGATATAGAATCTATGGCTTAAAAACTCCCTTTCTTTCGTGTTCGTGCTCTTGCCCCTGTAATCTGTGACCATTTTCTTGCAGTGTCCGTCATCTGATCACCGCGGATCAAGCATATCTGTAGGCTGAATTTTGGTCCATTCATGAGTGCCTGCAATTCGCACGGTTCTTTTTTTTTTATGGGTTACATATCTGATAGTTCCACTTCTGTTAGCTTCCTTGAAATTTTTGGTGCCAGATAGTTAATGCTCTCTGGCTATTTGTGGTAATAACAGAAGATTAGAAGTAGAAATCGGACTACTGCGCCTTCCTGTTTAGTCGCTTTTCCCTCGTCACTGGTAACTCTGAGCAATGCCTATAGCTTGTTGGTTCTTTCTGGAATCAAGTACTGGCTCACGCTCGAGTTTACATTTCATCATGGAACGTTATTACCTTTGCCATATCGGCAGCTTGTCAGATCTCTCTGTTCTCCATTTATGACACAGCTTTATGTTTGGGGCTCTTTCGTGTCCCTGGGACCTCATTCTCGAATGCAATCCAGGGGCACGGTGGTCCAAGATCAGCTTGTACCCCCCACCGCCATGTGCCTCTTACCTACCTCCTGCCTAAGAGAATTAATCTCCAGTCCTGGAAGCATATTATCTGAACCAAATTCTCTTGTTATATAGTAGTTGTTAGAGGATTAAAATTTTCTTACGGTGTTTCTTAACGTAGAATATTTGCTTAGCTGTTCGGTCGTTCAGGATTCCTGCAGCTGAGCTACTGTTTGTTTTCCTATCGCTTATTTTGTGATGTTAACACTTTAAAGTGCTAGTCTGGACTAATATGGATCATGAACTGACTCTGACTGTCATGCTCTATACTGAATCTATTGTAAACTTTGTTTTGTTTAACCTGGGATTGCAGAGGATTGATCCTTTTGCAATCTTGTTTTATAGTGGATGTCTTATTGGAAGCTGCATCTCTTTACTTACACAGTGGATTTTTTTTACTAAAAGTTGCATTTTTTTTAATTTGGACTCGAGTAGACATTACCTATCAGCTTTGAACTTGGTCGGCACTTTTTTTATTATTATATTCTTTAGTACTAGTAGCTACGTGCTAGTAGTTTTTTTTTGTTGCTACAACTTTTCTTGTGTTCCTGATTTTGTTGATGTTCTGTTCAGGTATCAAAATTCTAGTACATTACAAGGGATACAAAAATGGGTGCTAAAGAGAATGGAGAAGAGAGGAATAATCATTCAAATGATGTTGAAAGGGATAGTAAACAAGGCAAGGAAGCTGAGTCAGACTATGAACCGTCTAGAGACTCCCTTTCATCTCAAGGTGAGGCTAACGAAGATATCAAAGTGAAAAGAGTCTCGAGGGTTCCAAAGAAGCTAACAAAGAAAGAGTCAAAGGAAAGCAGCCCACGATCAGCTCGAAGCTATTCTAATCGTCAAATACACACTAAGCTGCAATATATATCGTCAAACAATTCTTGGAACAAATCTCCAAAATCAAACAAGGTGACTAATGGTACCAAAATCGCTGAGGTGAAAAGGCAAGAGATTGTGAAGGTTCCTTCTTGTTCATCATCAGAGTCATCTGAGGAAACGGATGATAAAGCTATTGATGATAGACCCTCAGATGATAAAGCTTTTGAGGCCAAGACCAAAGATGACAAAGCCATTGAGGCCAGGACCAAAGATGACAATGCCATTGAGGCCAGCACCAAAGATGACAACGCCATTGAGGCCAGCATGAAAGATGACAATGCCATTGAGGACATATCTAAGGATGATAATGCTGCTGAAGTTATAACCACTGCTGATAATGCTATCGAGGACATATCTAAGGACGATAAGGCCGTTGAAAGTATAGCCACTGATGATAAAGCCATTGAGGGCAAAGTGACCGATGATAAGGTCACTGAAGGCAGAGAGACTGATGATATAGCAATTGAAGAGCCAAAGGAAATTGATGTATTGGATGAAGCCCCAAAATCTGAACAGAGCACCGGCACTGATGATGACATAGCTGATGCTGAAGAAAGCATAGTCAGTGATGGTAAATTAGATTCTTACAGAAAGAACGAGGAATTAGATTCAAGAATCGAGAAGCTGGAGCAGGAGCTACGTGAAGTTGCTGCACTTGAGGTTTCTCTCTACTCCGTGGTTCCAGAGCACGGGTGTTCATCGCATAAGTTGCATACCCCAGCTCGTCGTCTCTCTAGGTTGTATATTCATGCATCAAAGTTCTGGACCTCGGATAAGAAAGCTTCGGTTGCAAAAAATTCAGTGTCTGGTCTTGTGCTTGTTGCAAAGTCTTGTGGCAACGATGTTTCAAGGTAAATTTGGACTATACTGTACCTTTTATTTTTCCTTCTGACCATCCGCATCAACTCCTTTGAATTGACAGTTAAATATTATTCAATTTTTCTGCAGGCTAACATTCTGGCTATCGAACACTGTTGTCCTAAGAGAGATTGTCACACAAACCTTTGGCATTTCACGACAATCAAGCCCAATTATGAAGGTTTTCAGCACAAACGGTATTGCAAAGAGTGATAAGAGTTTTTCTCCAATGCGATGGAAAAGTAACTCCAACGGCAAGCATGCCAAACCAAATATCATGCAGATGCCAGATGATTGGCGTGAAACTGGCACACTCTTGGCTGCATTGGAGAGGATTGAATCTTGGGTCTTTTCTCGGATTGTCGAGTCTGTGTGGTGGCAGGTAAAAGTTGCCTTATTACTATATTTATGTTGACATCACTTAATCAAAGTATGGCTTTGCTTCTTTAAAACAGGGGCATGAAAACTATTGTTGAATTAGTCATAGTTTGAATTTTCTGATTTATTTTTTGTTTTTCTAGGCAATGACACCCCACATGCAAACTCCAGTGGAAGATATATCAACTCCAAAGGTTGGGAGTTTATTACAGATTTCTTTGGGTGATCAGCAACATGGGAATTTTTCTATTGGTCTTTGGAAAAGTGCATTTCGTGATGCCTTCAGCAAAATATGTCCTCTTCGTGCTGGAGGGCATGAGTGTGGATGTTTACCAGTATTGGCGAAACTGGTACTATTTGAGATGGGCATTATTTTGTTGTTTTGAAAATAATAATATTTTCCTTACATGGAAATGATTAATATTTTCGTTTTGATTATTCATTAATTGTTCTGCTGTTATCAGGTGATGGAGCACTGTGTAGCCCGTTTAGATGTGGCTATGTTCAATGCCATCCTCCGCGAATCAGCGAATGAGATACCCTCTGATCCTATATCTGATCCGATCATCGATTCAAGGGTTTTGCCAATTGCGGCTGGTGACTTAAGCTTTGGATCAGGCGCACAACTAAAGAACTCTGTACGTGCCTAAGCTGCAAATAATTACATCCTTAGGATAAAACCACTTTCCTTTTTATGCTTATGGATTGTGGTTGCATGGTGAACAAATCAGTATGTCCTTGCAAACACAAGCGGTCATTCTTTCTGGTTTCCTCGTTTTCTTTGCTGTTTTGTTGGCTGTAATTGGGCATAGCGTGATTACTTAATTGATTGACACACAGCTATCCTGTGTGCTTAGAAATTAATTGACACAAACAATGCTTCTGTAGGTTGGGAATTGGTCCAGATGGTTGACAGATACGTTTGGCATGGATGCTGCTGAAACTGAAAAGGATGGTTCTGATGAAGAAGATAATTGTGATGACAGAAGGGATGTTGCTGAATCAAGTTGTTTTAAGCTACTCAATGAGTTGAGTGATCTTCTGATGCTCCCGAAAGACATGCTTCTTGAAAAATCTATCAGGAAAGAGGTGAGTGTTCACATGCAGTTCCTCTCGCTCCAGTGTCCTAACATGTATTTTGCTTCAATGGTTCCGGGTGCTCTTGTATGTGCTCCAGTTAAAGATTTAGAGCTGCTATGTTTTATTAGGTCTGCCCTTCTATTGGCCTTCCACTAGTAACAAGAATACTCTGCAACTTCACACCTGACGAGTTTTGCCCTGATCCTGTTCCTGGCATGGTTCTGGAGGAGCTGAACTCTGAGGTACGGTTATCTTTGCTAAGAGGAATTACCTCATGATTTGGCGCTGTAAAGCCTTAACATCATCTTGCCTACAATATTTAACTGACAAACGGCGGTCGGCGGGAAGTCTCTTTCTGATAAACGAACTAATGTCGTGCAGAGCTTGCGAGAACGCTTCACAGACAAAGATAAGATCAGTACATTCCCAGTCACTGCCGCCCCTGTTGTGTACTGCCCTCCTTCAGTCGAAGACGTCGCGGAGAAAGTGGCAGACACTGGTTGCGGCAATGCAGAGTTGGACCGGAAAGCGTCCATGGTCCAGCGAAGAGGGTACACCAGCGACGACGATCTGGACGACCTGGACTCCCCCCTGGCGTCCCTGTACGACAAGAGCGCTCCACCCTCGCCGTGCAACGGCGTCGCGCATTTCAGCAGCACCCGTCAAGGTGACAGCTCCATAGCGAATGCGAGGTACGAGCTCCTGAGAGAAGTATGGTCGGATCGTCGGTGATTGAGCAGCCTGTGAAGTCTTTGATTTCTTGTTTGTATAAAATGTGGGGTGACACCGACAGAACTGCTTTGCGATATCAACGCTAAAAGGATTAGAAAATTGATAGTCGATGCTTTTCGTTTAGTAGCTCTTGTATATTCATTCGTCTGTTACTGTATAAGTAGTGTGCCTTCCAAATGTTTTTTTTTTCTTTTCTGTAGCATAAAGGAAAATTGGAAGCGGAAGAATTGCCCGTGTTTTCCACTGTATAGCGATATAGTGGATCGTATTTTATTTGCATTAGTATACAATTGGTGTGGATGTGACGATTAAAAGATGGGAGAAAGCATCATACTGGCAACACGTTGCTGTTGAACCTTCATTATTCTATCATTCCTTCTCTGTCCCTGGGGAATATTCTGTGCGCCCTTGAGCTGTTGAGCATGACTGATGGATGGATACGGATATCTCCTCACCGACAGTTTGTTGTGTCAGGCGCCACTTATGCGCGTGAGCTGTTTCCACAATCTTGCTGCCCCTGCTCCATGATTCGTGTGTGCGCGGCCCTGACATTGAACGAGTCAGCCACCGACGTTGTACCAACCATGGGTGAGATCAGATTTGGCCTTGACTCATCTGGCGGAAGCGGAACCTCGACATCGACGGGCAAGCGACGCAACGGGCGCCATTAGCCATCTGGCGTTTCAGTGCAAGCCCATCATCATGTCGTTCCCTTGAGAAACCAGAACGAAAGCGTGGCCGTGTCTCGTCTCAACGGCATCCACGCGCGCGGCGGAGGAGACGCGGCCATGGTCTCGGTGCACGGAACAGCGATGCCTCTCCTGCCTGCACATACTCACATTAGTTAGCACGCGCGGCCTGGTACGAATGTACGATACTACTCCGCGTGCTCCCATCCCTCTGAATGACGCTGCCGCTCGGCAGAGAAGATTGGACGAGAGAACCGCACGGAAACTGAAAGTGCCCGACGCCCCTGACGAGGAAACACTCGGCATCCGCGGCCCCGGAAGGATGGGAGAATCGGTGATCGTTGTTGCCATTCGACCCGCGGGCTGTAGACCACATTCATTGTTCGCTCAGCCCAATTTCGTGCAAACCGCGCCGCGTGGCAATCAGTGTGCCATTTCATTCCTGCCGAGCACGGCCCACTGGGCCGTCAATGAGGCACCATTTACAGTAGTGTCAGCCCCGAGAAAACAACACTTTCCAGCACTGACAATAACAGCAATTGCTCCTGCAACTTCGTGCTATTGAGTTAGACGGGTAAACAGCATCACTTAGCCCCAAAACGAAACTATATATGTTGACGCGACGCTCCGATTTGTCACCACACGTCGCCGTCGCCAGATCGCAGCTCGATCTGTCCAACCCTTCGCGAGCAAGGAGGGGCCTACGCTATTACTTTCTCCAGCTATTTTACGCACCCGTCAAACAGATATAGCACAGGCATTTCCAATCAGTGGTATATATCTACTAGCTCGTGCTCCTGGTCAGTGGTGTTGATCCACCACCACACAGATGGATCGACCGATCGGTCCGGTTGATGTACTGGTTAACGTGCGTGCACGCGCGACGCGAATGCTAGGTGCCTTCGTACGTCCTGCAATGTCCTTGTCACGACTTCGTTTCGCGTGCTTTGCTGCCTGCTCTTGGATGTGAGATCGCGATCGATCGAGGTAAACTCATAACCACTTGCATGCATCGCTTTATCTGCTGTTGCGAAATCAAAGTACATAGTACTACCAATTCTCTCATTGTTCTCATTAAATCCACCACCTACACATGCGCCTGTACTGCTTAGTAGTAGTACTAGTGTGGTACTCCTACGTACCTCATGCGTGTTAGAGAACGTTGCATCAGGGAACTATATATATGAGACAAAAATTTGAGTCGCACATCGGAACTATATACCGCTATGCTTGCACACGTGAGTAACTGCACCAGCAAGCATGCAGCGCAAAACATTCGATTGGGTCAATTCCCATTCCCCAAAAAAGAACATACTACTCTCCTAGCTAGTCCAGTCCAGTCCAGTCGGTGCTGAGATGAAACAAAGTCACGGTTTCTGTGTGACCACTAGTACGCTGTATATGCATGCAGGATGGTAACGGCAGTCTGTCGTGTTCGTTTGGGGGCAGATTTATAGATGAGGTCGGGTGATATGATCTAAACCACACCGTTGACCGTCCATTATAGTGCATGCCAAGCTGGCTATTAGCTCTGCATCACAACCGGTGATCTCCAATTCAGGCCACACCTTTCACCGATGGAATCCGGTGCTCTTATCGCGCCGTACAAAAGCAGTTGCTGCGCCCGGCCATCTCTCGTGCGTGAGGACTACGTGATGAATCCTCCCCCATTCCCCAACGTGCAGCTGGCTAGTACAACTGTCTGGCGGTCTGGTATGCATGCGCGGCGCGGTCCTACTTCAGGTCAATACAATATGGACTACTAATTGTCTTATCAGAGCAGACTATATTTTATCCTCATGTTACTGATAATGGATCGAAAACTTATCATGGAGTTGGGGGGAAATACCTTCTGTGCTCGGCAAAAATTTGACCACCACATGCATTTCGAGAGCATGTACCATGTGTGCAGCAGGTAGTATTGTTTTACCAAAAGCTCTGATGCCACGATGCACGATTGATCACATATGACCTATGAGAGAGCTTTAGTAGTTAGCAGTGACAAAAGCTAGTGATGTCCCCGTCAGTTCTCTTACGCTAGCTGTGGAACAAATAGATCAGCTAATTAACAAAGTTCATCATCTATATGCCGGTACAATGTACCGGGTCTTTCGAGAAAAAAACAAAACAAAGTTCATCATCAGAAAATCTAACTAAACCGGTGGTTTTCGGAGTATAACAAAACGGGGGCACGTCAGTTTCTTTCTGCACATGAAAGCAAAGCGCTGCTCCGATGTCTCCTGGCTCTCGAACACTACCCATCAAACCCTCTCGATCGATCGATCGTTGCTCTAAAGTGACGTTTCCGCAGGTTTATTAATAAGCTGTGTTGTCGCTTCCAAGGTTGATAGCACCTGGCCGCCTGTGAGTGCCCACGCAGTTTTTATACTTTCCCTTCAAGTGCTGGTCGGCCGCTAAGCGCCAGTGACAAAGAGATAAAGTTTTAAGTAGAGCTTGATCCAAGCATTGTGACCTGCCTGCAAACGCATGGTCAAGTACAAAGTAGATTACCTAACTCTATTGCTAATGTCTTATGTGGTTGTAGTATATATATATATTGTTCTTTCATATTAGAATTAGAATATATATACATGGTGCATGTGCGAGGAAACGTTAGAAAGTTTTATGTAAAAGACAACTAGTAGTGTTAATTGACGTGTGTCCTACCCGAACCGTATCTTTTTTTTTTCCGAAGTAGAACTATTACCAACCTAGTAGTATTGCAAATAAAATCAGAGATGAAGGACTAGAAATAGGCCGCTTGATTGATGAAACGGACATATTTGGTGAAAATAAGCGATTGTTTGGAATTGTTGCAAGCAGGGCATATACTGATCACGACAATGGGGGCACAATTATGGTAGTGACTAAAAATATAGTGCTTCTTTAGCGTCCATGAAAATATGTTGTCAAAATGGTTCCAAAATTATAACTAAGGTGTTGTGATTTCAGTACTTATGGTTCTTGGCAGCGAGATACGTGAGGTTAAGGCTAGAGAAAACCGATCAATACTCCAGAGAGCAAACCGGTCAAGCCGGTTCCCTTAAATCGGCTAGGCCGATTTCCATGCGGGAGGGGCGGTGAGGGCGTGAGACGTGACACGCTTGTATAACATCGCGTCAACAATAACATTTTTTTATGCCACTTGTGTTATAATTGGTGTCATACCGCCACTTCAAGGATGCTAAAAAAAGCTTAAAATAGTACCTCTCCATTTGTTTATCATTCTTGTTATAAAATTCACAATAGAACTAATTTTCATTAAGGAAAACTTGATGAGGGGATTTTCACAATGCTACGGTACACACAGAAGACTGAAAGGAGAGACAAAAGGAAATCACCAGCAAGTTGGAATCGATAATCAAAGTCCACCATAATAGCAGCAATACTCAGGCTACGCGTGCAACATTGTGCAAATTATTTACAGCAGGTTTTCAAGATTTTAACACATAACTATTTTCACTGCGTATATTTGCCCGGTTAAAACTACAAGTTACAAGATAAACACACATTAAAAGCATGGAACCATCAGGATGCCCGTACAAGTGCGACATGCAATTCATTTCATGAGCCGGCCAGCAGCTGAACATTGACAGGTTGACTGAGCCGTACACAATCGTATAGCAGTACAAGAGTTACCATACGCAAGTAGTACATGGTCAAAACAACGTTTAAGCTGTGGTTGGGGGGAAAGAGAGTAATTAAATTCACGACGCAACGAAGTAGCCACTCCGTCAAAGATGCTCCTCCGAAGATTTGCCCGTGCTCGTACGAATTGTAATGGTTACCTGCAGCATTTCGTGTCGTCCAGTTAAGAAGGCACGTAACCAGCTGAAGTATGGTTGGAATCAGAAATTCGTAGTCATCATGCAATTTCACAGAACGGACCTCTGCTGTATCAGGATGGGTCGCATCAGAAATTCGTTGTCATGCATGTCAAACGACGAGGAAAAACCTCGAAATCACAGGCTCAATTTCACAGAACGTGACGGACCTCTGTTGTATCAGTATTTCACAACAAACGTCAAACGGAAACTGTCCTCTTTATGTACACACACTCTGCAACATACTTATGCTCTCCAGGGTGCAAACCGGGGGGAAAAAACAAAAAAAAGGAGGAAGACAATTCTTTCGAGCGAATTGCGAAGCAATCGACGTTCAAAACTCCGGCAAGAACTCTTCTTCCGCCTCGGGCGATCGGTCCGCCGGCGACGGCGGAGCCTGAGCCTGGTGAATCTTATCGAAGTACTCCGCCACGCCGAACCCCTCGCACCCGACGACAACGCCGCCATCATCATCATCCGCCGGCGGCGGGATGTACGGCGGCCGCGACACCTCCCCGAGCATCTCCCAGTCGACGCCGGCGAAGAACGGGTGCGCGCGGACCTCATCGGCGCCACCGGCGAACCCGAGCCGCCGCGCGGGGTCCTTCTCCAGCAGCCGCGCGACGAGGTCGGCGAGGCGGGGCCACCGCCGCCGCGCGTCAGGGGAGAACGCCGGCTCCCGGAGCAGCACGTTCCGGAACGTCTCCCCTCGGGTCCGGCCCCGGAACGGCGTGCGCCCGCATGCCATCTCGTAGACGAGGATCCCCAGGGCCCACCAGTCGACGGCGAACCCGTGGCCGTCCCCGCGCACCACCTCCGGCGCCACGTACTCCTCCGTGCCCACGAACGAGAAGGACCGCGCGGCCTCCTCGCTGGTCGTGGAGCAGAAGCTCGTCGTGCGCTTCGTGGCGGGCGAGACCCGCGCGGACTTGGCCTTCGTCGACTTCACCTGGTCGATGCTTCGGTTCAGGTACCACGCCAGGTTGTGCTGCTGCTCCTCCTCCTTTTCCTCTTGTCTCGACGTCGTCGTCACGGCGGCTGATGACTCGCTCCTCTTGAAGATGCGGTTCAGGTGGCGGCGGTACTTGTTCTGGACAAGCTGATGATGTGGTGGCGACGACGAGGAGGAGGAGGTGGTGGAGGTGGACGCGGAGGACCTGCAGCTGCAGGGCGGGAGGTGGCGGGAGAGGTCAAAGTCGGTGAGCGTGACGTGGCCGTCGGCGCGGAGGAGCACGTTCTCGGGCTTGAGGTCGCGGTAAGCGATCCCGGCGGCGTGGAGCGCGGCGAGCGCGGCCACCACCTCGGCGGCGTAGAACCGGACGGCGGCGGGCGAGAACACGCGGTCGGGCTGCGCGTGCCGGAGCTCGTTCAGGTCGCCGCCGGGGCAGTAGGGCACGGCCCACGCCAGCAGGTGGGCCGTCTCGGCGGAGCCCAGCAGCGACGGCAGGTGCGGGTGGTGGTGGTGCTCCAGGCGGGACAGCACCGACACCTCCCACCGCGCGCGCCGCAACGCGTCGTCCTTGTCCTTCACGGCGGCGCGCTTGTCGAACACCTTCAGAGCGTACGCCTTCTCCTGCTGATGATGCTCCCCTTCTTCAGTTTCACCCGGGACGACGAGGAAGACCGTGCCCATGGCGCCGCGGCCCAGCACGCGCGCCGCGCGCACGGAGGCCAGGTCGATCTCCACCACGGGTGGCATTGGAATGATGATGAGCGGACTGCTAGCTCGCGACGTAGTAGTAGTAGTAGTGGTAGTGGTAGTGGACTGGTGGCTGTGCCGTGGCGCGTAGCGTGGCCAACAACGTCGTCGAGAGGACGTGGAGCGCCGTGCGGGGCGATATAAGGGGTAGGGGCCGCCGGCTAATCATAAGGTGTGGCAGCTTAACTGGTCCGCTTGTCTTATCTCCCTTCTCCCTGCATAGAAAACCAAATCAAGTGGCGCGGCCACAATGCCACTTCGGCACAAAATTATTATCGTTGCCGCTCCGCCACTGCCTTGGCGTTTCCTCCAGCAACTCGCTTCAATCCAAAGCCAACTTACAATCACGTCTCTCAAGTATCTGGTGGTCTTGATCTGTACGTAGACAAGAACTATGCTTAGCCTTACATAGTAACAATTTCAACTGAACTTCACAACAAGAGAGTGATGTGGATTTGAAAGGGATAATTAGCTAGGATATACTAGAAAAATTCAGTTGGATGTAACCGCAACGACGCCGGAATTTGGCGTAGATGCGTGGCCGGTACAGACATATAAAATGAAATAGTAGCTCGTATGATCATTTTCAGTTGGTGGTTAGTTTGACAGGCCAAATGATAACAAAGATTCGTGCATCTGTTATTCGATTGCTCAAATTAAATATTCGGCGGAGCAAGAGAGATCATTGGGCGTGGAGCTCAAGGCGGGCAAAAGCTAAAACCTTACACGTGTGGACAGTAGCAGGAATCAGGGAAATTCTTTGTCATAAACCGCTATAACAGGGACTTCTAACAAGTACTCAAACCGAAAGAAAAATCATTAGTCCTCAATCATGATCCGGCGGGGCGGGCACATTCCAATTCGGATATCGATCGTACGGGCTAGTCGAGGGGCTAAACCGCTATAACAAGCATCGTAAGCCGTCCATGACAAAAGTTGGCTTGATGGGACGTGTCGTACCTGGAATTTCGCTTGGGGATGCGGCTCTCGTGCTTTGTTCTCTTGTGCATGTACAGAGCTCCCCTGTCGAGATGGATCTGAAATGGAATGAACGAAGGCGAACCTGAAACTAGACAACGAAGTCATCCTTCAGTGCCGTTCAACGGAATTTATACAGGACAAACTATGCAACAAAAACATGCATCCTTCGATTCGATAGGGGTGAACATCGCCTGAAGTCAAATTTGTTGAAAAAAGTGTTACTTATTAAAAAGAAAAGATAATTCAGAAAATGCGCAAAAAAAGGTTTTGCATGTAAGTCAAATTTTGTGAGGTGTAGCACGATGTCGCAAACTCGTGACGGATTTGCTGTCGACGGCTCCACCACAAAAGTTTCTTCTGCACCTAAAAGGATCTCTGGTTTGGGATGGGTGGGGATTGTTTTGTTGCATGCATACTAGTAGCATTTTATTCTGAAATCAAGAAAGAGAAGCCAAAACCTCATTTTCTTTTGTCATGCTCCCCAAGTGAATCATCACTAGAAATTATTTAATCAGGTGTTAATTTCATGGTTTGCCTTTGCTTTTCTGAATATCCTCTCCTTTTCAGATGAGACACTGCATGCATCCCAGGGCGAGCCGAAGGTGCCAAAATACAAGGAGTTGGAGTTGAAACTGTGCTTAGCAACACTTTGTTCCACTGCTTCGGTGAGGCCTCTGTTATCACTGCCTTTGCATCTTGTACAATTTATTTTGCCTCTGTCCCCTTCCGTTATGTGATTTTTTCTTTACCTGTATTCCTTTCTGCAATACGACCATCGTTTGTGCCGAATGAAACTCTTCAGTATAATCTTTCGTAGCAGATAACGGGCCCCAGATCAATGATTCATGTCTAGGCTGTGACTAACTAATTTCTGCTGCCACGCCAG
The DNA here is from genome assembly GCA_030378355.1 of Eleusine indica. Classification (NCBI taxonomy): domain Eukaryota; kingdom Viridiplantae; phylum Streptophyta; class Magnoliopsida; order Poales; family Poaceae; genus Eleusine; species Eleusine indica. The sequence goes on along the minus strand of CM059496.1, from coordinate 55,019,823 downwards.
TGTCTTGTATACCACTGTATACCAGGTCCACCACACTGCAACGCTCTACCAGTAACAGTCTTGATAAACTCCTCTGATCAAGAAAAGACAAATCGGCGCAGCCCCTATCCATTCATCATGAATAGAAGTCATCTAAAAGGCCTTGAAATTCAGCATCAAGTTCCATTAACGGTCTGTAATGGCCAACGTCGGAGAGCAGAATTTTCAGTCTGCATTAGTAATTGAGGTAGGGTTGCTCGTGGTACAAAGGTATGTCCTTGTTTGAAAAACTTTTTGTGGAGTTATATCAAAGTTAAGTGCCATCTACTCGATCGACTGCTTTTGTTTTCTCTTGAGGGGACGTTTGATTGCTAATTATTCCGAAAGGACCAGTTTGATTGCTGATGAGCTGAAAGTATATTATCCCATTTCTGTCTCTTATGGGGACTTATGATTGTCCGTGGAGCCCAACCTGAATTTAAGGGCACCAGGCAGACTAAGCTACACAGATCAGTACTATATTCATCAGAAGCCAAGGTACTGTACTAAGTTTTGTAGTTGCATCCTGACATTTCAACCTCCAACCAAAAGGCTCATCAGATAGGAATTTATTGACGTGGTAGTATCTTTCATGGATCTAGAAGATTTACTTGAAATTGATCAGGATCTATGGTTCCTCCCATATCTCCAGTGGTCAGGGCTAAAAGGGACCATCAACGAACTGTAGGTGGTCGCCATTATCGCTGATGAACCGAAGCCTCGTTTTGTTTGCTCCTGAAACAATGATTACGCGAAACAGAATCCGCGAACGTGATTAAGCATGGCTTGTTCGTGCGTGTCACGCCCCTGCGCCTGCAGGACTCCAGAATCGCAGTTACTGGTTAATGGGCTAACCATCAGTTCGCACTTCGCAGTGCCTTGGCGTATCACCCTGTTCTCTCCGGAGTATTCAGAGTTCTGATGGACACACCATGGCATTACTGAAGTCGGAAGGATGAAAATACTGTGGTAATTATTAACAATTCGCAAGTGGACGGATGAAGTCGTAAAGCCAGATAGCGAGCTGCCAACATAATGCTAGCCCACCAGCGGGAGGAGCTAGAGGAATAATAGAAGAGGAACTGAAACTCGTTCATTTTCTATTGCCGGCTTGGTCGGCCATTACACCCGCTGCTGCAAAGCGCTCTAGAGCACAGGAGCTAGTGCTGCTAACACATTGAGTGATTATGAAGTGGTTACTGGCCATGCAAAGAGGGGACATGGTCAGGGGTGATGGTGGTAGGAATTCGGAAAGAGGTGTTACGTAGTACTTCGTACATGGCAAAATCTTGTTTTGCCCTGGCTCGTGATGAGCTGATCTGCTGATGATAAATTAGGGAGGCCTAATCAGTAGAGAAAAACTAAAAGGAGCCCTTAGAGTGTGTTCGTTTCCTAGGCTGTAATTTTTAGACCTGTTCCATTAAATATTAGAGCAGTTTCAAAAGCTCCCCAAAAAATTGATCCTAGAATAGTGTTTTTGAAAGCAGGCTAAAAATTATTAGGGAGAAGTTTTCTTGTCTACTCCAATAGTTCTCCCTAAAAATAGATCAGGAAAACTTTTGATTGAGCCACGTCAGCATCTGGGACCATAATAACATTAATTTCATTCTACATATAAGTATTGGGGTCCCTAATTTTTCTCTCATTTCTAGCTACAAATGAGGAGAATTTAGGGAGAGAATAAATCTGTGACTTGTTTAGGAGAACTATTGGAGATGGTTTTTTAGACTAAACTCTATTAATTTGATTTAGGGAGAGTTTTTGGGAAGCTTTTGGAGATGCTGTTAAGATACTAGTTAAAAGTACTAAATATAGATTACTGACAAAACCCAGTCCATAACCTATTCTTTAAATAATAAGACGAATCTATTAAGACTAATTAGATCATGATTAGATAGTGTGAGGCTACAGTAAACATCTCTTAATGATGACTTAATTAACCTTAATAGATTTGTCTCGTAAATTAATATCCAACTATATAATTAGTTTTATATTTAGTTTATCTTTAATCTATATATTTAGCATTCGAAGAATAGATATAAAAATTTAAACTTTAAGAAACGAACACACCCTAAAAGTTTTTATGTGGAATCAGCGTCAGTGTGAGCCGTGTTATGTGGAACGGAGAAGCATCACAATAAGGATCCGACTTCTGACGCTCGGGCGCTGGCACGTGCCACTGCGCACGGGTCAGAATTTCACAAGCATAATTGAGGCTTCGCGGCCCATAGTTCGACCAAATTGGGTGGCCAGTATTCAACTCTAAAAGAGTTAGTGGGCTGACGTGCACCAATTCCTAATATTCGGTCCATGGGTGAAGTTCCTGGGCTGACATCTTCCGCTCGTCCGTTCTAAATCTTCATTTCGTTGGCTTCGTCCGTGCTGCGAATCCTTCTAGAATAATCTAGTTTGGACTCTTCGAGAACAATGGCCGCGTGTGCTTCCGTGCAGGGGTTCTGCTCTTATCTCTCCCTCTTATTTTCTGATTTGTTTTGTCCCAGACAGATCATCCTTTCCTTTAAAATCAGGTATCCTGACACTTGTCGACGCTATACACGTCAAATCATTCATCTAGTTCACCATGCCCAGTGTGACAAAGCTTGGACGAATTATGCGAAAGCACTCACGGTTTTTCCAAAACGGACCGAGTCGCCACGCGCCACCACCATAAAAAAAAATGTTGTTCACAAGAAGAACGAGCTCCTGGCTCCGTGAACGAACGCGCTGACCATCAGCGTCGCGTTCCGTTCATCGAGCAGGCAGCAGCCTAAACCAAAGCAACCTCTCTCGACGCATCGACGACACGGAGCACAACTCGCTAACCATCACCAATAATTTAATCGGACGGCGAGGCCAAAATTAATTAAGCACGGATGATTAGATTAGATGGGCGAAGAGAAGAAGGAAGGGAAGAGAGGAACGAGTCAGCCGCCGGGTCGACCCACACACACACACACAAGCACGGATGGTTTAGGCAACCGCGAGGAAAGCGACGATTCGGCCGGCCGGGCACCACGCGCGTCTCCACTCCGGCCGGACCATGTGGCGTCCGCGACAGCGACCCGTCGAGAGAGACGGCGCCGACTGCGGTGTCGATAGTGTGAGTCCATCATGGAGCGAGGCGGGCGGGCCCCGCCGCTCGCCGGACGCGAGCGAGCGCATAATTCTGCCGCCCGCCGCACCAGAAAAGGGAAGAAAGACTTGCTTCCCGGCGAGAAATGCGAAAGGTGTAGGGTAAGGAACACCCGACCCGATTATTATTCATAGCTTGGATTGGATGATTGAGCAATCATGGTCCTGGTATCCTGTATATACAGATAGTACCGGTAGTCAGTATGAAATTTGAGGGAAATGCATTACTATAATTTTTGCACAAAAAAGGATGTGTGTGTGTGACAAATACGTACATCCAATCCACTTGTTTGATCTTTCGGTTCGGCCCAACCACCGTGCGTCATTATTACACTATTCTTTTCTCCACCTCTTTTCCTCCCATTTTCCATTCCATCAGAAATTAAAAAAAAAAAAGGAGATTGAAATCATCGACACTTTGAAGAAAGCATAACAACACCCAACACCGTCCATTTCATTTACTTCTCCTCCAATTCCATCCTCGGAGTTCTTCGTCTTCCCCTGTGCTGTGGAATTTTCTCCCCTTACGTCTTCATCAGAAGCGAACGATCTTGGCCGCGCGCACCACCGGGTTCTCCCTGGCGATGGCGTCCCTGGCGGCGCCCTTGTAGTCGTAGCTGCATCCGTGGCGGTCCGAGTACCGGTGCTGGCCGCAGAACATCTCGCCGCACCGGCACCGGAACCCCGTCAGGCCCACGCGCTTCCGGCAGCTGGAGCACCGGTTCACCGACGTCCTCGCCGGTTTCGCCTCCGCGGGTGGAGCCACCGCGACCTGCGGCGACAGGTCAACGGCCGGTTCGACCGGCTCCTCCTCCACGACCGCGGGCCTCGGCTGCGACGTCGCTGACGAAGAGGTGGAAGAGGCCGGCGACGACGGCGACGGCAGCGACGAGGCCGTGGCCTGCAGGAAGCAGCTCTGACACAGGTTCTGCGTGGCCGGGTTGCCCGGGAACCCGCAGTTGTTGGCGCAGAGCGTGATCTCCGGCGCCCGGAGCTCCGTGGGCTCCTCCTTCTTGTCGCGCTGAGCCATCCTCGCAAAATTAAAGCTACCTGGCGAAGAGCTTTGCTTTTTCGGAGGGGCCGCGAGAACAGAAGCAGGTTTGATTGATTGGAAGAAAAGAAGGCGCGTGGTGTGGTGTGGGTCTGTTCGGCGAGGCGAGCGAGGAATGGTTGCGAGAGGCAGAGGCCTTTTTATCGGTGGAGGAGACGCGGCGAGGGAGGCGACAGCGACCAGCCCGCCCCCCGCGTGTTATTTCCGGTGCCGTCCCCGCTGGCGTGAGCGCGTGGCGGATTGCCGACGCTGCCCCTGCCGCACGCCCGCCAGTCCCCCCCCGGTTTTGGTTGGGGTGTACACCTGGCGGACCCGAGGCCGCCCGCCCGTGAACGGCAAAGGAACGTGAACAATATGCCAGGCGTGGGGACGTGGCGCGCCAAGGGCCGCGGCTGGGTGCACGGGTGGACGGAGAAGGGTAGAATGGTAAAAAGGTCGTCAAGGGGGGTGCGGGGCCTGGTGTCTTTTGGATCGCGGCCGTGGCGTGTGCTGGCTGGCCAGTCGTCCGGTCCGCCCGTGTGCTGCCGTGCGGCTGGGTTTGGGTTGGCCTGGTGCCCACGGCCCGGTCGGGGCAAAGTAGCCGCCCGGGCTGACCACCGCGCCCCGCGCAGCTCAAGGAATTTGAGCACGAAACCGTGCGAAACCAATCACCGGCGTCCGGCGCACGCAGCCCACGCGCGCGCCGCCGTCTCGGGCGTCTCCGGCCGGGTTGGCGTACGTCGGAGGGCAGACCATGGAAACAGTCGTCGTTCGCAGCGTCATCCATTGACATCCCCCCCTCCCCCTTTTTTTTTTGATTTGATTGGTTGAGGAATCTATATCTTCGCCCTTCACCGCACGTTCTGTTGTACCCGATGCGCCGGATAAAACTAAAACCAAGCAGGATTAAGCTAAGCTCCCCCCGTGCCCCGCATGGCGTCGCTTTCAGACGCTGAGCTGTCCGGATTAGCACGGCCATTCCTTTCCCCCCTTCCATCTCACTGTCCACATACCATCCCTCTGAAAGCTAGTACCAAGTTGCCACACGACGATGAGGATACTAAAATCATGTGACCGCCTGCCTGCCCCCGAGCCGCATGTCGATACGGGAGGCTCACGACGGCCCCGGTTTCCTGCAGTTTTCTTTTCTCGACCCGTGCTTTGGCCATGTGTGAATAGAAAACGCGTCTCCTTTTTATGGCGGAATCAACAAGGTGCCCAATCGGGGACGGACAAGCGGATAGGTGAGATCAGAACGATCGCTGGTCCATCCGGATAAGCAGATGCCCTCTCTCTTGGGAGAAAAGACGCCACTCCACTATAGGCGAGGACTGCAGCGCGGGGACGCAGCTTTCCCCAGCTCTATCCCGACGCAGGCAGTACTCACAACACACACAACTGGAAACTCCCTGGACACTAGAACCCAATAACCACGCGGGCGAGGCATACCGCATACATGGTTGTAACTAGAGCACGCGCCGCGCCGGCCACCTGAGCTTCACCCAGCTAATCACAGGCAAGAAGATGTCGTGATCAGTGATCGCCATCGCGGAGTTAACCGCTACAGAGACGCATCAAAAAGGAAAAACAGTGCTGCCTGGTGCATTTCTCCAAAGGACGATATCTAGTGACCTGACGACAGATCAAGCAGCTACCAGCTAAGCTCGCTTCCAAGATAGCGTACTTTTTCTGTAGCCTGTCTTTGTCGGGGGAAAAAAAAAATCCTCGACCTCGAGCGGCTGGAGGGCCAAGAGGGCCATATCCGGCGAGATATTATTTGGACTGTTACCACCGTGACACATCGACAGCTTGTTACATGCCACCAGAAGTAGATCAGCAAGAAGACGGGCGGTATAGCAGATAGCTATCCGGGATACCTGGAATCACGAACTGTTGCGCTGACGGCGACTGCGAGTGCTGCTTTCCGGCAAACAGTATGCTCGATGTATATGGTTTCTTGGATCTTGAACAAAAGTATGCTATTCTCCCAGATTAGAAACAAGATACCACTATACCAGTTCATGATGAGCAACTGTGGTTGGCAGCTGTATCACGCCCAAGGATCAGCCAACTTCACGACAAAATTTTACTCCATCCGGCCACATCTTCAGATCTTTCAGGTCTTGATACTGTGGCTTTTGCTCTCCCTACATTGAAATTGATCGAATTGCGCATAATCCATTCATGACTCTTAAAAAATTTCAGATGTCCTTTTTCACTTCGGAAATTTTATAATCGACTGGATGCATAATCATTCAGAAGTTCAGCTTGGGAAGTCTCAAATGGCTAAACGGGTCGCTGTTAACATGTACAAGACAACAAGAGATTCTAACATCCATTTCTGAAGAATGGGAGAAACAAAGGTACATCGCGCAGGCAGCACAACGATACAAATCATCGCAACAAAAGACGTCCGGTGTGACTATTGATCATCTATAAACACTAGAACAATCTTTAGCATTTCTGTGCAACCTAGATCTTCACCAAATCAGCACCCGTTTTTCTAAAAAAAAAGACAGAAATATGTATTAACATTTCAGTCCATGCATTGATAGGTGCATATAACTGTGATTGGAAGCTGTATCACGCCCAAGGATCAGCCAACTTGACCACACAATTTTAATCCATCCGGCCACATCTTCAGATCTTTCAGGTCTTGCTACTGTGGCTTTTGCTCTCCTTTGTTGAAATTGATCGAATTGCGCATAATCCATTTGTCACTCTGAAATTTCATAGCCTTTTCTATTTAGATCTTCATTCACTAAGTCAGCATCCATTTTCCTTAAAAAGTCAGAAATATTAATTATTAATATTTCAGCCTATGCGTTAATAGATGCATATATAACTGTCCATTATTTCAAGTGTACTAGTTTTGGAGATACAAACCGTGCAATCCATATAGCTAGAAACCTCCATTATTTATATATCTAATTTTTGTTAAACTCCAAAAGGAATCCAACATCTCTGAACAGCACTACATCGTCCAAGAAAAAAAAAACCCATGTCTTATTACAAGCATCATCATTATAATATAGCCAAATGGCTCAACAAATAGCACTTGCCACTACCATGCTTTATACTTTTTTTTCTTATCTACTCCATATAACCAATCATCAAACATATGTCTTATATTTAAGGGATTATACATATTAAGAGATCTTAAATGACCCTCCATATAAATATACCATTATTTTTATGGCTACTGCAGAAGGCATCTCCTATCAAATAAATGGCCTATATGTTGAATTTCATACCTTTGTGCTTCGCATGGTTTGTATATGTCAACACACTGTGGAAGTTACTGCATCTTAGAAAAACTTCACATTCGGTAGGTTTATTTATTGGTTTGGTCTTTCTAATAGTAGCTTGGCCTTGCAACACTAGATACAAAAATAGATCTGTCTGTCGTCCACAAATGGAAAAGCTTTCCTCACTGGTATTAACAATCATTAGAGGATTCATGTGAGCAATTAATCTAATGAAAATCTAACTTCAAATCTACATAAAAATTGTAACATGATTCTTACCACTGGGCAAATATTTTCAATAGTAATATATCGCACGAGACATATTCAAAACAAGAATGTGTGAGCATTAGAAATACCTGTCACCACGGGCGGAGCTAGGTTTAGATCAATTTGGGCTTCGACTCCTCCTTGGTCTTCCAATTTCTTTAGGAATGAACAATAATATGGGTGTTAAGTTACTTAATTATTATGTTAATTAGGTGGATTGTTCAGTCTGGCTCTGCTAGCATTAACAACAAGCTATATTTTTAAAAAAATGTATGCTTATATGTACATACAATGTTATGTATTGGATAAATATGAGTTCGGTTACAACTTTTGTAAAGCTCAGTATGGTTGTAGTTTCAATTAAAAATAGCAACTCGTATAAAATCTCTTAACAAAATTATTGGTAAATAACTAGAGTTAGCGCGCAAACATGTCCAAAAAAATTTATTCACTTGGTTGATCAATCAAAATTTACTATCTTTTTTTATCTGTTCAAAACATAAGGATGTAAGTTCTCTATTTCTTGGTCTCTAGGTCGAATCAAAAGTCCCACACATGGATCAAAATTCATTCCCACCTCAAACAACTATAATTTGGATTAGAAATGATCACTCAACATTAACATGCGCATCCCATAGTAAACTTTTTTGGTCTTGATGCTACTACTTTTGTTGTTCAATTGATCCAAATGTGAGAGTTATGAAATGTTTCATCCGTTCAGCTCAATTCTAGATATTCTTCTATAGTTAAAAAAATTTCGAGCCGAATGTATTGTCATTCAACGGCACATCAGCTTGTCCAAATTATTAAATTCATCAATATTTAATGCAACATATGTGTATGTAGCCAAACTTTTTAGTTAAATCAGAATTTATATATGTTTTTGGTATCTGTTGTTTAGAATCTAAAGCTCGTTGCCTGCCACCGGTGACAAGTGATGAGTTAGCTGCAACGTAACTATACAACATGCTCTTTTTAGCAAAGTCAGCTAATACAAAATGTAAAGAAGACTTGTGTTGCTGTGCATAAATTTCCATGCTTTTGTTTTGTTCCAAATCCGTCATCAGTTTGAAAATTTCAGATATCTTTTCATACTTTAGCAATTACCGAAGAATGTCGAGCTCAATGCATAATTCAGCTTAGAATATGTCTTCCCCTGCTTCGGTGCTAGTAGTCAATCTGTTTAGTCATTGCAGAATTCAGTATCCTTTCGGTTTCTGAATTTGTTCAGAATCTCAAGCCCGACGAGCACACTTTTCAGCAAGGTCAGCATATATATGTACAGATATAAAAGTAGTAAGACTTTTTATTGTCGTGGTGCATTCACCCGGTCAGCACTCGCAAGAACCGCGCCAGATCATTCAGAAGTCAGAACCGTCCCACACTTCTACCTCTGTCGAAGCGAATCAAGCTCCGCAAGGTCCTCGCAGATCCTCTCGACGACGTCTCGTCCGCTGGCCGCGTTCTGCGCGAACCTCTCCGCGCACCGGCGCTCCACCATCTCGGCGACCCTGGCCGCCACGGCGGCGAGCGGCGCGCACCGGATGCTGGTCTCCTGCCGGAACAGCGTCCACTCGTCGGGCCGCTCCGGGTGGGGCGCGTAGCTGCACCGCTCCTCTACGTCCACGATTCCCCGCAGGTTCGCGTTGCGGGAGACCACCCGCATGTCGCGCGCCGCGCCGTCCACGTCCGTGCGCTCCACGCACAGCACCACCACGGCGTCGCCGGCAGATAGGAGGCGGCGGAGGAGGAACGGGAGCGGCGGGGCGCGGCCGGCGATGGCGCGCACGGCGCGGAGGCGGCCCGAGCGCGCGTCCACGTCGCGGGACAGCGTCTGCACGTCGAGGATGTGGGACAGCGGCGCGGCGCGCGCCGCCGGGTCCGTGAACTTGCGCCACGCTGCGGCGGTGACGCGGTGCCACGGGTGGCGGTACACGTGCTCCTGCGTGTACGAGATCACCATGATGCTCTGCCCGCGCGCTGGCGTTGAGAAGCGACGAGATAGACGGGACCGCGACGGCAACTGGTGAGAGGAACGGAGCCGAAGCGAGGATCTTGAAGACACGTAGCGTCGTGAGGTGTGTCGGAGCACAGGGGAGGAGGAGTATATTCGCATCGCGCGGGGAATAAATCCTGCTTCGCCCATGTTTCTCTTCTAGTATGTTTTTTTGCACAAGAGCGGGGGGTGTCGGAAGGGGCTCACACCTTCTGATTTCGTGTAAAGGCAAAATTATTACACATCGCGAGGACAAAGGGATTATTACACAAGGTAGTATAGCAGTATACTGGCCTAGAAGAGCGTGTAGCCGTCGTCGTAGGAGACGTGCCAGCCCCGCCTGCACGGTGGCGCCTGCTCTTCACGCTCCTGGCAGCAGCTCCAGCGCTTCTTCCAGTTCCCCCGCCCGGTGTTGGGGCGGCTTCCTTGGTCGTTCCAGCGGTACACGATGACCCCGCTCTTGTCGCTCCACTCGCCGTCGATCCCCTGGTGCGGTGGAGACAGCGAGAACAGCCCCTTCTCCCCTGCATATCGCCATCTCAAATTATAATTTTCTTTTACTCAATTACAAAGAGCCCTCGAGTGGGCCATCATTCGAAAAAGAAACATAGTAGGCCTCAGTTCTGTAGCTTGAAATAGGCCTAGCATTCCCTTGTGTAGGCCCAGTACTATGATATGGGCCTATTGGATTCACAAGCCCGGGTCGAAATATGGACTATTCGATCGTAATTGCTCCTTTCCAGGGAAAAAACTCCAGAGAAACAAAGATTATCTATTATTCTGCTTTAGTAAAGCAACAATCTCGAAGTCTCCTGCACTGCTCAGCGCCTACATCACGTATATCATCATCTATAGAGACCTCAACATCGGCCTCCATGGGACCCTGCTGGCAGCGGTTGCAAAACCTGAGCTCATCATTTAGCATCGGTATCATCTGCAGTTTGTTCAGCAAAGTTTTCCTATATTGGCATATATGTGGAGTTTTATTTTTTATTTTCTGGATTAGTTGAAGTATTCAACAGTTGTACCATGTTCGCATTTATCCCAAAACGTAATGTTCGGTATTTAGATGTGTTTCATCTCCAATTAAAAAATTCTCTCTTCTATCTGACCTCTTCTAATAGTTTTGAACTAACATGTGACCACTTCTCTTTTGCATTTATTTGAAATTCCCTCTCCAAAATTTTACCTTTACTTTTCATTATATATTCCAAGGCTAAAAAAATGCAGACATCAATTTTGGTTAATGTAAGAACTTGCCGTCAATAACACATAAATGTACACTGAAATCAGCACTAGAATACTTCTCTATTGATGTTCACCATAACTTTTCTTTATCAGTAGTTAATTATATTTGGTTTTGTTGCAAATAGATTTGTATTTTGTAGATATATATATGATAACGTTATCAACTTTTGACATTAACACCACACAAACCCACAGCAACGCGCAGGGCATTTCACTAGTTATTACTCATAGATACTACCAAGAAGAAACGAGAAGTTCTAAAAAAAAAAAAACACGAGAAGGTACCTGTGACGTGGCCGTGGAACTCGCAGGCGTTTGGGTGGTTCTCCTCGTCCAGGTACATTCCACCGCACCTCAGGCACCGTTTCCTCTCTTTCTGCTGCGCCGGAGCCGAGCCGCTGCTTTCAATTGCTCTGACCCGCTCGCGCGCGGGCGATCGGGCAGCCGCGCCTCCCCGACGAGACGGGTCACGCACACACATCGTCTGTGATCGTTTGGGTGCTGCTGGTGGCAGCGAGAAGTGGGTTCGGCCCGGAGTCAGCTGAGAGCACGCCATGGCTTGAGCAGAGCCGGCAGAGGGATGGCCTCCACATGTCCCCGCCTGCCCGGTGATAAAAAGGTGCTCGCTGCAGAAGGACGTGATCTGGGCTTATGGGCTTTATTACTAGCTAGCCTTCGACCGCCTGGTAACGAAGCCTAGAACAACAACCGGCCCAATAAGGTCCTAGTATCATCGTCAAGCCTTGCAATTTTCTCCTTCCCGCCGAGAGACTGGGCGAAGAGCTACGAGTTTGTGCTGGTGCAACGTTGACACTGAAACAGCAACCGATCTAGCTGGGCGACAAACGACCCGCGACCGGCGTTTGTTCCATCCATCTCCGCTGTTGTCTCACAGTCGAGTTGGTCTCGACATTTACGGCCACGCAGTCAAGCGACACCCGCCGCCGGTCGAGATGGGGGCGGAGAGAGTAATGACCGTCATTTATGTGAATCCTTTCTGTCGCTTGGATACTACTGTGCTGCTGCGCTCGTCGGATCGGATCATGGGTCATGGTGGCTGCAAAAGGAAGCCTCCAGTGATCACTGTTACAGGGCAGAAAAACGCAATTAATTGCGCAGATCGGTCTGCAGCTACCTGCCGGACGACGTTGTCCCCGTCCTCGCCATAGGTGGACTCCTCAACATCCCGGCGCACAATTAGCACCCTGTGCAGAGATCATTAATCATCAGCGTGTTTGAACGAGTTACTCCCGTCGGAAGAAACCTGTCCCCTGCTGTTTCCTTATCCCAGTCTCAATACAAGATTTTATTAAACAGTTTTTAAAAGTGCTATCAAGATTTGATCTCGGTAATACTCCCTCCATTCCAAAATTATTATCATTATTGATTTTTTTTTAAACTTTGATCATTTATCTTATTTAAAAAATTATCTCAGTTATATATAATTATTGATTATATTTTAAGTTTATTTAGTAATGAAACTAATCATAAAAAAATATATAATAATTTTCAAATTTTTTTGAATAAGACAATTGCTCAAAGATAACGAAAAAGTCAACGGCGACTATAATTTTAGAACGGATGGAGTACATTTATAGGGCTACGTCGAGACTAAGAACTACGATGGTTGCAAAAGATGTCGAGTTATACAGGTTCGGATCCCCTCGATGAGAGTAAAAACCCTACGTCCTGTGTTCTGTGGTTTATATTGCTTGTAATTTTCTTGTCCACGATGAGGGTTTCCTGCCACCTTATATACCCGGTCGGCAAGGAATACATGAAGAGTCCTACTCGTAGTCTACAAGGATTTACATAGAAAGTCTATCTCTAATTGCCTTGTGCTCCAATCCGACTCGGTCGGTTCTCTTATTAGTGAGATACCCGGTCAGTTGCCGACTTAGGCATATCTATGGATACCCGAAAGGTAAGTATTTCATAAGTGTCATGTCATATAAAGTTATTTGAAATAGTAAATGAAACAATCTCTCTCAATGTAAAGTTTCATGTTGAGATTTTATAGGCTAAGATATTATTTAAAAGTTGCATCTAATTGACCAATGCTAGTCCATCAACATGGATGAAGCCACATAGGCTTATCGAGTGCCATGGCACCAGGATCCAAAGCAAATTTCAAAGATTAGCCTTAAATTTCTACCTTATATGCATCACCCAAAGTCAATCACGTGCACCATTTTTCTTTCCCAACAGCCAAATCAAGGTGTGTATGTTGAAATGGCACTCCGGTTCATAGAATTCTAGCTTCGCCACTGTCCATCAAATATGTAGAGATAAAATAAATTATTCTCAGTAGAGGTTTCATTCTAGTTTCATAGTTTAGGTAATCATGTACATCAGGTTTCATCTCTATGAAACCCAACTCTTTTTTTTCATCATAAATTCTATGCCACGTCACTGTTTTTGCTTATGTGGCATGCCATTTAATGAGTTTGAAACTCATATGAAACTTGAATTGAGACTGGTCTTAAAAAAAAGAGAAAAGGATATGGTCGGGCAGCTGGTGCATCAGATGCAGTGTAAAGTAGAAAATAAAGGTAAGGTTTCTAATTGATAATTAGAATAATTATTTAAGGTTTTTACGTAAAATATTGTCCTGCCATAAACGATTTGAAAAGCTCTGAGATGTTCCATTTTCAACTATTATTCTTCTGCCGATTGTGATGATTTTGTCAAACTTAAGATTTGTCTGTTCAGTCCCTCATATGTTCGATATGCATGTGTGTTTATACAATATAGCGATTTAAGTGCTTATTGTTTCATAGTACAAAAATAGAAAATTTTTTTGAGTAGAATGTAACATAAAAGTTAAAAGAGATCTTTTACGCTGGTTGCAAGTACTGTGAGCCATTCAATGCCCTAGATCTAATTAATTATAATTAAAAGTAGCACCCAAAAGGTACTTAAATATTAACCGAGGTACTTAAGTATTGAGGGTAAGAATGTAATCTTATATGTGGACCAATATAGAAAGTTAGATGCATATATAGGAAAGATCTATAAGAATAGAAATTTATACCGGGAAGGCAACTTTTACATAAGAGAGAATGATCATTGAAATAGAAAAAAAATTGTTATCTCGAAAATATAATGTTGAGTTATCGATGAGCGCATGCACGTAGATCGAAGTAGAAAACGAGAACAAAAGTAACAAGAATAAAGGAGACGAAATTCTTTATTGAATAATTTTGACGAAATTACAAGGGGTGTCCCCTCAACTATTTATAAGGGGGGAAATCCTACTTCGTGTTGGGTCAGAATTAGATAAAGAGCCCACATGGGCAAGGAGTACTTCTTCTAGAAGGTGGACCTGACCCATAAGCATTTTACAACACTCCCCCTTGGGCTCTTTATCACGATAAATCTGCCTCATAAAAACTTTTTAAAAACTCAGTGAGAAAAATAAAGAAAATAGCACATATTACCGTCACTTGTATTGTACACATTGTCTCATTAAAAACCTTAGTGAGAAAAACTTCATATGAAAACCTCATAAGGGAAAAAGAGTATAATGCTTTAAACTTCATGATTAATGCTTATCGATCTTCATGAACGACATAAATTATCTTCGACATAATTCTTTAATTCGAGAACGTGGTGTACTTAGGGAAGTTCTCCTCCTGTTCCAAGCACTTCTCTAAGTCTTCTTATGCCAATATCATGCCGACACTTTTCAAGAGTGTAAGCTAGTAGTGCCTTTATGAACATATCTGCAAGATTATCACAAGATCGGACATGAGTTACCAAAATCTCTCCCTTCACTTGCAATTCATGCTTATGGAAGAATTTAGATAACATATGCTTTGTCCTGTTCGACTTTATGTATCCCGATTATATTTGTGTAATACAAGCGTTATTATTTTCATAGATAACTGTAGGGGATGGAATATACGATACTCCACAACTATCCATTATATGTCTTGACATCCTTCTGAGCTAAGTGCATTCTTTGGCGGCTTCAAATAATGTGATGATCTTTGAGTAATTTGTTGATATAGCAACAATTGTCTGCTTCGTTGATTTTCATGAAATTGTCGTTCCACCAAATAAGAACACATATCCAGTTTGCGAGATTAACTTCTGTAGATCGAATAAGTAGCTAGCATCAGTATACCCAACCAAAGTTACTTCTGCATTCTTCTTGAAAAATAATCTGAAATCTTTAGTTCCTCTCAGATATCTTAGTACTTGTTTAATGCCTTTTTAATATCGCATAGTTGGTGCCGAGCTGTATCTAGCAAGTAGATTAATAGCAAAAGCTATATCGGGCCTCGTACCATTTGCAAGGTACACCAATGCTCCAATAGCACTAAGATAGGGATATTGAGGTCTCAATAATTGCTCATGTTCCTCCCTTGGTCTAAATGAGTCTTCCTCTGCATTGAGTGATCTCACAACCATAGGGGATCTAAGTGGGTATGCATCTTTTATATTAAATCTCTCTAATACCTTCTTGGTATAGTTTGATTGATGCAATAATATCCCTTCGTGGGTATGCTCAAACTGTAAGTCTAAACAATATGCAGTCTTACCTAAATCTTTCATTTCAAATTTAGATTTTAAGTAAGAACATGCATCTTCGACGTTCTGTGTAGTGCCAATGATATTCAAATCATCAACATAAACAGAGATTATGCAATAAACTTTCTCTGATTTCTTAATGAATACACAAGGACAATCATCATTCTTCAAGAATCCTTTCTCCAGTAAAAAGTTACTGAGTTTGTTATATCATATTCTTCCAGATTGCTTTAAACCATATAGTGACTTCTGAAGATTGACACTATACAATTTACGTTCTTCTTTATTCGGGACTTTGATTCTTTCTAGAACTTTCATATAGATTTTTGTATCTAATGTTCCATACAAATATACAATGACAACATCCATAAGTCGCATTTGCAAATTCATATTCACTGCCAATGATATTAAATATCGGAAAGTAATTCCATCCATTACGGGAGAGTAGGTTTCTTCGTAGTCAATTCCTGGTCTCTGCGTGAAACCTTGAGCTACGAGTCTCGCCTTATATCTAGTCACTTTATTTTGAGCATTTCTCTTCCTGACAAACACCCATTGTGACCAACTGGGAAGATACCTTTTGGTGCAAGGCTTATATTGCCGAACACTTCTCTTTTTTTTAACGAGCTCAACTCTACGCAGATAGCTTCTTTCCACTTTGGCCAGTCAGGACGCTTCTTGCATTCTTTTATTGACTTTGGTTCAGATTTCAAGTCAATCTGTGTTGTATTTGTATCAGTAAAATATGAGTCGACTTTCATTGTTTTTCTATTATATACTACTCCCGTCTCAACATCATTCGTTGAAACTTCTTCTATTATTTCATTTTCTTGATTCACATCACTCAGAGGTGTGTTTAGATCAGAAATTTCTGGTAACCCGTCGTGAGTTTCAAGTGTGCGCACATTCTCACTTGAGATTTCTTCTTTAAGGCTCACCACTTCGTGTGGTTTGCTTTCACCTTCTATATTCTTCTTTTGAGTAGTTTGCTTAGGCTTCTTCTCCACAGGACGTCTCCTAGGAGCTTTAGCTTGAGCTTGTACTCTAGGCTTCTTTGGTGCCTGTGTAACTAGATCACTTCTCCTCTTCCTAGCATTTGTTGCCTTTGAGAAAGGAGGCTGAAATTCCATATAGTCATCTTCTTCAAATGAGATGTCTATTCTTTCAGGTGCATTTGCAGCCGGTATATGAGACTTCTAATGTCTCTTGTATTGGTGAAAGCTTCTGACAGTTCATTAGCAACCCTCTGTAGATGGAGGATATTCTGAACTTCGAGCTCAGTTTCTTTAGTATGAGGATCCATTCCTTGAATTCCTTTAATTTTCCATTCTATTTCACGGCATTCGTCCCAATAGAGATACTTTCCTCCCTCTAATGCTGGGAAATGATCTTCACTAAAGATACAATCAGCAAAGCGAGCCATGTGTAGATCTCCAGTATATGGCTCTAAATACTTGATTATGGATGCACTTTCATATCTAACGTAAACTCCGAGTTTTTGTTGTGCACTCATTGCAGTTCGCCGAGGCGGAGGGATAGCGACATACACAGCACATCCAAATCTCCGTAAGTGAGAAACATTTGGTATTATATCACGCACCATTGCTAATGCTGATTCTTCATGTGTAGGAGATGGCCTTAATTGAATTAATGCTGCTACGTGCAACACTGCATGCCTCCAACAAGAGGTAGGCAATAAGCAATTCTATAATAATGGTCATGCTATCAACTTGATCCTCTTAATTAATGATTCTACAAGGCCATTTTGTGTATGCACGTGTGGTACAGAGTGTTCCCCTTTGATATCCAGGCTCATACAATAGTCATTAAAAATCTTCGAGGTAAATTCTCCGGCATTATCCATCTTGATGGATTAAATTCTGTGATCCGGAAAATTGGTTTTCAATTGTATGATCTGAGTTGTCAATTGTGCAAACGCATGGTTTCTAGTAAACAATAAACATATATGACTCCACTTCGAGGAAGCATCAATCAACACCATGAAGTACCAAAAAGGTTCTGACATGGGGTTAATTGGTCCACATATGTCTCCTTGAATTCGTTCGAGGAATGTCATCGATTCTACTTGAATCTTAAGCTTTGAGGGTCGAGTGATGAGCTTCCCTTTTGCACATGCAACGCACAAAAAATCTTCTTGATTTGGGAAATCATTTATCTTTAAGTTGTGACCATTCGAATTCTTCGTAATTCTTTGCATCATGTTCAGGCCTGAATGACCAAGTCTATCATGTCATGTTCGATAGGCTTTTTGGTTGCTAAATACGGTCTTGAACGCAGCAAATTCTTTGTGTGGTTTAACATAAGTGTAGTACATGCTTTCTTTAATGGTTGTAAAACTTTCAACGATAGTCTTGTGATCTCCATCCTTCTTGGTCATAATGAGACATTCTTCGCCTTTATCATCATTGGTTTCTACGTGAAATCTATTTGCACGGATGTCCTTGAAGCTTAACATTGTCCTAGTAGACTCGGGATAAAACAATGTTTCATGGATTACTAGCCGCGTACCATTCGGTAGGACGATTGTGGTACTGCCTGTGCCAACAATCCTAGTGTCATTGCCAATGAAAGTAGTTATATCTCCATCATACTTTCAAAGTGTTTGGAAATAACTAGTGTCCCTTAGAACGATAGCGGTAGTGCCACTGTCTACGAGACAAAGCTCCTCTTAAATAGCCATATACTCCACAATTCTTTAATGCCGAGTAGATGACCGGCTCTGTAGATCGTGCTGATAACGTGTTGAGTTATCGACGATCACAGGCACGTAGATCGAAGTAGAAAACGAGAACAAAAGTAATAAAAATAGAGGAGATAAAATTCTTTATTGAATAATTCTGACGAAATTATAAAGTGTGTCTTCTCAACAATTTATAAGGAGGAAAATCCTACTTCATGTTGGGTCAGAATTAGATAAGAAACCCACATGAGTCAGAAATCTTTATTTTAGAAGGTGAGCCTGACCCATAAGCATTTTACAACATATAGATCATATATGTTCTTTCGAATGGAGGAGCCATTGTACTATGCGTGCATGCATATCAATCAGCCGGAGTATTACGTATAAGTTTGTTCATTTACCAGGTCATATATTGTGTTCAAATCTGTCAACGTAGGGTCGCTATTTATTGACTTGTATGATAAATTAGAGAAAGAAGCAACCGAGCTGCAAATTTTGTGACAACTGACATCATCAACCAAGAACAAGTTTCGAATATAAAGTACTGCAACAATAGAGATGATATGCACTGAGGAAGGAGAAGAGCCATTTAGTAATGGCGTAACCTAAAGGGGGGAAGAAGAGCAGTTATGACCAAGTTTATTATCAGCAATTAATTGTCGTAAACTTACCTTTTTAACTAAATATAAACTGCTACACCTGAGTTACCCCTGGGTCAATCAACGGCTGTGATCTTTTGTACTTTAATACCTCCCAATACCTTGCAAACACCTTAAAATCTCTCAAGTTAAAAATGACAATATCTGCGCCGCTTGGTACTTTTTCTGGTGCCGGAGATTTCTTGAATTCAATATTTTTCTTTACTGGACGACCTGCAAATAGATTGTACTCTACTTTCACTTACCGGGACACCCAACTTTTCACGGCAAAGGCGGAAGCTGGCTGGGCAGTGATGAGACGTTACATAGCTCTGCAGGGCAATACTGTAATTTTCATCGCAAAGAGAAACTCAGGTGAATATTGACAGCCTGAAAAAGATGAACTGCGAGCTAGTAGTACGGTGGAGTGGACCACCGGCATCAACTGGCTAGCTGAAAAAGAGAGAGAGAGAGAGAGAGAGAGAGAGAGAAAAGTGCAACCTCCGTCACGTTTCTGCTCTCCCTCACTATCGTTTCTCTCTGCAACCCGAATCTCCCCGACGCACGTTTGGTTTATTCACGCATTGGCAGAGCAACTGACGGACAGACTGAAACTGAATTGAGATGACCCTTCGAGCAGCCCCTCATGATCGTACCTGCTTGCACGCCGGGTCAATGCAAACTGCAAAGCCCAGGCCCAGCCGGCCAGCACCGTCGCAAACAAACAAATTAACTCGCGTCATGTACTCCAAATTTCAATTTCACCCTCGCCTGACCTGTCTCTAAACTCAGGTTCACTTGAACCAAAATGAGAAACACCGAAAAAACAATGCATCACTTGAGATGATTTCCTTCGGAACGGTGGCGCACACTCGTCCGTTGCCGGCATGCAAAAGACCACAACGTTCATTTCTCACCGGAGGAAACACGGCCCAGGTCCATACACTGATATCACGAGGTAGGGTCCCCATTTGATTATCTGCTCACGCAGCTTTCCCTTCCCGCCCGCCGCGAGACAGGCGCAAGAAAAGCTCATCATTTTGACGCGAACGTCTCATGTGTGTGTGTGTGTCGACACATCCGAATCTATCTGACGTTCCATCCATCCATCAAGCTTGCCTAGACATATTTTTGTCGGCCATTCCTCAGGTGCGCCCAAAAAGTTGATCCTCTTCGTCCTGTGATCAAATCTCCCTGATCTGCTCATGAAAAGATGATCATTGGGGGTACTACTGCTATCTCCATTTCTCGCTTTGGTTCTCTTACCTCTGTTTTTCTTTTTTTTACTACAGCTCCGTTTGTGTGTGTGCACACAGAAGCCCTTGCGCCTTTTTCTTTTTCTGGGGCATGCAAACAATGAGAGTATGGGACACGTAGAGCAGCCTTGCGTCCTGCAAGGATGCTGAAATGCTTACATATGAAAGGACATGGAACTATAGTAAAAACTTGACTGGTACAGTAGATTAAAGAGAGGTACTGATGATGGTTTCAACAAGTTTGGTAAAGAAAAATAGTAAATTATTTATTTTTGGGTTATTAGTTCCATCTGCAACTTTGACGCAAGAAGATAATGGGACTCTAAAACTGAGCTACATTTGTCTGCAACTTTTCTTCAACATTTGTCCAGGGTATTTCCTTTATAACTTGATAGATATTCTGTTTTTTTTTAGTCACTGTGCTCCCCCATCATTTTCAATAATGTTGTAAATATCATAATTTTCTACAATTGATTGTGATTGCATCATTCTTTAAATTCATTTTAAGGTACTTATAGAAAAAGGTGCCACCTAGTAACATCATAAAGCCACAGATTTAAAGACTTTACCACGAAATTACTTATTTTGTGCAACCTTTGTTTAACAAAACAATAGATTTAAGAACTTATATCACAAAAGTACAGATTTTATAAAGCTGTAGTTTTGTGATACAAGGTTGTATAGTTTCGTGACACAACTTTTTATATGAAGTAAGACAGACTATCTGTTGTTGCAATAAATTCATTTTAAGGTACTTATAGAAAAAAGGTGCCACCTAGTAACATGATAAAGCTACAGATTTAAAGACTTTACCACGAAATTACTTATTTTGTGCAACCTTTGTTTAACAAAACAATAGATTTAAGAGCTTATATCACAAAAGTACAGATTTTATAAAGCTATAGTTTTGTGATACAAGATTGTATAGTTTCGTGACACAACTTTTTATATGAAGTAAGACAGACTATCTGTTGTTGCACCAACACAAGCTATGCCAAGTAATACTTCGGATCAATAAAAAAAAAATTGATCGGAAACAAGTTCAAACTTTCAACACTATTTTCAGCCAACATAATTATATATACAAACAGTAAAAAGAAGATTTGTGTCCTAAAATTCATATTAGCTCAGCTGATTAGGTTCACTGTGATGGATCAACCATTTTGAGTTCGAGGCTTCAAGTCTAGTCTTGTATTGTCTAGTATTATATTTATAGCAAAATATTTTTTTTCGGTGTGGTAGGCTGCATGCGAGGTGTCTGGTGTTGGCCTAGTCTATGTTAGACTTCCGAATATTCATTACTACGTACCAAAATGTAACTAAATCAAAAAACACGAAACACTTGATCCACATCATTTTTTTTTTGTATACCAACAGGACATCTGTAGGGTGCACACAAAAAAGTTTGGAGATAGTATCGCCCTTCACCCCTCAACCAAAACAGCAAGTACGTACTTAAGAGAAAATTAAAAGTGCAGCAGATAGCAAAATGAAACAAAAGAGCAGCTCATCATGCATCAATCCTTCACCCCTCAACCAAAACAGCAAGTATGTAAGAGAAAATTAAAAGTGCAGCAGATAGCAAAATGAAACAAAAGAGCAACTCATCATCAACCCTTATGGTACAAGCCCAACACATATAGTTCGTTCTACAAGTACCTGCACTCGGCAGATTAATGGATCGATCACATAATCCATCACACGTGTATATATGATCGATCTATCCATCTGCAGGTATACGTTGATATTCATCAGAGAATAGCGCACAAATGTTTGGTCCAAAATCAACAATACGACTTGGCCGCCGCGGCGCCTCCTTCGTGTTCGACGTCGGAGACGGCGCCGTCATCGTCGTCGTCGAGGCCGCCGCCGCTGCACCCGCCGCCGCCGACGGCGCCGTGGCCGTGTCCGAAGGCGCGGGCGTGGTCCTTGAGCGATCGCTTGTGCTTGAACTCGGAGCCGCAGAGGCAGTACCAGAGCCTGCCGCAGTTCTTCTCGTGCGTGCGCCAGTCGCCCTTGACGGCGAAGGCCTTCCCGCAGCGGCGGCAGAGGAACGGCTTGAGCCCGTGCTTGCGCTTGTAGTGCGTCTGCAGCGTGCGGAAGTCCTTGAGCGGCTTGGCCCGCGGGTGGTCGATGTTGTTGCGGCAACCCGGCGCGCAGCAGTAGCACGGCAGCCGCAGCATCGCCGTCGGCTGGATGCCGCGAAGCGACTCCGGGCCCTTCCGGTACTGCGACCCGTGGCCCCACATGTGCATCTGCGCAGCGAGCAACATGTTGATCAATGTCATCATCACAAGCACAAGTAATCAGCTCATCTAATATAGTCTTGTACAACGTACAGTACTGCTACCACTAGACAAGCAACATGATCCTATGTATGACTAGGACTAAAATATGCGGTAAATGATTATATATATGCTGAAAATTCATTTCGCGAAGCAAGGGTGTTCATGTCATCATTGGATCGTGGATGGGGCGACGCGACTACTCCTATATTTACTCCGGGTGCCATTTTCTTCACAACATTGTATAGAGTACAGTACACGACTAGTAGGCTACAGGGTCGAATGTCGAATCATTTCGAGGCGACTGGATGTCATCACTGGTTGCTTATTATGATCAGAGGAGATGGCCGGTCTCTACAGTATCCTCATGAGCTCTCTGGGTGGCAGGTCAGTCAGTGATGAAACCGGAGAAACCGCATGAGTGCAGGGAGACGGCCAAGGTAGCTTTCGAAAGTGATGAGAGGGCTGTAGCTAGCCTTCGCTTGTGTAAACTGCGTTGTTCCTTTCGGAAGGGGCTCGCACAGCTGAGAGAAAAAGAGAGAGTTGTACTACCGTGTACGTGATTGCTGTGTCTGCGCACAGTGAGCGTGGCAGAGACGGCATAGCTAAGCTACAGCAAAGTGTACTGCACATCTCTTGCAGTTCTTGGGAGGCGCGCGAAGCGGTGAATCCTAACAAGTCAATGCTTAATTAGCTTGCTGTGAAAAACAAAATAAGGATAAGGTTGCTGACAGGAACTGATGATGATCAATCATCTTAAAATAAGGAGAGGTAGTGGACTGCACGATCATCTGAATAGTAGTAGTGTAGAAGAAAGTGGCGGCCGGGCAGGCCAGAAGATCAGAAGCAACTTTTTTGCATCAGATGTTCAGACCAGACACACACTACCTGATGACTAAGCCTCGTGCATGATGCATATAAATATGTAGGTTTGCAAAAATGATCGAATCTGACGATAGATATCCTCGCTGAGTCACTGGGAACCTGAACTGCGATCGCCTGCATGCGTCTCCAAAGGAAGAAAGACGAACTCCCGAAAAAGCCAACGCCTCCAGAAAAGCATAAAAGTTGCATGCATGCATGGCTTCTGCATGCGGGCCGTGCCCGTCTTGTTCAATCACACGAAAAGCGCCGGCGCCCTTGTCCGTCTGCGCTTAATCTCCGGTCAGCAGGGACACGCCAGGCACGAGAGAACTTGTATGTATCTTGTAACGTACCGTTTCACAGGAGCAGTTAGCTAAAACAAAGGACAAGCGCCACGGAAGAACTTTTTGCTTTTTTTATTTGCTATTTCAAACAAAAGGACAGTAGATTTGTGGACAACATATACAACAAAGGGGCGTGTATAGAACTGGGATTCGCGTTCCCATTTGATGTACTACATGGCTATCGCACTTCTAAGATCCAGATCATTATTGTTATGCTTTGTCGTACAAACCTATAGCATACGGTAAGGGATCAGCAGAGTTAAGAATTTAGAGCAAGTCAGATGTGATGTCCCTCTTTGTTCCGACAAAGGGAGCCGCGGCTATTTACAGCAACAAGCTGCTATGTTCATGTTCATCTCACAACTTGCTTCAGAGTTCAGAGCTAATAGAAACTTTAATTATTTACTAACCTACTACTGACATTTGGGGACATCATTTATTGTTATTCCAATTATTGTCGGGATCAACCCATATAGTCTGGCAACCCCAAAATTTGTTCCATTTAATAAACAGATGAAAAAGAGAAATAGGAAGCAAATGCAATCAGGCACTGTTTATTGATCATGAAATAAATGAGTCTGAAAGAAAATTGAGGAGCACAGCACTCGTGTTAATTATTTTGAAGTGGAAAATGTCTGAGAGAAACTAGCAGCACCAAAATCATTCCGTTTAAATAAAATATTGTCATGTCACAATTACTGATCATGGAAAAAATGAACCCCAATTAACATCATTGAGGAGCACTGATTTCAGTTTGTAGATCGAAATTGCGTTCTAAGAAGCCACTTCCACTACTGGAATCCCGTGAAATGCCGAGTGCCAGCGACATTCGACAAAACTTTGTTTCCCCTCGACATCTTAGAGTAGGATCTAACCCAAATTGTTACTACTAGAAGTAGTTGGGAGCAGGATCTTTTAGTAACAAAAAGAAGAGGAGACAACAAACAAGGTGCATGTGTAGATATGAAGCAAGAAGAACACGGGGGCAACTGAATTAATGAACGTGGCACGCGGCTCACCTGCATGTTGTTGTACCGGTTGAAGGTCTTGAAGCAGACGGGGCAGGAGAACTGCGTCGGGCCGATCAGGATCTGCGACGGCGTCGGGATCCAGTACTGCCCCTTGTTCAGCCGCCCGATCATCGCCGTCGACGGGAACCCTAGCGGCGCCGCCGCGGCCTCCTCCTCCTCCTCCTCTTCCTCCTCCACGCCGGCACCGTTCGCCCTGTCGTTCTCCTCCCCGTCGCCGTCTTCCAGCAGCAGCTGTCTTGGCCGGGAAGACGAGAGCCCCGAGACGAGGTCGGCCAGGCCGGCGCTGGTTGTCGGCAGGCCGATGCGCAGCGCTACCGTCACGTCTCCCGCCGCGGAGCCGCCGCCGCCGCCGGACTCCACGTCCATCGGGTCGCCCGCCGCCTTGGCGTTCAGGTCGGCGAAGAGCCCGCCCACGCGCTGCTGCTGCTGGCCGTGGCTATTACTGCTCGCTGGCCCCACCTCCTCCTCTTCCTCATCCTCTCCGTCCTCATCGGAATCGGCCTCTGCCCGACGCCGCTGCTCCTCTTCTCGGGATGCAGGAGCGAGCGAGAGGAGGGGCAGCGCTTCCCGGAGCGGCGGCGAGGGCGGAGCATACGACGGCACCACCGTCGTCGGCCCTGCCGGCGGAGGCGTAGGGAAGAACGGGAGGGAGTAGGCGGCGGCCGCCGGAGGAGTAACTGCCGGCTGCGTCGGTAGGTGGTAGTAGTAGCGGTGGTGGTGGTGGTTCTTGAAGAAGCTCGTGTAGGGGTTCTCCATGGCGCGGCAGCAGCAGCTCTGGTGGTAGTAGCTTGCGCGCTTCTAGTCCTGGCTCCTGCTACAGCCGTAGGAGACACCTGTGTGGTTTGTGTGCGGCGTGGTGGTTGGAGAGAGTCTCTGGGTTATTATAGAGTGCGCGCGCGCGCGAGGGGACGGGTGAAGTGTGAAACGTTTAATTGGACGCTTGAGCTAGAAGAGGAACTGCTCTCCTGTGGGTGATCCATTTTGGAACCACAGTCCTTGTATGTATCTGGCCACTCGCTCACTCATGCATTCACTGCAACTTGTTGCAACAGAGGCAAGTGAATTTTCTTGCCATGACACATTGTGTACTCACTCCTTCAGAAATAGATGTCATTTTAGTTTTGTGCACGGAAGACGGCGTGCAACAAGGAAGATGACGTTTTTAAAAATTAAATATCTAAAAGTATGATATTTGTTACAATGAAGACATTTAACATGCCCTAAGATCCAAATTTTTACGCTCACCATTTTGGCTTATTTTGCCATTGAGAAAAGCACATTATTCATATGGGAAAATAGATAAATTCAATCCTCATTGTTAGTAGAAGATATCTAAAATAAATCATTACTCATCTCAAAAGTATTGTGCCCCAAAATAAGAAACCGGAACACACATGCTATAATGAATGTTCTTCACATTGATTTCAGATAGTATCATAGTTTCCATGTTGATCAGTGTGAGAACTTAAAAGTCATGAAATGGCACAACTAATTTTCGAAGCTACAAATTATATGTACCAATGGTACTCTGAGAAACATTAATATTTTTCAGAAAAACTAGGGGAATACATATTTGAGATGAAAAAGGTATCATGTTTATAGGTACAACATGTACTATTTAATTAATGTTTGATATGATTTTAAATTCCTCCTTCTGGTTTGAACATTTCTAAATAGTTGTCTTGTATTACCACCGAGCTTCCGATCTCATGTTTAATCCATATTCAATATCAAAACTTACTAATCATAGATATGTCATAGTTTTTATGTTGGCCAGAGTAAGAACTTATGGTCAAGAAATAACACTAAAGATAAAGACTTGCTAATTTGCAGCTGACTGAAAGCACCTCTTTGAGTAATCAGATCTAGATTCAACAGTTTATAATTATTATATAGAAAATCCTAAAAAAATAAAAATACAAAGTAACAAATCATCGACTGAATACTTTCAATCGATTAAAGTAACCCTATATTCAATATTGCTGTGACAACCACATTGACATTAGATATATCATTTGAGAACTTAAAGTCAACAAAAATCAAGATCAACGAAGCTGCATATTTGGCACAACCAAGGATTATACTGGTTCGGGTAGAGCCCCTACGTCCAGTTCATGGCTCTGCTCGTGTTACTCGCACCGGGGTGTACAAAGATGGCGAGAGAGGAGGAGGAGCCTCCAAGTCTCTAATGCTCGTAAGCGTGGGTGTGTGTGTGTGTGTGTGTGTGTGTGCGTGTGGTTGCTGATGTCTTGTGTCTAAAGAAGAGATAGGCATTCCCTTTTATATCTCAAGAGAACTGGTCTCAATTACAAAGAAAGAGAGAGAGTAAATTTCTACACGTGTAAAGTCGGTAAAGCCATGCCAGAGAAGGTAGAGGTCCTGGTCGGTGGCGTGGCCTTTGGCCCTCGTGGGCCCTTATCGTCCTGGTCTTGTGTCAGAGGTGGGAAGGCACTATGCTCGGGCATGCCCCCATTTTCCGTCATCGGGTCGAGCTCCCTCGTCACTGTAGAGGGCGTGCTCCGCTATTCGTGGGGTGACGCAGCATGGGCATTGTCATATTTCTTAGGCGAGGTCTCATCCAACCGTCCATCAGATCGTCCTTTATCGTCACTATTGGCGATGTCATCGAGTGTTAGCGGTATGGAGAGCCTTATCGTGCCTACCATCATCAGCAGACGCTGGCGATGATGAGGAGGACAGGTATATTGTGCGCTTCGGACTGGGTGTAGCATTTAAGGCGGGGCAGTTGGTAGTTGTTGACCATCGTCCCGCTCAACCCCATGTCGGGGGTCAACGCGTCGAGTTGCGCTTACCTGGGCCCGCTCGGAGTTGGGATCCGTCCTATCTCGTCAGTGCAATCGAGTTTCTCCACCCGTCATCTACGCTTTAGCCAGTGATTCGCAAGACTGTCCTGTAATCAGTGGTGGTCCACAGAGAGGGTTCTAATAGAGACAAGGCTTATCGGTGGTCTCTGGGCCCGCTCACTGTTCGTTATGATGATGACGGCGATGAAACAGTCGTCCTTATCCGGGAGTCGGTTAAGACCGCGCAAGTGGCCTGGCCGGCAGCTCGGGAGAGTGACCCGCTCCTTGGGCCTTGGTGGGCAGACTGGTTTCATCTCAATCCCTTGGGGGGTCGAGCGAATCATCGTAGGCCCTCGACCCCTCGAGGGGTCGAGCGGGACACGGCTGAGTCTCGACCCCCGGAGGGTCGAGCGAGTCGGGGGTGACATGGCCTTTGTTTCTAAGATTTGGTTGTTACGGAGATTCCCCTCGTGGGGTTCGCGCGGGGGGCGTCATGGTGGTAATCAGGCGCATCTGTTATTCCGATCGAAGAAAGGTCTTGGGGGTGCCACGTGGCACTCCTGGTTTCTGCCCCCGACACATGTCTATTTCATTTTTTTAGATAATGGAACAGGGTTCCCGCCTCTGTACTAAGTGCATATCTATTTCATATGAAAAAAAAACATCAAGTTCAGAGTTACAATATGTAGTTCCTGTACTATTTAGCGTTTGTTTGAGTTGTTAGAACCTCTGGTATGTACACAGCACCGTGACATAGTTTCGATATAGACCAATGTGAGAACTTTAAGTGAAAAGGTAGTAAACAATTAAAGCCACATAATTTGGCACAGACAATGATTTGTAATGTAATTAACATGAATACTTCGAGGAAAACTGAAGAAGTAACTGCTTGGGATGAAATTTCATCATGTGTTTACAAGTACAATACGTGTGTTGTACATGTATTATTGTCTATTTTTTTGTCGAGAGTTCTTGAAACCTCCTATGGTTTCTCAAGTTCCTTGTGCGGAGTGGGTTCCTTCCTGTACGCATCAACGTATTGCTACTTGCCGTCTCGTTTTCTCATTATTGACGGTGTCACTTGCCATGTTGTCATCAGGATACCGACTATTAAAAGCATTGTGCAAAAGATCCGATATGGACACGAAAAATACATAGCTGCCGTAGGAGTTAGAATGTAGATGTAAATACTGCCTGGACGTGCTTATTACTGCCACTTAGTACTGTTTAGAATAGAAAAGGTAGTATGCCGTAGGAGTACTGTTTCTATATGTAGATGCATCGAAAAGACTCTGTTGAGTCTGCATGATTTTTTTCCGCCTCTTTTTTTTTACACGTACAATTCTATTTCACATGGATAATGAAAAATTAATAATAGACTTTCATCTCGCTTAATTTAGTTGTGTTTCTTTTGTGTAAATCACCGTAGGCAGGGTTCTGTAATTGTGTACGATCTCATAGAGGTAGTAAGACTCTTTTATTATGAGAAGTTTTACTGTCCAAAATACCGGTCAGTAGTTCGAGGGCAATTTCGTAATTACACTTTTAATTAATAAATTTATATTTATTTTCACCATAAAATATTAAGTCTACTAAATCATTAAAACATTAGTTTATCTTTAAAAAAATATAAAAAATTAGTTATTAATTAGATAGTTTATGTAACTTTATTTATAACAATAAAAAATAATTACTATAAATCTATAACACTTATTTTTTCGATATTACCCTCAAATTGAGAAACTACTGGTCAGTAGTTATGATTTTAGATTATGAAATCTATACCGTTAGATTAAACTACTTGTCAATAGTTTCTTAAAACTACTTATTAGTATTTTAGATAGTAAAACTCCTCATTATTATATATCTAAGAAAGTACAATTATGCCGGTTCCACATAGCGTAGACACATTTGTAGACAAACAGAAAGAAGCAAATGCAACAAGATGCATGAGGAATTGAACTTTTCATCTTAACCTAGCTAGTATTGTGCTCATAAACAATGATCTGATACAACTTAGCCGCACCTGCCTTGCTCTGGGTTGCTGTGTCGCCGTAGGCAGGGCCCTCAGGTTGGAGAGCTTGTCTATCTAAAAGAGCCTAATAACCTGCCAACCAGGTGCCCGCCCAGTCAGCATCGATCCAGCGACATATGACGAATGATGCCGCCTGTGCCGGCCGGCGGCTCGGGTGGAGGAGGAAGACGACGCGCGACCACACCAGAGGATGATGATGATGTGCACGCCGCGCGCTGAGAGCAACCGGTTTATTAGCTAGCTAGGCAAACGACAGTTGCCAAGTAAATGAGAATGTGTACGTTTCTTCCCCCATCAGAGAGAAGATGGTGCGTCTAGACAGCAAATAAGCATGGACCATGCGTTGCAATCGCAGTAATTGGGGGTGTGGTGTGGTGTGGCCGTGTGGGCACGTACGTAATCACATAAGCTGTGAATAGAATGATAACTGCAGAGAAACCATTTGCTACACGTATGAATATAACTAACTTTGAAACAACTATAATCGACTTGCTGCCTCTAGCCGAAGGAAACATAGCTTGGGGATTTTCTCAAATTTTATATTATATTTACTACTGATTAAAACACAAAAAAGCTACGGTACTGTTGCCTGTTGGTACCGAAATTTGGCTCGGCTAGCCAAATTGCTGCCTTCTAGTGGTATATCAGCTCAATCTGAACCACATCCAAATTCGTGATGTCCATAATTGTAGTGGTAGCTACCTGCATCTCTAACCCACTAACAACAATTATGCTCCACATGCAACTTACACAACTGACATTAAATTATGTTGCACCAGTAGCATACAATGCTGAAACGATGAAATCCTCCGGATGACTAAAAAATTAACCAGGACACGCATCCTCGTATTACTTGTACGATCAGTTCTTTCGCATGCAACATGCATGCATTAACGCAAACATGCCACATGAAAATTTTCCCCGTCCAGAGGATAAACTGCGAAAGATTAGGCACGACTAATAAACCGACAGCTATAACTAGACAATGTGAATCATATATTTAACTTAATTCACCATTAATTTCCATACTATTTAGATTTATATTTTTTGTATTTCTTTCTGCACCCACAATGACACCGGCGGAGAAAAAATGTGGTCAATAACTGAATATCGATTTAAGAGAAATGTATGGTCAATAAGTGAATACTGATTCAAACCCGGCATTCAAATCGTGACAGTACCTACAGCGGCGGCCTTTACCAGCTGCAAGCCACTGTTGTCATCAATTGGATGATCCGTGCAATTCCTGTAGATTGATGGAGAGCTTAACAGGGAATCTTGGGATAACAAGGCATCAATTTCCTCTACAGGTCAAGACGTCAGGTAGAACAACTTGATCTTGAAATAATTCTACATGCATTGATTAACACTTAGAAGTGTCTTAATGATACTCCTGTGGCTGTATAGACTGGACTTAATTACTGATATTACATGATGTCGCCGGAAAGCTTACTTAAAAAAAAAAGATTGAACATTTCAGGAATGTAGTACCTGCTCAAACCATGACTATATGTGCTTCCAAGGAAGAATCAGGATTATAGTTGATTTAAGAAGCCCTTTAAGAAATATTACACTCCTTTATTCTGTAAATTTGTACTTGTCATTAGTGTGCATATACGAATATTGTTTAGTAAAATATAAAGTAACTAATGATCCAACAAATATAGTCCAAAATGAAACTGAAATTATGATTAGTGAAGTGCATTTCGATCGAGACAAATATGTCCATCCAAATCAACAAGTTCCACGTCAATATCTGATTCTGGAAAGATACGTTGTCTAGATTACTCATTTGTGATTGTGTTTTCTGTCTATGCTAGGCAGTTTCATATCTTTTTTTTTTTTTTTGCGACTAGGCAGTCTCGTAATTTTCTTGACAAATGCCAACGAAGACAATACACTGTTCCGGGAGTAATTAGTCAGTCGATGATTCGATCACAAGCCGGTGGGGATTAGGGTAACTGAACCGGAGGCAGAGGCAGACATCGTCCCAAGAGTCGTACATCACTCGTAACCCTTTCCTACATGTCCTGGGTGGCCAGGCCCACGGCCCCAACCAAAAGGAGGTCGCGTGATCAATCGAGCATTCATAGCTTCTCTTTGCCAGCTTCACCTGCGACGGCGACGTGCCTCTTCTTCGGCCGGCCGGTGTGTACTGTGTGCTGAAGTACCACGCTTTCTTCTCTAGCCAGCCGGCAGGTGTGGATGTGTTGTACCAGTATTCCGTCAATGCAAGCTTCTCGCCGGCGTCTTGCAACGTGTTTGACGCGTAGGTGTAGCTAGCTTCCGGGCAAGTTTGGGCAGGCTCGAAACTTTACTTGAGCATGTGCACCTCGATCTTGTGTTCTTCCAGGAAACTTTACTTGAGCATATGAGATGGGTGTGACGAGGTAGAGGATCCGAGCAGACAGAGTGGGTTCAAGGTATAAGCAATAACTCGGCAACAGCGACAGCATTGAATTGGTAATAGTGGCCAGAGAAGACGGGAGTGGTGGTGTGATGCGTACAATAGTGATGTGGTTGGGCTTGCACGGAAGGACAAGCTGAAGAAGGGGGCAGACTGGATGCATTTAATCGCGGACACATGGAAAAGGAGCGCGTCCATGATCCATCCCATCCACCTCCGTCCGACCTAAAGGAGAGGGCGCTGCTCTCTCTCTCTCTTCGCGATCCAGCCACGTTTCCTCAACAGCGCAGGCGCCTGGCCCCAGCTACCTGAAGCTACTCCCTCTGTCCCTTTTTATAGAGCGTTATAGTCACATGAAGATTTTACTTAATATAGATTATTTTAGTAAAATATAGAATTTACAGGTGGAATCAATTCATTTCTCCCGTCCATCCCCGTGATCCCACCCGACGCCTCCCGCATCCGCATCCCATCCCCGCGACCCCATCCAGCGCCACCATGGCTCCCCACACCGGCTCCCGCATCCCGCGCTGCCTCCCGATTCCCACGCCATGCATGGAGGCAGCAAGGGGCGACAGGGCCCAGACGCCATGGATGAGTCCAAGGACGGCGAGGGATCTAGAGGTGGGCCCGACGGCAGGGCGGACTCACAGAGGGTCGATGATTCGACCGCGACGGAGGAGGGAAGTGGCAGCCAGCTTGGCGGGTGGGTGGACTCGTGGAGGGGCGTCGGGCTCGCTGCCATGGAGGAGACGAGCAGCGACTGCAGGTCTGGGAAGAAGGAGGAGGCGACGAGGGGCGCTAGGGAGGAGCAGAGCGGTGTTGTCGACGACGAGTCAAGCAGTTGGGAAGAAGCGGCGACAGCCTCTAACATTATCCGAACAATTCAGTAAAAAATCTGTATGGATTAAGAAAGAGGGAATTCGGCGCGAGGAAGACACGACGGAGTTCATGAAAAGGTTCCTCGATTACGTGCCGGAGATCTTTGATTCTGATGAGGAAGTCAGCTGGGATTCAGATGAAACTTGCGTCGATGAGGAGTTCGCCAACCCGGCCAAAGGTATGAGCTTTAAACATGGCACAATCATAATTGGCCTTCCTGCTTTGTGATTTGTAACATATTGTCTATGGTTTGTGGTTTGCAGTGGCACCGGAGGCGTGTTGGCTGTGCCGAAAGAGGGTGGTGCAGGGGATGCTGGTTGGGTGACTGTGAGAAAAGCTCCAGGTAGCTGAATTGGTAACTAACTTTCTCTCTAAGTGATGTTGTTGCTGCTGTTTTTGAGTTGTGGTGGAGTAGTGTTGTCGTTGGTGATGAAATGTGACATTGTAATGGAATGTTAGCATGTGACATTGTGAAAAGGACCTTGATGTCGCCTAGAGGGGGGTGAATAGGCGAAACCTGAAATTTACAAAACTTTTTTACACAGATTAGTACTCAACCGGTCTGACCGGTGTGTCCTACCGGTCTGACCGGTATGGCACTGACAGAAATAGATCAAACCCCTAGTTTGAATCCTAGTTCAACCAAGATTTGGAATAGTGCTCCAAGAGATTTTGCTTAGCACATACACTCAGTACCTACACACAAAATGGCACTACCAAATAGATCAAAGCGGAAGCACAAATACGAACTAGAAAACAACTAAGAAGGCAAACCGAAGTGAAGACACGATGATTTGTTTACCAAAGATTGGAACCACACCACTGTGATCCCTACGTCTCCGTTGAGGAAGCTTGAGCTGCTCACAAGGCCAACTCCAAGTCGGGTCTCTTTCAACCACTTTCCCCACTCCACGAACTCGATCTTTTTCCTTGCGGAGGCAAGATCATATCCCTCATAAACTGTCCCAAAGCTCACCACAAGCTTGGGAGCTCTAGGGCGACGCCTAGCCGTCTAGGAGGCTTCACCTCCAAGAGTAACAAATGCTTCATGAGTTACTTGACGACAGTCCAAAGTGCTCAAGGCTTAGAATTTACTCACTTGTGCTCACACACTCAAATCTCTCAACCCAACTCAAAAGATATTGCTAGAATCAATCAAATCTCACAAAGAGAGGTTGGAGAGAGCTCAAATGATCGTTGGAATGGTATAGAGTCGGGCAGGAACCAGCAACAGCCAAAGGGAGAGGTGGAGAGGTATTTAAACACGATTCCAAAAACTAGCCGTTGGGACTA
This sequence comes from Eleusine indica, assembly GCA_030378355.1. Taxonomy (NCBI): domain Eukaryota; kingdom Viridiplantae; phylum Streptophyta; class Magnoliopsida; order Poales; family Poaceae; genus Eleusine; species Eleusine indica. The sequence goes on along the minus strand of CM059496.1, from coordinate 54,985,808 downwards.
TCAGACTCACACCGGTCTGACCGGTTGGAGACAAGCCACCCAACCATACTAGCCAAAAAGACTCCACAAGATACCCAGTAGGCTGCTAAACAACTCAAACTAAATACCCAACTAAATTTCTAGCCCAAAAACTCAGTAACCAAAAACTAGACCCAGAAACTCTATTCAAACCGGTCTGACCGGTTGAAGCACTACAACATATTCTGGGTTAGGTTTAAGGTCTCTCAAAAGGTTTCTCTTTAGGTTTTGAACACTTTTGACATTGTCATTAACACATGTTGCATCCCTCTTGATAGAACGACAACCTATACTCAAGAAATAAATAAATAACACTAAAACCATTGCTTGAGCTTGAGATAATTTCATTTGCTGATATTCTTCATATTTCTCTTTATGAGGGCAATCAACTTTTTCAGCACTTGAGCATATCTTCTTTGAGCTGATGACTATGGAGAATTAATTCATATGGTCAAAACTCCATTTTTCATCCATGTCATCTTTTCTTCTTGATCCAAAAATAATTGACACTTAGAAACATGTAAGTCTTCATGGCTTCTTTGATTCATCGGATTTAAGCATCCACTTGCTCTTCTCCATCACAAAGGTCCTTCGCCAAAGTATGGTCCTTCGCAGCCAAGTCCTTGCCAACCCTTCATCCACTTACCATCATGATTCACACATCTCCTTGTATCATCCATGAGCACACGGTTGATATTCTATTTAGATGTATTTGATTCCTTTTGATGGGTAGCAAACAATAAGGTCAATACTCAATACCAATGACCGTAGTAAAAATATGCTTGACACATCAACTAGATTCTTTTGTTTCTTGTCATATTGCTTGATCATCAATAATTGCTTAGTCATATATGTCACTTAATTTGTAGTAGAGAATATCCACATAGCGACATATTTCTTCTCATTCATTACAAGCTTTGTCATATGGCATATATCATGTGCACTTAGAATATCCATATACAACCATGTCTTGATACATAAATATTCTTATTGATATCACCACATAATTCCTGTTACCACTCAACAAATACATTAGCTCTTTAATCATGTTGTCATCCAAACACCAAAACCCACTAGGAGGCCTAGATGCACTTTCATATTGTAGCAAAATGATGATGATGAAATGAAAGGTGCTAGTTTCATTTAGTGGAATGCTCCTGCATAAGGCTATTGCAAAATACTACTTGCCATGCAATTTACAAAATGCAGTCTTTCAAATCTCATGAAGTTGTAACTACCACTCTGCTAATTTCTGAACAACATTGTCATAAATTTCTTTCAATTGTGAGACTAGCTGGCAGCCTATCAAATCCATCCTTGTCCATATCTTGTACCGATTGCCTCCACTTCGTTTCATCACTTCAATCATGCAACCTTGTAGGGTCAGGTAAACCTTTTGTAGCAAATAAGAGTCATACCGACTAAACTCATGTAGAACATTACTGATTAGTTCATCGATGTTTTACACTCTTTTATATTTGTCTTTGATTGAAGTGATGCAAAGAAACCTAGATCAAGCACATTCATGTCAGGAGAATTAGGGGGCTGGTTCATTAAGTGAATGTCCAGCCCACTTTGTGCTACTGCCAGCAGAAAATCAGGATCATGTGGTGCTACATGTGTGCGTGCATTGTCTTGCTGTATCCAAATGGTCTTGCTTGCATCTTCTCTAGGCCAACATGCCTTAATTGCTAGGATCACCTTAGTAATGAGGTAAGCTCTACTTACATCCCTTGTTACAGTCATAGTTTTGGTGATCATGGTACCCCTTGGCCTATTACGGCTGGCTCTTACTGCTAGTTCCTATAAAAGATATATTGCTGTAAGGATCATGAAAATCTTACTCCTACACAACATAATTGTTTGAATAGACATATAGCTACAAATTTCATTCACCTGCCTAACAAATGGCCACACGGCTATCTTTCCATCAAAGTAGCATACTCCATGTGAATCGTAACGAGGTTGTCCAACACCAGTCAATAACATACATTTTGGAATTGAACCCTTTGTTCGGTGTGGGTCTGGTTCATCAGGATGCATGTACAACTTCTTGATTTTTGTGGTTGCATTGAACCAATTCTCATCTACCATAGAGAGACAAAATTGCAGCCGATGTTTTCTATTTTCATCCTTCAAAGATGGCTTCAATGTATTTGAGTGTCAACGTATCTTTCCTTCCTTAAATAACCTATGCAGCGAGCTCTAGTTTACATGCATTGCTGTAGCTAAATTCTTAAGAGTGGTTCTCTTCTCCAAATCTATTGAGGCAATTTGATCCAAATTAATTTCAAGCTTCTTCGGACTACAAGAACCAGCTCTTTTACTGCTAACATCCACTGGAACACCATTTTCCATGCAAGTCTTTGCTTTTTTCCATATAAGCTGCACTTGTTTCATGCTAACATCAAAAAGACCAGGAACTTTTTTTGTGGTGTCCTTCTTTGTTTTTTCATTTTCAGTTTTTAGAAGTACAGCTTCATAAATCTGTTGTCTTTGAGACTTACTCAAATTCGTCCTCTTTCTCACGTTACTTGCATTTCCTCCCTGCTCCTCTGCATGTTTTGGTAACAAAATGGTTCATGTTTCGGTAACATAACACTTATTAATCGATTTTCCATTTCATGCACGCACCTATGATATGTTCTTCGTCATCACTGGACCCATGGACCTCCTCTTCCTCAAAGACAACATCAACATGGTCGGCATACACATCAAGGTCACTATCTACATTGCAGGTATTGCAACCAAAATTATTCAATGGCAGCAACAAATTCATATGGATATGCTTTGATTACATGTATGTTCTAACTTGGCATTATGCTACCTGATTCCTCATCAAAGGGTTCCATATTCAGGTCAAAATAAGATGTTACATGCCCATCATCATCGGGATTCATTTCATCATGATCATTTAAGGGTTCCATGTTGAGGTCAAAATATGGTGTTGCATGCCCATCATCATTGGGATTCATTTCATCAAGATCATCTAAATGCCAACAGGGAAAAAAGATAAAATTGTGTGGCACTTGCATGAATCATTCTAGTTATCAAAAAAATCATGAGTAACCTGAGTCATATGGATCATTGTTGATGTCAGCAAAAGCCCTTGGATGAAGGTCTTGGTGTCCCTCCTGCCCTCCATTAGCTTGATGAAGGTCTTCAAAGGTTGCTGGGTTGTTTAGATCTATGGTCATGTTGGTATGTGTACAACAGTTTGTGGCCATATATTGGCGTGTGTGTGATGAAATTCCTTTTGACTTTTGAATTTACCGTCTGCTTGTGGTAACAGTTTGAGTATGTGTCTGTGCTATTTTGGGCGGTAAAATTTTTTACCATGGCGGCAGTGACCAAATTGTTACATGCATGTGGAATTAACAATAATATTTTGGGTGGCCGGGTGGAGTGCATGTGGTTGCCTATGTGCAAATCCTTCTCACCTCATTTAATGCCTTTACTCTATTGTGTGTGACTTGTGTGAGTTTTTTGGCTGTTAGGAGGGATAATATAGTTATTGCTAACTACTGCTATTATCTGATTCAAACCCAAAACGCCCTACAAAAAGGGATGAAGGGAGTAATAAAAATCGGTCGCTCATGTGGATTAGCTGAATCATCTTGCTTGCTTTGATTGAATTAATTCGTGTGGGTAGGTTGTGGTTTTAGTTAGTTGTTCCACAGTTTAATGGTCCCGGCATAAAATTACATTCTCCGTTATTTGCACTACTCACAGTAGTAGCTTCACAATGTTGCAAATCTTGACCAGCTGAGACATCCTAAGCGCATCTGCATGCAGAGTAAGGTTCATGTTGAAACAAATTTGATACATATCCTTATACTTCAAGGGACATGGCTCGACGACAACTATGATCTGAGTCAGATGTGTAGTCCTGATTTCCAGGAGAAGCAAATACAGCCGCCACACCTCCTATTCACGTCATCCTTGTTCCACAAACATTCTTCTCTTGTGATTCTGACGTTTTTGGGCGTGGCACGGGGAGCCTGAGAATTGGCATCAAACACAACAGACTTTTCTTCTTTCCCTCCTCGGAAAAACGTCGTACGTGCGGCCAAAAGTTACCGGCAGAGGAAGGTCAGCAACTTTGACAAAAATATCTAACCCATCGGAGAAAGTCAGCAGCTTGGACGGTACAAACAAATTCAACGGGCGTAACTCACGGACAGCCAGGTTTCTAGAAGAACTTAGATACTCCAGTATGTATGATCAAGTCTCCCAACCATTCGTGCTCGTCGATCGCAGTCTCTGCTCATATAGACATCAATGCAGGTTCATGTACATCTCCATATCCAGCGCGTACGCGTGACACGCTCTTCAATCTCCCGGCCTTCTCCTCGCGTCCTCCTCTCCGTCCTTCCTACTAGTATTTTCGTCGACCCTATGAAAAGAAAAGAAAAGAAAAAAAAAAGTATTTTCGTCGACCCGGCGCGACACGGGTACAATGCGACCCCGGCGTATGCGCGCACGGAACAGGCGCGCCATCAATACGGAGAGGCGCCCGGGCAAACACGCCGCCGACGCCCGACGCGCGCGCAGCATCGATCGCCGCCTGCGTCGCTGTGCGCGAGCGCCCCGCACCCGGACCACAGGGTATCATCAATAATTATGCGTGGGCTACAGTAATCCCGGCAGACAAAAGGAACAAAGCACGTTCGCGAGAAGGAGAGGAGACCTGTAGGATGGCGACGCAGCAGTGTGGCTAATTCATGATTAATGACACGCCCCACACCACACCACACCACATCAAGCGGCAGCCATCAATCAATAATTATGTATATATATATGGCGCCTCCTTCCTCCCGCGGTCCCGCCCACCGCCTGCCGTGGACCGGCGGTGCCCCACCGTGGAACGTACAAGCCCCGACGTTCTCGTCTCAGCCGCCGGCCTGCTGAACTCGTTCGTTTTTTTCTTTTCTTTTTTCCAGGCTCGGTCGACGTGAGCTGATGATGAGGCTGCGGCGCAGGCCAGGATCATCTCATCAATCAGTACAGTTGGCGGCAACGACACATGGTGCTCTCTGTCTCGGCGTGTGCTAGTGAATGGCACGAAGCGGAGGCGTCGACCGGCGGCATGGGCCGTTTCTGGCGAGGGGTGTGGCGGCCGCGGCTTCATGATGAGCACTCGATCGAGTTGGTCAGGATACATCCCTCCGCCGGGCGCCATGATTTCGGATCAAAGCAAAGCAAAGAAACAGTGTATTTCGATCGGCTTCCATGCCAAGGGACAGGCATTGTTCCACACGCAGCAGGCTGCAGCGAAGCTGAGGTGCAGCGCGAGATGATGTCGGCTTTGTTGACTTCCGATCCGAGAGGTTCGATTGAACAATGTTGACACAAGACTACTCTGGATCCTGACCCAATTTTCCATTTAGTCCAAGGCCCATACATGACTACATCAGGAAAGAGAGGAAAAACTGAGAGGCCCGATGGCCCAGTACAAGGCCTGGAAGAAAATGGTGATGGTGGTTGTTTGTGGTTTTCTTATCAAGTTATTACTCTCTTTCATAAATCATAATATTGTTCAAGTTTATTGTTAACAGCATGAAATCGAAACGTTAAACTCACATATGAAGATGAATCATCAATCATGTGAAATACAAATAAACTGGTCCCACCACATTTATGTCATCCTCACATCCATTTGATTTTATTTTTCTAAGAAAAAAGAATGTATTTCAATATTACAGCCGTTGCATCGACCAATGATATCAATTTGATATATTTAAATAAAATCATTGTGTATAAGTGGATTCGAAAGGGAGTTGGTCCAATTTTTTATGTTTTGATTGCATTTATTTGTGTTATTGCACCTGATTATTTCATTTACATTATAATTTTCGAAAAAAAATACACAAAGTATTTTCAGAACTGTTACAACACTTTTGGGAAGTAATGTGTATGGTATAGTCAGTAGTCAGCTTTCTATGCTGACATGCAGAGTGGATAAGAAAGAGTAGGATGATGCTCACTGCTACGCTGGATAAGTCCAGATCATTGTTAATTACCATCAGTAGCTAGGCTGAATCGGAAAAGTTCCAATTGAAAAGGAGTCATTTGGATCATTCTTCTTCCACCTCATCATGCAATTGTTTATTCAGACAGATCAATCAGTGGAGCCATTTGAAAAGAGAGAAATAATTGGGGATTGCAAGGAAGCGCCTGCATCAGAGGTGTTGTCTTGTGGTTCATGTTTTTCTTGAGCCAGACAAGTTTCATAAATGGCAGTAGATTTGTATTGCAATAAATATGTGATTGAGACCTCGTAAATAAATACATATGCACTCATCCAGTACAAATCCCTATCCTACTTACTCATGGAAAAGAAACAAAGAATACAACCCCGTATCCTTGTCGGGGCAATGCCGCAATGGCACTGTACAGCTTGGACATGCGACTAACTGCACCTTGTAAACTGATGCCTAGAGTCTAGACAACCTAAAACAGATACAGGCTGAAATGCTACAAAACATCTACTAGTAATAATTGTACTTGTGCACGTTCCTAAACCTTCTGGTCCATCCCAAAAACCAGTGAACCTGCACATCATCAAGATTAAAAAAAAAAAAAAAAGATTAGCACATGGCGTTTAACTGATTATACATACTGTAACCTTTATGAATTTATGGCGGTGCATGAATCTGCAGTTAAAATTACCAAGCGTTGGCAGTAGAGCCGTGAGAACAGCAATGCCGGTGATTTTCAACGGCATTCCGGCGACCACCATGTCCTTGATGGAGATGTACCCGGTGCCGAACCCGACGACGTTCCCGGGCGACCCCGTGGGCAGCAGGTACGACAGCTGCGCGCCGATCGCGCCGGGTACCATGAGCAGCAGCGGGTGCACGCCGATGGACGTGCCCAGCTCGGCGAGCAGCGGCAGCACGAGCGTGGTGGTGGCGTCGTCGGAGGTGAACTCGGTGATGACGCCGCTGAAGAGGCACGCGACGGGCGCGATGGCCAGCGCGGGGGCGCCGCGCAGGAAGCCCAGCCCCTCGGAGAGGATGTCGGTGAGGCCGCTCGCCTTAAACCCGTCGGCGATGGCGAAGCCCGCGCCGAGGAGCAGGACGATGTTCCACTGCAGCCGCCGGCACTTGTTCCAGTCCATGAGCTTCTCCCCGTCGTTCTTGCCGCTGGGAATGATGAACAGAAGCGTCGCCATCAGGATCTGCGTGCAGGTTTTGTAAGTTGGTGAGCTCATCACACGCAGCAAGTTGTCAGTTAAATAATGTGAATTCTTTGGTGTACTCACGGTGACGGTTCCATCGCCAACTTTGCCGTCGAAGAGGACGGCCCACCCGGGGATGTCGTCCGTCAGACTCCTTGTCATCCAAAGGACAATGAGACTCTGCAGTAGTAGTCGAGATTTGTTAGCGAGGCCAACCAAAATCATTGGTTTTAGGTTCAGAAACGAAACGAGCTGGTTGAATCCTGGAACGGCAAAGAAAACAGAAACGCGACTTACCCCAAACACAGCCAACACCATCTTCTCTGCAAACGCCATCGGACCTGTCACAAATCAAGATGGAGACCCCGTCAGAAAACTGAAACTGTTGCAAACACTATACTAGTCTTATGTTTCATTATCGTCAGACAAGCAATAGAGGTTCGTTTCACTAGAAAGAAGAGAATCTGAGCAAAACCAAAGAATGTCACGAAAGCAGAGGTGCAACCAGACCATTGACCAAGAAGAAGCAGAGAGAGAGAGAGAGAAGCTGCTTACCAAGCAAGCTAAGCTCCCGCCTGAGGTGGCTCCTGTCGAGGTAAGCGGAGAGCGCGCGGGCGGTGTTGTTGGAGCAGAACATGAGGCAGAGCGTGGTCCAGAGCGCGAGGAACATGATGACCCCAATGGGCAGCGCGAAGGACATCCAGGAGCTGAAGGTGATGGGCCTCTGCTCGGGGAAGTAGGTGGACCACATCCCCACCAGGATGATGTTGACGCCCGTCCCCGTCAGCGTCGTCATCCCGCCGACCGCCGCCGCGTACACGACCCCGAGCACCACCGCCTTGGAGAACCTCTGGATCTCCCGCGCGTCGGGTCCGGCGGCGTCGCGCGGGAACCGCTGCAGGATCCCGGTGGCCACGGGCATCATCATGACGGCGCAGGGCGTGTTGTGGATCCACATGCTGATGAAGAAGGTGGTGCCGCAGATGCCCAGCAGCAGCAGGCGCGGCCGCACGGGGTCTCCGCAGAAGACCGAGGTGATGTTGAGGGCGAGGCGGCGGTGGATGCTGTAGTGCTCGATGGCGAGGGCGAGGATGAAGCTGCCGAGCACGAGGGAGATGACGTCGTCCATGTAGGACTTGGCGACGGCGTCGGCGGAGGCGATGCCGAACGCCGGGAAGAGGAAGAGCGGCGCCATGGACGCGACGCCGAGTGGGACGGCGTCCGTGATCCACCACAGGAACACCCACGCCAGCACGCCCAGCATGTTGCGCGCGGAGGCGCGGCCGCCGAAGTTCACCGTCGCGCAGATCACCGCGCACGCCAGCGGGCCCGACGCCACGGCGAGGTACTTGTTGCCCAGCAGCGCGCGGAGGCCCGAGCACGAGCAGCAGGACCGCGAGCGCCGCCCATCCGTCGTTGATGGCGCGAGGAGATCCCCGTGCGTCGGCAGCAGCGGCCGCGTCACGTCCTCCGACGAGCTCTCCCACACGGCGCGGGGCGGTTCCATGATGGCTGAAGAAATTAAATTTACCTTTACCTGTTGTTGTTTATTTATTTATGCTCTCCACCACGGCCTTCACGTTCGATTTGATTGCTTCTGTGAGGAATGTGGTATCCAAAAAGCGCGGCTGCTTTTATAGGCGCGGGAACACGAAACCAATAAGAAACCGGAAAGTATCACGGCCGTGAGTACATTTACACGTAGGCATAGTGCCCTGAAGGAAATGGAGAAAAATGATGGCTGCCGAACGGATACTATCTACTGGGGCAGGTCTTATTTGTCTAGTCTCCTGGCTACAAAGCCACCACCACCAACGGAACACAAGGGAGTGGTGGAATGATCAACGCTCCATTATCCACGACGCGGTGCCGATTTGGCGTCCAGGTAAGCATGGGCCCCCGGTTCAAGTTGAGATCTCAGAATCGGATAAGCCTGGCGCCGCCGACGCCGACGTGCACGCCGGCCTCTCGCCTCCCTTGCCTCCTCGCTGGCTGACGCCCCCATTTTGAACCAGCCTTTGACGGGCCGAAGGGTTGGTGCACGGGGCGATCTGCCATCGTCCCGGCCGCCCGCCTTGGCCACGGTTACGAGCGGCCTTATCAGTACATGTCGACATTGCCGGGCCCCGACGCCACGGACTTTTCCACGCTTCATCCTACCGTAATTTTGTAAGCATAATAAGCATTTTCCGGGGCCCGCTGGCTGCTTGCCGGGGAGCTCGATCGGGACCACGCTCCGCTTTTCCTCTGACCGTCTGGCGGACGGAGGTGGCGAAACGCAACTGTGCTTAAGCTGGGGTCGCGACCTCGTCTTGTCGCCGCCCGGGACGCTACCGGCTGGGTTTCCTGGTCAGACTCAGGGCAAAACGCATCCTCGGTTGCTTGCGCGGGTGTTTTCTTGTCACGGTGGTTTGTTAGCTCAGATTAAATTTTTTTTTTTGCAGAGTGGTGTCATCAGGCTCCGCGGACCGTGCTGTGTAGTAGCGTAACGTCTCGTGATAGCCGACGCGGAAATATCAAATGTCATCATCGTTGGGATGATTTGTTTCCTATCGATCGTGTCGAGTCGCATGATTGCTCCAAGGACACACACGTTAGCTGCTGACTGGTTCAGTAGATCCGCCGCCGTATCCCCTGGCAGATGCACGCACGCCACAAGAATGTCGCCCGATCGAGTCAGCAGCCAAACAGTACTATCTCCCTGCTTGCCTAATGCATGACGCTAATAAAACCTGCCGTTTCTATCTTGGCATGCAGTCAATACAAGATCACTCCCCCGAGTGCGGCTGCAAAGTTAGTACGACTGCTAAGGTACTAGAACGTTCCAAGTCCCTTCATTCACCTCAGATATTGACCGAATTCTCCATCGGAATGATTGGGGGCCGGCGCCACCTCTGCATGTCGCTCATTGCTGTCCAGCCTCCTCGCCACAAACCCAGAGACACAGGTCGCTACCACGGGTCCACGGCCGACGTCTTATCCAGGCAGGTAGGCAGGTGCAGGTATCCTGCCCAGGTTCTGTCGCGAGTGAGGTTCCGAAGAAAAGATCTATCTGCAAGAACGTTCCACACATGTAGCCGCCCGGTTGTAAGATTCTCTTCTGCGGCAGGTGACCTTCGAAGGCGCAAGCTGCAACGTTTCAGACTTTGCCGAATTATGCAACGTCCGGGGATCGTGACACCGGCGCGCAAAAGCTTCGTCTGAAACGTGAACACGTACGCGTGCCGTGTAGACTCGCTGGATTTATCTCCTCGTACAGTAGCTGTGTAGCGGCTTCCCTCTCGGTCCCGCCGAACGACGACGCATTACGATACGTAACACAAATCAGTGGCTGGATGTTTCTTTGTGTCGTGCCGGAGGCCACGACATCTCTACCCCTTTGGCGGGGCGTCTGGGCCGGTGTGGCGATACGGGACGACGCCGGATACGGCCCGCCCTAGGTCGCCACTGCACCGCAAGAACGAGACGGTGAGCAAGTTAGCTACTAGAGTACGAGTACCAACATTCTGTTCGCCACTGACGCCAGCCATGCACGGCGGCGGCGGCGGCTGGCGGTTTGCGGCCCGCCACGCGCCCCGCGGCGAAGCGCTACTGCTGCAGCATGAGCGGCCGCCAAGACGGACGGAGCCCACGTCACCTGCTAAGCTTCGCCACGCGTGCCAGGAGAAGCGAAGGACGAGATGGGCAGCTCGTTCATCGTTAGCTCGAATGCGGAGCTGGTGTGGTTCAGCCGCGCACTTGGAAGGCAGAGGGCGTCTTTGCTTGGTAGGGGTGGCCAGATCACGCTTCTCTTTAACTGCATTTTTTCTCGCTGCTCCGTTCTTGAGTCGACACGTTTAAGCGCCTCGTTGGAAAAATCGAGAAGTATATACTTGTTTTCCTTATGCTGACTGAAAGTTTGTTCCAAAATAAAACGTGAGGGAAAATTCAGTGCTCGGTGATTACGATTTTTTATTTAGGGATCACGGATTCACGGATTAGGTTCAAAGACAGGCCTACTTAAACTGGTCACGTCAGTTCCCCGAATAAAAGTCCGTGGGCCATGACTAGATACTGATAATTAGCCCAACAGATGCAGTGTAATTGGCCCAACAGATGCAGTACAACTGTCCCACCAACAGATACTGATAAGCCCACCTCATTTACACACGACCTCATCTTTCATTTTGCAGCCCAGTACAAAAGGCATGGGCCCGAATTACATAAGGGCTGATCGCGAAATGGAAAAAGAAGATCCTCTCTTTAACTATTACATAAGTCCGGTCTTCCTCCCTCAATTATAAAATCGGGTATTTATGTTTCTTTAACTATCAAAATCAACAGTGATTTTGTCCACATGTCACATATGAGACAGCAAGAGACATATTTTAATATCACATCATTTTTTTATAATAATAAAATAGAAATTATATATTTTCGAGATATAAGGGCAAAAAAATATATTTTAAAAATATATAGATATAATCTCATATTTAAATTAATATTCATCAAGTATGATATTACTATATTGTGATTTATTTGATATTTACATATGGGTTTCTTTAAAAAAAATTATTAATTATATTTAATTCAAATACAATATTGTTCATAATTCAAACATGATTCCTTTGATCCATAATTAGACTTTAAAGATAGAAAAAATATTTAACATATTAATATTATATAAAAAAAATCTTATGATGACATTGCATTAAAATTGCCTCTTGCTGCCACGTGTGCGCCACGTGAACAAAACCACCGTCGGAAACAGTCATAAGGACGAAAAACAAAATGTCATAGGACGAAAAACAAAATGTCATAGGATGAAAAACAAAATGTTTTGACAATTCAAGATGCACGAATACCGGTTTTGTAATTAAGGAAGGAAAATTAGACTTCGACAATAGTTGAGGGAGGTTAAAAGGACTTGTTGCTAAGGAAGATAATTGCAAAAGGGAGAGCGATCAAATTATTCTTTTTTCAATTCAAAACCTCTCTTCCACTGAGAAAAGAGAGGATAAACTGGGGAAAAAAAAGATGATTTGCCTAGTGAATCCTTTTAGTACTGGAATTTCTACTGATGTAAATAAAAGAACTAACTTATGTAGATATGTACACGAGCTGTTGGCTGCTCCTTCGGGAAATAAGAAAATTAATGAAACGAAGAAAAAACAAATAAACGGAGAGCCCGTTCTTCCTCCCTGTGTATTCTGCGTTTTTCTGTCCTAGTACGACTCTACTCAAAAGCCATCATCGCCTGCGACTTCCAGTGCCTGGCCTTCTCGAACCCGTTGACGTAGCCCTCGAAGTCGTTCACGGTCATGTCGATCTCCTCCTCGGTGTTCATGACGAAGGGTCCCAGCTGCGCGACGGGCTCGCCGATGGGCTCGCCGGCGATGAGCAGGAACCGGAGCGGCCGGTCGTCCGACGCGTTCCACACCTCGACGCCGTCGCCGGGGCCGAGGAGCAGCAGGTGGTGGGGCCCCGCCTTGTCGCCGCTGCCGAACACGGCCTCGCCCTCCAGCACGTACGCGAACGCGTTCCACGACGCGCACACGGGCTGCCGCACCACGCCGCGCGGGCGCACCGTGAAGTCCAGGTACAGCGTCGGCGTCCTCGTGCGCACCGGCGACCGCACGCCCATCGACTGCCCCGCGATCACGCGCACCGTCACGCCGTCCGCCGTCGTGCTCGCGATGTCCTTGCGCTGGATCTCCTGGTACCCGGGCTCGATCCTGCATCAACGGGCACACGTCGTTTTCCGGTGTCAGTCGTCACGCAGACACGTGCTGGTAATAATTCGAGCTCCCAGCAGCTTGAAATAAACGTGCGATGCGAATGGACAGTTGACGCGGCTCGCTGGCTGCCTAACAGAGGGGCTCACATTTTGTGTCGAGAGAAGGAAAGAAAACAAAAGAGGGGCTCACATTTTGTTGCTGGAGGAGAGGTTGACCCAGAGCTGCAGACCCTTGGACGTGCCGGGCCCCGCCGGCATCTCCGAGTGCACGATGCCGCGCCCGGCCGTCATCCACTGCACGTCGCCGGCCTTGATCGTGCCGCGGTGGCCCTCGAAGTCTTCGTGCGTCACGGCGCCCTGAAACCAACGTCATCCAAAGCCAGACCTACTTATAAACTAAACTCCCAGCTGATTGTTAGAACAACTACTAATATCTGATTCCTTTTATACTACTACTAGTTGATTGTATTATAATGTTGGTATGGTGATTTTAAGGTGTGATGTCGTCGATCCTTTGCGCGCGGAAAAGTACACGCAACGCGGCAGTGGTGGTTGACGCAGGGAAGGCTACCGGAAACCACCAGGGCGGGGCCCCATTTCGGACGGGAGAGACCATGCCTTCCTTCAAGTGCAGGGGAAGGAACTTTCATCCGGTGGCGTCGTTGACAAATGGCACCACGCGGTTCGTTTCGTTTCCTAAGCTAACTGCCTGCTTGGCTGTCAAATTGAGACGCGCCTTTTGCCGTTGCTCTTTTACCGCTCCTCCACGGGAATTTCTTAAATTAAGCTTTGCTTTCTGGCTGCAGCGGATGTGGTTGCCGGGATTTTTCATGATTGCTGCTAAAGCTCAATGAGGTGCGTTCCGAGGAACGAACAGAATGGAATCGTCTGTGCTTACCTCCAACATGTAGGTGACGGTCTCGAAGCCTCTGTGCGGGTGGTCGGGGAACCCAGCCGGAGCAGAAACTGCGAACAAATTGGACAAGAACCGATTAATTCAACCGAAACGGAGCATGCGGAACCCGTTCAGACAGAACCAAATCGAGATTGCTCACCGGAGAACTCGTCCAGAACGAGGAACGGATCGAAGTACCTCAGCTCGAACCTGCAGATTCACAACAAGAACGGAGCCCCATCCCGATCAGCAAACCATGCCAAGAAATGAAGAGATGGGTGGGCATCGGAACAAAGAATAATGACGACGCGGCAAAAGCTCACCTGCCGATGCTGCGGCGGACGACGGCGCCGACGCCCTCGTACTGCGGCCGCGCCAGGAACTTCCTCACGACCTGCCGGGGCTTCTCCATCGAAACCATCACGCCGACCTCTCCTCGAGCGGCTTCTCCAACCTCCAGCTGCCGATCTTTGTCGTTGGTTGCAAGTACGAGGAGGACAACGCCTTTGCCAGTTTGCCTCTGCCCTTGCAGGCTTCCCGTTATATAGCGGCGCGCTGCGCGGGAACCGCCAAGATTCCGTTACGCCCCGGGGGGTCAAAAGCGACAGATCGATCGCTCGATGTGACGGCTTCTCTCTCTCTCTCTCCTCGTTTCTTGGCCGGCGCTCTGATCCGAGCAGACATATATATATATATATATATAAAAACAGAGTACGCCGTGGGCGCATCTCTCCAAAGTCCTTGTTTTGGACGAGACAGACGGCTCCGCTGCTAGTACTTGCGGCTGCGGGTCACGCTGACGCCATGCTATCGCCAGCCCGCCCGTTCCCAGCGCCGTGCCTGCATACGTTCGCCTTGTGAGAGCGTCGCATCAGCATGCCGTGGTGATCCGTCAAGCGTCAAGGTCAATTCATCGCCGTAAAGCCGCCACGTTGTTGCCCTACGAGCTACTCTTTCTCACAGGCACATGTATACGCTTCAGTACGAAGATGAACCGTAGTAAAAATAAATGAATTTTACGGTTATCTGAAATTACTGTCACCACCAAGCTGGTGTGCCAAACTCTGAACCGTAGGTTAACGGAAACCGTAATCTGGATGAGCACCAGGGCGGGGATGGCGATCATTCCCCAAGGATTTTGTTCTTCCAAGCGACGATTCCATGACCAACAAAGCAGGTTCTCACCGCTCCGAGTCCCGAACCTGACAGGAGCTAGATTTTTCACACGGCCTGACGCTCTGATGAGAACTGGCTTTTGTGACACCACATGACGTAAGAGTGAGCTCACAATTCCTCGCCGGGCGGCGGCGTCTGCTTTTACCTCATCTCTCAACTTCGTGGAGCCTTCGTGGATTCGCCAATTGCCATGTGCCGATCCACTCGCGCTGACTCCGTGCCCTTCTGATCACATGGAACAGCTGCGAATCGCCGGTTAATCCACGTTTAGTTTTTGTTTAGTAGTCTGCAGGTGAAGTACCTCCTCCTGAATTGTTTATGGTCAGTTTCTTTTAGTAAAGTTTATGATGAACTTAAAGTGGGGAGCAGAGATCAAATTGGCCGCTGGGATCCCCCTTTTTTTCTGGCCACCCAACAGCCCCGCCCTTAGATTATTAGTCTTGTCCAAGGTAGTCCTTTTCGAACTTCTGATGAACTTAATCAACGGGGCAAAAGGTAGCATGTCACAAAAGGCACAAAAAACCGGGATATTTTGGTTGAAATTCAGTATAATATCGCCACATGGTCACTGCATATAAACTTTTGTTGCAAATCCTTTTGACTGAACCTTATTTTGTTTTTCATTGATTCAGAATTCCGATCCAGACGCTAGCTTGACGGGAAGATGACTGCATGCGTGCCTGGAACTGACGCCATCAGGAAGAGGAAGACCGTGACCAACCAAATGGCAAATTAGCGAATGTCAAGGAAGCTTTCTTCGAGGCGAAAAATGAAAAGCAGAAAAGGAACTCGGTGGCTACGGATCAGTCTCAGTACTGGTACGTGTTCTTATCAGCACGCCCGGCTGGCACCATCGACCTGACGTCGGCCTGAGTCACGCCTACGTTCGATCTCACGCTGTATACGGAAAAAAATTGGGGGTGAGACGTCTATGTCTGTTACTCACGTTTTCCCTCGCGTGTCCAGGCATCCTACGACAATTGGATCGCAAATTTTTTTTTTTAAAAAAAAACAGTTTTTGAAGCATAATGTTAGTTATTGCGGGTAAACTCATCGGACGGTCGTGATCAGGCATCCTACGACATACGTTGCGGCTTTGGAATGAACACGTGCCACGTCCGGTTGCCTCTCAAGGCTAACTGTCAAATTGCTTGACCCAGACGCTTGCTTTTTCTTCACCCCGGCGAGGACGTGCCATCGCTAAACCGGACTGCGGTGTGATGGCGGGATCCCCTGCTACCGTTAGTGTTAGGCTTGACTAATTCGTGACAGCAATTCAATGTGCCCGTCTGTTCTCAGTTACACTTCGAATCCGGCTCGACGTGACCTGATCTTTGGTCATGCTCACCTGAGCAGTAGCTATCATCCTTGTGGAACCGTAGCGCTGCCTGCTTTCATCAGCTGACCGAGCTGCTAGCTACTAGTTTATGTCCTTCTGACGAACCTCAATAAAAGTATCCGGAGTTCAGTGAAGATGGAAGGTTCACTTGATATCTTAAGGTGCCTCATAAACACCGTAAAAGATTTCAAGTATGTATCTTTGTGACTCAACTCAAAAGTCATCTCTGTCTCTATCTCTACTATATATTCATTTAGGTGGAAACGTTCACGTCATCAGATTATCTGCCGTACACCCATAAAGTTAGAGATTCAATCCAAATCGGTTTTATACCTTTCATATTAAGCATCGAATTCTAAAAATCATAAATCCATCATACAGAGTTCAAATAAGGCAAACTCGGACTCTATATCATAGCTCTCGAAAATCTATAACTTTAATATTCAATGGAAGTTAAGATTCTACCGTTTTGGTTTCCAAATTTATGATATAAAAATAGTTGTTCTGATTCGGACTCCTCTACGCAGGTCTCTGTGCGGGGTCCATATCTCCTAGCTCTGAAATCTAAATGAAGGTGCATCTAGATCCCTAATTTTATTTTGGTGATTGGCGTCAATACAATTAAGAACGGACTAACCTTTTCATGAGCATATGTGTAGATTATGGTACAAAGTTTGATGATTAAATGCATAGAAACAAAAAGGGAGAAAAGAAGATGGCAAAGTGCTTCAAGATGAAATTCAAAATATGCTCAAGAATGAAGTTCATAGTATTTTATTTTAAATCTTGAGTATAGAAAAAGTCGTACTATTAAGAGGGACACAAAAGTGTGAAGTGGAGGTGAACTAAGTGCAAAATTCTCCTTTCCAGGCCATACAAAAATTTTCAGGGTAAAATCATCGGACTTGTCCGACCCATCGGACAAGTCCATCAGACTCCAGTACCTCGGCCACTCTGGGTCATCGGACTTGTCCGATGACCAGAGGAAAGTCCGACGTATCGGACACTTTCATCAGAGTACAGTTCCCCTGCCACCCTATTTTCATCGAACTTGTCCGATGGACAAGACTTGTCCGAGCCATCGGACAAGTCCATTGGATTCCAGTTCCTCTGCCTCTCCTGTGCCGTCGGACATGTCCGATGGCCATCGGACTTGTCCGATGGTCATCTTATCCGAGGTATCGGGCAAGTTTATCGGACTCCAGTTTCTGCGCCACCTTGATTCATCGGACATGACCGATGACCATCGGACTTGTCCGACACAGATCTCAAAAATTGGGTCTCCAACGACTCTTTTCCCCATTGGGCTATAAATAGAACCCCTCATCGCCCTTTGGCCGGTTGGTCACTCATTCCACTCAAAAACACTCTCAAGCTCACTTTGCTCTCCCCAACTCTCCTCCCTTGCCTCCATTTATGATTTGTGAAGGGATTGAGAGAAGATTGAAGTGCTTCATCGACTCCAAGCTTCCATCCTCTTGAGCACTTGGTTCATCCTCATCGTCGACGATTATTGTGTTTGTTACTCTTGGGAATTCATCACCTAGATGGTTAGAGATACCCGTAGAGCTCCCAACTTGTGTGGTGACGCTTCGGGAAGTTTGTATTGACCCCTCCTTTGTGGAGTTTCTAGTGAAAAACCAAGTTTGATCTTTGTGGTCACTTGGAGAGGTTAGGATTGAAAGAGATCTGGTCCTTTGTGGATCCCTCAACGGAGATGTAGGCTTCTTTGTGGAGCTGAACTTCGATGAACAAATCTTGTGCCTTGCTAGTGCTTTCACTTACTCGTCTCTCATTTACTTGTTCTTGCTCATAAACTTGCTAGTTAGGGTTTGCTTGGGATTTCTTAAATTAACTTGTGTAGGTTGCTTGCTAGTTGCTCTCCTTATTTTTACAACTTCCCCTTGCTTATATTCACCTGCTCCTAGCTTGCCTTACACTAGTTTTAATATTTACCCGGTCAATCTATGAGGGCATTGATTCCGTAAAAATTGCAAGACTTGAAGAACTGCAAAATGAGTTCAACCTATTCATCACGGGTCCGGGAGAAGGCCCAAAGGAAGTTCATGATAGGCTCATGAGGATTGTGAATCAAAGAAGAGCTCTAGGAGCTAAAATGACCGACTTGGATATCAACAAGAGACTAGTACAAGCATTGAGACCATGGGACAGCAACATTTGCTCAAACATTAGAGAGAAGGACAACTTCAAAACCTTCTCTACCGATGAAGTGCTTGGAAAGCTTCTTTTTCAAAAGCAACAAAATGATCAAGCCAACAAGATAAATGCCTTGATCAAGCAAATTGAGGGAGCAAATGGTGACAAAAAGGATGTGACACTCAAAGTCACATAAGAGAAGAAAAAAAAGTGATTGATTCTAGTAGTGAGGATAGTGATGATGAGATGGCATTGCTTGTGAAGAGATTCAAGTCATTTCTCAAGAAAGATGGCTACAAGAAGAAAAGCTTTGACAAGGGCAAAGCAAGAAGGTGAAAAAGAACTTGCTATGAATGTGGTGATGAAGGACATTTCATTGCGGAATGTCCAAAGAAGAAGAACAAAGATGAAAGAAGTAAAGAGAAGCACCACAAGAAAGACAAAAAGTACAAGAAACATAGAAGAGGTGAAGCTCACATTGGTCAAGAATGGAATTCCGATGATTCATCCTCTTCATCATCTTCCTCCTCCAAATCCGACTCGGATGAGGGAGGCATTGCTACACTTGCCATTGGCGTCACTCCCACCAACACTTCTCTATTTGGGAGCTTGAGTGATGATGATGACGACAACACTCACAAGTGCCTCATGGCAAGAGGATCGAAGGTAACAAAATCTAAACACAAGCGTTCCTCTTATGCTAGTAGTAGTGATGATGATAATAATGATGATGTTAATGCCTCGCTTCCTAGAATGCTTAAATTTATGGAATTACTTGAAAAACAAAAGGAAAAAAATGATAGGCAAGAGAAGCTACTTGAGAAACAAGAAGACTTGCTTGTTCTTGAAAAGAAAAGAAACCTTGAACTAGAGAAGCTCCTAGAAGAAGAGAGAAAGAAAAATAATGACTTAACTATGTCTCTCACTAAAATTGAGAACACTTGTGAGATTGCTAAAAGCATTAAAGATGAACTCTAGGAGAAGTATGAGGATTTGGAAAAGACTCATAAGTCTCTTGAAGAACAATATAGGATTCTTTCAACTTTCACATCCTCCTCAAATAATTCCTCTCATGCTTCCACTAGCAAAGAATGTGATGCTTGTGCTACTAATATTGAATTGATTGATGATTTGAACAAGCAAGTAAAAGCTCTTGAAAGCAAAATACAACATAAGAAAGATGTTGTTGATGATGAGAAGGCAAAGTATGCAAGAGGTGCATACTCATATACTAGACTGCCACATGTCATGGATGGCATTGGTTATGTTGAGGGTGCCAAGCATAATGCTCGGGAGAACAAGAATGGGAAGGAATTCCTTAAGTTCACCAAGGAAGGATCTTACCAACAGAAGCAAGCCAAGAATAAGAATATTAATCATTCTTCTTTTGTTAATGATTCTTATGCTAATATGTCTAATGCTACTTGTGCACTCTTTCATGATTTTGATGCTTCATATGTGCTCATGAGAAACATGCATGTACGTGTGTTTGCCAAATATGTTGGGCCACACAACAAGAGGTCAAAAGCTTGTGTGTGGGTGCCCAAAGTGCTGGTGACTAACATAAAAGGACCCAAGCAAATTTGGGTACCTAAAAATATTGCTTAATTTGTTTTGTAGTACTATGTCTCCGGAGGATCAAGTTGGGTGATTGATAGTGGATGCACCAATCATATGACCGGAGACAAAAAGATGTTCAAGTCATTCGAGCCAAGTCATAACAAAAATGAGTACATCACATTTGGTGATAATGGAACGGGACAAGTATTAGGTTATGGTAAAGTCCCTCTCACTCCTTCATATTCCCTCTCTAAGGTTATGCTTGTTGATCACGTTGACTTTAATCTTTTATCAATTTCGCAATGTTGTAAAATGGGCTATGATTGTTTGTTCAACGAATGTGATGTGACCGTCTATAAGAGGAGTGATGACTCGGTTGCTTTTAAGGGTGTGCTTAAAGGAAAGCTTTATGTTGTGGACTTCTCCACGGATGAAGCTAGACTTGGTACATGCTTATTAGCGAAGTCCAACATGGGATGGTTGTGGCATAGAAGGCTAGCCCATGTTGGTATGAGGAATCTTCACAAACTCCAAAAGGGCGCCCACATCATTGCATTAACCGATGTTTGCTTTGAGAAGGATAAAATTTATATTGTATGCCAAGCGGGAAAGCAAGTTGGAGCATCACACCCGGCCAAGAATGTGATGACCACCACAAGGCCATTGGAGATGTTGCACATGGACCTTTTCGGCCTTGTCTCCTACATAAGTATTGGTGGTAACAAATATGATCTTGTAATTGTTGATGACTTTTCTCGCTTCACGTGGGTATTCTTTTTGCATGATAAAGGTGAAGTAAAAGATGTGCTCAAGACGTTCATGAGAAGAGCACAAAATGAATATGAAGTCAAGATCAAGAAATAAGAGTGACAACGTCACCGAATTCAAGAACACTCAAGTTGAAGAGTATCTCGACGAAGAAGGCATCAAGCATGAATTTTCGGCACCGTAATCCCCTCAACAAAATGGGGTGGTCGAAAGAAAGAACCACATGCTCATTGAGATGGCAAGAACAATGCTTGATGATTACAAGACGTCCGACCGCTTTTGGGCCGAGGCCGTCAACACCGCATGTCATGCCTCCAACTGGTTGTATCTCCATCGACTATTGAAGAAAACACCATATGAGCTACTAACCGGTAACAAGCCTAATATTTCCTACTTTCGTGTTTTTGGGAGCAAATGCTTTATGCTAAACAAGAAACCCAAGACTTCTAAGTTTGCTCCAAAAGTTGATGAAGGTTTCTTGCTTGGTTATGGGTCGAATGTTCATGCCTATCGTGTATTCAATAAAACCAGCGGTTGTGTTGAAGTTTCACGTGACGTGACATTAGATGAATCTAATGGCTCTCAAGGGGAGCAAGTTGTTAATGATGGTGTAGATTATGAAGCTCCTAGAAGTGTAATAAAAAGGATGGTCATTGATGATGTGAGACCACAAGAAACATCAAGTATTGAAAATCAACCCTCTCCCTCAAGACAAAACCAACATAATGAGAATAAAGAATTAGATCACGCAAGTGGTCAAAATCAAGATGTTGAGAATAATGAACAAGCATCAAGCAATAATTCTAAAAAAAAATGATGAAGAGGTTGATAAAGATGGTGATCAAGAAAGCTCACACCCACCGCACCTAAGAGTGCATCAAAGTGTACAACGTGATCACCGGTCGAGCAAATTCTTGGAGATATTGACAAGAGAGTAATCACTAGGTCTCGAGTTAGTAATTTTTGTGAATATTACTCTTTTGTCTCTTCTATGGAGCCATTTAGGGTCGAACAAGCACTTGAGGATGCGGATTGGGTGATGACCATGCAAGAAGAGTTGAACAACTTCACAAGAAATGAAGTGTGGACACTGGAGGAAAGGCCAAAGAACAAGAATGTTGTGGGCACCAAATGGGTGTTCCGCAACAAATAAAATGAAGATGGTGTTGTGACAAGAAACAAGGCAAGGCTCGTGGCAAAGAGGTATTCACAAGTGGAAGGTTTGGATTTTGATGAAACTTATGCCCCCGTAGCAAGGCTTGAATCTATTAGAATATTACTTGCTTTTGCTACTCACCATGATTTTAAGTTTACCAAATGGACGTGAAAAGTGCATTCCTAAATGGACCAATCAAGGAAGAAGTGTATGTGGAGCAACCACCGGGCTTTGAAGACTCTAAGTATCCTAACCATGTTTATAAACTCCATAAGGCGCTCTATGGGCTTAAGCAAGCCCCGAGAGCATGGTATGAATGCCTTAGGGATTTTCTTGTTAAAAAGGGTTTTGTCATTGGCAAGGCCGATCCAACCCTGTTCACTAAGCGTTTTGGTGATGATATCTTTGTATGCCAAATATATGTCGATGACATCATATTTGGTTCTACTAACCAAACCTTTTGTGATGAATTTAGCAAGATAATAACTAAAAGGTTCGAGATGTCCATGATGGGAGAATTGACATTCTTTCTAGGCTTCCAAGTGAAGCAACTCAAGGAGGACACCTTCATATGTCAAGCAAAGTACATACAAGACCTATTGAAGAAATTTGACATGGACAAGGCAAAGCCCATCAAAACTCCCATGCCGACAAATGGTCACCTCGATCTCAACAAAAAAGATGAACCCGTTGATCAAAAGGTATATCGCTCCATAATTGGCTCTTTGCTTTACCTTTGTGTATCTAGGCCCGATATCATGCTTAGTGTGTGTATGTGTGCACGTTTTCAAGCCGCTCCTATGGAGTGTCACATGGTGGCTGTTAAGAGAATATTGAGATATTTGGTTCACACACCCAATCTAGAGCTTTGGTACCCCAAGGGCTCAAAGTTCAACCTATTAGGCTATTCCGATGCGGATTATGTCGGGGATAAGGTAGATAGAAAGAGCACCTCCGGGACATGCCAATTCTTGGATAGGTCCCTAGTGTCATGGTCATCCAAGAAGCAAAACTCCGTTGCACTTTTCATAGCCGAAGCGGAGTATGTTACAGCCGGTAGTTGTTGTGCACAACTACTTTGGATGAGACAAACTCTAAGGGATTACGGTTACAAGTTGAACCGTGTTCCACTACTATGTGACAATGAGAGTACCATAAAGCTTGCTTATAACCCCATTGAGCATTCACGCACAAAGCATATAGATATCCGCCACCACTTTTTGAGAGATCATTCCATCAAGGGGGATATCGAAGTTAGCCATGTGCGAACCGAAGATCAACTTGCCAATATATTCACCAAGCCCCTAGATGAGTAGAGATTTTGCTATCTTAGGAGTGAACTAAATATTCTTCACTCTAGCAATGTGATATAGAGAATGTGCACATCTGAATGGTGATTGTTTTGTTATTACAAAAAATTATTATTTTATATCAAAAACCTATTATTTGTGCTATTGAAGCTGGCTTTTGATCACTAGATCGAATCTTGACAAAATATGGCCATTGTTATGTTTTGTTGATTGTTGGCTGACCATAAGATGTCAAGACATTCCATCAAACCTTTTTAAAGAAAATAAAAATCCTCTATTCTTTTCTGGCTGGTCTCTAATCTCTCTGGTCATTCTGACGTCGGTCAAGTTCGACAGCCATCGGACATGTCCGACGGCATCGGACAAGTCCGCCTGTCATCGGACAAGTCCGACGGTCTAGGTTTCGACCCTTTTAACCCAGCCCGACTTACCCCTTCGGTCAACCCTTCCTCATTCATCTTCCTCACGTTCTCTCT
Organism: Eleusine indica; assembly: GCA_030378355.1. Classification (NCBI taxonomy): domain Eukaryota; kingdom Viridiplantae; phylum Streptophyta; class Magnoliopsida; order Poales; family Poaceae; genus Eleusine; species Eleusine indica. Next base: position 54,962,054 of record CM059496.1, on the reverse strand, counting down.
CCTCAAGAACACCTCCATTGGCGGCACCAAGGCGATCTCCCTCTCCCACCATCCATTGGAGCAAGTTTGGAGGTCAAGAGGTCCTCCTCCATCGGAGAAGTCCGATCCCCCATCGTTTTTGCAAGGTTTAACCCTTTTCTCCTCTCTCTCTCTTAGGGTTAGGGTTATCGATCTATACTAGTGTCAAATCTTGTTCCCTTGCATATTTGATCCATGGAAGTAGCCTCTAGTTAGTTGTCAGTGGAGTAGAAGACGTTTGGGTACTTGCGGTAGGTGGATTTGTGAAGAATCTAGGTTTTTAGAAAAACTGCGTGTCATCGGACAAGTCCGACGACCATCGGACAAGTCCGATGCATCGGACTTGCCCGATGATTATCGGACATGTCCGATGACCTGCAGTCTCTTCAAAAACCTGAGCTCTTCATTGATTTTCCTCACCCTTGTTCCTCTTTTTGACTCCCTCCTAACTTGTTGCTCGCTACATTTCCTCAGCATGTCTGACGTGGAAGCATCCCCCTTGAGGGAGAAGAGGACCAAGACCAGCGAACACCAAGGTCAGAGCCAACCCCCAAAGAGGAGGAAGGCCACTGCTGGGCGGATCCGTCGCACCAAACTGAAAGCTCCAGCTAATAGAGAGGACCCGGAAGAGACAAATGAGCTTGACAGTGTCATGCATCCTCCAGCAGAAATGGAGAACTCTGACCGTGACATTGTGAACTATTTTCATGCCTCCCTTGAGACCTGCTCTGCGACAAGGCTAACTAACTTCTATGATGGTGAGAAAGAAGCTTTTGATTTCCGCTTTCATGCACATTTCCATGTGGATTGGTACCGCTCCACCTATCTACGCATGAAGAATGCAGTGGTTGAGATGAAGTGGCTTGATTGGGATCACATGAAGACAAGGTAGCATCCATTACTCGATCAAGTGCTGGCTGCCTGTGAGCATCATGGTCTCAATACCTTCCTGACTTTCTAGTACTCCTGGAATACGGAAATCATAGCTCAGTTTTATTCAACTGTCTATTTTGATGAGGATGCCAAAACTATGTCCTGGATGACGAATGGCACCAAGTACACCTGCTCCAAGAACCAGTTTGCCAGTATGATTGGACTTAAGCATACACGTAAGGAAAAGCACAAGGTTTACAAGGGGAATCATATGGATGCTGAGGATATGAGGTACATGTATGTGGACCCAGATAATTGCTCTCCTCCCAACTCCAGTGGACTGAAACCATTCTTCTCAGTCTTATTTCAGATCTACAGGAGTACCTTAGCTCCAAGGGGAGACAATTCTGACCGTATCCCTGCCTTTCAGAGGGATATCCTGCACTGGGTTCATAGGAATAGGAAGTTTGATGCTTTTGACTATGTCTATCAGGAGATGTGGGCATCTCCATCTCTCCCAAGCGTGGCTGTGGATATGCTCCTCACATCATGTTCATGATTGAGAAGGTATCGGGTTTAACCTTCAACAAGGATATGAAGCATCTGAGCCTCAAACCTCAGATTCCTTCTAACTGGACTCCCGACACCACCTCTGGACAGTTCTTTGGAGCAGCTCAGCCTCCATCTTCAGCTGCACCACCTCAGCCACCTCGGGCTGCCTCTCGGGGCACTGGATCCTCTCATGTGCCTTCGCCTCCTCGCGGCAAGAGAAGCGGGATTATGAAGATGTTCAAATCCCTTATGAGCATATGCAGGAGCATTAATCAGAGGCTTGATGTCCTTGAGAGGAATCAAAAGGGTCTCTATGACCATTTTGGTATTGAGACTCCTCCTCCACCATCCCCAGCTGAAGGCTCACCTCCTCCTACTCATGATGACCCCACCTTCACCGTCGAGGAGATGAATTATTTTAGGTACCATCCGACTCCTCCTCCTTTCTCCTCTGGCGCAGGTTCGAGTGCTCAACACATTCGCTTTGAGGATGACGACGGCGAGGGTGGTGAAGATCAAGCTGCCTATGCTTCTTGCCAGCGCAAAGGGAAGGAACCGACCATTGATGAGAAAGAAGAGGAAGAAGGCGATGATGATGATGAAGACTATGAGTTCTCCGACGACTAGAGCTCTCATCACCTTCTACCCGCACTTTTCTCCTTTTTGGGTGTCTTGATGCCAAAGGGAGAGAAGTATAGTTATCTTAGTTTTTTTTTATCATCTTAGTTTGTGAGTTGTGAGCGAGTTTGGAGTTGAACTATTTATGACACTATTTGGTTTGTAAAACTTTATTTTGCTACCTATGTGGTTGGTTTGTGCACTTTATTTGCTTATTGTATTGGTACTTCATTGATTATCTTGTTATTTGCATTTCGTCTATCTTGTGTGATCAATTGGTGCAAATTAACATGTATGCATAGTTTTAGGAGGAGCTCTCACATTTTTTTAATATGTGCACTTGTTATTATCTCATATCCTCTCACTCATGCACACATTTAGGGGGAGCTCCTCATCACAAACTGAAATTTTATTGCATATTTTCATGAAAATTAGTTGTATTATCATCAATCACCAAAAAGGGGGAGATTGAAAGTGCATCTAGGCCCCTAATTTTATTTTAATGATTGGCGTCAATACAATTAAGAACGGACTAATCTTTTAATGAGCATATGTGTAGATTATGGTATAAAGTTTGGTGATTAAATACATAGAAATAAAAAGAGAGAAAAGAAGATGGCAAAGTGCTTCAAGATGAAATTCAAAATATGCTCAAGAATGAAGTTCATAGTATTTTATTTTAAATCTTGAGTATAGTAAAAGCCGTACTATTAAGAGGGACACAAAAGTGTGAAGCGGAGGTGAACTAAGTGCAAAATTCCCCTTTCTAGGTCATACAAAAATTTTCAGAGCAAAATCATCGGACTTGTCCGACCCATCGGACAAGTCCATCGAACTCCAGTACCTTTGCCACTCTGGGTCATCGGACATGTCCGATGGTCATCGAACTTGTCCGATGACCAGAGTAAAGTCTGACGCATCGGACACTTTCATCGGAGTATAGTTCTCCTGCCATCCTATTTTCATCGGACTTGTCCGATGGACAAACTTGTTCGAGCCATCGGACAAATCCATCGGATTCCAGTTCCTCTGCCTCTCCTGTGCCGTCAGACATGTCCGATGGTCATCTTATCCGAGGCATCGGGCAAGCTTGTCGGACTCCAGTTTCTGTGCCACCTTGATTCATCGGACATGTCCGATGACCATCAGACTTGTCCGACACAGATTTCAGAAATTGGGTCTCCAACGACTCTTTTCCCCATTGGGCTATAAATAGAACCCCTCATCGTCCTTTGGCCAATTTTTAGTGAAAAACCAAGTTTGATCTTTGTGGTCAATTAGAGAGGTTAGGGTTGAAAGAGACCTGGTCCTTTGTGGATCCCTCAACGGAGACGTAGGCTTCTTTGTGGAGCTGAACTTCGGTGAACAAATCTTGTGCCTTGCTTGTGCTTTCAATTACTCGTCTCTCATTTACTTGTTCTTGCTCATAAACTTGCTAGTTAGGGTTTACTTGGGATTTCTTAAATTAACTTGTGTAGGTTGCTTGCTAGTTGCTCTCCTTATTTTTACAGCTTTCCCTTGCTTATGTTCACCTGCTCCTAGCTTGTCTTATACTAGTTTTAATATTTATCCGGTCGATCTACTTTTCTATTTTGTGCCATCGGACAAGTCATCAGACTTTCCCTATAATCATCGGACAAGTCCGACACTGTGCATTTAACTTTTATTATTAAGTAAATTTCAGGGATAATTGCCTATTCACCCGCCCCTTTAGGCACTTTCACTAAATAATATAATCCACATATGTTTCGAAAATAACTCGACGAGATCTACAAATTTTGTGTTTTAGATTTTCTCATTAGAGCATGTTTTCAAGTTCAAAATCACGTCTCAACACAGTGCTATTTCTATTCTGCGTCAATTAATTTTTCCTTCTAGATAAAGAATCTAAAAATCTTTAGACATTGGGTCACGACTTTGGTCTTACATGTTGGACTTAATAGAGGTACAATGATGTCTTGTAGGCGTCATGAGCTTGTAGAAAGCCCTCTTTACATGGCGAGTTGGACTTCATATCGGTACTTCTCATATTTGATCATTTTTTTAATATTATTTTACTTAATTTTACAACATAGTACTCAAACGATACTACTTGTGAAAATCGTTAATATTAGAGGTAAAAAAAGTTTATGATAAGAATACGGTAAAAAATAATTTAAAATACATATAAAATAGTACACTAAGAAGCACCAACAGTAATATAAATATGTTCTTTTATATAAAAAATATCAACAATTATATTATGTAAATAATTTACGTTTAAATCATAAAGAGTGTTTTATTTTTTTAAACCAGTAGCAACATAGGGACACTTTGCTAGTAAGAAAATAAAACATCTCTCGCTAAGAGAATCTATATGGAGAAGCGGGCTTCAGCCCACTGGTAGTGTTGCTTGTTGGCAATCTACAGGTTGGGGGTTCGACCTCTACTTCTCATCAAAAATAACTAGTATGATGACCCGTGCATTTGCGTGGTTCTAGATTTTTACCAAGCTAACTATTATTATCTTTACACACCCTCACTTAAGTAAATCACGAGAGTCGTCACAGTGCACATGAGCATCCGGAAGATTTAGATATGCATTTGCGTCCTATGTTAATGAAGTCTGGACGTCGATAGCACACCTCAAACTAAGATTTCCCGTCGTAAAAGGTGATGCCGGTTATTTCTATGTAGTACTTTAGGACAGTGGCTTACAACGTGAACTCGTATGAGAAACGACTTTGCATTGCTAGAGAAAAGAAAAGGAAGGAATGATCTAATTGATTGCTCCTAGTTGACTTACTCATATTCAATTGTTAAAAAATGCCCACCCAAACAATTACTGAACAACAGTGAGAGTAAGAATTTTTTTCTCTCACGTCATTTGCAAATTTATTTTTGGAATCTTGAGTAATTAACTAATAGGAGTAGGGGTATTTTTCGACTAATATTTTTGTAATGAAAATGATGGGTAATGTTTTTTTTTCTCTCTCTCTCACGTCAATTGCAAAATAAAAATGACATGGGGTAATTAATTAAGAGGAATAGAGGTGCACGTCAATTGCAAAAAAAATGACAATGGTGGATAATTAATTAAGAGAAATACGGGTATTTTGGACTAACTTTTTTGTAATGACAGCGGTGGATAATTTTTTTTTCTTTTTCTCCGATTAATATGGGAATTTCTAGAACTTTTTTTTCTCTCATGTTGTTTGCAATTTTTTTTGCAATCTTGAGTAATTAACTAATAGGAGTAGGGGTATTTTTGGACTAATATTCTTGTAATGAAAAAGATGAGTAATTTTTTCTTTTTTTCCTTTTCTCTCTCTCTCAGGTCAATTACAAAACAAAAATGGCAATGGGATAATTAATTAAGAGGAATAGAGGTACACATCAGTTGTAAAAGAAAATGGCAATGGTGGATAATTAATCAAGATAAATAAGGGTATTTCGGACTAATTTTTTGATAATGATAGTGATGGGTAATTTTTTCTTTTTCTTTTTTTCTCCAATTAACATGAGAATTTCTGGACCTTGAGAATGAACGTGGTGGCTTTTTTTATTGCTCATATATATATATATATATAATAGATCCCCTCGCCTGCTGTCGCGCCAAAACACATGGTAAAAAGACGATCCATACTTACAGTATAACGGCTCCCAGTGTAAAGATGGAGCAGGGGTTCAGAGATTTTTTGAACCTGTATGAGAAAGTTCTTCTTCTTAAGAATACAATGTTATTGGGACGGTCATACCTCAGCAAGCCGAGTTCTTTTTAAAAGAATCTATATGACGTTCCCAAAGTACAGGTTACATCACAGCAAACCACTTCCCTTTCAAATCAAACACAAAGCGCTAATCTGTGGAGGCTACGGCCTCTGCGGCGCTGGTGTACACCGTGCGCTCGTCGTTGTCCGGGGACACGGTGCCGAAGTGTGCTCGAGGATGCGGACGGATATGGCGACGCGGGACCGGTGCAGGCGCAGGTTGGGTCGCGTCGTCTGAGTAGGTGCAGCCGACGAGATCCGACCATGCCGGGAGGTCGTATTCCCTGCCGGGCGAGAACGGCAAAAGCAAAAGCAATGGAATAGGTAGCAGCACGGTTCGCCGTGATCCGCCGCGCCCGCACGGTCTCCGTCGCCGATTGACGACATGGTTTTTTGATTATTTGTTCTCCTCGTCGCTTCCGCCAGATCCTAGGATACAAACAAGGCGGGCTTTTGTACTTTCCTTTCTAGCACGAGCCCCGTGCCGCTCTTGGGCTAGGCAGCCCAGCCCAAGTTCCCCGTGCCGCTCTTAGATAGATGGGCTGAAGTATGAAACGGGCTAGTCTTCTATCTGGGCTCTGGATTCGCAGGCCATGAGCAGAGGAGTACAAGGCCGTCGTCAACTCCTAGTATAGTATCTTAGTCCCGTGTACGCCTCTCCGTAGCTCTGCTTCAGCATGAATTACGCAGTGCTGCGAGGCAGGGCTGTTCGTTTTCAAGAGTTAAAAGGACTAAAACTAAACTTTAGTTTAGATTTTAATTTTAGAAAAACAAATAGATGGATTAAAACTAAAGCTAAACTTTAATTCTAGAAATAAAAAGAGGTTAAAAGTAGGACTAAACTTTAGCTCTCTAAAAAAGACTAAAATTTATTTTAAATTTTAGGAGCTAAACTTTAACTCCTAAAGTAAACGAACACCCCCTTAGATTCATTGATTGAACTAGTCAAAATCAAGTTATTTTTCACTGAAGCAGGAGGCAAAAACTCTCTTTAGGCTTTAGCAGCAAATAAAGAGATGGGACTTTAACCCGAACTGTAATCCCGGTAACTAACACATGCATGCTGACAAATAAAAACGATTTCTGTTATGAAATAAAAAAGCCATTGTCGTCTCCTGTTCATAAATTCAGTTCACCTGTGTGACCAATGTTCTACGTTTGCGCGCAGAAATTTCTCAGTATAGAATGTTGGGGGGTGCCTTCCACCTAACGCGGTGAATGAGCAGGGACGACCCTGATCCCCCCAAATTGCACTAATATAATGCAGCTACTTGTGAATCACGGCATCGACTAATGGGCATCTTTTATCGGACCTTTGTGTCGTAGCTTTTGGCGATGTCTAATCCCTGGGCGTTATATGAAAAATGTGAAAAAGGCAAATATTGTGAAACTCCAACATCAAACAAAGGTATCGATAGAAAGAAAAGTTCCCAGATAAAAGCACGTGATGCAAATACCGAAAACAACAGAAATTAAAACATAATGCGAATTGGGATGGATAATCGGTTCACAATACATAAAACTGTATCATGTCATAGAGCCAATTTAAGGCGGAAGGGAAAATAAAGGAAAAAAGACGCGAAAAGGTCAGATGTAGGTTTCACATTTGGTCTTTGCCATCCTTAGCTGTACAATGCAACACCAACATTATAACTTTCAAAATGTGGCTAGTACAAACAATTTCCAAAGACGAAAGAATTGATGCGACCATTGACAAAATATCTTCAAAACATCAAAATAATTAAATTCTCAATTTATCTTTCAATAATATTTGGAGACAGAGAATCACAAAGCAAACCTGTTTCACATGACAAATGAAGAAAAACATGTTATATTTCAAAATTGCGTGTAACGTACCATGACTTTAGGTTTGTAAGGATCCGTTTGATATAATCTATGCAACTTTTGTTTATTGCCATTGTTATAATGTTTTTTTTATGTAACTACAGTGTTATAAATTGAGAAAAAACTACAATATCAAAAAGCACATAGACTGGTGTGACATAAACAATAATAAGATGTATCAAACGGACCCTAACTCTTAATATCGTAACCAAATCTTTGAAGATAGAAAATAACATTTTAAGAATAAACTTTGCGTAAAAATCTACAAATGTAGATGTAAAAACATACTAGTTCCCATGCATTACACTTGGCGGGGCAGTGGGAACACACGCCAACTTATGGCCAACTGGATCAAAACGCCACGAAAAAATCACGGGGAAAAACCCTCAAAAGCCAGAAGGAGAGCAGGGGAAGAGAACCTTAGCAAGACGCCAAAGGTGATCAAGCAAAGGAGGAAGAAAAGGGGAGACCCAAACAAACTGTTCATTCGTCTCACACTCCCCACCTCCTCGTCGTCCTCCACCTCCATCCTCCCCCAAATTCCGGTCCGCCTAAACCCTCCACCCCCACCCCTCCTTCCTCGCCGTGGCCGCAATTCCCCGCTCCCCGTCCCCCCCGATGTCTCCGATCTAAGCATGTCCTCCGCGTTCGCCTGCCTCCGCCGCCCCTCCAAGCGCCGCCGCGACGCGCCTGATCATGCGCTCCCCTCCTCCAAGCAGCCGCTGATGGCCGTCCCCGACGCCAGCGCCGCCTCGTCGTGGGCTTCGGCGGCCACTCCGGGGGCCGATGGCGCCTCTTCCTCCTCCTCCTCCTCATCCGCCTCCTCCTCCCCGTCCGCGTCGGCGCGGACCGTCCACTTCTTCGTGCGCGCCACGGACTCCAAGACCATTGCGATGCACGCAGCGCGGGACGACACGATCGGGGCCGTGCTCGACCACCTCTCCGCCTCCGGGTACGGCCGCGACCTGCGGCTCATCTATGGGGGGCGGCAGCTCGCGTCAGAGACCACCCTCGCCGCGCTCCGCCTCCCGCCGGACTCCACGTTGCACCTCGCGGCCCGCCTCCGATCCACCCAGCACCCCGAAGCGTGGCAGCTCGGGTCCTACATCGCCGCCGCCGCCGCCGCCGCGGAGTCCGAGGACGCCACGACCGCGGCCTCCGCCTGCTCCCTCGACGAGCTCGTCAAGGAGTTCATCCTCTGCGCTCACCGCGCGAAGAACCATGGGCGCTCCCGTCCTGATGCTCAAACTGACCCCCGAGCCACGGGGGACCTCGCGTCCGAGTACCTTGACATCTTTCTCCAAGCGGGCGCCGCCATAGCACTGGTTCGCCTCTACCTCTCAAAATCCTCATTCTGTCGCTCCTATGCGGACCGCGCCATCAGATGCTTTGTCGCCACGGACCCTTCGGCCTTACCGCCGGATGTGCTGCAAGTGACCACGCCAGTGCTTCTTGAATTCTGCCGCTTGCTTTCCGGGGCCGTGGGCAAGAAGGATTTACTCTACAGAGCATGCCGTTCTTCTCTAGCATCAGTGCTCTGCTCCCGATCCTGGCTCCCGCCTCCCATGGATTCGCCTGCAGGGTTGATCGATCAAGTCCTCCCATTTGCCGGTGAAATAATGGAGGTGATCCTTGACGGTCTTGCATCAGTGTCCATGATCGTCTCTCCTCTTGACCTTGAAGAGTTCTCAAACTTCTTCAAAATGCTGTGCAAGGAAGCACACATTTGGATCGGCAATGACGGGCCAATGCCCAAGAATATGTATGACAGGGAGTCTGAGCATGATGAAACATGGATATGGAGGTTGCACACCATGTCGGCGGACATGTTGAAAAGGGTTGATGAGTGCTTGAAGCGGTTGGAAATGGATCTGTCATTGTCATCAGAGAGTATAGGGGTAATGGAAGGTCAAACCATATGGGCTGCCCGATCACATATCCTGACGGTATTAACACAGCTGGATTCCATCTCAATGATCTATGAGGATGTGGCGCACAACCTACGACTTGTATTGTTTGCACACAAAGCACCGCTCAATGCCCTTGTCCGATGTTCTAAGAGAAACGAGCATCTCTACTGGCTCACGAAGCATAAAAATCTCCTTTGCTTCGAGGCAAGACGGAATTTAGTCTTCATGATGCTTCCTGAGGGGAAAGATGATTTTGGGGAGCTACATGAGATGCTAATTGACCGGTCACATTTACTTGATGAGTCCTTTGAATACATCACACAGGCAAAACAAAATGAGCTTCGTGGTGGGCTTTTTATGGAGTTTAAGAATGAGGAAGCCACAGGTCCTGGGGTTCTGAGGGAATGGTTCTGCTTGGTGTGTCAAGCTCTTTTCAGTCCAAAGCAAGTTCTCTTCTCCCCTTGTCCTGAGGATAAACGAAGGTTCTACTTGAATGAAAGTAAGTTTCCTCCGTACTGGCTTGTGATTTTACATTCAGTTCTTTTGGTATGAATCTATGGCACAAGTTAATTTAAACATGTAGGGCTGAATATACAACCACATACAAGAAATTCTAGCATGTCCTGGAGGTCCTATGGCTGCTTACATGGCGGCATCTTCATGCAGATAAATGAATCTATAGTCATGTTTTTAAACATGTAGGGCTGAATATACAACCACATACAAGAAATTCTAGTATGTCCTTGAGGTCCTATGGCTGCTTACATGGTGGCATCTTCATGCAGATAAATGAATCTATAGTCATGTTTTTTTTTCATTAACCAAACCATGGTTTGGTGCCATAGTTAAACAGTTTGTTGCCATGAACCATGCTTCTTATCTTTAGTTGTATTGGAATTTGACTCACGAAAATATGCGTATACAATTTTCATGTTCCAATCTGAAATTTTAAAAAGATGAAGTTAAGATGTTTTGTCCAGTTCACTATTTCGTTCTGGTAATTTTGCTCTTTGTTTGGCTATAGCTTCTTGGAGTCCAGGCCTCAATGTCTGATCATTGTTAAAACAAAATCTTTTGTAGCTTTATGTTTACTTTCTGTAGCAAACATAATCTAACCTCCTTTTATGATGAATATAAAGTGGGGGTTGCCAGTCTTCCAAAATTAATGGTTGAATATTTGGTACCAGAACGCTAGACAGAAGTTGGGAGTGAATATTTGCTTGGCTGCTTGGTTCTGCATATTGCAACTGTTTTGTGCATGTTTATCCCTGTTATATCTGCTTCGAGGCAATCACAAATAGTCTGGTAAGAAGCTCAGGATGGGTGACATCTGCCATGATATGTGTCATCTTTCACTGAAAATTTGATCTCTGCAACCTGCACCTTGGTATCCCTATAATGCTGTTTTTGTATGTTGACAATCCACACATAAAGCAAATAACCATACTTTTATTTATGCTTGAGCTGCCTGTTAGCTTTTGCAATTCTATTTAATTGATTCCTAATTGTTTATAATACGTGAGACAACTGATTTCTTGAACAATGTTGTCCTAAATCTTCTAACCATTGCCAGTTTTCTTTATATTGTAGCATCTGCTGTTGATCCGCTGCATCTGAAATACTTCACTTTTGCGGGACGCATAATTGGGTTAGCTTTGATGCATAGAGTGCAAGTTGGAGTGGTGCTGGATCGTACTCTGTTCTTGCATCTTGCTGGAAGAAGTATTACATTGGAAGATATCGCTGTTGCAGATCCTGTCAAATATGCAAGCTGTAAAAAGATTTTAGAGATGGATGCTGCTGAAATTGATAACCTGTACCTAACATTTTCCCGAGGAGATCACCAATTAGGCTCTCAAAGAATTATTGATCTTTGCCCAGGAGGGCAGGATATCAGTGTGAATATCTGGAACAGAGATCAGTACATTGATCTTCTTGTTAAGAATACCTTTGTGGACTCTATTTCGGATCAGCTAAACCATTTCACAAAAGGATTTAGTGACATACTAGTCAATCCTTTACGCCGGAAAGAATTTTTTGAGTTCTTAGATCTAGAAGACTTAGATAAACTGCTAGGAGGGAGCAACAACACAATAAATGTGCAAGATTGGAGATCACACACTCAATACAATGGCTACAAAGAAAAAGATCGCCAGATTATCTGGTTCTGGAAGGTACGCTGTATTAGTTTGTATAAATGCATTCAGACAGTCAGCCATACCGTTTTGTGTGCTTCTATATGGTCCTTTTTTTTATATATAATCTTCTCTTCTTGTATGCTTAATTTATTATGGCAACATACCCCATTGAACTTCATGTTAGAGTTTCTGGGAGAACACTTCTATAATTCATGGTAGAGGTGCAAAAGTTGTGGGCTTTTAGATGTGACTGAACATGTGCCATCATTGTATCTTTTTTTACCAAATATTTGTCTCTTGATTTGTCCAGTTGTCCTTTTTGTTTTGCCTCTGTTGTGTTGTCATATCATTCAAAAATTGAATTTTGTTTGCCATCATATAATAGCTGTCTCATCCAACATGTACAATCAGCCATCTTCCTTGTTGAGAATTTCCTTATTTTTGTGTTGTCTTGATGATCACAATTTCAAAATATTTTGACCTTGTAATGTGTAAATGGATCCAAAAACATCATGATTGTGTGCAAAGTGAAACTAAGGTTGAATCTTATTTGTGTCTGGGACCTTTATGTTCTTGCATGTTTAGTTGATGTTGAACCCATGGTGAGTTGCACTAGTTAGCTAGCCCACCATTGTAGGATTTAAGTTTCATGCCCTCAAAATATGCAATTCCAACTTCACTATAAGTGACCAGATCCTTCTATATTATTTCTTAGAACTTAGTTGTTTGAGTCTGTAATTTGGAGTCAGATGATGTGCGACTGCATGCTCACTGACGGCATCAATTGCTATCTTTCAAGCCTTATCAATACAAGCTACCAATTGAAAACTGGCCCATGGCTTTGACCCTTGGTACTATGGTATGCCATCATCAAATATTAACATTATATTTGGGTTCACTGACAAGACTCTTTTAACTATAGATAAGGGGTGTTTTTTTAGATTTTGGGAAAAAAAGGAGGAACATTAAATGCCTTTAAGTTTGACCTAGGACAAGTAAAGTGCCAGAATGGGTGTACTTGAACTGGACACCTTAAGCACCAGAACCTTCTGATCTACTGTTAGGCTACATGGCTATGTGTGCGTTTTTCTACATTTTAGCAGATCTACAGTGAGTAAACAAGCACAATTTTCAACATATTATAAAAAAGTATGTTTTTACCCCATATTGTCCATTCATAAACGAGATGGGAGCAACTAAAAACTGTTCTCATGTTCTTGGGGATGCGTTCTGGTAAAAGCTTTTATCTAGTCAGGAGCAGCTGTTGTCTATCAGCCAGTGTTATGAGTGTAGTCAGGATTGTGAGAGTTCTGAATGTCCCTTGTTACCTTGCATGTGTATTTATCAAGAATTGCAGATGAGCACTATATCCTGACTAGCGCTTTAGCAGATCTACTACATTTTAGTAGATCTACAGTGAGTAAACAAGCACAATTTTCAACATATTGTAAAAAAAAAGGTGTGTGTTTTTACCCCATATTGTCCTTTCATAAACGAGATGGGAGCAACTGAAAACTGCATCTCATGTTCTTATGGATGCGTTCTGGTAAAAGCTTATATCTAGTCAGGAGCAACTGTTGTCTTATATCAGACAGTGTTATGAATTTAGTCAGGATTGTGAGAGTTCTGAATGCCCCTTGTTACCTTGCATGCATATTTATCAAGAATTGCAGATGAGCACTATATGTTCCTTATCGAGTTACTCTTCTATGCATTTACAATCAATTTTGTGCATGCTTGGTCACTTATGTATCACACTGCAGGTTGTCGAGCGCATGCCGATTGAGCAACAGAGGCAGCTGCTCTTCTTTTGGACTTCTGTGAAGTATTTACCGTCAGATGGCTTTGGTGGGTTGAGCTCAAAACTGTACATATACAAGTCTGATTCAACCAACCGTCTCCCATCATCGCAGACCTGCTTCTACCGTCTCTGCCTCCCTCCTTATGCATCCTTTAATCTGATGGAAACCCAGCTGCAGAAGATCTCACAAGAGCATGTGAGCTGCAGCTTTGGTACATGGTAGTTTCGCCCTTGTGGAGTCCGAATCAGTATATTGTGTACATATCGTAGTTAGGGACAACTTACTATCGCATCAAATCTGTTACTAGAGCTCTAAGGCTGTTTTCTTTTGTGGCAAGTTAGTGTTTGAAACCATTTAACATAAAGTAGGCGGAATTGATAGGAAGCAAGTTCATTTTATTCTCTTGTTTGTGGCCATGGCATCCCTCGTTTTAATTTCCAAAGTAAGTGGAAGGAGCAAAATTTGATCCTGTCTAGCCCAGCTGGTATTATTGTAACAGCAGATGCATGTATCTACATCTACCGCACATCGTCTGAATCCCATGTCTATACAGGTAAGAGCAATGGGCTTTGTTTCTTGAAGGAAGTTGACTGTGAGCAATGCCTTCGCTTTTTGAGGGGAGGAAGAATGTGAGCGATGCTAGTAAATTGTTTTCTTTTCTCTTACTGAAACTGAGAAAAAAAATTGGGTCAGTTAGCAATTCTCATGTAGCAGTAATCCACCATCTTTTAGCTAATTCTCGGACGCGGTTTGGCCCGGATTAAAGGGTTTATACATTCAGGGATGGGCTTGCCAGCAGTTTTTGGGGGTATCCAAATGTGCATGTCTGCTTTTAATGTTGGACAGAAGCTAGAGCTGCATTTTTGTTTTCAGCAAATACCCGTCTTGCTCCTGTACGAAGTCCCATGCCTTCTCCATTTGGATCTTGGAGTGGGGGTGATAGTTCAACAGGCTAACAGCGATGGAGTAACAACGTGTGATCCAAGCCATCAAGGAATCACGGTAGATTGATGGACGTCATGCCGAGAAAATACTCGAAAAGCCGTTGATGAACGCCAGCGCATTCACGATCTACGACTGCCGAACTGATCAACTGAGCTATCACAGTGCGATGGAGGTGGCCCTCGTCGGACTGCTGGTTCCACGAACCGATATCAAATCAGGAGATGAAACATGGGTAGCTCAATGTAGCAGATCACACGACTGATTTAATAACCAGAATGATAATAATAGTAACTCAAAACAAACATAATAATAATACAATACACGAAACCAACACACACAGAAACACAAGATGCAACAGCAGGCATGAGGCGCCGCGCGCGTCGCTGACACCGGGCCCCACCGCCCGCGGCACACCTTTTATTTAGCCCACGTCACTCACTCCACTGTTCACACACGACACACCCGACAGGCGAACGGCACCTAGCGCTAGCTACTTAACAAGGTACACGCACACACGCATTCGACAGCAACCCCGTGCTACGTACGTACGTGCCACCGCCGCAGGGGACACTGGGCAGTCGACAGACGCTGATCCATGTCACCATGGCGCGCAAGCGTTCCGGCCTCACTCGCTGGCCTTCTCTTCGGCCTCAGCAGCGGCGGCTGCCTCGGCAGCCTCAGCAGGAGCAGGAGCAGCAGCCTCTTCCGGCGGCGGGGCAGCCGGCTCGGGCTCCTCCTTCACCTCCTCAGTGGCCGCAGCCGGCTCTGCAGCTGGCTCGGCCTCCTTGGTCTCGGCCTCCGCCTCCTTGGCCTCGGTCGGCGGCTCGGCGGCGGCAGGCTCGGCCTCCTTGGGCGCCTCGGCTTCGACCACGGCAGCCGGCTCGGCCTCCTTGGCCTCGACGGGGGCAGCTTCCTCAGCCACGACGGCCTCTGCTGCTGGCGCGGCGGGGGTCTCCTCCTTGGGGGCCTCCTCGACAACGACGGCCGCCGGCGGGGTCTCGACCGCGGGAGCCTCCTCCGTCACAACAGTGGTCGGGGTCTGGACCTGCACGATGCACAACATGTTTAGGGCCATACTGAATCTTGGATCAGTTCATCTCGTACGAACAAAAGATCGAGCTCATCACGATGACCCAACACATCAACAAGTACGCGGATCAAAACATAATAAAAGAGATCGAAATGATCCAAGCGTATATATGAATCATCAGATGATCGAGCTACCTCGGCAGTGGCCATTGGTGATTGCGTGTTGGATGAGAAAGCTGGCTAAGAGTTAGGCGGAGTGTGTGTTTGTGTGAGGCAGTGCACCGAGCCCGGAGGGCTATATATAGAGCCATCGGAAGGCCAAAATGGGGAGAACACAAGGGGGTCACCGCACGCAAAAGAAATTTTAAAACAACATTTTGAAAAAAGAGCTGTCGTTCGTATCATGATCAGGAATCTTGAGAGCTGTAAGAGCACACATGAACCCGTCATGCAACCAAAAGGCGCCCATGAGTCATGACACATGGAAAGGGTCCAAAAGGGGTGGTGTGCACGGCGCCTTGTTTATTTCGCTCAACAGGCCCAGCGACACTGTGATGATCAAGTGATCACAGTCACACAGCTCGACCGATCGACGTGCCGGGAAATTAAAGGGCCAAGGTGATGAGAGCTGGCCAAATCTCGTTGCAGAGCAGTGGCACCCGAAATGCCGGCCGCTTTCTCATCACCTTGAACAGCTCCGTCGAAATGGCTTTAGAGATTAGTGCCGGATCGAGCCTTTTCCGAAGTTTTATAGTGCAAGATATCGAGAGAGAGTTTCTCGAACACTATCGGAGAGATAGTTTCCATCTTCCAGGAATCTGCTCAAAGCACAACAATAGCTCGTACAAGTGGTATCGCGTTTTCTTATTGAGAGCTCCATGTGGACCTTTATTTTGATGAGTTGTCGTGCTCAGTGCTTGCAGGGCTTTGAGGTGTTCACCTCATTGTTCCTCCACGTTCTACGCCGTCCTTGGCACCCCTAGTTAATTGCTTTGCCCCGTCTCTGATAGGGTGACCTCTCCTGCAGCAGCCAAATAAGCGAGACCGATTCTTATGGCTTTTATCAAGGGGAGGAGATTGATTAGTGTTTGTTCGTACGAGATTAGAGGTGGCGGCAACAGAGAGGGCTGTCGGGTTAGCGTGCGGACAATGCAATTGGAGCCGGTGAATGTGCATCTCAACAGTTGCGAGGAATGCTATGATGTGATTTGGAAATTTGGACTGGATCAAGGCAGGTCAGGTAACGTAGGCATCTAAAAATAAGCTACAAAGAATTTCAGCCATAGACCGATCTATATATGTAGCTTTAATCTTTTTTTTTTAATGTTTTAAAAGGAAACTTTCAGCTTAAGTCGAGGATGTCGTTCACTACTTTTCTGTAGGGGAAACAAGTTGTTTTTCTCACTACTTTAAGCAACTAAATGTTTTTTGTTTCCTCAAACTCTGCCATTTCTTCGAGGAATAGTAGAGTTTTTACAGTGATCAAAGTTTGCGTGCCAAAGTTGGCTCTCATGTTCATCATTTAGGTCAAAATCCGACCAGTGTCTTCTAATCGAGTTAATGGGTCAAGTGACTACTGCATGTGTCAAGCTGGCAAGTTCATCGGAGAGAATATACAATTCCAGCTCTCTCTCGATTAGAGATGAGGCACGCGCACCTTTATCTAAAAGATTAGCTTATAGCATAGAAAACTTTGAGCTGATCGTACCGCGCGGCGGGAGCAGTTGTCAGGGGATCAACTTTGGCTTGCAAAAAACTGGAAAAGCAAGTAAGGATTGCATCAGCAGGACAGCGAGGTTTACACTCATTTGTGGTACACCGCAACGGGGCAGCGTACACCTCACCATCATTAATTTCGGCGAATTAGCGCACCTCATGGCTGCCGAAAGATCAACAGTTACAAGGCAGCTGGCTCAAGGGCGGTCCATCTTTGATCGGGACATGGTGCACTGAACGCTGAATTTCATGGAATTCTGCAACAAAGCAGGATCATTTTCGTAAAACGAGGAAAGCTTATTCGATTCTTGCTTCAGAATGCGCATTGATCATCATCGCTAGAGAGGCGGCAGAGAACACTAGCGGTGGGCAGATTTCTTTTCACGAGATCCTAGCAAGTAGCAGTGGCAGGGAAGGCTTTTTTGTGCACGTCGTTTTCCTGGCTCTTAAGTCCGGCCATTGAGATGTGGAGATGATAGGGAAGACGACGAGGAGCTTTCGTCTTTCGGAGCGAGTGCCCACACCGAACATCCAACATGCCCAGTCCGGCGGCCTGATCGGTGACAAATCACCCGGGAAGTCGACATGGCCGGCTGTCAGCGTGGGGCCCGCGTGCATATCCACTCGGATCTCCCGTGGCATCAACTCTACTGCGATGTTTGTGCTTGTCAATGTTGCTTTGCTTTCATCTCAAATTAATCTGAGTGGCTACCAAAGAAAATTTGATGATTAATAAGCCAAGTTCACGTGTAACCGGAAAATGCACAAGATCTCCACGAGCCATGAGGCGTTTGTTCTTTGCGATGCTTTTTTAGTGAAGGGCCACTTTTGTTGCCATGGAATTGCTGACCGCAGAGACAAACTGGCATAATTGGAGGCCATGACCCGGAACCTGACGGTGACGTGGCACCAGAGCTAGGGGACGGTGGACTGGGCCCAACTCACAGTCGTATGAAACAGTACTTTCCACTCGTGATGACGTGGGAAGTCGCCAAATGCGTTGTCTCCAGGTCATCCTGCGACCACTTGCAGTTTAATGGTGATATGATCATCAGGTCATGATCTCTATAGGAACACCAAAGCCATAATTTGTCTAAGTTCAAAAGGATTTTCATTAGAACCGGTGACTGTTAAGCCGTGTCGTGCTTGGGGTTTAGTTCTGAGTAAATTTGATTGCACCTGATGTTCTTTGTGATTTGTCCTGAGCTAATACTAACTCGCTGCAAATGAACGCATAGAAATATCCGTTCTCAACAGAGGTGAATGCTGTGAATGTAGGTGTCTATTACCGTTTTAGAAGCATCTAATGATTACAGTGCCTTATTGCACCAGTTTGGAATTTCTTTTCTTTAGCTGGTTTCGGAACGTGAATTGATCTTCAAAACTGTTGATGTCAGTCTTCTTTATTCAATTATTTGTTTTTCTTTGCCTAATTACATACTAGCACAATCAAAGAAAAAATGCAATGAAAAACAGAGAAGCCTTTGGCGACGAATAGGCTGATATCATTTCCTGAAGAAAGGAGGAGGAACTGATGAGGACTGACCTAGCTCTATCAGGATCACGGACAAATACGGCACCGACACGTCTGCCATTGCAGGCGCAATGTAGTAACCACTTGCTTGTGATTGGACGTGCATGAGCTCACTGTAAGCAGGTCATGCCGACGACCATGAGGCCTTAACCAATTCGAGATTCCCCATGGGCATCGCAAACAAATGGTTGAAACAAAAGTTTCCAGGGCATTCATTCATGTACACGGTGATCAGTCGCCATGGGTGTTGCGTTCTCTATTGAATACCGACAACGCATTATCAGGATAAGAATTCTATTCTTGCCATATCGAATTGTCGATAAATGAGAGAGCTCTTCGACCAACGATTCTGGTGTTGGGATAATAGGTCAACGAGGTAGATGATGATATTAAGCAATGTGGGCAGATGCTATAGCGCCCGTAGCAGTTAGAAATCAAATGTTTAGTAGTAGGTTTTCTCATGGCTCAGTTGACATGTGTGGCCGTAGAAAACTGCGGAAACTTCAGTTCAAGTTGACATGCATGTAAAAGATATTTTCATCAGTTTCAGTGACTTCACCATATACGTTGCCTCTTTTCTCTGCACTTGAAGAGTTTCTGAAGCTTGCAATATGAAACCAAGTTCTTCAGTAGCCACACTTAGAGAATTTATACTCTACGATATTTTCTTCATATGATGTCCTAACGACATCAAAAGACATATGGAGTGTTCATCGCAAAAAAAAGAGTGAATATAAATAGAGTCTGATTAACCCAGAGAAGTGCTCTATTCTGTTTGGTGCAGCGTGCCCTCAAGAGACCAAGGACTCCATCCGTGGAGTGCTACAAGTTCAACAAGAAGCATTCAGAGTCGAAGTATCTCGGATTGCCGACCCCTGAGGGAAGAATGAAGCGAGGCTGCTTTCAACCAATTAGTGCATGCTTTGGGAAACCATTGGGAGACTGGAACGAACGACATATGTCATCGGCAGCAAAAAAAGTGCTAATCAAATCAGTGGCGCAGGCATTGCCCACGTATAACATTAGCGTCTTCAAGCTCCCGCTCACGCTTTGTGATGAGTATATGCAGTTGATACGACAGTTTTTTTGGGGAGCAGAAAACGGCATAAGGCAAACTCACTGAGTGGCATGGGAACAGATGCTAAGGCCGAAAACCTCAGGAGGAATGGGCTTCAAAGTCCTTAGATTGTTTAACCAGGCCCTCCTTGCAAGGCTGGGTTGGAGGTTGATCTACTACCTAAATAGCCTGTGCGCCCGCTTACTCAAAGCTAAATACTACCCGACAGGAAACTTAATAGATATTGTCTTCTCGGGAAATGTCTCCCCTTCCTGGAGAGCAATTGAGTATGGAGTAGACCTGTTAAAGAAAGGACTGATCTGGAGGATAGGTAATGGAGATAGAATCCGTATTTGGCGAGATAATTGGATTCCAAGAGATACGGTACTCAAACCAATTGAGAAACCAGGGAGACCAAGAATTCGATGGGTCAAGGAACTAATTGATCAGAGATACAATGAATGGAATGAAGCTTTGGTACAGAAAGTCTTTGGAGCCATGGATGCGGAGCAGATTATGAAAATAAAATTACCAACGAGGAAGACAGAAGACATATTGGCCTGGCACCACGAGAAGAACGGACTCTTCACAGTCAGAAGCGCATACAAGCTGGTGTTCAGACTACAAAACGAGGAGCAGTGGGCTTCAACAAGTAACCAACAAATGAGTACTAACATCTGGAAGAAAATCTAGCAGTGTGAAGCCCCGCCCAAGGTGAAAGCTTTTGCATGGCGTCTAGCGAGAAACGCCCTACCAACGAATGTCAACAAGAAAGAATGTCACATTGTATAAATTGACACCTGCGAGGTATGTGGAACAGAACCAGAGACAGGACCCCATGCAGTCCTTCTTTGCCCACACTCCCGTACAGTGTATGAGGAAATGAGGAAGAATTGACCATTGCCGGATCTCACTCAGATCCAAATAAAAGGACCTGATTGGCTTCGGATAGTGCTACAAGAAATACAGCGCGAAAAGATAGCACCTTTCCTGATGACGTTGTGGAGAAATTGGACTGATAGAAACACAATTACCCATGGTGGAAGATTCTCGCAAGTGGGCTTGGTCAACAGCCTGAACATACTCTGCTACAACTCACTTAACCTGTAGCTGCTGGAGCTGGACGATGTTAAAGAAAAGCGCCCCATGTGGCCTATGGTTAAGTCTTGATCAAAGAAAGTGGTCGAAAGGATAAATAAGCACAAACAGACTCGATGGGTTCCACCAGATGAAGGGTGGGCAAAAATCAATGTTGATGCAAGCTATATTGAGCAGACCGGGAAGGCCAGTGCAGGAATCATCATTAGAGATCATAGAGGTGCAAACCTTATATCCTCCTAGAGACTATTACCCCGATGTGTGTCATCAGAAGAGGCAGAATTGATGGCGTGCAGGAAAGGACTAATGCTGGCCAGGCAATGGACGTAACTTCCCCTGATTTTGGAGTCTGACTGTGCCAACTACGTTACTACAATGTAATGGTCGGGCGGAAGTCGTTCACACCTGTCAGCCATATTACAAGACGTGAAAGACCTCATGCAGCAAGAAAGGGAACTGAAGGTGAAGAGAGTGAAGAGAGAGCAGAACTCCATAGCACACGTGTTAGCTAG
This sequence comes from Eleusine indica, assembly GCA_030378355.1. Classification (NCBI taxonomy): domain Eukaryota; kingdom Viridiplantae; phylum Streptophyta; class Magnoliopsida; order Poales; family Poaceae; genus Eleusine; species Eleusine indica. The sequence goes on along the minus strand of CM059496.1, from coordinate 54,940,658 downwards.
ATACGCCCGACGAGAACTTAGTTCCGCGATCTGGATAGCTAGGTGTAATTGCTGAAGCAAACCATGATAAAGCTCCTCTTTACCCGCAAAAAAAAAAAAGGAGTTTGATCATTTGGAGACTGGAGGAGCACAAGGTGGCACTTATGGGCTTCATTTGGACTTTTGTAAATTTGCATGAACAGAAAGCCCAAATGGAAATGAGTGGAGGAATCTCTAAAAGATCAGGCCCACGTACTGGGCCGACCGGCTTACTCCTCTTCCCTACTGTACTGACTGTCTTTGACTCGAACCGCCGCTTGCTGGTCGTCGCGCCGCCGCCGCCAGAAATCGCAAAACCAGCGTCGACCAGACCGTGGCCGGCGGTCGCCGCAACGCGCTGATGGAGCGCGCGGTGCGGGAGCTGTGGGCGGAGTCCCGGGACCTACTGGGCCTCCACTCCCCATGCCCAGACGACTCCGCCGCCTCCGCCGTGCCGCGCGCGGACCTGCCCCCGACGCCGCTGGCATTCCTCCGGGACCACGTCTCCCCGGGCCGCCCGCTGCTCATCTCCGCCGCGGCCACCCGCCACTGGCCCGCCGCCACGCTCTGGCCCACCGATTCCTACCTCACCGACGCGCTTCGCTCCACCGCCGTCTCCCTCCACCTCACCCCCGACGGCCGCGCCGACGCGCTCGCCCCGCGCCCCGCCGGATCCTCCTCCTCCTCCAAGTGCTTCGCGTCCGCGCACGTCCGCCGCGTCGGCTTCCCCGCCGCCGTGCGGCTCATCCGGGCCTCCGACCCGGCCGCGGGCCTCGTCGCGTACGCGCAGCAGCAGGACGACTGCCTCCGCGGGGAGTACGCGGCGGTGGCCGGCGACGTGGACGCGCACGTGCCCTGGGCCAGCGAGGCGCTCGGATGCCTGCCCGAGGCCGTCAACCTCTGGATCGGCAACGCCAGCTCCGTCACATCCTTCCACAAGGACCACTACGACAACATCTACGCCGTCGTCTCCGGCGAGAAGCACTTCCTCCTGCTGCCCCCTACCGAGCACCACCGCCTCTACATCCGCGACTACCCCGCCGCCAGCTACGTCCCGGCGCAGGCGGAGCAGGAAGCAGAGGGGGAAGAGCACCAGCTGACGAGGCTTAAGCTGCAGATCGAAGAGCCCCAGAGGATGGTGCCGTGGAGCAGCGTGGACCCGTACCCGGCGTCGCCGGAGGAGGCGGCGTCGTTCCCGCTCTACTTCGACGGGCCGCCGCCGATTCGGTGCACGGTTAGGGCCGGCGAGATGCTCTACTTGCCGAGCATGTGGTTTCACCATGTCAGCCAGAGCCCGGGGCCCAACCGGCTCACCATTGCAGTGAACTACTGGTACGACATGCAGTTCGATATCAAGTATGCTTACTTCAATTTCTTGAGGTCGCTGGAAATCGACCATGGTTCGTCCAACAAGCCTCATGCTTCGGAAGGTGACTCTGAGGATAAGATCGATTGAATGAAGTGATTTTTCTATTTTGGTCATGTTTCATCCGATTGTGAACCGATGCAGCTAGACCAGTGTGAGCTCGGCATGGCTCAATTTGTGGCTATCATCTAACAGCTCTTCAATTTTTTGTTAGATGCCAAGCACATGAATTTTGATAAACTGTGTTGCACCAATTTGAATGATCACAAATGGTTGATAAGGTCCCATTTGGTTGCAGATTTGAACATTTTGAAATGGTTCAGATATATCAGACGGTGAACTCTGCCCATGATTGTTCTCCAGTGGTCATGCTTACATTCTGTGGTTCTAAAAGTCGCTGTAATGGATGGATCAGAGGAAAGACAAGAGTATCAGGTGATTGAGGAACTCTGAATCTGGCAGCATTTCAGGAGGATAGAAAATATGAAGCGCTGAATCCAGTTGTGTCTGGTATCATAAGTTTGCTGACAACTGGTCTGTGGACACTTAGGTTGTTTCTTTTTTTTCTTAAGGGCACATAGGTTGAATTGATGACAAAATTCAGTTAACTTTGATTCTACATATATATGATATGAAGTGCTGCTACAATTTCAAAGTTGCGTCCAAAATCTTCCCTAAATGTATTTTTGTTTAGCTGTTCTCATTATGATATCATATAATCATCCAATCATGATGAGAGTAAGAAACAACAGATAAATCAACCAGGACTTTGTTTATAAAAAAGAAGATGCTCAACATCTAATAGTAGGAAGGTAGAATTTGAGAGCATTCTACATAGACAGCTGAGAAGTTATTAAATCAGATCCAATTTGGTAACTTTGATATCCCTCTGAAGATAATTGATTCAACTAATTTGCATAGTATCTGGACATAAACCTCTTCTTTGGCCTCAAGTGACAAAATATGGAACAAACATAGCTATCAGATTCCTATTCCATAAATCTTTAGTTAGTTACACATGACATAAAAAAGACTAATCAATTCTCACCTAGTTGTTGTGGCCACACTTCTTCAGACGGCAGCAAGCCACAGCCCAAGTGCTCGCGGAGCACATCATGGAGAAAGCCAGAACATGGAACAGGGCAGGTTTGCTTGGATGGTCGCCCATGGTTGGCGAGTAGTCAGTAGATCATAACTCGGTCATGAAAAGGATCACATATGTGGTATCATTCTTCTTAATAACATTCCAAGCAATCTTTTTTTTTTTTGGATAAATTACCCTAGGGGAGGCCCCTAAGGTGTAAGTGCGGCACCCAGGGTTCAAACGCTGGGTGGGAGCACTTCCACACTGCGCCATGAGCCCCTTCGCTCATTCCAAGCAATCTTGAAGAAAAAGGTCTTGAATAGATGAATTGTACAGACGTAAACAGTAGACAATGTGCTCTTTGCTATGTATCATTGCAGATTATAAATCCATCAAGTCATGATTTGTTTGAAGGGTTAACAATAGATAATTTATGTTGCTGGATGGTACTAAGAGCTGGTACCTTCTTAGAGATGACACTCTCTGCAAGCGTAATTTATGCTTCTGCTTGGCCCTGTGCTGTTTGGTTCTGCAGATTGAGTCATACTTATTAGCTTGGAAATACTAAACTCATGTTGTTAAAATCAATTGAACAGAAGAAAAATATTCCCACGTTTACAATAAACTGTAATACTCACTCTGGCTCTCAAGATTTTCTGGCTTTCGCTGAAATACTGATTTGGATGGTTGATTCCAGTATCACATGAGGTACCATGTGTTGTCTCGAAGGTCATCGTGCAAGCTAGCTATATATATATATATTATTATGCCATACGACTAGTCAGTTTAGTTCAGTGATGCCATATTGTTTAATTAAGCTATTCCTCGCCCCTAGCACTTCGAGGGGGAGGGTGGCGTTTTTCAAAAACTTATCGAAAAAATGCTAAGGGGCTCATTGCAGCCCAAACCCGTCAAAGGGTTCGCCCTAAGACACCTCGCCCCTAGCACTTCGAGGGGAAGGGTGGCGTTTTTCAAAAACTTAGCGAAAAAATTCTAACGGGCTCGTTGCAGCCCAAACCCGTCAAAGGGTTCGCCATAAGACACCTCGCCCCTAGCACTTCGAGGGGGAGGGTGGCGTTTTTCAAAAACTTATCGAAAAAATGCTAAGGGGCTCGTTACAGCCCAAACACGTCAAAGGGTTCGCCCTAAGACACCACGCCCCTAGCACTTCGAGGGGAAGGGTGGCGTTTTTCAAAAACTTTGCGAAAAAATGCTAAGGGGCTCGTTGCAGCCCAAACCCATCAAAGGGTTCGCCCTAAGACACCTCGCCTCTAGCACTTCGAGGGGGAGGGTGGCGTTTTCAATAACTTAGCGAAAAAATGCTAAGGGGCTCGTTGTAGCCCAAACCCGTCAAAGGGTTCGCCCTAAGATACCTCGCCCCTTGCACTTCGAGGGGGAGGGTGGCGTTTTTCAAAAACTTATCAAAAAAAATGCTTAGGCGCTCGTTGCAGCCCAAACCCGTCAAAGGGTTCGCCCTAAGATACCTCGCCCCTTGCACTTCGAGGGCGAGGGTGGCGTTTTTCGAAAACTTAGCGAAAAAATGCTAAGCGGCTCGTTGCAGCCCAAACCCGTCAAAGGGTTCGCCCTAAGACACCTCTCCCCTAGCACTTCGAGGGGAAGGGTGGCGTTTTTCAAAAACTTAGCGAAAAAATGCTAAGGGGCTCGTTGCAGCCCAAACCCGTCAAATGGTTCGCCCTAAGACACCTCGCCTCTAGCACTTCGAGGGGGAGGGTGGCGTTTTCAATAACTTAGCGAAAAAATTCTAAGGGGCTCGTTGTTGCCCAAACCCGTCAAAGGGTTCGCCCTAAGATACCTCGCCCCTTGCACTTCGAGGGCGAGGGTGGCGTTTTTCAAAAACTTAGCGAAAAAATGCTAAGGGGCTCGTTGTTGCCCAAACCCGTCAAAGGGTTCGCCCTAAGACACCTCGCCCCTAGCACTTCGAGGGGGAGGGTGGCGTTTTCAATAACTTAGCGAAAAGGTGCTAAGGGGCTCGTTGTTGCCCAAACCCGTCAAAGGGTTCGCCCTAAGATACCTCGCCCCTTGCACTTCGAGGGCGAGGGTGGCGTTTTTCAAAAACTTAGCGAAAAAATGCTAAGCGGCTCGTTGCAGCCCAAACCCGTCAAAGGGTTCGCCCTAAGACACCTCGCCCCTAGCACTTCGAGGGGAAGGGTGGCGTTTTTTAAAAACTTAGCGAAAATATTCTAACGGGCTCGTTGTAGCCCAAACCCGTCAAAGGGTTCGCCCTAAGACACCTCACCCCTAGCACTTCGAGGGGGAGGGTGGCGTTTTTCAAAAACTTATCGAAAAAATGCTAAGGGGCTCGTTGCAGCCCAAACCCGTCAAAGGGTTCGCCCTAAGACACCTCGCCCCTAGCACTTCGAGGGGGAGGGTAGCGTTTTCAATAACTTAGCGAAAAATGCTAAGGGGCTCGTTATAGCCCAAACCCATCAAAGGGTTCGCCCTAAGACACCTCGCCTCTAGCACTTCGAGGGGGAAGGTGGCGTTTTCAATAACTTAGCGAAAAAATGCTAAGGGGCTCGTTGTTGCCCAAACCCGTCAAAGGGTTCGCACTAAGATACCTCGCCCCTTGCACTTCGAGGGGGAGGGTGGCGTTTTTCAAAAACTTAGCGAAAAAATGCTAAGGGGCTCATTGTTGCCCAAACCCGTCAAAGGGTTCGCCCTAAGACACCTCGCCCCTAGCACTTCGAGGGGAAGGGTGGCGTTTTTCAAAAACATAGCGAAAATATTCTAACGGGCTCGTTGTAGCCCAAACCCGTCAAAGGGTTCGCCCTAAGACACCTCGCCCCTAGCACTTCGAGGGGGAGGGTGGCGTTTTTCAAAAACTTAGCGAAAAAATGCTAAGGGGCTCGTTGCAGCCCAAACCCATCAAAGGGTTCGCCCTAAGACACCTCGTCCCGAGCACTTCGAGGGGAAGGGTGGCGTTTTTCAAAAACTTAGCAAAAAAATTCTAAAGGGCTCGTTGCAGCCCAAACCCGTCAAAGGGTTCGCCATAAGACACCTCGCCCCTAGCACTTCGAGGGGGAGGGTGGCGTTTTTCAAAAACTTAGCGAAAAAATGCTAAGGGGCTCGTTGCAGCCCAAACCCATCAAAGGGTTCGCCCTAAGACACCTCGTCCCTAGCACTTCGAGGGGAAGGGTGGCGTTTTTCAAAAACTTAGCAAAAAAATTCTAAAGGGCTCGTTGCAGCCCAAACCCGTCAAAGGGTTCGCCATAAGACACCTCGCCCCTAGCACTTCGAGGGGGAGGGTGGCGTTTTTCAAAAACTTATCAAAAAAAATGCTTAGGGACTCGTTGCAGCCCAAACCCGTCAAAGGGTTCGCCCTAAGATACCTCGCCCCTTGCACTTGGAGGGGGAGGGTGGCGTATTTCAAAAACTTAGCGAAAAAATGCTAAGGGGCTCGTTACAGCCCAAACACGTCAAAGGGTTCGCCCTAAGACACCACGCCCCTAGCACTTCGAGGGGAAGGGTGGCGTTTTTCAAAAACTTAGCGAAAAAATGCAAAGGGGCCCGTTGCAGCCCAAACCCGTCAAAGGGTTCGCCCTAAGACACCTCGCCTCTAGCATCATGACATAAAGCACCTGGTAATGCCTGTTCTTCACTTTATCCATTATATCTTCCAACGCATGTCCACGAACGCCCATTTTGTTGAGAGCTGCCCGTAAGTTCTCTTCCCTACAAATGCAGCAAGCCAAAGGCTGATACATGAGGCAAACATTATATGCAAAGTAAGGTAGCAATATGGCAGCCTCTGCAAAGGGACAAACCAGCATGCTAAATTATTTCATAACCAAGTGGTTAAGTAACCATAATCATAAAAAAAAACTCGAAGATGGATGCAAGCGGGAATGAGTAGACAAGACAAAATCATAGCGGCAGCAATTAGCCAATTTTGACTATAGCACTTCGCTCTGCTTAGTAGTATATTACTACTATACTACTTCAAAAGAACTATACAAATCAACTTATTTACCTAATAGATGAATTAACAGCACCTCTCTTGATATTCCTTCCAAAAGTAAATTAAAACTTAAAAGTGATTTCAGAGGTTCCTACCAAACCTCAAATATGAGGACTAAAATGGGCAAACGAAATGTTTAACTTCATTCATAATTGATAAATACAAGTACATTCAGATTATTATTAGAAGATCATGTTTTCGTTATTTTCTGCTGGGTCCATCTTTGTCTATCAGAAAGCTTTGTAAATTTGAGGATTATTGATGCATAACATTCGTTTAGGAATTAACTCCCCAGGTTCCTTTAGATTCAATTTAACATTCTGTTACTTTCAACATCTAAAGCCCTGAGGGAGGCACTATACATATATACTCCCTCTGTACTAAAATTGTTGTTGTCATTGACTTTTTTTGTTATCTTTGATCATTTGTCTTATTCAAATTATTTATTCAAATATAAAAAGTTATAAGCTATATTTAAATTTTGTCTAGTGATAAAACAAATCATGAGAAAATACATGATACTTTTTATAGAAAAATAAATAAGATGAATGGTCAAAGGTAACGAAAAAAGTCAATAGTGACAACAATTTTGGAACGTAGAGAGTACTTTACTAGACCTGAGCCACTATTTGATAACAAACTAGAGCTGACAGAAAGATACGAAGTGCTGCTGACAGAAAGTTCATTTTAAGGATGTGATCATACCCAAAATGTCGATAAGGGCAACCGTGGTGATTGCCAACACCAGGTGTTGCAGAAATGATCTTTTGGCATGAATACAGAGTGTAATCCTAAAGCAGCATTTTAGGAGAGTAAATAACAATTCCATTGCCCTTTCAATTTAAAGCATACAGTACAAGGCAGTTACCGTCCGTTTTCCTTCTTTTCCATAATTATGTCTGATGCTGTAAGCATACTCCTTGTCAAACCGCTCTGAACCAACCTTATCCAAAGACACTATTAATGAGGCTATATTTAATCCTGATAAATGTTCAATTCAGAAGAGGTTAAGTTCTTAAATTATTTGTACATCATATTAATGCATTGTGCAGAGCTAAAGACTGATCAGTTACATATTCTGATAATTGTTTATTCAACGCAAGCTTTCTAAAAAAAATTCAGTTGCATATCTACATTATCTAGGAAAAGACAGGTACCTTCTGAGAAAATTCTGCTCTCCAAAATGCAAGAGCCTCTTCGAACTTTAATCCAGCACCCTGCATTGAAAATTTGATGTTAACATGTCATAATTTAGGTACGTACAGAAAGTTTGTTTCAGTCTAATTCACTCAAGTATTACCTTGAGAAAAAGACCAAACTGCACTCTACCACCATGCTTCAAATGATGGTTCTCTCTCAACTGCAAAATAGAAAAACACTGAGTAAAGGGATCACAGGGCAAGTATATTCACATGGAATTTAAGGTATATGCCACCTTATCTAGCATGTGGTGCATACAAAGTGGGAATGAAGTTGCAGCCAGATTGTCAATATCCTTCAGAGAAATTTCAACAGCATCCTTTGGCTGTATGGAGTGTAGTACATTTATTAAGACGAACAATTCAAGCAATAAAGAAAACAGTTAAAGAAAACAAATAGTATATGTGATGCGTGTACGTGTGAAAAAATATACCTGCGAGTAGTCAGGTCCAAAATATGCATTGCTTAATGCTTCAACGATCTGATGTAATAAAATTAGGTATTATGATGGTTCCTCAAAGATTAATCTGAAAGGTAGGGAACTAGCACTGATACTCACAGGAGTCAACCTGCCCTTTTCTTGTTCCTTAATGGTTGCCGTCCATTTTCTACATTAAATTATTTCATGCATCAGAGCTTGTCAGTACTAACGAATACTCAGTTAAGTCAGAGCTAACTGCAGAGGGAAAGTTCACACAATGAAATGGCTGGGAATTTGAAATGATGTAAAGAAACAAAAACAGAAAAGATAAAACCTTGAACTACTGAGAGGAAACAAGGTGGCTTTTCTTCTCATTTGAAATGATGTAAAGAAACAAAAACAGAAAAGATAAAACCTTGAACTACTGAGAGGAAACAAGGTGGCTTTTCTTCTTAAACACAAGGAGAGTTGTACTGTATCATTATAGTAATGAGAGAAGAAACAGTCCTGATACATCCTCACCCCTCAACTGGAATCTGTTGTGAGGGGTTGTTTGCATACAGAAATGTTTTATGTCTGCAGAGCAGACAGCAACCTGTGAGTTATGTTCAATGGTGAATGAAACTATTGTCATCAATTGTATATTAAGGCACAAGAAACCTATCCACAAAGAATTAAGCAATAGTATTTCCCAAACATGTCATATAGGGTAGGATAGTAATAAGCCAAGTAAAACATGTGAATGATATACCTATTTGTTAAAACCAGTGCCTTTGAGATATTGCAGCGGAATTGGGTAACCACAAGTGAAACCACCTAAAACAAACAACACAGACATATCCATCATGGGAATCAATTAATGTATTAATAGAAGGTGTTCTCATGTTCATTGCAAACCTGACTCATCGTGACATAAGCATAACCTTTCGAAAGAAATACCCGGCGGCTGGCAACAAGATCAGGAACTTCTTCAAAAGGTACCTTCACAGCATTCCAATATGATTCATTTGGATTAATTATTGAAAAACTGTAAACGAGTGGAGCTTATGGCAAAATAGATAGGTGTACATACCTTGAAGAAGAGAGATTCAACTGCAAAAAGTAAAGCACAAAATGAATTTAGCTCCTAGTGAAAGAACAAAAATCCAGATACTAGCGCAAAACTCCACTCAATGAGCACAAAGAGCAAGGAGGAGTTAATGAAAACTTTAACGTAGTAACAGTTTCATTCCGTTACAAGATACATTTGCATATATTTGCTTCTGAAAGAATGCACAAAATTTGAAGCATAAAAATACTTTAAATCATACTATTGTGTATAACCCACCCTACCATATGGTTGTAACAGCAATTAGAAATAAATCAAATGAAAAGAAGTGGTGAACAACTGTTCAATATTTCTCCATCGATATCACTCATTATCAGTTTTTGTAAATGATATGCATTATAGATCCATTGTTCCATACCATTTGCGGATTGACCAATGGAGCGTGCAACTTGGCTCAGCTTATCTTTTACAGCCTAACCGTCAAAACAAGGACATGTTATTACAGCTGGGAAGATGCAAGCGGGAGAAGAGCCCAAACAATGTTCAGAATCAATGTACAAACCCTTATCAGGTCTGTTGAATTTTCATTGCGCATACCTCAAATTCTGAGTGTGGCAATGCTTTGTATGGAAGTTGAAACTCAGTCATAAGCATTCTCTGTAAAATACATTAAAAAAGTAACAGTTGAAAATAATTATTTCCCTTGTATAAATTACATTATAAATGGACAGAGCGTCACCTGTGTTTCAGGACTCTCAAGCCGAAAGCGATACTGGAAAGTGTAGTCTCCATAGAGAGAAACCACTTTCGCAATTCTTCCCTGGGTGGCGTGTACGAAGTTCAGTTTTGCAGTAAATTAAAAATAACCACAAGAGACTTTCTAAGGTTAATCGTCTATGGAATGCGCATGTGAGAACCTAAGCTTACGTTCTGCAATAGACAAGACGGAGCACAAAGTGAGATATTATATCCTTGTTCAATGTCTCTGCTGGATCCTGGTGCCTCATGTTTGCCTTCCACAGTTCACTAACCTAAATTGTAAAGCAAAAAAAAAAGTACACATCATTGTCTAAAACAAAAAATCTGAACTATTGTCAAAGTACAATGCCAGGACCATAACATGCTGTCTGAATTATATACTATCTAGTTTCAATTTCTGGAGAAAGTAAAAAAAAAAACTCGACCTGCGGGGGTAAAAGAGCCCCCAGGCTTTTTTTTACGAGAAAAGACCTTCTCACGCAGGTCGAGAAAACCTCCAAACCCTTGCTCCACCCTTACACAGCGGCACCGTAACCCGTGTGAGGCGACCACGACCTGGGCCGGACCTTAGACCTGTGCTTTGGCATGGTGACAAACGAGAGGATTTTTTTAACCCAACCCATAAATTCGTTCCCACCAGGAGTCAAACCCGGGACGTTGAGGGTGCTACTAAGCCACCTCAACCAAAGTAACAATTACTACATCAAATCTAAATCATTGCTAAACCCACATTTGTCTCTTACAGGCGAAAGGTAACATCTGAGTCACAAAGTCGTGATAAATTTTTGAAATATAGAGTCCTAAGAACCCAACTTCTCAAATCCCCATTTTCTCGGGCTTCATCTAACTCCGACCGAGGTCTATGTCTACACGACCACAAAATTCACTGAAGCTTTCACCTTCTTTTGCACAAAAATCGAAGTATTTAAAAGGAAGTGCCCCAAACATAGATTCCTCCAACGAAATCAGAGAACAGAAGTGAATACTCGCTCACCAGTTTCTCCATCTCCTCCGGCCTCTTCCCTCGCGAGAGCCCATCCGAGATCCCCTTAAGAACTGCACAGTAGAACACGTGTCACATTCCAGAAGTTAACCGGATCTGAGAAATGAAATGGAGGGGAGATGAGACCAATCCGAGAAGGCAAGAACCCCATGGAAATCGCACCTCGGAGGCGGTCGATGGCGAAGAGCTCAAACTCCTCGAGCCGCACCTCCAACTGAGGCGCCGTCCGGTAGGTCGACAGGCCACCCGTGCCGCTTCCGCCTCCTCCAGCGGTGGCCGCAGCTGCGAGCTGCCGGTGGGATCGCACAATCTCCATGCGGCTGGTACGGTTCAGTTCGGGAATTGGGAGCAGCGGACGGCGGGGGAAATCGGTTGGAGTTTTGGCGGGATAGAGGCTTGCTTTTCCCGCGGAGGTCCCCGAGTCCCCAACGACGTGGCCCTTGTCTACGGGCTCATTTGGACCCAGAAGACTCAAGCCCAAGATGTTTTAAGTTCATGTTAGAGCCCAGCAAAGTTGAAGTAGCCTCTTTCTCCGAAACAAAAAAGAAAGAAAGAAAGAAATTGTGGCACCTCATCAGATGCACCTGCACTAGAACCGTTAAACTAGAAAAACTAGAACCGTTTAAACCAAAGTTTAACTATATTAATACATGTGTATATGTCTATGCGGTGGCTGAAATATTAATATATATTCTCTTTTCTTAAGAAAGTCTCTCGTTGGTTTCTTATAAGCTTATCTGTTATTGTTTAATTCGGTATATACACTTGATTCCCCGCAAAAAAAAAGAATAATATTTGTAATTTTGGTTTGGGATCGTGTCTCAAAAATTGATTTTGACATTTTTCGACTGATTGCACCCCTAGTTATGGTACACAATAGAAATTTACTTGGTTCCCCGCTGCTGCACACGCCACGCTGAGCCTGCGGTGTCTATGCAAAAAAACTCGGCAATGCTTGCTTGTATGAATGCTTCGGCGTGCCACAACTAAAACTGTTCGCTATGGGTGTTGCACCGATTTATTTTTAGAAGAATGAGCAGGGGCACTGCTCTTTTTTAATGAGAAAATTGATCTGATATTCTGGTGATAGTAAAAGTCTTGGGGTTCCTTTGCCTCAAAACAATTGTGCTAAGTGCCGAAGTCCTATGTTTCTTTGCCCACACGGGATCACTGTGATCTCGTGATCAGTGCAACAGAAGCATGGCCTGAATAAGATAGCAGCTGCCACTGCACAATAGTCAACAGCAAGGCTTTGGCTTCATGCAGTTCTTATCCTTCTTTCAGGAGAGGTGAGGATCCAGCAACCCGCATTCTCCAGCAAAAAAAACGTTCTGCCTCCATCCTTCTTGTTTCGCTGAAGTGCCTTCCTTTGATTCCTGGACCTAAACCTTCTTCCAGTTTTTTGGAGCCCTTCACAATCTCTTTAGTATCTTCATGTAGAGCCAACGGTGAGGGATATGCTATAACACGACTGCAAATCTGAACTCTCAGAAATCTCACACAATTGCAGGTACTGTGCCTAGTGAAGATATCCCCGATACACTCTGTAATCTCCTCGAAGTAGCAGCATGAGTTTTGACGCAAGCGCCAAGGGTAAGGCAGTGGTGAGCTCTGCAGGTACGAGTGATGAGGCTGGTGTTGTTCCTCAAGCTAGACCTGATCTGCAGTCGGTGTCGGAGGAGAAATGCGCGGGGCCGATTCAGCCCCTATCAGGGAAGCCATACTTCACGTGTATCATGTGCAAGTCCCATATTCAGCCGCCGTTTCAAGTGGTACGCAACTGCTAATCATGTTCTGGTTTTGGGAAATTGTGATGCGTGCCTAATCACAATTTCATAACCTTGAATTAAACGTTGTGCCTTGTTATGTGTGGAAGGCCCATCCATGAAACGTTTTCAGTTTCAGATTTAGCTGAAATTGTCTGGTGCGCAGTTAATCTCGCGTCTATTTAATGGGATTATGTTTGCTTACGACAATGGAGTAGTAAATAAATTGTGTTATTTACACCAAGGGTAATGGGTAAATAATCAGCTCCATTCTCTCTGAATGTTTGCTTACGACAATGGCAGCTCTTGAACCAGCTGATCAACACTTTTTGTGGCTGGAGCAGGTGGTTCCAAAGTCACTGGCACCGTTCCTCCCGCCGAACACGGTGCCGGCGACGTTGACCTGGTGTGGCCGGTCCTGGGACATGCGGTTCACCGGCGGCCGCCAGATCCAGCGGCTGGAGGCCGGGTGGCGGGGCTTCGCGCTGGACAACGGCCTGAGGCTCGGCGACGGGTGCGTCTTCGAGCTACTCGACGGCGCCGCCGGAGGTGGTACGGTCAGGTTCAGCGTGCAGGTCCTCCGCGCTGACATCCCCCCGGCGATCCGGGAGAGGGCAGGCGGCTACACCTCGTCCAGCCCCATCGAAATCGATTAGCTCCACCACCTCGTGCCGTCGGTTTCAAGATCTCTCTGAATACTTGAGCTGAGATTCGGACTGGGCTAGCCATCTAAGGAATAACTAGTAGTGAATTGATGTGAGAAATTAAGGATGGCGATGATGACACACCTCTTGACATTCACGTCACGGGAATGAGTAAGAATCTTTCTTTCTGAGTTAAAAATCCAGATGTGCCTGCCCGGGAATGCACGTGAAGGACCGTTCATCTAACTGATATGCAGTCCTCACTCACTCCATATAAAATATTGGTACCATTTACGCAAATCCCGAGACAAATGAATGGTGAGGAAACCATGCCTTCCCGGACCGGTGCCTTTGGCTTTGCATTTCCCTTTCTTATACACTGTTAACATTGTGCTTCGTTTAGAGATGTTGCTCCACAAGAGGCAGCTGCTCTGCTCCGTCTCTTTTAATTACCTGATCTTAAATCGTGTTATTGTCCAACAAAAGATCACGGGAAGAACGAAACGAACAAGAAGACGGATTGACTGAATTTATTTTTCTTTTTGAACAACGGACTTGATAATCATGTACTAGTGATGTAGGCACTATTACAGTGCACAGCCCTCGCCTGCCATGTTTCAAGACAGCCATGGCCAGCGAACCGCGCGATTCTATGGCCCATTATTACACGCGAGGCTATGCCTTTTGGTTTACGACATAATTAATCTAAGGGTGAATTGCAGAAAACACTATATTTTGAGACCATATTGTCACATACTCACATTACACTTGGTTGAAGCATGTGTTGTACCATGCACTAGTTTTTAACCCAACGTTTCTAACTTTGCAATAGGTTTTATTATAGAGCTCTCCCGAATAATAACGTTGTATCTTCTGAAATTTGGTTATGATACAAAGTCAAGTCTTAGATTCTGATTAGTTGCTTTTAGAACAGAGAGAAATATATGTTTAAGATTTTTTGGTGCTTTTACCTATTGAAAATTATATTTATGCATGCCAATTCATGAGCACAGATAATTTCTAGAAATTTTATAATACAATTTGCTATGTTAAATATTCTCAAATTTTAACCAGAGATGGCAAAACACACTATATATTTTTGTATGAATTTTCATAAAATTTGGAGCACATTTGAGACAAATGTATGCATTTCATTAGGGTAAAACTCTTTTCATCTTTTATTTCTACGTTAAATTTGGATAAAAAATAATTGATTTAGAAAAAAAATGAGTTTAGAGATAATCAAATCCAATGATTGCTGAGTGACGCTCTCTCGCCTCTTCTCTAAACCAAAGCATGTGTAACATACTTTAACATAGGGTCTGGTCATTTAACACTTTTCGAGTTAGAAACTGCAGGAAAGGAATTTTTAGATTGCCTACCCTTGGTGAGGATGCGACCATCCTCAAGCTGTTTCCCGGGGTCACCATTGCAGTGAACTGCTGGTTCGACACGCAGTAGGTTTTGCAGTATGCTTTCCTTCAATTTAATTTCTTGAGGTAGACCGATGCAGTAACAAGGCCAGCTATAGTTTGAGCCCGATATGGCTCAATTTTTAGGCTATCATCTGACAGCTCTTCAATGTTTCGATTAGATTTTTTTTTTTACTATGAATCTTGATAACTGGCAAGTACGTATGTTAAGTCAGGTTCGATTTGGTTGCCGGTTTGAAATGTTTCAGGATAGGGGAAGCTGAACTCTGCCTGTGATTGTTCTTCCATGGTCATGTCATTGTTCTTCTGGCTGGGACCTTTTGTTCCATTATCTAAAAAATGTCATTGTCCTTCTGTCTATCTAGTAAGATGCTTACCAGACACAAAACCCTGCCAGATACAGAGTTCTACCTGATAATGTAGAAATCAGGTTGATTAACATATGTATGTGATTTGGTACGTGCTGCTATGCTTTCAATTGTGGGTCCACAGAACTCTCTGCTCACTATGATAACATATAATTACGATAAGATCAAAAAAGAAAAAAAATCTTATTCAACCAGAACTTTGTTTATAAAAAAGAGATGTTCAACTACATATAATGCGCAACTAGGAAGGTAGAATCTGACAGCATTCTATCATACAGACAGCTGACAACTTATTTATTCAAGACTAATGCGGTAACTTCAAATCTGATGACTTCAATATCTTAAGATTCAATTGCCCCCGTATCCGGACATAAACCTCTTCTTTGCCCTCAGCTGAAAAAAAAAATGCACCAAACATACCAATCAGTATATATTTCAGATTAAATAAAAAAGACCAATCAATTCTCACCTGGTTGCTGTGGCCACACTTCTTCTTGCGGCAGTTGTTAGACCTGAGGGGAAGACGAGCATAACACCTGCAAAAGACAGGGGGGAAGAACAACGAACGAAGTTAGAGGGGGATATGCTGCAGCCAGCTAATAGTCAATCGGCCAAAACCAAAACACAGACAACAGTGAATTTAATCAGGAAGAAAGCTCGTACTTGCGGCAGACTTTCTTGTTCTCATTGAACTTCTGAGCAAGCTCACGGAGGCTGGGCTCGATTCCCTTTGGGTAGCCGCCCCTGCTGCCGCCCCGGAGACGGAGCACCAGGTGAAGCGTCGACTCCTTCTGGATGTTGTAGTCGGCCAGGGTGCGGCCATCCTCTAGCTGCTTGCCCGCGAAGATGAGGCGCTGCTGGTCCGGAGGGATGCCTGCAAGGTGGTTCATATAGTGCGTTAGATTCAGATAACCGTCTTGCCGAACAAGATCACGAATTGAAACCATTGATGACATTGCTACCCCATCTATTAGAATCCAAACCAGTAATTATACATGAAGTTGAACCACATTGTAGATGATTGCATCTATCTAATTAAAGAGACGAAACACGTCAATACGCATTATATCTAAGACGAAACACAAGGCAACAGTAAGGCTATGCTATATTGGTTAAATTTGGCAGTCTATGGCACCAACACATATGCTCGAACATCATATGGGACAGACGAGAAATCAGTAGATGCAACGAGCATGGCTGTAATGTACGTTGCAGGAAATCAGTAGATGCAGATGTATATACCTTCTTTGTCCTGGATCTTGGCCTTGACATTGTCAATGGTGTCGCTGCTCTCGACCTCCAATGTGATCGTCTTCCCCGTCAACGTCTTCACGAAGATCTGCATCTTGCCGCTACGATGATGGTTATCGAGGGTTGTATTGGTGGTGATTGTTGTAGGAGGGCATGGCCTCCTTTTTATAGGGACCGGAAGGTAACGCAGCCCCTACGAAATCTACCCAAACATAACTTGGAAAGGAAAGAAATTGATCAAAACGGAGCGAAATTGACAGAAAGAAAGAGATAAACCACTCGTGGTCGTGTCCGTGGCCCCTACGAGGAAACTTGTAGAGAGATCGGCCTCCTGCCGGCACAGAATGGACCGTGGAGAATCAGGAGTAAGTTTTGGGCCGACCTTGCTGCTCTATTAAGAGCCCATTGCTTCGTTGTGGTGATTGAAGACAAGTGCTGCATCTGCATGCGTGACAATTATTGTATGAACCTGAGATATATTATTAATTATTTTTTTTTGTTTCCTCTGGCTTCTGACAATGTTCGTTCTGTGATGCAATGCCATATTGATGCATAGTTTAGAAACTTCGGATTGTTGCATTATTCTTTTGTCATAACAATAACATCAAGAGGGAATTTTATTAGCATATTTCTTGCAAATTCCATGCACTTACAACCTTTTAAACACTCAAAGCAGCAATTAAGGTTTAGCTTCCAGCAGGAAACTACGACTGTGTACTCAAATGAGTGATTAAGGTTTAACATACAGTAGAAAGAGCTACCCACAAGGCTGCACATTGACAAATGACAACTCTTATATAACACTTTGGGATTAAGTAGTAGATGCTGCAGTGCTTGATTTCCAATCACTCCCCAAACTTGGAGACAAACTTCTTCTTTTCCCTCAACTGAAAAAAGATTGTCGATGAAGGAGACATACATCAGATAAACGAAGGAGCAATTCATTTCGACTTGTTAACCGTGTAACATAGTGCTTTGAATGTCAGATGAAACTATAAAGGTTAACCTGGTTGCTGTGACCGCACTTCTTCTTGCGACAGTTGGTAGCCCGAAGGGGAAGACGCGCGTAGCATCTGCAAGACAAAATGGTGGCAGGTGAAATAAACAGTCGTTCATAGGCTGAAAGCTACTAGCTGCTGGTGTATAGTGCCATGTATATTACTAGAAGAGAAGAGGGTGAGATTAAGCGGGCGTACTTGCGGCAGACCATCTTGTCCTCGTTGAACTTGCGCGCGAGGGCGAGGAGGTTGGGCGCGATGGTGAAGCGGCAGTTCTTGCCTCCGCCGCGGAGCCGGAGAACCAGGTGAAGCGTGGACTCCTTTTGGATGTTGTAGTCGGCGAGGGTGCGGCCATCCTCCAGCTGCTTCCCGGCGAAGATGAGGCGCTGCTGGTCGGTCGGGATGCCTGCAGCAGCCAAATTGAGCCAAAACAAAGCCATGTCAGCCACAGTCAAACTCGGTTCGCTATCAAGAAACAACTTAACACAAGATGAGATGTCGTGCATGTCCCTTCGAGGTACGTACTCTACCAAAATACTCATGACATACGGTGTAAGTGTAAAGACATGTGTGTTTATTTTAGCTCGTTTCATCGTTTGAGCAAGAGATTCTGAGTATATTTGAAAGGGCGAATCGTTAACAATTCCAAGCTTTTAGCAAGAAACAAAATTAAGGCCTAAGGAGCAGACGGAGGAGAATAAGGTGGTCAGGTCATGGAGACCGTGCACGCAAACATGCATGGCATACATACCTTCCTTGTCCTGGATCTTGACCTTGACGTTGTCGATGGTGTCGCTGCTCTCGACCTCGAGCGTGATCGTCTTCCCCGTCAGCGTCTTCACGAATATCTGCATCTTGCCTCGCTAGCAATTGCTTTCTCTCTCCACGATGAGTGATGGAAGTGATGACGATAAAGCCTCAGCAGCGAGAGCTAGTTTATATAGAGGGCCTGTGGTCTGTGGAGGGAAGGAAACGCGCCGGCTACGAAACACGGAAAAGCAAGCAGGGCTCGGACAAGGTAAAGGTTGTCCTTGTCCAGACCACGCAAAGGTTGCTGACATGAGGAGAGCTCGTGGCAAAGCGCGGGAGGGAAGGTAACGTGACCCCCGCGCAACGGTAAGTGAGTGGTGAGTGGACCCTGGGCCACAAATGTATCTAGTTGGGCTATGACGTGCCGATCTGACAAGGACCCAATGGCCCATGGGCTACGTAGCCTTGTCACATTGACAAGAGTCCACTTGTCCGCCGTGAAGATGAAGCGCGTCGACCCCCGGGGTCCCCGATAAAGGTGGCCAAACGGGCTGCGCATAAAAAAGCCCAGCCCGTTTAATTTTGGATCGGCACGGCACAAAATTTTTAATGACCCGGCACGACACGGTGGCCACTTGGGCCGTGCCGGCCCGGAGCTCGGCACGGACCGTGCTTGGGCTCAGGCACAAGCCTGACGTGTCAGCCTGATCGGCCCGTAGACTTGGCTCGTGAAGCACGGCACGACCCGTTCGGCCCGTCACATAAAATATTATAAAATTATTAATGTTTCAATATATATTAGTTTAAATTTATATATAATATATATATATATATAATTAATTTATAGGAGAAAAAAATCAAACATATAAAATTAAACGGGCTTTGGACCAGCCCAGCCCGGATAGCTCGTCGGGCCGAGTAGCCCGGCATGGCCCATGTGGGCCCATGGCCCGACTAACTAGATGGGCCATGTTGGCCCATTAAAAAATGGCCTGACCCATAATGGGCTCGGGTCGTGCCGGCCCGACACGGCCCGTTGGCTAGCTATAGAGATAGCCGTGTCGGGCCAGCCCGCTAAATGCCCGAAAATGTACATATTGTGTTGGGGGTGGAACCTGCAACCTGCCCTTCCAAATGGTATTTGCCTTATCACTGAGTTGTATTTTGGAAATATATTTGATTTACGATAATTGGGTCGTACTGTGCTAGCCCATGGGCTGAGGCAGCAGCCCAAGCATGAGCACAAAATTATTTCCTGTCGTAATGGACTTTTTTGCAGGCTTTTGGGCAGCCCACGAAGCATGATCCATTTGGCTAGGGATGTCTTCGGTGTCAGGGTTTGCATAACCAACGGTTTCCACCGGTAGACCCGATTCACCGATTAATCGGTAAACTGGTAAAAACAACCGATTAATTGGGTAAAATTCAATTTGATGAGAAGATGATCCGTGATTAGGCAGATGGTTTTATCGTTTTTTGTCGGGGGCAGAAACCAGGGGTGCCACATGGCGCCTCCGAGACCCGTCCTCGTCCGGAATAACAGATGCACCTGATCCCCACCATGGTGCCACCTGCGCGAACCCCGCGAAGGGGATCTCTGCGACAACCAAATCCTGGAAACAAAGGCCATGTCACCCCCGACTCGCTCGACCCTTCGGGGGTCGAGAGTCGGCCGCGTCCCGCTTGATCCCTCGAGGGGTCGAGGGCCTATGGCGATCCTCTCGACCCCCCAAGGGGAAGAGACCAAACTAGTCCGCCGACCAAGGCCCAAGGTGCGGGTCGCTCTCCCGAGCTGCCGGCCAGGCCGCTTGCCCGGTCTTAACCGACTCCCGGATAAGGACGATAGTCTCACCGCCGTTGTCATCATAACGAACAGTGAGCGGGCCCCGAGACCACCGATAAGCCTTGTCTCTATTGGAACCCCCTCTGTGGACCACCACTAATGACAGGACAACATTACGAATCACTGGCTAAACCGAAGATGACGGGTGGAGAAACTCGATTACCCTGACAAGATGGGACGGATCCCAACTCCGAGCGGGCCCAGGCAAGTGCAACTCGACGCGTCGACCCCAACGTGGGGGTCGAGCGGGACGACGGCCAACAACTACGAACTGCCCCGCCTTAAATGCTACACCCAGTCCGAAATGCACAGTATCAGGGGGGTCAAATCTCTCTGTATACCTGCCCTCCTTATCATCGCTAGCGCCTGCTGACGATGGCAGACACGATAAGGCTCTCCGTACCGCTAACACTCGATGACATCGCCAACAATGACGATAAAGGACGGTTTGATGGACGGTTGGATGAGACCTCGCCTAAGAAATATGACAATGCCCATGCTGCGCCACCCCACGAATAGCAGAGCACGCCCTCTACAGTGACAAGGGAGCTCGACCCAATGATGGAAAATGGGGGCACGCCCGAACACAGTGTCCCCCCCCCCCTTCTGACACCAGACCAGCACGACGGGGGCCCACGAGGGACAAAGGCCACGCCACCGACCAGGGCCTCTACCTTCTCCGACATGGCTTCACCGACTCTGCACGTGTAGAAATTTACTCTCTCTCTCTCTCTCTCTGTGTGTGTGTGTAATTGAGACTGGTTCTCTTGAGATATAAAAGGGAATGCCTATCTCTTCTTTAGAGACACGACATCAACAACCACACGCAAACACACACACCCACACTTACGAGCATCAGAGACTTGGAGGCTCCTCCTCCTCTCTCGTCACCTTTGTACACCCCGATGTAAGTAACACAAGCAGAGCCATAAATTGGACGTAGGGACTCTCCCCGAACCAGTATAATCCTTGTGTCCTCTTGCATAGCCATCACCAAAACTGAAGTGCGCGCCCCTAGAACAAATACTACTTGCCGGTGATCGAAACACCGACAGTTTTATCAATAGACTAGCAAGGTACCCGTGCGTTGCTATGGGCTAAAAATATAAGTGGTAAACTAATTGGACTTGAATTATGTTTTACTTCATAAATATATATAGGTGCGTGGAAGCTTTTTCAAAGTTGGAGTCGGAATACAAGTAATAATCCAATATAATGGCAGTTTGTGTACACATTGGACTCGGTGTAGGCATTGTTTACCTAGGAAGAAGCAACATCAAAACATGCTTAATTAAGGAGTAGAGATTAAGAAAAGTAGAGAAGGAGTAGAGATATACCACGAAAGAGATTGGAGAGTTTAAATGCAAAAAACATTATGTTAGACTTATTGATATAATTTATGTATTAGATATGCACAACATACCTTGGATCTTAAAATGAATTTGGACCCTTATGGCTTGCTAGACTTTGGACACCCTTGTTCTACTAATGCTGCTCATGCGATGATTGAGCTTGAATAATGATTTCTGTCATCATCTGCTCCACGTGCATGCTCACATGACACACTGCTCTTTCGACGCAAGGAACACCTCTTGCTCCAGCCACATCACGCATCGTCCACCTTCCTGGTAATGAGTTAACAACACTCGCATGTCACCGCCAACGTCCTAGCTAAAAGCCGTGGGTATGAGAACCCGAGTACCCAACGGACCACATGTGGCGCGCCCATGCCGCCGCCACCTCCATTCCACGGACTCTGACACCGAGCATGACAACATATTCACCATGGCAAGTTCTAGCCACCCCCTTTTCCAACGACATGGAGCTCACCTGAGCGAGTCCACATGTAAGTGAAACACCCTTAGGAACGCATCCGATTAATGGTCAAAAACCACAAGATCAGCCTCCTCGATCACTCGATGACGGTGATGACCCAGCCTTCATTCCCTGTACATGCGTCCTGGTAGCAACCATGGCCAACACGGAGTAGATCCAGACCGCCCAGAAGACAAGGTTCTTTCCAGCGGCATCATTGCTTCCGTTGTCATGTGGAGAGCAACTTTGCTAGGCGGAGCAAATGCCGTCGGACCGGATCTTACATTCACCCATGGCTTCTTGTTGGGCCTTGATCGTCTCCTCTTTTATGATGAAGTTGGTGTTCGATGTCCTGCATCTATGGTTTTCTATTTGGAAAAGAGATTGATTTGAAAACGATGGAGTCTTGAGACAGGAGAAGCAGAGGACAGGTTTTACGTAGGGAAAGAGACGTATGCATTTCGGACGGAGACAAACATACGTACGGGTTCTAAAGTCCTACGTTCGGTTTCACGGGCAAGGGAAAGAAAATACCGTGGAAGAGGACTATACCGTAATTAATAATAGTAGAGATTGTCAAATGTAGACTTTCAAAATTCAAAATTCATTGATTTTTACGGTTTACGGTCGGTTTAACTGGTTTTGTTGAATTTTTTTAATTTTAAATATTTTCAAATCAAAATCAAGGGTTAACCAGGCTAGATCAGTGTGCCAGTTAAACAGGTTAATCGATTGTTTTACCACGTTTTTTTCAACCCTGCTTCGTGGGAGAGAGCAAGGCGAAGTACCGATTGAAATTGCCGTCCGCACGGGATTTCACGCTCACATTGAATCTTGGAAAAAAAAAAACTCGTTCGCCAGAATGCAGCATCTTTTGCAGTTGAGACTTCAGAGTCGTTCGCCAATGTGAGGCTGGCCACTCAGCCGCGAGGCGTATACTCGCTTTCAGCTTCGAACTCGCGCAGATCCTCTGCCCTCTCTGCAGCTCGACATTCGGGCCAGAAAGGAGAGCTTCCGGGCCAGAAATCTGCTCACTCACTGCCTACTATGTCAAGGAATTTGACAAGCTCAAGAAGATAGGGTAACCTTGGAAGGAGGGAAGCGCATGGCTCAGTGGGAGACGCCACCGATGGATACAGACAAGATCAATGTCGAAGCAAATGGATGAGGCTTTGTTGCTCGTGATAACAACGGAAATTTCCTGGAAGGGGGATGTGGCAATCTGGAAAGAGTAACCAAACCTTTGCAGGATGAAGCACTAGCAGTTTTTGAAGAGGGATTTCCCTGTCCTGTGCAGTAGTTGAGCACGTTGCCGGCACCTGTTGTCCTTCCTCCGGCAATGATTCCAACAATCCCGCGAGTACAAAAATCAACCGCATTATCAAGCAAGGTTAGGTTCGTTCAACAAATGAAATCAACGACAGTTGTTGGAGCATGAGGCACCAATGAGACGAACCCTACCGGCTTTCCTTTATTTCACCATGCCGGTTTATTCAGCGCTCTAATTCACAAAAGAACATACGCACACCAACAACACGGTTCCCCGAATCTATCAACAGGTACATCAGCCAACGGTCCAACAGATGCCTGGAGTATAAACAGCTGAGCTCAATACAAAATATTACATTGCCAAAGTTAACGGCAGACACTCCGCATGGTACTGTAGCTCGCTTCTGCATATGAAACATGAGTTCAGGAGCTTCAGCAAAATTAATGCAGAGCTGAATGGAGAATAAAGAACGTTGTAAATAAAAGAGAAGAAATTCTGACCTTCCTCACAAGGTGTTAACACCCCAGCTCTGTGAGAAGATTGCGCCACCTTGGTGTCTCCTCATCAAATATGTAAGTCAGCTTCGTAACCAAGACCCCACTGCCACCAATCTGTGAATCCAAGTTCATGGGCATAGATATGAGTAATGCAGATATCATGAACATCATGGAACCATAAGATTTCAAAAGATATAAATAAATAACAAGAAAACATAATGTCACACACAATTTGAGAACGGCTTACAATTGCCATGATATATGTCTAAATTTTAGTAAGATGTGAACTAAGTTGGATCACTGTGCTATGTGCAGAAGAGACACCAAAAGTGTCTCTCACAGTCATATTTGAGCAGAGAAAAAGTTTGGTGCTCTCAACTTCTAGAATGAAGCTTCGACCATAGTTTAAAACCCTAACACTAAACATGCATAGGCCCCTAGAGGGTAGGTGTAAGATACAATACTAATTTGGCCATTATCCCAAGCATTAAATTTGGTTATCTAGTCTGATCATATCACATAGGGTAACTAGTGGAGAATAATCTTCTTCAGACACAACACTCAGTTGTATATGAGGTAAATGAAAGGAGAAAATATGATTCTTACAGATCGCAGTTGTTGAATAGACTTGTAAAGCAACTTTTGAGGAACAACTACATTAATAGCATAGTATTCCACAGCAACTTTGCCATCTTTTTTGCAGTAGACGGGACTTATAGTTGGGCCCTGTTGTTCAAGAAAATAAATTAAGTCATAAGCATGAGCTTGATATATAAGAATGTAACATTGTTATTTAAAATAAAACTATGTACCTCCACTTAACATCATGAGTTCATGACTAATTTTAACCCCATTATTCGTATAGTTTCAACAATGTTATTGATATTACATATAACCAGAAATCCGGAACAATAATACAATATTAATAGGAGCCACGAGTTTTATTCCAGAGAAATAGCTCATATAAAAAAAAGGATGAAAGGAGACTTTAATCCCTTAGAGTACATATCAGAGCTGCTATAGCTATGACAAAGACAAACAACAATGTGTCAATTATAGGTAGTGTGTCTACAAGAGTCACCAGAAATCCAGGCTGATTGGGTTGAGGAAGAGGGTCATAGGACACACATAGGTCAACAACTGGCAAAAGTGGGGTAGGGAGGGGGGGGGGGCTACTTGGAAGTGACAAATTGACTACGTGGTATGTGGTCTTAAGGTATCTGGGTAGATGACTCCGCAACGAAGCTCCAGGTAGATATACACCAACCATACGTGAACAGTTCCATAAGTAATTGATCACATTTTAAAAAGGAGAAAAGAGGGAAGGAGGACTGGGGAAGAAAACATAATTGGGAATACATGGGCTGTCCATCCAGCCCATTTCCACTTTGACTCGCCCTAACCTACCAAAAGGCATAGGTAATTATCTTGTGCACACAGTTGGCACCCGTCGTTTTCTTTCCCCTTCCCTGTTCTCCTTCAACAACTTAGTGCAACTATCCCTAGGAGTCCCCATCACTACCTATTCAGTCCTTCATTGCAGCGCGGCCTCTGGTCGTCCCCAAAGCCACTACCACACTCCATGCTCAATCTTCGCTGAAGCACTTCTTCCACCTCCTATCTTCCTCTTCTTTGTGCATCTCCGAAGAATCTTGAGCCCAGGACAAAGGTCATGGCTTCTGGTCTCATGAAAGATGGGTCATGGATCAGGTAAACTACAGATTGGTACTGGTTAACATCTCACTCCATGTCAGGATCCTGTGACCACAGGACGGCAACCTAGCCTGAAATGAAATATCGAACCTCATCGATTTCAATCTACAATTAGGGTACACAGCTCTCTGACCTCACTTCTTGTGATTATGGCATCTACAAATGACCAAAACATCTCTATCTTCTAACATAAGGCCAGTCTCAGTGCATAGTTCCATTGCACTGTTTCTAAAACTGAGATTTTGGTAACTGAGCCTGTTGGGTTTCATTGGGATGAAACTCCTCTCTCATCTGATGAAATTCCACCTTCTCTTTCCTCATAATGACCTTGCCAAGTCAGTAAAATTGCTGATGTGGCATAGAATTTAATGGTTATCAAACTCTCTATTGAGACTGGCCTAAGGGTAAATTATTCTAACACAGAATCACATCATTTTTAGAAGATAATGCTTGTTGCTAGTTTAAATATTCCTAATAATTACCTGTAAGCCACATATTGATGTTTGTGTCAGAACTCTCTCTGCAACTTCCTCAGCACTACTACCCCTCATGTTTGCTGTGACCTATGAAAATGGAAAGTATAGCAAGATAAGCAAACTAGCACGATAATACATACTGTATACATAAGCATACGTAGACATACCATTAGCTGTGAACTCGCTGACAGGTGGGCCTCTAATCTTTCGAGCAATTCATGAGTAATCTCCAACACACCTTTACGTTTGTGAAGGGATCTTCTGCTAGCCACAAGAGTCGCCTGCATAGAATAGGATATATCATAAATAAAGAACATTTTTCTTTTATAAATGAAGCGTCAGTTGGATGTTGTAAATACTGACTATTTGAGTGTGTGTGTGTGTTGTGTGTGTGTGTGGGGGGGGGGGGGGGGGGGGAGGGGGGGAACGGGGGGAGTGTGTGCCCATCTTGTGCATGAGAAAGAGGAGACTTACCTGACTTTGCAAAACTACACCACCTTCAATTTCCTTCAAATTATTTTCACGCAAGGTAGTTCCACTACTCACAAGGTCCACGATAGCATCCGCCATACCCATCTTCACAGGGGAAAAGGAAGTTAACAACCTGAATTCCCTTGGTAGTTTTTTACAAATTATGTGACATACATAAGCCAGTAAATAAAGAAATATGTATCCCATTATATCCTACGATTGTATTCATCACCATGACAAGACTTACATTTCATACATACCATTCAACTACCCATCAAACTATATTACTCATACAGACTTATGCCCCATATCATACAAGAGCAAGAACAAGAAAGCAAAGCAGACATCAGCGGTAGACATAACAATACGTGACAGACTAATTTGTTAAGAGAGAAATGACTAATGTGTCAAAAGTTGGCACATAGCTTCTTTCAAGATTTAAATGTAAGTACCATAACAAAACAGAAATGGACAACCTTAACCATTGCATCATCCTCAAAATAAATAAACACGTGTAAGAAGGAAACACAAAAAATTGAATTACAGTAAGACATAGAAGGAAATTAAATAAAAGAAAGCAGTCTCACAGGAGGGTATGACTCAAGAGCTCCATCAGCAGACAAAAACTTAATGTGCTTGAAACCTTTCTCTTTCAAGAACTTAGCCCCTAGCTGCAGCACGATATCATAAATTGAGTCAATGTTCAAACAGGGGTAGCAATTTGACTGTTCGGGTTAGTGATCATACATATCCAAATCCTGTAACAACACGCAATGGTCTTTCTTCTGTCCATATAGGCATCTCTTGCAAACCCTTCAAAGAATTTATGTTTTCAAAAATGCCTTCCTTAGGTACCTGCTCAACAATTTGACTGCTTTAGATATCAAAATTTAAATATGAATATAAAGGCAAGTACTCATGTAGGTGCTTGGAGAACACCATACCGCAAGGGACAAACGACAGTGTCCAAACTCAAGAGCATCATGAACAACTATTAAATCATCATTTCCCTGTAACACAAAATCTTAAGTAAGTGCAAGCATTGACCATATCAAGCTTCCAAAAAAGTAAATTTGAAATTTTCAGTTAGCAGAATTTCTTACTATCTCCACTTCATATTATATAACACAACCATCATGTGAGTGGAACAAGAAGGCACTAAATGTAAGGCTAAGTTACTGAGAAATGAGCACAGTAGCACACATGCCCCCTACTCAATTACATGCTAGAGACACTACCTCATTAACACTATTAAATAGGGATAGAAGGAAAAAAAAAGTTGTCATAACTGTATTCTTGTTTTCATCCCTTGACAAAAAATTTCAAACGGCGACTCTGACTAAAAGGATTTGTATTTTGAACTAGAGGCGGAGGACTAGATACAAGTGAGATGCACAAACAGAGCCAAAGAGACTAGCAGAATTCATCAGAAACTTACCATTCCGTATTCGCTCACTATGTCAAAACCCACAATACCGAGGTCAAGATCACCTGATTGAAGTTTACGAACAATATCTGTAGGCCTTTGCAACCAAACCTCCAAATTTGGAATCTGCAAAACAATAATAATGATGACGAATAGCAACACAGTCAATTAAAACAGGGCGTGAATTTCATGGTAGCTATCTATACTCATTCCAAAAATATTTGTGCTTTCAAACTGGCAGTTCACATGTGGCAACAGACAAGGAGTTAAGTTGAAATAAAGGGAAATGAATATAAAGCTGCAATGTACTACTATGAAATAAGAGAATAATACTGACCAGTGGACCTTGACATCATTTTTTAGTTATTTCACCAAGTAGCAGAAGTGAAAAATTATAATCAAACAGTGCTGTTAATCAGAGCAATGTTATGAAACAAAACAGTACCTTTCTGAAATACATCTTGATATACGTAAAAACAGTGTTCTAACTCTAACAAAGTACAAACTTGAAATATTTAGAAGGCCAGCCCACTCAAAGAAAAATCAAACAGTGAAGGAAGATCTCAATGATATGCCGGTTCAGCGATTACCAGACCATATGACTCAAAGGGCTATGAGTTGGCCTCAACGACATGTTTGTTAGCACATAAAAGACTTTAACCTACCAGGTGTAATATATTTCTAAACAACGATGTTCACCACAACATCACAGCTTCAAACACAAACTTTCACACAATCATAAGAAGAGAACAAGAGATGCTTGTCGAGTTGCTGAGCCTTCGCTCACATTAGCGTAGCGACAAAAGACACCATGCAACATTTATTTCACACTGCACCAACCAAATATCAAAAAAGAGCCTGCGACGTAACCCATAGTGCCGTAGCAGCCATTCGATCGTACTAAGCCTAAGTGTTAATCGAATTTCAAAAACAATCCATGGAGCGCAAAATTACACTGCTTCTGAACCCAACTATCCTAACAATGAATCAAGGACTAAATGTTTACCGAGTCAACAACTACTCACACAACTTCCCCGTCTCCCTAGTCCCTACTAGATCCGACTGACAGTAAAGCTGAGTAAACCTCACCAGTGGGATTTCTGCAGTATACTGCCGCGGGTTAAGCTGCTTCACCGACAATTGACAACTCTGCACCATCAATCCAAACAGCACATAAATAACGAAATCAGTTAGACAACTTTGAGAATTACAAACCCACCAACCTGAATCACGAACACCAGAGAAGTACGGTACCTTGAGGAGGCTTAGGGTTTGCTCGGCCATGCGGCCCTTACTTGGGAGCCCGATACGGACGACGGTACGTTCCGAACTCAGAGGAGCCACCGCCGCCGGTTTAGCAGAGACGGCGGTGGCGGAGGCTGCCGCCCGCGGAGCGATAGAACAGACGCCCACCGCCGACGAGGGGCGGACCTGAAACCGGAAGCTGGACTTTGGCGAAGGCGAAAGGGAAACCGAGACGTGCGCAAGCTGCGCCGCCAACATCGCCGACATTTCTGGGGGTTGGTGAGAGCGATGGGAGTGCAGCTGGCTGCCGTTCTTCGGTGGAAAATGATGCTGGCGGCGAGTTCTGCGGCGGAGTGATGAGTATATAGCAACAGAGAAGATGCTGTGGCCTGTGGGCGAGGCCTTGAGGTCTAGTGCAAGTATGGGCCTTGCTTTGGACTGACATCGGCCTGGCATGATGACGCTGGAAGCCCAGAACATACGATAACATTTTCAGTATTTTAGGAGTTAAAACATGTAAATTTCTAATTTCCGTTAAAAAGACTTGTTCAAACTTCAATTATTTCTAAATTATTGTATATAAACATTTGAACTTAGGTGCATAAGAATAGAAACGAGATCTATATTTGATTTGCTGAAGAGTACCACCCAATTTCGAGTCCCTAACTCGGCATGGATGTTGCAATGGTACTCTCTTATAATAACTTCATTGATCTCAAGAGATAGATAATCCCTAACATATTTAATACTCCTCCATTCCGAAAATATTATTGTTAGGATAGCAGTGTTAGTTCAAAATTAATCATGTTGTCCTAACAATAGTATTTGTTTTTTTACTCAGATAACAATAATATTTGTGAAATGGAGGAGTATGTTTTAAAAGAGAGTAATATGCATCAATAGTCATTATACTAGTTTAATTTCAATTTGACCATTGTACTGGTAGAATTATAAATTATAGTCATTAAGCTAGCTTATATGCATCGATATGGTTATTACCTTTATATCTCTACATATGTTGGTTATTTCACATACGTATATTTGTGACTCACCGTCCATGTGGATGCACACTCATCTAATCGGTATTGAATTTTTTTCTTCCTTTGCAGTTGCACCCTTTTATTATAATTACCATATTTTCTAATATATAAATTCACATGTATTATTTATTCATTTTGGAGAGGATCATGATGATCGTATATGTAAGCAACAACCAACGTGAGTGACAGTGGGCATCATCAAGGACAGTGGACGGAATTCCGTTATTTTAGAGTTGTCAATTATCCTTATTATGAGTTTTAAGTAAATATGGAGTTTGTTCATTACATTCAACTCAGCTCGATAATCCTTTACTAAACCTGTGATTTACAAAAGAATCTTACTTTGCTCTCTTGATAAATTTCTAAATATTATTTTTTTTTCTTAATTTTTTCTACAAATATGAATCATATCATGCCTTTATAGTAACACAATAGCTCTACTACTGAGTTTGTTACCAGCAAGGGCTATAATTTGGTTGCGCAACAGGTGGGCATCCACATAGACGGTGATTCACAAATATAAATATGCTATGTCAGCGAAACACGTAGTGATACGAAGGTAAAGACTGTATTGATGTGTATGAGCTATTTTAATAGCCATAATTTGCAATTTTATAAGTACAATGGTCAAAATAAAACAACCAAATAAGTACAATGACTATCCATGTATTTTACTCTTTAAAAAAAGACCTCAAACAGGTTTGATCAGGATGATGCATGTACTGTTGCCCACACGGAAATTTTCTTTCAAAAGCTTGAAATTATATTTCCCACCATCAAACAAACCTGAATGTTAAGATGGTTGAAATATGCCAGAAAGTGAAGAAACCCAACCAAAGAGTGGAAACTGGAAAACTATTTCAGAACAACGTACACCAGAAACAATTTTCAGAATCATGAACTTAAGTGCTAAGCAAACGAACAGCCCTTGTCGAAAATGAGATGGTCTGAACTACTTTATGGTTATATATATAACGTAGTTGGTTTCAGACACTTGTTTAAGCCTTGACAAAGAAAGTTCCAAATCAACAAACATTCAAGTAGCTACTCCGAAACAGAAGAGCTTCTGCATATTTATAATTTAATTTTGTCACGGTTACATGGCTGAAATGTCATTCAGCAACCAAAACAAAACTGGAGGAAAAAAAAAAAAGAGTACAGTTAGTAGTACACACGCCCTGGTGTAGTGCATAAGGGCACACTAAAGTACTCTCGCCACTAGAGCTTAATCCGATGTATATATATATATATATAATATAAAAGCTCTCGCGAGGCCAGCAACAATAATAGTAAAGAGTAAAGAACCAAGCGCATGGACATGTTCAAGCTGCTCCTGCCAGCTCCCTATCGACGGCCCTCCTGAGGAGGCTCCCTTCCTCGACCACCATCTGCACGGGGAGCACGCCGAGGCCGCGCGCCACGCCGAGCATGACCTCCCTCATCTCGGCGCGGAACTCCTCCCTGTCCACCGCGCCGTCGCCGTCGCGGTCGAAGCGCGCGAACAGCTCCCCGTAGAGCTCGGCCAGCTCGGCGGCGGCGGCGGGCTCGTCGACGCCGAAGTGCGCCTCGCGTACGCGCAGCGCCATGAGCTCCGCCGCCATCTCGGCGTACGAGAGCCGGCCGTCGTGGTCGGCGTCCAGCGCCGCGAAACGGGCGTCCACGCACGAGTTGAAGGCGCGCTCGTCCTCCACGAAGCTCTGCACCGTCCTCCCGTCAAGGATTTCCACGCTGCTCATCCTAGCTTGTTGAATTAATTAGCTCGAGCTGTGATGTCTAGTAGCCACGTGTGTGTCGACCAACTGCGTACTGTGTGATTTTGTTTTTGTTGTTTGGTTTGAAGAAATACGGCAAGGCCGTGGCCGCGTTTTATAGTCGAGTTGTAGTTGCCGCGTTCAATCGGTTTGCAGAGCAGAATAGTAATATGCCGCGGGATGTGCCGAAAGCATAAGCCGAGTTGTGCTTTGGCAGTCTAAACCGACGTGCGCCGGCTTGAGATGTAAGCCAAGTTTATGTTCTTCTCTAAAGACTAAAGCAGAGGACGAGAGGGCCCCGTGGATTCGTGCGCCGGAGAAAAGGCAGCATAGTCTTCATTCGCGGGTGAGAACGCGTGAGATAACATATAGAATACGCGGCGGTTGGAATGTTCGTGTTCTCGTAGCTTGGGAGTAGTCCTGTCTCGTGGGCGGTGCAGGTTTTGTTTCAAAACTCAAAAGGAGGCCGCGCTCCTTGGCTGGCGTGTGTTTCTCTTGTTTCTTTCGGCGTCGACCGAGAGGTCGGTCCATCGAAACGTCAAGGAGTGACAATGTCTTGCTCGTCGCCTTGTGTCTCCTAGCGTAAGCTGCGTGCGCCGACTACCACTCACTCACAAAAGACCAAGTCTGAAACCTTGTATGTGGTCTGAAGTCTAAACCAGAGCTATCGTCAGGAATACATGTCTTTAACGATGATGCACGCTAGAACATGGCAAAATAGTTCAGAAAAGCAGCAGCAGCAGCACTAGTAGCATCAGGCAAACGTGGCACGAAACCGACAAACATTACCAAAAACCTAACAAAGTTGCTTGGCGTTCTCTGATCCAAACAGCTAAGAAATCAGCTTTTTCAGTGATATATCGCAAATCAGATGTGGTTCCATGTTTGGCACCAGCAAGTTATTGGCCGAGACAGATGGTCCATACCGATGGCCGAGAACCGTGTGCCCTGCCTACCTGATTTGGTCTACCGACATCAGTCTCGCCGGACACCGGCCACTGGATTCTGTCGATAGCGGCTCTAAATTTTTCACAGAGCAAGCGACGGCTGCCGCCGACCTCATATACGTCTGGTCCACGAAGCTTTGTTTGAGCCCATTGCAAAATGATAGCCGAGACCACAAGCTCAAACGGCCCGGCTAAAATCCGAATTCTGCCGGCCAGACTCACTGAAATTGAAGCCCAAGATCTCGGAACTGGCGCGTGCAGATCGCACCCCCGATGCGCGACCACGGCACGGCATGGCACGGAATGCACGACACCGTGTCATGTCTGTCTTGCAAGGGAATTGAATAACTCTCGTTTTCCTCTTGCGTGCGTGGATGGGCAGATGTGGATGTTTGGCCAGCAAAATCTGCTATTCTTGAACGACATGTTAACCCTTTCTTCCCTATTCCACGTCAGGCCACTCCTTTTCTCGTGTTCATCTTTGGTGGTTCTCGAGTCGTCGGTTGCCAATAATTGAGCTCCGGGAACGACGTCTCCGTGACTCCACGACCAGGCTAGAATCGTGACTTGCATGCACTGATGTGTTTTTGTCGTTCGCATCCAAGACATTTCAGAAACATACAATGTCCGTGCAACATCTTGATGATTTGTTACTGTTCTAGTACAATATACAATATAAGTAGTCTCTGCTGATTTGTAACCTGACCGCGTGGAAAAAAGTTAACAAAAAAAATCATTTTTTGTGATATCTATGTTACTTTTTCTTGAAAATTAGCTCAGCACTCACCGACAGAAGAAAACCATTTGAATATAGCTTCTTAGACCCCAAAACTCAGGCTGACAGAGAGGTTGAGTAGTGACTCAATATCAGGCCCAAAGTGATTGTCATCAAGGCATTATTTTAGCATCTAAAACATTTTAATCTGGCACTAATGGGGAAAGATTTCTTTCTGACTAGAAGCTTGAAATGTCCACGGACTACCAATGTTTGAGGTTTGAAGTTGGTAAAAAGGCGCAAATGGCAGTTGGCGACAATATAAGGTCTACCTTCCTCTTTAACATTTTTTTTTTAAAAAAACTGCTTGCTTTACCCTGAGACTAATAGAAGTTTAGGTTGGCACATTACTGCCGCAACCGCTAAACAACCTTTTCATGCTAAATCATTAGAGAAGGCATAAGAAAGTGAAACAGTGTACGTTAATATTGTTAATTACAATCTTGAAGTAGGCATTGAACATTTATATTAAAAAAATGGGGGGCGTTAGCTTCCTGAAACTCTAGAACAGGCAGGAGCTGAGTTCCCAGGTACATAACATTCTTAGAGTGAAAGAAAGGATGCTATATGTCAACCAGCGTTCACGTTTCCTGAAGAAGAAGAAAAAACAAGTTGCAAAAACGAAAGTGCCATAGAAGGGAAGAACTAAAAATAACAACAGATGAGGAAGTGCATATCTTTTATGTGACAAAGGAAAAGGTATAGCTTCTAATGGCAAATAAGAAATTTGTTATCTATTATTGACCTAGTATTATGCATTGGCCAGTTGCACACAAAAGATTTTGCCAGCAAAGGGTGCAAAATCACGTTCCACATCTATTAATGGGCTCCTCTAGTCAGCCTCCGGCTGTACTCCAAACACATCTCAATGTAAGAAGGGTATTTTGATCAATATGCAAGAATATCATACAAATGTATTGGACATATTTTACAGAATATATTTCGCATTTAGTTTTCGTTACTTTACAAGACTGAAAAAAGTACTGAAAGTGAAATCGTGCAGTCAGGAACCGGCTACACCACGACCACTCAAGGTGGAGTCCTCTTAACAATTTGGATGCTTATTTCTTCTTAATAATTTAAATCCATCTTCTTTCGATTTTCCAGTGTTAAATCGAGTTGTTAAACTGTACTGTATAAAGTATTAAACATTCATGTTACTTGATTGGGTATCACAATTCACAAATGGTTGTAGTTTCATATGATTTTGTTCAAAGCTTAATTGAACATGACAGATAATGAAATGGATTTTCCTTTCCGCTGATGATTAAGGCGTTGTAACCTACCACTGAACAAGTATTATTCTAGTCTTGATGCAAGGAAAGATGCTTGATCCCAGCAGATACGAGCTGCATGAGCTGAATCAAGTGGTCATCTCACCGACACTGCAAAATCAACTTGGTAGCCCATTCAGTTGAGGTAACATTATCAAATCCAGTCAATAGCTCACGTCAGTGAAGTTTATCGTCGATCACGACATGTTAGGCCTCTATCTATCAAATCTTGAGGTAACTGAATATTTATAAAGTAAAAATATGCTATATCCAAGATTAACTGAAGATATGCACATATTTATTTTAATTAAGAAGGAAAAGACGAATGCTACTCCTGAAATTTATGAATCCTTCGACTCTAATCAAGAAGCAGTCCGATATTTCAAGAAAGGTCATACTCATGGTTGCAAAAAGCTAGATATTGTCAATTTTGTTACGTTTTCTAGTAGTCCTGTACTCATGTACCTGTTTCCTCTAAGAAAAATGAGTTTGCTCTTAGCACTTTGAGTACCAAAAAAAAAAGAAAAAAAAACTCGACCCACTGAGGGTAAGACCACCCCCGAGGTATTGCATTAAGAAGAAGATCTTCTTACGCAGGCTAAAAAAATCCCCGAACCTCTCTTCGTGCCTTACACGGGGGCCACGTGATCCCTGTGAGAACCGGACCGGCGCTTAGCACCGTTACCCGTACCCGCGATCAGACCGGGTCTTAACTCGTGCTTTGAGAATACGGAGAGGCGAGGGAATTTTTTTAACCAGACCATAATTCGTCCCCTCTTAGGATCGAACCTGGGACCTGAGAGGTGCTACTCAGAAGCCCCAACCACTACGCTGAAGACCCTTTCACGCACTTTGAGTACCATACAAGTTGAAGGAATCCTCATCATAGAAAAAAGAGCATTGTGGTTGCATTGTCAGATTTACTAACCACAACGGTGCAGAGAACTTATTCGAGCCTTAGTAGCTACTTGGCATACGGCTTTTTTTTTTCCCATCAAAACCTATTCGAGTTTGATCTTATTGGTGTCAATAAACAGGTTTAAAGCAGTCATGTATCTTGTGGCTTCGCACAACAACAGTTTTAAAACGCGAAGGTGCAACTGGATTCCAAAAAAGTCAGAAGTACTTCATGCGTCCGCGTGACAGTTTGCAAGGAGTACGGAAGTGCACAAAATAAAACTACTAGTGACTAGTGTTATTCAACAGTACTGGCGGTTGACCTTACAAAAGAAAATGATACTGTCATATGTGTATCCTCTTGGTCACATGGTATACGAAGTGCTGAAAAATAAACAAAGCTCCTCGTAACCCATTGCCTGTCTTCAGACCATTTCAGAGCCCGTTTAGAATGTAAAAATGAAGTTCATAGTGATTTCACCCTGGGAATGGCCAATTCTAGCATGAATGGAAAACATTATTCATGAAATGGGTCCTGGTTGTACTGCCACTAAGAAGCAGTGCAATTCACTCAAGAACAGAGCAGAAAGCTGGGACAGCAGGGAGAAAACGGCAGCCAATACCTGGCCAGCTTTCATCACGCACCTTCTGAGTTGAGAGCGGGCGAGCACCTACTGCCCCGCCCGCACCAGGTGCCACCCATATGAAACTTCTCTCTTTTTTTTTCCCTTCCTCCTTACACCATCGAACACCACCGTTTTATATAGCACCCGCCCTGCTCTTAGCACTCCTGCGCCTCTCTGCTTCTCTAATCTCTAGTTCTTCCTTCCCTGCTCTGCTCGGACAGGTCTGTTTCATGACCTTTTTTCTCTTGATTTGCAATGTCATGACATAGTGTGATTCGATGTGTGTATTCATCTCTTGCAATCTCTGTTCCAGAGCTGCTTACTCTGTACCAGCCTATGGCAGCACTTGATCTCCGAAAACATTGGCATTTCTTTGAGCACCTAGCACAAAATGATATTTCCTTTTCTTTGAGTAGAAGCGAAGATTGCGTAGGGAAGTTCTTGAGTGTTTGTCTAGGTAGTTGGTTCTAGTCCTTTTGTACTGGTTTTGAGATCTGCATTTTTTTTCCTTTTTGTTCAAGCAGATTTTATATCTTGTCCCATGATTTGGTAGGTCCTTACGGTACTAAATGTGTCGTATAGACTATCTAGATCTACGACAGTTCTTGTCCCATGATTTGCAGTATTTGAAATATGGAACTTCAAACATCATCATCCTTTTCATAGACTATATATTTTGATCAGGAGATAAAAGAACAACCATTCATCACTCAGGTCAAATGCGCGCACTTTTCAGCATTTTAGTTTCGGAGCTCTAAAGTGCGTAATTTCAGGTGCTTGGGTCATCCGAGGAGAAGAGAAGCGCGGGCAGCATTATGGGGTTCAAAGCTGTCGTTTTTACGACGGCCGTACTGGCCGTCCTCCTCTCCTCCCCGGCACTGGCTCAGAGGAGCAGTCCGGCCGCGCCGGCACCCGTGTCGCTCCCTCCGAGCACCGCTCCCGCTCCGGCGCCGGCGCCGCACTACGTGGACCTCGCCCAGCTCCTCAGCTTGGCCGGCCCGTTCCACACCTTCCTCAACTACCTGGAGAAGACCAACGTCATTGACACTTTCCAGAGCCAGGCCAACCGGACGGAGGAAGGGATCACCATCTTCGTCCCCAAGGACTCGGCGTTCGCGGCGCTGAAGCAGTCCACCTTCTCCAACCTCACCGACGACCAGCTCAAGACGCTGCTCCTGTACCACGCGTTCCCGCGGTTCTACGCGCTGTCCCAGTTCAGGAACCTGAGCGCGCTGAACCCGGTGAGCACGTTCGCGGGTTCGCCCTACACGCTCAACCTCACCGACGACATGGGCAGCATCTCCGTGCAGTCCATGTGGTCCAAGCCCCGGATCGCCAGCAGCGTGTACGCCACCGACCCCGTCGCGATCTACGCGCTCAACAAGGTGCTCCTGCCCATGCAGATCTTCAGCAAGGACCCGCCGCTCGCGCCCGTGCCGGCCCCGGCGCCGGAGCCCGGGGCGGCCGACACGCCCAGCCCGGCGGCAAGCAAGTCTGGCGGGTTAACCGACAGCCGTGACTCCAGCGCCGCGGCGTACAGCGCCGGCGTCAGCGTCGCGAGTTGCTTGATGCTTGCGGCTGCAGGGTGCTTGATGGTCATGTGGTGAGATGGGGTTGTCGTGTCATTTGTGAGCGGCGTTCACATACATACGTACACACTCTTGATTTTCGTACTGAATTGGTCGATGGAGTCATTCTTTGGACATATAGTAGTAGGCAAGATGTTAGGATTGAATTGGAGTATTTTTACAATACATTATTATTCTAAAAAAATTATCGCCTATTGTTGATGGATGAACGGGTATCATTGATGGAAACAAAAATTCTTACTGCTCGCTTGATATATTGTTAGTTGCCTAATTCATGAACTGACTGCAGCTGGCACCAGCTCCCCTCTGACTGATTCACCTATCTTGACCAGTGATGGCTGCTAGACACGTGATACATGTACGTAGTTGCAGAGTCTACTAACACTTGGGTTGTTTCTTGGCAGAAACAACATTGTTCATTATTGCATTGAGCGTACTGATTCGAAAGATTCACACACACTACATTCTACTTTATTCGTTTGGAACTTGCACGTATAGATTACAGAATTTTCCATGTGCATTGATAACGATTTGCTGTTCTCTCACATGCGATTATTTTCCCATGTCTGAAGAATCGGCATTCAACATACTAGTAAAATGTATCAGATCTTCGGCTTGGCGATGTTCAGCATCCATTTGACTCTGAATAATGAACAAGTTGTCCGGCCTTTACAAACATGTGCATGTTTTTTTTTTAATAGCACACACCGACATTGGGTGGCCAGCCGCAATTAATCGCTCGACTAATCCAAGTTGGTGAGGTCAATTCTGCAACACTAGTTTAAACAGCACGAACATTTCTTCACTCTGTACCGATTCAGCACCTCGACCATGTTTGTATGCGGTAGGTAAACTGGTGCGTTTTGCAAATGTCAGAACATGTAGAGTACTAACTTGACTTGCATAGCAAATGTCTTCATGAGGTTCTTCTCCTGACACATGTTCAAAAATCCTGTAAAAACTGCGACTACCGTGCTTGGTGTTTTGTACGTAAGTGTAGGGCGGAACTTTTCTCTCCATTTTTATTTTCCTGTCGTTAGGACAGAGAATTTAGTTCAAAAATAAACTAACTTTGTTGTCCGAACGATAACAAAATGAAAACAGAGGAAGTATGTGTTAGGAGTAGAAGTTGAACAGGAGGGAGCAAACGATAATTAGCGGTTGTCAGACCTGCAACGGCCGATGCCCGCCGGCCGGGCGGGCTCACCTGTAAAAAACGCGGAAATCTGCCGTCCTGTTGGCACGGCGAGGGACACTCGAAACGGCCCATTTGCTGCTTTTCTTCTTCGTCGTTTCTCGTTGGCCTGGGCCGCCGTCACATGCCGGGCCACAAGCAAAGCTGCAAAAGGAGCCCAGAGCAGGATGTCACTGCCCACCCGTGTCATCACCCTTGTCACCTGCGCAGATTCCTGTCCTGTGGCAGACCTCTTGTTGCGCTCAAAAAAGGGGAAAATCACCTCCGGAGCCAATAATCAAAGGCTACAATACAATGGTCGTGGACCTGAAAAAAGAAAACCAAGACCTAGTAGCCGCACACCCCGCGGCGTCGAGATCCGCGCGAACTATAGGAATAGAAGGAGGCATTGAGGCATGGGAGCAAGAGCCGGGCCGATGCCGCGGGGATTTGGTCCGGGCCGCCCGCACGTGAGCGCCGGGGCTCCGCGAGGCGGACCACTCACTACTCATCAAGCTACTAGTGCCATTGTGCACGATGACTCGGCCCCGCGCGGCATGTGGTGCGCCGCAGAACTGCTGAAACCGGCTCACTCATCACTGTGCTGGTGCTGCAGCTACTGATGATCCCGGGGTTCAGGTAGTACTGTGGCTTGCGGTGCGGTGGTGGACCAAGGTGATGATATATGACTCCTCTTTCTTCAATAGACAAAAGCGCATCTCTGCTAGGTGCTGACCTCTCGTTTCAGCCAAAACCTTCGGAAAAAGGTCACGACAAGGATAATGCTGGCTAGCTCTGAGTTCCCCATCGCCGCGGAGCATTAACCAGCTCATCAGGGTCGGTCAGGCTGGGCTGAACGAGATACGGTTCCACTTGCCACACCGTCGGGAACGGATCAGCTTAACCTCAAGCACAGGAAACAGGATCATGATGATAAGTTTCGGTGGTACTTGCACCGGCGTACGGGCTCCGCCCATGCGTGTCGCGCCACGCTTTCCAGGACACAGAGGTTTCGGATGCGCGCACCACCGCTTCACACCACCGGCACAAGAAACAGAGAAAGAAAGCCCAGCTTTCACTGTGGGCAAAAGACGACGGGTTTCTCGCCTCTTTTTATCCCGGCCCCTCAACGACGACCGACCTCTCTTTAATCGCGTGCGGCGTTGCACCAACGCACCAAGGAAGCGTTGGTGGGTGTGGCGTGGAATTTCACGGCCGCGTACGCTGCCTGCCAGGCTGCGACGCCAAGGAAGCGCGCGTAGTACACGCTCGTGCAGGTCCGGTTTCAGTTTGACGCTCCGTTTGCGGTTGGTTGCGGATCCCGACGCGCGCAGGACATGCCCGTGCCGTTGCCGGACGCGCGCGCGGGCTGGCAGTGGCAGATCTCCCTCCTGCCCCGGCGCCTCTCCAGCTTTCCTGTCCCGTCCTTAAAAAGGCCCTCCCTGAAATATTCCCGAGGCGACGGGCAGGTAGCATCTGGGAAACCTTTCTCATCCATCTTCTCGCCCTCACCTCCTCCTCCCCCTGTCTCATCTCCACCCGCTCGGCCGTTCCAGCCTCGCATGATGAGGAGGGCGTGCACTGCTGGACGAGGTGCTGCAGGAGGACGACGGCTGTGCGTCGTGGCCGGCGGCTCCGGGAGGCCGTTCCGGCCGGGGAACGGTGATCTCTTCTGTGCGGCACTATAGGCAATGATGTTGTTAGAGCAGTTCGGTTGATCGTCAGCGGCATACAAGGGAAAGCCAGGCATTTTTTCTCGCGGTTCATGCACCTTTCGTTAGCTTTCCTCTCCACGCATGGTTCGTTCTTCTTTGTTGGTGTTCTCTCTGTTTCATTGGGGGTCCATTTTCTTCTTCATACTAGGTTTAATTACTGTACTACTAGTACTACTACTTGGTTAGTGATGAGATCAAAGTGGTCATGTATATCTGCGTTTTCTCGTGGTGCCATGACACCACACTTGCTAAAGATTTCTAGTAATTCAGAAGAGTCTCCCTCTCAAAACACTCTCACTGATGTGGTGTCGGAATAGTATGCGCTTCAAAATTAGTGGAGTAACAACAAGGCAATCTAAGGAGCATCTTATTACGTTTAAGATCAACGCTACAAGATGAAATGAGACCTGTACCTACTGTATCTTGTAACAGATGTTGACATGTAGTACAGTACATGGAAGTTGAAAAGTCCACTGAAGCTACTGTAACGTTTGCACGCACTGCCATTTCTCAACGTAATTTCCTCCTCCCCTGACGGAGCGGAACGTACACTGCGCACTGCAGTACGCTGCATTCGCAGAGGATCTACATACAATCTACAGAACGGTTTCGAACAGATTTTGTTGTATACGCATTAATCAGGGTGTTTCCATCTCTCGTCCTTGCAAGGACCATTAATATGGAGCAAAAATGTTAATTTGTGACGGTACTATCGTCTCATCGTCGTCGTTCAATTTTCATTGTCTATGGTTTTCTAGGTGCCTTTAGCGTGCAGTCTTCACTCTTGACTATATAATCGGGCAGTGCCTGGTACAATCAGTGTTCACTTGGGAGTTTATTCGTGATTATAAGTCCTAATAAATCACAACTAGTAGTACTCCTCATGGACTATTACCCGATCTTGATGTAATCACATTCCCTCTGTTGCATTACTAAAGCCATTGGGATCGATGTTCGTACGGGCTGATGATGCTGCATGTCTAAATTCGTCTGCTTTTCAACTTACCAAAAGTAGCACTGCATCAAGGCAAAAACTGCGTCCCTGTGCATCTTTTATACGGATATCCATATTCGCGGTGAATTGAGGTACAAATATGCATGAATCTCCATTTCCATGCGGATGAACTAGAAAACTCCATATCAACCTCCGTTTCCATATTTCAAACATGATTACGTGACCCGTGCGGTGCAGTAGTATAACGTTGCTCAGCTGTACTCCGCAACGGTGCGTGTAGTACTAGTACAGCGAGAGCACTGACCGTTCAGAAATCCACAACGGTCCTCGGGATCCGTTTCCTATCCCTGAATGCACGTGTGGTACCGCGAAATTAGTACTAGGCTGCCGCACCATCAGGGAAAGACGGAGCGCTTCGGTTTGTTTAAGCAATAGTCTACTCCATCTAATCCGTTGGCTGGGTCCTTTCTTGAGCTGCTGGTTTTGACTTTGGTGGCACCAAGATGCCATGCTTCAGAATCGGTGTCCGAGACTCCGCAAGGGACGTGAGCTTTGACACCAGTAGCTCTTAGGTTGAGTGCTGCGCTTTTGGTTGCGTTCGACCAGTGTCCGTGTGTGTGTTTGCGAAGTTTGCATGCATCACCTGCCTCGATTGTTCAATCTACTATAGTACATAGTATCGGCCGCGCAGTTGTTTACTGTTCTTCTGGTATTCCGTGTCAGATGGGTCTGCGCGTTTTATTATCAGGCACACGGCGCCGGTGACGACCTTTCAAAAATCTGCGGCTTGCATCGCGCGCCGCATTGACTTTCTGCCTCTCCGTCGTCCCGGTGAATTGATGGAAAAAAAAAACGATCTAATTAACCCGTGTACGCATGCCTGTGTCGTCATTGCGCGACTTGCGACATTCTGATACTAATGATCTTCAATTTTCTCTTTCTTTGGGTTAACGATAACACTATGCAGTAGTAATGTGCAACAACACCGGGCGGCGTTGCACCGCTATTACCTCAGGGTGCGCCAGAGAAAGAAAAAAAAAATCAGGGGACCGGGCTGGGCCTCCTGCTTCCGGACTGCCGGTGCCTAACGCGGCGTGTCCTTGCAAAACACACAGGAGAACCACGCGAGCGCGGCGGTGTTGCTGCACGGCGAAGTAGCCGTGTGAACTTCCGTCTCATCATCAACTGGAATAGGGCCGTGGATCACCGTGCGTGTGTTACGAGACGAGAGGGAGGGAGAGATCGGAGCGCCACCGGGAACGCCAAGGCGACGGCGACGTGCCGTGCCGTGCCAAGCGCTGGAGCTCGACAGCTCCTGCTACTCCACCCGCGCGTGCGCCCCTGCGTACGCGTCGGCGCCTGTCGGCCTGTCCCTCGCGGCCGACCGGGGAGGACGGCCCGCCACTGTGCGCTACCCACCGTGCAGTTTCAGAGATTCACGTACGCATTCAGGTTACCTTTTTACCGGCCAGCGCTCGGGTAGAAACGTCTGATGCGTGTTACTATGAAAAAAACCCATAGCAATGCCAGGGGCGACGTCAGCTTCTTCTTCGTGTAGTACATGGAAGTGAAGTTGCCGAATCAGGAAATCACCGGAGCGGGTGGAAGAGGGGGGCAGCCCTCGGCCACCATCTCGCGGTGAATAGGCAACCGTTGCTTGATGAAATCGCCTGCTTGTCAGCTCGTAGTAACACTGCTTATCTGACTAGAGTCAGGAGCTGACCAGGAATCAGTACGGAAGGCAGCACTTATATTTGTCCCCGATACGATATGACCACATCAAAGCTATGAGCAAAATGTCCGTGCATGCTCCCAAGAAAATGCAGCAGTAACATTCAAACTGAACAGTGTAGGGTGGATTAAGAATTCAAAACCATAACAGTTTCCAGATAAGATAATGACTGTAATAGTTTACCTAGACATGCTTTGCGCTCAGATTGGGCGGCATGTTAGCACTCCCATCCCTGCAGTTTCAACATCAACTTCACCAGAAAATGAACGTTATTTATTCACCCTTGTAAATACTGTATTTGATTACAGTATGCAAATCAACAAATCAAACAGTAAAATGAATAACAATTCATGAAAAAAATGATATTCGTCAAAAAGAAAGAAAAAGAGAAATCTGAGGAACCCTAGTTACATTCAAACAGCAATGACCCGCCTGTCTATTCTGGAAAAAAAAATTAAGTACTCCAGAAGCAGGTTATTTTTTTGTGTATGTTTTCTGACTATTTGACAAAACTACTCGGGAGGCAATGTACATTACAAGTGGA
Organism: Eleusine indica; assembly: GCA_030378355.1. Taxonomy (NCBI): domain Eukaryota; kingdom Viridiplantae; phylum Streptophyta; class Magnoliopsida; order Poales; family Poaceae; genus Eleusine; species Eleusine indica. The sequence continues at coordinate 54,896,795 of CM059496.1, read as the reverse complement.
GACGCTTCATGACTTCAATCACAAGGCAAGGCCTTCTTTCCGAAATGAGATTTTGGTAGATCTGTGCACCGCGATGCTCTTTACAGCAGTTACTTTCATGGGCTTCTCTGCATCACTTGTAACCGTATTTGGCTTAGTGTCTGTTTCCTTCTGTTCCTTGGCGCTCTCCAGAAACCATTCAAGTCCCTAGATAATTCGCACCATCAAATAGAAGATTTGGCATTGAGAACTCAAATTAACTGGAAGGAGGATAAGCCACTGAAAACAAAGGCATACCTTCACTGGCTTGCTTTCAGGTTGAGCTGGATGTGGAAGCTTGGGTTTTTCACTGGCTTCCTGTGAAACGAAGAACAGTGTTACAGGATTACAGGACAAAAAACATGTTAAATTTACATGAATGAATAAACAAAGAACAATCGATTGTGCATGGACTAGCCACAGGATATTAACGATCTGCCCACCTGAAAAAACTTGGCATTTATTCCATCTTTTATACCTCCTGCAAATTGGCAGAGGTACCGTATACCAGCATTAGCCATATCCTGTTTGTCAAACGGGAAATTTTAGGATAAGGAGGATTACAGGATTGCATGGCTCAATAACACCAATATCGACATTCAGCTACCTGTTTTTCCTCAAGTAACTCGATCTTCCCTTCCTGATAATAAACAAAACCAAGGTCAGAATAATAAAATATTTTTTAAAATAGTTCATTTGCAAGTTTAAGAAAATGCTCAAAACTCACCAATCCAGAAACCATCTGTAGAATTTCTTCAATATCAAATCCAATTTGAGAAATGTCATCTTTAACTTCATTGACCTTCACATATAGAAAAGAAGATATATGAACCTTGAGAAGAGGACAATTATATTGGAAAATAAGGTACAAGCATATGTTATATGTATCAAACTAAGCAATGAAAAACTTCCGTCAAACATTAGGAAGAACAACAAATGTCCTTGGTGCTCCAAAAGAAGAAATGGAATAATCTATCGGCACATCAGTGTTATAAGCATGAAAAAGGAATATCAATTTTCCTATGCTTGTGATAGTACTTGTTTCCATTCTTTACTGTTACTTGGAGGCTGGTAAGGGTTCGATTTTCTGGTTTTGGAGCAAGCATCATTATATCGACATGGATTACAAGTACCAGAAAAAAAAATCTGTTATACCTTTCAAGATGAATGAATTGAAGCGGCTTAAGTGTACAATCATTTGTGCAAATTTATTTTATTCATACATAGATATTGATAAGTGTTCATCATATGTGGGCAAAAGGCATACTTTTCGAAAAAGAAATGAGAATAGTAGCTCAGGCTCAGCAAATAACAGCCTTTTAGAGGACTCATGTGTGTATCATGTAAATATCATAATATTAATGTTGAGGTCGGACCAATATTATCTTAAATTAACTAACCTCGTTCCTAATGGTTTTGGAGACCTCCACTTGTTCATCCATTTTTCCATCCAAATTCTCAAGCCGTTGAGTAAGATGCCTTTTTGTTGCCTGAAATTAATTGCATCAAAGTTCAGTAGAGATGCAGTTAGTAGGATAAACCTGAAATTAAATTGCAAGCAAGGCATACAGCTAACGCTGATGAAACTTGCTCCAACTGCTTTGACATGCTCTGGACAGCATTAGCCATATTGCGTTTTGTGACGAACATAACATCTGATAGAGACAATCCCTGCATGGCATTATTAACGTGTAAGACATAAAGAGTGGAATATATGAATCTTACAGGCATAAGTTTTCTCATGTTATTTATGCTACATATCAACTTTCCGTATTAGGAAACAAAAATTAGCATTGCTGTTATTTCTCTTTTGTTGTTTGGTTTTACACTCAGTATTCACATGCTAAATGATCAAAATTAAATTTAGGATCATAATGAGAATTTGAAACGTCTGATTGTCTTGCCCCTAAATCCCAGTAAATCGAAGAGACACGAAGTGCTAGTAACTGAAAACCGTGAAACCTGGTTGGATATTCTATCACCTACCGGGGAAATACAACAACAAGAACAAATCTAGTCCCAAGCGAGTTGGATATTCTGTCACCTACTAGGAAAATGCTACTATAATATTAAGAGAATTCATCTGTGGCATCGATATGGATGAGAACCCTATTTATATTAGGAGTCGCATCCACACGGAATCCTAGTTGAACAGAATGTTCCACCAGTGATATGATTCTATATTAGAACACAAATAACATAAGTTTTAGTGCTTACTGACCTAAGAATAAAGTAGAATAGCTAACACCAATAATACACAGGGGAAAGAAATTTCTGTTTCTTTTACCTGAGTTACTGATTCAGTAAAAGGTTATCATGAAAAAAAAGACAATTTGCGAAGAAAACAGGGAACTCGAAAATAATAATAATAATAATAATATCCAATAGTTATGTCCTTATGGGCATGCATTTTGCATCTTACCTTCCACCACATGTAACAATATCCCATTGCTCCAACTGCAGCTGCTGGCAGTATGTATGATGATAAACTGCCTGCAAAGAAAATGTGTACATAGCCGAGCTAAATAAACAAATAAAAGAGATTGCCAAAGATGCCTCAAAATGAATGGAAGTTGGCATTATTGTCATAGGTTTGTAATTGTTGTAGGCTTCAGGGACACATATTTCATGAAATTGAATATAACTGCAGCATTCATGGAATCATTCATTAACCGTTAGCAATGAACATGATTTCATGAGTTATTAGCAGAACTACTCTTGATTTTTTAGGAGTACATAGGAACTTTAAGTAGTTCTTTTAGCCTAAATTTCTGCGGGCAGTGAATAAGTAAATATTCAAAGTGAAACTGAAACTTTATCTGAGCATTTTTTTCCGTTTTGATTTTTTAGCATGCTATGAGTGAAATTAAGAAATAAATGGAAAGTGACAACAGGCGCTTACCCCCTGAGTCCGAGCTGCCGCTCAATATTGTAATGGGCCTTGATAATGTTAAGTCTCTCACTTCTTGTGCTAAATTTCGAATCTAATCTCAAAAGCCAACATGCAATTTTTCAAATACCAAAACTGAAGACACCAAGAATAACTTCCATGTCTAAAATCATGCAATACATAGAAGCAATTGCATACCTGAGCTTGGATAAGGGCAATGTCGTAGGGGCCAGAAACCTGTCCTTGATTGACACCCTTCATAAGCTCCTACAAACATGGAATTAAAGCATTGCATTTTAATAAACATTCCAAAATTTCCATCGTTAACAAGTGAGATTACAGGTGAAAACTGAACAACATATATCATCAAAATCCCAAATCTATGACATACATCATCATAGCTATTGAAGCATAAATTATACATGATTTGGGTTTTCCTAACGCCAGTTGATGTAAATCGACTTGCAGAAGAAGTTGTAGATGCAAATTTACGATAAATTGCTAATCACAGACGGGCAGAATTAATGTTACCACCATATTGCCAACTAGTAGTACTAGTTCACAGGTCAATGGTGCGAATACAATTAGCAATGAAGAGTCTTTGGTCAGAACCGTTTGACATAGAACGTAATCACACAAAACATAGAAATGAGGGGTCCAAATTCTACCGACCTGGAGTTCCCCCAACACATCAGACAAGCGTCCATTCCGCAGCAGGATCGAACCCGTCATCCCTGCAGAGACACGAACTAAACTCGTCAGGGCACGAACCATAAGCCAATTGGAAGAAATAGCATCCAATCGGTGAGAGAGATTTGAAGGCACGAGCGAGCAAACGACGGTGACGGCGAGAGAGGACCTGCGCCAACGAGGATGAGGACTTTGGAGGCCGCAAACCCCGTCTGCGTCGCCATGGCCATCCCTTCCCCGATCGCCTCTGGAAGGTTCTAGAAGGCGGCGGCGGCGAGAGGGAAGACGGCCGAGAGAGGCAGGCGCGAAGCTTCAGGAAGGGGAAAGTTTCGGGGCGAGAAGGGCGGCCTGGACACCAGCCAGACTCAGCGGTTTCGTGAGGTCGGGTGAGAAGCTGCGCTCGCGCAGCAGCTGACCATTGGGCTCCACATGTCAGCGTAGAGGGTAGGTGCCATTTCCGTGAGATGCAGCTGCATAGCTAGCCATTTCTCCGCCACATCAGCAACGGCGAGACCCGCTCCATCCCAATCATTCCTGTGAAGGGAGACGACCATTCAAACTCGCGGAGCTCACCGCCACGGCGACGCATGTCTTCTTCTCCCTCACGCCACTCCTACTCCAGCGGTCCAGCAACCAACTCCACCTCCCGCCTCCTCGCCGCTGGCGCCATGGGTGCCTCTCTCCTCCACCACCTCGTCGTCGCCGTTGCGCTCCTGCTCACCACCGCCGCCCCCTCCGCCAAGGCTACGATTCCGCACATCTCCGCCATCATCTCCCAGTCGGGCCTCGACTTCGCCAAGGATCTGCTGGTATCCGGCGCCGTCGAGACGCTCACGCCTCTGAGCGTGCCAGACATCGAGCGGTCCGTGAACATCCCGCTCGTCGGCACCGTCCGCATGGTCGCCTCCGGCATCGTGCTCCACAGCCTCGCGGTCGCCAATTCCACCGTCGCTGTCGGGGACACGGGGGTCGTCGTGGCCGCCTCACTGGCCAGCGCGAACATCTCCATGGAGTGGAGCTACTCGTACAGCGCCTGGGTCGTGACCATCTCTGACAGCGGAAATGCTTCAATTCAGGTGTAGATGCCCAGACTCATGCTTTGGTTTTATATTCGATTGATTAATTTTCCGAGAGGTGCGACTTGCTCGTTAGTACCGTTTCTAATTGAATCCCGTGATGCTTGCCGATGCTGTATCATTGGAATGTATGTAACGTCATAGTCTTAGGTTTATTTAATTAATTGATGATTATTGCACTTTTCATCACGTTTAAAAATTGGTACGCCGTGTTGCATTAGAGTCCGCCATGCTACTAAACTGAGTGAAGGTAAAAATTGTCTAATGGCTAGTATATGGGTGCCTTATAAGCAATGGCGTCATGGCGTTATCTTTCATTTGGAGAATAGGAGTGTGCCATTTGTACTTTTTTTTTTTTTGACTCGGAAACAGCAGGAGAGGCTCCCACTGTGCTTTATTTATAATAAAGAAAAAGAAGTTTAGAAAATACCGGGCAAAAGAAGAAGAAAGAAAGCAATATGTATAACAGAGAGCTCGCTAAGTCAGGTGTAAACTGTCTAACCAAGAAAGAAGAGAAGTTCTAGTTGTGTTGTTAGTCCTATGTACTTGTAGTTTGACCTCCTCCTGAAATGCCAATCTCCAAGCATGCTGTGTAGGCTGCCTATTTGTACTTGCACCTTAACTCAGGCTGGTTTGATTTTGCTCAAAAAAGAATGACGAGCACATAAGCAGAGATAGATTTTTAGTAACCTAGATGTGTTATGTGTGTCTTAAACCCCCGTTTGATTCTAAACTGATAATTCTTTTCGGCATAGTAAAAGGTCTCAATTTCTTATGTTTTGTAAGCCCTTGACGTTTAAAACATTGTTGAAGCAACTACATAACTGTTAAAGTAGGAGTACATGTTTATTTTTGTGAACAATTGCAGCTCGAAACATGCTCGACTTTTATGGAAATGTCAGACTGTTTTCATCACGTTGGTGCTGTATTTATGTAGTTTGATTACATTTTTAATAGCTACAGAATTTTACTGTATTGTGTTTAGTACTAGACATTTTTGACATGTATGTGTACGAAGGTACACGTATTCATGAATCCTTTTCGCTAAGGTTGAAGGAATGGAGGTTGGGATTTCTATGGGGATGAAAAGCCAAAATGGATCTCTCAAGCTGTTTGTTACAGAATCTGGCTGTTATATGAAGGACTTAGACATAACATTAAATGGAGGGACATCTTGGTTTTATCAAGTGTATGTGATTCTCAATTTGGTTTCTATATGCATATCATTGTCAATGACCCCTTTGAGAAAACTCGATAATATTTTCTGTGTTCAGTAATCAGTTGATAGCTTGAATATCCTTTGATTTCTTCTCTTATTCAAGAACATGAACTTGCTTTGATTTCATGTGCGAAGTTTTTCAGTCTTACTCTTGTTATCGCTCAGGAAGTTTTTCATCTAAACTCAGAAGTGAACCAAGCTGTTTTCTCTCAGTATGCATATACTTTTTTTTTTTACCTGAACTATGCATATACTTTTGACCAGATGACAACGCAAGCTAGATGTTTATTCCTTATTTGCAGGTTTATAGATGCTTTCAGCAACCATATCAGATCATCAGTGGAAAATGCAATTGTGAGCAAAATAATGGATGGTGCATCAAAGCTTGACTCATTTCTGAGAAACCTTCCAAAGAAAATCGATGTTGATAATGCTGCTGCTATGAATGTGACCTTTGTCAATGATCCACTCTTCAAAAGTTCATCTGTTGAGTTTGATATAGATGGTTTATTTATTCCATCTGACAGAAGTGCTGTTCCAAGAAACATGCTTCTTGGAGATATTGAATTTGTGCCACCTCTTGGTAGCTCTTCAAAAATGCTGTGGCTTTCATTGGATGAGGATGTTTTCAACTCTGTCTCATCTCTATATTTCAAGGTATATTAGAATTGGAATACAAAACTGTTAACAACTTATTATGGTTGATACTTTACTTTGGTAGAGATAGACAAGCTAGTAAAAATGTGCTTGATTTTTCTTTTTGTTGCCAAAAGCAGAATATACCTTGATATATCATCTTAAACTGTACTTGCTGACCTGCAGGGTTTGATTAAGATCATTCCTGCTCCTTTAGCTGTAATTATTTGGTTATGAACTAAACTTCTATGATTCAGGTTGGTTTGCTGCAACATATGGTGGACAAGGTTCCTGATCAGTTTCTTTTGAATACGGCTAGCTGGAGGTTTTTTATTCCTCAGCTATATCGTAAATATCCAGATGATGACATTCTTCTCAATATTTCTGCAATTTCGCCTCCCTCAGTGAGGATTACTGTGGGTAGAATCGATGCCACAGTTGACTTAGATGTTGTGGTCAGTGTTTTGGATTTTGGTGAGATAGTTCCGGTTGCATGCATATCAGTGGTGAGTTTTATTTTATGTTCTTTCACTGATTGGTTTGATAGCTAGTCATTCAAGCCACAAAAGTAACCCATATCAAGCAATGTTAAGCCATGTGTAATGGATATGCTTATAAGGGTGCTTAAGTAAAAAACAGTTTATTTTTATCACTAGGTGTATGAGGGAAAGAATGCTTAAGCTTGCACCTGGTGCTTAACAGCTTAAAGTGTTCAACAAGGTGGTTAGGCTTTTAAACATCTATTTGCATTGTAGAGAGTTTTTGTATAGATGCTTAATGATTTTTTTCTTTAAGAGTCTTCAATTGCACATGCCCTTATATTGAAGTTTCTGGATTCTGCCATCTAGAAAACTACTGTTTTATGGCAGACTCAAAATTTTCAAATTTTGTTATGCTCAACGTTATGACCATTGATTTACAATTAAGTCGTTGTATTATTTGCCGATTTCTTTCTTTCTTCCCTTCTTTTGGTGGCTATCATCTTGTTTAATTTCAAGCCTGTTCTACTGTTTTTTTTGGGGTGGGGGGGGGGGGGAGGGAAAGCCTGTACTGCTGTTACTGCATATTGATTCTGCTTCTGCAGTCAGTCGCTGTTTCTGGAGCTGCAGTCGTATCAGGGAATAATCTTGGTGGACGAGTTGAACTGGATTACTTTTCATTTACCTTGAAGTGGAGCAAAATTGGCAAAATCCATACTGTTGTGGTTCAGGTAATTTTTTGCCTCACTACATGTAATTTTGCCTCACTATAGTGTTTTCATCTTTTGCTATTTTGCTTCCTTGGGGAAGAGCCTTCAGTTGCATAGTACAACATGGACGATGTAATGCTAGCAAGAGACGAGCTATGGAATATATTGATAGTTTTCTCAAGAATTTATTTTTGCAATGAAGTTCGTAATTTGTAATTGAGTATGAATTGTTTATATATTTTTATTCTAGGCTGGAAAATGAAAAATATTATGTGTAACACATGCCATAACAAACATTTTGCTATCAATTTTCATACGGCAGAGCAAAAATACTGTACTGACAGCATGCAATTTTATCATTTACCTCGACCTTTTTGGTCTTTGGGCCTTTGTAACATGATGTTAGAAGAAACAAACACCAGTTCGCTAGCATAGTTTCATGTAAATTTATGCATTAGTTTGTTATCTTTCATTGAACCGTCACCTTTAGGATATCTAATATGGTGAATTTTTTTAATACTTTCAGAGTGTGCTGCGAATTGTCCTGAAAAGCTTGTTTGTACCATATGTGAATTCATATCTGGAGCAAGGCTTCCCGTTGCCTATCATCAAGGGGTTCTCCATCAGAGATGCATATATCCTCACTTCCTACTCAAAAATGATTGTTAGCTGCGATGTTGCCTTCATTGAGCCAAATGCTCAATATCCTGGCTAAGACAATGGACGATGGTAGAAAGTTGAGTTGGTTGGATCTGATAGAACAATGCAATGACCATGGAGGAGCAGTGAAATTTCTGTAAATGATAAACCTTATACCATTGTGTGTGTGTTTTTCTTACTGTAAATAGCCATGTGTATCCGTATTAATAGAGGTGGGAGCTTTAGTAGTTAGTTGAACTGTTACAATTGGTCTGAACTACTGGATAGTTTTAGTACCTAGGGTTGTTCCAATAGACAGCTATTGAGGCGCCTGTATATAATACGCTCAATTGTGTATACTTATTTGGCTTTATAATTTTAGCCGAATCACGCTTTGCCACTTGTAATCATAGTGATTAGTTAATAAAGCACTCTGTTGTTGTTTTCGAATGATTTTTCTCTCTCCAACGAGTCTCCTGTTCCTTGCTGTGAGTATTATTTTGGATGTTGTTGTATGCTTTTATCTATCACTGTTAACCGTGCATACTACAAAACACTCATATGTTTTGTGGTGTAAAAAAAAAAATTGTTTGAATTGTGCCCTGAAATGAATGCTCAGTTCACTGTTTTCTTAGTTTGGACTTCGGAGCACTGTGTTTGCCGAGCATTTTACAGAAAGATCCTCTGGTGAAGGCGACGTGCAGTAGAATAGTTTGATATCGCATCAAGGATTCAAGGCAGGGGCTTCAATGTGAAATTACATACCTTTATCCTCTAGCCGAGCTCACCAAAACCCAAAGCAAAACCTCCCGCGCCGTCGCCACTCGCCACCGTTCATCCCGCTCCCCAAATTGCGACCCTGGAAATGGCGGCCACCTCCCTTTTCTCCCTTCCCTCTCTCCGCCTCCTCTCCCGCGCCTCCGGCCCCTCCGCCTCCCGCTTCCAGACTCTCGCCGCGAGGAAGCAGGCGGCCTCCACAGTCGTCAGCGGCGGCGGAGGGGGAGGGGGAGGGCTGTTGTCGGTGCTGGACCGGGCGCTGGCGGACGAGGAGGAGTACCGGCGTGCGCGTGCCCAGGTGCAGCGTAAGGGCGTGGAGGCGGAGGGGTACGCCATCGAGGGGCTCTCGGTGGGTGGGCACGAGACCTGCATCACTGTGCCGTCGCTGAACGTCGCGTTCGACATCGGCCGTGGGCCGAACTTCGCCGTGAGCCAGGACTACCTGTTCATCACCCACGCCCACCTCGACCACATCGTGAGCACCCCAGACCCTGCTCTGATTTGCCTAGGCTCTACTTTTTCTTTTATTTGGTTCGCTTATGCATTTCGAGATGAACTTAGAAGCACCATTGCAAAGTCAGCTCTTATCCTCTTAAGTGAATTAGAAATAGTTTGTCCCAGAATAATGTTGCAATACCTATTATTATCGGGAAAAAATTATCGTGATGGCTTGAGTGCATCCGCAATTCCACATTCACATCCTATTGAACCTTAGAGCTGTCACAATTCTGCTGTGATGTTTGTTCAGGGTGGCCTTCCAATGTACATAGCAACTCGTGGCCTCTATAACTTGAAGCCTCCAACTGTGTTTGTGCCACCCTGCATCAAGGATGATGTTGAGGAGCTGCTTCAGGTCCATCGTAGAATGAGTCAAGTTGAGCTGAATGTTGAATTGGTTGCTCTAGATTTGGGTATGGATAGCTTTTCATCATTGTTTTTGCCTGTATGTTGTCTCCTTGTTTGTTTCTTATATCGCAACTTCTTTCAGGAGAGACATATGAAATACGTAATGACCTTGTTGCTAGGCCATTTCAAACTTACCATGTCATACCCAGCCAGGTATGCCACTTATATCAGTTGAGTTATTAGAGTTAATAGATAGGTATATTTTGCTCTTGATTGCAATTTGATTGGGTATATTTTGCTCTTGAAGACAATTCACTTATTATTGATGTTTTCCGTCTTTTGAACTGTGTAAAGGGTTATATCATCTACTCTATTCGAAAAAAGCTAAAGAAACAGTATGCTCATTTGAAGGGTAGCCAAATAGCGAAATTGAAGCAATCAGGCGCAGAGGTGAGTGACAACGTACTTGTGAATTTTGAATTTTCTACTCTTGATTAGAAAAAAAATCTTACGTGATATTCACTGGATGACTCAATATTAGATTACAGATACCATACTGTATCCAGAAGTTGCCTTCACCGGGGATACAAAATCTGATTTTATAATTGACCCACGAAATGCAGATGCCCTGAGGGCAAAAGTTCTTATAACCGAGGTATTGGACCTAGTTCTTCTTTTCTTTTCTTTCTTAAACACACTTATACTGTGACATCATTATTCTTGCTCCAAAACATGTAAGAATGATCATTTCTGATGTGTATATATTATTTAAGAAACAGCAATCAAGGAAGAAAATGGAAAATGCATATTGGTAATTTATGGTCTGTTTGGAAGATAGGGAATTGGGGATATTCTTTTTGCGGGAAATTCAGGTTTCCATTTTAATTTTGAAGTGAATCCTAAAATTGGACTGAATCCTCCTGTTCCAAACTTGGTTTAGGGCCTTTATAGCTTCTAGTATTTTGAACTGAAAAACAGCTAAGGGTGTTCCTCAGATATCACGAGAGTAGAAGTCAGAATGTAATGCTATTGCTACATGAAACCGTTACATATATAACGTAAATGACAGAAGAAATTTTTTTTATCAGATAATACCTCAAATTTTAAACATGATTGCCAACTTCTCCATTCTTTTCTCATCATTTGGTGCAATCATAATTGAACATTTTGCAGGCAACCTTTCTAGACGACCACATTGATGTTGAGCATGCTAGGGAGCATGGTCATATGCATCTATCTGAGGTAACCATACACATGCCTACACTCCCTACACAAGCCAATGAGCCTTACGAAATTCTGTTTAGAGAATAAAATTGCTGTTTCCGTCACTAACCTGCATTTTTCTGCCATCCATAGATAATGGAGCATTCACAGTGGTTTAGGAACAAAACAATCATACTCACTCATTTCTCAAATCGGTATAGTCTTGAGGTATGTAGATAATGATTTATCAAATCCTTACAAAAGGGCTGAACTAATCTGACCCAGATGATCGTTTTGTAGGATATTCGACAGGCTGTTTCCAGGTTACAATCTAAATTTCATTCAAAGGTTGTTGCTCTGACAGAAGGCTTCAGATCTGAATACAGATAACTGTATATAAGTAGAACCGCTGGTGGTATTTCCTCTATGTTTGCCCTGATTTACTGAATGTATGTTAGCATTAGGAACTGAACACTTGGTCACTGTATTCAGAAAAAGATCTACTTATAGTTCTGTGTCTCTGGAAAAAGACTTTGTACATCTTTGAATATTTTTGGTGGGAAAGTATATTGCACTGTTGGTGAAAATTCTGGGTAAATACAGAACATCTCTTATATTGTCTTCATCAGAGCAAGGTGAAAATTGTCTGTTACAATACTATGAAGAACTGGAAGGTAAAACACATAGAATTATTCCCTGCAGCCCTGAATAGGATATGAATGTCAAGTGCAGAGTGCTTTCCCTGATAGCAACGATCTATGCGGTGACTATTTTGTTCTGTATGATATTTTCTTCTAGTTTGCTTTTCTTGATCTTGCACAACAGGCAAACCTACTGGTATCTGGATACAACATAATGAGGTTTTTTGGCATCAATGCCTTCTTCACTTGCATCCTCTTCTGATTCATCGTCAGTGGAATATTCATCGGGATCTTTGCGTGCGGGAATGATGAATATGTCGGATTCATCAGGCAATCTGAAGCTAACCCTCCTGCCTATGCTGTTTTGGCTCCTTAGGGACACTCTATCAATGGAGAAACTATCCCTGACATTAGGGGATTTTTTCTCATAAGAGCAATCTAGGTTAAGTGGGCAAACCTTCGGAGAATGCCTCCGAGGAGATGGTGCCCCAATCGCCTCGGCTTCCATGCTCTGCGGAGAATACAGGATGTCCTCTAGCGTGTCTTGCCTTACTTCTGCTTTGCGTCTGACTACGCTGGTCTCACAGCGGTGTTGCTTCCCTTCCAGACATCTAGGCTTCGTCCTGCCCAGAATTGCTATGACATTGCACGAGCCGCAGCTCTTCGTGCCCATCGCTTCCTTCTCTTGGATGCTCAATGGATTAGTATGAATTGAGCAGTTGATGTTGCTAGTACTTTGATAAACACATTTATAGGTTGGCGCATCTGCCCATGCTTCGTACGTTAACAGTAAAGATATTTGTTTTGTGCCGTCTAGGTTACGGCAAAACATTGGCCATGTCAGAAGTAAGACAAGCATGGTGATTAAAGCCAAGGAAGAGGATAGAGACCACCTAGTCTAGATTAGCTTCGGCAAGGCTGTTGATCTTCTTAAGGCAAAATTCATAGATGATTGTGATGCTTTTGTTAGAGTAATCGCTCACGTTCCTCTCGACCTGCAAAGGATGTCAGTTCAATTCTGATAACTTGCTGATCATCCTCGGATTGTCGTGCAGACAGATGCGGAGTATATGAAGAGCTGTTTGGAATCTCCACAAGAGAAACGTGTATGCACATTTGTCAGTTTCTCGGTAGGAACTTGGAACTCAAAGTGAGCCCATAGGATATACTAGCCGCCACTTTGCCACTGCACAGATGAAGATACTTCGAAATAGCCAAATAGAGGGAATCCTGATCTAGGTTTCTTCACTGTCTTCACATCATTGTTGTTTACTCCTCGCTGTACCTACCTTTTTTGTTCACTCCCTCGTTTTCACCTTCAGATGACTCACTTGGAGCAAGAAACGCTATTGTAACGTCAGCAAGCAGTGTTACATTTACACTAGACTAGATCTGGTGAATATTTCGTTGGCAAATTGTCTGCTAATTGCTGTCTGCTGACCATAGTTCGACCCATCAACGCACCATAAGTTCAGTCTTAATGCATCCTTTCAAAAACATTAAATATCATGACACATATATAATTTTTACTGACATAGCAAATTAATTATGAAAAAAGAGAAGAGAAACTTTCATCTCATGTGAAAGCCCTTTCATTCTAATAAAAGAATAATGACTCATTTATCTAAAACTCTGTATTGAAAAGAGTACAATAAAAGGATGTATTGAGACTGGTCTAAGCAACTGTGTTCTGAACTTAGAGGTTATTCGTTTTTATGGATTAAGAGCTAAAACTAAACTTTAATCTAAGTTATTCGTTTTCATGGTTTAAGAGCTAAAACTAAACTTTAGTCTAAATTTTAGCTTAAAAAAAACGAGGCTAAAAGAAGGACTAAAATTTAACCCTCTAAAAAATGCTAAAATTTAACTTAAATTTTAAGAGCTAAATTTTAACTTCTAATGAAAACAAACACTCCCTTAGCAAACTAAGCATCAGTTTTGAATAAACGAATAATAAAAAAAAAAGATGGATGCCATTTCTTTCCTTTTAAACTTGAGAAGCTCAGCAGATTAAAATTATCGAAACTAATCGCCGGTGGTTAACTATGCCCAGACAGAATAAGCACAAGGAGCTATCAAAGCATTACGATGAACACCGATACTGTTTGAAAAGGTAGCATAGGACATCAAGTGCCCCGCCAGTAATAACAAGACATGCCAAAAATATTGAACTGTAGTCAGATAAAGCTACGACAGGTAACTAAGGATAAACGCCTGACTTCCAAGCTTAGTCGACCTCCTCCATCTTGCTCTCGCCGGCGTCGTCCTCCAGTGGAGGCATTTCGGCGTCGGCCTCAGCAGACTCATCCTCGTCGATGCTCAGGCCAAGCTTGAGCATGCGGTGGATCCTGGTGCCGAAGGTGTTGGGGTCGTCGAGGCTGAAGCCCGAGGTGAGGAGGGCGGTCTCAAAGAGCAGCATCACGAGGTCCTTGACGGACTTGTCGTTCTTGTCAGCATCAGCGCGCTTGCGGAGCTCGTCCATAATGGGGTTCTCCGGGTTGATCTCCATGGTCTTCTTGCTCGACATGTAGCCAGACATGCTCGAGTCCCTCAGGGCCTGTGCCTTCATGATCCTCTCCATGTTGGCGGTCCAGCCGTACTCACCTGTGACGAGGCAGCACGGGGAGTCCACAACACGGTCAGAGACCACAACCTTCTCAACCTTGTCGCCCAGTACCTCCTTGATGACCTTGCACAGCCCCTCGAACTGCTCCTTCAGCTCCTCCTTCCTCTTCTTCTCGTCCTCACTCTCATCAAGCTTCAGGCCTTCCTTGGTGGCAGAGACAAGCTTCTTTCCCTCAAAGTCCTTGAGCTGACCAACAGCATACTCATCGATGGCATCAACCATGTAAAGAACCTCGTAGCCCTTCTTCTTCAGCTTCTCAAGGAACGGAGAGTTCTCCACAGCCTTCTTGCTCTCCCCAGTGATGTAGTAGATGTCATTCTGCCCCTCCTTCATCCTGGTCACATAGTCCTTGAGGCTGGTCAACTCATCACCGCTCTTGGTGGAGTGGTACCTCAGGAGCTCTGCAAGCTTTGTCCTGTTCTGGGAGTCCTCATGGACACCGAGCTTGAGGTTCTTGGAGAAGGCCTCGTAGAACTTGTTGTAGTCCTCCTTGTTCTCAGCAATCTCAAAGAAGAGCTCAATGCACTTCTTCACAAGGTTCTTGCGGATAACCTTCAGGATCTTGTTCTGCTGGAGCATCTCACGGGAGATGTTGAGGGGAAGGTCTTCTGAGTCGACAATGCCCTTAACAAAGCTCAGCCATTCAGGGATCAGCTCCTCACAGTTGTCCATGATGAAGACACGGCGTACATAAAGCTTGATGTTGTTGGCCTTCTTCCTGGTGTCAAAGAGGTCAAAAGGTGCTCTCTTGGGTACAAAGAGAACAGCCTTGAACTCAAGCTGACCCTCGACAGAGAAGTGTTTCACAGCCAGATGCTCCTCCCAATCATTGGTCAAGCTCTTGTAGAAGGCAGCATACTCCTCCTTTGTGATCTCTTCTGGCTTCCTCATCCAGATGGGCTTCTGCTTGTTCAGCAAGGCCCACTCATGGGATACCTCCTTGATCTTCTTTTTCTTCTTTTCCTTCTCTTCTTTCTCCTCATCAACATCCTCAACCTTACCCTCCTCAGTATCCTTCTTCTCATCCTCATCCTCGTCATCAGAAATTTCCTTCTCAGTTGTCTTCTCAGTCCACAGGGAGATAGGGTAACTGATGAACTCAGAGTGCTTCTTCACCAGATCCTTCAGGCGGCGCTCCTCAAGGTATTCCAACTGCAAGTGAACGATCCAAGGATGAATAAAAAGCAATAGAAGCACTGTTTATACACTACTACCCAGATTACCAAATAGAGAACTCATCAAAAGCTTCTGGCGGGATGATTCAATCAAGGCAAACGACTACTGCTCAGATCAACAAATAAAGGACTTGTTCAGCTAAAGCTTTTAGGCATGAAGTGGAATCTAAAAATAAACTTGACAAACATTTAACAATTTGAGCAGCATAGAGGGTGGGACAAGTGCAATATTGAAACTAAGGCAAGTAATTCAGTTCAACTGCCTCTACATGTCTAAATAGATTTCTGTAACTTGCACAACTCTATCATGGTAAGCTAATGCGAAACTTTATGCAGAACAATTTGGCCAGCGTACAGGATCCAAGTGCAAACTTAGTAAATCAATTCAGCTTAGTTGCCTCTACATGTCTGATTACTTCATAGATTTCTCTGTTTCGCAAAACTCTCTTATCACAAGGTTAAGCTAATGTGGAACTTATGCAGAGTCTCAGTAATATGCAGTTTAATGTATAAGGTAACACCAGTGTTGATAGACAGTGCTAGTGAAAATTAAGAATTGCATAAAAGATTATTCCGGCACACAATTACTAGAAAAAAGAGCATGTCAACCTACACCGTGCAACTCAATTGCTTACATATGTCAACCTATTCTGTCCAACACAGAGGTTACACATCAAGCGAAATTTGCAACACGTTGTCATATTCCCATCACATGACAATCATAAATTTGTACAAAACTGACAGATTTAAGAAGGGACATACATGCTAATCAATCTATGAGTCAGCATAATTCAACTCATCTCGAGATCACATGACAATAAACAAACGCGTAATGACAAACATGGGACTGAATCTGCATACCTGATCGTCCTTGAGGTGGAGCGTGATCTTGGTACCCCTGCCCAGTTGCTCCCCAGACGTGTCCCGGGTAACAGTGAACGACCCACCGGCCTGAGACTCCCACACGTACTGCTCGTCGTCGTTGTGCTTGGTGGTGACCACCACTCTCTCGGCCACGAGGTAGGCGGAGTAGAACCCCACACCGAACTGCCCAATCATGGACACGTCGGCCCCCGCGGCGAGGGCCTCCATGAACTCCTTGGTCCCGGACCTGGCGATGGTACCGAGGTTGTTGACGAGGTCGGACTTGGTCATACCGATGCCGCTGTCAATGATAGAGAGCGTGTTGCTCGCCTTGTCGGGGACAATGTGGATGAACAGCTCCGGCTGCGCATCGAGCTTGCTTTTGTCCGTGAGGCTCTCGAACCTGATTTTGTCCAACGCCTGCACAAGTCACAGAATACACAGCAGCAAATTAGATTGCGCATTCGCAGATCAGAAACAGATTGACTCGCTACGCTTATACTAATGCATAAACATATTTGAATTACTAGGTGCTCCAATCACAACCATCACAAGCAAACGCACAAAACAGTAAAACAATATACATATAGATTTCTAGATTCGAGGGAATCAATAGAGGTAGATTTGGGGACTTACATCAGAGGAGTTGGAGATGAGCTCGCGAAGGAAGATCTCCTTGTTGGAGTAGAAGGTGTTGATGATGAGCGAGAGCAACTGGTTGATCTCGGCCTGGAAGGCGAAGGTCTCCGTCTCCGTCGCCATGGCGCCCTGAGCTCTGTTCCGCGCGAGAAGGAGCTTGCAGGAGGCGGCTAGGGTTGGGGAGGGAGGGGTTTACGGATCGCGAGAGGGATGGCAACGGACGAGTGGGGGTGACTATTTATCTGGTCGTGAGGTTCGAGAAGGTTCCACGTGGGCCTAGAAGCCGGCGCCCTCGGTGGTTGAGTTTGACTAGATGCCGCGAGTGGTTGCCCGCTTGGGCCTCGCCGGCATGTGCAGGGAAAGTTCACGCGCGTGTACTACATAGGGATGGGCTTTGTGCATCTTTGTAGCCCACCGTTTCGGAATTTCCATTTTTTGTCTGACAAAAAAGCACAAGATTTCTATAACTGCGCAAGAGGAGTTCGGAACATCACAAAAAGAGTATATCAACATTGTCGGAAATTTTGAAAGAGACGGCAGAAGTATAGTATGTGGACATAAGTGATTGCAATGTTCTCTTTTAAAACAAGGAATCTTAGAGCAAATCTGTAGAAGGTTAAGAGATCAGGAAAAGAGAAATCATGACGCCAAGAAAATGTATCAAGTAGTACGACGAGTTTGAGTTCGACTTTTACGGAACAATGTTTCAACTTCCAAACCTCGTGTAGCTAGCAACTTCGGTAGTGCTTGGATTTCTCCAATTTTTAATAAATTGGTTTCTATAAACTAGAGGGATTTCAAACAAATCAATTTTTATGTTAATTTATATAAACCAGATCGTGTGCTAAACCCAACTAATACTAGTTTTTTTATCTTATTCCAATATATTAACTACATAAAAGCTAGTTTTATAAATTATAAAAAAATCAAGATTCAAGCATCCTCACCCAGATTTTCACAAACCAGTTTTTAGAAACTAGACTAGAAGTAAAAACTAGTTTTTAAAAAAATTACGGTAGATTCAAATAGAACCGAACCCAGCCAGCTAAGAAGCACGATGATCCTGCATGGAAATTCAATTTGGAGACAGGTAACACTCGGAAAGCCCCTGAGTTATTATCAAATGATAAGCTAACTACTCGGCTAAAAGGTATTTTCTCTAGTTTGCTCAACGAAAAAGTTTTGAACAAGGATCAGGTAACCATATGCCAAACTTTTGATTTTCATTATCCTTTATTATTATATCCGTCTAACAGAAGTATATTGTTATATAGCAGGACTTGGATAACATTCCATCAAATCCACCAATGTCTAGGATCCGCGTCGAAACAGCCAATGAGTAGCCTCGTCCTTCCAAGAGTAGAATGACTATTTTTTATGATGATGATGAAAATGAAGAAAAAACCATGTCTCTAGCACAAAGGATCACTCGGCTATGGTCAGAGACGTCTAAGAAGATCCTCGAAGAAACAAAATCTAGTCGATCCATGAGTGGAACCATTCCGCATCATGAAACTATCCCACAACCAACTAAGGAATCTCAAAAATATGCCCAAGGAGCATAAAAGGAAAAATAAATAATCAAACCTTCTTGCTGATAATGAATGAATGACCATATTGGTGCCAAAACGTTTTCTGAACGTCTATGTTTTCTCTGGATTTTCAAAAAATACAACAGAGTCACAATAGTCTTTTCCTGGAGCCACATACGTCTCCTTCTAAAAAACAGGCTTCGTCAGCAGCTGAATATGTTTCTGGTACTGAAAGACAAGCTCCAACAGTACACGGGAATGCGTTTTGCTGCTTACGCTGTTGGTCAGCTCAAGGACTACGGTATGTTTTGTTCAGCGCTGCCGCTGCAGCTCAACAACTAGAGAAGGCAAGCGACTTAATTACATCAGCCTGTCAGTTCAAAGTTGCTAAGTAGCCGTCATCGCCATCGCCAAGAGTATGAGTTTTAAAACGATGAAGCTGCATCGTGTTGCTGCAACTGCAAGCTGCAGGTTGTTCTAAGGCAGTGACGAACCCCATCAGGGCGTCCACACTCGTTGCTTTTAGGTAGCGCTAGTGTCAGGAATTACGGTGCCACATTGATCTGTTCGGTTCTGTCGAACCGTGGCAGTTGAAGGTAGCGTCGCCAACAGCGACTGTATATTGCCAAGCCAAACGCCGGATAACGCTCTTTCGACGCTAGAAAACACGTTTTGTGGGCCGTGCGCGCTCGGGGAAGGAAGGAAAGAAAGTAAAAAATAAGTAAAATATGGGACCCACGGTTGTGTTGGGCAGTGCAGTAAAAGATGGAGTTACGCTTTGCTTGACTACCGTCTATGACGTTTGTTACCGCTACAAAAATACCAGTGCGGCAAAGAAATCCTAATCAAAGCTATTGCACAGTCTATACCTACTTATGCTATGTCATATTTTGACCTTACGAAGATCTTATGTGATAAAATTATAGCTATGATGTGTAAGTACTGGTGGTCTGATCAGGATAAAGAGAATAAAGTGCATTGGCTATCGAAGAAAACTCTATGCAAAAGAAAGAAGAAGGGGGACTAGGATACCGAGATCTCCATTTATTCAATCTTGCTATGTTGGCACGACAGGCGTGGAGGCTAGTTATGTTCCCTGATTCTCTATGCGCAAGGGTCTTGGGAGCTAAATATTTCAGACATGGTGACATTCTGAGAGTAACTGAAGCCCTGGGTATTTCTTACGTCTGGAGGAGCATTGTTTGAGGTGTTCAAGCTCTGAAAGATGGACTCATATGGAGAGTAGGTGATGGGAAAAACATAAATATTTGACAAGACCCTTGGATTCCAACCGGTGTGACAAGAAGACCAATTACTTCAAGAGGGCAAATGCTTCTGTCACGTGTCAGCAAGTTGATTGACCCACATACGGGTGATTGGGATACAGAGTTAATACGTGAAATTTTCTGGGAGTAAGATACACAGAACATATTGGCTATTCCAGTGCACAGAAACAGGGAAGATATCCTGGCTTGGCACTTTGATCCTAAGGGTACTTTCTCTGTCAAATCTGCATACCATGTGTTGGAAGATAAAGCTGAACGGAATGCTAAGAAACAGAAATGGGAAAATTCATCTAGTCCAGTTCCTGATGAGTTCAAATGGGATCATATTTGAAAATGACAGTTTACCACTGCGAATAAATATCGAGAGAAGAGGTATGGAAATTGATACTAGATGCCCAGTCTGTTGGCGCTTGGATAAGGATGGTGAGCATTGTTTTCTGAAATGTAAGTTTGTGAAAAAGGTCTAGCAAGAAGCTGGATTGGAAGGAGAAAGAATGCTATTGACTCAGATGGAATCAACGAGGCAAGTCGTAAATTATATTATGCAGATGAAGCCGGACAAGAAGTTGCACATTATGACGCTACTATGGACATGGTGGAATACGAGAAGCAAAGCAAATGCTGGGAAATATATGCTATCATCTGGAGAAATAATCCACTCCACTACCAAGCTGCTGATGGAGATTAAATATTTACAGAAAAATAAACCACCAAAACAGAGATCACATGAGCACTGGGTTAGACCGCTGAGTGGGAAAGTTAAAGCAAACTGTGATGGTGCTTTCTTAGAAAAGGAGAAGAGAGGAGGCTGGGGATTCATGGTGAGAGACCATGATGACAAAGGTTTAATGGCGGGAGCTGGTAATATGCCGACAATGCATGATGCTGCCTGTGCGAAAGCATAGGCCTGTCTTGCTGCACTATAAGCTATAGCACAATATGGTTTTAACTCAATCTAGATTGAAACTGACTCAACCAATCTTGCAAGGTCTTTGCAATCAACTGACTTTGATTTCGCTGTGAGCGGTATGTTCTATAAAGAAGCTAGAGATCTCATACTGACCCAGTTTACATCTGTTGATATTTTATATGCTCCGAAATTCATGTAATGTGTGTGCATATGAACTTGCTCGCTCTAGTATGTGTTAGGATCCGGATCAGTCATTTGTTTGGCTGGATCCCTTCCCCGCTTATATAACAGAATTGTTGGTTCGCGATATCGCTGAACCCTGCGGTCATGAATAAATAAGAGCTCCCTTTCATTCAAAAAAAAAAAACCAGTGTGGACGTCCTCATGGACGAGATCCGCAAGGGCTCGACTGCTCCGCTTACAAGAGATAGAGCCTCTGATCAGTAGAGACTAGAGACCGAGCGTTGCCTTACGCGTCCGATGTTAGAAAACATAACGACGCTCGCTCTGTCTTACCCAGGCGCAGTGCTGGAGTACTTCACGTGTTCTAGCTGTGCGTTCTAGAGGCAACTAATCATGACACCAAGAAAATGTGACGTGTCGAGTACGTAGTACGATGAGTTTGAGTTCGACTTTTACGGAACAATGTTTCAACTTGCAAACCTCATGAAGGGCAGGTAACCAACTAGAGTGCACATAATATAGCTAGCAACTTCGGTCATGTTTAGATATCTATAATTTTTAATAAACTGGTTTTTATAAATTAGAGAGTATCTAAAAAAATCAGTTTTTATATTAATTTTTATAATCAGAACCCAGTTAATACCAGTTTTAATTTTATTCTAATACATTAACTATCTAAAAGCTAATTTATAAAATATAAAAATCAAGAAAGTAGAAACTAGTTTTTAAGAAACTACGATGGATCCAAACAAAATTGGACGACACAATCCTCCTGCATGAGAGTTTAATTTAGAGATAGGTAACACTCGGAAAGCCCCTGAGTTATTATCAAATGAAGCTAACTACTCAGCTAAAAGACATTTTCTCTAGTTTTCTCAACGAAAAAGTTTCGAACAAGGATCATTTTGATTTTCATTATCCTTTCTTATTATATCCATTTAACACAAGTACTTGTATATGTTGACTTTTTTATGAAATGTTATCCAAATACCAAACTCCCTCTATTCTTAAATTATTATTATCGTTGACTTCTTTAGTTAACTTTGACTATTCCTTTTATTTATTTTTTTAAATATTATATATGTTGTCATAGTTTGTTTTATCATAAAAAAAATTAAAATATAACTTAAAATATTTTATATTTAAAATAATATTTTAAATAAGTTGAATGATTAAAATTAAATAAAAAAATTAATAGCGACAACAATTTAAAAACAGAATATATAGCAGGACTTGGATAACATTCCATCAAATCCCTCTAGGATCCGCGTCAAAAAACAGCCAAGGAGCAGCCTCCTCCCAAGCGTAGAATGACTTTTATTTATGATGATGAAAACGAAGAAGAAACCAAGTCTCTTGTGCAGAGGATCACTCGGCTACGGTCAGAGACGTCTAAAAAGGTTCTCGAAAAAACAAAACCTAGTCGACCCACGAGTGAAACCATTTCACATCATGAAACTATCCCACAACCAACTAACGAGTCTAAAAAATCTGCCCAAGGAGCAGAAAAGGAAAAAAAAAAAGCCCACAACATCTTCCGAAGAAAAGCACACCAAAACTTGTCGGTCTAAAGATAAAAAGAGTTTCGAGATAAATAATCAAACCACCTTGCTGATAATGAATGAATGACCATATTGGTGCCGAAACGTTTTTTGAACGTCTATGTCTTCTCTAGATTTTCAAAAAAATACAACAGAGTCACAATAGTCGACTGATGTTCCTGGAGCCACATATACGTCTCCTTCCACAAAACCCGCATCGTCAGCAGCTGGACATGTTTCTGGTACTGAAAGAAAAGCTCCAACACAGACCAATACACGGAAATGCCTTTTGCTGCTTACGCTGTTGGTCAGCTCAAGGACCACTGCGTATGTTTTGTTCAGCGCTGCCGCTGCAGCTCAACTGGAGAAGGCAAGCGACTTAATTACATCACATCAGCATGTCAGTTCAAAGTTGCTCAGTAGCAGTCATCGCCAACAGTATACTAAAGAGTTTTGAAACGATGAAGCTGCATCGCGTTGTTGCAACTGCAAGTCGCAAGTTGTTCTTAGGCAGTGACGAACCCCATCATGGACGAGCTCCGCAAGCGCTCTGTTTTGGATTGTTTCGCTTACAAGAGATAGAGCCCCTGATCAGTAGAACCGAGCGTTGCGTTACGCGTCCCATGTCAGAAAACATAACGACGCTCGCTCTCTTACCCGGGCGCAGTGCTGGAGTAGTTGATGTGTTCTGGCTGCGCGTTCCTGCAGTCGTTCCATGTTTAGGCGCTCTGTAAGCTCTTTGGAGATGAATGAAGGTAGTAATAACCTAAACAAATTGAAGCACACAACAACCAAATATATAGACGAGACTAGAAACAATCTTAGTAACCATGAGTCGTGTTCCGATCGCTGCAGGGCACGTGTGCAAGCACCGCACCGTCCGCTCGCCACGTCTGTTCCGGGGAACAGCTAGGTGGCCCTTGGGCGTGCCACCCCAGATGCCTAACTCGATGCGACGACCGCTATAAATCGACGTGTGACCGCGTCGGGTTGGATCGCACAAGATAAAACATCTGATCCACAAGAGAGAGAGAGAGAGAAAGAGAGAGAGGGACAAATCAGGCAGTAGTAGTCTATTCGCAGATCGAGTGATCGAAGAGTGCGCGAGAATTAATGGAGGCGACCAAGGAGCGGCGAGAGCAGAGCAAGGCCGAGGGCGACACGGTGCAGCTGCCGACGGAGACGAGCCCGTACGTGCAGTACGACAACCTGGAGGACTACAAGATGCGCGCGTACGGCGCGCAGGGCCACCTCCCCGTCTCCGACGTGCCCCACGGCGGCTCCGGCACCGACGCGCCCACCGTGCCGGGCACCGCCGTCCCCGTGGCCAAGCCCAAGCAGCAGCACGACGACGACGCCCTTCCGCAGCGAGGCGTGCAAGGAGGAGGGGACGCAGCTCGCCGTGGTGACACCGCCACTGACGCCATCAACCGCCACGGCGTGCCGTAGCTTAGCTTAGCATGGCGAGTGGAGTGTTCCCAGTGCGCGCGCGTTTTTAATAAAGCGTGGACACAAAACTTTTCTCTGTCAGTGTGTTTGGTTTCGAGTGTTGAATCCTGAATAATGTCTGTAGGTGTAATAATACACTGAACTTGAAACATGTCCTCCTAAACTGAAGACTCTGTGCAGAATTTTTCATCTTCAGGCACGACAATTTTCGAAGGAAATCAGACATGGCACGCAATTACTCAGTTATGAAATCTGGTCAACAATCCATGGCGTATTATTATGTGCTAGGAATTTGTTAGCCACCGCCACGCCAACGCGGAATGCACTCGCAAATATCAGTTCATCTGCGGCTGCGGCGTCTTCTGCTGTCGAAGCCCGGCCTTGGTCGTCTCCTCAACGTCCCCTGGCATCCCTCAGTCGGCACGAAATTTTCTTCAGCCATCTCCACACCACGCCGCCGCCGAGGCCCTGACATTGCTCACCTCAGTGTCGCCACCGCCACCAGGCTCTGATTTGGCGGTGGCACGGTGCAGGTTACCTTCAGCTCCCTGACCCGTCTGCTCTTCCAGCGCACGCACGCCGGAGCCGTCGTTGGAGCCGCAGCTGTTGAGCACCATCCTCGCCACGGCCGCCACCGGCGCGCGCACGCAACCAGTGGAGCCCCACAGCAGCCTCCCGACGCCTGCCTTGGTCCGCTTCTCCGGTTCGCTCTGGCGAGAGCTGCCGCTGGAGCTCCCCGGCGGCGAGACGGAGCCGCTGCTCTGCCGGGGCGTTCTGCGTCCGACCCGCGTGGTGCTCGACATGGAAGCAGAGGGGCTGACATTGCGCGCGTCAGTATCACCGCCACCGTCAGGCGCAAGTATGATGGCATCGCGGAGGCTTCTTTCATCTTCCACAGTGATCTAAGGAAGTAATCATCAGTATGCATGATCACGACCAATTGGCGAACTTGAATAGTCTTCCCGTGGCGAAGCCCAAGCAGCAGCACGACGACGTCCGGCAGCAGCAAGGCCAATGAGGGGACGCCGCACGCCGCCGGGAGACTGCCACCGACACCATCAACGGTCATGGCTTAGCAAGCGGAGTCCACTGCTATAGTGTTCGCTCGCAGATTAATTAGTGATTCGATTGGGAAAGATTTGATCATCAGGACGAGGACATCAGTGTACCTGATTGGAGATATTTGTAGAACGTTGAGAAAGCAAGCTTCGGTCGATGCTACGATACTACAGCTTCTACATCCATGCTGGTGGTCAAGAGCTCATGCAGGACTTGATCAGCCATGGAACAAAAGATCACCTGACAGAAGGTAACGCTACTAATCTGTTTATGCAGGGCACCGAGAGATTAGCGTCCTTGATTTGCTGATCACCGCAGAGACCGGAGTGTGATGGCGTGAGATACCATAGAATACGCAGGTGAATGTTTCAATTTTCGTGGCTTAAAGTTGAGGAGGGTGTCGTATTTCAATCGGACGCGGCGAGCGTTGCGTTGGTTATTCTTGTTAAGAATCTTTATGATGGATTATTAATCAATCACGTCACTTAACTAGGATTATAATATGAATACATCATTAGTGTGAATACAAAAATTACTTAACATTTACTCTTTCTCTACTATAAATTGTACCCATCATTATTAATAAAAAATACAATTCATTGTCTTATTTACATTAAACACGTTATCATGGACGCTCAACCACTGACCACCATAGAACCGGAGAGGATTTCGTTCTTCTCGGGAAGTATAGGCAGCACTGCCACTCGCTACGCAAGGAGAGAAAGAAGTCTCGCTGGAATCAAGAACAACTCTGATTAACTACCGCTAATCGGCAACATCAGAGAGCGGCCAGCGTCCGCACCAGCCTCATCGACAAGCACGAAGAGGATTAGAAATCCATTCCACCATCAACAAGGACCTTTTTCTTGTTGACCACATCGAAGAAATCTTAGATGATTTCCTCTACAATGGCAAGTCCGAACACAAGAAAGAAAAGGTACAAGCATTGAAGGCATCGGCCATCGAAGTCCTCGTCTTCAATCTGCTTAGGGAAGTGGCCTCCATGTGCGCCAATTCCACCATGCCAGAAGCAGAAGAGAATCATGCTCTTCTTCAACGAAAGAAGACAAATCAGCGCACGTGAGCCTTCAAAATTCATTCGGTAAACAAGATTTATTGTGTTACCTTCTTTGCAAATTGGTTTTTCAATTGCAATCCATCCCTTGCTCTACAGACGAGGCAACTGCGATCGTCGGCAACTGCCATTCGACGCACGACACGCGGCAGCGGCACAACATGACTCCAGCGGTTGGGAATTGCACAAAGTGCAGCCTGGCAGTTGCACATCCACGCGGACGCGGCAGTTGCCCGGCCTGCAAGGCGTTGCGCCTACACGCGACACGGCACGCGCCCACGCGGACGAGGCGGCAGCTTGTCCTGCAGGGCGCTCTACTTGCTGGCTTGTTGCACGTCCAAGCGGATGAGGCTGAGACCCCGTCCGAATGACCGCGACGAAAATTTTTCTGACCATGGCAGCGTCACCACCAACTGCAGCGGCACCCGTGCGGCTTCGCGCCGCACCGAGCGGCGACGCCGGCGTACACCCGGCAGCAGTCTAATCCGACCAAAGTGACGAAATCGGCGGCACATCAGGACGTCTTTGCGGACGAGGCGTCCGTCCCGCACGCCGTCCGTCCACACGGTTGCGACTTCTGCTCGGCGCTCGCGGCGGTTGGGCCATCCTTCCGGTGATCCGACCATGGCGGTTGCTAAGGATGTTTCTTCTAGGAACAAGTAGAGGCGCGCAAGTCTCTGCATAACCACCAAGTATAGGCGAGAAAAAAATATGCTGGAAGGTCACAGATTGATTACGCAGCGGCCGCAGCCATTCACAACGAACCCAATGATGATCCGTTCGAAATGGTTACTCCGGCCGTGATGTTGTTTTCCGACAACCTGCCACTGCTAGCGGTGGCGCAATCGGCGCCTCCACCCGGCAACTTGCCAACTCGCCGACACTGTACTCGGTATCTCACTTGTGCGCCAAAGCGACGCGACCATTGCCCGTCCTGCACAACAACTTTCCAAGGTGCCTGCGGCAAGCCGGCAACAGCCCATCGACGTCCGCATGGGGTCGACGACCAAACGACTGGCGACAACGACGACCCTCTTCCTGGAGGCGCCCTCGGCCAGAACGACGGCAAGACCTCCCCGCGGCATCCACAACACACGCGGACGTGGCTCCGGTCCGTCATGTAGGGTGCTCGCGGTGACTGCGCAACCACGAGGATGAGGCAAAAGCTGTTTGACAAGGCGCTTTGCTCGCCGGTAACGGACGACGCCTGACCATGTGGACGTAAGACTACACTTCCACACTCGATGGCCAGCCCTCACATGGCGACGTCTGCTTGGCGCCCCATCCGCAACCAACGACAGTGCCGACTGCAGCGACGGCTCGTTCCGACCACGGTGACTTCCGTTAGGGGCGCCACCGACGCCTCTACATGGCCAGCAACACGAAGTCCACGCAGATGCGGCGTAAGTCCGTCCCGCATGACGATCGGCCTGGCCACCGAACGACGTCGTCTACGTGGCAAATGGCACAACGGTGCGGACCGCCAACAACAGCAGCGACGCACGCTCGACCCACGACGGATGAAATTTGCACTCTATGAAATTTACAAATGTAAATTATCACCTAATTTGCTGATGAGCATTCCTAAATGTGCAAATTTAAATCCAGGGATATTAATTTCTGGATATTTTATGTCCAATGGTTTGTCCAATGTACATTCCCTACGACATAAAAATAATTGCATTGTGTTTAGTGATTTATGTTGTAAATTAGAATTCCACTACTCATATTTTGTGGAAATATAACTATGTCCCATGTGTTTGCACGGTGTGCATTCACTATGACAAGTTGTCGATATCTCTTGCAATAGAGATGACAATTTCTTGCAATTGAGATATCATACATGTGTTTTTTAGTTGAAACACAATCATATTTCTTGCAATTGAGATATCATACATTCTTATTTTGCAATTGAGATTTATATCTCTTACGCATCACCATTTAATTAACCGTCATTAAGTCCAATGTGCTTAATCCAAGGAATTAAATGTGAAACACATACAATATTATAATTTTGCAATTGAGATTTATTTCTTGCAAAATTCAGGTTCAATTCACCTAAATTAGGTCTCATATGTTTTATACAAGCAGAATTGAACCCCATGCAAAATTCAAGTGATTACCTCTGCTTATATTTGAAAAACACAAGGTAGTAGAACCATGATATATAGTGCATATTTGCACAATATATCCTATTACTGTGAGATCTAATTATTATCTTATTGATATAACAGTTCTGAGAGAACTAAGAGACAATCAATCTCGTAAATATCAATTAGAAGGACCTCTTCAACAAGGAGAATAATGATCAGATTCATTCTGAATAACATTGGAGACCTACAGTAGGTTTTCATCTCCTTACATACTATGTCTAGTCCTACGATATACTACAGAATGGTAGTAGTATCTATTCTATATATTAAAATAAGTGTTCCATTGAATGCTTCAATTGATATATAAATTACTACAGAGGAAATCTGAGAAGTATAAATTATGCCTAATAGTGGACGTATGCGCCACAAACTCTATACAACATGGAGAAAATATTTCCGCTCTTTCAAAGAGACAAGGAAATCAAGTATCGCATGACGCAATACATAGATAGATGGCTACAACAATGCCACTATCATATCTCTTTGGTTACAACAATGCCACTATCATATCTCTTTTGTGGTACTCAAATTCCAATTATGGACACATTATTGTATCCTAATTGAATCAGTACCCTAACAAATATAATGACATCCGTTAAAATTGTTTCTATGTTGAAACTAATGATGACAACAAAGAGGAATTATCCTCTAGTCAAGAACGGAGATAGGGCAAGATTTCTATATACCATCCGAATTATACCTATAGCAAGTATTGCGTACCAAATTTTCTTTCTTGTCTATAACAAGACTTAGCATGATTGCTTTGATTGTCCCACCACAGGGATGATGAGAAAATTATGATCAACTCCAATGGTCATATTTTCAGAATCTTCGAATTTAGTGAACACCGCATGTGTCACATATGGAAATAAATTTTAAGGCACTCTTCCTTAAAATACAATGTGAGCCACTCACATTTTTGAATATATTCAAGAATATATTTGTGGTATTATACAACCATTATATGGATTATTCAGGTATTCATGGTTCTTTAGCATCCACACAACAACCATGTATTTGATAAGATGATTGCTCAGATCATAAGCACCTAATCTTGAATATTAGATTTAATCAATTCAATAGGACAATGCTGCCCAACTCCAATGCTTATAATGACGATTGTATGACCCAAGGAAATAAGGCCCAACACTAGTCCCATATATCCATATTCAAACTAGTTTCATAAATTCTCTACTCAAGAGAAATAAATCACTACTATGACCAAGTTTGGAATTGACACATACTAACATCTTGTTAGTTATATGTGGCTTTACACACCACATGATTATTCCAATTCATTCAACTATATCAAACGGCTCCCTTCATCATAGTTAACAAGTGGACACTTGGCCTCATGCCAAGAAAATTTCCTATCTGTAATATCGGTATTGTTCTACACATACCGAAATCACCACCTGAAAACATGCATCGAGAGCATTGGGGATCAACAAGAGGTACCATTATCCGTAAGTTTATAATACCTCGAGTCTCTGAAAAGGACTTATTCATTGCTCGTTTGCTTATACTTGAGGATTTTTCTGGGCATTAGGGGGAGAATACCAATAAGAATGCTAGGAATATGAAAGAATGTCAAATACATTCACATTCAGTCCCTATGTCCACGTAACAAGAATATGAACTTAATGTTCAGATTTCTTTTATTTGCAATCATGTTGCAAATAGTCTGCCAAATGCATTTACTTGTCATGAAGGTATCATCACATCGGACTCCCTGTGTCAGAAAGAGTGAAGGTACCTAATAAAAATCACTCAACTTCTAAATCAAGAGATGAGGGGGAGAAGTATGGCCATAAGGGATATAGCTTCTTGCAAGCGTCCTCGAGATGAGGGGGAGAATATCCTCCATGACAGTACATGTAAATCAACATTGAGTTGATTGACACCTTCTGGATATTTAATATCCAAAGCCTATGGATTTTAGCATCCAAAAGACCAGCACTATGTGTACATAACTTCAGGCGCTGAGTTATCGAAACATCATTACTTCAGCGTTTGGGAAATACATGAAGTTAACAAGGATAACATTTCCACAAATTATATTGGTTCTATTGAATCAATAATTCAAAGACTATAAATTGTCGACATCTTCTCAAGATTACTTCACACCTTCAATTGGATCGAGACCAAAATCCTAGCTAGGTAGAGTGCAACAACATTCAAATTAGTCGAACCAGAGGTTGTAATCAAGGAGAACTACTTTTGCCCGTATTGGGGAGTAATATCTTCCCTTCCCAGTCTTCCTCTTGGAAGCATAATGAAATATTCATTTCATTAGGTGGTGAATCGGCAAAGCTTGTAGCATATGGGTTCATGCGGAGACCCGACATCAATTATGATGTATGTGTGGAATTCTGTTCCTATATCTATGATCATTTGGCACATCAGAGAATTGGATAGGTTCAGTCATATAAGTTCCAGTTGATGAACTTCGTACACTGAATCCAAATTCAAATCGCAACACATATTGTGTATATGATTTGAGTCACTTGATGACTTGAGCAGTTAAGTTGTTTGTGGTACAACTAACTAAGTGAGTTTCTTTCACAGAAGTGATACTTAAAGTATAATGATTGCGCATGTGTGTCTGCACTGAAATCCGAGTTGGATTTTATATTATCTCCAAACCACAAGCTGGAAAGCAATCAATCATTTTATGACGAAAATTGAGATGAATTATTTGGTTATAACAAATCCAGTTTAAGTTGCTTTAGAACTTGAGCATGTTCCTTTAGAAATATTCAGTCAACTAATATTCAATCGGTATTATATATCAATATTCGAACAATATTAGATAATCATATTCAGCAAGTACTCATGGTCTCTCCGTCCTGAAATATGAATTCAATCGCATTCATACATCGGATAGAGAAACAAAAGGACACTAAACTTAAAGTTCTATGTCATTGCCATCAAAGCGCACATACATCTTACAAATAGCAATAAACCTGATATTGCATTTGCAGATAACTTCCTAGCTATAAGCGCTACTTCATAAGGTCATAGAGCATGAGTTCAATAGGATATCCATAGATATCTTTTGGCATTGTAAGATCTTGATTTGTTAAATTAAGATAAGACCATTGCAGAATATGCACATATTAGCTATATAAATGATTCTCATAACGCTGATATATATAGACTGATCTTATGATTAAACTTGTAGACATGAATCATCTAGATTCTGACTACTACTTCGCCTATCATTCCCAAACATCACTATATGTATGTTACATTGGAGAATGATTAACTATAGTAACTATGTAGTATTGGTTTTATTAAACCATACATGGTACTATTGATATTATTGATAGTGCTTCTTATATTGAATAGATGCAGTCAAGTTACACAAGAGCAATTGTTCATTGCTCCTAAATGTCTTATCCTCATGTGCTATAGCAGATTGAGGAGACAAATATCTTACAAACTAAACATCATGATGAACTCATAGAATCATTCACGAAGTGTTGAAAGGTTCAGGGGAAGATTCCATCTGAAGAGTAACTTGTCCAAACATCATATTACACTCTTTTCCTTTGTGAGTTTTTCCTCTATGGTTTCTCATAAAAGGTTTTTATTGAGACAATATCAATATAAGTAAATGTCATATCTCCTAATTTTTCCCTGCCAGGGTTTTTCAAAGGTGATATCAAATGACTAATATTGTCCTCTAAACTTGCTTATGGATTTTCTCTCGAAAGGGTTTTTCCCATATGAGTTTTCAATGAGGCAATATCCGATATATGCTGTATCAATTTATCCTGATTTTCCCACTGGGTTTTAAGGAGTTTTCACAGCGTATCAAAATATATCTTCTTATATTTTTCCCACAGAGTTTTTGAAGGAGTGATACGATGATGTACGATAACGATCGATTGATCAAGAGGGAGTGTTAAGAATCCTTATGATGGATTAGTAACCAATCACGTCACTCCACTAGAATTATAATGTGAACACACTATTAATGTAAACACAAAGATTACTTGACCTCTACTCTTCTTCCTACTATAAATTATACCCATCATCATCAATAAAGAATACAGTTCATTGTCTCTTCATTGTCTCATTTACATTAAACAATTCTCGCAGCAAGAGAGACAGGGATGCAATGCGAATGCACCGAGGTCCAGTAAAGCGAAATTTTTCACATATATATGCTGAACATGTACTATCTAGAACACATATTTTACATTAAAATTAGTAAAATATAATCCCCATATATACTTTATCATGTGATCTTTAACATGTAGTATATATGACACGAATCTCAATATAATATAGATGGTATAGATAATACATGTTAAGCATATACATACGGTGATGACTTTCTCCGAGGTCCAGGGATCCAATCAGAGCAAGACTTATGCGCTCAAAACAATACGTTCTGAACCGAGCGTAAAAAGATCGTACGAGGACGTATGGCTAAATGGTTTAATTTATGATTTAAGAAGAAGGGAAGAAGCACTACATGCTACGATCCTTGCATCATTTTGCACATCTAACGGGAAGAAATGTTATGCCTGCTTTGAAAGGAAAAGCGCAGCAATTCTAAGAAGACTTCCTTATAATCTTTTGGAACAAAGGATTGAACATGTAGAATTCCTATGAAATTGCACTAGGCCTTAGTTACACTAGCTGACCTGTTGCATCAAAAGTGAATCCTCCGTTTGCAAATTTAGTTCAACATGCTAATTTTCCAGGGGACATTTTTTGGGGGAATAATTTTGCAGGGACTTTGACAGTCTACATCCCCTTGAGGATGTACGCAAAGTTCATGATAGGTATGTTTTGATCCACAACAGGAGAGGCCAGAGAAGTCATTGAGTGAGGAACCGTTGAATCTTTACAGAAGTTCACCCCATCAGTAGCTGAGCACAGAATGAGCATATTCAGTACAAAATATGTTCTCATTGAGGTCAAATATCTGCCAATATTAAACATAATTAAGAGGTTAAAGAAAATGAAACAATAGACACCTTTTTCTTTTAGGCAAAAAGTCAAGATGATGAGCATAGACATGAAAAGAAAAAAATAAGAAAAATATTCAGAAGCATTATGGCTAAAGAACCCCACAAACAAGGGAATTTTCTTTAACATTAATCTGTAGAACATGTACTGAATAAATCCACCCAACATAGCAATAAGTGAAAGTAAACATAACGTTCACAACTTCATATCACAAAAAAAACTGACATAATAGCTAAAGGCAAATGCATCTTGGGTTCTAACCAGCAACGCATGAGCTACAAATATTTAATACACAGGCTAATAGGCATGACTGGACCAATCCACATAGATATGGTAGGTAGGGGCTACCCTAGATGACTATTGTTATGCAATAACTTGCACCCATGGAGACGATATATGATGTCAGCTATGTGTAATAAGACTATCGAAGCATTGGCTAGAGATACATATTAATAACTTCAAAGCTGGAAATCAACGATAACATGTGTAACCCATGTTGGAGAGACCACGGGTTAAAAACTGAGAATAGCATCAGGTTTATCCTGTTTCTGAGAATGCCACAATCACTTAGTTTGTTTAACTAACTTAATTTTGAACAATATACAAACTGAGAATTGCAGAAGGCACAAAATATGAGTTGATATGGGTAAAATCATGTTTGATAATTGTTCTGAAGCTATTGGTAGAAAAGGGCCATCTATGCTATTCAAAGGAACTAATCAATCACATCGAAAAAAGGTACTAATCAAAAGTTTGACATTTAAACATTAAGTCTTGGTGTCTTTGGGTATAGCTCAATGATTAACTAAATCAATGACATCAGCTCTGAATTATATCAGGTATAACTGTTATGATTAATCAAATCAATATTCAGTAGTCCTGATTACAATTCAGCAGAGTTTGGTTCGTTTTGTCATGTATGTTTCCTTCGAATTTATATCCTGAAAACTCTCACAGCCAGATTACATCCCACCCACCTATCCATTCTTAATGTCCATTAAAAATATATAGAAATAACAACACAAGATTTTAGAGGCATTATAGGGTTTGTCAGTAAAATTTCTAGTTTTTCAAATAGCTATAATCCATGGTAACCAGGGAACGATAATTGTGTCTCCCTCATTTAGCAGGCACAGTTCTGATATTCCAAAATCATCTACAAATCTGCCTTCCTATGTGTGAGCTATTTCACCCCTATATTCATCACTCCTTCGGGTATGAATTCTACCACCATATTTCATGAATACTATGAACCCCTTAGCTCAATATTATCAAAGGTATACCTTCATAGGAACCCATGCAAAATCTCATTGTTTGCAACTACAAAGTTGATGCCCAGTGTAGGCACTGAGCATTTAGAAATGGCTGACAGTCACGCCAAAATACATGTGAATCAAGTCAGCAAGTGCATTTGACACAAATCACATGGATGTCTTAGACTTTTCGGCACAGTAGTTAAGGCGACACTATATAGTATATACAGAAAACACTATTATTGGACAAGAGAGAGTTTGTTTATTAAACAACCTTACAAATAAAGAACACGATATGATGGCAATTGACAAGCCCCTAACAAACGCGCTAAAGTCTCATATGCCAAAGTGTTTCATATGAAGGCATACCAAAACATACATGGATCATTAACCTATGCATAAACAAAATATCAGTGCAGACAGATGAGCATGCAACTTAGTACAATACCTGAATCAAATGTGCTTCCAAGCCGAATCAAATGACAGAGCGTAAATCTTCGACAATAACCCAGGGAGCAGCACTTTAAGCCGCTTGTCCACCATTTCTTCCGAGGCAACTTCCCTATCATGGGGCTGAATAGTGTGGAACTCAACATAAATGCTATTGAATAATGAAAAATGTGATATATGTATACATACATATAAAAATAGAGTGGTATGTTAATAAATGCTAGCTCATTAGATTACTGAATGTTTTTTTAGAGATGATAGAGCAATAGCTTTATATTAGTAAAGAAGCAAAGTAATATGCTAACTGAGAAAAGAATACCAAAGAGATTGATGCTATCGACAAAGGCAACATGAACTATCACTTTAAAGATATCTATAATGCAATATTCAGATCAATCTTCAAACATTTCCTGTTGATGGCCCACTTTATAGGGGACACCTCTTGCACAGTCATCCAACTCCATGTTGCTGACCCAAACATGCACAACAAATGACAGAAAAACAGCCAGCGTCAATGGAACTGGGTTTATGCGGTCAGCTATCTATCTATGCATGAGAAAACATCTCAACAACTAGCATAGCAATCATTCGAAAAGAAAACCCAATCAGAAGCAATTGCTGTTATAATATTTTATGCTCTATCGTTCTCTTGCATAAGGAAAATTCTATTAACTACCCATCATTATGACATTTTTATTCTTATATCCAGTCACCCATTGAAACATCTAATCAGGCTTATTAGATTAGACCTTGTCAAATGATAAAGACAGCAATAAAAGGTAAAACACAGAAGTCTACATGTTTGTTAACAAGTAAAACTGTGTAACATCTGTTTTATGCTACAAGTGACAAACATAGAAGTCTACAGTTTTGTTAGCAAGTGAAACTATCTATAACATCTATTTTATGCTGCTAGTGACAAAATAAAATTCAAAAGGCATTTTAAATTAGTTGGAAGAGAACACCAGACATACCTTGGTTTCTTGTCTCCAAACATTAAGATAATGGGAGCATGTGTCACGTGCATACTTATGAGCATCTTTGGCAGTGTTTCCATACATGATCCTTGAGTTTCCCTTATTTTCTGGGTCATACGTCAAAATATACCACATTGTTTTATTGGATGGAACATGGCTAACCCAATTGTTGTATGATGTAATTTCGCCATACAGTTTCTTCTGCCTGTTAGTATATGTATCCTTCCATAAAGACAGATATACAGCCATACGATGCCTTGGTGGAAGAAATATCGGATGACCAAGAAGCATATCCAAACGGCACAATGCACAACAAGTGTTGGTCAATTGATTATTATCTTATCTTATAAGACTAAGGAAGTGATTCAGTTACCTGAATTTACGATTCCTCAGACACTCAATGAATTCTTCAACATCTATGTCCTTCCATATTGTGTTCAAGTGATTCTCTAGAAGAGTTGCAATTTTGAATCTATGAATCATCTCTGAATCTCTCGCTTCTTTCTTACGAATAGTATATGGCAGAACTTTGATCTGAAAATCCATCATCACATAGTTTTTTGGGTCGTCTAGCCCATCACATACATAGCCATGCAACTGCAATTCCTCATCAAATACAAGCAGGGAGCTGAACACACACACAAAAAAAACCAGTTAATATGTAGCACGAAAAATAACTGCACAACATTGGATATCCATTTATCACATCATTTGATTGATAGTCGTAAGATAAGCAGATAATACAGGGACAGTAGCCAATACCACCAAACAATGCTGATGGAAAGAAGAAAGACATCACATTATTTTATTCTATCTTTGTTAAGAGACAACTAGGGTGCCATATGATATATATATCAGACATATAAACAGATACCAAACGTTTGTTATGAAAAAAATCTGACTTTAAACAAAATCACACCCCAAGAAAAGTGAAAATATACATGTATAAGAGAATTGTACCATATCAGTTGTTTAGCCTGATCCCGAAGGTATCCATCCACTGGTACTCTTTCCTGTCTTGATATCCATGAGCTGAAATATTCTGAGAATGGCTGGCAGCAAAGTACGGTCTTTTCAATCATGGAATTATAGGCCGCAAATGTGGGCTTTAGTAAAGCATTATCCTCTATAGGAAAGAGTTGTATGACCAAATCTCTCATTCTTCTTTCTTATTTAGCATCATATATCCAGAAGGAGACTCTTCTTTCTCTTCTTTTGTCAAATGGTGACTTTGAGTCTGTGAGTGGGAAAATTGTACCCTTATGCCAAATGCTACTTCCTTCATAGCTAAATTGGTAGAAATTGATAGCAGTCCATGACTGTAATTGATTGGTCTTCTCTGATTTGAGTGCCTCCAACAGTGCAGCAACAATCTTAGATTCATCCTACACAAAGCAATAACAAACTCTAAGGAAACATCATGCAAGGTTTCACCATTTTTCTGTTCTTAACAAGTTGGTTAGACATGATTCAGTGAATTAGATAAGGAAATCTGAAGAAAAAAAAGGGCAAACCATATAATAATACGGATAGCACATACCTTATTTAAGCTCACACTGTGATCGACCATGATTCTATCCAGTGTATGTCAGGTTGAAACAGAATTCCTATGACAAAAGAAGCTAAAAAAATGGCATTAAAGGATAATGTGAAATTCGTGTTCATCAGTGGATCCAAAAGTGGGCCAAAAAACAAAAAAATGCTGTCCAAAACTTGCTCCAGATTAGATCCAACCTAAACAAGAACTAAACAAATTTGAGCCAAACCAAGTGACAAGGGAAGAAGAACAATCAAGCATCAAAATAAGATTTCAGGTATCGAAAAAAGATTTCCAGTAGACTTTGTTATAAACAGTTAGACATATAAAGAATGGAGCCTGCTATATTTCAGCTGACTGAAAAAAACTACTGTTTCAGTCGATGCATGTCAACCTAAACTGCAGCACATCTCTCTCACTCGATGTACAACAACAATTAAGCTCGCCCCCGCCCCATCCTCCACACTAACAGAGATGGGCGAGACGCCCCTCGCCTACCTTGACACACTCCTCGATCTCAGCAATTGAAAACTCAAACCCGAGAACCCCTAACAGTAGCAGGAAACCTCACCCACCGGGTGCGAGGCATGTTGCTCATCGTCTGGGCTCGATTGAGCAGTAGGAAATTCAAAAAAAAAAAGCTGATCGCAGACTTATAAGTAAAACAAAAAACTGCAAAAGTTCGGTAGTAGGCAATCACCTTAGCGATAGTGGGTGGAGGTGGGAAAATGGAGCTGAAGAGACGAGGCGATGCACCATGAATCGGCTGCACCCAACGGCTCGC
Source organism: Eleusine indica (assembly GCA_030378355.1). NCBI lineage: Eukaryota > Viridiplantae > Streptophyta > Magnoliopsida > Poales > Poaceae > Eleusine > Eleusine indica. The sequence continues at coordinate 54,858,492 of CM059496.1, read as the reverse complement.
TGACGCGGGAGGTAGAAGCGTGGGCAGTAATGGAATCGAAGTCCAGCGACAAGGAGTGGAGGAGGACAGTGACCGTGACGCAGTGATGGCTGCAGCCTGCGTGCCATGCCGATGTGGCGGCGACATGTATTTTGGGAGGAGGAAGGCGACCGACGTGCCCCGTGGAAGAAAAATAGGGCAAGCAGGCATTCACGATTCAGGGGATGTGCTATATGGGCAGTCCACGGCCTGTCTACGTGAATATGGACCAGCCCATTAGTTTGGCAGCCATTGGGCCGCAAGTCAGGCCTTCATTAAACTACCATATTATGCTAGTCTTAATTAGTGTTGTCTAAGCGGGCTGATCCGAAGCACAGAATTTTTGGTCCGGCCCAAACTTGGCATGACCCGTTTTACTTCGTGCTAGGCTGGCACGACCCAAGATTACGGGCCATGCTTGAGCCGAGGATGTGGCCCGATGGACGCATGAGCACGACCCATTTAATGCTAGGCATGAAAAAGCCTGAAGAAGCGCACTAAAACATGTCCATTAACAGCCCAACACAAGATGACCTATTACTCCAACCCCCTCCTCGTTTGCCCTAGCCTCCAATCCCCTGATCCCCTCCTTAATCCTCACCTGCCCTAGCCTCTAGATCGCCCGGTCCTCATCGTCGCCCGTGTCGTTGCCACCGCCTGTACTGGAGCAGCCGCCGTCGACCATCGCTCGCGCCGGCGTTGGACCACGCTACGCCGTCGACGCTGCTGCCGCATGCCCGTGCCCTAGCTCCCCGCCCATTCAATAGTCCTTGCTCGCCCGCTCCATAGCCGTCTCGGTCGCAGCCCCGACTCCTCATCGCGTGAAGGTCGCCTCTTCCAATCGATGAAGAGGCAATCGGACCGCTGTGCCTAACGGGCCGGCCCGACACGACATTCCTTTTTTGTGTCGTGCCATGGGCCAACGGTCAGGCACGTGGGCTGGCATGACACGACATGAAATTCATTTCGGGTCGTGCCATGTCGGCCCAAAATTAAATGGGCCGGGCCATTTCATGTTCAGGCCGGGCCGTGCTAGGCGGTTCGTTTGGACATCACTAGTCTTAATGAAAGTTTCATTGGCATTAAATATGATAACACATCAACAAAAAGAATAACATGACACTATAATTAATATGAAAGAGAGAAAATAGATTTCATAGGATGAAACTTATTTGACACTATTTTATATGTATGAAATTTCATTAAAACTCCCATTGAAAACATAAAGTTTTATCTTGATATATTTTGATCAATCTCAACATACTAATTTATTATTATAATTTACCGATAAAATTGTGTGATAAAAATTGCATTGAGAGAGACCATTTCATCATTAAAAAAAAACTCTAAAGCTGACTCTAGAAAACTATGAAATTAAACCAAGGATTGAGACTGATCTTATAGTCGTGTTGTAGGAGCTAAACAAGAAGCTTGGGGATTATACTCCCAAACAACAGTACAAGAAAGAGCATTTTGCGCACAAGCGTGGACTGGAAAATTGGCTGCGCGCCAGTCGTGCACCACTTTCGATGGAGTCGGACACGAGATGAGAGAAGGAGTGGGGACTGTTGCTCACTGCGTCCAATCCACGCCAATGCCGAAGGATTGGGGTTCCATCGCGGCCAAACCAAACAAAAAAGAGTCAATAATAGGGAGAGTGGAGACTGGAGAGTGGAGAGGGCTGGGCTTGTTCAGTAGGAAGGAGCCCCGATGCCCATTTTGCATCATGCGTGGGGAGCTTTTTGAAAAAAAAAAGAACATATCCGTCCAGGATAGGTAGTGATGTTTTTTATTTGTCTTGGGAATAAGAAATGCAGTGGTGGACTGATGGTTGTGCGAAACAGTAGACGTCTCACCGTCTCTGAGAATTTGCAGTTTTTTCGTCTAAAAAAAGAATTTACAGTTTTCACACATTGGCCATTTGCAAGGATCAGTTCCTGTTCTTTAATTAAACTGGATTGAAGGGGTTATTTCGTAATTTATGCCCACCTTTATAAGGCAGCAGAACACTGGAAAGCATTCACTCCGGCTTTGGCTCCTTGCCATCCCAGCGCGCTGTCTGTGAGCTCGCTTTTTCTCAGCTCTTCTTTCTTTTCAACATTCTTTGTGGTTAGTTTAAAAAAAAAACATTCTTTGTGGCTCGTTCAGATCAAAATGTTCTTTTTGGGGAAAGTTGAGAAAACGAAAGGGAAACCCAAATCCATAAGGTTTGGGACCTGCTGTTGCTAGATCGACTAGTTTTGTTTTCCCACTGCTTTCTTCTCTCTCTCTTTGGTAGTTTTTTGTTTGGATCTTTCAGTCTCTATATGAGGTCAGACATATTTTGTTGCCTTTGACATCTTCAATCGTAGTATGTTTGCAAAAGTGCATGTTCATTTGTGTGTTGAGAGGATGGTAACTGTTTTTCTCTCCCTTGGTGTTCTTACACTCCATATGATCTGGCCATTTAATACTTAGATTTTTCTTCTAGCGATTTTCCTTTGGATCTTTCAATCTCTATGCGATGTTTACTTGATATTTTTCTTTAAAAAATGTTAACTGGACTGGACCGAGTCTTGGTCTTTAAACTTAAGAAAGATCTAGGGTTCGATGTTTTGTTCTTATTTGGTCAATAATAAAGAAATAAGCTTTGACATCATTTTTTGACCCACGGGCTCTTTCTGTAGCCCAGCAATATATTGTTTTGTAGCTTATGAGTTGTTTTGTACTTGCCTGAAAGAATAAACATAAATAGGATTTTGCATACGAGCTTGGATTTGATCCATCTACTTTGAGCTTTTAACTTTCTTGTATTGTTTGTATTCGCACCATCTAAGTTATTGCTCCGGCGACAGTATGCTTAACTGGTTTCTTACTTTTTTTCTTATTCTTTTGGGATTATATTGGTTCATCTTTTCCATTCTGGAGCCCTTTTCATTTTTGATATTCTGCATTTATCGTTTTCCCATCCATATCGAGTATTACTAGTTGCTGAACTAGCAGCCCTCAATTTTTCCGACATGGTTGTAGGCAACTTATTAACAAACGGATTGATCGGCGCTCTCTCTTGCTTGGTGGCTCTGCTTTTGCTTTTTCTCCATGTCAGGAAACAAAGGTATGCCTGCTTATTACTCCATGTGCAGGTAGCTATATCAGTTATTAATGCTCAGCATTTTTATTTTCATTATTACACCATACTTGGAGTTGTACTACTCATCAATGCGTTAGCTAATCCAACGGAGATGACGAATGAACAGTAGTACGTAGCCTGGCCGTAGAAGCATGCGCGTGACTGCTGGCCCAGTAAAATGTCGACACCTCCTACTGATCCTGGTGCATCCATTACTGCGCACAGTAGTAGCTATTGCTCCGTCGGTACTTCTTTCCCCCGAACAATGAGCAGAACCTTCTCTTTCATTTACTTCCATCATGACATGCAGATTTGATTGAGTTTACTCTCCCAAGTTTCTATCGGTGCAAAATCCAAACTACATTGAAATAAAATATAGCTTTCCAAAAAATGAATAAAAATAATTAATAAACTATTACCTCCTAGGTGGCAATAGGTCATCAATCTAATGAAAATGGATGGTCTATAGTTATTCTGAGGTACCATAAATTAGCCTATTATGTTGGATAAGGGTTGTCGGCTTGGTTATTATATGATTGTTGCCTCGACTGTGCTATGATAAGTGATAATTAGCATGCTTTGTTGTCAATCAAATAATTATTAGAACAATGTTATTTTATTAGCTTTTGATGGTAGCTATCGTTTTTTTGTGGATTAGAGTATGCTAACACTCTAGTTACTGTTTTTATTCACTTGGACTGGTCCTTCCATCAAAATGATCTTCTATGTTTATTCACATCGAGTTAAGAAGATAACATTCAGCAGACTGATTCTTATAGCAAACTAGTTCTTACAGTCGTCTAGCAAACGTAATTAGCATAAAGTCCTTCTCCAGCAATCCAGTGCTGGTCATGTTCTTCAGAACATAGCCATGTCGCGTTGGTTGACATATGCGCCCACGGCAAAAAAGGACACCTTTCTGAAATATTATGCTAAGTATCCACAATTATCTGATACGGATGAAATACATGTACTATTTCTTTTTCTTTTGTGCACATAGTATAGGACTAGATTTTGTATTTATATGTCGACCTTGCAACATTATATACTTTTTAAATTATCATAAAACAACAAACATGCTTATACTGATATCGTAAACAACATTATATATTTATGATATATATATATGCAACATATCATATAGTAAAAAACAAAACATGCTTACACTGACATATAGAGACATCATAGTAAAGGAAGGAACACACTTATATTGCTTGTTGGACTCTTGGATACATATCACCCAACAACAAGGCTTTTACTCTTGAAATATGAACTGATCTCTTTGTTATTATATTACAACACATAATCCTTCTGTTAATTTGTATTTGCAACGTTTCTTTGTGTTAGGTACAGCTGGGAGTAGTTCTCGGTTAGCAGAGGCGATATCAGTGCAGACAGATGAGCATGCAACTTAGTACAATACCTGAATCAAATGTGCTTCCAAGCCGAATCAAATGACAGAGCGTAAATCTTCGACAATAACCCAGGGAGCAGCACTTTAAGCCGCTTGTCCACCATTTCTTCCGAGGCAACTTCCCTATCATGGGACTGAATAGTGTGGAACTCAACATAAATGCTATTGAATAATGAAAAATGTGATATATGTATACATACATATAAAAATAGAGTGGTATATTAATAAATGCTAGCTCATTAGATTACTGAATGTTTTTTTAGAGATGATAGAGCAATAGCTTTATATTAGTAAAGAAGCAAAGTAATATGCTAACTGAGAAAAGAATACCAAAGAGATTGACGCTATCGACAAAGGCAACATGAACTATCACTTTAAAGATATCCATAATGCAATATTCAGTTCAATCTTCAAACATTTCCTGTTGATGGCCCACTTTACAGGGGACACCTCTTACACAGTCATCCAACTCCATATTGCTGACCCAAACATGCACAACAAATGACAGAAAAACAGCCAGCGTCAATGGAACTGGGTTTATGCGGTCAGCTATCTAGCTATGCATGAGAAAACATCTCAGCAACTAGCATAGCAATCATTCGAAAAGAAAACCCAATCAGAAGCAATTGCTGTTATAATATTTTATGCTCTATCGTTCTCTTGCATAAGGAAAATTCTATTAACTACCCATCATTATGACATTTTTATTCTTATATCCAGTCACCCATTGAAACATCTAATCAGGCTTACTAGACTAGACCTTGTCAAACGATAAAGACAGCAATAAAAGGTAAAACACAGAAGTCTACAGGTTTGTTAACAAGTAAAACTATGTAACATCTATTTTATGCTACAAGTGACAAACATAGAAGTCTACAGTTTTGTTAGCAAGTGAAACTATCTATAACATCTATTTTATGCTGCTAGTGACAAAATAAAATTCAAAAGGCATTTTAAATTAGTTGGAAGAGAACACCAGACATACCTTGGTTTCTTGTCTCCAAACTTTAAGATAATGGGAGCATGTGTCACGTGCATACTTATGAGCATCTTTGGCAGTGTTTCCATACATGATCCTTGAGTTTTCCTTATTTTCTGGGTCATACGTCAAAATATACCACATTGTTTTATTGGATAGAACACGGCTAACCCAATTGTTGTATGATATAATTTCACCATACAGTTTCTTCTGCCGGTTAGTATATGTATCCTTCCAAAAAGACATATATACAGCCATACGATGCCTTGGTGGAAGAAATATCGGATGGCCAAGAAGCATATCCAAACTGCACAATGCACAACAAGTCTTGGTCAATTGATTATTATCGTAACTTATAAGACTAAGGAAGTGATTCAGTTACCTGAATTTACGATTCCTCAGACACTCAATGAATTCTTCAACATCTATGTCCTTCCATATTGTGTTCAAGTGATTCTCTAGAAGAGTTGCAATTTTGAACCTATGAATCATCTCTGAATCTCTCGCTTCTTTCTTACGAATAGTATATGGCAGAACTTTGATCTAAAAATCCATCATCACATAGTTTTTTGGGTCGTCTAGCCCATCACATACATAGCCATGCAACTGCAATTCCTCATCAAATACAAGCAGGGAGCTGAACACACACACAAAAAAACCCAGTTAATATGTAGCACGAAAAATAACAGCACAACATTGGATATCCATTTATCACATCATTTGGTTGATAGTCGTAAGATAAGCAGATAATACAGGGACAGTAGCCAATACCACCAAACAATGCTGATGGAAAGAAGAAAGACATCACATTATTTTATTCTATCTATGTTAAGAGACAACTAGGGTGCCATATGATATATATATCAGACATATTAACAGATATCAAACGTTTGTTATGAAAAAATCTAACTTTAAACAAAATCACACCCCAAGAAAAGTGAAAATATACATGTATAAGAGAATTGTACCGTATCAGTTGTTTAGCCTGATCCCGAAGGTATCCATCCACTGGTACTCTTTCCTGTCTTGATATCCATGAGCTGAAATATTCTGAGAATGGCTGGCAGCAAAGTACGGTCTTTTCAATCATGGAATTATAGGCCGCAAATGTGGGCTTTAGTAAAGCATTATCCTCTATAGGAAAGAGTTGTATGACCAAATCTCTCATTCTTCTTTCTTCTTTAGCATCATATATCCAGAAGGAGACTCTTCTTTCTCTTCTTTTGTCAAATGGTGACTTTGAGTCTGTGAGTGGGAAAATTGTACCCTTGTGCCAAATGCTACTTGCTTCATAGCTAAATTGGTAGAAATTGATAGCAGTCCATGACTGTAATTGATTGGTCTTCTCTGATTTGAGTGCCTCCAACAGTGCAGCAACAATCTTAGATTCATCTTACACAAAGCAATAACAAACTCTAAGGAAACATCATGCAAGGTTTCACCATTTTTCTGTTCTTAAGAAGTTGGTTAGAGATGATTCATTGAATTAGATAAGGAAATCTGAAGAAAAAAAAAGAGCAAACCATATAATAATACGGATATCACATACCTTACTTAAGCTCACACTGTGATCGGCCATGATTCTATCCAGTGTATGTCAGGTTGAAACAGAATTCCTATGACAAAAGAAGCTAAAAAATGGCATTAAAGGATAATGTGAAATTCGTGTTCATCAGTGGATCCAAAAGTGGGCCAAAAAACAAAAAAATGCTGTCCAAAACTTGCTCCAGAATAGATCCAACCTAAACAAGAACTAAACAAATTTGAGCCAAACCAAGTGACAAGGGAAGAAGAACAATCAAGCATTGAAATAAGATTTCAGGTATCAAAAAAAGATTTCCAGTAGACTTTTGTATAAACAGTTAGACATATAAAAAATGGAGCCTGCTATATTTCAGCTGACTGAAAAAAACTACTGTTTCAGTCGATGCATGTCAACCTAAACTGCTGCACATCTCTCTCACTCGATGTACAGCAACAATTAAGCTCGCCCCCGCCCCATCCTCCACACTAACAGAGACGGGCGAGACGCCCCTCGCCTACCTTGACACACTACCGGATCTCAGCAATTGAAAACTCAAACCCGAGAACCCCTAACAGTAGCCGGAAACCTCACCCACCGGGTGCGAGGCGTGTTGCTCATCGACTGGGCTCGATTGAGCAGTAGGAAATTAAAAAAAAAGCCTATCGTAGACTTATAAGTAAGACAAAAAACTGCAAAAGTTCGGTAGTAGGCAATCACCTTAGCGATAGTGGGTGGAGGTGGGAAAATGGAGCTGAAGAGACGAGGCGATGCACCATGAATCGGCTGCACCCAACGGCTCGCTGACGCGGGAGGTAGAAGCGTGGGCAGTAATGGAATCGAAGTCCAGCGACAAGGAGTGGAGGAGGACAGTGACCATGATGCAGTGATGGCTGCAGCCTGCGTGCCATGCCGATGTGGTGGCGGCATGTATTTTAGGAGGAGGAAGGCGACCGACCTGCCCCGAGCAAGAAAAATAGGACAAGCAGGCATTCACGATTCAGGGGATGTGCAATATGGGTAGTCCACGGCCTGTCTACGTGAATATGGACCGGCCCATTAGTTTGGCAGCCATTGGGTCGCAAGTCAGGCCTTCATTAAGCTACCATATTATGCTAGTCTTAATTAGTGTTGTCTAAGCGGGCTGATCCGAAGCAGAGAATTTTTGGTCTGGCCCAAACTTGGCACGACCCGTTTAATTTCATGCTGGGCCGGCACGACCCAAGATTACGGGCCATGCTTGAGCCGAGGATGTGGCTCGATGGACGCATGAGCACGACCCATTTAATGCTAGGCATGAAAAAGCCTGAAGAAGCCCACTAAAACATGTCCATTAACAGCCCAACACAAGATGACCCATTACTCCAACCCCCTCCTCATTTGCCCTAGCCTCCAATCCCCTGATCCCCTCCTTAATCCTCACCTGCCCTAGCCTCTAGATCGCCCGGTCCTCATCGTCGCCCGTGTCGTTGCCACCGCCTGTAATGGAGCAGCCGCCGTCGACCATCGCTCACGCCGGTGTTGGACCACGCCGTGCCGTCGATGCTGCCGCCGCATGCCCGCGCCCTAGCTCCCCGCCCATTCAATAGTCCTTTCTCGCCCGCTCCATAGCCGTCTCGGTCGCAGCCCCGACTCCTCATCGCGTGAAGGTCGCCTCCTCCAATCGATGAAGAGGCAATCGGACCGCTGTGCCTAACGGGCCGACCCGACACGACATTCCTTTTTTGTGTCGTGCCATGGGCCGACGGTCAGGCACGTGGGCTGGCATGACACGATATGAAATTCATTTCGGGTCGTGCCATATCGGCCCAAAATTAAATGGGCCGGGCCATTTCATGTTCGGGCCAGGCCGTGCTAGGCGATCCGTTTGGACATCACTAGTCTTAATAAAAGTTTTATTGGCATTAAATATGATAACACATCAACAAAAAGAATAACATGACACTATAATTAATATGAAAGAGAGAAAATAGATTTCATAGGATGAAACTTATTTGACACTATTTTATATGTATGAAATTTCATTAAAACTCCCATTGAAAACATAAAGTTTTATCTTGATATATTTCGCAATCTCAACATACTAATTTATTATTATAATTTACCTATAAAATTGTGTGATAAAAATTGCATTGAGAGAGACCATTTCATCATTAAAAAAAAACTCTAAAGCTGACTCTAGAAAACTATGAAATTAAACCAAGGATTGAGACTGATCTTATAGTCGTGTTGTAGGAGCTAAACAAGAAGCTAGGGGATTATACTCCCAAACAACAGTACAAGAAAGAGCATTTTGCGCACAAGCGTGGACTGGAAAATTGGCTGCGCGCCAGTCGTGCACCACTTTCGATGGAGTCGGACACGAGATGAGAGAAGCACTGGGGACTGTTGCTCACTGCATCCAATCCACGTCAATACCGAAGGATTGGGGTTCCATCGCGGCCAAACCAAACAAAAAAGAGTCAATAATAGGGAGAGTGGAGACTGGAGAGTGGAGAGGGCTGGGCTTGTTCAGTAGGAAGGAGCCCCGATGCCCATTTTGCATCATGCGTGGGGAGCTTTTTGAGAAAAAAAAGAACATATCCGTCCAGGAAAGGCAGTGATGTTTTTTATTTGTCTTGGGAATAAGAAATGCAGTGGTGGACTGGTGGTTGTGCGAAACAGTAGACGTCTCACCGTCTCTGAGAATTTGCAGTTTTTTCGTCTAAAAAAAGAATTTACAGTTTTCACACATTGGCCATTTGCGAGGATCAGTTCCTGTTCTTTAATTAAACTGGATTGAAGGGGTTATTTCGTAATTTATGCCCACCTTTATAAGGCAGCAGAACACTGGAAAGCATTCACTTCAGCTTTGGCTCCTTGCCATCCCAGCGCTGTCTGTGAGCTCGCTTTTTCTCAGCTCTTCTTTCTTTTCAACATTCTTTGTGGTTAGTTTAAAAAAAACATTCTTTGTGGCTCGTTCAGATCAAAATGTTCTTTTTGGGGAAAGTTGAGAAAACGAAAGGGAAACCCAAATCCATAAGGTTTGGGACCTGCTGTTGCTAGATCGACTAGTTTTGTTTTCCCACTGCTTTCTTCTCTCTCTCATTCGTAGTTTTTTTTGGATCTTTCTGTCTCTATATGAGGTCAGACATATTTTGTTGCCTTTGACATCTTCAATCGTAGTATGTTTGCAAAAGTGCATGTTCATTTGTGTGTTGAGAGGATGGTAACTGTTTTTCTCTCCCTTGGTGTTCTTACACTCCATATGATCTGGCCATTTAATACTTAGATTTTTCTTCTAGCGATTTTCCTTTGGATCTTTCAATCTCTATGCGATGTTTACTTGATATTTTTCTTTAAAAAATGTTAACTGGACTGGACCGAGTCTTGGTCTTTAAACTTAAGAAAGATCTAGGGTTCGATGTTTTGTTCTTATTTGGTCAATAATAAAGAAATAAGCTTTGACATCATTTTTTGACCCACGGGCTCTTTCTGTAGCCCAGCAATATATTGTTTTTGTAGCTTATGAGTTGTTTTGTACTTGCCTGAAAGAATAAACATAAATAGGATTTTGCATACGAGCTTGGATTTGATCCATCTACTTTGAGCTTTTAACTTTCTTGTATTATTTGTATTCGCACCATCTAAGTTATTGCTCCGACGACAGTATGCTTAACTGGTTTCTTACTTTTTTTTCTTATTCTTTTGGGATTATATTGGTTCATCTTTTCCATTCTGGAGCCCTTTTCATTTTTGATATTCTGCATTTATCGTTTTCCCATCCAGATCGAGTATTACTAGTTGCTGAACTAGCAGCCCTCAATTTTTCCGACATGGTTGTAGGCAACTTATTAACAAACGGATTGATCGGCGCTCTCTCTTGCTTGGTGGCTCTGCTTTTTCTCCATGTCAGGAAACAAAGGTATGCCTGCTTATTACTCCATGTGCAGGTAGCTATATCAGTTATTAATGCTCAGCATTTTTATTTTCATTATTACACCATACTTGGAGTTGTACTACTCATCAATGCGTTAGCTAATCCAACGGAGATGACGAATGAACAGTAGTACGTAGCCTGGCCGTAGAAGCATGCGCATGACTGCTGGCCCAGTCAAATGTCGACACCTCCTACTGATCCTGGTGCATCCATTACTGCGCATAGTAGTGGCTATTGCTCCGTCGGTACTTCTTTCCCCCGAACAATGAGCAGAACCTTCTCTTTCATTTACTTCCATCATGACATGCAAATTTGAGTGAGTTTACTCTCCCAAGTTTCTATCGGTGCAAAATCCAAACTACATTGAAATAAAATATAGCTTTCCAAAAAATGAATAAAAATAATTAATAAACTATTACCTCCTAGGTAGCAATATGTCATCAATCTAATGAAAATGGATGGTCTATAGTTATTCTAAGGTAGCATAAATTAGCCTATTATGTTGGATAAGGGTTGTTGGCTTAGTTATTGTATGATTGTTGCCTCGACTGTGCTATGGTTAGTGATAATTAGCATGCTTTGTTGTCAATCAAATAGTTATTAGAACAATGTTATTTTATTAGCTTTTGATGGTAGCTATCGTTTTTTGTGGATTAGAGTATGCTAACACTCTAGTTACTGTTTTTATTCACTTGGACTGGTCCTTCCATCAAAATGATCTTCTATGTTTATTCACATCGAGTTAAGAAGATAACATTCAGCAGACTGATTCTTATAGCAAACTAGTTCTTACAGTCGTCTAGCAAACGTAATTAGCATAAAGTCCTTCTCCAGCAATCCAGTGCTGGTCATGTTCTTCAGAACATAGCCATGTCGCGTTGGTTGACATATGCGCCCACGGCAAAAAAGGACACCTTTCTGAAATATTATGCTGAGTATCCACAATTATCTGATACGGATGAAAAACATGTACTATTTCTTTTTCTTTTGTGCACATAGTATAGGACTAGATTTTGTATTTATATGTCGACCTTGCAACATTATATACTTTTTAAATTATCATAAAACAACAAACATGCTTATACTGATATTGTAAACAACATTATATATTTATGACATATATATATATGCAACATATCATATAGTAAAAAACAAAACATGCTTACACTGACATATAGAGACATCATAGTAAAGGAAGGAACACACTTATATTGCTTGTTGGACTCTTGGATACATATCACCCAACAACAAGGCTTTCACTCTTGAAATATGAACTGATCTCTTTGTTATTATATTACAACACATAATCCTTCTGTTAATTGATTTTGCAACGTTTCTTTGTGTTAGGTACAGCTGGAAGTAGTTCTCGGTTAGCAGAGGCGATATCAGACTTGCAGCAAAAAAATTTGCGTGCACATCACCACAAAACAGCGACTCAAGATGTTAATGAGAAGAAGAAAGCATATCTGGTGTGAAACTAATATTTTGATCTAAATTGAGTACCTTTTTGAAAACATAGAAATTGACATGAATGTATTTAACTTTTTGATTCAGGAGACAGTTGGTGGTTTTGTCCAAGGTTATCAATTCACCTATCATGAAGGAAATGAAATGTGTCATGGGTCACTGATTTTGGAGTGTCATTCAAAGACTGACCTTCTTAAGCATGACGCCACCTTTCTTATCCTAGGTGGGGGTGAAGAAGGTAGGAAAGATGCTGAGAGAATATACCAAAGTACCGACAAGATGAGAGGGTCTCCTGCAATAGCAACAGTGCATCTTATTGCATACTGTGAGAGCCTTGGGAGATGGATCGTCTGCTACGAAAGATTGTGTTCTTTGAATAAAGATTCAGCTGAGCAGTTAGGGTCATTTTATGACCATGGAGGGAATATGGCAGACTATTGGAAGTCTCAGCTCAGGTAAACATTGTGAAAAATATCTTTAATACATCTGCGTTTGTTTTTTTGTCGCTGCAGATGCTAGCTATTGATTCTGTTATTCCATTTTTGTAGAAGAGTTATAACAACTTTATCAGACATGGGAGTAAGAGAGATATATCACGGAGGCATGTCCAATGCATCAAGCTATGCCCTTCAATCAGGCACTTTGGATATTAAATTAATTGGCTTAACTAGAGAGCAAAAGCCTAAGTGAAACAAATACATCTATGATCTCAAGGATTTTTGATCAATTCTTATGTAAAGCTGGATACATCAAAGCCAGTTCAAGTTCTGATTGGAAGGGGTTCAGCTATCTGATAAACTCACATGCCATAGAAGATTGGTAAAATATGCATCATTTGTTTCTTTGAATGTATTTTCCTATTGAGAGTTTCTGCTAAGATAAACTACATGTCTACATGCAGGAAGAAATGGGCTGAAATTGTACTTAATCATCCAATTCTTCTTGATCCTGAAGCGACAGTTACATGTTATCTGGATCTGTTTGGGTGGACACAGAGAATTCTGTTGTCTAAGAAGATTGATTTCTGCAATGCCCTTTATTGTTTGGAACCTAGCTATCATGAAACTACTTTGTGGAATCTTATCAGGAGCTGTGAAAACTGTCGTTGGATGTATTGGAAAGACTCCTATGATAGATCAGATGGAATTACATACACTTGTATCATCAAGTTTGTGAAGAACGTGTGCATTCATGGTACCACTTCAGAGCGTCAAATAACGTAAATATGCACATACCTAGCCCAAATTGTATGTACTGTAACATTGTTGAAGTAAACTGAAGTGCTCAACTAATTTATTGGAACTATTCAGGGGTCGTGGAATGATATAGATTGCGTCAACAAAATGAATGGGCTTTTCCACGGCTTTATGAACCTGGCATATGCAGTTTCAAAAGCTGAAGAGGAGGACATAGCCATTCTGTTTTGTAACACACGCCAACGTCCATATTGTAAGATCATATTAACTCTTATATGCTTAGTAATCTTCTCTATTTTGCGACCTAACTAGGTAGGAGCTTTTCATAACTTTTCTAGGTTTGTAGGAGGCTGGAGGCTGCGTGTGCTAAAAGACATGAAGATGCAATTCCTGAGAAAGGAAGGCTGCGTCAGAAGTGGAACGCTTTCTGTTTGTGCTAGTTTCAACTATGTTTGGACTTCTATTGGCTGGAGGCAAACAATGTTGATGCCTATGTTTATGGTTTTCCTATGCACTTATGGCATAGAGATGTCCCATATGCTTTGTTTTAGCAACTGGGAGAATTTACTATTCGTATGTTTTTTGTGTATGAGCTCTATCGAGTTTAGTTGGGCGTTTGTAGAATGTGACTCATCATCTATTGGCTCTGAAAAATGTGACTATCGTGATGATTTATATGATGAGCTTAGGTTTGCCAGATATGCACCTGGGACTTGCTCTTACTCAACTGATTGTTCTGAAATTGAAAAATGGAGAACTGGAGTGCCTTGCTTGCTTGATGTGATTGCTTTGTTGATCAGTAAGTCGTGCCGATTTATCAGTTAGTTTGAGCTGTCCGCTTTCACGTTATTGCTGGAGAGATTTCTGTCCGTCAGTGTTTAGTTTTTCAGCCTTTCAGTTTCGTGAGTCTTTCAGTCAATTGTTGAGTTAGTCGTTAGCCCGAGTCTCAAGGGTCCTAGAACATGGAGAAATGCACCAATTAGTTTTGATCATGTGCGAGTTTGTAGGCCTCAATTGCCATGATCCGAGTCGTATAATCTTGGGTATAAATAAAGAAAGAGCAAACCAAAATGCAGCTTTACCATAGTGCCAAACAATTTCTGTTGAAAGCTTTGTGTTCCTAGGAACTGGTCTCCCAGTAGCAAAAAAAGTAGCAAGCCAAGCGAGTTGAGTTAAAAAAAATTTTGAATAAGGTTGGAACTCAACTTTGAAAGGAGCATCAAGAAGAGAACGCTCTTACTTGCACTAGAAAAGTGCAACGAGTCTTTAAGGAAGGGCAACCTTGTACCTTAGTGGCAGCATGACGTAACCGTATCTTCACTTGGTATGATGCAGGCATGTGGGCAAGGACTTCACTTTTGGGTGACAGGAAGGACCGACACTCTGACGGGAGTTGATCCAACGAGAACTAGAGGAAGACACCATCCTTCCGAGACCTCGGGCAAAAAATCCACAAGCTTATTTTGACTCCTATCTCCTTTGCTATTTGCTTTTACCATTTTGCATCTTTAGCTTCTTGCTCAATTGATTACTTGATAGTCTTCCTCTTATTGCTTATCTACTAGACTAGTGTGTAGGGTTGAGTCCATAGGAAAAACCGGACTATCAAGAGGGCACGAGTCATTCTCTTAGGCTTCTCTAGGGTTAGAGTGTTGAGATGTTCAAGTAAAGCTATAGGACACTTAGAATGGCAAGTGGAGAAGGATTGATCAAGGCTTGGAAGCTTGGATGCAAGTCAAGAAGACAACAAGTTTCAGCTTCAGGACAAGTCACCATAACGTACGACGAGGTCGCCATAGGGTCCATCGAGAAATGCTCCTATACACGCAGGTATGTGGGTATCAACGTATGGTGTGGAGGTTAAGTCATCATAAGGTACGATGAATGTCAAGAGTTGTAAAGAAGGGACAGAGTCTCTGGACTGGAGGTCGCCGTAAGATACGTCGAGTCAAGAATGATGAAGCAGTTTTTTGGTACTCCCTGGAGACCTTACGACGAGATCGCCGTAATGTACGGTGATCCATGGACGAGGAGAAGTGGCCAGAACTCAAGTGGAGCCATTGATGTTACGGCGAGGTTGCCATAGGATACGGTGATTGAAGGAGTTGAAGTGGCCAGTTTCTGGTACACTCGGGAGACCTTACGGTGATGCCGTCGTAAGGTACGGTGACCTAGATGATTTGTGCGCAGAGAGGCACTAGAGATTAGAGGTCGCCGTATGGTTGAGCGGAGGTCCCCATATTGTACGTTGACTATACTTAGTGCTCGCCGTATGGTATGGTGGTACCTTACGGCGGTTGACTCCTAGTTTCGCCAGCTTTTGGGCAATGGCTATTGGAGAAGTTGGAAAGTATATATAGCTGTTGCTGGAGTCTTTCAGACCTCTCTTGGCCATTTGGATAGCTGGGCAAACTTGGGGAGAGCTAAGAGGAGAAGAGAAGACACTAGAGCAAGGATTGGAGCTATCTTTGACTGTCTTGGAGAGCAACACAAGAGCATCCCATGTCTTTATCATAGAAGGGATTGTAGAGAGGATTAGTGTTGTTACTCTTGGTCTATGACAAGGACTAAATCGGTTAGTGTCGGTGATCGAGCCTATAATATTGTGATGAGTTGTAAAAGCCGTCACAAGTCTGTATAAGTAGGGCCGAAAACGGTGCGGACAAATCCCGTCCGGTCGGCTACTGTTTTCCGAATTTACAGTTCCGTTTTTGTATTTTCGGAATAAAAACGGGATAACAAAAAACGGATGAAAATGGGATTTGAAAAAACAAAAACAGCATCGTCGTCCGTAGCTGCTGCCCTTTCCAGGCTAACTACGGCTGCTGCCTAATCGTGAGGTGGTTCTTGATTAGGAAATCGTGAGGTGGTTCTTGATTAGGAAATCACCAGGCCGCAGCTGTCAAAACATGTTTAGCTATCGTCTTGCCAATTTGCAGAAATTAGAAAATTTTCCATATTTTACTGGGATATAGTAAGACATGATGAATGATTATCCATGTATTAATGTTGTGACATCGTGGATTTATGATGTGGTGATACTTTTAAGCTATCATACTGTTTTGAAGATACCGTCTGATTACCAGTTACCGACCATACGTCTTTTATCGTTTCTGGTTTTTTCCCATATCAAAATTGTTCCATCCGTTTTCCTTACTGGCTTTCCCGTTTTTGTTTCCGTCTGGTGATGTAAATGTGAAAGTGAAAACGGGAGTGATGTTTTTTCGACCGTTTTCAGCTCTATGTACAAAAGGTTTGAGCTTGCTTTTGAAAGGAGGATCCTGAGAGAGCGCCCATGCGTGCACTTCGGGAGTGCAGCAAGTCCTTGAGGGAGGCAAGCTTATGCTCGAGGAGTCGAGGACTCGATGAGTAGTGGTCACACAACCACGCCGTCACTCTAGGAGTGATACGGGCTTGTGTGCAAGGACTCCACGGTTGGCGGCAGGAGGGATCAATACTCTGGCGGGAGTCGATCCAACGAGAACTAGGGGGAGGCGCCATCCTCTTGATACCTCGGGCTAAAAATCAATGAGCATTCTCTAAACCCTCTCCTTACTTACCGTTTTTAATTCCATATTTGTGTGTAAGTAGAGATAGGGCTCCTATGTGGTTTCTTGCTTATTGATTGTTTGGCTACGCTCATAGTGCTTGTTGATCTTGATGCTTGTGCAACTTGTGGACTTTTATCTTGTCTTTAGTTTTGTCTAAATAGACTTGTATGCATAGAACCCTTGCTAACTAGATATTTTGATTGGTTGCTTAGCTTAATCACTAGCTTGCATAGGAGTTGTGTTGGTGTGTAACTCACTAGCATGTATAGGGTGTTGTTACCTTTTTAGGATCTAACATCATGCTAGTGTGATCCCTCTAGTATTGAATAGGAATTGATTGAGTGCTTGGTTGGGAAGTTAGCAAAAAAATTATTCGTGTGAGTATCGGATGCCTCCCCCCCCCCCCCCCCCCCCCCCGCCCCCGTTCTCGGTCACTCAATCCTTACAAGAAGCTCGCTCATGCCGATATGAGTGGTTGGCTCATCTCCAACGGTAACTTGCCAAACACTAAACGACACCGAACCGGATCCCTAGCTGGGGGTCAGACCCCGCTCGACCACGGGCAATGGGGGTCAATCGGTACGAAAAGTCAACAACCGCTACCTGACAAACATTTCATGCTTCACTGGGCGCACGCCAACAGTGTGGATGGGTCAAATCACCTGTAAGCCAACTCCTATCACCATCATCACCTATCCTCCGTCATGATTACCATCACCGTGCTGCATCCCATGCTTTACGAGATCAATCAACGGTATAAGCATTACATGCCTGTGACAAAATATACAATGTAGATTACGCCAAGTTGTTAGACGGGCGGGACCGGACGTATTGACTCGGGAGCACGCAATGATGGGATTCTAGGATGCGCGGGGACCCACAACAGTCGACGACCGTTGGCGCTTCTTAGTGTACCATTTTATATGCCAAAAGCAACCATATTCTCACAATTTTCCACCATATTCTCATCATAAGTATGTGTTTTTACCTTTAGTGTTGATGATTTCCACATGTAATATCATTTGATTGTTATGTTATAGATTAGGTGAAATGACGCTATAAAAGCTCAAATATTAGAAATACCGATGTGAAGCCCGACTCGCCATGCAAGTAGGACTTCCCACAAGCCTACAAGACACCATTGGACATCCATGGATCCCAACATACAAGCCCAATATCATGCCCCAATGCCTAAGGATTTCTAAAAGGTTTATCCGGAAGGAAAGATCAATTCGCGCAGTCTAGAAACAACACTGAATTGCGATGTGATTTTGGAGATCAAGACATGATCTAATGGGAAACCTTTGACTATGAAAGTTGTAGATCTCATCGGGAGATTTACATAACATATATGGATTTATACTCTGGAGCTAGGAGATATGGGCCCCATAAGGAGACCTGCACAGAGGAGTTCGAATAAGGACAAATATTTTTGCATCACATATTTGCAAATCAAGACGGCCGAATCTAAATTTCCAATAAATACCAAAGTTGTATATCTTTTGGAGAGCTACGCGATAGAGTCCACATTTGCCTTATTTGAACGCTGGAAGCGGGAGTTATGATTTTTGGAAGTTGATACTTAATATGGAAGGTATGGAACCGACTTGGATTCAATCTCTACGAGCATCCACAATATGACAATAGGAGCAGGTAGTAAGCCTTGCAACTCGGTAGTAGCCATTGTGGCAGATGACAGTAAGAAAAAAAATAGTTGCTGCCGGCATTAGCACTACTAACGGGTATAAGAGAATAAACAATTATTTATTGGGAGGTAGGGTTGCTTGCTGTGAGTAGGATGAAAGCAGCATTTGGTAGACTGCTAGTTTTTTACTTTGTTATGGGACCCATCTTATTGTAACATGCATTATGAGATTCACAATAACTAAAACCGATTTTGTGTGGGTCCCATCTTATTACCGATTTGGGTAGTACACATTGTGGTTGCCCTAAGAGCTAACTTCGTGGCCAAGCAAAGGAGGATGTGTCTAGAGGTTATATATATATATATATCATATGACGCTCCAAAGGAGGGGAGTTAACGTGGGTGCACCCCTAGTTCATATATCTATGTGTCCAGAGGCTGTATATACATTCATGCTCGTCAGAAAAGCGTCATTCTCTTACTGATCTTCAATGTTCACAAATTGTTTAAAGTGTCAAGTAAGATAGGATTATATATGTCACATTGCTGCTGATCCACACACCCGTTGTGCCGATCAACACATCCTTTCTCCGAACGCTAGATGCATGCAGGCTAACTCCAGGTGTTTCTCTTTGGTGTATATGTATGCTTCTAAATAGTTTTCTTTAAGCCCTCATGCGAATTTAAACAGCCTTCACATAAAAGCCTCCGTGGTGGTTGGCACAGTAGTGTGTCGATCGACATAAATCCCCCCAGCTCTCATTAACAAAGCTTTCATCATTCATGCTCTTATATGTGCAACAAGTATTTCATGCTAGGATTGATTTGTTAGATGACATAGAAAGCCTTAGACACGGTTCGCTTGCTAATCTCTGTGGATTTGATATAAACTTTGGAATACTCTAAGGAAAAAGGTACAATGTACACCTTCCAGTTGCGGTATAGGACCAACAATGACCATGATATCGATCTTTTTCCAACGACTTTGCACATATAGCTCTGTCTCTCTCTCTCTCTCTCTCTCTCTGTGTGTGTGTGTGTGTGTGTGGGCGCGCGCGCGCGTGTGTGTGTGTGGGTGGGTGTGGGTGTGTAAACAGGCCCAATCCCTTGAAGTATAAAAGTGGAGGCCTTCTCCTTTCTCAGCTAGGTTCTTACGAGCACTCACGCTCATACTCAAAGACTTGGATCCCCGTCACCTCTCTCGCCAATGTTGTATCCACCCCTATACAACTCCGATGCAAGTAACACGAGCAGCACCGAACTGGACGTAGGACTTCTTCCCGAACCAGCATAATCCCTTGTGTTCTCTTGCGTACCACCGGGCCTAAACTCGCAATACATAGAAATTTACATGCTGGTAATACGAAATACCGATAGTTGGCGCACATGGAAAAGGATTCTTGTGCATTTTGATCGCCAGTCCATCAGGTCCATATGGCCACCCTCGCCATGTTCTGGGCTCCCAGCACCGCGGTGTGTTTCGAGACCCTGAACTTCATCGCCACCAATGAGGAGATGTTGGAGCGAATCGACTCACCGACACCCCCGCCGCCTCTGGCGTCGCCACTAGTCGTGCAACCCTGGAGTTCACCATCACAGCGGAGGGGACACTAGATCTCATCAACAAGTCGATGTCTCCACCTGCTCCTGTCGCCTCCGGCGCTGCCACCAAGGCAATGTCAGAGCCACGGCTGGACGGACCATTTCCATGGGCTTCCGATAGCCTGTGGCCTCTCAACAGCCGCAACGAACGATTGTGGCATTATATGTACGCGTTCCTAAGATCTACGCCATCCCGGGATGACCTCCGATGCATCCTGTTTGCTTTTGCGAATGTTCAAAGGCAACTCGCCGGAGGGGAGCCACTCCGGGCTAGACTTCTTAGCCGGAACCCCCAGATGAGTTATCCTCGTGGCTCGCACAACTGCGCTCATAGTGCAGGGCCTCATGATTCTCCACGGCATGGTGGTTGCCACAGATGACAAGTTCGTGTGGGAACGATAGAGCATGAATCAGAGTCATTTTTGAACCTCCTCTACCAGGGGTCGGAGGTGGACTCTGTTGATGCTACTTACCATACCATTTTATACGTCAAAAGCACTTTATTTTGAGCATAAACACCATCATATTAGGATATTAACCCTTGATATTAGTGGAATATTCGCGCACTTTTTGTTCTAGGAGTTTTATTGGAGAAACAGGTGAAAGGATGACATTTTGCACGTTTTTAGTGGACTTGGACCCTGAAGAGGAGAATGTAGCAGAAATGACCCATGCGCCGACCGCACAAGATTGTGCCAACCGACACAGGGGTGAATGGGGTTGTACAATACCGGCCTGCCTCTCAAGTTCTTGTTGAAGGAAGTTATTCGCGCAAATCTTGAAGATATTCATCACGAAAAGATAAAAGAAAACTTCAAGATTCAAAGCGTGTAATACAAAACTTTACATCGAGGAATTTGATGAGGAGACCCATATGGAAACTACAGAAGACTTAGTAACTGACTTGAAAGAGATATCAAGCTAAACATTGAGTGTGCCGGTCAACATGATCCTTAGTGCCGATCAACACGTGACCCTTTTTCCAAGAAACAACTCTATCTCGAGTTGAGCCTACGTAAATACTTGTAAACCCTAGGGTCGAGATAGACGCCATCAGAGGAACAATAGATCTCATAGGTTTAGAGACACCGAGGCTTTGCCTCATACTTTACATCTCTAGTTGCTTGGATTAGCTTGGCTAGCCTAGCCAAGTGTTGGCGTTTCTTAGCTACATATTTTATACACCAAAAGCAGCTATTTTCCAATCATATTCTCATCAAAAGCATGTGTTATTACCTCTAATGTTGATGAATTCTACATGTAGCGTCATTTGAGTTCTATGTTGCAGAATTAGTTGAAAAGACACTAAAAAGGCTCAAATATGAGAAGTATTGATATGAAGCCCGACTCGCCATGCAAGAAGAGTTTCTCACAAGCCCATGGCACCTACAAAACACCCCTGGACATCCATGGAGTCCAACATGCAAGCCCAAGGTTGTAACCCAATGACTAAAGATTTCTAGAAGGTTTATTCGGAAGGAAAGTTCAATTTGCGCAGCCCAGAAACAACACTGCATTACGACGCAGTTTCAGAGTTCAATACGTGCTCTAAGGGAAAACTATAAAACACGAAAGTTGTACATATCATCAAGAGCTTTCCGGAACATAGGTGGATCATAATATTTGGTCTCTGGATTTAGGAGATATAGGCCCCACAAGGAGATATGAGAACCAATACGACCGAATTTGAACTTCAAATGAATACTAAAGTGGTAGAACTTTTCGAGAGATTCGATATAGAATCTAGAATTGCCTTATTTGCACTTTGGATGAGAGAGTTATGAATTTTGGAATTCGGTGCTTGATATGAAAGGTATTAAACTGACTTGGATTCAATCTCAAAGTGCTAACTTCGTGACCAAGTAGATGTGTCCAGAGTCTATATAAAAACCCCAAGGATGTGGGAGGACGGGTGTAGATGTGTATTCACCCATGCAAACCGTAGAAGCCGCTGCACATCACCGGGAGACCGCCGGAGTTGAAGAGCCAGCAAATTGAGAGATGTAGTCTAGTTGGGTAGCCGCCCTGCATGGTCACACTACACCAGAGCTTAGGAGAAGTAGAGCTATATATCTTAAGAGTCGTCAACGATGCATTAAGGCGGTGCCGATCGACACATCCTTTGATGGTGATGAATAAAGGTATTGTTCATATACTGATCTCTATATCTGTCTTAATTCTATCCTTGGCTGCGATTGTGTTCGTCTGGATTGCATAGTTTTACATATGCTTATTCCAATTGCTTAGTTCTAGGCTAAGTATTTAGATTACTTTCTTAATCATGGTGATTAGGTTAGTTATTGACATGTTGTATGATCTATAATTGCTTTAGCCTCTAGATATGCATGGTTAGTTGTGACAGGGCTAGTAGATATGGTGTAAGAGGTGGAGACCAAGGCGTGGTGTAAGATTTGCTCATGCTAAAGCCAGAGTGAGTGGGACCACCTAAGCGTGGGGAACGATTAGCTCCTGCTAAGGCCAGGGTGAACGGAACCTTCAAAACGCCAAACAAAGTGCCATTCTCTTTACTCATCTTCGATGTTCACCAATTGCTTGAAGTGCCAAGTAAGTTAGGATTATACTTGTCACATTGCTACTGCTTCGGTGCCGATCGAAACACCTGTTGCGCCGATCGGCACATCCTTTCTCCGATTGCTAGATGTATGCAAGCTAACTCCAAGTATTTCTCTTTGGTGTTTGTGTATGCTTTTAGACCCAACAAAGCCTTCACGATAAAAAGCCTTCGTGAAATACATCCATGGATCGATCGTCACAAATCCCCTAACTTTCATCATTAATACTCTCGTGTGTGCAATATGTACTTCATGCTAGGATTGATTCTTTAGACGAAGTAGAAGACCCTAACTATGGTTCTCTTGCCAATCCTTGTGGATTCGATATAAACCTTAAAATACTATAAGGGAAAAGCTACAATATACACCGTACACTTACGGTATATAAGTGGGTGCGTAACTACAACCAACAAGCTTTTTTGATGCTGTTATGGGGGATCGGTAACTTGAACCTAGGGTGATCTATCTACTTTATCAGACTAATCCTATATCTTTTTGTATTGTACATACACTGTTTTTCTTGTTTCTGTGTCCATTAAACACAGGTACAAAGCTAGACACACAACCATCCAAGGCAACATTGCTGCTGGTGCTGACCGCCATGATGATGGTGTCGATCGGCACTGCACCCCGTCGATTCTCTTGCTCTTTAGCAGTAGGTGCTAACTCCGTTAGTGGCCCAACATGTGCTATCGAATCTCTCTTCACTCAAGACTCATCAGTGCCGATCGACGCAACACCCATGCCAATCGGCACCACACCGCTCCAAGGTACGCTCATGTGTCAATATTTTTTTACTAATGCTTTGCAAGAATTTAGTCTTATTCAGAGAAAAAGATGTTGGGAGAGAAGATTGAGAGATATTTACCATAAAGACTAAAGATTTCAAAAGTAAACATTGAAGACATGGTGGGTATGTTCTTGATCAAGAGTTGATGTTCTGTCCGCTGACTTCAAGAAGATGTGCATGATTGTACAGAGGACTACAATGCCTACAATTTTGATATTATATAAGAGCATCAAGTCTAGTTTCCAACGGATCAAACCTAACCTTATTTAGAGCTTTCTACAAGAATTTATTGCCAAAACAAGGGACGCTGCGCATGCTGTTTGAGTATCTCGCGAGGATTGCAACCAATTGGGAGTTTGATGCAAATATAGAATTGGAGGATCATATGCACGTGATCTATGAGTTTCCAAACATTTAGAAGACCTTTTTTGATGTTAGACACGGACTGAAGTCGTTCCAAACACAGAGTTTGAATATTTGGAAAGTTTGAATTCAATTCGAATTCGTCGCGAGACAGCCTGACGTACCTTCAGTAAAAAGGCCATATCTCCCTCATACGGTGACCAATGAGGATGCATGAGTACTTATTGAAAAGATAATTTGATGTCCGACGCAATGGAATAAGCCCTTTTTCCTTTAATCATTTAATACATGCATAAATAAATACATGGTGTTGCCATGATTTAGTATTTTTATAAAATAGAGAAAATCCTGAGAAGTCCAGAACACATTTTTCTGTTTTTTTATTCTAAGTAATTTTTTGTGCATTTTTGAACATTAAAATAAATGATTTTGGCTGATATTTAAAGGCAATACAATACCTGGCCACATGGGCCGAAACAATCTAGCCCATCAGGCCGAGCGCAGAGGAGGAGGAGTCCTGGGCCAGCTTTGGGCCCAGGCTGCGGGGAGGCCCAAGGACAGCCTGGCCCAGGCGCTTGACCAGGACAGAGGCCGGATCGGCCCAGGCGAGCTGGCAAGAGCGGCCACGCGCGCGCGCCGTGGCGCTGGCGGCCGGTGGCGTCGCCGGTGCGGGCCCTATTCATCGCAGGCGGGAGAAGGAAGGTCGGGCGGAGGGGCGACGCGCTGGAGGAGGGTGGATAGGTGACTGGAGTGGCGGCGCGGCTGCGGGAAGGCGGGGACGGGCGGAGCCAGGCGGCCGACGGCGGCGGTTGATGCCGTTCCGGCGAGTTGGCTGCCGGGACTCGGGCCGAGAGGTATCAAACTCATGAGCCTGAGTAAGAAGGGGTCTCCTGCGCAAGGAATTGTAGAGGGATCACCGGAGCTGTGTGGGAGAGAAGGATTTGCGGCGGTCAGAGTCGAGGTCGACGGAGGCGATTTGAAACGGCTCGACGTGGGAGGGAGCGATTGCCGGAGGGAGAAGGGGGAAAGGACGCCGGCGAAGCTTCGAGGTAGCTCGGCCAGAGCGGGGAGGAGCTAGGGTGGCTGGGCGATGTGAGCGTGGGCTCGGCGGCCATGGCGGCGAGCAGAGAGGAGGGGAGCCGAGAAGAAGAGCGAAAGGACAGAGAGTGTGAAGGAGAGGAGACCTGGAGGGGATAATTAACTTTTCGCTATCCTACCGGATGATCAGCTTTCAAAAGCTATCCTACGACATTGACTATCTCATTTGCCACTTTTTACTGTAAAAAGACCATTATACCTATCTTCTTCTTCTCCTGTTCTCCAGCCGCCAGCCCGCCATGGAGCTCCGTCCAACAAAGACTGCGTGCACGCGGACGAGGTTAGCCTAGCGCCACACAGGACGAGCAACCACTGCGCCCTCGCGTCCTCCTCGCTCAATATGCTGCTTTGCGTCATGAATGGCATTTGGCTCAGCCATGGCCATGGCCGTGCCATCCGACTGCCTCCACTGGACCCAATCTTCAAGTTCCTTCACTAGGCTCCATCTTCCTCATAGACTTGAACGCCTGAGCACTTGAGCGAGTTGAGGAGGTGAAGGATTTGGCGGAGCTGCTCATCAACGAGTGGCGAAGTAGGGCTGGCAGGAGTGAGTGAGAAGAGGGGTGGGGGCACTGGCCAAGAGCAAGCTTAGCTGGGCGAGGCGAGGACACGCGGCATGGACGTATGCGTGCAGGTAAGCACGGACCGTTACCAGCCAGGGCGATAAGGCATACAGGGAGGAGGAAGAAGAAAGACAACTCAAATGACCAATATAACCCTGATATGTGGGGTCAAGGATGGCAAATGAGAGTGAAAATAAGGTAAGATGGTTTTTGGGAGCTGGTCATCTGGTAGGGTGATGAAAAGTTAATTATCTTAATTAGGAGTGGAGGCACCCATTCAAAAAAGTGGTTGTTGTCCGGTCACCGGCATCCACACGACGTGTGGACACACGGGCGAGGCGGGTGAAAGTCGAGTGTGTTTTCTTGAGATCACCGACAAGTGAGTCCTACGGGGTTCAAATTCTCCAGAAAAACAAGGTAATTAGGCATTTTGCAGCATGGATTTGGAACACTAAACCAATTTTTCAAAACATTTCAATGGCACCATTCTCAAGAGTAAAATGAGGGGAATAACATGGTGGAGACATGTAGAAATATTACGATGAAATCTATGTGATAATAAATTTTGAATATAACTAACTGGTTAGTGGATTTAAAAAAAAATTTCTATAAATTTGGACAGGCTTATGTATATACTATAAAGGCTAAACATCCTATTTAAATATCTTTCACCTGAGTTTATACCCATTCTCGATCTATTAGTCCTTCATTATAACTGATTTGCGGGCCAGATGCTTAAATCAAACGTGTACAAACTATAACTTGTCGTATGATTCGTGAGCCCGCTAGCTACAAACATAACATCTTACGCCTGCTAACACTGCGCGTCATCCGAGTCTGTTGACCTTTTTTTTCACCGACGCTCGTGCATACCCGCCCGCTCGTACGCACCCGCAATAACGCCGCGCCCTCCCCTGATCTTTCCTCTTTCTTTCGCCCTCAGTCCGGATTTTCCTCCCTCCTTTCTTCCGCTCTTCTACCCAGAGGCTGAATGGTGCACAGACTAGGCGGCGGAGGCAGCGGCTGCACGCGGAGGTCAATCGTGCACAGACCAGGCGGCAGAGGCAGCGGCTGCACGCGGTGAGGCGGGGCGGCCCTGAGATCCAATTCCCCGAATCAAACACGCCGGGAGAGAGAGACTCCCTTGATGTCTTACACGGTGTCCTCGCTCCCGCATCACATGTGCGATTGTTCTTCTCTTCTCCACAACCCGTTGCTTCTTCAGGTTATTTCCTTGTTGTCCTTATGAGTTTGGGTTCTCCATGGTACCTTGTGGATTTGGGGCTGTCGATTTTTATTTTTGGATTTCGTGTTAGGTGGTGGTTCGGTGGTACTCTTCCGCCATCACTGCTGAATCGCGGATTTTACTCGGAGGGGATCCCGCTACGCCGTCGGATTTCGTCGACTTGTGGAGGAAGCTCGGCGCTGCTATTCGATCGTCACCGCCTCGCCCTCGCTCTACGTGCACGCGCCAGAGAGGTATGCAGTCGCCGTCTCTCTCTGACCCAACTTTGTTTCCTCGTTCTACATTTCTTGCTTGTGCTTGCGCTGTGTATGTTTGGGGTGGCATTGCGGTAAGGTGGCCTAGATCTATTTCGAATTTGTAGCAGGAGTGGATGCCCTATATCAATTTAGTTGGGTAGAAAAGAAGAGGATTAGTCGAATGCTAAAACACCCTTTAAGATTGGATAGGTTCTGCTCACCCTCGCTGCCACTTAGTTTTGGACTCTACGCGCCTGATTGTACTGCACAGCGCTGCCGCTGCCTGGTAAGATGAGTTCAAGCTCCCTACTTAGGGGATGAGACTACATGACCAGAAAGCTTGTAAGATAGAGGGACATCAATTGACTTCTGCTCCCCATTTGGAGCCATGAGAAGGAAACTTGTCCCACACTGATTATCTTTTGAGAGCTGAGTTCAGGACTTCGATGATTTAGCGCTT
The DNA here is from genome assembly GCA_030378355.1 of Eleusine indica. Taxonomy (NCBI): domain Eukaryota; kingdom Viridiplantae; phylum Streptophyta; class Magnoliopsida; order Poales; family Poaceae; genus Eleusine; species Eleusine indica. The sequence continues at coordinate 54,830,741 of CM059496.1, read as the reverse complement.
ATATGTTTTATAACCACATAACTGGCTGCAATTGTTGTGCATTCAAAATGGTCATTCGATAAAAAAAGATTTCAATGGGATTCTTCTCCCGACTCTGTCCCTTCCTATGACACCTATGACTTGCCTGCATTCAAATGGAAGTGTAAATGTGACATTAAATTTCTCAAGAGGAATCTGTATGTGTTCTATTATTTGCTTTTTTGTTTGTTAATACCTGGGCCATACATGATAGCTAACATATAACAAATACATTTTTAAGGAGACATGGAGTTTAAACAGAACAAGTTCTTGAACCGCTGATACACAAATTTTGACTGCAAACCCTGACTTAAATATTGTAAGCAAATTTTTGCAGATTATTTGGGTTCCTTCAGCTCACCGTAGCCTTCTATTTGCCTATGGGTTACTGTTTTTCTTTTTAGGTACTTACTATAATTTCATTCTTCTTTTAATTTCATGACTAAATTACTGAATCAAATAGAAGTTTTTTGATAATTCTTCTATCACAAATTTTCTTTTGTTAATTTCATATCAAAATTTCAGCTGACCATAATTACTGTTTTAGGCTAATTATATTACTTGTTGGGAGGAACATAATTTGCATGGTGTAGGCTGCAATCGGCCTAATACAAGGGCCAGTCCTCCAGTTGACATCAGCAACTCTGGAGTCTCACGTGGCATCTCACATCCATAAGCAGAAACTACATCATCCTACGGCACATCTAGGTTTTTTTAACATGACAATTGTTTATTTCCTATCCCCTTTACCCTTTCATTTTTTCACAATCTGATTGTTGGAAAATTTTACAACACATAGCGGTTAGTATTGGTTCAATATTTGTCATTTTGATTCTTTTCTTTGGTTTCATTATCCTCGCTGCTAATTTAAAATAGCGTAAGTGAATAACCATTTCACGATTTAGATATGTATGTTTGTTATATGATCAACTAAGCTTGTAAACCTTTTTTCTCATATGTAAGTGGCATTATCGTTCTTGAAGATACTTCTGTGTTATTTTGTTTACTATTCTGACTATGTTTGTTCAAACTTCCGGTTGCAGTGGCATGAGGACATCATTTGCATAGCCTTCAGGCATATCACAAATAGAATGTATTGACGTTCCTTTCCTGTTACTGTTTTGGATTCAACATTACAGAGCATGACACTTATCAGATTTGTTCCCACAATATTGGAGGAGTTATTTATTGCTGATAGTGAAAGTAGTTCCATTCAAGTGGTTAATCTAAAGACGGGAGGTTCAAGACTGTTGGCTGGGAGAGATCCGGTATTTCCAAGAAATTTGTTTAGGGTATTTTTCTCTCGATATGGATACTTGGCTAATTTCAGTGACAATAAATTTGCCAAACATTTTGAGTCATTCTTTTGTTCTGTTCAGTTTGGAGATTTTGATGGGATTGGCTTAGATGCACTACTCCAACATCCCTTGGGTGTTTTTTATGCCAGTGACAATGGGATAAATGTATCGGATTCTTACAATCACTAGATAGTTGTTTTATGAACTTAAGATACTGTAATAATCTGCATGTTATGTCTGCTGCTAAGTTGGTCTTGTGGCATATATGCTACACCTTGCAAATCGTATTTGCATTCTGAATTAGGAGTAGGGTCCCTGCTTTGTTCCTTTGCATTCAATTATATTTGCGCTCTATGAACTGCTCTAAGCTCTTAAATGATACTACAGTTCAGTTGTCCCATTTTGATTTTAGTTACTTTTTTATCGGATTTAATTTCAGTTATGGTCTTCAGCCTATCCCAACTTGCTTAGGATTAAAGGTTTAGTTGTTATTGTTGGTGTTTGTACTTTCAGTTATTACAAGATGAAGCAGTCCTAGATCAAGAAATGTTTGTATTGTATATTTATTTTTTTATTTGTCATCCAGTTGATAATTTTTTGAGTCAGCAGGGCCTGTTGAAATAGTGTTTCGAATTAACCAAGGCATGAGCTGCCATAATTAAACTTCACAAATTTTAACATAACTATGATGCTGGTTAGCTAAGGATATTTAAAGTATTAATGCAAAGGTTACTCATTGGTACTGATTAATTTTATATTTCCTAACATGCTCCAAATGATGAAACGGAAGAAATCCTGTGCATTAGTATCATCAAGGGGAAGTTTATTGCTTCTCTAGCAGGTTAGTTCTTGATATTTCTTAATGTGAATCTGATCATTCACCAAACTTGATAGAAGATTTAGTTATATTCTTTGATTTATAGCAGAACTGGTGGTGGTGATAATGGAGATAAGATGTAGTCGGGACTTCCTTTTACATGGAGAATGACAAAAATTCAGGTATGGTCGAACTACACCTTATTTCCATTATCTAATAAAATGGTTGAACTACACACTCTGGTTGTGAAGCTTAAGCTGTGCTGTAGCACTATTGCGATTAGTAATTATGTACTTTTCTAAAATGGAACTGAAAGCAAAGATACTTTCTTATTTCTGGAAATCCTGACATGTATCATAAGTAATTAACCATAAGTTGTTAAATTTCAGGATCATATGTTTTTCTTAAACTGTTCACGTCTGCAACTAAGTAGAAAATGCAGATAAAAAATAAGAAAGATATATAATATTTACCTGCTTATAATAGAAAAGATAGAGTTTGAACCAAACAAGTACAAGGTTAAAATCACACCTGCTTACCTTGCACAGTGTTAGCTCATTTGTGACTGCTCACCAAGTCTTGCTGATCAAGTAAGGTGCAATTTTAACCTTACACTTGCATGGTTCAAAATGTATCATAGGGTGCCTGTAAAAAACACAGGACACGGAAAGCTTTCATTACGAATGCAGCTACTAGCTTACCATCTTAAAGTGAGTATACCAACCATTTCAATTGCATAACCCAACTGACTGAGTGAATATTAATTCTGATCTTTTTCATGTATCTCAAACTGTTTTATATAGAACCAACCAATGTCAGTGGTTGCCATAGTTTGAGAGGTTAACCTGTGTTTCTTCATTTAATAGATTTGATAAAAGATTATCTGCATTTGCTAGATTCTCATGTAGAAATTTTATCTCTTGGTTCGCAATAAGTGACTATATTTGGATGTAACGATGTTATCAGAGCTGAATAATTGATAAGACCTTGAACTGTTATACCAGTTTGAATAATGGTGGAGCCGTGGAATGGTTACAGATTCTTTTGATTGTGATGGAGGGATGATGATGTGATGATTTTGGTCAGAGCAGTAGTGGACGGAGGTCGAATATTCAAAAAGTATCATATATTCATTGAAAAGAAAGATTGTCTTTTTAGCATATAGTAGAGATATGATGAGAATATGTGTAATATTTGATCTTTATATCAATCATTCTACCTTATCTTTGACCAGCTATTATGACATGTCCTTTTATCAAATATTTTTTTTTGTGTGAGGATCGCACGTGCATGTCATACGTGCAAAGTACTAGTTACATAAGTAGATTGAACATCCAAATGAAGGTGGTAAACAATGTCAAAAGATTATGGAGTCTTAGCATAGTTGATGAGCATCATCTCTAGTACTAAACTATTTATGATGTCGTTCAAGAAAAGCAACAGGTTGGAAGTTAATAAATTTTTAAAAGAGCTAAATGACCATGAGTTTGAAAATGTTTAACAGTTAAGCAGATTGCAAACAAGATTTAGAGCATCAAACAAGATTAGAGCATCAAACAAGGTCCAAAGATGGTGAGACTTGGCACAGAGGGAGACCAATATGTGTAGAATATGACTTTGGGTGATGTAGTTCAGGGAGTGAAACATGGAGAAATTATTCAATTTCAAAAAGTGCTAAGTGGTCAGACTGATTTAGAACTGATTCTATGTCTGAACTTTTTTTTTTCAAACTTGTCTTTGGTATAAATTCCAAATGGTAATATTTTTTGACATTATTAATTAAAACCAAAATGATATATTATTAATAAAGATTAGATCTAATTAGGGGTATAATCAGGTTCAATGATCACTTTTAAAATTTGAAATTTATTTTTTTTAAAATGATACTGTTCCTGCGCTTTGTTTCATTTATTTGGCCCACTTACCAGTGAGATAAAATTACCAAAAATTCTCTAAATTTCTTATTTGGGGTATAGATCAAGATTATGATATTTATTTGGGTCACTTGTATTTGAAAACTTGAACTTCTGGTTCAAGCCATATTTGACTTCTATTCAAATAAAATTCAAACTTGAGCTTTTAAATTGTCATTTTTCTTTTGTTTTCCTCCCTTGACTGACTAGGGTTGGTTCTTGCCTTTACAAAGTGACACTAGGTGTCACATTGGAGACCTCTCTTGACCATTTTGAAAAGTGGGGAAGATCAAAGAATACCAAAAGGAAGAGAGAGTACTTAGAAGAGATTGAAGATCTTGAGTGCTAGAGAGAAGTGTAACTTGAGCATTTATACACATCTAAGACTAGAGTGTACTTGAGAGTGTGTTTTAGTCTATTACTGTAAGTCTATGATAAGACCTAGACTAATATAAATGTTGGTGATCGAGCTTATCATGTTGGTTGTGAAGGCCATCACATAGTTTGTACACGGTTGAAGCTTACCGTTGAAAGGAGCATAGGTAGACAGTGCACATGCCTTCACTCACGAAGTGAAGCGTGTGCTTGAGGGACAACACTTGTTGTTGGGCAGCAGAGATGGTCTGTGACCTTGCGCGAGAGGAGCAAGTGGTGTTCATGGTGTTGGGGTGCGATGCGAAGCGAACGATTAAGTTCACTTCATTCACGAGGTCTTTTTTGTTTGTTCCTGCTAATCTGCCATTTCAGGGTGAACCAGCACAAGTGTCGTCGGAGAGTTCACGATCCGAGCGAAGGCACGCTATGACGAGGCGAAAGCGAGTGCCCTTTCACCTCGGAGGATCCAGAAGGATCCCAGCTACAGAATCCATGATAAAGTGGACTAGAGGGGTCCGAGTTGCAAAGTCTGGAGCGGAGTGGGCTGGAAGACTTCACAGGCGGCGTCGATGGCATGGCGTGTTCAAAGATGGAAAGTACCAAAAATGGCCCTTAGCAGGCATTTTGGTCAAGTTCAAGGGTCTAGGGTTTCCAGGGTTATTTTGGTCACCTGGAATTTTGTAACGGGTTCCGACCTATAAAAGGACACCCACGAGCTCTGGCTCGGGGTGTGTTGAGGAGAGGGGGGGGGGGGGGGGCAAGACCTCGGCTCTCTCATTGTAACTTCGTACACTTGAATAGAAAAGACATTCTTGTAAATGTAACCTTGTATCATGGAATGACAATTTCACGTCGGTAATCCTATCAATTTACTTCACAGAAGTAAATTGTTCCTAGTGATTAAAATCTATTGGTGTTTAAGAAATCGTCTCTGAAACCTCAAACCAATTTCTAAAATCCCAACAGTGGCGCCCACCGTTTGTGAGCACGAAAAGAGAAGCCCATGGTGTCCAAATCAAGAAGAAAAACAGCATGGTGCATCGTGCCGGAGTTGGCGACCGTTGAGCCCGCCAGGGTGAACGCGAGGTTTCAGCAAGGCCAGGAAGACAGAGTTCACAGTCAACAAAACCAAAACGCGAGGTTCACAACCAACCACCAATCACACAGTCGCATCCAAGCTCGGGTGCGCGACCAGCCACCGAAACTACCAGCCAACTCGAAGTGCAAGGAAACTTGTTAGGGGCAAATGATCATGAGGCCGGTACTTCGCATGAAATGAGAAAAAGCACAGTAAACATAATAGAATTTGATGGGCAAGAAACCTCGGAGGATGAAGAGATAATGGTGCAATCAAATCAAGAGGCTGAAATTGAAAAGCTAAGGAAGGAAAACGATTACCTGCTGGCACTTCGTCAGCAGTTAATTGAAGAGGCAGAAAGAACGGCTCGCCAAGATATAGAAACAATAGCAATCCTTCAGCAACAAAGCAAGAAAGCTCAACTTCTTCAAGAAATTGAACAATTGAAGAGCAAAATCGTCGATGCGCAACCAAGTCAAAACAGAAGAGGAGTCCACTTCGACGATCAGCGTAATCTACAACTTATTCCAGGAAGAATGACAAATTCAACTGGCACGTTCAATAGAGAATCCCCACTATCCGAGGGATTGCAAAAGTGTTCCAACCCAATTCAATTGAGAATGAGCACAGTGCCAAATTCAAGGGTGATTCAGACCCCAGGTATTTCTTGATGAGCTACGAAGTAGCAATCACTTCAGGGAGGAGATGATGTCACATTAGCACAAGCTTGTGCTTGTGCTCTAGAAGGAGCGGCGTTAAATTGGTATTTCAACCAACCGCCTAAATCGATTTATACCGGAGAAAATCTAAGAGATAAAGTGCTAGCGAACTTGGGAGGACACAAAAGCATATCACAGCCAAATGAAGCTCTCAAGAATCTCAAACAATGTCCCGGTGAAACTTTGCAAGATTTTGACAGAAGAGTCTTAATCCTGAAAGCCCAATCTCCGGCATTATCGGAAGAAAGAGCAATGGAATATGCGATCGCTGGTTTAAGAGCTTCTTCGCTGACATCAAAATTTGCGAAGAGATCACCAACCTCGCTAAAAGAAATGTGCACAAAAATTAAAGAGTATTGCCTATGAGAGCAAGATTTCAAGAGAAGAACTCAGAATCAAAGAGAGGAAGGCAGTCGCAATCAAGGCCAGCGAAGTGACGGCTAGCAAAATAGAAACAACAAAAGGCAGAAGTTCCAAAATTACACACCCTAGCTCATGGCGAATAGCATTGAGTCAAACCAACAAAACCAGCAACAATTCAGAGGAAGCAACAAGAGAGGTCGAGGTAGGGGTGGAGGCAGCACTAGAAATCGCCCACCCAAAAAGCCATATTGTATTTACTGCGGAGAAGACAAAGGGCACAGAACATTTGGATGTTCAATTGCCAAGCAGATTAAGCAAAGAATGGATGAAGAAAAAAAGCAGTCAGACCAACCAAAAGTGGTAAACTATACCTTGCTGTAGTCATGGCAAAATCAACCAAATGTCGCTTCGAGTAACCAATCTTACACCTCTCCTTAAAGCCAAACCAATTTTCCATAAAGCCAGCCCTACACGCCATATAGCCAAAACTACACACCACCTTTCAATCAAGCTTATATGCAAACCCCATATCGGCAATGTCATCCACACTTTTACTTCGCCGCAAGCCATCCACTGCAACACCTAGCCGTGGAAAACCAAAACCAGCAACCTCGCCAAAACCTAGCTATTGAAAACCTGCGAAGTGAGCAACTAACACTTTCGGCACCAAAGGCAGAAAACTCAACCAGCCAACAAGGCCAACCGCAACCGCTGCCAACGAAAGGTTTCATCGGAATGATAAGGGGGGGGGGGGGGGGTCCTCAATGAACTTCGACAACAAAAGGCAGAGGAGAGACTATTTCAGGACAGTAAGCACATCTTCATCCAAGGCCCAATCATCAAATCGAAGTGGTCACACATCCCAATAACCTTCACCCAAGAGGATTTAAACCTAAAAACCTATCCTCACATCGACGCATTTGTCATTAACACGCACATCGACAAGTGAACAATTGGAAAAGTGTTGATAGACAACGGCAGTAAAGCAGATATCATTTTCTATAGCACATTCTTATAGATGGGTTATGCAAAAGAAATACTCAAACCGTCAAACGTACCTTTGTATGGTTTTGGTGGTAAAAGAGTGGAACCACTCAGGAAGATAAATCTGCAAGTCTCATTCGGTGACATGTCCAACCCAAGAATGGAATATATCACCTTCGATGTTATAGACCTTTTCTACCCATACAACGTAATCTTTGGAAGAGGAACGATAAACACTTTTGAAGCAGGAGTGCATAATGCATATTTATGCATGAAGATACCAGCAAGCAATAGTGTAATCTCAGTTTTTGGAGACCAGCAAGAGGCCAGAAACATTGAAAAGGGCTATACCCCGGGTCAAACCAACATACATAATATAGAAGTTATACCACAAGAAGTGTTAGAAGAGGAGGAAAGAAAAAAAACATAAAGCTGAAGAGAGGAAAAATGCTAAGGAAGAACTCTCCAGTGCAGACAAGGAATCCTTGACAATTAAGGCAGAATTTGAAACCAAAAGAGTACTTCTGGATAAAGTTGTATTGGGGCAGTCGGTATTCATAGGAGATGGATTAGCAAACAACAAAGAAGAGTTGCTAGAATTCTTGCGCAAAAACAAAGATGTTTTCGCCTGGAACTCAATGGACCTGGAAGGGGTTAGTAGGGAAGTTAGAGCATAAGCTCGAGCTAAACGATAGAATCAGACCAAAGAAACAAAAGCTCATTAAAATGTCAGACGAGAAAACCGCAGCAGTAAAAGCCGAAGTGCAAAGACTACTTGATGCAAGGGTCATCAGAGAAGTGAATTACCCGAAGTGGTTGGCAAATGTAGTCATGGTCAAAAAGAAAAACGAAAAATGGAGAATGTGCATCAACTTTACAGACCTCAATAAATCTTGTCCGAAAGACGATTTTCCACTACCCAGAATAGACACAATTGTGGACTCCGCAGCAGGAAGCGAGCTCTTGTCACTTCTGGATTGTTTCTCAGGTTATCACCAAATCTACTAAGAAAGGAAGATCAAGAGAAAACAAGCTTTGCCACGCCATTCGAAACTTATTGTTTTGTAAGAATGTCCGAAGGGCTGAAAATGCAGGACCAACATATTGTAGAATGTCCAAAAAAGTTTTCGAGTCTCAGATGGGAAAAAATGTGCACGCCTATGTGGACGATATCGTAATAGCAAGCAAAAAAAAAAACTGGATCACATCGCGGATCTCGCAGAAACATTTGCAAGCCTTAGAGCCACGAAGTTAAAGCTGAACCCGAAAAAATGTGTATTCAGAATTCAGAAGGGTAAAGTCCTGGGATGTTTAGTATCTGCCAAAGAAACCGAGGCAAATCCTAACAAAATAAATACAATCATAAATATGCAACCTCCAAGAAACAAGAGAGAAGTGCAGAAACTAACTGGGAGAATGGCAGCACTGAACAGGTTCATTTCCAAATCTGCAGAAAGAAGTCTCTCTTTCTTCAAAACGCTGAGAGGCTCGAAAAAATTTGAATGGGGCCATGATCAGCACGATGAGTTGAAGAAATACCTGAAAGATCTCACAAAATTAGCAAACCCAATGTGGGGAGCACCGCTGATGTTATATGTCGCAGCATCCAACTTCAGAGTAAATGCAGCCTTGGTCATAGAAAAAAGAACAACAAAAATAGTTAAAGGGGAGATGAGGGTATCATATCAGCACAGTCCAGTATACTTCATCTGTGAGGCCTTTTCCGGAGCCAAAAAGTTTTACTTAAAAATGAAAAAAATCGCATATGCGGTAGTCATGGCATCCAGAAAGTTGAGACACTACTTCGAAGCACACATAATAAAAGTCATGACAAATCAGCCACTGAATGAAATCTTCAGAAATCCAAACGCCTTAGGAAGGATTGGAAAATGGGCAATGGAATTATCAGAACATGTTGTAGACTTCGAGAAAAGGAGTGCAGTAAAATCACAAGTTTTGACGGACTTCGTAGCAGATTGGACCTCGCCAGATTACCTCTGTGAGGGTGAAATAATCGAAAAATATTGGACTGTGTATTGTGAGGGCGCCTGGGGTGCAGCAGGAGCTAGAATAGCAGCGGTAGTCCATTCACCAGAGGGACTGAAAATGAAGTACGTAGCAAGACTGGAGTTTACGGATGAAGAGGTAAAATGCACGAACAATGTTGCAGAGTACAAAGCTGTGTTACTAGGGCTCAAAAAATTAAGGGCACTCAGGATTCAAAATTGTGAAGTCAAAACAGACTAAAAAATCGTAGCGAAACATGTGGGAAAAGATTTCACTTTAAGGGATGACCAACTCGAAAAATATATGATGGCTGTCAGGAGTATGGACAAATACTTCAAAGGATTTGATGTCGAGTATGTTGAAAGAAAAAATAACGACGAGGCAGATGAACTAGCAAAAGCTGCCGCAAGAAAGCAAGAGTTGCCACCAGATGTGTTCTTTGAAACAATTCTTGAGCCATCGATAAGTGCAATACCGAAAACACCAAAGCTAGTTCAAGCAATATTCAGCGAGGATTGGAGAGCACCAATCATGGCTTATTTAAGAGGATACTTCAAGCCAGAAAGTGAAGTAGAACAAAAGAGAATGGAGCAAAGAGCAAGACATTATGAGATAATAGAAAGCAACTTATACAAAAGGGGAATCTGCACACCGCTCTTGAAATGTCTATCTGTCGCGGAAGGAATTCAACTTCTAAAGGAAGTCCATGGAGGATTCTATGGGTCTCATATAGGACCTCGCGCCCTGGCATTGAAAGCATTCAGACAAGGTTTCTTTTGGCCCATAGCAGTAAAAAACGCAGTCAAGGTGGTGCGCACTTGTGAAGCTTGTCAAAGGTTTTCAAGAAGAACTCAACGCCTTCACAGCCAACGCAACTCATATCACCATCATGGCCATTGCAAAAATGGGGAATAGACATTATAGGAGAACTCACGACCTCGCAAGGAAATTACAGATATGCGTTAGTTGCAGTCGAGTAGCAAAACCCATCACCAATATCACCGCAGCAACCATCAAGAAATTTTTCTGGCCAAACATTGTGTGCAGATTCAGAGTGCCAAAGGAAATCACGGTGGACAACAGAAAATAGTTTGACAATGACATGTTCAAGCAATTTTGCAAGTCAATCGGAACAAAAGTTGAGTTCGCATCAGTGTATCATCCGCAATCAAATGGGGTAGTAGAAAGGGCAAATGGATTAATCTTTGAAGGCATAAAGAAAATTCTGCTCGATTGGAGAAAAGAAAAGCGGGCAGAAGAGTTGCCAAGAGTAATCTGGTCCCACAACACTTCGAAGTCCAGAGCAACTAGTTTTACACCTTTTAGACTGTTATACGGAGAGGAATCAGTCATCTCTGAGAAAATCAAGTTCGGAAGTCTAAGAACTACAAAGCAAAACAACCATCTCAAAGAAGGAGAAGTCACAGAGCTAGTTGAAGTGGATGGGCTACAAGCCGTGTAGAACCTAGAGAAATATCAAGCATAAATTAAAATCTGGAGAAACAAAAAAGTTGTGCCAAGAGAATACACTCCGGGGGAGCTTGTGTTGATCAGAACGCCAAGAATAGAAGGCAAAGGAAAATTGGAACCAAAGTAGGAAGGCCCATACCTCGACACCAAAACAAATAGACCAGGAGCATACAGGTTGGCAAGTTTGGAGGGTAAAGAGTTAAAATATTCATGGAATGCGGACAATCTCTACAAGTTCTATCCTTGAAAGATTGGGGCATTGAAGTGCAGTTCACGCAGCTATAAGCGAACAGGCACAGTTGTTTTTTCTTTTTCGTAGTTTCTCTTTTTCAAACCTTTGTAAAAGTCTGTAGTCTTTTCCTCACAAGGGAACCTAGCAATGGGGTGAGGTTTTTAACGAGGCGGCAAAATGTAATCCCTAGCAAAGTAAAAGCTAGTATTTCCCCAAACACTTCGCAAGTTTCACGCAAATAAGTCGAAAGAACTCCTCGTGAGAAGTTCTAACATTCTACAAACATCAAAGCACAGAGCCGGACGTAATGTCGCGAAGGTAACAACATCACTATCCTGGCTCAGCATTTACAAGTCCAAATTTTTCAAAAGTTGCTCAAAGCACAACTGGTCGGACCCAATGTGTCTTGATGAAGTTCAAAATTTTCAAAAGTCGCTCAAAGCGCAATTGGTCAGACCCAATGTGACTCGACACAGTCAAAATTTTCAAAAGTCGCTCAAAGCGCAACTGGTTGGACCCAATGTGTCTCGACGAAGTCAAAAATTTTTAAAAGTTGCTCAAAGCGCAAATAGTCGGACCTAATGTGTCTCGATGAAGTCCTAATTTTTCAAAAGTCGATCAAAGCGCAAATCACCGAAGTCGCAAAAGGGCTCGGTGAATATCCGCTTCGCTCGCACCTTGCTCCAAATCAACTAAGGGTGTAGCTTGGCGTTTTTCAAATTAAAAATCACCGAAGTTGCCAAAAGGGGCTCAGTGAAACTTCATTTCGCATGCACCTCGTCCCAAATCGACTAAGGGGAGAGGGTGGCATTATTCAAAATAAAAATCGCCGAAGTCGCAAAAGGGGCTTGGTGAAACTCCACTTTGCATGCACCTCGCCCCCAATCAACTAAGAGGGTAGGGTGGCGTTTTTCAAATTAAAGGTCACTGGAGTCGCAAAAGGGGCTCGTTGCATTTCCTCTTCGCACGCACCTCGCCCTAAATTGACTAAGGGGGAAAAGTGGCGTTTTTCAAATAAAAAATTACCGGAGTCGTAAAAGGGGCTCGGTCAATTTCCACTTCGCGCGCACCTCACCCCAAATCGAATAAGGGGGAGGGTGACGTTTTTCAAGCTTAAAAATTCTGAAGTAGCAAAATACGTTACAACCATTTCAAAAGAAAAGAAATAGCCATTATGGAAAATGAAGTGCGGCAATATTCTTATTCATTCTCTTCTTTTACACAAATCCCAGTCTCAAGAAGTTGGGGAAATATCTTTTCCCACTCATCCCGAGTATAACCCGCAGGAGCGCGGGGTATTTTCCAAAAATTCTACAATAATCAATCTTACTAATTGTCGCAACCTGAGGTTGCGAAGGCCCATCAGAATCCCTACACTTTCGAGGACTGCTTCGTAGTGTCTTATCCCGGCCACCGCCATAAGATCTGCATTCAACTTCAAGTTGGCCAGATTTCAGCCTACTAATCGAAACCTTTCGAACAGCAAGCCTCGGCACACGTTTCCGCTATTGAGGTTGCTCAGCGCCGGAATTTGCAACGTTGCGAGGAGGCGAAGCAGACCGAGGGGCGGTCTCTACTTCGTCAAACACGCTCCAATCAAGTTCAGAACTTCGACTATCGCTCCGCGGGGAAACGGGCGATTACAGAAATCCAAAATGATGAAGCACTTCGGAACTGTCGCTGGAAACTTCAATAAAAAAAACTAGCTGATCCCTGCGCAGGTTCATCTTTAGGAACCTGCACAGTATTTTTGTACGTTACAAAATCAAAACCAAACATCGAAATACATAACTTGTCAACCAAATTAAGCCAGTACAAGGGCAAATTGATCTATCCTAAACCTCGTCATCTCTAGGCGCATCTTCTGAAGGAGGATTGGCTGGGGCATCATCTTTCGCGCTCGACCCATCGAGGTTGTCCTCGTGAACAGCATCATCGTGCAGTGTGGCAGCCCTCTTCATCTAAAAATTACATGAGTGCGTCATAAATACGTTCTTTCTAACAAAACAGCAAGAAATAATGAAAACAAGAAAATAATGCGGAACGGGAAGCCACTAACCTCAGCCAGTTTCAAAAGAACGGACTCCATAGCAGTTTCCCGTCCGTATCTTTTCAGCACTTAGCGGCGGCGCGTTTGTCCACAGCGGAAACCTCTTCTGGCACTTCGGAGCGAGCTTTCTTATCAATAACAACGGCCGAAGAACCAAGAGTTGCAATGTGATCGCACCCGAGCCGGCTAAGCACGTTGAGAGCTGCCTCCACGGTTTGAAGCGCGCCATAATCGGAGCAGCGATCAATTATGGTTGGCAGAGCAGCGACTTTGCCATGAACCCAATAAAAAAACAATGATTCGCTAATCAATCCATCATAACAATCAAGGTCACTGCTCTCAGCCCCGACGCGGCAAAGTACGTCGTTGTAGGCCTCAAAAACACCCGCGGCCCAAACAGAGAAAGATGCCGAGTGAAAGTGAGAAGCCTTTTCCATTTCATCATATTTATTCTTCAGATCATCAAAGCCTCGAGATTTTGTCGCCATTGATTTCTTCAATTCTTTGTTCTGTTTCTCCAACTCTTCAACCTTCAGCCGACATGAGTTGATTTCATTAGCTTGTGCTCCAATTTTCTTCACAGCCTCATCTCGCTCGCGCAGAAGTCCATCGTTTTCGGACCGTAGTGCAGCGACAGTCACCAAAGCAGATCTTTCATGATCAATTTTCTGACCAACCACTTCTGAAATAGTGGGGTTCTACGCGAAATAACAAACAAGAATTAGTAAAAAAGGCACAAAAATAGCGATCACTTACCGAAAATAAAACAAAAACTTACGTGACGTAGCATGGTAGAGGTCAGGCTGTTCAGCTTCTCCAGAGAAAAGCCAGCCACGTGTCGTTGCAACTCTACGACAGCGAGGTCATTCAACGATTAGGCAAAAGCAAAGGCGCGCCCAGTCCAAAACAAAAAATAATAATAACAATATTAAAAAATCGCTCAACCTGATTTAGTGATGGAGTAAAAGAAATCCCAAGTTTTCGGATTCCCAAAGTCCACTCTAGAAGAGGAGCCACCTCGCCGGACGGAACCGGACGCTGAAACTTGCAAAAGTAAAATCAACAAATATAAAAGGCAAAAACAGAAATAGCAGAAGGGAATCACATACGTACCAGTAGCAACTACAACGCGTTGGTCACGAGGAGACTGACGGGCCTTGTCGGTGGTTTCGCCGTCGAGAGAGATCGGCTCGGTAGAAATGTGCTCAGCAACAGGGTGAGCAGACACCTCACGCACCTCTTGCACATCTTTGTCCTCGTAATCAGACAGAGCCCCTGGCATTCTTTCAATAAAAGCAACCCGGGGCCGAACCGCGTGAGGTGGGTTGGTCGTTGGATTTTTAGACGAGTGCTTCGAGCCAGGTTGCGGCGACTCGGAGCCTGAGGACAAGTCTTCCGCGTCTACTATTTTTCTTTTAGCACAAGTTTTGACCCTCACAGCAGCAGCTTGCTCGTCTCCACACAAACGTTTTTGCCGCCGTGAAGTTTCACAGCAGGAGCAGCGGGGCACTGGCGAGGTTTGTACGGAATATCATTTGCCTCAAAGACACGGTTAAACCTCATCCTAGAAAAAGTGTGCTCTTGGATGGCTTTATGCTCAGCAGCTGTGTATATGCCAACATAATGAATACCAAAATTTTCAACTCTCTTAATGAACTACTCATCATTCAGAGTGCCTTTCCGAACTCCCACAATGGGAAAATTAATTCTAGTCTTTCCATCTTTGAGCAGTCGGTTCTCAACGATGGGAATAGAAAAGTCCGACTTCAAAGGATGCATGGAAGCGGCACAATATTCGTCGACAAGATCAAGACCACTGCTATGCCAGCTAGCCTCACGAAAGACTGCAACCATACGATTCCCCAGAGCAATTTCGATGATCCAATTACAAACACCATCGAAAGGTCTCATGGTGGATGCGAGCGGATACGAAGTCTCGATGCCGTCGTCTGTCACAACGTGATCAGATGAGACGTAGATGTAAAACCAGCAGGAGTACCATTTATAAGTCCATTTGTTCAGAGAGCACGGAGTGAACCTAGAATCACACTTCGGATGAGGTTTGAAGAAGCAACAGCCATAGTCAGCAATGCACCTAACTCCGTTATGAGTAATAGTGCGCTTCCGACAGTGAACGCAGAAAAACTTGGTAAAGACTTCGGCATCAGGTTCGCCACCATAGGACTTCATCGCCCAGGAAAATTTAGCAAGCTGGACAATGTCGCTCGGGGTCAGATGGTGCAACTCAATATTGGAGTTGCGAAGCACTTCGGCAACAAGAGGATGGCAGGGAAAGCGCAGTCCAGCATCGAAAAACTCGGTGAAAACGATAGCTTCATGTGGTTCTGGACGAGGTATGGTCTCGTCATTGTTAGAGACTCGAGCGAATCCCTTGAGAAAAAAATTGGCATTTTTCCATTTTAGGGATAGCATCAGGATTGAACCGCGAAGCTCTAGTAAAATTAGTGTAGGGAAGATCACTCTTTGCAACTTTCCCCTTTTGTTTTGACGAAGTGCCAGCAACCAAGCCCCGACCAACATTAGATGAACCTTGCTGGCCACTAGCAGCCGCGGACGTGGAAAGTAGCGGGCGTTCAACTCGACTTGAAGGAACTTCGCCTTCCCCACCAGAATCGTTATCCGACTCTTGGTGCTCAGACTCATCTTCATCACTATCCTCCTTGCTACTTCCAAGTGGTTGGCGAAGTTGATCAACACATCACGCTTTGAAAGCATCAGGGTCTTCGCTGTCTGAAGCAAGCAGAAATCCGCCATCTTCACCTGGCGTTTTGACGGAGCGACAAGGCAAAGGGGATGGAGACCTCGCATCAATATTCACTTCATCCACATCATGAGTCACGCTGCCTTCAACAAGGTTTGGCTGGACAACAGCAGCGGCAGGGGCAGTCATCGTAGTACCCGTAGTCTCAACGTGAGGTTGGTCGGATTCAGGAGCAGCAATCTGCTTAACGCGAGCCATCTTCTTAGAACCTGAAAAATAGTTGAAAATCAGCACGAAGTAAAAATCAGAGCCAAGCTTCAGCGAGATAAAGAATGAAAATGTCAAAACCTGAAAAGCAAACTACGAAGGTCAAGAGAAGAAGGAACTAGCAAAGTGGAAAGGGGGGTGCGCTAGCTCAGAAGGAAAAACGGACAACAATAAATGAGTGGTGGGGGTCTGCGGGGAGGCCCCCGCCCTTTGTTTTATAGGGAGGAAACCGGAGCCAGCATTGAATGATCGAACATGTATCACCACGGTACTCTAAAAAATCAACACAAGGGAAGCGGCGTGAAAACCGAGAATAGCATTCCAACGAAATACGTGAAGCAATGACAAAGTCTTAATGTGGCCCTCAAATCAACAGCGTAGCCTTAAACGCAACAGTAAGTAATTTCAAAAAATAAATCACAGTATCAGGGACGTCCGAAGCCATGGGCGTAGGAGTCGCCCGCGAAGTAGATGAAGGCGAAGCCGAAGAAGATGACCCCGATCCTGAGGAGTCAGACGAGGACGTGGTAGACCTAGGTTCCGAAAAAATCGCAAGCATCTTTAGGTCAAAAGAGAAGAGCGTGGAAGACCTAGAACCAGGGGGTCACCACCAGCTATTTATAAGCTGGAAAAATCAACGGTCACCGAAAAGGCCGTCAAGGGTCAAATGCGACCGTTACAAAAGCACTAATGCAAGATTCAAAATCTGGTGGTCTAACTTTGAAGTCGAGGGTGGTGTTTTAGAAAATAAGGCGTCACCGAGTGGCAAACTATGATTTCACAAAACTAATCAGATGGACCTCGTAAGAGTCGTAAAAGTGGCATCACAGTTTAACAAGGGATTAAGCCCTTCGAAGTAGACCTTATCTCTCAAGGGGCTACTATTGGAGTGCGATGTGAAGCGAACGATTAAGTTCACTTCATTCACGAGGTCCTTTTTGTTTGTTCCCGCTAATCTGCCATTTTAGGGTGAACCAACACAAGTGTCGTCAGAGTGTTCACGATCCGAGCGAAGGCACGCTATGACGAGGCAAAAGTGAGTGCCCTTTCACCTCGGAGGAGCCAGAAGGATCCCAGCTATGGAACGCATGACGAAGTGGACTGGAGGGGTCCGAATTGCGAAGTCTGGAGCGGAGTGGGCCGAAAGACTTTGCGGGCGGCCTCGATGGCATGGCGGGCTCGAAGATGGAAAGTACCAAAAATGCCTCTTAGCAAGCATTTTGGTCAAGTTCAAGGGTCTAGGGTTTCCATGGTTATTTTGGTCACCCGAAATTTTGTAACGTGTTCCTTGAGCTATAAAAGGACACCCACGGGCGGCTTGGGGTGCATTGAGAGGGGGGGGGGGCAAGACCTTGGCTCTCTCACTGTAAATTAGTACACTTGAATAGAAAAGACATTCTTGTAAATGTAACCTCGTATCATGGAATGATAATTTCACGTTGGTAATCCTATCAATTTACTTTGTGGAAGTAAATTGTTCCTAGTGATTAAAATTTGTCGGTGTTTAAGAAATCGTCTCCAAAACCTCAAACCGATTTCTAAGACCCCAACACATGGACTTGGACATCGTCATCTCATGATGGAAGGGATCGGGACTCCAACGGGAGTGATCCAATGAGGAGTAAGGGAAGACGACATCCTTTCAAGACCATAAGAAAAATTATTAGCATTTCTCGACCCCTTTCATTTAGTATTCCACAAGTTGTCTGCTATAATTGATAGGGTAAATTGTGGCTTGCGTAGGTTAGTGTGTCTTAACTTTCATATTGCATCTTGATATGAGCACTAGCATGTGTAAGGGCTTAGCCTAGTAGAATTGTTAGGATGCAATGATTGCTAGCATTGAGCAGCGAAGCGAAAGAATTTGCCTTTGTGATTCACCCCCCCCCCTCCCGCACCCACCCCTCTAGGTACGTCTTTGATCCTTTCAATACGTGGCCTTTTTTTTCTTTTTTCCCCTCAACACTTTCACTATTTTATTCGTTCCAATTTCTCCACTAGATATGCATCATTAATACAACAGAAAAATTTATTACTAATTTATACCTTTAAATTATTAGAAGAGTAAATTTCACTGACCTACAAGTATTTGCACCCTTGTAACAAAGACCTACAACTTTTGGTGACCATTTCACTAACCTACAATTACTTGTCACCCTTTTAACACAGAACTACAACTTTTACAATTTTGGAACGTGACTGTGTATCGGGTCCACCAGTAAGTCACAGCAGGCACCGTTCTCCTTGTTTTGGATGACGTAGAGGCGCGCTAGCTGAGCAGGCCTCGATGGGTCGGCCCATCTCACGCCCGGCCTGATGACGCGAGCCGCGAGGAACACATACTCGAGTCGGGACCCTGTCGAGACGAGCGCACAACAGAGACGAGCAGCCTGAGCAGGACATCGTCGGCGGGTACAGGGAGATAGCGGCAGAGTCACAAGCGATTAACAAGTTTGTTTACATCCATATATTATTATAGACTTTAAAATACGTTATGCATCAACTAGCCATGAATTCACGTGGTTAAGTTTGATGGCCAAAAGCTGTAAACGCAAGATGCTAGTACCAAGCTGCAGTTAGCTACGACTGCTGGCTGCTACCACTAGTGCCAAACGAAAGCCATTCCAGGCATCTGTCCCTGCCTGTCGCACTAGCTCCTCTTCCACTTCATGCCCCTAGGCCGAGCGTGAGATGGGCTGGCCATCGAGGCCTGCTCGGCTAGTGCAACTATGCGTTATCCAGAACGGGGAGAACGATGCCTGCTGTGACTAACTGGTGGATGCGATACACAGTCATGTTCCAAAATTGTAAAAATTGTAGTTCTGTGTTAAAAGGGTGCAAATACTTGTAGGTTAGTGAAATGGTCACCAAAAATTGTAGGTCTTTGTTACAAGGGTGCAAATACTTGTAGGTTAGTGAAATTTAGTCTTATTAGAAGGATAGCCCTACTATATAATACAATTCATGAAAGAAACTATATGATACATTATATAAAACAAAATATTTTTTACTTTATAGATTTCTTGTATAAAAGGTGTTTTTTAGAGAAAACCCCATTTTTCTTTGACCCTTAATTATTGAGAAAAGTAAAATAAAAACTTTAATGATGAAAGTCCTTAGTTTGTTTTTTATGACAAACAATCGATCATCGCTATTTATTTTAGGACACACTTGAAATCCTCGTCACTAAATTGAATGAAACGTTGTAAAATGAATTGCGCTGCAATGTTTTTACTAAATGTGACTCTATAATTGTTGTAGAAAGGCATATTTCATGTAGTGTGGGGTGGGTACTAAGTGCTTGTTTGGAGTACATCACCTTTGCGAAGGCAGCAACGTTGGTCCCAGGTGTTTAAAATCGAACGCTTGAGCTTGCTGCTTAAGTCAGGCACGTTTCTCAGGATTTCAACCAACCGACCCAAAATTAAAGAAAACTTGTTATTAGGTGCATCAACTTTATGTTGGCCTATATATCTAAGCAGAAATGACATTGCTTTTTTTTATAAAACGTATATGGAAGTATTCTATGGGAACATATTGGCTCGCTTAGATTTTATCATACCATGGATGGTGATCTGACAGCAGGGGGATTACTTATTAATTCTTGTCATCTAAACTATATGGTGTGGTTTGGTATTTTCTTTCATTGTGAGAAAACGGAAGTGTTACAGCACTTAGAAATAATTAGGTCGGCGACTCGACGTAGTCTCCTGGGGACAAAGGTCGTGTAAAAAAATCAGATCTCATTTGACTTTAACATAGTAAGCAGTAAATGTTTGCAAACAGAGATTATAAAGCAAAAGCATAGTTTGTCAAGATCCGCCCTTTATGATCAATTGGTGAAAGAGAAACGTCAACATGATCAGCTCTGACAGGCTCTTTCGTTCCTCGCTCTGTCTTCCTTAGCATCACTTGCACTGTGGTGGCAGCAAAGGCGCGCCTTGAAGTATATGGACCTGCTACTGTAGCAGCATCCCAGACCAAACATATTGTAATGATATCACGAATCTTACCCTTGCAAATTGAATCGAATGATATAAACCTTCTATCGCCCCTGATCTTCTTCCAAGAAAAATCCAACAGGATTGGTGAACGCAGCCGATACGAAGTATCAATATGAATCAACTCAAAGGCGATAAGACGACCATCTGATGAGCAGGTGTAGATGAAACCCTCTGCAAATATGCATCTCCCACTAAGTAAACCTGTGTTACAGCCCCAAATCATATGTGAAATCACACCAAACCACTCTCCCTTCTTCAAATCAAACACGAAGCACTCATCTTTATCTGCATCCGATATCATAAACGCGTCGTCGACAAGGTCCACAAAACCAGAAATCTTGACCTTATGTGACAAATCAATAGAGCTCGACGATGTCTTCTGGCGTCTCCACTGGAAATTATTTCGATTAAGGATGTAGACATCCTGCAAAGTATAACCAAGAGCCACAACGTATTGGCCAGTTTGAAAAACCGAAGAAAAAAAGAGCTTGGATCGCTTGCTTTTATGGACCTTGTAGGACCTCTTTACGACATCAACGACGTAGTGGTCGCAGTGTGGGTGAGCTGGGATAACATCAAGTTTCGATCCGTGATGCGCAAAAAACCATGATGGGGAATCATCTATTCCAACAACTCCAGGACCAGATATTGTGTCTAGAGATAGTACTGCTTCTATGGCCTTTTCACGACATGCAATCAACCTACCCTCGGAAGTAGAGATATGATACAAAAGGGAGCGCTGACCAAACTGGCAGATAAAGTAGAAATCTGATGTGGTGGGCATCGTGCAGTTTTTAAGCACGGTTAAACATGGAGGATGCTTGGCTTCTCCGCTCAGAAACTCCCTACAGTCAGGAAATGCAATTTTTCAGAATGAAGAGAGTTTTATGATGACTTGCAACATGACTAGTTCTTAATTGATGATGTTAAGACAACACTTTTAGTTAATTTTGAAAGTAAGAAATTAAATTACACTAAGTAGATGTCAATAAAAAAAAACAGAAACAGTACTTGAAGTCAAAACAGAAACAGAAACATTTAACGCTTCCATGAGACGATCAAACTTGAAGTAACATGGGTGAATTTCTGTGACGTAGAATATTCTACTTTTCTAGTCATTACTGTATCTTCTAAATTTATTTCTTATATGCCAGTGTGCACCCTGTACCAACAATTGCTATGATGTGACTGATCCCCACTTTTTTCTAAATTATATATTAGTGGTATTTTATTTTGTATATTTAAAAGTTAAAAGTGGATTAAAAAAATCAATGGATTATCTTTAGGTTGCACTAGATAAATTACTGTAGTGGAGGGTTCAAATAAACAAACGAATTTGGTTGACTTCATCAAGTATAGCATAGAAAGCACACGATAGAAGGGCTGAGTAATAGATTTACAATGAACAACTAGAAAGTCCGCACAAAAAATTTTAAATGAATTTTAAATAAAATTAACAGCTTTAACTTGAGAGATCGTATTAAGATATGTTCACCTGCAGCAATCAGAAATTTCTTCGGATGTTTCATCTTGGGGGGAATCAAGCCCTATTATGAGTGAAGGCCCTATGGGATCAAACCTGCCTCCTTGATCAGGAAATTCCCTATATCATCAACAATGAATTTGTATTATTAGTCATGAAATTATGCAGTGAAAATTCATGATTATAACAATGTTGTGTGATGTCATAATGTCAACAAAAGCTGCAATTTCGACTCTCGGATATGTCAATTGCTTTTTTTTCAGTTATAGTATGTGCTTGTCGATGACAAAGTGGCTATGGTGACTTGGTTAATTCCTAGAGATTTTTTTAAATAAACTTTTTCAAACTAATATTTTAATAATAGACTGCATAAAATTATATTTTTTAGAATCTATACCATTTCGTCATGCCAAACTGTCCGGCACAACTCATAACTTAATCATGCCAAATTCCCATGTTGGATGGATGGCAAGCTCGGATGGCAAGAGAGTCGTGCCAAAACAAATGGTGTGACCGAAACATGAGTCGCGCCAAGTCATTTGGCGTGACCAACACTTAGTGAA
Organism: Eleusine indica; assembly: GCA_030378355.1. Taxonomy (NCBI): domain Eukaryota; kingdom Viridiplantae; phylum Streptophyta; class Magnoliopsida; order Poales; family Poaceae; genus Eleusine; species Eleusine indica. The sequence continues at coordinate 54,808,378 of CM059496.1, read as the reverse complement.
ATTCAAACATCTTGTCTTCATGTTTAATTAGCCTCAGCCGTCTATTTTAAAAATTTATACAAATGAAATTAAAACTCAACCACAAAATAAAAAGTGTTCTACATAACATGCTCTCCAAGCAAAAAAAAAAGTTTCAAAAAACTCTAAGCTACACAAGTAATTTAATTTTTGTCTTAAACATAGCTAATCATTAACAATATGAAACTACTAGTCTGATATTGTTAACAATTGGCTCTATTTAAGACACAAATTAAATTACTTATGTATTGAGGTGGAAATTACTTATGTAACCGGTTTATATATGCCGGTTAAATCCCTGGTTTGCATTTATAGGAGCAGGCTGTGCATGGATATATTTATATGTATTGAGGTGAATGATCATGTGTAGTATGTGCGTAAACGCCTAATTTATATGCAACTGACTTTAGAAACAAAAAAAGAGATCACTTACTGCAAAAAACAGAACGTGTCCCCGCAGTCGAATTCATGTGGTTCGCTCCTGAGCATGTCTATCCTGCGGAAGGTGGAATGCAGGATCTGGACACCGTGGGGGACAAGGCCGCCACCCGTTTCATCAGGGGCGCCTCTGACGCAGAGCGTGGTGATGAGGGCATGCCGAGCGGCACACCCGCAGGGCTCAGACCTGAGATTGGCCCACACGGCGCACAGCATGCGGCCACCGAGGTGCACGACGAAGCAGTCCCCTTCCTTGTACTCGTAGGGCCAGATGGTGTCCACCTCTACGGGGGGCTCGAGGAGCGGCTTGCCGTCCTCAGGCGAGTAATTGTACGCTAACAGCTTGGTGCCGCGAATGAAGTAGATGGTGTTGTCATCACGTGCACAGCCGCTCTGCCGAATATAGGAACGTACCGATGAGTTTGTTCCCGTCCCTTGCCGTCGGTGGCGATGGCGACACATGTCAAAGTGCCGGCGGCGCAGTCGAAGCAGTAGAAACTTGAGTTGCGGAACGACAGAAGGATAAACCTGTCGCGGATGACGGCGTAGCCCTGGAGAAGGGAGCCTTCGTAGCATGCGGCTTCGTTTTCCCGGTAGGGCATACAATTCAGGTAGTAGTTTCTGGTGTTCTCGAGTGTATGGTCGTACGGGAAGTCGACACTGGTGACCTCAGTCCAGCAGCAGCTATCTTCGACTAGCCGGTAAACCAAGATGCGCCATGTGTACCTGCCGACGGAGACTAGATGCGCCATGTGTACCTGCCGACGGAGACTAACTCCCATCGTACGGTCGGCACCCAGAGCGCGCCGTGCGCCGAGATAGCTCTGTACGGTTCGCCAGAAAAGGGGAGGTGTGGCAGAGGGGACAGGCTCTTGTCATCAGCGAGATCCATGGAGAAGACTTTAGTAGGCAACCTGTCGGCGGCCACCTCTTCTAAGATGCTTGGGCTCGTCGATCCGTATGCTGCAGGCCAGTGCGCACAGACGATGTTAAGGCTGCGTCGATCCGGAGCAAGCGCGGCCTCGGCGGCGCTGGTATACACCGTCCGCTCGCCGTCGTCCGGGGACACGGTGTGGAAGTGCTCGAGCAGGTCGTTGCTGCGGCCGAGGACGCGACCCGAGCCGTTGACGCGAAACCGGTGTAGCCGCAGGTTGTGGACCGCGTCGTCGGAGTTGGTGCAGCCTACGAGAATCGACCATGTCGGGCGGTCGTTGTCCGCGCCGGCCGCCACACACACGTATTCCCTGCCTGGCGAGACGCAGGGGATGTTGGGCGGGCACAGTCGTCGCCAACGGCAAAAGCAACGGAATAAATAGCAGCACGACTCGCCGTGATCTGCCGCGTCCGCAGGGTCTCCGTCGCCGACTGACGCCATGATTTTTTTTGTTTTCCCTCTGCTTTCGCAAGATCTTATAAGACGGCGACACGGGAGGGGTTTCCTTCGGCGATCGATTGGATCTAATACGGACTTCTGGAGTCCCCTTTGTACTCCTTTCGATTCTCTCTCTTTTCTTTTCTTCTTTTCCTGTTATATCTCTATAACTTATTAATTGAGGTACAGTCATCCGCTTCATATTTACAAAGTGTTTTTACACCTTTCATATTAAGCACCGAATTTTAAAAATCATAACTCCCACGTTCGAAGTCCAAATGATACAAACTCTGACTTTATCTCATAGCTTTCAAAAAGTTCTACAACTTTGATATTCAATGGATTCATAGATTCCAAAGCTTTTGTGTTCAAATATACAATGCAAACCAAAAAATGGTCTGATTTAACAAACAATGGGGGGAAACAAACCAAAAAAATCAGACTTTGATCATACTTGTAGTAAGTGAACTTCGTCTCTTTTTTTCTTTTGTCAAGTGCTATCAGATCGGACTTCTTCCGACCACACTTTGACGGTTTGACCATTACTTGGACGCGCAGATGTCCTTCTTCCGTTCTACCCCTTCCTTCAGCGTGAGCGCTGGACGATCTGCGGCTGTGGCATCGACCAGCTCTTCGGTTTCCGGAGCCCGGCCTTGGTGGTCTCCTCAACGTCCCTGGCATTTCTCAGCCGGCTGCAAATTTTTTTGAGCCACCTCCACACAACGCCTCTACTCGACATAGAAGATGCCGCCGAGGCCTTGACGGTGCTTACATCAGTTTGTCCACTAACAGTAGTCAGAGCTGGTGATTTCATGGCGGCATCGTGGAGGCTTGTTTCAGTTCCCAGATACGTCCCCTTGTGTTCCCCCAGTGCACGCACTCCGGAACTTTCGTTGGAGCCGCAGCTGTTTAGCACCATCGTCGCCACGGCCACCACCGGCGCGCGCACGCAACTGGTGGAGCCCCACATCAGCTTCCCGACGCCTGCCTTCGTCTGTTTCTCCGGTTCGCTCTCGCGAGAGCTGCCGCTGGAGCTACTTGGCAGCGAGACAGAGCTGCTGCTCTGCCGAGGCGTTCTGCGTCCAACCCGCGCTGTGCTCCACAGAGAAGCAGAGGGGCTGACAACATCAGTAGCATCGCCGCCGCCATCAGGCAGAACAATGATGACATCGTGGAGGCTTCTTTCATCTTCGGCGTTGATCTAAGGATGTAACATCGGAAAGTCATCATGTATATCTTTCCAAAAAAAAAAGTCATTGCGCAGTTGATATTTAACTCACCTCTGCCTCGGAGTCCGGCTGTTCGGCGCTGTTGAAGATGTCGATGTCACCGTGGTTAATCCAGATGTCCGTGTCGTCCTTGTCATCTTGGGTGAGCATGTCCATGCCGTGGGGCCTCAGCGTTTGGTCCGCCGCCGTCCTGCCGCCCTGTGCGCGTATACATTGTTCTTCCTCAGATTCCGGCGACATGGCGTCATCAACGATGGTTTCCATGGGGGGGTGGACGACGTCGGCGGCGCCGTCCACGGAGATGGTGATTCCGCCCTCTGCACGCGAGTTTCCGTTGGCAACATCTGACTTCTTGTCAACAGGCACCGCACTGGCGACGGTGCCTTCACCATTTCCGACCTTATTAAACCCAGAAGGCAGTGGCCGTCGCGCCGAAGTGGGCGGCCGGCCACGGCCTCTCGGTCTGGCTGGCGACGGCGGAAGAAACGGCTCGCCGTCATCTTGCCGCCGCTCGTCGCGCTGCCTTATCGTGTCGAGCATGATCTCGAGGGAGCTCTTGGGAGTGGCTGATGGTGTGGGATCCATCAAGGAGGATGCGGCTGGCATTATCACCGAGAAGGAGGTCTCGATCGAGCAGAGGAGGCAGCGCAAAGAACCACGAAACTATGAGCTTGATGGATACTTTCATTGCGGCGGGCGTGCTCCGTGGTGGTGGAGTCCTGCGCAGGGAGCGCCGAAATGGAAGGGTGCAGAGGGACAAGGAAGGAAAGAGGACCACTTTCCTTGCGGGGACGTGCGACGAATGGAAGGAGAGATCGGCGCTTTCCATCCTAGAGCGACGCCGTGCTGCGCTGTCTGCCATGCTCCGTAGAGAAATATACCTTCTTGGAATTTCGATGAGGAACAGTTTATGAAGTTGTATTTTTTTCCAAATAACAAGAGTTTTTTATTTTGAATTGCAAAAGTTTATGCAGATTTTCAACTTGACAATGGTCATTTCCCGTTATGCGTGTTGACGTACTACGGCTTATCATTAGTGGGTTATATATCATTTATGAATCCGTATATCGAATCAACGAGATGATATGGTTAAACATTAGTAGGATTTATTTATACACATCAGTGAGTCATAGCTCCCACCCAGACACAACTAAAACTGAACACTCCACGCTACTATGAACATAACAAGTTCAACTACATACCGTACTGTCGATGCCAGTTACAAGACAGAAACTAGTTCACTCTTGGTGCTGCCCATCCAACTTGGATCTTTACGGCTCTCATCTTCGTTGAGGATCATGATAGCAGCCTCACCTTCCCGTCTGTGAGCAAATTTCACAAAGCCAACAGCCCGGCCTGATGTCTTCCCATCCACAGGAATGTAGACATTCGTAACATAGCCGAATTCCGCAAACAGCCTGGTGAGGCCATCCTCAGTAGTGTTCTCGGAGAGATTGGTCACACGCACAGTTCTGTCATCATACATAATCCTCTTAACATCATCTCCATTTTTATTGGCGGCCTCTCTTATAATCGGAGGAGGATATAGTCCCTTAATACCTCCACCGCGTGAAGAAGTTTTGAACTGCAGTGCAAGAATGGGGCACTTTGAGGTCCAATGGTCACCAGTCGTGGAACATATTTTGCAAGCCGCCATGGGAACAGCAGAAATTGAAACAGCCTGTGGTCCCTCGAAGTTACTACCTGAAATTTAACGAACAGTTGGAAAATCAGAGCATGAAGGATGGATATATCAAGATTACAGGGAAAAAAAATCATCATGTCAGGTTCCAACTTTGGAACTAATTACATCAAACACCACTACAGCAGTATCTCTTAAGCCAAGAGAATACATTATAACTTTGTCCCCTGATCCACTGCTTTATAAAATCTCACCTGAGAAACATCGTTTGCAAAACGCCTATGACGATATTATACCTAGATAACATGTACTGTAAACATAAAATCCCAATCACCCAAATAGCTCGGATCACCACCTTCTCTTAAAAAAAAAAAGCAAGTATGAAAATTAGGTTGATCTCAGTTTCAATCCTAACAGGCTCTCGGAATCATAAGCACATCAGGACATTGAACTACCCAAAATTATGGCCTAGAACGCGTCTACCAATAACAGAGCATCTTAAGCGCAACAGATCGCCCCCAACTCACTTTGGACATAGATTGCGTCCAACAGTTCAACAGATGAACGCGTGCAGGTCAATTGAGGCAGAGAAAATTATGAGAATAGAGACGACCTGAGGCGGGTGGGCTGCGGTCGGGGAGGATCCCTTTGGTGGGGGCTACGGTTCCGGCGCCGTCCTTCACGGCGTCGCAAGACATGAGGTCGAGATCGAACTTGGGGACGGGGGAAGTGATGGTCACAACTTTCTCCATGTTGCCCTCCTTTGTCAAATCGGTACTCGATCACCTTCTTCACGCCGTTCTCGTCAGGTCCGATGACGACCCGCGGCGGGAGACCGTCGAGCTTGACGCCATTGTCCTCCGCGAAACCGTCCCGCCGTGTGCTATGCTGCTGCGCCGCCGCCGTAGTCACCGACGACGACATGGCTCCGAGAGTTTTTTTTTCCCCCCTTTTTTTGATCGATTCGGTCGCAAGTTGCGTGCAAACAGTTGCCGGTTTGGGGACTTTTGTGGACTGTATTTAACGGTGAGATCATTTGTTTCCGTGTCGGACGAGATGGGCAGTCCTGTCTCAAATGGACTTAAATGGGCTACTACCCCAAGGAAGGCCACCGGAACTAGAGGTGTCCCTGCCGGCCTGTTATATTTCATGTCCGGACCGGCACGGTCCAGAGCGTCGTGCCATGTTTGAGCAGAGGAGGTGCCATGTTTCGTGCGTCGTGCCATGTTCTGGGCGGCGGCAGCGCGTCGTGCCATGTTTCGTGCGCCGTGAGCGGCAAAATGGAAGCCAAGGGTAGAGGCAGAAGGAAGGACAGAGGACACGTTTCTTTGGGTGGACGTGCGGAGAATGGAAGGAGAGATCAGCGGCCGTAGTGCTGCAGTGGCCTTCCATTTCCATCCTAGAGCGAGGCGTTCTGTAGGGGAGGATACCTTCTTGGAATACATTTGGACCAGCAGGGTTGCAAAATTAAGTTTATGCAGATTTTCAGCCTGATGATTATTACCATTTCCCTTTTATGTATGTGGACTAGAGCTTATCATCAGTATCATTTATGAATCCGTATATGGAGTCACCAATGGACTACTGTACGTATAGTTAATTAGGCGCAGCCCTTTGCGCCGAAGCCGACCTTGTGGTTGCCCACGTCGTAGACCACGGCGAACGTCCTCTGCTGCGTGTTCCCGAGTATGCCGATGGACTGGTCGTCCCCGTTGGACGCGAACGCGAGGCACGCCTGCGAGACCTTGGACACGTACAGCACTCCGCTGAAGTCGAGCCTCAGCTCCGTGCCCCCCGCGAACACGAGCGCCACCGCAGGGATCTGCACCGTGGAGTACCCGGTGAAGTCGTAGCACGTGTCCAGTATCGACAGCGCGGGCGCCCTCCTGTACTTGGTCCCCATGTACCGCGCGAACGCCGACCGCAGCGCGGCGTACGCGGCGTCGGGCAGCCGCGTGATCACCGTCCCCGAGTCGATCACCGTCCCCGCCCGCCTGAACACCGCGGGGGAGATCCTGACCGTCCGCCCCGCGACCTTGACCCCGACGAGGTCGAGGTAGTAGAAGGACGGCGTGTCGGCGCGGGCCAGCATGGGCGTGAACGCCGCGTTGGTCGGCGCGGCGGGGCCCAGGGACAGGTACCCCGCCCCGCTCGACGACGACGGCAGGCAGTAGGAGAAGCCGGCGCCGTACCGGGCCGCGGCCTGCGAGGCGAGGGACACCCGCGCCCGGCCCAGCCCGAACAGCCCGTCGGCCTTCCCGAACAGGCCGGCGTCGTCGTCGCCGCACCCGAAGACGAAGCCCGGGAGCTTGTCGGACGGCCCACCACCTGGGTTTAGCGTCAGCGTGTCGCGCGCCAGGGTCCCGTCCGTCTGCGACTGGTCGCCGTACACCACCTCGTAGCGGCACTTGTTGTCTGTCGAGCAGCCCTGCGTGTCGAGCTCCTTGCACTCGCGTGCGCCGCAGGGCACGGAGGAGTAGGTGGACGACTGCGCCGGGTCGAAGAGCGGGTCCTGCTGCTCGTAGCAGTTGCGGCACGGCTTGCACTGCACCCACGACAGGTCGCTGCCGGTGTCGAACACCACGGAGTAGTCGTTTGCTGGTGTCCCGAGCCCGACCTTGACGATGTAGTTGCCGGTGCCCAGAGAGAGGCCCCTGTACGCCGGCAGGGACACGCCCTTATTGGAGGTGCCGGCCGGGTCGGTCTTCGACTTCGACGACCCGGAGTGCTTGTGCTTGTGCTTCCGGTGTATGGAGTTCACCCTGTCCTGGTCCCGGTCCAGGATCTCGGCGTGTGACGGCGCGCCGCCACGAGACAGCAGCGGCGAGCACGGGCCGTGACGGTGCACCACGCTGAGAACCGACGACGAGTTTGTTGACGACGCTGCTGGACACCAGTAACCAAAAATCATCAGGACTCGCAATGTATTGTTTTGGTGCTGTATGCGTAATAATATGTTCTGCGCCACGTGCAGTACATTTTTTTTTTCCTTGTTTGTAAAATTACTGCTGCTATCAGGAGGCCAATGCTTGTAAGTAGGCTTCAGCACGTGTTCGAGAAGGAAAAACAACTATTATATCAGTTTGGAGTCTGCTGATTTGGTTCAATTATTTGTTTTCCTGACAGTTTCAGTTCAGATACGTAGTAGTTGTGAAATGCAGACAAGCTGCACAACTTTTCTCTCTCTCTCTCTCTCTCTCTTCTTTTGTGGCGGCAAATTTTCTGGGAATGCTTGTTCTATGGTTGGATGGTCACATCAAAGAAATTCCTTTGTGCGACTATTGTCTTCTTCATGATGCCTTCCTTCCCTTTTTGTGTTTGTGTGTACCTAACGGGGGTGGTTAGTAGTGCAATACAGCCGGTTTGTCAAAATACGTACCTCCCTTTATTGACTTGACATAAAGCCAGGCTACGAAGCTAGCTACAAACACATCATTTGTCTATTGAACTTTATTGACTACTAGTACTAATCTCTAGCAGAACGCATAACAAAGGGAGTATTTGGAAAGAAAAACAATTATTATTTTTGCAGTAGTGCTCAAATTTAAAGTGGCCATGTTAATTTGGAAGAAACAGAATAATCAAAAGAGAGCAGAAAGACATCAGTCAGAGACAGGGTGTCCAGCACACGCCCATCCTCAACGTGAGCGAGAGAAATCTCGTGGCCAATATTTTCCAATCGATACATCGCAACAGTGCAAGAAGAAGAAGGCGGGCCAAAGCGGACCGATGGATGGATCGTACCTTTGGCAGCCGTGCAGGCCGCGGCGCTCGGCAGCAGCGAGCTGACGCTCACGACATGCCAGTTCGTCTCGCCGCCGTTCTCCTCCGCCACCGCCGCCGCAGCGAGAGATGCCAGTGCGAGGACAATGATGGCCAGGCAGCTACCATGAGACAACAAGGCGCGCCGTCGAGTCACGGTCACGGACGCCATGGCGCTCTGTAGCCACCAGCTGCGTACTACGCTCTCTCTCGCTAACCACTCCAATGATCAGCGCCGTGGGACGACGCGACGCATCGCGCCGATCTTATATAGTGCCGCTGCGCGCGTTCCCATTGCCCAGTGCGTCGTGGCCTGGCCGCACCACGTCCTCAAAGTCTTGAGTCTTGACCCGTGGAAGAAAAAAAAAAAGGTTGATTAGGCAGTGCGCCACGCCGCCACACCACCACGGCCGCCTACCCGCGCAGGACGGCGAGCACAGTTTTAGACGTGCTCGTGGCGCTGCCGATGAGACGAGTGAAGCCGGGAATGGGCGGGCAGGCAACGCGGACGCGTCAAATAATCTGCCGTTAATTTCCTCTTAGCGCAGACGGTGACAAGTATTCTGCGGCCTTTTGCCCAGTTCGGTCCGACCGCGACAATGACGCGCCACTTGAGCGCCGAAATCGTGCCGGTGGCGCGCCGATGGTTCGTCATGCACGATGGGAGACGTAGCTTTCGTGTCCCCCACCATGCAGGAAAGCGTGCAAGAATGGATGGCTCTACCCGCGCGGATGCGCCGTGTTATGGCATTCGCGGTAAGTAAGGTGCGCCATGATGATCGTTCGAGAGATCATGGCCAGGTAATCATAATTACAATTTACTACTAGTTAGTGCATACTGTATGGGAGAGACATGGAGTAGGAAGTCGTCAAGTGGGTCGGCGCAGTGGTTTACCTTGGCTCGCGCACGTACGAAACCAAGAAACTACAGCCCATCTTGTCCAAGTGTTTTGCAGGGGACGCCGTTCTTTATGCACGCCAGTGCTTGCTGAAACGCGGATGTGACAACAGTGTTTTAACCAAAAAGAGGCAGTTGCGTCGTCGTGTGCATACGCGACGACGCAAGAAAGCTGCGTTTGCTCGTGGTTGCCGTGGCAGCAGCGCGCTACAAGACCGACCAATCAGGCTGCGGTTGCCCGAAACGAACCGAAGCTACAAAAGCGACTGTACCTAATAACCTGCAAAGGGGCTACGCCTACCGGTTCTGGACGGCCACCAATTTCTTGGCAATTTTCTGATTTGGAGGCGGAGATTCTCAACGCGCCTCTCGATGTCGTTTTCATTATTTTGTGTATTTGGCTAGTGATCGCGACCGACGTAACAACATGGTCAAATAAGTGCGACTGACTGTACAAGCCTCCTGGCGAAGCACGACGGCGTCAGTGAGATTTTAGCACGCAGATAAAGCGAAACCCAACGCGAATTGCACTGGATCGTGCACCCAAAACGTGCTTCTCTTGTTGAAGCCAATGGCAAACTACGTAAGATCTCATATAAGACACCATATGCACGATATTTGTTACCGAGGTCCAACAGAAGTCATGATTATAACAATAGGCTCCTTTTCGTATTTACAAGCTGGAGGATGAGATACACAAAGTTTGACTCAAACATTATACCATACCAAAACAATACCAATCCAAATCTAATATGTAACAATACCAATATTTGACACGATAGCAACAACTAAAATTGCGCTAACTTCAGCCGCACCCGTTGGCGCCGAACCCGATCCTCTTGTTGGCCACGTCGTAGACCACGGCGAACGTCTTCTGCTGCGCGTTCCCGAGGATCCCCACGAAGTCGTCCTCGATGGCCGCGAACGCCAGGCACGTCTGCGCCACCGACGCCACGTACAGCACGCCTCTAGGCCCGAGGTTCAATTCCGTGCCGTCGGCGAACACCAGCGCCACCGCCGGGATCCGCGCGTGCTCCGTGCGGCCGGCGAAGTCGTAGCACGTGTCGAGGTACGTCAGCGCCGGTGCCCTCGTGTAGTTGTACCGTGCCATGGCCCGCGTGAACGCCGCCCGCAGCGCGGCGTACGCGCGCGGCGGCAGGCGGCTGAAGACCGTGCCGGAGTCGACGATCGTGCCCGTCGTCGTCTTGAACGCCGACGCGGGCACCTCGACCTTGCGTCCCGCGACCTTGAAGCCGACGAGGTCGACGTAGTAGAAGGAGGGCTCGTCGCTGCGGGTCGCCATGGCCGTGAACCGCGCGTTCGCCGGCGCGGAGGTCACGCCGAGGGAGAGGTACCCCGTCGCGCTGGACGTGGAGGGCAGGCAGTAGGAGAAGCCCGGGGCGCCGTAGCGGGCCGCGGCCTGCGAGGCGAGGGAGACCTTGGCGCGGCCCAGGCCGAAGAGCCCGTCGGTCTCGGCGAACGTGCCCTTGTCGTCGTCGCCGCAGCCGAAGACGAAGCCCAGGACCTTGTTGTCATCCGAGGAGGGCCCCAGCGTCAGCGTGTCGCGCGCGAGGTGGCCGCCGGTGTGGGACTGGTCGGCGTACAAGTACTCGTACCGGCACGTGTCGTCCGACGAGCAGTTGTGGGAGCTGGTCAGGTCCTTGCACGCCTTGGCGCCGCAGTGCACGGAGGAGTAGGTGGACGAGTTCGCCGGGTTGAAGAGCGGGTCCCGTTGCGGGTAGCAGTCCTTGCAGGGCTTGCACTGCACCCACGAGAGGTCGCTGCCGGAGTCGATCTCCACGTAGAGCTGCCTCGCCGGCGTCCCGAGGCCGGCCGGCATGATGTAGTTGTTGGAGCCAAAAGACCATCCCAGGCGCGCCGGCACGGACACGCCCTTATCCTTATTAGAGGCGCGGGACGTGCTGATGGCTGACGACGCGCCGGTGATCTTGCGGCGTATGGAGTTCACCCGTTGCTGGTCACGTTCCAGGATCTCGGCTGGAGACGGTGGGTCACGGTGTGACGGCAGCGGCGAGCACGGGCCGTGCCGGTGCACCACGCTGAGAACCGACGACGAGTTTGTTGACGCCGCTGCGGAATACATGGAAGAAAAGTGAAGACAGGTGTATACACTATTACAAACACGGCCGCTGCAGGTACAATCATCATAACTTTTTGTTCTTTTTCCAAGAATCATATATAACTAACTTTTTCTTCTCCTCCTGCCGTTTTCGTCACCCACTCTATGGTACGAGTACGGCACAATAAAGCAACTAGTCGTGTTTAACAAATGCGTGGGAATGCAAATTAATTAGAAACTTATGAACATACCTTTCGCTGGCGTGCAGACTGAGCTCGGCAGCAGCGAGCTGATGCTGACCATGTGCCAGTTCGGCCCGCCCATCTCAGCCGACGCGCCGAGGCTGCGAGGAGGAGAGGCAACAGCTGCCACCGCGAGAACAGCGACGACCGCAAGGACGCTGCCACGCGACGGAGAGCAAGAAGCGGCACAAGCCATCGTTCAGGCTGCTCCCAATCTCTTGCGCTACCTACACAACACACTCCTACGATTGAGAAGCTAGGTCCGTGGGTGCCACGCTTATGTAGGACGGACGGAGGGGGGTGCCGCCGCGTCAAAGTCTTCCATGCTACAGCGCCAAAAGTGACACGCGCGAACGCACTGTCGAGGTTAAAGCTCCACTAATCCGCAACGGCACAATTGAGGATTTACCCTCTTTCCCAATATCCATTGCCTAATTATTCCTCTTCCCATATTTTTTAACAAATTATTCTAGGTATCTACAAAAACTTTATATTTTGCCCAAATCACTTACTTTATGTGCCACATCAGCACTTTTTTATTTTTTGAAATGGAAAGGTCATGTGTAAAGTCGTTTATTCCTCTGAGGGAAATTATCCAAATTAAAATTTGAACATGAATCCAAATTCGAACACGAAATTCGAATTCAAATTCAAAAATTCAAAACTCAAATTCGAACACGCAATTCGAATTCGAATTTGAAATTTGACTTCGAAATTTGAAATTGAAATTTGATTTCGAAATTTGAAATTGCAATTTGATTTCGAATATCGAATTTTAATTTTTGAATTCGAATTTGCAATTTGATTCCGAATTTCGAATTCGAAATTTGAATTTTTTATTTCGAAATTCGAATTTAAAATTTGATTTCGAATTTGAATTTTTGAATTCGAATTCAAATTGCATGTTCGAATTTGAATTTCGAATTTTTAAATTTTAATTCGAATTTCGTGTTCGAATTTAGATTCGTGTTCAAATTTTAATGTGGATAATTTTTCTCAGGGGTATTAACGACTTTACACATGACCTTTCCATTTCAGAAAATAAAAAAGTGTTGATGTGGCGTATAAAGTAAGTGATTTGGGCAAAATATAAAGTTTTTGTGAGGACCTAGGATAATTTGTTAAGAAATATGAAAAAAAAGAATAATTAGGCAATGACTATTGGGAAGTAGGGTAAATCCTCAATTGTCCCATCTGCAACATATTTCTTCTCCGCGTCCCGATTCTCGGCAGGATGTAGAACCGATCTAGAAAACGATGCAATTTGTGGTCCTGCATTGTGAGTGCTTCGTTCGACAGTGGAGGTAGGGCAGGTAGCTTTCGCGCCTCTGCCAGTTTGCGTCCACCATGTAAGAAAAGAACAGGCTATATGACGACTCTCTCTGCCACTGCTCATAAATAATTATGCTACGATTTTAAAAAATAAATCATGTAACCTGTTTCATACATGGTGCTTGAGATCGTGTGAAAGTAAATCATGGAAATGATAGAAAACGGGGAGCTTTGAGACCATGCGAAAGTTAGTGGCGTTGTCATTCGAGATGAGGTTCTACTGCCCTAAGCAAAAGGAAGAATTGACGAACGAGTCCAGAACGGGACACAAGGTCACACACGCACAGGCCGTCATCATTAATTCGTTCTTGTTGCCGAGTGAAAGATAGACACACACAAAACCTAGATTCTAACCAGCAAGGGCGTCCAAGGATTCTTGTAAAATCCGCAGCTTGCACATACAAAACTCTATTTTCATCTTATTAAGACGGACAATGTTTTGGGTGTTTGGAAAAAAAACTAGCAAAAGCATATGTGATCAGTACTTTATTCCACTTCTTCTTCAAATTTTAATAATAAAAAATGTTTCAACCTTTTGCATCTTTGTGTATATGACCCGATATACCATTATTACAGATTCTAAAATCTTACATATAAATGACACATTATCAACACTAATACTCTCTTCACGCCCTAGAGGTTGTCGTTCTAGCCCAAGACTTTTGTCTCGTGAAGGATCTCGTCTTGTAGCACAACCGAGGAAGTAACGCCCACATCAAGTCTTTACTGTTGCGTCTTTATTCTGAAATAAAAATAGAAAACGATTCATACTTCGTCCTTTTCATTGCTCCTCCACCATCCAAATAAAATCTTGAACTTGGATACAGGCAACACAGCAATCACTCAGAGGGACAACAGGGTTATTTTCTATGTTTTATTGGTTTCTTTGGAGACGTCTAAATTGACATCCTTGACGAAGGGAGTAAAACAAAAAGACTAAGAGCAAAGCTTATTCGGAAATGGTCATCACATAGAGGTGAAAATAATCACCACCACTACCTTTTCTAGTTATTTTGCCATCATATTACACTATACATTTTCCGATTGAAATGAACAAAACTCAAGGATGAGTGCCCTATTCTTTACTCATTTTCTTGGAGTTAGTCATAACTTTCAACCATTCCGGTGGCACGACTGAGGCCAATATATCATTTCCATTTTCAATAATTTTTATAACTAAATGTGACTTTGTATGTAAGCTTAAAAATCATGATTATGTATCTTTTTCTATTCTATTGAAATATTATTTCATTTTTTGTAGTATTTTAACTGCTCTTCCCGAAGAAGGCTCAAATCTTCCATTTCCGCCTACATTTTTTTTTACATTTTGTGTTTTAACTTTGTAATTATTCACTCATATGTTTACAATTTTATTTACCGCTCGCTTCCCGCCAGGCAAACAATCACTTAAGTTATACTCATCCTTTTGTAGCAAAAGATATTGCAAAAAACAGGCAAGATGGAACGCAAAATATTGTGAGACCTAAATTACAACAGTGTGGACAGTTCACAAATAACTGAACTACATTGCTCAAGGGTGACATGATTCTTCTGATTTGTGCCTTCTATATTCCTCTAAGACCTATATATTTTCAAAATATGTTTCTCCTTGTTCTATCAACATACTCCATTCAGAAATTGATGTCATTCTAGATTTGGACATAGAAATTAAGTAGAAGTGAAAATTGTAGCATGTGATGCGCACGTAGCCCGGCCTGACAATTCGATTCGTTTCTGTCTCGCCACTTGCCGCAGACCTGGGGATTTTCGGTCCAGGTCATGAGTAACAGGGTAAGCGATGGCAAAACATGCATTTCAACAGAAGAAGCTGACAAAAATAAGAGCTCTTCGGTGATATTTTCGAATGGAATTAACAGCGGTGGCACCCAAACCCAAGGGAACAAAAATTAGAGCTCTGAAGGAAGTGAGAATTTTCAAACACTGCATCAGAAGTTCGAGTGCCTGTAATCATCATTGCAACGACATCTGAATTTGTTTTTGGACCTCTGGCTGCTCCACTTGAACAAGTGACATCACAACAACTTCAGTTTCAGATTGTTGTGGGAGCTTCAGACAGGCGGTTCCATTGCAAAGTTCCACTAAAATCAACCGCACCCGTTGGCGCCGAACCCGATCCTGTTGTTGGCGACGTCGTAGACCACGGCGAACGTCTTGTGCTGCGTGTTCCCGAGGATGCCCACGAAGTCGTCCTCGATGGCCGCGAACGCCAGGCACGTCTGCGCCACCGACGCGACGTACAACACCCCTCTAGGGCCGAGACTCAGCTCCGTGCCGTCGGCGAACACCAGCGCCACCGCCGGGATCCGCGCGTGCTTCGTGCGGCCGGTGAAGTCGTAGCACGTGTCGAGGAACGACAGCGCGGGCGCCCGGGAGTAGTTGTACCGTGCCATGGCGCGAGCGAACGCCGACCGCAGCGCGGCGTACGCGGCGTCCGGGAGCCGCGTGATCACCGTGCCCGAGTCGATGATGGTCCCGTCGGGCGCGAACGCGGCGGGAGGGATCTTGAGCGTCTCGCCGGCGACCTTGACGCCGACGAGCTCGACGTAGTAGAACGACGGCTCGTCGCTGCGGGTCGCCATGGCCGTGAACCGCGCGTTCGCTGGGGTCGTTCCGGAGGCGGCGCCGAGGGAGAGGTACCCCGTGGCGCTCGGCGTGGACGGCAGGCAGTAGGCGAACCCGGGGACGTACCGGGCCGCGGCCTGCGATGCGAGGGAGACCTTGGCGCGGCCCAGCCCGAACAGCCCGTCGGTCTCGTCGAACGTGCCGTTGTCGTCGTCGCCGCAGCCGAAGAAGAAGCCCGGGATCGTGTCGGACGGCCCAGCCAGCGTCAGCGTGTCGCGCGAGAGCTTGCCGCGGATGTGGGACTTGTCGCCGTACCCTTGCTCGTACCGGCACTTGTCGTCCGACGAGCAGCTGCGGGATTGGATGAATTCCTGGCACTCGCGTGCGCCGCAGGGCACGGAGGAGTAGGTGGACGAGTTCGCCGGGTCGAAGAGCGGGTCCTGCTGCTGGTAACAGTCGTTGCACGGCTTGCACTGCACCCAGGAGAGGTCGCTGCCGGTGTCGATCTCCACGGCCAGGTGCCTCGTCGGCGTCCCGAGGCCGACCGTGACGACGTAGTTTCTGGAGCCCAGATATATGCCCTGGCGCGTCGGCAGCGACACGCCCTTCGTCGTGGCGCGGGACGTGCTGACGGCTGGCGACGCGCCGCCGATCTTTTGGAGTATGGAGTCCACCCTCTCCTGGTCCCGTGCCAGGATCTCGGCAGGAGACGGCGGGTCGCCGCGTGACGGCAGCGGCGAGCACGGGCCGTGCCGGTGCACGACTCTGAGAACTGAAGACGAGTTTGATGATGCCGCTGCGGGGTACAAGCAAACGAAACATGAGCAGGTACGGTGTACAGGCACTGCCCAACTCGAATCAACTGCCAGTCATGTTGAACAATAAGTACATTTTTTTTTTCCTCTCCTCATGCCGAATTCATAATCTACTCTGTGTCCTTGGCGAATACCTTTCGCGGGCGTGCAGACTGCGCTCGGCAGCAGCGAGCTCACGCTCACCACGTGCCAGTTCGGCCCGCCGCTCGCAGCCGCCCCCGCAGCGAGAGCTGCCAGCTCGAGAAGAAGAAGCGCGAGGACGCTGCCATGCGACGGAGAGGAAGATGCCGCAGAAGCCATCGAGGCTCTCTCCGCCCGGCTCTCTACAGAGCACTGAAATGATTGACATGCCTGGTCCCGCTTATGTAATGTAGTACTCCGCCGTGTCGTGGCAGAGCCAAACGTGCGCACGCACTGACGAAAGTTTACAGCTCCTACTGATTAGTGCGGGGAAACAAAAGAAATGCAGGATTCCATTGTTAATCCTCAAATGACCGACCGACTCGTGACACACGTTGATACAACGAACTGGTCGTCCTCCTATCTGATGAGTGATGAGTGCTTCGATAGATGGTGGAGGGTGCCTTTCGGGGCCCCACCATGCAGGAAAAAGAGATACGCAAAAGTATAGTATCACTAAGTAACTAGTAGTACGTTGGTGCACGTATTTGCACTGCTAATGTCAACAATCTAGTTGTAGCTAATATCCGCGTCGTGCAGATAGACGACAGAGTAGTTTTCATTTCCCCCGCCATGCAGGAAAACGTCTAGAGACGACTGGCTGTACCCGCGCTGATGTGCCGTGTCATGCATTCGCGGCAAGGTGAGCAATCGAGAGATCATGATCGAGACATGAACAAGTGACGGAGTCGATCTCCACGGAGAGCAGCCTCGCCAGCGTCCCGAGGCTCGCCGACATGACGTAGTTGTTGGTGCCCAGAGGCCATCCCTGGCGCGCCGGCATGGACACGCCGACGATCTTTCGGTGGATGGAGGCCACTCTTTCCTGGTCCCGTTCCAAGATCTCGGCAGGAGACGGTTGGTTGCCGCTTGACGATAACGGCAGCGGCGAGCACGGGCCGTGCCGGTGCGTGACGCTGAAAACCGACGAGTTTGACGCCGCTGCGCGATGTACATGAAAGGAAATTGGGATTCCATCATCCGTTACCAGCGTGCCAATGCGTGTAATAACAGCAACAAAGATCAAGTCGTCTGCGTATACCTTTCGCAGCCGTGCAGACTGATGCGCTCGGCAGCAGCGAGCTCACGCCCACGACGTGCCACTTTGGCACGCCGCTCGCGGCCGCCCCCGCGCCTAGAGGAAAGGCGAGACCTGCCACCAATGCGAGAAGAACGACCACCAGGAAGCTGCAGCTACCATGGGAGTGGGAAAGAGCGCACCAAGTCGAAGAAGCCATCGATATGCTCACTCTCTACAGAACACTCTCTGATGATTGACGACGAGCCGGGTCCCGGCGCCTGCCGCTTATGTAGTACAGTATACTCCGCCGCGTCCAAGCAAGCCATCTCGATGCCAGAGCCGCCAAACGTGCGCGCGCACTGACAAAGCTTAAAGCTCCTACTCATTAGGACGGGGGACAAAAAAAATGCAGGATTTCATTGGTGCAACTGGTCGTCCTCTCATCGATCCTGCAGGTGCCTTTCGCGCCGCCACCATACAGGAAAAGAGAGAGAGATAATCCAGCACCCTGGTGGACAGTCCAACAACCTTCTAATCATGATCTTATAGTTCACAACCAGTGTTTCAACCCAAAATATTCAAACGTGACATTTATCGAACATCAAATCATAATTGGACAAACTGATGAGACGTGTGGATGATTATGTGTATTTACACATATTGATGAGATACAATAGTTCAATGAATAGAATTAATACATGTACTCATATGAGCTTGTTTCACTTGTTAAATTGTTTAATCACATATTTTACATGTATATTTGTTTTTATAGTATAATTAGGATGGACATATGCCCCTATACATATACAAAGTTTATGTTTCGTATTGTTGACAAATGCAGTAGTTATTTAAAAGCTATGTTTTTTAAAAAACAGCTCCAAATATGATGAGCCATCGACGCTACTAGTGATGAGTGATGCCATTGAGAGATGGCAGGTGACTGCAACCTCCCTTGCTTGATAATATCTAGCCCTAGTGCTTGACGGGTGAAATATGTTCGTGCCTTGTTTTTATGCGCTTATGTAAAGTCTAAGTGGACCGACACGAGGTCTGCTTATTTTGACCTGACCCAAACACGGTCCGGCCCATGGCGGGCTCGTGTCATGCCGTTGGCCAGGTATAGCTTTACCTCTTGGAGCGCAAAGAGTGGCAGCAACAGTTCTTTCAAAATGAATTCTAATTCTTTCCTCTTGACGTACGCGCAGCCGTGCAGGTGAGTATGTTATTTGTTAGTGCCAGTTACCAATTCTGAAGTTTTCTATCATGACAGAAATAGTTTTTTTTTTCTATAAAAAATGGAAAAGTAAAGCAGGAGTTCAGCCTGCTTTAGCATCGTGGTTAGCTTCTAGTACACTCGATTGCGTGCTCACCACTGTTGAAAAATAGCAGCTCTACACGTCGTCCAAGAACCCGATGTTCTTTGCATGAGAGAACAAGACATAAAGCTCCCAAAGCATCCCGATTTCCTTTTTTTTTTCTTCCCTTTCCCTGCTTTGAGAAAAAGCAAAGCATGATGCATTTCTTAATCCAGTGCTGCAACTGCCGTCCTTCTCCAACTAGTTGCAAGAACAAATGCACGCCGTCCAGATGCCTACCCAGCAGGAGCACACCACCTGACAGATCCTCCTAGCAAAGGCTGCAGAATTCAGCCATGTCCTCAAGTTCAGCGAGGGCCGGCAGTTCAGGCGAGAGCCTCCGGAACTCGTGCAACGACTTCGCCCGGACCCTGGCACGTCTCCCGGTCAGCATCATGGAGGGCCTGTCGAGGTCGATCCCTCGCCGCCGGAGCCACCTGTCTCATCTCCAGCCGCCCCCTCCACCGCAAGGGCTCCCTCCTCCTCCCGTCTTCGTGCCGGAGGAGCTGTTCTTCTTCAGTGCGTTGGAGCAGCGGTACGGCGAGCGCCACCCGTTCTTCTACGGGTGCCGCTTCGCCGACGCCCTGCGGGCCGCGCGGCGCGAGGGCAAGCTCGTGTTCGTGTACCTCCACGACCCGGACCGCCCTTACACCGAGCCGTTCTGCCGGAGGACGCTCTGCGCCGACGTGGTGGTCCAGTTCCTCGACGCCAACTTCGTGTCGTGGGGCGCCATCTGCGACAGAGGCGAGGGACCCGGCATGGTCGCGTCGCTGCAGCCCGGCAGCTTCCCGTTCTGCGCCGTCGTGGCTCCCGTCTCCGACGAAAGCATCGCGGTCATTCAACAGGTAAGAGGACCGTGCCCGTTCCCGTTCCAGTCATGTTCTGTCTTGAGGCGCCGCGCCGCGCACCTTGTGTGCATATCTTTGCAGGTTGAGGGGCCAGTTTCGCCGTCAGAGCTGGTGGAGATCTTGCAGCGCACCATTGAAGAGCAAGGTGCAGCTTTCAGATCCTCCGTGCCTGACGAACAGGCAGCTCTGGCTGCAGCTTTGAGATCCTCCAGGGCGGCGGCAGAGGAAGACGAGAGGAGGAGATCGGCTCAAAGGCTGCGACAAGAACAGGACGCGGCTTACCTCGAATCGCTTCGAAAGGACCAGGCAAGTTTGTCGTTCGAGATTGCCCATGTCACTGTGCTCTGAAACGAGTGAACGTTCTGCCCCGCTGAGCCTATGACCTCTTCTATTGCATTGCAGGAGAAAGAAAGATCACGGAAGAGCCTGCAGGAGGGAACTGCAAAATCAAGGGCAGGCAACGTGGTTCGCCCAAGATATCCTGGGCATGTGGCTAGAGGACCTAACAAGACGGCTCAGATCAAGGCTCCACCTGCTCCGAAGGAAACTGCACCTTCTCAGAGAAGTGAAGCAGGCACCAAGGTACAGGAACTGAACAACTTTTGCAGTAAAAAAGAGCACTTCCCCATCCTTCCCACGTACGAACTACAGTAGAATTTACGGATACGTAATAGAGTTTCACATCTAGGATTTCCAACAGAACAGCTCTTACTGTAGCACTTTTTCGTGTGCAGGTATTGATAAGGTTGCCCAACGGTGAGAGAAGACAGCAGAGCTTCCATCACACGGACACCATCAGAGAAATCTATAGGTACGTCGATTCATTGAGGATACAAGGCATTGGAAGTTATCAACTCGTGCGGAGCTACCCAAGGAAAACCTACGGGCACCAGCAGATGGGGATGACTCTTCGAGATGCAGGCTTCTATCCAAGCGTGACACTGTACATTGAGCAACTTCAGTAAACATGCTGTAATCATAAAAACCTGGATCGAATTTCAAGCAAATGGTGCAATGGATTGGAAGATCAGGAGATGTATGCCTTAATATTCTACTACAATTGAATGTACATATTTATTCACTGAAAGCAGTTGGAAATGGGCACTTCTTTATACGAGAAGTGCTCCGGTGAAGCTTTTTTTAAGTTTACACAAATCTTAAAGCAGCAACTTAATTAATTTCCGTTTTTTAATCTCCTTAATCGTAAGGCCCTACCCTTCGAACCCAGATCCAAAACCAATTGAGCCCGGTAAACCGAGGAAAACGGATCGAGCGCACCCTCGTCTTCCCAGGCTTGCAGCAATGCAGCATTTCCCCGTTTGCATCTTTCTCCGTTCTGTTCCTCCTCGACAGCAGGGATAGGATTTGCCTGCAGCGACCTGCTCCATTGATCTGTGGTGAGGGAGAGCGGCCTGCTCCGCATCCCGGCATGGTGCTACCCCCACCACTACAGGCAGCTGGAGGGAAACGATCGAACGGGGATCCCGCCACCGATGCAGCAGTAGCAGTACGGCGCGTCACCGCCACAACAGTCGCAGCCGTCGGCGATGTGGGGCCAACCGCCACCTCAGGCTCCCTACGCGTAGGCGCCGCCCCCGCAGCCCTCACATTGCTCTGCAAACTGGCGGCGACACGCGCGTCCTCGACATTCTTTGCAAACTGGTGGTGACACGAGCGTCCTGGCCGTGCTCTACGAACTGGAGTTGTTCTCTGCTCCGATCCATGCTTTCACTTGCACTGAATTGCAGTCGAAGTAGCACGCTGGCTCCACCAAGCGGTTATTGAAGCAGCATGCATTATCGACGTCCTCGAAGGCGCCGGAGACACCTTCGTGTTTGTCAAAAGGAGAGCTGGGAATGGCAACCTCATTTGTGTGTCGATTAAATCACTGCTAAACAGAGTTATACTTAGCCAAGTTCTGTTGATGTAGTGTCAGTAAACTTTGGTGTCTATTTGTTTCTTCATCTTGTCTATATACTACGAACTAGTTCCTCTTTTAAGTTTGTCGATCTCTAGGAAGAAACAAAGAAAAGCATCCAATTTACATGTCCAGTGCTTCTTCTACTCTAGCATGCGGCCTCCTTATTGTACAACATCACAATTCAAATTTCAGGTTCAGGTCTGAACCCTGAACCCAAATCTACACACAATCCATGTGCCAACCCCAACACGAGTCCACACACATTTCGAGTTTCAATTTCAGGTGCCTGAACTATGAACTGGACACAACCCCAACAAACAAGCCAGACAAATCACATTCCGAATTTCAGGCAGAGATGGAACTGCGCTGAGGAACGAGCAGATCACCGCAAGGAACTGGCCGATCCCGCAATCTCTGTCGCCGCTGGCAGAACAGAACGGCGAGCGGAGTGATATGGCACAACGGGGTGATGGAGGTTGGTGAGATTTTTGCCGCTGACTTGACTGCCTCGCTCTCCTCAGCACTGACGCAACGTAGAGAGGCTCCACGCATGACGCCTTCGACTTTCGCCGCCGGGTGATGACTATCATGTCCATGATTTGCGGAGCTGGACACCGCTGGCCGTGCCGCTGCGGCGCCGTCGAGAACAAGGAGAACAGAGGAGAGGTAATGCGCGAGCGCAACTGTGCGGAGAGACGGCGCGCGGTTTGCTTTCGCTCGATCCGTTTTCCTCGGGTTGACCGGACTTAATTGGTTCTGGATCTGGGTTCGAAAGGTAGGGTCGGGCCCTATGATCAACAGGATTAAAAATCAAAAATTAATTAAGTTGTTGCTTTAAGATTCGTGCAAACTTAAAAACAGTTACACCGGAGCACTTCTCTCTTTATAATACTAGTGGTTATTTAGAGAAAAAGACAGGAGGGAAACCTCTAAACAGGGACTTTAAAAAGGTTGTGTAACGTTCGTTCTAACAATGAAATTGGTTTATATGCTAGTTTCCTTTTCAGGCGTAGATGCATGATTCATAATTGTTCAAACAAAATAAAAAAGGCGTCGAATTTAAATGGAGATGCATTGTTACAATAGTTGGGCCAACCGACCTTGTCCAGCCCACATGCTTTCTTAATGCAGAAATCGCCAGTCCACCACCTCCGTGCCCACCGCACTCTGGGCCACTCCAATTACGTACACGTCTGAGTGGATCCGCAAAGTCGATTACTGGCCACTAAAATTGGCCATCAAAAGATAAGGAGGCCCACCCGCCAGCGTCTGCTAACCGCACACGCAGCGGCCATGGCGTTCGCCGCCATCCTCCGCGCCGGTCTCCTCGCCATCCCCACTCCGCCGTCCGCATCCTCGCCGCAAATCTTTTCCACTCCCGCACACGCATGTCTACCTAGCTTCAGAACAGCATCCCGCGGCGTGCGATACCGGCGCCGGGGCCGGTCGTGCCGTGCGGCCGCGGCGATCACAGCGTCGCTCGACCTCACCGAGGACAATGTCCGGCTGGCACTCGAAGAAGCGAAATCCGAGGCAAGACAACTCAACTGAATCTCTCCACGCCATAACCCATCGAAATGTCATGCCAGCCTCGAGCTAACGCCATTACTGTCACTGTGCACTTCAGCTGGGGCAGCTGTTCGACACGTCGGTGGGCATTACAGGTGAAGGCCGGGGCCATCCCCTACCCTACCTACATAGCAGTGCCGATTGGATCTTTAGCTGGTTCGTGACTGTAATTTGTTTCTGTTTTATGCGAATGGTGGTTGGTTGGTGGCAGGGCAAGTTGATCTCGCGGAGCTGGACGGGCCGTTCGTGAAGCTCCGGCTCAAGGGCAAGTTCTGGCATACGCGCGCCACCGTGGTCGCACGGTTAGGCAATTATCTAAAGAACCGCATCCCGGTGAGGTTTTCTCCATCGTTTCGCGTCTGCTTGGATGGGTCAACAGAGCGGCAGTGCAGGAGTGTCAAGCTGGTTGTTGATTGATGAGTTTTTTTTTTTTTTTTGGCAGGAAATCTTGGAGGTGGAGATAGAGGATGAGAAACAACTGGATGACAGCCCCGCGGCTTTCTGAGGTATCGAAAGATCACACATTCGTGCAAACTTGTGATGTACCAGGGTGTGCCAATCTTCAGATTTTTATCTTCAGATTTCAGTCCTAGCAGTAGTATGATGTGGTCACTAGTTAGGAGAGTTAAACACTTGCATTTTTTTTAGTCTGAACTGCAGCCTCTTTTTTTTTTTTTTGGTATAAGTAGTCCAGTGCTGGCCGAACTATGACTTATGAGCACATCTTCATTAGTTCACTGGGCATATATGACTATAACACTCACCATCCCGTCCGTAGAAAACCTGAATTTCTGAAGTATCCTTGAGCCTTGGGTGGACCAAATGTATTTAAATTGTTTTGTTCTATTGTCTTTCCTATTCAGGGTTCCAACTTCAAGGGTTCTTCAGTCAGACAGTTGTATATGGTTTGGTTTATAACAGATACACTTTTGAATGCAGGTACCCAAAGATTCGGAAGAACCCATTCTAGTATAAATAATCTGCAAGATATAGTTGAGGGACCAACTCTTGATGAAGTGTAGTGGTTTTTCTTTCAAGGGTCATCATCTTCTGCTGAAAAGGATCTAGCAATGATGCTCTCCTGTCATGATCGTGCATTTAAATTATCATCATCTTGCAAATGATGTTTGAGTTGTTGCGATCATCATATATCATCTATAATAATGTTTTTTTTTGGTATATTCCTGTTTGATTTTGTCCTGTAAATGTTTGCAGGATAGAAAGATGTCCGCAAATATAATTGCTCACAGGACTAACGGTCTTTCATTGATCCTGTGTCATGGTGATACCCTTTTTCACTCCCAAATGACAGTGAAGACATGGCAGTCTTCTCATCTGAACTTCTGATATTGTATGACCCTTTTTTTGGAGACCTATACTAGTACTTCTGAATTCTGATGTTGCCCTCTCTAATACATATTTTGATTTTCTGCAATTCTGTGTAGAAGTAGATCTAGCATATCCGTATATGAATTCATTCTGACCCAGTATGCAATTGCGAGCACGACAGCAAATGATTGGTCACTGTCTCAGTTATGCAGCCGTGCATTGGTAATTCTACTATTTGCTGGCGCAAATTTCAGCATTTTTAGTCAGTAAGTTCAGGCATCAGTTGTATTCCTACTTTCCAGCAATGTTGCCGAGTGCAGAACAGCAAGTGTGCATTTTGGCACCCAAGTTACAGAACAGTTATCCGAATCAAAATTCATAGAATTCGTATGAACGTCTGAAATTCTGCCTAACACTCGCAGTACCACAAGGCAACACTGAACAATGAACTAGCTGTAACTGAAAGGCCGAACTCCAAAATCAGCTGCTCTGTTTTTCAGGTACTTCCAGTGTCAGTGATAAGGGACAACATGTGCATTCAGACCTGGGGACGATTCCTCCCAACTCCACTTCCACGGCATCTCTCTGTAGAACCGTCCTGCAGCTCTGATAGACAGACAGATAGCGAGGTCTTGCAGATTCTTCTGCAAAGTCCAAACTGCCATGATGATCGCTCTCAGGATCATGATCACCCACTGTGCCATTGCACCGGCGACGAGACCTTTCCTTCATGCAAGTCGCTTTTGTCCGCTACAACGTTGCTGTGAGCCTTCCCTTCCACTTCGAGGCCGCTGCCCGCTGGTTTGGTTTCAGGGGAAGCTCCATGATGCGCTGGGTTTCATCAGCTCATTCCTAATCATTCGGTTAGTAGCGTGTTGACAGAAGAAAAAAATCATTCATTAGTTGCGTCAAAAGAACAAATTGTCATTATTTCGTTCTCTCATTTTCTTTTTTGGGTTCAAAACAAACCACGTCATTGGGCTGAATTCTTTGCAAGGACAGGGTGAGTGCGTAGTGCGCTCTGGATTGGCTTTCCCCTCTGCTCAGGTTGCTTCTGAAGTCTGAACAATGCTGTCCATTTATTTACTTGTTAATTTAGTCGGCCTAGCCTCAATCAAATTGTCGGCCAGATTAGCGAGGATCCGGTTCCATGTCAGGCTAAAAGACGGCGAATAATCAAAGAACAGGCGCGCGCCACAAGACGCGGCTTTGGTCCTTGTTGGATGATCGACGGAGAAGCCAGCCACGCGAGTATTATAAAGAGATAATCAATACAAGTGACATGAAAAAAAAGTAGTATTAAGGTTTTTGGTGTGGTGCAAAGTCTTGGCATTGCTCTTTACATGTGATCCCACGTGAGGTGATCTTACGTCCAATGCTTCCGAAGACCAGAGAAGCATGAGGAACTGCAAGTTGCTCAAATAATTTTTTCACATTCTGTGATTGAACTCGACCTTATTTGATTCTTGTTCATGTATGAAATCTCCTTTAGACTAGGGTGTACGCAAAGCCGGGGTCTTCCCTTTTTTTTAGGGCGATACTTGGTTCATCTAAGTGCTACCGCGATAATCTCTAATTAAAGATCATATAAATCATTATCTTCTTTTGTAAAAAAAATAAAAATCATTATCTTGTGTTCCTTCTCGTCGTTAATCCCAAGTTTTAAGCGTGTCCAGTTCATTGCACTTAGCCTTACACCATGTGTGTGCCTTCCAATTGGACAGACCAAGTAAACCGTCACATCAGACAGCCGTGGTGGTCATGTGACTTGTACAGGACAATACTTATCATCTCACAAACAATAATATGGTTTCGAGCTGCAGATCTTCCATTCATGGACAACAAATAGTAGTATTAGATTTGCAGATCACTCACACCGCGTGGCGAACCATACATATGGAGAACGCATGCCGCGTTAAACAAGCTCTCGACAAGAAGTTTCTTCCCATTTCCTGCGAGATCGGTAACGTGTTCTTGCGCTTCCTAGGATTCATCAGACTGGCGCTTCCGAGGAAGATTAGACGTAGATTACAAGGCCGATTTATTTAAGCTTATTGCTCGTGCGCCTGGATTCCAGGCCGTGATTCCGGCGAATCCTTGTAAGGACTTGGTCCCTCCCAGCTCCGGCTCTTCCATGGCTGGCGCCAAAATACTGTCCAGCTCGAGATGTACTGCTCCAGTTTTTACTGCCCTAGTTTATATATTCTCGACTTGTACTTCTCTAGTATACCCCCTTTTTTTTTTTTTTTTGCGAAAGACTGCTCTAGTATACCTGTGGTGTAGGTCAGTAGGAACCAGATGCTATCGGATTATCTGCGCGACATGCAACATGCAGGTTTTTTGTAATATTATTGCCAACTGATAGGCATGGCAACGGGCAAACTGATCGCGGATAGGACCTAAGTTTGCCCATGCCCGCATGCAAAATGTCATGCCCGTGTCCGCGCCTGCAACACACAGCGGGCATAAAACCTTACTCGTGCCCGCAATCCACGTGCATTTTTAAAAAATGCCCGTGGGCATGTCCGTTTGCCCGCAAATACTGCCCGCGGTGTGCTGGTGGCTTGGGGAGGAGAAGAGCGAGTGGCGATGAGGACGACGTCCATCTGCCGACGGCGCCGCAGCCTGGCGCGCGGCGTGCGCAAGCGCGGCCTGGCCTGGTGCACGACGCGTGAGCATGTCCTGCCCAAGTGCGCAGCGAGCGCGGCAGCCTGGAGCCCTGGACGGCCTGGATGACGGCGTGAGCTGCTAGAGGTCGGGAGGTGACGGCGGATCTGAGGGTGCCTGGAGCCTGGTGGTCTGGTGGAGGCGACGGCTGGGTGAGGGGACGAGCCGACGGGTGAGAAAACGGGTGGGGGAGTAGGAACCCTAGCCGATGCACGCTGCGAGTTTATACCATACCTCACATTAGTCCCACATGTCAGCACTTTTATGCGGGTGTGCAGATATGCGAATACGGGCAGAGGTTTTCTTTGCCCGTTAGCAAATGCCCGTTGGACATTACTTGTCGCCCGTATCCGCGCCCAACGAGTTTTTTGCCCGCGGACGCGCGGATAAATCACACCTGTTGCCTTCTTTACCAACTGATTGCTGTTCCAATCACTGTGGCTCTTGGTTCTACGGTTAGGAACAAAGTACCAGCTATTTCTCATAATCCTGCAGAAATTGAACCCCTTTTTCTCTCTCAAATTTCTGCAAAATGGAGCGAGGCTGCCAGGTTGGACCACATCATCGGAGCTACAGTACAGTACCCCTTGTCCGTACGGTTTATTCGTTTGTGCCATTTGAGTGACAAAAGGGAGTTCAGGTCAGCTCAGTCGACTTGAGATTGAGAGCAGCAACGGTACTTGAAAAGCAAACCGATCACATGCATGCGCTGCAGCTCAGTCGGGGACAAAAGCGAAGGTCAGTTGAGTTCAGGAGGCTCTGAAGATTTCAGGCCGCACTTTGCTTCGAGGACAGGAATAATTCCACTCTGTGAATTGCACGCCACAAAATTCTGTCCTCAGGGTCAGGAAAATAGGAAGGATTAAGTTAGTTCAACTTCACTTGAATGCTTGGCAACTAATTATAGATTGTTCCTGAAAGACCCCTCTATGTTTTATATGCTACTGTTACCATGTCTATTAAACATAGTAGGAAATATAATGCCAAAATGTCACATTCCTTCTCAAAATAAGATCAAATTTTGTGAAATTAATGCTAAATGAACGCCGCCTACTGGCTGAGCTAAGATCGGCCTCCAAGATAGATAAATTTCGATTTTTCATGTCACTAAAAAGAAGTGTTTCGAACTTTAACAGTATTTTCTTCCAAAAACATGACACCTAATCCTGCTTCAAAAGAAGGTGCAACTCACCTACCATGCACTCATGCCAAGAGGCATATTTTCCATGCCAAGAGGAGGTCATGGACCCAATGTGGGACTTTGCCCACCTAATTTGCTGAAACTTGTCGCAGAATCAGAAGAGTTCCTTTTGCATTTGGACAGGAACTGTTTTGAAAGTGACCTCCATACTCACAAACATCACAATAATTTCACGTCGATTATCCTGGAAACGAGATTGATATTGAACAAAACCACATGTCTGCATCAGTTCAAACGGAATAGTTCCCGGGCAGATAACGACTTTGTGCGGTCAATGTTTACATACTTCCATAAACTCATACTAAATAACAAGCATTGGGCATGCATTATTTGACAGTCTTATTACTAATGATGCTGAGTTCACCTTCATTGGACGTGAAGAGTGATACATCCAAAGCAATGCCACCTTTTATACTAGTTCTTTATTATTTCTTATTTACTTTATCAGAGTGCTCGATTGTTACAATGATTCTTGACAAATACAGTTGTTACCATCAAGTTTCAACATATATGATTTTTTGGCGCAACAAGAGTAACGGTGGAAATGTGGAGACTGGTGAAGGTACAGGAAAAGTCCTCATATGTACTCCGGCTTCTTATTGATACAACATTAGTTTAAAAATGATTTTTATGGCATCCGTTAATCGGGAGGGAGTAAGAATGAAGGTGTACTGGATCTTTCGAAAAAAAAAGATTGAAGGTGTACTGTAGCGTTGTCATGCAGAGGTAAGTTCCTTATAAGAACGTTTCAGAAAAAAAAAAAAGTTCCCTAAAAAAAAGAACTTTTTAATTTTGAAGACCAAAGAGAATGACATGGATTTTAAAAAATAAAGCAAGAATAAAAGGTATACCAACTATGTACGTTATACAAGCAGTCCAAAAGCACATGAGTACGCAGTATCCGTGGGCAGAGGAAGGAGAAAAAAAATTGGGAGTTAAAAATCCACAGTAGTAGAATGCTGTAGCCAGTAGAGGACAGCTTTTGCCACTCTCAGACCCATCGCTGGCAAACAAAATCCAAGTCTCCCCTTCCACCCCTTCGCTTCTTGGTCAAACCGCCTTTCTCTCTCCTACCCTTCTCCTTCCCTCTCCTAAAAAAAGTAGCGCCCGGAGGACCGAGGGGCTGGAGAAAGAGAGGCGGAAAGAGGCATGAAAATCTCACTTTGCTGAGTGAGAATTCCTTCTTTTGTTTCCGAGTCCTTTGTTTTCGGGCTTCTTAGTTGGTGGACTGAGAGCTCAACTTCATTTGTGCCTGCGAGATCTTCGTCTCCCCTCGTGTGTGGCCTTTTGGTTGCTGAAAGCGCAAAGGGAACCCAAAGGCTTGTCTAAAATTTCCAGCCGTTCCTGTTCTTTCCTCCGGTCTACTAGGTTTTTCTCGGATTGTTTCTCTCTTGTATCGGTAGGAGTGAGCAGAACAGATGATTCGTGCCTGATCCTGGCTTCGTTGCCGCGCCCGACTCCAGTTCGCCCTTCCATCCGTCCACCCTGCTGCTGCTTCGCTTTTTGGGGGGAGAAGAGGAGGCAATCATTTGGTATCGAAGACCTCGCCGCTCAAGGTGCCGCTTGAAATTCTCTTTTTGCTTCTACTCTTGTTGATTGCGCTTTTCTATTGCATCTGTGCTCGAGTTCTGTGTTGAGGGTGCGGCTAGGCTTGGGTCGGAATTGCGTGTTTCAGAGCTCTTAGGCTTTGGTTTGATCTTAAGGGTTGCAAAGTCCGTATCTTGGTTTGAACCTTTGATTTTTCTGGTTTCAATTCCGGGTTATCTCCATATCGCATCGAAATTGCATCTTTCTGGATTCATTTGCAGGGATGTAGTGCTTTGTTGAATGAAAGTTCACATCATGGACTTTAGTTTGCTTACTTCAGAAACGGATTGGATTTTCCATTTTCGTATCAACGTGCATGCCTGTTCTTGCAATTGAATTTACTGGTTTAAATGTGTCAAGGCCGCAGTTTGATTTAGTTTAGTTCTGTCCTTGAGCATATGTATTTGATCTTTCATTTTTTGATACTGCCAGAGTTCAGTTGTTCTGTGTACTACTGCCTTCATATATATAACACAAAAATGAGAAGAGTCAAATACATATGGCAAGAATCAAGCACATGATTCTCATCAGTATTCAAACCTTTTTTTTTTGTGCTTCATGTAAATAGGGGATATTTGTTTTGCTCGATTTCGTTATCAAGAATCTGATGCTTCTTTTGAAACAAGAGCAGTAAGATGTTCTGACAGGGCTAATATGGTTTTACATGGTATGCGTTTCAGGTAGAAATAGATTTCTTGCTGCATGGCTGGCACAAGTGACCACGGATCCCTGATGGAAGAGTGGATGCCGCCCCCAACACCAAGTCCAAGGACTCTCATGTCAAGCTTTCTGAATGAAGAATTGAGCTCTGGTCCTTTCTTCAACCTTTTTAGTGATCCTGGCAACAAGCAGCCCCTTGATCGATCAGAAAAGACCAGAGAGCCTGTGAATTTGACCACGCAGATGCCTGCTCAAACTGCAAAAACTACATTTCAAAAGGATTTCCCCTTGGAGCCAAATTTTTTCAGTGCTATTCAGAAATCAAACTCACACAGTGGTTTGGCAGAGCGCAGGGCTGCGAGAGCTGGTTTCAGTGTTCCAAAGATCGATACTTCTCGAGTTGGTTCATCCACAATTATTCGATCACCGGTGTCAATTCCACCTGGTCTCAGTCCAACTACACTTCTCGAGTCACCTGTTTTTCTCTACAATAAGTTGGTATGCCATTTTTACATAATCTGTTTGCGGGTACTCTCAAGATTTATCTATTAGACTATCGATTGAAGTCATGCATTTAAGATCTATTAGACTATATATTGAAGCATGCATTAAAGACTTGAGTTGTAGTTTCCTGACATATGAGTTTTGTGCAGTACAGAATAACACTGATTGGTGTATACTATTGTTGGACATGGTTTTGTGTAGTACAGTTCTGCATGTGATTATATATTAATTGATGCCTTTTACATTGTTTTCCTAGAAACAATTCTCTGATTGGTGTCTTAGAATGTCGTTTTCTTTTTCAGTTTTATAGATGCTATTTTTAATTTAAACTCACGAATACATAGTCGTTCTTTTTTCCCCCTGATGTTTGCCATTTGAGTGTAGTATAATTTGTTATGATCTATTGCAGGCACAACCTTCTCCGACTACTGGCAAATTGCCATTTTTACTGGCTACAGATTCTAACTCAACAATACCACCAGCTGCCAAGATAAATAAAGATTGTATAATTGATAATGACATTTTTTCCTTCCAACCCCACTTAGGTTCTACAGAGCCAAGCTCAACTGCAGAAAAGGTCATTTATTGGAATGTTAACGTATATCACATTTTTTTCTGTTAGCTTTGTGGTCTATTGGATTCGTTGTATTTCCATCCTCACCACCAAATTCTCATTTTTGTTCATTCCTGTGCCTGAAAAAAATTGTTTTGTTGTACAGGATTACGGTGCTTATCAGCAAAACCAGTCCTTCTCGAGGTTTGGTCAGAAGGAATCCAATCTTGAGTCAAACTTTACTGCAGTCAAAGATAACACTGACGAAAGAAATGCTAAATCATTGACATCTGACTCCATGTTTCACTATTCTGCTGGAGAACAAGTCGATAATGAGAGAAACCAAAATTTACAAAGCGGGGGCATTGAGGCTAGACCAACTGCTTGTCTTCCTGTATCAGCGCATGCTGGTGGATCTATCATGGAATCTCAAGATGCAGTTGATGTCTCCTCAACGCTGTCTAACGAGGAAGAAGAAAGGGCAACACATGGCACTGTTTCTGCAGATTGTGATGGTGATGAAGATGAGACTGAATCTAAAAGAAGGTAAATAATGCCCACTGCCTAACTACTTAATACATGCTGCAGGTGTTGTACTGAACTCACTGTTATTTTCTTCAGAAAAATGGATTCTTTAGGAGCGGCTACTATCGCTACTGCTGCCACTACCAGTGCCATTGACATGGGAGCTGCAGCCTCAAGATCTGTCCGGGAGCCTCGGGTTGTTGTTCAGACGACAAGCGAGGTCGACATTCTTGATGATGGGTATCGGTGGCGCAAATATGGGCAGAAGGTTGTTAAAGGCAATCCAAATCCGAGGTGACACTTCTGTTACCATTTCTTTCACTAATTGACTATATATCCTCCACTTCATGTAACAAGTTGGCACCATTTCATTTATCTGCAGGAGCTACTACAAATGTACACACCCTGGCTGTTCAGTGCGCAAGCACGTCGAAAGAGCATCCCATGATCTGAAATCAGTCATCACTACGTATGAGGGAAAGCACAACCATGAAGTTCCGGCAGCCAGAAACAGTGGGCAAGCTGGTTCTGGCAGCGCTCCATCTGCAGCACAAGCCTCTCACCGTAGGCATGAACCAGCACAAGGCAACTTTGCTCACTTCGGAGGAACAGCTCCTTTCGGCTCCCTTGTTATCCCACCGAGAGGTCATTTAGGACCAGCAGCAGGCAACTTTCATTTCGGGATGGTCCCTCCGGGCATGGCGCTTCCAATGCCTTCTCTAGGATCTTTTGCTCCAACAAAGATGATTCAAAGTTCATCAGCTATGCAGGGCTACCCAGGGCCGATGATGCCTGGAGAGATGAAGGCGGAGCCGGTGTCGCAGTCGAGCTTCCAGATGGGAAATGCAGCCCCATCAGCTTACCAACAGATGATGAGCAGGCCTCCATTTGGTCCTCAAATGTAATTAATAGTAGGAAAGAAAAGGGAATAGATTTGCTTCAGCTTGTATACTACATGTTAGCATTGGTGCGTGTCCTCCAATTGGTTTTTTTTCCCCATCACGCATTTCTTTGAAGCAAAGAATGCTGAGGGTGGTACAGTCTATCTGTTGTAATCAGGAAAATGGATAGCTCTGAGACTATGGAAATTGGAAATCAGTCAGTCAAAATTTAATGTTGTGAATACTAAAATAGCGGTGTGAAACTTAGTTTTATTTATATCATTTATTCAGAATTAATTATTGCTAGACCTGATTTCATTAGGGCTGAAAGTAGTACTAGGTTCAGTAGTCAAGCCAATAGCTGTCATATTTTCCGTAATACAGTAGCGGTGGTTCTTAAGGTCAAATTGTTCTCACTGTTTCAAGGAAAGAACTGGCGGAAGCTCGAAGCAACAGAAGCAGAATATAAACTAGCACATAAAAACAAATCAGGTGCCGCTACGGTTTTGAAGGCAATTTTGTACCTATTTGGCTGGCTGCTTTTCTCAGTTCTGATGCCAGAGGCATGACCATTCTTGTTGCTATAACTACTGAAGAAGACTGTGTTGTCTCCAAGGGGTGTTGAAGAATCTGCAGGGTGCATAGGCATATAAGGAGTCAGAGGTCAACAGGCCCTGGAGTGGCACCGGCCGGTCGACGGCGACGGCGCGCGCGTGCGCAAGTGCGACCGGTGTCGTGCGCGCCACCTACCATGATCGGGTGGGAATTTGCTGCTCTGCGTGCAGCAGCAGAACTGAAAGCCGTCCACGGATCGATTTCGACTTTTCGAGTTAGTTGTGAACTCCAGTTAACAACAGCAGCTTAAGTAGGAGTAGTAGTCAATTTGATTTGATGGTAAACTCGAGTCTCTGGCAATCCGGTTCTCCTTCAGTACGTGGGGCCCCTGATGACTGAGCCGTCGAACACGACGACCTCGTCGCCAGTGGCCACGCCGTGCCATTCGAACGACCGCGCCTCGTCCATCACGCTCTGCCGGTGTATGAAGAAGTAGCCGCCGTCGCGCGGCAGCGGGAACCCTGCCTCCAGCTCCAGCTCCGCCCTCAGCGCCGACACGGCGGCGCGCGCGCACACGACCACCTCCACGCGCCCCGCGCCGCACCGCGACACCACGGTCACACGCAGCTCGTGCCGCCCCCTCTTGCTCGCCTTCCGAACCTTCGCCTCCTCCTCCTCCTGCTGCTGCTGCTGCTGTCTGTCGTGGAGCATGACGTGGATGACCGAGCCCTCCACGATGCCGAACCGCTCGATGCCGCCGACGTCGTCAAGCACGTCGCCGTTGTGGAGGAGCGACATGGTGGCGGCGGGCCAGCCTCGACGGCTCTGGAGCTTCTGTTTGATGTCTTCGACGGTGTCGAAGAAGCCCACCTCCATCAGGAGAGGCTCCTCCCCTGAACACACGAAGCTCACGTCCATGGCAATGCAAAGCTTCCTCTGCTTTTTACACCAAATGGAGCTATCAGGCAAGGGGCAGCCATGGACAATCCGTGGCATATATACCATGGGACAGAATGCACAATGTATGATTCTATAACACATCCATTATTTTCAGTTTTCAATCTATTGGTACTTGCAACTGCAACAAATGAACACAGCAGTCATTGGCCTTCAGGTTATGTTCATGATCATTAGTGGAGATGCCCGGGTACTGCCCTTGCACCTTTCGTGCCAAATGAGGCTCATGTCCTTGTGTCCCTTCACAAAATGGGCATGGCTACTGGATTCATTGACATGGTGCCTTCAGCAGATGTAACATGAACCTGCACGAACCATCTCATGAGAAGTTGTCTGCGTACTAGAAACGATACGCGAGCACAGGTGGTTCTGAAGAGACCACTTGATAGAGGCGTAGAGCTCCGGAATCTTGGTTCGCCTGCCTGCTCGGCTGCTCAAGTGCCTCCTCTGCTGAATTTGAATCAGTTTGTGGTAATCATCTGGCATTATCCCTAGCTCTCCTGGTTCCTAGAAGAGAGGATAATAACGATGTATGTGATTGAACTCACCGTGACATGAGGTATATGGACAAACCGCCATTGTGCTGAGCGTACCTTCAAATGAATTTACAAATCAAATATTGACGGTTCACATTGGAAATTCAGAAACTGAGTAGCTATGCGCACATACATGATTTATGAAGCATATATCTGCCCTTATTTTTTAAAGGGAAATATATCAACATGTCTTTTTCATGAACATAATTTATTTATTTTTTGACAATAGGACAAAGTATACAATTCAAAAACTGAAGTTTTTTTTAATAAAAAGTGTCAAAGTACTTGTAAGTTTTTGACAATCATTGTATCATAAACAAGCACGAACACAAATGATACAAATTTAACATGATTCATAGCATAATCACGAATTTGACATGTACTATTGATCAAAATAACATTTTAAATTTGGGTGGACATATGCCCTTATGTTCATAAAAAATATCTCAACTGTCAATCCTTGAAAAGACATTGCAGACATGGTGCAAATAGCTGTTACGATTGGAAGTTTAAGAATGGCTGCTCCGATGGGGTTCTGGTGGACCAAGACCAATAATGAATGAGTACCCGTGCTTGTGACCGGGGCAACACGACAGAGAGGACGAAGCTGAATTTTGGAATTGCTAATTCTGTGCAGCTGGCTAGGGCCTAAATGCTCTCGCATTTCGTGTTCATGCAGCGGTCCGGACCCACGCTTCCGTGTTTCTAGCCTCCACCAAACGGCACGGCCCGAGCGGTGACCCCGTGCCTTGGTGGAACAAACGACTAACGTCCAAAATTGATTGCCGTTCTAACAGCCTACTGAAATTCTATGCCTAACATTTTAAACTAGGATGGACATATGCCTCTATGTTAAGAAATATCTCAACTATCAATCCTTAAAAAGACACTATAAATATAAATATATATATATATATTAACAATACTCATGGGGCATCAATATCCTAAATAGGAGTTATAATATAACACATGCATGAAAATAGAATCCAATGTAAACACATATCATTAATGTTTGTAATTACATTATAAGGCAAAAGCCAATACATCCCCCAACCCCACCCCTCAACACTCATACAAAACCGAAACATGACACCATTAATAATTAGGGTTGATGTTATTAAATATTATTTATAGAAAAAAGACAAATATGAACTAGGTTTCTTATTCTCAGTATATTACTCATGCTCTCGCAAAGTAGAGTAGCTATAGAGCACGTATCATAAGAAAGATCATAAAGATAGTTACACCTAAGAACACAAAACAAAGTATCAAAAAATAACATTTAAATTTGGGGAGGCATATGCCCCTATCATCATAAAAACTACACTATGGTAAAAGTAAAAAAAAACTCAAATACCTTTATAGTTGGTACAATCCTTAAAAGGAACTGGAAAAAATACTCCGCGCACTGCTGTGAGAATTAATGATAATTTTTAGACAACTGTTTACTAATGAGCTATTATTTTATTATCCTTTTGTTAATAGCAAACGGTTCAAAAGTCAGCATCATCTATTGGACCATAAAAGATACATATGCATATTTTTCTTGTTTTAATGGAAATTTCTGAGAATAAAAAGCAATAGATATAGTTATAAGAATCCTAATAAACTATTTTTGCATCAGACATCAGTACAACAAGCTGCGACTTGCAGTCTATGATTTTTAGGGGCAATCTAAGGCAATTGCAGGTTGAGGAATATATCAACTATTTTATAGAGCAGAGATATGAATGATCATATATGCATTGCAAGTTAGTTTCCCCATAGGAAAGCATGCTAGAAGCAATAAAGCATATGCTTTTTACACTATAGAACTATGATAAATTACCGTGTATGCATTGGTGCTTTGTTTTCCATATATACCGCATATTCAGAAAAAAGAAAAGCAAATGAAGGACATGGAAAAATATTTGCAAACTACTAAAGTAGACATTCCAACCACCAAGCAAGTGAATCTACATAAGCCATAATAGCAAAATTTAGTTAAAAGGTCCAACATGACAGTTTAGGTTGCACCAAAATATCAAGGATATGTGGCACAGGCCGTCTGTCTTCTCTATGTCTTCTCTAGAAATGAAGATCATTGACAGGTCAGTTCTGAAACTTGATCAACCTAGCTCTATACAGGATGCCATATAAGAAAATTAATGTTGCCACTTGCCAGATTGCGTAAGAATTTGTGATTGGAATGGATTAAACTAATTATATAGATGGAGACTAATTTGCAAAATGAATCTATTAAGTCTAATTAATCAATTATTAACAAATGTTTACTATAGCACCACATTATCAAATCATGAATTAGTTAGATTTAATAGATTTGTCTCATAAATTAGTCTTCATCTCTATAATATGTTTTATACTTAGTCTATGTTTATTACTACTAATTTATAGTCAGATGTTTGATGTGACAAGATTAAAGTTTAGTAGGCAAGAAATAAACAGTCCTATGACAATGATATGCATGATTGAATTTAGATTTAGCTATAATATAAGGTATATGGATACACGATGAATGTGTTGAATTTAGTGAATATACAAATGGTATACCAAAGACAGGAAGCACTATTGATAGTTTACAAATCCAAAAACTGAATAGCTATCCTATCCCTTTACTTTGGCTATGAACCAACATGTGACTAAGCTCGTCAACCTTAGGCGGAGTGAACTAGCTATGAACCAAACCAGGCGTAACAAATTGGCTATTTACGCTACAGAGTGCATTTTAAAGCCCGGTGCACGTCTAAAGCGGATTTTTTATTAATAATCAAATTGTTTTATTATTTCATAATAATAACAGGCCAATTCAAATATTTCCAAAACTAACCACCCCTGTCGCCCAACTAGTGGGCGACAGGGGTGCCATGTCAGCAAACGTGGGTCCAGTCGACTGGTGAACGGGCAAAGGAATCGTAAGTACTTTTGATTTTTTTTAACTTTCCTTACCTTAACAGTTAGGACTTCTAAACTCTCGATTAAAAATACTTTTAGAGATCTAAACATTTTGTAAATGATGCCAAATGGCAGAGAAAATACCATAACATCCATTTTAGCATAATTTCAATCAATAGGTATTATGGTTTATGAAATAAAATATTGAATATTAGTTGGTTAATCACTAATTGAATTTTTAGGTCATCTTGACCTTATCCGAAAATTCATAAAAAATACCTAGGTCTATCTTATCTAGAGAAATATCAATGTAATTTTTTATAATTGCATTCTACTAAACTTGTTTGAATTATTCAAATTTAGTTCAAATTTTAATTCAAATATAAAGTATAAATGACAATACTTCAAACTCAAACTACATGTTTGACCCTTTTCTGTAATCTAAATATACAAGAACTTAGAAGGGGGGTCACACATAAAGTCAAAGTTGAAAGTAGGGTCGTTTATATGTTATATTATATTTTAAATTTGAATTAAATTTGAATAACTCAAAAACTTTTACTAGAATAGAATCCTAACAAAATTTTTCATTGATAGTACTCTAGATAACATGGACTTGGGTATTTATCTATGAATTGTTTGAGAAGGTTAGTGTGCCCTGAAAGTTCAATTAGTTATTAACAACTAACCTAATGTTCAATATTGTATTTCATAAATCCTAATACCTTTTGATTTAAAATATGCTAAAATGGATGTTATGATATTTTCTCTACTATAAAAAATAATTACATAATTTATAGAGCTCTAAAAGTATTTTTAGTAGAGAGTTTGAGAGTCATAACTGTTAAGCTAAAGAAAATTCGGAAAAAAAAAGAATGTACGACCCATTGGTTGGGCGTACACTCCCTACTGTCGCCCTTGGACAGGGCGACTGGCCCACTTTAGCCAACGTGGCAGCCCTGTCGCCCTCTGGTTGGACGACAGGGTGGTTAGTTTTGGAAAATTTTGGATTGGCCTGTTATTATTATTAAATAATAAATAATTTAAATATTAATAAAAAAAAGCGCATCTATGGGCCGATGTGGCACAACAATATGGAGCCCAGTTCACCTTCATAATCAGCCCCCACCCACCCCTCTAAATAGAAGAATGAGCCCAACTAGGCCTTTGGAGACCCGCACGTCCAAGGCATGCAAGCTACCAGAGTGACCTGGTCATGACTCACGACACGAGTCACGAGTCACCGGCGGGCGACGGCGTCGGCCTCATCACCGGCCTGCGTCCTTATCTTGAATCGCGTCGCTGTCATGCTGCCTAGTTCCAGTTCCAAGTACGACCAAGGCGTCGTTGGTTTTCGAACAAAACAAAGTCGCGGAGGAGTTGAGCCGTCGGTGCGCCAACCCCCGTCGACGTGGCCTTGTCTCCTACTCGAAGTGGATGCCAGCCGGTACGGCGTTAATTCCTGAGCCGTATCCAAAGGCATCCATCACTTTGTTGCAAAGAAGCACGCACCGCCCTACCTAATTAATCGCCGGCGAGCAGAATCTACCGACGTGGGAAGATGGCCAGAACTGGCGCGGGGGAAGGCAAGAAGGCGGCCGCCGGGAGCAGCCTCCACAGCAAGACGCTCCTCAAAAGCGAGTCACTGTACCAGGTACTATTCCATCGAAATTCCCCAAATCACCACCTTGATCTCGCCCCATACTGACGATTCTCCTCTCTCAGTACATCCTGGAATCCACGGTGTTCCCGCGCGAGCCCGACTGCCTGCGCGAGCTCCGCCTCGCCACCGCGACCCACCCCATGTGAGTGACGACGGCCTCGGATCCGCCTTGACGCACTGTAGGTGTTCGACGTTTTGTACCAACGGGGATGTCACGCGACGCAGGGCTGTCATGGCGGCGTCGCCGGACGAGGTGCAGCTGTTCGGCCTCCTGGTCGAGATGCTCGGCGCCAAGAACGCCATCGAGGTCGGCGTGTTCACCGGGTACTCGCTGCTCGCCACCGCACTCGCGCTCCCCGACGACGGCAAGGTTTAGCGCAGAACCGGTCTTGCAAACTTGTGACGGTCTTTGGTGCTGCGCGCGGCATGATGCTTATCTCGTTGATGTGCTTGGTAACAGATTGTGGCCATCGACGTCAACCGTGAGAGCTACGACCAGATCGGAGCGCCGGTGATCGAGAAGGCTGGCATGGCGCACAAGATCGACTTCCGCGTCGGGCTCGCGCTGCCGGTGCTGGACCAGCTGCTGGCCGAGGTGCCTTCCCCTCTGCACATCGCACAATCCACTTTTCATTTCCAGACGGTGACGACGATGGCCTTGGCCTTGCAGGATGGGAACGTCGGCCGATTCGACTTCGCGTTCGTGGACGCGGACAAGGTGAACTTCCTCAACTACCACGAGCGGCTGCTGCGCCTGGTCCGGGTCGGCGGGCTCGTCGCCTACGACAACACGCTGTGGTCCGGCACGGTGGCCGCGCCGCCCGACGACGAGACGATCTCGGAGCGGGACCGCGCGCTCGCGACGGCCACCAGGAAGTTCAACGCGGCCATCGCCGCCGACGGCCGTGTCCACGTCTGCCAGCTCGCCATCGCCGACGGGCTCACGCTGTGCCGCCGCGTCGCCTGATGGTCGTGTGCTGTATGATCAAGCGCTACAAATGGTGTCAGTCACGGTATCGAAACAGGCAAGGCTGTTTCACTGTGAATCTGCCAATCTGGTGTCTGGACAGTCAGTGAGCCAGTGAACATGGTTTTCGAATAATAAGCTGACGCTTCTTCTCTTTTTTTTTTTTTAATATAAAAGATCTTCAACAAGCACTAAGCTGCTGTTCGTGGATTTGGATTCTGTTGACGTGTTGTCCGTCTCGAAACGCAGAGCTGTTTCACAGCGAGTCTGGTGTCTGAACTGTGAGTGGACATGGTAGTTCCCAAATTAAAAAAAAAGGGAGCGAACATGGTTTTGGAATAATTAAGTCGAGTAATAAACTGCTGTTTCTTTCTCCAAAAATAAAAAATTCACAAAAAGCTGCTATTGTCCGTGGATTTTTTTTTTTGATAATTTTGTCCGTGGATTTTTGGACTGCTGGGGCGTGGAAGCAAAGCCGGCGGCGGGCCACGGGCGGCTGACCAAACCCGTGCCCGTGCGGCCCAAAAAATGTACTTTTTGAACATCTGAGGCCGACGCGCCGGCGGCCCGATGAAGCTGGTTTAGCGTACTTTGCGGGGCCCGCCGGTCAGGACACACACCGCACCAGCATATGAAACCGGCCACGTACAGCGAAGAACGATAAGGCGTCGAAAAATATCATTTTCTGGGGGTTTGTTTACTGGTGCTCTCTGTTTCCTCTCTCCTTCCACTCCTCCCCTGCCCTGCCTGCCTGGATCTCCGACTCCCAAAGCGCAGCCGCAGAATTCCGATCCCTGGGAGCCCCACCCCCCACTTGCACCGATCCCGAGACCTCGTGCCTCCCGCGCTCAGATGCGGTCGGTGATCCCATCGGCCTCCTGAAGCCGCGGCCTTTGATTGCCAATTCCGGCGGCGGGCGGCATGGATTCCGGCGGCAACAGCGTCGCCGAGTCGGTGGGCGAGTCGCCGGAGCCGGAGCAGGCGGCGCGGTCGGCTGGGAAACCCAGCAAGGGCCGCGGGCTCCGTCGGTGGCGCCGTATCCCCCGGGAGCACCACCACGAGGGGTCGCCCGCTAGCCCCGTTGCCGCCGGCTCCGGCCCTGGTGAGGATTTGTCGCAGCTCCACAAGCGCCGCCTCGCCCTCCCCGCCGGCGCGCCTAAGGGGAAGGATGACGCCGCCGTCGAGGAGGAGAGCTCGGTCGCCTCCGTAGAGTCCAGCTGCGTGCCGCCGCCGCCGGAGGTGTCCACTCCTCCTCCGGCTCCGACTAGTCTCGACCCGAATCTCGGCCTCCTGATCGCCACCGCCGGCTTCTCTGTCGGCGCCGGCGGGGCCGACTCGGAGAACAGCGATGACCGGAACAGCAAGTCCTCCACGGCCGCCAGCGCCCCGCGCGGCGCGCTCCCGCGCCACGAGTTCTCGTTCGGCGGCTTCGGCCGGGAGCGCGAGCGAGCGCGATCCCGCGTCCCAGGGGGCACCGCTCACAGCAAGAATCTTCGCGCCGCCCGTGTGCGTGGCGGCGCCAGTGCTCGTGCTGCAGCCTCGCCTGCCTCGCCGGTGGAACCGGAGAATTCGCGCTCCAGCGTCGAGTCCAACCTCCGCGGTTCGAGCTCTGCTCAGCCCCGGGAATCCTGTGCGAGCATCACCAGCAACGGCGTCCACAAGGTTCTGTTCCCTGATGATGATGACCATAACAGTGACGGAGAAGCTCCAAGCGAGGAGGCGCGGTACGCGACTGGAGGTTTCTACAAGCAGAATGGGAGTGTTGTTGGGAGACTGGTGATGGGAAATTGTGGTTCTGACGGCAGTGATCGAATCTTTGAGGAAGCAAGCGTTGGCAAGTTTGAGAATGGAGGGACTCGTCCAGGTCTTGACCCTTATGTTGAGTCGATTGCGTTGCTTCAGTCGGCGCAAGAAACACTTGAGAATGGTATGGTCCGACTCCCCTCTGCCAGCTTTTTGTCTGCACTTTTCATTGAAGTTCTGCTTTCTGCACAATTTTTCATAACTTTGAAGACATGAAACTAAATCTTCTTTATTGGCTTGCCTTGTTTGTCTATGATGTGCTTAGTGAAAGATCTAGTTAACATTTTTCTGATCTTATTATCACGACTTCCATTAGTGTATACCTTTTTAGAATTCGGACAGTAATAAGTCCACTTTTCAGTTTGCTATGCTAGAGAGTCAAGTTCTGAATCTCAAGATAATTGTGAACAGCACATCGTCTCAGAAAATGCATTATGAGATTTCTTTATTTGAATTTCGTAATGCAACCTATACTCTACATCCTGGAACCTCATGAGTAATTGCTGACCGGTCACTGGTGTGATCATCGACTTAAGGCATAGTAAATAAATGCATGGTGCTTGTTCTTTTTTTTTTTTCTTTCAAAAAAACTGATGCCATTCTCATAATTGTTCATACCAAGTGCTGGTTGATTAAATAACACTTCACTGTTGGATTTGTTTAATCCAACAGAAGAGTTTGCCAGACCATGTATTGGACGTTACATTGAGTGTGGAGTGTGGACATCCTGCAATAGTTTTTTTCAGTAACTCTTGCAGATGAGTAGGTCGAGGAGATAACACTGTGGTTCGTATATAGTAGATTTGATTTGTTGCTGTTTGACATGTCTAAGCCGGGCAAGCAGTTGATCGGTGATCAAACATTTAGTTCAAAGTCTATTGTAATTAACTACAGAAATTGTTGGTACACCCAGTTTGTGAGACCCTTCCTGAATTTCGTACTGTGCCATATGTTGTTTGAAATGTCCAGCTGAGAATGGATAAACCTGCTTCATCTCCTAGTAGTTCTATGAAGTATAGACCATGTTGCATTCTGCTTGTATT
The DNA here is from genome assembly GCA_030378355.1 of Eleusine indica. Taxonomy (NCBI): domain Eukaryota; kingdom Viridiplantae; phylum Streptophyta; class Magnoliopsida; order Poales; family Poaceae; genus Eleusine; species Eleusine indica. The sequence continues at coordinate 54,764,750 of CM059496.1, read as the reverse complement.
TTTCCATGTACCTTTCTTAGGAGCCATTTAACGTACAGTGGAGCACGTAACAACACATACTGGTTGTAACTGTTTTCAGTAATCCTACTTTCCACTATAAGTCTGCATATGCTAACTTTCCACTATATCACTTCAGCGTGGTCTTTTTGCATTGTTATATTTTATATGACATGTTGAAATATTGTCTTGATTTTGATTGAAAATGAAACCTTAGTTTTAATCTAAGAAGCCTACTTTTGATTCAGTTAAAGTGTTCCCCAATAATTAGTTGCATATATATGTTCTGCAGAGATCCAAAGGTTTGTGGAGATCAGGAAAGAAACCGACGAAAATTCCACAACTCAGTCTGAGGAATCTGTAGAAGAACTAAGCGAAAAGTTGCAGGCCCTCGAACTAAAGCTGGAACAAGCAACCATCCTCATCAATGAGAAAGATTCAAAAATTCTTGAACTCAATGCACTGAACCAGGCACGACAGGAAGCATGTAATAGCAATCTGAGTATGCAGTCTGATATTGAGCAACTGCTCTTGGAGAAGATGGAAGCGGAAATTCAGTGCTTCATCCTGACAAGGGCTTCACAAGCATGGACTCAAGTTGCTTCTGATGAAATGCAGAAATCTTTAGTTGAGGACCACAAATCCATAGAAACTAAGCTGCGGCACTCCGAAAACAGGGCAATGATGCTAGAGGAGATGGTGGATAAACTAGAGGCACAGTGCAAAGAGCTCTCTGAGGCTTCAGAAGTCCTGAAGCTGCAGGCCAGAGCTAGTAGAACTTCTCTGTTCTGTTCCATCCAGCTTGTGCTGGTATGCATCGCCCTGGGGACCACCCTCATGCGCTTCCTGCCCTCTTCTACCGAGTTTGTACCTACTTGAGGCTAGAAAAATATCTGCGAATCAGTCTTTGTGTAGACATTCTGGAAAGATTGTTTCCTGTAATTTATTAGGCTTTGTCGCCTTACATTTTTTTTCCATTTTTGTAACATTAATTCGATTTTGCTAGTAATTACATCACCGTTTTACTGTACTTCGTGTCCTTGGTTCCCTGGCCGGGAATACTGTTGTGCTGTTTGTTGCTTCTTTTGGAATCATGGACTCGCAAAATGTAACTGGGATCATGGGTTAAAAAACCACCACAGTACCGATATTTTTTCTCGGGAAAAACCGGTTGGTAAATCGGAAAAACCGATCAAATACCATTTTTGCTATAGTATATAGGGTTGGTTTTTGTGATAAACCAGACGTTCGGTAAAACTGAACCGGACCGGTTTTACTAAAAACCATCTGGTTTATAATGGTTTTTGAATCTATGACTGGGATATGCGATAATGTCTAAAAAAATGAGGAGACACAGAACGACCAAACTCATGTGCCCATCACATTGACGTTCTAAGCATCCCCACCCTATATTTCATTTATCATTTGAACATGGCGTGGCCACAAACATTTGGATCGTGCCACTTTGAAAATATTGGAAAATTTCCACTTTGTACCATTTTTTTGTCTGAAGAATCAAATGGACCAAGCAAGCCCCAAGAACTTTTCTATTATTTTTCATTAAAATGAATGAGACATTTACCAGGGATAGTTGGTAGATGCATAGTTAAAGGGATTGTCTATATAACACCCGAGCATTTCTTTCCTTCTCAACACTTGATTTTCCTGGCCATCTGATCCGGATCCTATGGCTCTTGTGTACTCTTGTACCTCCTGCCAAGCACTAGCATCAGGCCATCTCCAACCCCGTCTAGCAGGCCACCGCCTTCCTACCCCACCCTTGTCGCCTCGACCACCATCGTCGTCGCCATGGACTCCCCCACCGCAGCCCTATCCCACCGCCTTCCTCCACCACCGCGGTCAGCGGCGCCCCTGCTGCCTCGCTGCCCTGCCGACCAACCACCTCCACCATTGGACCGGCCTTCACCTCCAATCTTCCTTCTATGTCCGGTAATGAAGGAGGCCCCTAAACCCTAACACCCTAACCCGTCGGAGATGGAAATGGATGTCGAAGGTTGCCAAAGTTGGAGAAAAGAGGACAACAATCTACTGTAGCAAAAAAATAGGTAGCAGAGCCTCTAAAAATGCTCTGAGTTGTGATATAGCAATTCTTTAGTTAAAAGAATGAGTCGGGAAGGATTACAATCGCAGCATATAGTTGTCCCAAAGAAAAGAACACCTGACAACATGTGGCAAATGTTGCCAATTTTACCTTTTTCACCTGGGGAATGTTAACATATCAATAACAATTGATATAGTTTGTTGCTACAGAAATATTAACAATCATGTGTAAAGAATTCATTTTACATGCAATGATCTAAGTTGTCATATGCCAGAAGTCTCCATTTTTTTTCTATATAATAGTGGTAATTTGTTTTTTTTTTTTGAGGGAATCATCATTTTCTTCTAGATCTCACCATTGTCACACCATCTCTGTGTTTGATATTGGTTAAGGTTATTGTCATGTGTGTACGACATCCAAAATAAACCGATAACATATGTGGATTGGGGTGAGGATGCTGACGAGTCGTTGAACTCTATATCATGATTCACAAACTTCCATCTAGAAGCTTTGACATAAAAAGCAAGATGAAGAAAAACTAACTCCATAACGGTTATACCTCTACAAAGCTTGAGTTGACACGTCTAACTTGACCCAAAAAAAAAGTTACTCCATTCATACTCTTCCTACAACAGATATATTAGGCAGTAAGAGCATCTCCAACCATTATCTACTTCCTAAATCAAAATTTAGGATATTATTAGAAAAATCATTCTCCAACCCTTATGTAAAACAGCTCCCTAAATATACCAACTCTCTAACCAAGTGCCCTAGGTTGCTATATTTAGAAATCAAATAGAAACTCCCAAACATAAAATTCATTTGGAGACCAGATATTAGGAATTGTTGGAGGAAACAAGTTTTTTCACACTCTATAATTCTTTAGAAACTCCCTAAACCCAGATTTAAAGAGTATTTTTTTACATACTTATTAGAGATGCTCTAAGAGGAAACATTGAAAGCAGGGAAGGCGGGAGGGGTTGAATTCGGATATTATTCTGATTATTTATTTCTTCACATATGGGAGGCTGTCTCTAAATTCTTTAGTAAAAAACTTAACTGTTTACTCGAGAATAAAAATATTGACTTGTCTAAATTCTAGACATCTTATCCTTTTATAGTAAACTTAATTGTTAGAAGACTACTTGTTGTGTACAAGAGGTAAATTGAAATGCGTCTTCCAATATAGTCATTTTGTAGTTTTGGCGATGAAGTGGATTGGGCTTGAGAACAATAAGATAATATTTGGTTGAAGAAGAAAATGCTAGCGAGCTAACATCTGCGAACCTTGCTTGTTCCGCTTAAAGAATGAGGGAGTTTGTTTCTCAGTTCTTTAATTGGTTTATTTCTGGCCTCCCATGTTCGTTATCTTTTTTTAGATGCAATTAATAACTCAGCAAAGGCGATGCAAGGCCACAGGTTTTCTTTAATTGATTTTCACGTAACAAAATGTGGAATAATCAGTCATCTACTATTATCCAATTCATGATAGGCAATGATAGAATCTGCATACAAATGCGGTCCTTATCTTCTAGTAGCAGTAACTTCAATTCTTCACTACTCGAAATAGAAGCTTCTGCTTGACTAGCAACCCAAGCAATTAATCAAACACTTTCACCCCACTTCCCTTTATAAGGCGAATTAACAAGGGGCGCCGCAGCGCAAGAATCAATTGATCAGTCAACCATGTTCTGCGAGTGCGGCACGGGAAGCTTCAAGCACGTCGACAAGGAGGACCCGGGCCTCGGCGGTGGATCGCCCAATAAGGGGAGGAAGAAGCGCGGCGGCAAGGTCAACCCGTATGCTGAGCGCGGGCTGGACAGGTTTTCCATGGTGGTCTCGGAGCTCGAGTCCCGGCGAGCCAAGATCCTCCGACGCGTTGGCTCCGACACCGGCCTCGTCATGATCCGGTTCGTCCAGTCCAAGCAGGGCGGGTGGGCGCCTGTCATCGTCAAGCTCCCCGAGGAGCCGTTCATCAAGGGCGCCATGAATACACGCACGGCACCTGTGCAACCGACTGCTTCAACCTCAATCTACACCACGCCGGATCAGGCCAGCCCGAGGGAAGGAGCCAATAAGGTCAAAGCCGAGTCGTTGTTACCGGCCAGGAGGAGAGCGTCGTTCTCGTGGGCCAGGATGCGGCGGCCGTCACGCTACTGGCCTTCCATCGTCGTCCTGACGCTGGTGAGCCTGGCCGTCTTCGGGAGGTTGTTCGCCGTCTGCCTGGTCTCCATATGGTGGTACCTCCTGCCCACCATGACCGTAGGCAGCGGTTCTTTTTTAGAGTTCAAGGGGCAGCGGTTCTTCACTTCTTCTTCTAATGGCGCCGGCCTGAAAAAGACCATGGAGAAAATGGGCAGCAGCTGCGGCCCATGCGAGGTAAGAGAAGATGACTGATGCCTGACTGATGCTTCATGTAAACAATAAGTTGCAATCACAATTTGCGTTAGTCACCGTTATGAGATGATTCTCTTTTATGCTAGCTACTAGAGCACCTTTACAATAGATCATGATACATGTGAAATTGAGGTATCATGAATAAGATCTAACCGTTCATTTCAGATGATATTAATTGTAATCATTATGTAATTTATGAGTTTATTAAGTAATAGGTATTTGGTTGTCCATCCGTTCTATTGTGAGAAGGGCTCAGACTCACGCACGCTGGAAAGTTCGCCGCTGCCACCGCAATCGCAGGATCGGCCGCCGTAACTGGATCCTCGCAGAGTCCATCTTTTCCTGGAAGGCAGCAGCTCGTTTTTCCCGTCTCTATCCGCTTCCCATTCCATGTTAGGCAATCATGATCCTGATTTTGGTTTCTGTGAGCATGAAGCGCAAACGCTCGAGGCAAAATTGATCTAGCAATCATTTGCACTATGCTTTCTGATTTTCTTAATACATTTTATAAACTGCATCTGATAGATGGAGCCCAAAGAACACGAGTCCAGATCATCATGTGAATTACGATAACCTAATTATCAAAACTGAAGAAAATTAATCAAGCAAGACACAATCGATAGCTTGATCTGGGTTGATGAAACCTCGGAGGCAGCCATAGTCGAGTCCGTCTCATCCTGCGCCGCCGAATCGGGCTAAGGACAACAACATCGCCGGACGAACATGGGGATGCCTTCCTGGTCGGACGATCCGATCAACACCCAAATTAAAGCCCAGGAATCAAACAAAGAGAGAGAAGTATTTTTAAAATGGTTAACATGTTGATTTTATTTATTCTATTATTATAATATATTTTTTCTTCCGATTTTACCCATACGATACTTATAATACATTATCATGATACTCATAATACTGGTGGGTTGAAAAAGTATCATGTCTAAGATCTAGACCGTTAGATGGAGAAATTAGATGGTGTGCATTCATTTGGATCTACCGTAAAAGTCATCATCTAGTATTAGGATGTAAATAGTGTTGCGTATTTGATCACTTCATGTACATGGATAAGGAAAACAACCATTTTGCTGTATCTGGAAGCGGAATGGCTACACACAAGCTAGACTGCTATGTAAACGCAAACCGTGTGATAGATGAAATGGGTCAATGGCTTCCCAACATCCCAGAGTGTGTTATTCATTCTAGCATGTCATGAACCCATCGAACAATAAGAGCTTTGTCGTCGGACAAACTGAAAGATCCAAAGTAAAATTATAGGCACAGACACACAGACGACTAATAACAAATTCATGCGGCAATATACACACACACGCAGTTGCACTACTTGTCCAGATTAATCAAGAACTTTTCACCATCGGATACATCACCAACGCAGAAAAGCGAACATGCATGCTGCGATCGAGTAGATTACAAGGATGGGAAGGTCATCATCAAGTAATTAACTCGATCAGAAGAAGCTGGGGTCGTATCCGTTGCTGGTGGTGGCGAGGATGTAGTAGGCGACGATGTGTCCGAGCGACCCCCATGCGAGGACGTCGACGAGGTTGAATCCGACGGGGTCGTTGGACTTGAGCAGGCCCGCGTACTCCTTTGCGCGCGCGTCGCCGGCCTCGAAGTGCGTCTTGCCGTTCTGCTCGGGCACCTGCTTCGCCACGTTCTCGCGCTGGAAGTTGAAGAAGACGAAGCGGCCCAGGAAGAGGGACACGCCCGTGCTCAGGCTGATCACCAGCGACGGGCTCAGCTCCGCGCGCGCCGCCACGGACCGCCGCGCCGGCGTGGCGCGGAACGACACGGAGGAGCGGGTCCTCGGAGACGGCGCCAGGCGGAGGCCCGCCACGGACGGTGGGGACAGCACGGCGGTCGAGGTGGCCATGGCGAGACGCGGTGGTGCTGGTTCTTGATCCGCCTACCTGTGGGGGAGCTGCTACGTGGTGGTCGTTTGGTTTGGTTAATGGAGTTTGAGTATATAGCGGGGTGCTGACTTGGCAGATATGGTGGGGGCCCGGGAATGCGAGGTTAGTGGTGGAGGGGAGGAGGATTTCGTGGTGCGCCCATGGCGCGTGGCCATTGGAGGGCACCGGATAAGGTATCCAAGCCACAACTCTTTTCCTCTTGTTTCTCTCCAGTCCAGCAGCGCAGCGTGAATGTCACGGTCCCTGCCTCTGGTGAGCCACTTGGCCGGGTTACGGGTAACGGTGGATGCACTGGTTCTGAACAGTGCATTAAAAAAGAAACTCAACCTATCAGAGAAAGCCTCTCTAACAGGCTGAGAAAATCCGTAAATCCCCTTTCTAATTATACATAGGAGTTCAACTGATCGTGTAAATTATAACGCGAGTTTTTATCTAATAATTTGATTGAGGAAGGCGAAGAGATTTTTTTCTCTGAGAACAAGCGCCGGTAATACAAGGCGCCGAGTCTGGGACTCGAACGCGCCTGAGTGGGCAGCCACACCGGCGCCTTCATCACCAGGCCAAGCGCCTGTTCTCGAACAGTGCATTCATGGGAGATTTAAATTTGGATGTTGAAGCACATGGTTTCTGCTTCATGAATTAAACCTGACTGAGCCTTTTCAGGTTATTTCAGAATATTAGTGACGTTTTTTTAAGACAATTTAGCTTGATCGATGGTTTTCAAGTTAACGTCAACGATCAGTACGTGTTACATGATATCTTTAGGTATTTAGTATTCATTTTAATATGTAATACTCTGCTGAGATGGAATGCTCCACGGAAACTTATGAACTGTATGTGTATGTTAACCATCTATAAAATGGCTATACATTATTAGAAACTACAGTTTATGTCCAAACTGGCCAACAATGTTTAGTAATATTTCAGTTCACCATCACTGTGGGAAATGACTTTGTCGGTAATGAGTCTGTTGAAAATTTGATAAAACTGTTGGGAAGTGTGAATTAACACTAAAAACTGTCGGGCACAAAAATGGCTACCAGGAATCAAAACTGTTGGCCTTCACACACAAAAAAAAAGCTACATTTTGGATTGAGGGAACTGTTTTTCTTTTATCTAATTCCGCATGTTTTTCCCAATCATTTTGAACGATTTTTGTGAAAAAGCTACAGCCCTCAGAGTATTTCAAAACTTACCTGGTTATTAGCAATTTTACTCCCATTCAATTGAAGCATGTAACTAGCAACTGGTGGTACAGAAAGTCAGAACACACTGTTTTGTTTGTCACAGCTTACAAGGCTCTCCCGTCCACATTGAACAGGAGCATCCGATGATCCTCACCAGGAGGACATTAGCAACAAGGCTGCGACGCCGGCGGCGAGCGCCGCGGCCACGGCCGGTGCGGCGACGGCGTCCGCGCCGGACGACGCCTCCTGGCCCGGCTGGATCTGCGGGACGTCCTCGGGGCAATGGAGGCCCTTGTCGCCCTCGTGGCATGTGTTGGCGAAGAGGCCTGGCGGGTACTTTCCGTAGAGGTTGATGTAGCTGAACATGGTGGCGGCGCAGTTGGTGCTGGGGTCGTTGATGTAGGTGGCGTAGGGGCAGGCGAAGTCCTTGAGCGCGCCGCAGCACAGCGACGGCTGGTACAGCGGGCCCTTGCACCGGCTCGTCACCAGCGTGTAGTTGGCGCCCTCGAAGCTCACAGGGCAATCTGCGTATGAACAGATGAAAAACACAGTTTAACGTTTGCAGAAAAGAAAAGAAACCAAATCTCAGATCGCGAAAGAAATGAATGCGTTACCTTTCTTGGCCTGCAGCAGGCTCCGGCCGGTGCCGTCGTGCCCGTGCCCGAACAGCGCGTCATCTGTATCCACAGGCAAATAAAACGGCTACCAAAATTAAATTGAGAAGACAACCAAGGATTCGAAGAAACCCAGATAAGCGACGCGTGACTGACTTGAGATGAACCCGGCGGCCGCGAAGCCGACGACAGCGGCGAGCACGGCCGCGCGCAGCGCGACGCCTCTGTGAAGACCCATTCTATGCATGGCCACGCCTCCTCCTCCCTGGTCGTATGGAATCTGTGCTTCTTCTTCCGGCGTCCGTGGAAGAGAGGAAGGTGGTGGCGATGGGCGCGGGAGGACGCTAGGAGGGGTTAGCCAGCGCGCAGAGACGTGACGAGAGATGCGGTGGCGCGTAGAGGTTGGCGCCGGCGCGCATGGGCGGAGAGTCAAATGGGAAGGGGGATGCTCAAAAATAGATGATGCCTTGGACGGTTAAGAACGTCAACAACGCTGCAAGTATCGCGGGCCTGAAGTTTGCATTTACGAGAGTTAGGTGATTGATTACATCAAGGTACATTTATACCAGTTACACAAGTTACAACCTCCGTGCGCCATTGCTCGCCACTTCCTTGATCTGCGGTGCTTCTTCCTTCTATGGCAGTTTCCGAAGGCCAGGCCAGGGAACCGCATTCTTTCCAGAGGCCCCCCAAAATGATCGTAACAACTGCAGGGTCAAACGCCCTTGTTGTGTTGCTCGCCGCGGGACCAATGTCTCCAACCACCAATCTTCATGCAGTGCTCTTTCATGTTGCGGCGCCGGTTGCTGTATATCGAACCATCTCGGTGTTCCGAGTGCGGTAGTCCTCGGCGAGCTAGCGTGTCACTCATGTCACTCGTCCTTCAGGTCGGTTGATCCAGAGTCCAGACAGCTTACGGCGTGACAAAGATCTTGTTCTCATGGACAACAGAACGATCTCCTCCTCTGTGCATTTAATCACAGTGAGACGTTAGTTCAGTTTCGTCATCACGGTAAGTAGGATTAACAAGACTACAAAAAGTTCAGTTACCCTGACACTAGAGGACCGGAACTGAAGAGCTTGCACATGCTCCACCAGTTCCGTCTGCTTCGCCTCTGCCGCTTGCAGCTCCTGGTGAGATAAGCAGCAGGAGTTAGAGCTTTAACCGCAAGTATAATCATTGAGAGAAATATCGAACAACATTATTTGTGGTCCGATGGTTTCAGTTAGTCCATCTGCAACACAGCTGTCAAAATGCTCCTTGATTATTTTGCTTTTTTATTTTTATTCAGGTGCTTCAGTTAATGGTGAAAGCCAAAAACGTCTAGCTCCTCTCAAGCTTATAATTACTGCAAGGCCTCCGAATCATACTACATTGGTAACGAGACCTCATCGTTGAGAATGAGAGCAAGCATAAGAAAATAGTACTCCAGAAAAAAAAAAAGGACCATGCCCAAGCATGGGGAACTGGAGTGAACAGGGCAGATTTTGCATTGGAAGTGAGCTTTTGACTGGTCTAGTATTTGTCAGGAAATAAAACTTACTCTTTTTGTGCTCTCCAGTTCAGCTTCAAGGGATTTTATCCGATCTAGAGATTGCAACAGTAGAACTTCTTTCTCCTTTGGCATATCTGGAGGTTTGCACATGAGATGATTGCACAATGACTCGAGCTTCTCAAGACGTTGTAAACAAGCACTCATGTCCTCTTCTTTTATGCTCTGAGGCTTTGGTTGCGCTGTTGCAGTATAAGGATAAACATCTTCGACAATCCTTTCATGTCTACAGGCAAAAAGGTGGAAGAAAGATGCTATCTTGATCAAGACTGCGGCCAGTCCTCTAGCATAAGTTTCCAAAGTCCTTCCAGCAGATGCACCATGCAAACTAAGAGAAAAGTTCCCTGATTTCACGAGTAGCAACAGTTTAAGACATAGTCAAAAATCAACAGCGCTTATTACTAAGTAAAAAATATGGTAACAAGCATACAGGCAGAAATTACACGCTCTGGGTAAGATTTGTTAGCTGACATTGTCAATATTGATCTACAATTATATTATTCATATGGTTCATAGCTTATGTCAAAAGGTAGAAAAAGAGATACCTAAGTTATGTAGCCATCCAAAGGTGAAAAAATATTTCTGGCTGGCCAACTGAATGGGCACTCTCTCCAGTTGCTGGCAGACCTGAGGAGATCCAGGAGCCATATCTAGGAGATGCTTAGTATCAGAACTACAAAAGGCTGAGGAATCTGCCCCCTTGACCTGAGAAAAATAGAGAGACCAAAAGAAACTCAACGAAGGTTCCGTGGGCACAACATAACACAGCAAACATAAACAAATGAAACATTCTTTTAAGGTCAATAGTGATTCAACAGATGGGCACAACACGTACTTCTTCACGAACCGGGGTAAGGACACTGTAGTCTGTACTTGTCCGAGGAACTGATGGACCAACATCATCAACATCTGACTCAGATTCAGCATTTGATACATCGCTGAGCATGTCCTGCTACCCAAAAAAATAATAACATCAGTGTCCTCATAAACTCAGCAGCAGTCAGCTCTTTAAGGATTTGAATGGTTAGGAAAAATGGAATATCAGAACCTTGCCTTCAGATTTTCTGCCCTTAAGGAAGAGCCGCTTCTTTCGTCACAGTCAGAAATTTGCTTGGTTTCTCTTGCACTACCACCTTCCATTCTGTTTATCAGCTACAAAATAAAATTTTCATATTTGTTACCCCTTGTCATCACAAAATAAGTGTTCTTTTGGGCAGCGACATGGTCATCAACATAATACTCTGACCATCAAGACTATTATTCAAAACAAACCTAGCTTTACTAATTTAAACAAAAATATTTAAAGAGATATCAGTGATCAAAGATTCGATATATTGACTACACGCAACCCAAAACAACAATGTACTTATTTGTGACTAGATGCAGTAGTTTATGCCATTTTCAAGAGGATTTAAAACATCTCTCCTTTCACAGGTAAAGTTCTTAAACATAATTGTTTTTTGGCAGACTCAAGTATGTAGAGCAACGACATGAACCTATATAAGACATGGTCATAGAATGGCAGAATTTAGAGAGGTACCTTCAAAATGATAGGATCGTTCCATGGACCTCTGTTAGACCCAAGGCAACCACCCTTGTCACTGCATGTGCATGAACCACCAAGAAACTCCGGCAATTCACTGCAGCAACACGATTTTTTTTGCAGCAGCGTGGTAGTTAATCCGGATGTTTGTCTTAAGAATTTAAACACAAAATGTTAGTACTAGATGATGAGTTGGCACCCACCATGGGTCAATTACTTCAATAAGTCTGCTCTGGTAATTTGAACCAAGAACCTGATGAACAGAAAAAAGAAAAATCTCATTCAAATTCAATTTCTGTAGCATACATTGTTAGGGAACATGAATCATCTCAGATGATCAAACATGTACAGGGAGATCTTACATGTATCTTGGAAGATGTTTTCGGGTCCAGAAACCCCTTTACACTATTCCAGATCAGCTTGAATCCACTACCAGCATTCACAACATACATTTGATGTAATGTCTGCAGATTCAATGTCATTTAAAAAGACTGTTCAACCAAAATACTCTAACAACCTGGTACAGCACATCAAATCAAATGCAGAAGTACCTCAGGATAGTAATCACTGTCTATTCTCTGCATACGTTGAACTAACTCCCTAGCAGTCTTCGAGAAGTTCTTCAGTCCCTGCAAATGCAGCAGCAATAAACTGCATATGCAGCACTACCGGTAACATAGGAATATGAAAGCTCATTGACGTACCACGCCCTGGACATCCAGTATGGTGGTTGTGGAATCAATGTGCCTCTTGGCTGCCAACGTGCAGGCAGGGAATCTCTCCCTGAAGGCCCTCTCGAACTCCTGCACATGGTACTTGATGTACCGGTCCACCGAGGTGATCTGCATGAGCTTGTTTGGATCGACTTTGCCGAGCCTCTCAATGTACACCGGCCGGCCTTCCCGGTCGACACCATGGTATCCCTGGGGATAGTACCGGAGCACGTCGCTGAGTTCGTTGAATTCAAACTCCTGCCCAGGTGAATCCCAAATGTCATCAGAAACAAATTTAAACTGAAACTCGAACAGGCATGGCAACTAAAGTCTGTCTGGTTACCTCCAAGATCGTGTCAGCGCCAAACTCTTTCCTCCATCTCAGCATCTCTGCCCACATTTGCGTCGCCTTCTCGAAGTCGAACTTCCTGGCCTTGAGAAACCTGCATTAATCATGAGAGCAAGCAGATGAAATTTGTGATTGGTGGCAGATAATTGGGCAAGGAACAGCTCAAAAAGAAAAAAAGAAAAAAAAAACAGAGTCTGTTTCTCTCTCTGTGACAGAACCTTAGCATCATGTGGTAGTCATCGTGCTTGTGCGGGAGGAGCCGGTTGGCGGCGAGGCGGTCGCGGAACGCGGCGACGGCGCGCTCCTCCTCGGCGTCGCGGACGTCCTCGATGGGGATGTCCGCCGGGAAGCGGAAGTCCACCCGCCGCCTGGCGCGCTTCTTCCGCAGGGCGTGGATGGCCTTCAGCGGCAGAGACCCGATCTTCCGCCGCCGCCGGTCGTCCTCGGAGTTTGGGTCGCACAGCGATATCTCGTGCTCGTCGGAATGTCTCGCTGCAGAGCACAGCGGCGCGTCAGTTTCATTTAACAAACGCGCGCGCGCGAGAGAGAGAGAGAGAGAGAGAGAGACGCGGAATCTGCTGACAGTGTACCACGTTCTTACCTGACATTGTTGTGTTTCTCTAGCAAACTTGTGTTTGTGCCTTGTGCGCAGGATCAGTCTATCAGAGCTCGACTGCTTGAGTAGTTCAAATGGCTGATCCTGAAATGTAATCTAGTGGGTGAGAAAAATGTGCTTAGAGGGTGGTATTTAGAGGGACCCGAACTGCAAAAAGGGCATCTTTTCGCAGACTGAGCTGAGATCAGCCTCAGTCTGCAGATCTTGACTGAGATGAACCCGAGGAGAAAGTAATCAAATCGTTGAAGTGGATGTTTGCTTGGCATTCATTGCCGGAAAGAAGAAGTCCAACTCATACAGAGTCAGCAGATTGCATCATATTTACGCGTCCTAGGAACTCTCAAAGAGATGAAACAGAGCTGATGACTGGAACAGCACCCGAAAACTTTGTTGCTACTAGTACTCCATACATCCATGAAACCGGAAAAACGATCCAACCACACCAAAAAGCATTTGGATCAAGTAGACAGAAGAAAACCGTATCCAAAGATCTACTGTACAAGTAACGACCTACCTGGAAACTCTGCCTCCGGCTTGCCGCTGCGGTTCGGTGATCTGCTCTGCAGCGCGCGGCTCTTCCGACCCCCGAGTGTGAAAGGGCAGCAGCAGCCGGTGATCGCGAAACACTAGTATATAAGCCCGTACACGCTCGCGCGTGGGGAGGCGTACGTATACGCTACGTTGTCAGCGACCACCCCGTGTACGGTGAGTAGATATACGTATGCGTGTCGGTGGGGCCCCACTAGGTTCCCGCGTCAGTCACGTTCGGGTTGGTACTAGGCAAATGTTTGTAGCTAGTACTAGTAGGTTAAAAAGAAAAACAAAGTGCGCAGTGGAGGAGACGGACGGTCACCAGCTGCCTGCCTGCATCGTCTTGCAAGCAGGGACACCGACGACGATGGCATGTCGTGGACAGAGGGAGAGACAGAGAAGGGAGATGAGACGCGTCGCCCGCAGCGCAGTGTCGCTGGCGGCGGGGGAAGGGAACCGTGCCGGTGGTGCTTTCCGAGGACGACGACGTGAGCGCGCCAAAGCTAGCTACTAGTACTGCCATGGTTTGAGTCAACTATTACTTGGGGCCCCGACCCGTAGTCCGTAGAGAGATTCGGACTTCATCCTTCACACCAAGCGTGAAACTTTTTTTTTTTTTTTTTGACATTAACCTCGCTCTGACTTTATTCATTCAACAACGATCCAGGTGCATCGTAGATGAACATGTACTTTACAAAGTTGGGGAGCTGATCCAGCCAGCGACATAGCTGATCTGGTTCCCTACTCAAACCAAAATGAGCTAATTCATGAGCACAAGAATTACACGATCGAGGGCAATATAAAAACTCCACCCTATTAAAGTTAAGTAGGAGGAAGGCTTTAGTTTCTCTAAATAAAACACCTCCTGGTAGGGGAGGTTAAACTTTAAACTAGCGTTCAGACCATTTGGACGGGCTCTGTAACATGGATGCTGTTTGTCCTTTTGTCGTGTTACGGCGCGCGCCTCGTGACGGCACAGTGCCGCACTGGATCGAATATTTTACCGCGGGCATCAATCACGTATTACTACCTGCCACTGCCATGTTCGGTCTCTCCCCTCCCTCGAAAATGGGCGGGGAATCAAAATCAACCAAGAGCGAGATTTGAAAAGCGCCGTCGTCAGAAGGAACACGTGAGGCAGGAGAGGAGCTCGTACTACATGTTACCAGCATGGCATGATGGGTTGCCGGCCGGCTCGGTGGTGCCACGCATGCAGCAAACGGGTCGCCGGCCGGAGTACGAAGGCGGCGCGGAGTAGTCTTAGGGTGGTTTGGTTGGTAGGATTGCTTCGTCGTGTCTCGGATGGGCACAGGCCAGCGGCATGCATGAGCACGCCTTTTCTCGTGCGCCTTTCTGCTCTGCTCCGTTCGGTGCTCTTGTCACCTTGCCCATGGACCCATATGCATGGGCAGCGCAGGCAGTGGTGTACAGAGCCATCATGCGTGCCTCACTGCGGAAAGAAGAAAGCGCTGCGACTGCGACCTCAACGACGACGTCTGCTCTCTCTCTCTCTCTCTCTCTCTCTCTCTCTGCTGTGTCGGATAGTCAACGAACACGGATGTCATGACGTCTCAGGCCTCAGGGACGTTCATCATGGTCGGGCCAAGCCGGGTTACTTGTCCATGGGCCCTTTCACAACAAGGCCCGTCTAAGCCCGACCTACCGATCTCAGGCTTAGCCTGTCTGGCCCGTCGTCAGTCATGTGGGTAAGATCGAGATTTCAAAAAAAAAAAAAAAAAAAGTTCGACTAAAGAGAGAGCCTACCAATCTTTGTTCCTTTCTTTTCTTTGCTCTTCTTGCAAGAAACGTATTACTCTTCCGCTCTGCTCGTGTAGACAAGAAAGGAATAAGTACGTGCAGTGCAGGCGCCATTATACAATCTTATTATGTTCGAGCCGTACGCCTCCACACAAGAGTGAATAAGCTTGCGGGCTTGCGGCATTCGTCTCCAAAGAGTTAACGAAAAGCGCCCGTCCATTCCAAGCTCTTCTACACACGGTACCAACCAATACCTCGGATTACTTTCTCTCTTTCCGATGATTATGCATGCTCTAGCTAGCCAATTAGTTATTCTTATTGTTGCTCCGTAGCTTGTTTAAGATATTATTGAGTATGAAAAAGGCTCAGTACTATTTGGGAATAGAGTGTGACAGTAGTTACAAAAATCTTAAACTCATACTATATTATAGAATTATTGTAG
The DNA here is from genome assembly GCA_030378355.1 of Eleusine indica. Taxonomy (NCBI): domain Eukaryota; kingdom Viridiplantae; phylum Streptophyta; class Magnoliopsida; order Poales; family Poaceae; genus Eleusine; species Eleusine indica. Next base: position 54,749,060 of record CM059496.1, on the reverse strand, counting down.
TCAAAAGCAAAGTTCGGTTTTCAAAATATCATGCGCATTTATATTATGCAACAGAGGTAGGTAAGTATAGGGCTTCTTACAGAAATTACATACGTATCACTTGTTACATACTAGTGAACATAAAAAATTTGGAGCTTCATAGGCAAATGTCAGGTAGTAAACAGAGATGACTTATATTCTGGGCGGGCCACTGCTCACGTTTATCCGAAGTATAGTAAAGGAGGAGAAAAAAAAAACGTAGCACTCATGCAGTTCTACATTTTTTCTGCAAAGAATAGTTATGCAATTATGCCTATATATGCGCATATGTATGTATATAATTTTTCTTGTTACAATACCAGGGAACCAACCAACAAAAATAATAAAAGCAGTTTTAGCAATGGCAAGTTTAGTGCAACTATTCAACGAGTGGGAGATCCAGCTGCTAGTGCTCGTGAGCTACATGTTACAGGTTTTCCTCTTCTTTGCTGGCGTCCTGCGACGGCATAGCAGTAACGGGTTCTTCAGACTTTTAGTATGGATAGCTTATCTGGGAGCAGACATGGTGGCCTCTTATGCCCTAGGCCTCATCTCCCGGCATGACGATGATGCCACCGTTGGAAGCAGTGTTACATCAACAGGAACTCATCAATTGGTTTTTCTTTGGGCGCCATTCCTTCTCATACACCTCGGCGGACAGGACACGATCACTGCTTTCGCCTTGGAGGACAACAACCTTTGGTTGAGGCATTTGCTGAATCTCGTAATCCAAGTCAGCGTCGCCTCGTATGTCTTTTGGAAGTCAACCAGTGAGACCGACACACAGATTCTTATTGTGAGCATGCTTCTCTTTGTTACTGGAATAATCAAGTATGGGGAGAGAACATGGGCGCTGCGGTCAGGGGTGTTGAAAACTCTCTCCGATTACCATCTCCCGCACTATGCTGAGCAACTCAGAGAAACTGCCTGGGCGTCCCAACCCCTTGACGAAGCCGGTGTTAGCCAGCTGATACAACATATTGACAGGGATGACACCTCATCTGAGGTCGGCGTTCTTTCCGTTGCTCTGTATTCAATAGAAGCTGTCCTTAGCTTCTTCTGGAACAATGGCTGGTTCAAACCAGAGCTGCCCTTTTGGGCACATGAAACTTGTCCCCTGCTACCCAAGTTGTTGGAGATATTGGGGATTGAACTTGGCTTGGTGTACGACTACATCTACACTAAGGCCGTGGTGTTTCAGACAAGGGTTGGCGTCATACTTCGGTGCATCTCACAGACATGCTTTGTGGCCTCTTTTCTGCTCTTCGTTGTACTACTAAGCAACAAACGGAGGTACAATTCTGTTGACTGTGCAGTCACCTATGCACTATTTGTCGGTGGTTTTGCCCTTGAACTTTGTGCTGTGTTAACCACGGTGATGTCGCCGTGGACTTGGGCATGGCTGGAGGCTCGAAAATGCAGCTTCCTGGCGTCTCTTTTTGTTCGGTGGCAGGGGAAGAGGGTCTGGTGGTCACATACCATGGGTCAGTACGATATGCACAACTATTTGGGGCAGTATGACCAATCAAGCTCATGGAAACAAGGAGTGATGGCCGCTATCAGAAAGGTGGTGGATGCTTGTTGCGGGGCGGAGCAAAGGTTCTGGGTCAGTAAGCTGATGGACGCCAAGTCCGTCGAGGTTGATAAGGAGACCATGAGGTGCATCTTTGAGAAGGTTGTTGAGTGTGCTGGTAGCCTTACGGATGGCAACAACTTTCCATGTTTGCCCCAGAGATGGCCAAACCTCGGCGCACTGCTACAGAAAGTGTTGCCGAGTTCCGACGGGAGCAAAACTCTTAACTGGCTCGCCATCACCGCCCTACACACATACACAGAGACGCAGTTGAGGCTGTACTCCCCCAGTCCCAGTGACGTGGACGGTGAATCCACCCGTGATCTGGTGCGAAAGATATCCCGCTACGTAGTTTACCTCTTGGCCACGCAGCCTGGAATGTTACCCGTCAGTAAAGACGCAGAAAACAAAGATCCGCGACGCAACAGAGGACCAGCTGACCTCGATGACATGGACAACATTAAAATGTTGGGAATGAGTAGCTACTTTTCTGTGGCCGCAACGAAGACCGCTGGCAACAACACCCGTGGTAACAAGGACGATGCCTTCTTAAGCAGAGCGAGCGAGATACTGACAAATATGGGAGTGCCGGTTCCCCGTTCCTGCACAAAAGACCAGTTGTTGGAGACCAAGGAGGCGTGGACGCGGCTTGTCATTTACATTGCCGGTAGGTCGCGGCCGGAGCTCCACGCGGGGCAGCTGGCGAGAGGAGGCGAGCTCCTCACCCTTGTCTGGTTGTTCATGGCGCACAGAGGAATCGGTGATTCTGTCATGACACCGATCGAGACCACGGACGATGAACTTGCTCGGAGGGGAGGCTTAATACTGTTCCGTTTCTCTGCTAAGGAAACTGATGGCAGCTCCACCCCAGGTACTGTAACACTCTACTCCTGCATGCATACAGACTGAATCTACTATACACTGTTTGTATTTAGTACAAGTTCTTCTTTTGTTTAATTTCTTGTCTACTTCCTTTGTTGGCTTTGTCTGGCTCTGGCTTGTTGCAGCTCCTGGCGCACAGGTATCGGAGGCGACGGTTCCGCTGGGTGAACCCTGAACAGCCGTCTCGATTCTCTTCTAAACATGCCCATCTTTCTTGGATGGATCAACATACGTTACTGTATGATGAGAGAAATTATCTCCTCCATTCTTCGTTACTGTGTCGGGATTAATTAATCTTACCATGAGAGACAAATCCATGGTGGCAATGATGCAATCATGCCCGTGTTGTCTTCCCATCGGTGTGTAAAGTGTAAACGAACACATGTAACCCCCCTTTATTTCAACTCTTCATACATAGTACAGTGGATCGAACGAACTTATTACAAAATCGACGAGTACACGCGCACGGAGACACCTTACGCACACACAGCTGTATACTGATGTTGCATACTTGCAATCTTGCATCACAACATACGGACCGAAACACATATGTGGTCGATCGGATCCTTTACTGCGAGACAGGGTGGCTCTCGTCGTTCGTGTGGCACACGTACTTTTCTGTGGCCGCAACGAAGACTGACAACAACACCCGTGGTAACAAGGACGATGCCTTCTTAAGCAGAGCGAGCGAGATACTGACAAACATGGGAGTGCCGGTTCCCCGTTCCTGCACAAAAGACCAGTTGTTGGAGACCAAGGAGGCGTGGACGCGGTTTGTCGTCTACATTGCCGGCAGGTCACGACCGGAGCTCCACGCGGGGCAGCTGGCGAGAGGAGGCGAGCTCCTCACCCTTGTCTGGTTGTTCATGGCGCACAGAGGAATCGGTGATTCTGTCATGACACCGATCGAGGCCACAGACGACCAACTGGCTACTCCCTCAGTTTCTTTTTACTTTGTTCTGAAGGTGTTTTTTGATATTCAGATTTATTAAATATTCTTTAAAACTAGACATACATATTGTCCAGATTCAGAGAATATTCAATGAATCTGGTAAAAAGATAGAATGACAAGTAATTTAGGATGAAAGGAGTAGGACGAAAGGCTTAATACTATTTATACAACCAAATATAGGACTTTCATACTTACCTCCCCCTTCAGTAAACTTTGCACCCTCCCCCTAGATTCTCCATCGCTTTACTCCTGTCACAACGAGCACCAAACCCTAGATTCCCGGGATAGGGTGTCCCCATAACACACAACGGCACTCTTATCGGGATATCTGCCTCATAGGAACCACCCTCGGCACAACCCTTATTGAGAAAATCAAACGAACGGGATTTTCTCAACTGCCTTTGCATCAAGTATATGCGTGCCATAGCTTTCACAGCCATGGCCTCTGGCCCGGTTCGCAAGATCTGACATAGCCTCCAAGACATTGGCATAGCCAAACAAGGTGCCCCCAACGCCTTGCCTTCGGCAGACACCTCTGTGACGCTGCCATGAGATACATCAAAATGCATGTCCGACACAATCCAACCCGCCACGTCGCCTCCATTACTGTTGGTGTAGGGGAATCCGGGGTTCCCCGAACCGCCTATGGGTCTATTCGCTGGCCCATGAAGCGCAATGCTACCGAGGCGATGGCCCGCCTAGAGCTGGGCCGAAGTCGGGGAGGCGCCTTGCGTGCGCACCCATGACCATCCGCCAATCATCCGAGTTAATGCGGGCAATCGAGTGCCCGCGCTGACAGGCGGCTGATGGGACAGGGTGCGTCTGGGGCCCTCCCCTGGCTAGTCGCTGCCGCCTGGTGCTGTCGCTTGGGGAACGCGTGAACTGGGGGGAAGCCCGAGGAGCACCACCATTAATGACGAAGCAGCCGGCCCAGGCTGCCCAAAGCGTGAAGAACGAGGGCGGCGGAGGAAGATTTGGGAAGATCCTGTCCTCTTAGAGCCGGCCCCCGACTTGTTAGTTTGAGGGGGGTCCGGGTTGTGTAATGACCTTTCCCTTGGCCTATAAAAAGGGGAGGCCCGTTCATTATAAAGACAAGAGACACAATAGTAACACGCACACAAGCAGGACGTAGGGTTTTACGCTCCGAGCGGCCCGAACTTGGATAAAACGGTGTGAGTTCCATCCTACACCCAGCTTCCCTCCAGCAAGCGCTCGATCCGATCTCCCCGCAACCTTTCTCAAGGGCGGCCCGGCAGACCCCCATTTGAAGGTGCTTACACGCACCGACATTTGGCACGCCAGGTAGGGGGAGCGTCGTAGATCTTGCGCAGAACCATCAACTAGCGATGGTGAAGATTACCAGCGAAGCTCCGTCGCAGAACAACCGTTCCGGGTCGGGGACTGGCTCCAACGCTTGGAGCCCCCGCCACCGGGGGGGAGAGAAACCGGCCTTGCCAGCGTGCGGCCCAAAGGAGACGGACAACCTTCCCTCACCTCTCAAGGGACGAGGGGGTGGGGAGAGCCACTCTCGAGGGCGTGCGGCTGGCGGGACCAGGCGGACGCCGACAAAAGGGCACTCCCGAAGCAACCCCTCCACGGTCCGGCCAACCGCGCGACGATTGTTCGAAGAAGAGGAACCAACGGATCCCATCACCGCCATGAAAACCATGCTGCACCAACCGCCTCCTAGGATATCCCACATCCCCCGCGTCGAGTCGTGGCTCGACGACCTCGAGCGGGCTCTCGATTCTGTGCCTCACACTGGCAGGAAGGGGGGCCGTAGGGGTGACCCGGGAGGCAAGGGAACCCCACGACAGACGCCTCGCACTCGGTCACGACCCCTCGCAGCCGAGACTTGCGGGACGACCTCAATTGACGCCGGCGAGAGAACGAGGACGCCCGAGTATCCACTAAGCGTTCCCGCGAGCGCACCAGTGAGAGCCGAGGGCGCGGCCTCGAGCGCTCTGATGGGCACACTCGCAGGGAACATAGCTCGGAGAAAACCCGTGGTAGCCACCACGGGTTTGCCTCGGAGTCGGACTCCGAGTCCTCCCCGGAGCGCCTCCACAAGCGGAGACGGGAGCCAGTCAGCACCTCCTTCACCGGGGGATGCGCGGCTCTGTCCATGCGACTCTGGCGAGTGGCATGGCCCTACAAGTTCCGACCAGATCTCCCAGAGCGTTATGATGGCACAGAGCGTTATGATGGCACGCCCCCCCCCCCCCCCCCAAGGCGAGTTTCTCTAGATCTATTCAACTACCGTCAAAGCCGTTGAAGGTTCTGAAGACATCATGGCCAACTATTTCCACATCACGCTGAAGGACTTGGCTCGGTCTTGGTTCATGAACCACGCCCCGAGATCCATCCGTTCGTGGGAACAGCTGTGCCGGGATTTTTTAGCGAACTTCTAGGGCACGTCGAAACGCCCCGAAAATCAGATTTACTTGGACCGGGTTGTCCAGCGCCCGGGTGAAATACTAAGGCAGTTCATGCAGCGCTTCAGCCAGGTCCGCAACACCATCCCACGTATCAAGCCGGCACGAATCATCGCCGTGTTTGGACATGGCGTCCAAGATGGTGGGGGAACTCGGGGTCAACGCCCCAGAGTCCATCACCTAGCTGTTTAAGCTCACTGACAAGTGCGCCCTACGCCAGGAGGCCTAGGCGTGGCATGACCCCCAGGCTAAGGCAGAGCCCGACTCTAGCGGAAGCCTTTCCAAGAACTAGAAGAAGAAGCTGCAGAAGAAGCGGAAGGCTGAGGAAGTCGCGGCAGCAGGCCAGACCAGTCGGGTAGCGCGCCCCGGTCCGAGTCCCGGGATAGCGAAGCCGGGCGCCAAGCCGTCGACCGGCAAGTTCTGCGCCCTCCACGAGACAACCGACCATGACCAAATCGAGTGTTATTACATCCAGGAAACCATCAAGCGCCGACAGGAGAGGCGCACGGCTGCAACGAAGGAGAAACATGAGGGGAAGAAAGACGAAGAGGAGGCGAACGCCTTCCAAGAGGCAGGGTCGGACGATGCCATCGCTGTCATCAGCGGAGGATCATCCAGCCATTCCTCCAAAAGGGAGATCAAGCTCCTGCATCGAGAGATCTGCGCCCTGCAGTCTGGCAAGGCACCGGCACAGCATGTTAAATGGGTGGACGTGCCCATCACCTTCGACCGGAGCGATCTCGTGGGTCCTGACAACTTGGACAGAAAGATCCGTCTCGTGGTCACTCCGACCATTTCAAACAAGAAGGTGGCCCGAACGCTCATCGACAGTGGGGAAAGTATCAACCTCATCACCCCCAAGGTGTATGGGATGCTCCAAGGCTCCATGGCTGACCTCCAGCCATCGCGCCCCTTTCACGGAGTGCTGCCCGAAACCACCCGCCCCCTGGGCAGGGTAGCGCTCCCAGTGACCTTTGGCTCGAGGGACAACTTCTGCACGGAGAAGATCACTTTCGACGTGATGGACATTGACCTCCCCTATAACATCATCATCGGCTGACCCGACATTTACAAGTTCATGGCGGTGCCCCATTACGCCTACCTCATGCTCAAGATCCCGGGCCCCAAGGGTATCATCGTGGAACGAGTGGACGTAGTCAAGGCAGTGCCCTGCCTCGAGCACATCTTGGCCTCTGAGCTCGTAGCGAGCAAAAGGGCCGAGGAGCCGGCCGAGGTGGGTTCGAGTGCCCCGCGCACTCGAATGTCCGCACTCACGGCGGCTGACACTAAGAAGATCGCTTTAGACGCCGAAGGGTCAAAGACCACTACCATCGACGGTGGCCTGGCCCCCAAATAGGAACTCGCGCTTGTCACCTTCCTGCGCAAAAATGTGGATATCTTCGCCTGGCACCCGTCTGACATGCCAGGGATTCCAAGGGAGGTGATCGAGCACAAGCTAAGGGTGGACCCGGCCGTCTGCCCCAGAAGGCAGAAGGCGCGACGACAAGCACCCCAGCGAGAGGATTTCATAAGTGCAGAGATCCGAAGGCTCCTAGAAGCTGGTTTCATACGGGAAGTCATGCACCCCACATGTCTTGCCAACCCCGTGGTCGTACCCAAAAGCAATGGCAAGCTTCGGATATGTGTGGACTATACCAACTTGAACAAGGCTTGTCCCAAGGACCCATTCCCTCTTCTAAGGATAGATTCGGTAGTAGACTCCACTGCAGGCTGCGACCTGCTTTGTATGTTGGACGCGTATTCAGGGTATCACCAAATTTGTATGGCGCACGAAGATGAAGAGAAAAAAGCGTTTATGACTCCCTCAGGGAGCTTCTGCTACGTAAGCATGCCTTTTGGTCTCAAGAATGCGGGCTCCACCTTCCAGCGGGCCATACGCCTAACATTGGACACCCAAATTGGGAGGAATGCCCAAGCATACATAGACAACATAGTCATAAAATCCCAGGAGAGCTCTTTCTTACTATAAGAACTCGAAGAGACGTTCGCAAATCTGCGAAAAATCAGGGTGAGGCTCAACCCGGAAAAATGCGTCTTTGGGGTCCCAGCGGGAAAGTTACACGGTTTTTTAGTTTCGTACTGGGGAATTGAGGTCAACCGGGAAAAAATCAGAGCCGTCGAGGCAAGAAAAGCACCCACCCGCCTCAAGGACCTGCAACGCGTCACCGGGAGCATGGCGGCCCTAGGTCATTTCATATCTCAACTCAGAGAGCGCGCACTACCCTTCTTCAAGATACTAAAGCAAGGAGGCAAGTTCGAATGGACCAAGCAAGCCGACGATGCGCTGCAGGAGCTAAAATGGTACCTTTCGTCACCACCAACTCTAACCGCTCCAAGCCCGGGAGAGCCGCTCCTCCTCTACATCGCTGCGACCCCGCAAGTGATCAGCATGGTCCTGGTGGCCGAGTGGTTGGAAGACGCCGCCCTTGCACCAAGAAAATCGGCAAAAAGACAGAGCAGGAACACAGAGCAAGACCCAAGCTCGGCACCTGAGTCCGACTCGGGGGGCTGCGCCCAAACCCAACTACGAGTTGGCGCCCGAGCCACGCTCGGGGGCTATGCTCGAGTCCCGCTCAGGTCGGCACCCGAGTCCGACTCGGGGGCTGCGTCGAAACCCAACTACGTGTTGGCGCCCGAGCCACGCTCGGGGGCTACGCTCGAGTCCCGCTCAGGATCGGCACCCGGGTCCGACTCGGGGGCTACGCCCAAGCCCAACCACGAGTTGGCGCCCGAGCCACGCTCGGGGGCTACACTTGAGTCCCGCTTAGGGTCGGCACCCGAGTCCGACTTGAGGGCTGCGCCCAAGCCCAACTACGAGCGGGCGCCTGAGCCACGCTCAGGGGCTACGCTCGAGTCCTGTTCAGGGTCGGCACCCGGGCCCGACTCGGGGGCTACGCCCAAATCCAACTCCGAGTTGGCGCCCGAGCCACACTCGGGGGCTACGCTCGAGTCCGGCTCAGGGTCGGCACCCGAGTTCAACTCGGGGGCTGCGCCCAAACCCAACTCCGAGTTGGCGCTCGAGCCATGCTCGGGGGCTACGCTCGAGTCCCGCTCAGGGTCGGTGCCCGAGTCTGACTCGGAAGCTGCGCCCAAGCCCAACTCTGAGATGATACTCAAATCTCACTCAGGAGGCACTCCCGGAGCTGTTCATGATGCCGGAACCGAGTCACACTCGGGGATGGCAGCCGAGTCCCAGGGTACGGCCAGTCTCTCACCGCCACGCAGCCCGGGGGCTCCGGCTCCGACCAAGATCACGAGAAAGGACCGCGTTACGCCTTCAATAGGCCAAGAGGACACCGGCCATGGCCTGAGTAGCCCGGAGGCTCTGATTCCGACCAAGTCGACAACAAAGGGGCCACTCGAGCAAGACCGGCGGCACCAGACGCAGGCCGCTGCGATAACCAGCCACCTGGGGGCTCTGGCTCCGACCGAGCCAGAAGAAAAGGGTGGCCCAATGGTCCGAGCAACGACCGCTGTGCTCATCCAATGGCCGGTATACTTCATCAATGAAGAACTGCGAGACACCAAGACGCGATACCCCATGCACCAGAAGATGCTTTATGCCTTACTAGTGGCCTCGAGGAAGCTGAGGCACTACTTCCAAGCCCACCCGATCAAAGTTGTCACCAAGCTGTCCCTGGAAACGGTGCTGCACCACCGAGAAGCCACGGGACGCATCGCGAAGTGGCCCTCAGAACTGGCCGAGTTTGACATCTCGTTCACCAGCACCCACATCATGAAGTGTCGGGCCCTGGCCGAATTCGTCGTCGAATGGACCCCAACCCCGGAGCTCGAGCGGGAGGAAATAAGTACTTGGGTGCAGCAGACACAAGCCTCGGACAACTCCTATTGGATGCTACGTTTTGATGGGTCATTGATGCTAAGCGGAGCCAGAGCAGGGGTACTCCTAACCTCTCCCATGGGGCACAAACTTTGTTATGTGATCCAGCTACATTTCAAGGCCACAAACAACATAGCAGAGTACGAGGGCCTTCTAGATGGCCTCCGCATCGCGACCGACTTAGGCGTCTCACGCCTCCTCACTAAAGGGGATTCGCAACTAGTTGTGAACCGAGTTTCTATGGAGTACCAGTGCGCCGATCCATAGATGGCAGCATATCTCGCCAAGCTCAGGCGCTTGGAGCGTCACTTCCACGGCTTGGAAGTCCGCCACATCCCACGAGCCGAAAACTATGTGGCCAATGAGGTAGCACTGTTGGCCTCCACTCGGGCACCGGTCCCAGCAGGAACCTTCGTCGAGATCATCAAGTCCCCTTCGGCCCGCATCCTGGATCCCAAATCCCACGAGGAACCAGCCACACCCCCCCCCCCCCCACCGCTCGACAACCCGGAAGTACTGGCATCGACGTCGGAGAGCTGCTAGATTGATGAAATCCTTGGGTATCTATGCAACAATGTACTCCTGGAAGACGACGCGGAGGCGGAGAAGCTGGCTCGACAAGCCCGACGATACCGGGTGGTCGATGGCCACCTATACAGACGAGGCGCAAATGGTGTCCTGATGAAGTGCATAACTCACACACAGGGGAACGACATCTTAACAGTGATCCATGAGGGGGAATGCGGAAGCCACATGGCCTCCCGAACCCTAGTCGGGAAAGCATTTTGACAAGGATATTACTGGCCCACAGCCCTCACGGACGCCGCGAAGTTAGTCAAGCATTGCAAAGCGTTCCAGTTCCACTCTAAGCAAACTCACCTTCCGGCTCAAGCGCCACAGACAATACCACTCTTGTGGCCTTTCGCGGTTTGGGGCCTCGACATAGTCGACCCCTTCTCGACTGCAGTTGGAGGCTACAGATGGTTGTACGTCGCCATTGACAAGTTCACCAAGTGGCCAGAGGCAGAGCCGGTTACCACCGTCAACAAGCACTCCGCGCAGAAGTTCATAAAAACCATAGTTTGTAAATTCGGCGTGGCTAACCGGATCATCACAAACAACAGGACACAGTTCACTAGTCATGCTTTCACAGCGTACTGCGACAATATCGGCACGCGGGTATGCTACACGTCGGCCACCCATCCTCAGAATAACGGCCAAGCCGAGCATGCTAACGCAGAAATCCTACGCAGGCTAAAAACAAGATCATTCAACCCACTTAAGAAAAAGGGTGCGCAATGGATCATAGAGGTACAACCGGTGCTATGGTCCTTAAGAACCACCCCTAGCCGGGCAACCGGGGAAACGCCGTTTTTCCTGGTCTGCGGCGTAGAGGCGGTACTGCCGACGGAAATGGCGCACGACTCCACGCGTGTTGCCCTGTTCGAGGAAGCATCTCAAGAGCAAAAGCGAATGGACGACGTGGACTCGTTGGAGGAGTCGAGGCGGTGGGTCTTAATCCGGAACGCCCGATATTTGTAGAGCCTCCGCCGCTACCACCAGAAAAGGGTCAGCCCACAGGAGCTGCAAGCTGGAGACTTAGTCATGCACTGAGCACGGCTTTGGAGGGCAAAGACAAGCTTACACCAATGTGGGAGGACCCCTTCGTCGTAACAAGCATCTGGTGACCCGGATCTGTGAGACTCGAGTCAGAAGATGGCTACCCCGAGCGTAGCGCATGGTACATAGATTATTTGTGGAGGTTCTACCCGTAAAACTTGTACTACTCGTACCCTAAGGGGGCCGGGTCCTCATAGCACCAGATGGCCTCAGTCGCCACCACACTGCTTGTATCCTTTCGGGCTCTGACCGTGTACATCTTTCGCTATTTAATGAATTTCTTCGTTTCGACCAACTAACTAGTGACCAAACCTGCTTGCAATTGAGTCCTTTTCCCCCATGACACGAAAAACGATTCCTGCAAACAACGACGCAAGGAGGACATGGAATTACAGAAAGACGAGCGCATCGCGCTAATCGATTAAGGAACCTAGTCCGACTAAGCGTCCGCACACGGGTAGTCTGAATCAAGGTCCTAGGCTAGGAAAAACTCAACGACAAGCAGAAACGAGTCACATAAAACAAATAATAAAAACAAACTGTCTTCATGTCTTACATGACAGGCGCAAGTGCCCTTTACAAAAACTCGCACGCAGGCGAGACACTACTCTTCGCGGACAAACGAGGCGACGAACTCCTTGGCGGAGACCACGAACTCGGCGGGGAAGTCCGGGACGTGGGCGATCGCTAGGCCCAGCAACTCGGTGAGCGCGTCCTCGAGGAGCTACCGCCCTTCCTCTTCCATCATGAACCGAGTGCGCGCGGCGACTCTCTCCTACACCTCGGCAACTGGCAACGGCGCATATACGTAGTGTTGCGCCGTCCGCTGCGTCGGGCGAGAGAGCGACCCCAGTCGGCCATGACTCAGCACCTGGTTCACGCGCTCGAACAAGCTGCATGCCATGTCGGTGAAGCTCGCATCCGCCAGACGCGAGTCCTCCACTTGTTGCACCAGGGCGACCCGCTGCAACTCCGACGCGTTCAGAAGGTTCTCCAGCTCCTCGACGGTCCTACCTCTGGGCGGAGCGTCGCGGCGACTTGGGGATGATGCACTAGCGACGGTTCTATCTCCTTCTCGTGTAAGCTCTTCTCAAGCACCCAGATGCGGTCCAGGTACTTGGCCTTCAAGGTAGCCCAGTTCGAGGTGCGCTCCTCGAGGTCATGGACCCGTGCCGCTAGATCCTCGTGCTACTTAGAGCTCCCCTCTAGGGTCTCTTGGCGGACTCAGAGGGCGGTGGCGGCTGCCAAATCGCGAGCGGTCTCCAGCTCGGTGGTAGCTCGGGCCTCCATACTCTCCGCCGCCGCCAGCTTCGCCACCGCTTTAGTCTCCCGGAAGGCCAGCTGCTCCTCGCGAATGGAGAGCCGACGAACAGAGTACATGTCCTCCGCCTGCTGGATTTGCGCTCGGACGGAGGCCAAGCGAGCGTCCAACAGAGAGCCAAGGAGGTCCGTGGCAAGCTCCCTGCCGAACAGGGCGAGGTGCTGCTCCTCTACCTCTGCTTTCCTCGCCCTCAGCGAATCCTCCCACACGTCGAGGGCCGCCTCCCGGTTGTCCAACCCTTGTGCACGGGCATCCAGGTTGCCCTCGCGCGTCAGCAAGGCATCCCTTTGTTGCTCGAGCGCCTCCTCCCAGAGGCGCAGCGCGTTCTCCGCGGCCTTCGCACGCGTCCAGTAGGCGGCCACATTTTGCTCCTGGTGCCTGACTTCTACCTCGTGCTCCGCGACCGCGTCAACCCGCCGGTCTACCTCCTCCATCAGCTTAGCAGCCGCCTCACGGAGTTCGGTAGTCGCCTCTGTCTACTGGCGGGCGCACTCCATCTCGGCACCATAATGGCGGCTGGCCAGCTTCACGGCGGCCTCAAGTTTGGTCCACTCGGCCGCAGCGGCAGCCTCCCGACGTTCCAGGTCCGACGACGCCGCAAGAACCGACGGGGCCAGCTTGGGCAGGAGCCTCCACGCCTCGTCGATCAAAATGGGCAGCGGGCGAGGCGGTTTCCCGCAACATTCATCTTCCATAGGCACAGCACGAGCGGAACTTCTCCCACTCGGCAGCACCTGGTCCGACTCCGACCGAGCACGCGATGGAGTCCCGTCGGTACCTGACGTGGCGTCCACGTCAATCGGATCATCGGCCCGAGCGTCAGCTGCAGACTCGGAGGTGCCAGGGCGGTGCTGGCGCCGATCACCTCCAGGGCCTCGAGGCGAAGAAGACGGCCCGGACCGAACCCCCAGCCCATACTCCAAAACAAGCAAGGTGGGCAGAGCGGGCCAAATTTTGGGTCACGTTGGCGGGCTCGCGTCAGCCTGGCTCGACTGGGAAGACTCGGACGACGGTGGTGAGGGTGAATCCGGTCTTGCCTGCAAGATCAACCACAACAATATCACTAGAAAGTCGAGGCGGTTGACAATATGTGGCCGGATCTTGGATGCCTACCTTAGGAGGCATAGCCGGGATGGGCGTTCGAGTGGTCGACGGGGTTGGCGCAGCAGCAGCGGCCTTCGGCGTCGTCTCCACGCGGGGGCCCCTATTGCCAGAATTGGTCAACGACTAGTGTCAGCAAAGTATTCCAAGGCAAAGTGTAACAGTCGGCAAGGACTTATTTGTGGAGGCGTTTCCACTTCCGCACGGGCACATCGGGCACCTTCACGCCAGCGCCCTCAGTCGCTGTGGTTGCGGGCTCTGAGGATGGGGCCTCCCGGGTGGTGGCCGCTGTAGGAGCGCCCGAGTACCCCACGAGCGGGGACAGGCTGTGACGCCTCTTCCGGCTCGACTCCCTAATCGGGGCAGTGACTCAGGAGGCGCCACCAGCAGGAGGTGGGGCTCCACCCTCGGAGTTGGACGAGGGAGGCGAAGGAGACTGGGCCTTCTTGCCCTTCCCGGTGGGCGAGCTGTCACCGCCACCTGGTCGGGGACCGCTGGATCCGACTGGCGGCCCACCCCTAGGAGGCGCACGGTCGGACTTCGAGCCCCGCACGTCCAACTTTGGCATCGAATTGATGATATCATATTTGCCGGCGGCGAGTCGCAGAGGGCCGGCACCCTCGGGATAGTCAAAGCCGGACGGCAGGTCGGCACCAATCAATAGCTTGTACGCCGCCTTCAGCACCAACTCAGGGACGTCCGATCCAGACCTCCTCCGAGTGCGGCCCGCGTCGTTAAAATCACGGTATAACCAGGCCAACCGCGAGGGCGCGCGAAGAGGCGCCAAGACCGTGGTCAGGAAGTCGAAGATGACCCCGTTGACCGAGAGTCCGGCCGCTCCTAGAGCCGCGATCCGATCCGTGATCAAATCCAAATGTGCATCGCGCAGTGGCACGTGTTCCCAGAATTCGAGGATTGGGTCGGGTTGATGGCGTGCGAACGAGAGACAATGGGGCGTAGGGGATGCCTTCAGGTCCATAAGGAATCACTAGCGCCTCCATTTCTCGATCTTCAACTGGGGGGCGTAGTCGATGTACCCGGCTCAGGATCGGATGGAGAGTCAGACACTCCCTACCGGATCACTCCCCCCAGTCTTCGACAGCTTGAAGAAGCGACGGAAGACGTCGATGGATGGCACCACCCCCATGAAGGCCTCGCAGAGATGGGCGAACACCGCCAGGGTGATGACGGCGTTGGGCCCGAGGTGCGTTATCCGGAGGCCGTACGACACCAGGAACTCCATAAAGAAATCGAAGAACGGCGGCACCAGCCCGGCGAGCACGAAGAGGGCGAAGGTCACGATCTCGCCCACGTCCTCATTCGGCAACACAGTCGTGGTTGTGGGGCGGAAAGTGTGGAAGTCAGGATCGCTCGGGTCGACCACCAAGAATGGCCGCACCCAGTCAAGGGAGGCGTCGGAGCGGAAGACTGAAGCCGGCAGCAGGTTGGCGGCTCTGCCTCCCCGTCACAGATGATGCACGGGAGGCCCCACCGCGGGACGTGGCGGCGGAATCTCTTCCCGAGGGGAGGCTCGAACTGCGGCCCAGACGTCCACTGGCCATGGAGGATTGCCTCTTGCAAGCGCGCGGCGAGCGGAGAAGAGGCAGGAGCAGAAGGCTTTGCGCGACGGCGGAGGCAAGAGCCAAAAGCGACGCTCAATGGCGAAGGAAGAAAGGATGAAGCAAAGTGCGCAGTAGTAGGAGTGGGCCTCGTTTCTTCTCCCCCACTTGGGGATTCAAAGAAAGTGGAAGAGGCGGGCGCGGTTCCCAAAACGCCCGCGGCATGACCTCTCGCATCCTGATCGTTGTGCACTAAGCAGCCCCGAGGCAATGAGGAGAGGCCCTAGTCCCAGGTGCGACCAACGCGCCAGACATTGAGGCCATGGGCTCCTGTCGGTGTAGGGGAATCTAGGGTTTCCCTAACCGCTTATGGGCCGATTCGGCGGCCCATGAAGTACAACGCTACCGAGGCGACGACCCGCCTAGGGCTGGACCGAAGTCGGGGAGGCACCTTGCGCGCGCACCCATGACCATCCGCCAACCATCCGAGTTAATGCGGGCACTCGAGTGCCCGCGCTGACGGGCGGCTGATGGGACGGGGTGCGTCCGGGGCCCTCCCCCGCCTGGTCACCGCCGCCTGGTGCTGTCGCCTGGGGAACGCGCGAATCGAGGGGAAGCCCGAGGAGCACCGCCATTAATGATGAAGCAGCCGGTCCAGGCTGCCCGAAGCGCGAAGAACGAGGGCGGCGGAGGAAGATTTGGGGAGATCCTGTCCCTTAGAGCCGGCCCCCGACTCGTTAGTTTGAGGGGGGTCCGGGTTGTATAACGACCTCTCCCTTGACCTATAAAAGGGGAAGGCCCGTTCATTGTAAAGACAAGAGACACAATAGTAACACGCATACAAGGAGGACGTAGAGTTTTACGCTCCAAGCTGCCCGAACCTGGGTAAAACGGTGTAAGTTCCATCCTGCACCCAGCTTCCCTCCAGCGAGCGCTCGATCCGATCTCCCCGTAACCTTTCTCAAGGGCGGCCCGGCAGGCCCCCATTTGAAGGTGCTTACACGCACCGACAATTACAATTATGACCTGACCATGAGATCCACTCACTGGAACCACCTCTGATATCTTCTTCAAACCGTGGCTTCTTAGCCATCTTGCCAAGATGCTCGTTCCCACAGAGCACACAACCATCCTCAGAACATCTAGCTCCCTCCGAAGATAACAACCCCGTGTCCTCACAAAATGCTTCCTCTGTGAACACGAACAGCCACAATACCGTGACATTACATAAATAAATAAAACTAAGGATTGATATGACATACCGAGCAGCCACAAAGTGCTGTCATGCTGCAGTTTGTAGTTGTATCCGTTCATGAAAGGCTTGACGATGGTAGCAACAGCTCTCGTCAAAGACCTCCATTGTCGACCACTGGCTTCCATCAGCTTCCTCCTGTGATCCAGAAAAGCCAAGTACAGCGGACCAGCCACCTAAAAAAACGCAAACAAAACAGGTGGGAGCGCAATGAGTGATGGTAATAACGTGGGCACACAAATTATTAATACCGAATGCAATTTTTTTCTGCCATCCGTAAATCCCAAACCTAAGAAAAAAGGACATAACCAACTCACCCCAAGCGGAATCTTCAGCTGCCTTGTCATGAGAACAGAGTCGTCCAAAAGATTATTCTGGCCACGCTTCTCTGAAATGCCCTTCCTTTTCCGAGCCTCCATGCCCCAAGAATAACATACCTCTGTTAGGGAACGTAACTGTGCAGATACTTAAACAAATATCGTTGCAACAAAACACATACAAAACAAACATCCCTCAACCCCCCTCCCCCCCCCCCCCCCCCCCCCAAGAACATACGAAAAAATAATATTTTCCTAGCGAAACTATTTCTATGACTGAAACTAACCTGAGATACTCCATAATCCACATCGGCACGACCGTCCATGACAGAGCTGCTATCCGCATCTACCATAAAACGGATTCGGTTCGTTGTGAAGAATCTGACCCGGGGTAACAAACCATGTCTATTGTTCCATATCCCCAAGTCCGTACTGTCGAGGTAAAGTACCTGTCAGCATCGAAAATAATTGAACGAGTTAAATCTTATCAGAGCCTCACGTGACCATGAACTCATGAACATCAGCAAGGAGTTCGAGAGATCGCACCAATCCCACAATGCAAAATGAAGAACAATGACGAACAGACAAAAAGTAACATCATTCGAACCTGTAGGAATAAAGAGCAACTTGTCAGACTCGACACGCGAATCCTCTTCATTATGTCTGTCTTCAGCTTTACCACGGCATCCATGAGTCGTTGCAACACGAACGCGGACCAATCAAACGTATGTATCTCTTCAGGATCAACCAGTGCATTCCAATACTCTACAGTAGCATAATCGTGCTTTGCAGAGGGCACAAATAAGCAAGACATTACAAACACTACAAACGCAGCCTTAAAGGAACGCTGCTCCTCTTTGCTCATCACCGTTCCATACTCACGGTCCAGAACCTCCTAAGCAGCCTTGATGCTTCTCTGATCCTTTGCCTCTAACCCGGGAAAATTCCTAAAGAAAGTACTCTTCATCTCCTTTCGGGCATTCCTTCTGTACACGACCCTCTTCTGCAAGTATAACGCAGATCCAGTATCATACCTCTATCAAAACCTATCTAAGACAGGATCAAATCTTACTGGAACTGCATACCTTCAAATAAAATAGCAGGCGCTGGCGCTGGCGATACGGAGCTACCTCCTTGGTGACCAATGAGATGGAGGTTGTAGAGCGGCCGATCGAGCACAATAACCCTAACGGCGGCGAGCCCCTAAGGATCGCCGGCCAAACAAACTCTACGATTAAGGCCTCAAAGTCTAGCCGCCAGCAAAAATGCTCGCGAATATCACTCGTTTGCTCATTGCATTTCCCCAATGAGAGTAAACCCACGCTACTATGGGTGGCACAGACACGGAGTCCAAGCGGTGGGAGAACTGTGCACGGCATCAAAAAATAATGATATCCTGCCAACGTCTAGTCCTTTCACCTGGCTATGTCAGGACATCTGCCTGTCATCGATAAAAAAGATACAAAAAACAATTGCTCCTGCTTACCAACAAAACCGTGTGATTAACTCGACCTGGTTGAGACGGCGTCACATCCTTCCCGAATCTCCAAGACCATGGCCACTGTCCGATCGGGATTAATTAAGGCGACAAGATTATTCCCGAAGTACCCACGCTCCCACTTGTGTCGGGATTAATTAATCTTACCATGAGAGACAAATCCATGGTGGCAATGATGCAATCATGCCCGTGTTGTCTTCCCATCGGTGTGTAAACGAACACAAGTAATAACCCCTCTTTATTTTAACTCTAGTACAGTGGATGGAACGAACTTATTACAAAATCGACACGTACATACGCACGGAGACCTTACGTACACACATCTATACTAATGTGTTGCATACTTGCAATCTTGCATGACAACATACTATCAGAAACACACATGTGGTCGATCGGATTCTTTACGGCGAGACAGGGGGGCTCTCGTCGTTCCCGCACCCGCCGGCCTCGTTCGCGCGGCACAAGTACGCCACGGCGGCGTCGTTGTCGTTCTCGCGGTGGCACACCACGAAGGTGGAGCCGCCCTCCAACACGGTGTACAGCCGCGGTGGATCCAGAGCAGCAGCACGCGAGACGCGCGCCGCGTCCTCCAGGAAGACCACCGTGATGACAGCGTTCTGGGCGCTGTCATCAGCCGCGTGTTTCAGCACCTCCGCAGAGGGCGGCGCGGTGTTCTCGTTCCGACGACGCGACGACGCCAATCTGTAATCGTCGTAGTTGAAGTTCATGGGAGGCGGGTCGTCGCCGCCGTCCTTGAGCTTAACGTCATCCTTGTTTAGGACGGTGGTGGCCTCGTCTGCAGAGAATAATATGCATTCAGTTAATATAAGCATATCGAGGTTTTTGAGAGAACCTGTTGATGATAGGATTCTGATTCTATTCGTCGATCCATCAGTGATTTACCGCCAGCATGCGAGTGAAGGAGCTCGCGGATGGCCTCCGGCATGGGCGCGCCGGGGAGGGCGGCGCGCCAGAAGGCCTCGGCCGGCGACGTTCGGGCAGCATTCGCCAGCAGCTTGTTATTATTCCCCGTCGGAACCTGATGAGGATCAAGAAACAACAGAAATGCATCAGCAAAGTCTATCGTTGTAACAGAGTTGAGGCCAGTTTTTTGTGTATGAGGTCCTGAGCCATATGCATATATGGCTCGCTTTTGCACCGTGAGAACCGTGGCGGCGAGGATGAGAGCGAGGATGCAGGCCATGGGAGCAAGGTGCCGAGGGTGAAGCAACTCTTAAGCTTCGTGTGCTAGGATCGACGTACGTGTTCCTTTAGTGTGAGACCGAGACCTCGTGGGGAAGGAAACAAGAGTGTTGGCGCCAAATTTATAGAAGGGTGCATGCCATGCACATTGATCTATGATTAATACTTTGGCTACAACAATGACACCTGTCTTTCATAAAAAAATGACACCTGTCATCTCTTATTAAGCTGACGGTGGATGGAAGTGGTGAGAGCGACATGGAACTGAACGCGCTCGGAGAATATAATCTTGGGTGACGGTGGATGCCATGCCCAGGGCGTTTTGCATGGCTGCCGGGAAGGAGGAGAGCGACACGAAACGGACGCCTCGGGTCATTCTAGGATGCTGCTAGCTGTGTGCGCGACATGAAACGAACGCTCCTGCTGCATTGTGTCCATCTCGATTGCATAGGAGGCACCGACGACGACGACACGCATCTGATGACTAGACGTGGAAGCTGGAACGATCAGAACGTGATCTCCCATGACGTTTGCTACGCGGGTCTTTCCGAACGCCTGAATTTATTTCGATCGACAGGGAATAGGTGCATTTCTTCCGGATTTAGTCGATGAACGGGCCAAAAATACTGACGAGCCCAGTAGGTAAATCTTTGGTCGACCACAAAGACGAATAGTCACCGTTTTGCCACCAGCCCACAAAAGGCTATGGGTCTACTCTGACAGGAAGAGTTGAGCCCACTTAGGCTGCAGGGCTCATGGCCTTCACGACCTGGGCGCCGGCGATGGCAAAGCGCCCGTGCGCGCTTGTAAAAGCCGCAGCCAGCGAGGGGTCTCAGCTTGAAGAGTTCAAAGGAGAGGCCATGAGCTGAGGCCTGAGGTGAGCGAGGGCTTCCTGGCACCAAACATGCACAGAACAACAAGATGCGGCTTCTCATCTGACATTTGTTACGCAAGATGTGTGACCTCATAGCTCATACCTGAATCATATATTCATTCAACATGTCATACTACGCAGGTGAGCAGTGAGCGTGACCTCATACTACAACTACATATGCATTCAACATGCTAACCAGCGCCTGAGGCACAACCATTTACTTGGTACAGTACACATCAATACATACCGTCACCTCAGCTGAAACAATGCCATGGCTCCCCAAAGAGATACTGTAATGCTGGATTGGATAACCACACGATGTTACTACCAAGTACCAACATCGTTGTCCTATAGTATACTGTGCATGTTCTCCCAGAGCAGTTCTACTTAACAAAAAACATCTTCATTAAGACATCAGATGAAGGTACAGCAAGATGACCATAAGAATTCCCAGCCAAGTACAACACCGCCAGAATTAATTAAAAGATAAAAGTGTTCACTGGTCATGGTCTGTACTTCTGTTGTTCACAGTCCAGAATGAAACAATATCAAAAGCAACCCAGATGCCTAGACTCCTTCCAAACCAAACATATACCAATGGAATGCCCATCCTACTCAGTGATACAAAAAAGAAGTGCAGAATAAATAGTTAACATGTCTTCATGCCTAAGCATAGCTAAACTGAAGGCATTTCCAGATATCAAAGCAGACCTTGTGATTCTAGCAGAAGAAATGGCAGCATTGTAAGAGTGTGAAAATGCCAATTTAACACAACAGCCTTCGTCAATGAAGCCCCAGCCATCGCAAGTTTCAGAGTAAAAAATTGTGAGTACCTCAACTATCACCAAAGTTTCAGACAAAAATGTCTCAACTATCACCAAATTTGCACGACATGTATTAGCCATGCATGAAGACAATACCAATGGCTCCATATGAGTAGTTGTGAGTCTGTGACGTTATACTCAATTGGACGAAGAAAACATATACAAATACTTGTGACTCATTTAGTGACCTAATAGGTCACCAAAGAGCCACACTTGCACATCTGAAGTGTGGCCACTGAAACAAACAGAAATTCAACAAATAAATACCTATTTCTGCACATCTATGCATTTTTTCCATTTCCCAGTGCAAGATCCAATAATGTGCATTCCTTATATTGTACAAGCGCGCAGTGAAAAGTGTGATCATTATTGGAAAACTGGCCAATAGGACTGAAGAAGTGGTACCAACAAAATTTTCACTTTGCAAGACTAACAGAAAGCATTACTTGTAATACACATGAACAAACAAAAGAAATCATCTAAAAAGGAAAACGGTAAAAGAACAGTAACGTAATCATTCAACCGCATAGCAATGTGACAAGACACATTTATTAATCGAGTGCATCCCGCCATTCAGTTTTCAAATGTTTCCACAATCAAGGTCTGAATGATAAAAAAACAATTGGTGTGTGAAAAGATGTAGGTGATAACATGGATGTTCCATGACATGCAAAACTACCGTCAGATGGTTAAATTCAGAGCTCAAATTATTTAACGACTTGAGATTGTTGTAGTTCAAACATTAGCTGATTAGCAGAGCAAAATACAATGTATACAACTCAAGACTGTCATGACACAACCACATTCTGGCCAGAGTCATGCATAGAAAAATTGATGAACAGGATTTGCACAATAATTACGGGACAACCGCATAATACTTATCAGATTACACCATCCGAAGAGTTAGACATACACTAGCAATGCAATCAAAGGGCCTCCCCCAGTACAGATACTTACCCGGATTCTAGAACAAACGGCTCAATTTATAAGCTCGGGGGGAGGCCCATAAATCATCAACAAGTCTTATTACGCGGCAACAACAACAGCAACAAGAACAACACAATCTGCGCTTGAAATGACTAAGTTGCAACGATGATACATTACTGCTGGGGAACGTAGTAGTAAGCGAGCGGGTCGGTGGCGGGCACACCAGGAGCAGGGCGCGGGATCCCGGCAGCCGCAGCCGCGGCAGCTGCGGCGGCCGCGTCGGCGTCCTTGGCGTCATCCCGCGGCACGATGTCGACAAGGAAGTCGAACACCTCGGTGCGCGCGATGGCAGCGGCAATGTCAGACTTCTGCAGCGTCCGGCGCTTGTTCTCCTCGGCATGCGCCCAGCCGCGGTGGGTGAGCTCGAGGATGAACATCTCGCATGCGCGGGCGAAGACGACGGGGGCTTCGGCGGCGATCATGCGGACATCCTCGTCCGCCTTCATGATCTTCTTGATGCGGGCGAGCGGGAGGTTGTGGTTCTTGAAGTCGGTGGTAGCTTCGATCTCGCGGTACTGCTCCGCCCAGAACATCTGGAGCTGCTGCTGCGCGGCGGCGGCCTGCTGGGCCGCGGCCGCGGCGGGAGGCACGTAGAGCTGCGGGGCGTAGGCGGGGGCGCCGGCGGCCGCGGCGGGAGGGTACGCCGCTGGAGGGTAGGCGACGGGGGCGCCCATGACGGGGGGCGGTGGAGGGGTGCTGGATTTGGTGGGATCCATGGATGCGTGGGGCAGCTAGGGTTGTGCCTTGTGCGTGCGGGGGAGGAGGGGATTGGGGGCGGAGGAGGAAGGGGATGCTGCTTTTCAGCTCGTGATTTTTTTGGGTTTGGAGCTGGATTTGTTTGTATTATCGTCCAGCCCTTCTCAGTCTCCTCGGCTCTCATTAGAGAAATGGTGGAAGGCTGGAAGCATTAGCTTAGCTGTGTTCACACCAGGGTTGGAATAACCGGCCGGTTAACCGAGTTAACCGGAAAATCGGTTCCGGTCGGTCAGGCTAACCGCCGATTAGTCTCAGAAAACCAAATTCGATACTGTAGTAATTCAATTAATCGGTCAGTTATCTCGGTTAACTGGTCGGTTTTTATCAAACCGAGCCGACCGATCAATCCGGTTATTCTAACCTTGGTTCACACTTGGAGCAGCATTGTTTATGGCATCCTTAGGATCGATGTCAATTTCCAGATCATCAAGAGAGTAGTGTCACAGCACGAATCGTTATTACAAGTTAGAAGCGCACAACGACAACGAAGTAACAAGATGTCCAAGTGAACATCAGCTTCTACTACGTATGCTAGAAGTGGATCAGAAAAATAACGTTGCTAGGATACAGCTGTTGAGTTATCGACGATCGAAAGCATGTAGATCGATGTAGAGAACGAAAATTAAAAGCAACAAGAGTACAATGCTTTAATCTTCATGATTAATGCTTATCGATTTTCATGAACGACACAAATTATCTTCGAGATGATTCTTTAATTCGGGACGTGATGTACTTAGGAAAGTTCTCCTCCTGTTCCAAGCACTTCTCTAAGTCTTCTCATGCCAATACTATGTCGACATTTTTCAAGATCTCCTCCTGTTCCAAGCACTTCTCTAAGTCTTCTCATGCCAATACTATACCGACACTTTTCAAGAGTGCAAGCTGGTAGTTCCTTTGTGAACATATCTGCAAGATTATCATAAGATCGGACATGAGTTACCAAAATTTCTCCCTTCTCTTATAATTCATGCGTATGGAAGAATTTAGATAACATATGTTTTGACCTGTTTGACTTTATATATCCCGATTGTATTTATGCAATACAAGCGTTATTATCTTCATAGATAACTGTAGGGCCATCGTATACGACGCTCCACAACTCTCTATTATATGTCTTGACATTCTTCTAAGCCAAGTGCGTTCCTTGGCGGCTTCAAATAATGCGATGATCTCTGAGTAATTTGTTGATATAGCAACAATTTGTCTGCTTCATTGACTTCCATGAAATTGCCGTTCCACCAAATAAGAACACATATTCAGTCTGCGAGATTGACTTGTGTGGATCGGATAAGTAGCCAGCATCAGTATACCCAACCAAGGTTACTTCTGCATTCTTTTTGAAAAATAATCCGAAATCTTCAGTTCCTCTCAGATATCTTAGTACTTGTTTAATGTCTTTCTAATGTCGCATAGTTGATACCGAGCTGTATCTAGCAAGTAGATTAACAGCAAAGGCTATATCGGGCCTCGTACCATTTGCAAGGTACGTCAATGCTCCAATAGCACTGAGATAAGGATATTAAGATCCCAATAATTCCTCACCTTCCTCTTTTAGTCTAAATGGATCTTCCTCTACATTGAGTGATCTCACAACCATAGGGGATCTGAGTAGGTATGCATCTTTCATATTAAATCTTTCTAATACCTTCTTGGTATAGTTTGATTGATGCAATAATATTCCTTCATGGGTATGCTCAAGCTGCAAGCCTAAACAATATGCAGTCTTTTCTAAATCTTTCATTTCAAATTCAGACGTTAAGTAAGAACATGCATCTTTGACGTCCTGTGTAGTGCCAATGATATTCAAATCATCAACATAAATAGAGATTATGCAATAACCTTTCTCTGATTTCTTAATGAATACACAAGGACAATCATCATTCTTCAAGAATCCTTTCTCTAGTAAAAAGTTACTGAGTTTGTTATACCACATTCTTCCAGATTGCTTTAAACCATATAGTGACTTCTGAAGTTTGACACTATACAATTTGCGTTCTTCTTCATTTGGGACTTTGATTCTTTCTGGAACTTTTATATAGATTTCTGTATCTAACGTTCCATATAAATATGCAGTGATGACATCCATAAGTCGCATTTGCAAATTCATATTCACTGCCAATGATATTAAATATCGGAAAGTAATTCCATCCATTACGGGAGAGTAGGTTTCTTCGTAGTTAATTCCTGGTCTCTGCGTGAAACCTTGAGCTACGAGTCTCGTCTTGTATCTAGTCACTTTATTTTGAGCATTTCTCTTCCTGACAAACACCTATTTGTGACCCACTGAAAAGATACCTTTTGATGTAAGGCTTACATTGTCGAATACTTCTCTTTTCTTTAGCGAGTTCAACTCTGCACAAATTGCTTCTTTCCACTTTAGCCAGTCAGGACGCTTCTTGCGTTCCTTCATTGACTTTGGTTCAGATTCCAAGTCAATCTGTGTTGCAATTGTGTCAGTAAAATATGAGTCGACTTTCATTGTCTTTCTATTGTATACTACTCCCGTCTCAACATAATTCGTTGAAACTTGGTCTATTATTTCATTTTCTTGATCCACATCACTCAGAGGTGTGTTTAGATCAGGAATTTCCGGTACCCCGTCGTGAGTTTTAAGTGTGCGCACATTCTCACTTGGGATTTCTTCTTCAATGCTCACCACTTCGTGTGGTTTGCTTTCATCTTCTATATTCTTCTTTTGAGTAGTTTGCTTCGGCTTATTCTCCTCAGGACGTCTCCTAGGAGCTTTAGCTTGAGCTTGTACTCTAGGCTTCTTTGGTGCCTGTGTAACCGGATCACTCTCCCTCTTCCTAGCATTCGTTGCTTTTGAGGAAGGAGGCTGGAATTCTATATAGTCATCTTCTTCAAATGGGATGTCTATTCTTTCAGGTGCATTTGCAGCCGGTATATGAGACTTTACAATGTCTCTTGTATTGGTAAAAGCTTCTGGCAGTTCATTAACAACCCTCTGTAGATAGAGGATGTTCTGAACTTCGAGCTCAGTTTCTGTAGTGCGAGGATCCATTCCTTGAATTCCTTTAGTTTCCCATTCTATTTCACGGCATTCGTCCCGAGAGAGATACTTTTCTCCCCCTAATGCCAAAAAATGATCTTCATTAAAGATACAATCAATGAAGCGAGCCGTGTGTAGATCCCCAGTGGATGGCTCTAAATACTTGATTATAGTTGCACTTTCATATCCAACGTAAACTTCGAGTTTTCGTTGTGCACCCATTGCAGTTCGCTGAGGCGGAGGGATAGGGACATACACAGCACATCTAAATCTTCACAAGTGAGAAATATTTGGTATTGTACCACGCACCATTGCTAATGGTGATTCTTCATGTGTAGCAGATGGCCTCAATTGAATTAATGCTGCTGCGTGCAACACTGCATGCCCCCAACAAGAGGTAGGCAATAAGCAATTCTGTAATAATGGTCGTGCTATCAACTTGATCCTCTTAATTAATGATTCTGCAAGTCCATTTTGTGTATGCACG
The DNA here is from genome assembly GCA_030378355.1 of Eleusine indica. Classification (NCBI taxonomy): domain Eukaryota; kingdom Viridiplantae; phylum Streptophyta; class Magnoliopsida; order Poales; family Poaceae; genus Eleusine; species Eleusine indica. The sequence continues at coordinate 54,722,529 of CM059496.1, read as the reverse complement.
TGTGGTATAGAATGTTCCACTTTGATACCTATACTCATACAATAGTTATTAAACACCTTCGAGGTAAATTCTCCGGCATTATCCATCCTGATGGATTGGATTCTGTGATTCGGAAAATTGATTTTTAATTGTATGATCTGAGTTGTCAATCGTGCAAACGCATGGTTTCTAGTAGACAATAAACATATATAACTCCACTTCAAGGAAGCATCAATAAACACCATGAAGTATCGAAAAGATCCTGACATGGGATTAATTGGTCCACATATGTCTCCTTGAATTCGTTCAAGGAATGCCATCGATCCTGCTTGAATCTCCAGCTTTGAGGGTCGAATGATGAGCTTCCCTTTTGCACATACAACGCACAAAAAATCTTCGTGATTTAGAAAATCTTTTATCTTCAAGTTGTGACCATTTGAATTCTTCGTGATTCTTTGCATCATATTGAGGCCTGGATGACCAGGTCTATCGTGCCATGTTCGATAGGCTTCTTGATTGCTAAATACGGTCTTAAACGCAACAAACTTTTTGTGTGGTTTAACATAAGTGTAGTACATGCTTTCTTTAATGGTTGAAAAACTTTCGACGATAGTCTTGTGTTCTCCATCTTTCTTGGTCATCATAAGATATTCTTCGCCTTTATCATCATTGGTTTCTACGTGAAATCCATTTACACGGATATCCTTGAAGCTTAACAATGTCCGAGTAGACTCGGGATAAAGCAATGCTTCATGGATTACTAGCCGCGTACCATTCGGTAGGACGATTGTGGCCCTGTCTGTGCCAACAATCCTAGTGTATTTGTCAATGACAATAGCTATATCTCCATCATACTTTCAAAGTGTTTGGAAATAACTAGTGTCCCTTAGAACGGTAGCGGTAGTGCCACTATCTACAAGACAGAGCTTCTCTTAAATAGCCATGTACTCCACGATTCTTAAATCGCCGATTAGATGCGCCGGCTCGATTAGAGCGTGCTGATAACGTGTTGAGTTATCGACGATCGAAGGTACGTAGATCGATGTAGATAACAAAAACTAAAAGCAACAAGAATAGAGGAGACGAAATTCTTTATTAAATAATTCTAGTAAAATTACAAAGGGGTGTCTCCTCAACTATTTATAAGGGGGAAACCCTACTTCGTGTTGGGTCCTAATTCGATAACAAGACCACATGAGCCAGGAAGCCTTCTTCTAGAAGGTGAGGCTGTCCTAACAAGCGTTTTACAACAGCAGTCACCGTAATGAAGAGTCTCACCTTCCTTTTCAGACCAAAACTGGAGTTGGAGGTAGGACACAATGACCTACCGACACTGTAATGAGGGTGGAGAGCAGAGAAAATAACCGGGTTCACCTCCATGACAGACACCATATTTTCGATAGTTGAATATAGATTTTTGTCGGCTCATACTAATGAGCTCCTATCCGTAACGAATCTAGGTCTACCTAATGCAGCCCCAAGCACACTGTTCTTACAATTTTATTTTAACGGGCATACTAACGTGAGCTGTTAAGAGCATTTAGTTTTTGGCTGGTTTTACAGGCAGTACTTGCTCTATGAAAGTTGCCACAATAACACGGAGTAAATTTTCTCAGTAACTGTCTCGTCAAGTGACCAAACCGACGAGTTACTGCCGAAACATTTTGACGGGGTAAACATGTCAATAGGATGATACTGTACAAGATTGAGATATGACATGCTTTGGAACATTCAGAATTTCGGCATCTCTCACTACGTCCGCACTCGGCAACACCGTGTTTCACCGTCTCACCGAGAATGTGAAGTTAGTTGTTGTGGGTGGGCAGAAAAACGATCTCGGAATATCGACATGTATTTTTCGGAGTCACAAGTGCATCGCCATCGTTCGTTCGTACAACAGTTTCCATGCGGCAGATGCGAAAGGCACCCTAAAACATGTAACGCTAAACTCCGCACACATTTCACGCTCTGTTCACACTTGGCACTCATACGGCCCTGAGCTGCAAATAGGAGGATGAGTGGTGCGGCTCCCACTTAAGCAAGATTATCTTGGCTTCCCTAGGGTGGGGCGGAAAAGCTGTTCAGCTCCCAACTAACTTGTGCAATTTTTTCTCCCACTTGAAAAGGATAGTAGTATTTCCTCAACTGGGCTCCACAAGAAGCTAGAGAAAAGCAGTAGGAGTAATACTTAAACAGAGAGATGATAATGCGGCACGAAGCACGTCGCTCTCACCGCTTCACTTTCCTTCTCCGAGAAGCTTTATTTGCCAATTTTTCAAGAACATGTGATACTTTTATGACGAGCAACAGAGTATCGATTTTCATCAAGATGTTTACAGACTCAAATCTGGGAAAGACGAAAAGCTGGTAAATAATCTGATGATCGATGCAGTGGAAGCAGGCGCTAAGCTCCCTCTTCTCTTATTGGCTTCACAAATTAAAAGGGGAGCTCGATCGCCGTCTCCAAGCAGAGCCATCATCTTACTCTTACATGCCAGTATGTATCATCTTACTCTTACATGCCAGTATGTATGTATGTTGTTGGAATCACACACGCTTACAGTTACACCACGAAGATTACCGTACCGCCGTCGGAGGAGGAATACTAGTAGTAGCTAGTCGATGCAGGTGGCGCAGGGCCCGAACCCGCCGCTGCACCCGGGCCCGGTGCCGTCGCAGATCCCCGCGGCGCCGACGAACACCGGGCTCCCGCGGCTGCCCTGCTGCCGCCTCCGCCTCCTCTTGCCGTCCCCGTCGCTGTCGTCGACGAAGGTGAAGATGATCCACGACATGACGGACAGCCACAGGATGACCGCGCAGTAGAGCGCCTCCCCGCACAGCCCGCCCTCCGCCACGCTCAGGAACTCCGCGCCCATCTTTTCTTTCTTTGGATGCAATGGAATGCAAGTGTGTGTGTGTGTGTGTGCGCCTAGCAGCAGCAGTGACTCAGAGTGTGTGGATGGATCATGGGCGCCGCTGGTTTTATAGCGGCTGGGTTTGGCTCGACGATGGGCGGCTGGGGGCGCAGACGTCCACGTCGCCGCGCGTGCCCGGGGGTCGCGTGCGCACGGCGGAAAAACTGCGGTGCCGTCACGGGCGGAAACGCGCGGCGCTTTTGCGTTGCTTTGCTTAGCGCCGAGGAGTTTGTTTGGTTGGTTCGGTTGGCTCATCAGCGCTACCTGCGGGCGGGCGGGTTTGGAACCGGTCCATCTCGGACGACGCTCCCGTCCATATCCTAAGTTCCTAACCGGGCTTCTACGGCTGTACATGTACTACCCACTGTGTTCTGACTCCTAACTCCGTGCACGTTTTTGATACGTTTACGAGCGTAATTCCTTGGCCGAGTCAAGTCGTGTGGGTGTTTCATTTGTGGGATTAAGTACGCGCCACGCGGACATGGGCAATTAACGTGCGCGGCAACTGCTTGAGAGCGCCTGCGCTAAGCAATCGAGATTGCTTCGTGCCCTGACGTTCGCGCCCGGTGACGTCTCAGCCGGTGCCGCTCTCGGATGAGATGATGGCGAGACCGAGTAGCGCAGATGCCTTAAGAATTAAGGAACAAACAGGAGAGTCATCATCGAGTAGTGATGGTGACGCGGGCGTTTGATTACAGAGGAATTTCGTCGCGATGCGTCGTCACTGCAAAAGGCACAGATGTTCGTTTGCATCAGGGGAACTTTTCTCTGACGCAGTTTTTTCACTCGCTGGATGTGTCGTCGGAGGTCAAGTCAAGCGTGACGATGGCAAAATTATCTTTACTGCCACCTCTAATTACCATAGTTTTATTTTTGCGAGGACTCTAATTACCATAGTTAATTGAGCATGTTTGCAATGGGCGGCTTCTCTTGCTGTCACAAACCCATGCTCCACGTTCAAATTAGCCTCACAAATAAATATAGAGGAGTGTTACTGTTCAAAATACTGCTAGATTGTTTTAAAAAATTATTAGTCAATAGTTCAATTTAATAATTTAGATTTGATAATCTAAAAATACGACTATTCGTCAGTAGTCTATTATATTTTCATGAATAAAATTAAATTAGAAATATTATGATTAAGAATTGATGTTCTAATAATTCTGTAAAGTTAGATTTCAATTATGAAAATAAACATAAAATCATTTATAAATCATGTAATTAAGAAAGGGAGAATTGCAAATACTCATCAAAATGTTAGGGGTTATATCATATACAACTGGCAAATATTTTTATTGCAGTAGACACCTACAAATTACATATAGTTTTTATATACTCCTTCCGTTCATATTTAGATGTTGTTTTAGAGTTGGGCACGAGAAATAAGGAGAAGTAAAAAGATGGGTGCACTGAAAACGAGAAGGAGAGAGATAGAGATAGAGATATAGTGAGAAAAGAGAATATTGTATTGAAAAAAGAGAAAGATGCATTGTAAAGCGAGAATGACATAAAATTGTAGAAAAGTCAGAAACCTTAGAATGACATGTAAATGTGAATGGAGGGAGTACCTTCCTAACAACTATGACTGACCAATGTGACTCTTAGCAAGCATCTGGTACAGCTTCAAATGGTTAATTGTAAGAGAAAATTCCTTATATGCCACTTAAAATTTTTTCTATTCCTTCTATGTCATTGAATAATTTATTCATTCCAAAATTTTTATACTGACAGAGAATCACATAAGAAAATGTTTTTGTTATTATCACATGTATTTATTCTCTTTCTTTTTTACGTTAAAATTAGCGACATAGACAATGTTAAATGTTATTAAACCTTAACGCTTTGCCATGTTAACCAATTTTAAATTCAAAAATATTATAGGACCAAAATATTTTCCAACAACCAAAAATGTTCCCCACGTGTTACTCAATAGATCTACAAATTTTCATAAATTTTGGAGTAAAGAAAATATCTTTTTCGAGCTAGCGAATAACAGAAAATATTAAGCATTATTACTAATAACAGAAAATATCTTTCACTCGCTGGATGTGTCGTCGGAGGTCAAGTCAAGCGTGACGATGGCAAAATTATCTTTACTGCCACCTCTAATTACCATAGTTTTTTTTTTGCGAGGACTCTAAGTATCATAGTTAATTGAGCATGTTTGCATTGGGCGGCTTCTCTTGCTGTTACAAACCCATGCTCCACGTTTAAATTAGCCTCATGAATAAATATAGAGGAGTTTTACTGTTCAAAATATTGCTAAATTATTTTAAAAAATTACTAGCCAGTAGTTCAATTTAATAATTTAGATTTGATAATCTAAAAATACAACTATTCGTTAGTAGTTTATCATATTTTTATGAATAGAATTAAATTAGAAATATTATGATTAACAATTACTATTTTATTATTATAAGATCAACTGATGTTTTAATGATTCTGTAAAGTTAGACTTTAATTGTGAAAATAAATATAAAATCATTTATAAATCATGTAATTAAGAAAGGAAGAATTGCAAATACTCATCAACATGTTAGGGGTTATATCATATACCACTTGCAAATACTTTCATTGCACTCAGACACCTACAAATTACATATATTTTTATATACCTTCCTAACAACTATGACTCACCAATGTGACTCTTAGCAAGCTTCTGGTACAGCTTCAAATGGTTAATTGTAACTGACTAACCTATGATATTAATTAAATCATCATATATCATAATTTTTAAGCATTTTTTGTTCTATGTTGCTCATGACATTTCATGCAAACTACTATCTTCTTATTTGAAGATCAAAAGTAACCATCATATTCGCTCTTAAGGTCATAAAATTATCATGTTAATCTAAAAAGAAAGATTTAACCATTGGTTTTAATGATAATCGGATGGTTTGAGATGAAATATCTTGCTTTTCCGAAGAAATAAAAGCCCGATCTTCCGAACTGGATTTCATTCTGGCCAAAGCGGAGACACGGACATCAGGTCATGCTTTTGTAGTGTCACTGTTCACCATCATGTTTAGTATGCCTCAACGTTTTAGCATATATAATAACTAGAAACATTACTTCCTTCGGTTTAAAATGTAAGCATTCTAAGTATTCAAAAAATTATCCACAATATAAGTATTTTTAGGGATAAGATAAAATCTGATGGGTTGGTGGGTGGGTGAGGAATTGATGAGGCAGTGTAAAATGAGGGATATATATGACTTTTCTTAACTTGACTATTTTGAAGTTTGAATGCTTTGAGGGCTAGTTTGGTTAGCACCTGATGACTCAGGCACGCTCCTCAGGCGTCCGATTTTGGACGTTTAAGGCCACGATCGATGTCTCACGCATGGTCCTCAGGCGAGGGCACCAACCAAACACGCCCTGAATGCTTATATTGTGAATCGGAGGAAGTAGTTATTATTCGCTTTGATGATGTATTGCATTGAGATGATAGATGAGTAGACCTAAATATTTGATTCTAAGGCTTCCCTTACACTTAAGGTCTGACAAACTAACGCTGACACACAAGCTCATGATCTCTTAGATGAACCCAATATCTAACCAACACTGTTCCTGACACTAATATGAGCCAGGCAGTAGCGAGATCACGACACGACCTAAAAGCAACTAACAATAAACGCTATAACCAATTACTCATCGTAGCGTAGGAATCAGCTGACTTTAACAGCCACCGCCGCCGCAGCCGCCGCCGCCACCACCTCCTCCTCCCCCGCCGCAGCCGCCTCCGCCATGATGTCCGCCGCCGCCGCATCCGCCTCCACCATGATGATGGCCGCCGCTGCACCCGCTGTATGCCGCCACGTACATGCCCGACGTGTCGACCACCATGCCGGACCTCGCGGCGCCGCGGCTCGCCTTCGCCGGCGCGGCCTTCTTCACGGGCGCCGGCTTCTTCTTGGGGCGATCGTCGTCATCGTGGGAGTGGCCGCAGATGAACACGGCGAACGTGACGACCCAGACGGAGACGACGAACACGCAGAGCCCGAACAGCCACGATGCGCCCAAGCCGGCTGACGCCGTTGCGCCGGACGCGAGGATTCTCGCCATCAGCTGAGGGACGGCGGCAAGATCTTCTTCTACTAGCTACTAATAGGGCAACAGTTATGGCAGCAAGTTTCATTCAAAAACTCTGTGCCTATCACGTACTAGGTGCCCAGATATATAGGGCGGAAAGGATAATTAGCCGCCTAACCCGGTAACTGATCGAATCTTATTTCTATCGCGCGGCGACCTGATGAGTGGTCAACTTCGATAAGGCCGGCCTGGACCGGATGATCACGACGAAACAGGGCGAGAATACTGCGGGAGCCCATGATGCCCTCGTTCCACGAACAAGGCGCACTAGACAGACAAGCAGGGACACATTGCCGCCCATTGAATTGTACTCTGCATGCGGTGAGGACTTTCTCTTGTAGTACTCTGTTCGGCCACCGCCTCGCGACTAGCAAGCCGAGGGTTGAACCTGGGCATGACCCGTCTGCATTCTGCTTCTCCTCCTTAATGCGAACGCTCGGCGCCTACCATTTATTTTTTCGTTTGGAAAGTAACATTGTTGAAGAAGTTTTCCAACGTGCAAAGGAAGCTGCAGTCGTCATTGTGGCTTCGGAAGGCGATGTTGCTCTGTCCATGGTGTCGGCACGGCTTGAGGCCCATGCCGGAGGTGAAGCAAGAAGCTGCTGTAGCGTGACACAACCTTTCTCATCGCTGGATCACAACGCATCATGTTTTGTGATGTTACTGTGCTTTGGCCTGTTTAAACAACCTTTTGCAAGCAACCTGGTTAATTCTACCTTGTCGCTGCACAAATTGCCAATCCACCGGCGCGTGGTTGTCTTCTACTGGTTTGAAGTTTGGCGCTGTGCGCGATCCCAAGTGAAAATTGCGATCTTAATCGAAGATGGGTTCACACTGTTTGCACCGCCTTAATCTTTTCTCATACTTCAGAATTAGTATTCCTGAATTCGTTTAGAGTTGAGGTTTCGAATATCTGTTATTTTGAATATGAATTGACGTTAAGATGAACTTGGCGGTAAAGTGAACATGCTCAAAATTAGGAACACTGCTCCTTCTCAAACAAAAGAATCAGCTCTCAACCCCATAACAGAAACACTAATTATGAGTTGCCGGTGCGAGTTCTCGATCGATCTCAAGCGGCGAGGCTGCAAACCTGCTTGACAAGGGGCGGGAACAGCGGGTTGAAGGGGAAGCTGGAAAAGGCGTCGAGGACGCACTTGTCGCCGATCTTCTCCAGAACCGAGCAGCACACTTTGCTGACGCGCAACTCGAGCTTCACCAGCGACTCAAGGATGTCATCCACGCAGTTCTCGGACGCCAGGATAGACTTCCAGCAAGCCACGGCCGCCGGCGGCAGCGGCACCATTGGTCCCCCGGGAACATTGATTCTTGGGACAGGACCCGTGGCGTCATCGTTATCGAGGCTAGGCATCCGCTGAAGCCGGCGGTGGGCTGCCGCCTCCGTCACCGTTGTCGCTGCCAGAGCACTGGCGACGGCGAGGAGAAAGCATAGTGAAAGGAGGGCACGGTTAGCGTTGGCCATTGTGGTCTCGAGATGGCTTTGTGGTCGTTGATTGATTTGAAGCTGTGCGTAGCTGTGGTCTGTTGGCGATGTATGGTACGGTGTTGAGGTATTTATAATTTGGGAAGAAGAGAATTGTAACAACTGCACTCAATTGATTTGCAAAACGGGCCTTGGCGTTACCACACCACTTCAATGTTCTTAATTTTGTGTTAACTATGTGCAATTTATGTTTACATGGATGAGTTCTTTCCTGTATTACTGCTGAAAAATCAATGCTTTATCGGCAGTAAAAAAATAATACAGTATTGGTGTTTTGAAAAATAAATCCATGAAAGAGTGCATGTTGCCATGATTCAAATCCAAACTATTTCGATCACTTCGTTTTCTACCTAGCAATAGTTTTCACGATAAGATGAACTTGGTGCTTTTTTTATAAATCGATGAACTTGGTCCGCGTACATGGAGACAACCATGCAACAACTGGCCGCCGTGCAATAGAGCACTCTATGAAGTGGAAAGTGGGCCAATTTTATAGATGCCCATTGCAAATTTTATCAATCCCAAATTCACCATTATAAAAAGATTTATCCCATATATGCCATTGTGTTGTAAAATTTATTCCCTTTGTGCCATTTGCGTCATTAAACTGCTAACATTTTTAACAAATTGACTAATCTGCCCTTGCCATTGATTATGGTCACTAATTGAACTAATTAAATACGGCAGCCGGCAGCAGCAGTGACCCGTGGAGGCAGCATGCTCGCGTGCACGCAGCTGCTGGGCCAGCACGAGCAGCGGCCAGGCCGCTGCCAGAGCGAGATGCGGTAGCTTGCCGAGGTGAGCGCGCGCGGCGGACGGGGCGTCGAGCACGCGGCAGTGGCCGGGCCGGAGCGAGCGCGTGATGCGGCTGTCGGGCGGGACGAGCGAGCGGCAGCCGAGACGAGCGCGCGGTGGCATGCCGGGGCGAGCGCGGACGGCGTGGACGGCCGGCTGAGGCAAATGCGTGCCTGTCGGCGCGAGCACGGCGGATGGGGCAAATGCGTGCCTGCCGGCGAGTGCTGGTGTGGTGGACGATCGAGGCAAGCACGCGCGGCGGATGGGGCGACTAGCGCGGGCAGCGTACAAGGTGGAGCACCAACGGGTGGAGAAGGAAGAAAGGAATGGATATTTTTGTCTTTTCACATAATTTACTGTTCATAAATGGTATATATGAGATAAATTTTACAATCTGATGGTTTATGTGAGATAAATCGTTTTATATTGACATATTTGAGATTAGACTGTTTTGCAATAGCATCAGAGGAATTATCTCAAGTAAAAATAGTGCTCCGGCACATGTCATGCAACATGTAGTAGTCGGATATTATTATATCGATATAATCCTCTAAAGATGGTAAAGCAAGGACAATGGATGTTTATTCTTCTCTACTACCTTCTTATCTCCCATATGATGGTGAGCAACAATGGCAGAGGGAGGCAGCGGAGTTTGAAATCAAGCAAATGGAGTTGACAGAGCATGGAAACCGGCAAAGGATGGTGACAGTAGTGGAGAATGAGGATCGCTCATCTCCCCCATGGCGATGGGGCCTCGCTCTCTCTCCTGTAGAGGCGACACCATGACTTTAACGGGCTCTCTCTCTCTCTCTCATGGTGGGGGCTTCTCCTCCTCGAGCGGATGTATTTCTCTTACCGTCAATGGGATTTCTCATGGCTACAGCTTCGGTGGCTGGATCTCCCGTGGCGAAGCCTAGCTTAGAAGGGACAAGGAAGAAATGACGGCGCTAGAAGAGAGAGAGAAAGAGACAGAGGGTTGTCCAAACAATAACTCCTACATGACTCATATGCATATAGTATCTCATATAGTGCTATATGTATTCTAAATAAACACGTCGGTATTTTCATCTGGTGGCTCTGATCAATAGATCTTCAACAAATTAATCTGACGATTATATGTTGTATGACATGTGTCTTTAAAAACACTTTTTTCTTACTGAGCACTCTTGTCACCCGACATCGGCGCCGCGTATCTCACAAGTAGCAAAGCCGATCGATACGATGCTTATGCAGAATTTGTTTCTGATGCTTCCCTTAATATCGAACAAAGTAACAATACTTACACAAGATCTAATTAGATTGAAGAAAATGATGATTGAACAATCCCACGCCGCATCTAACAAAAACTGCTCTGGAACACTAATATGAGTCAGGGCTTAGAGAGATTACAAGACGACCTTAACGTGACCAACTATATATACATCCATCATAAAGAAAAAAAAATAAAGCCATCATATTCCTATGCAGCCAGTAGCCATCACAGGAACCAGAACCACCCAACTCTAACTGCCACCGCAGCCACCGCCGCAGCCGCCTCCGCCGTGGTGACCGCCGCCGCCGCATCCACCTCCGTGGTGGTGACCACCATGGTGGCCTCCGCCGCACCCAGCGTACGCGGCACTACTGTAATACGTCGCCGCGTACATGCCCGACGTGTCCGTCCTGGATGAACTCGAGATGCCGCGGCTCGCCTTCGCCGGCGCCGGATTCTTCACGCGCGCGGGGTTCTTCACGGGCATCTTGGTGGGGAGTTTATTGTCGTCGTCGTCGTGGGAGTGGCCGCAGATGAACACGGAGAACGAGACGACCAAGACGCAGACGACGAACACGCAGAGCCCGAGCAGCCACGAAGGGGCCAGGCTCGCCGACGCCGCGACGGCACCAGGCGCGAGGATTCTCGCCATCGACTGGATGCGGACGACACGATTTTTTCTTCTACTACAGAGCAAGTTAATTATGGCAGCACGTTGAACGCAAATTGAAACCTCTGTCTGTACCTATCAGGACTATCACGCCGGTAGCTGGTCAGATTTATAGTAACCAGGATCAAATCCAAGTCCGTTGCGGTATTTGCAGTAAAGCAGAGGTTAACTCGGATAAGCTGGCCCCTTGGATCGTCGCTCTGATCATGTCGAAACTTACACCGAAACGGTTCGTTTTTATACTTCCGTTCAGAGTCACACAGTCGGCTTGGAAGCTAGGAAGACCGTGGCACCGTGCATAAAATAAATGAGCGCGCTATCGTCTTCTGGTTGCCCTGTGTTAGTTTCGGCGCCAAGAGAAATTTGCAATTTTGATCGAACTTGGATTATCATGTTTGCACCGCCTTAATTTTGGTTCATAACTTCAAATTTAGTATTCCCGATTATGATTAGTTCGAGCATCAGTTGTTTTGGATACGAATTTTAACATATGAATCAAGATCCTAACATGGAAAATCCAAACTTTTTAGATTTCATTTTCTACCCAGCTACTGTTTGGAGATTGGACGTTACGTACGATGAACTCGGCGTTAAGAGAAAATGCTCAAAAATATGGAACACGCTGTTCCTTCTCGAAAATAATAAGAAACATAAACATTTTCTCTTACAGTAACACTTTATCTTGCAACAACCTCATAATTCACATGAACTCGAAACATTCTCTTTTATTTTGTTGTCGAGTTGCCGGTGGGAGCTCTCTCGATCTCAAGCGGCGAGGCTGCAGACCTGCCTGACGAGGGGCGGGAACAGCGGGTTGAAAGGGAAGCTGGAGAAGGCGCTGATGATGCAATTGTCGCCGATCTTTTCCAGCACAGAGCAGCACACCTTGCTGACACGCAGCTCGAGCTTGACCAGCGACACGAGGATGTCATCCACACAGTTCTCGGATGCCAGGATAGACTTCCAGCAGGCCACGGCCGCCGCCGGCAGCGGCACCATTGGTCCCCCGGGAACATTGATTCTCGGGACAGGACCCGCGGCGCCATCATCATCGAGCCTAGGCATCCGCTGGAGCCGGCGGTGCGGCGCCGCCTCCGTCACCGATTTCGCTGCCAGGGTGCTGCCGACGGCGAGGAGAAGGCATAGTGAAAGGAGGGCGTGGTTAGAGTAAGCCATTTGTTGTTTCAAGCTGGCTTTCTGCAATTCTGCTGGTTGATTCGAAGCTATGTGTAGCTGTGGACTGCTGTGGTGATGTGTGGTAGGGTGTTGGGGTATTTATAGTTTGGGAGGAAGAGAATGGCAACGAGTGGACTCGGTGGATTTGGAAACGGGCCTTGGCGTTACCACGGCACTTCAATGTTCTTAATTCTATCTTAACAATGTGCAAGTTATGTTTACATGGCTGAGTTATTTTCAGTATTAGTGCTGAAAAATCAATGCAGCATTTTCATCTGCGGTAACTCAAAAAAAATGTAGCATTATTTGTCTTAAAAACAATGTCATTGATACATGCAACCAAATTCAAGAAACATTTCCCAAAAACAAAATCATGAAATAATCACTATCATAAAACAGGTCTATAGCGACGTGGTGAAAAACGCCGTGATGGCGTTTTTAGTACGAACCGCTGCTACAGATCGAAATATATTTTTAGCGACGGTCCAAAAAGTCATTCATCATCAAAAAATTAATTTTTAGCGGCGGTCAAAGAAATCAATCACCGCTAAAAATAGATTCAATTTTTAGCGGCGGACTGAAATGTTAGCCGTCGCTAAAAATTAGTTTTTGTTTTTTAGCGACGGACTAAAATGTCAACCGTCGCTAAAAATAGGCTGCCACATCATCGATCCGTGCCCCTCTCTTTCAACCAATTAGAGCATTGCACTAGAATTCTGTGTTTCTCTCTTTAATCTCTTCACGTTTCACTCCATCTCACACACACTCTCTCCCTCCCTCCCTCTCTCTCTCTCTTCTCTCCACCAGCCCGTGCCCGCCGGCGTAATTCCTTAGCGCGGAGCTCGCGTAGTTCCCCAGCGCAGAGGCTGCGCATGGCGTACTGCGGCACCTACCAGAAGATGGAGATCGGCAGGTACTCCCCGTCGCCGCCCGTGCCCGTGTGCGAGTCGTAGTACCCGTGCCTCTGACGCCCCCTCTACCGATGCCGCCTCTGACCTCCGACCTCGCCTCTGACGCCCCCTCCTTTGGCTATGCCTCCAGCGTTGCCCCGACCTTCGACCTCCCCTCCAACGCCCCCTCGCCTGACGGATCTGCGCAGATCCGGACGGGAGAGGCGGCGGCAAGCCACGAGCCAGTGGATTCGGCCGGGAGAGGCGGTGGCGCATCACGGGCCGGTGGATCCGGTCGAGAGAGGCGATGGCGCATCGCGGACTCGCCATGGGCCGGTGGATCCGGCCGGGAGAGGCGATGGCGCATCGCGAGCTCATCACGGGCCAGTGGATCCGGCTGGGAGAGGCGATGGCACATCACGGGCTCGCCGCGGGCCGGTGGATCCGGCCGGGAGAGGCGGCAGTGCATCGTGGGCTCATCACGGGCTGGTTTGGATTTTTTTTCATATTATTTCGTAGCGGCGGGTGACATTGCTACCCACCGCTACAATGGATGTTTCAGCGGCGGTTTGATTGTCTCACAGAACACCCGTCGCATTAAATGGTTATTTTTAGCTGCGAAAAAGTAGCTGTGGTTTGGTTAACCCGCTGCTACAGTGCACTTTGGGCCACCGCTAAAAGACAGTTTTGTGGTAGTGAATTCAAAGCAACATTTTCATCAGCAGCAACTAAAAAAATACGGTTTTTTTGAAAAGTAATGGCCATTGATCCATGCAAAGAAAACCATGAAAGATTTATAATAGTTAACAACACAAGAATACTACTATTAGATTAGTCATGAATCAACCTATTATATAGTATATAACTTTGGCATAGTCAATTTTTATAAATCTTTCATAATGGATGGTCAAATTTATAAAAGTTTGACTTAGAACAAATCCAAAACTAGCTATATTCTGGGACGGAGGGATTTTAGTTGATGGTTTGTTACTTTGTATTTTAATTTTTTTATATGATTTTCTGTATAATAATTATAAGCCATTGAATCTCTACCGATGATTCAAAGTGGCGATTGACAGGTAAAAATTAGCAAGTCCTTTAAAATAATATATATTGTTTTGTCCCTTATGTTGCGTTGTTATCAAAAGAAATTGTTTTAGTACTGCAAATCTTTTCTCCATTTTCATCTGGTTGGGTTATTCGAATAAGAGACATTGTAAGCCATCAAAGGAAATCACCAGTGATCGTGTCATCACGAAACATTGTTAGCCTCATTTTAGTATTGTAAGTCATCTGGTTGGATCACCAGGAAACATACGCACAGCTATAGGTATAGTAAATGGACACCGTTCACTTTGATAAGCTGAATTATATACATGACTAGCAAAGTATCTTTGCGTTGCTACGGGTATGAATAAGTATAACATTAGCTTTCAACGGACATGTCAAACAAATATATTTATCTAATAATTTCTAAGGTACATGACAATCAAAGTAGTGGGAGAAGAAAAGTAATTCAACAGGTGGGGAAAATGATGTTTATTTTTTGCAAATAAGAGCAATGATATTAACTACTCCATCTATTCTAGAACATAGCTAGTTCTGGGTTTGTCCTAAATCAATCTTTTTAAACTTTGATCAGTCATAGCAAAAAAATTTGATAATGATTGATAACACAAGAATATTACTATTAGATTGGTCATGAATCAAACTATCATAATATATAACTCTTACGTAATTAACTTTTATAAATCTTTCGTAATGAATGATCAAAGTTATAAAAATTTAACTTAGAACAGACTCATAACTAACTATATTCTGGGACGAAGGGAGGACATGGACTTCTCAACTGGCAGCCTCGTTGGTATTTTTTTTTAGAACAGACAGCCTTGTTTATATAGCCTAAAGTCTTTGCAAATAAGGTGCATACGTCTTTGCTTGGCCCATGTTTGGTCCTCTTCCTCCTCTCGCAGCCGATGCCTGTAAGGCCCATATCCTTTCGCGTTGGTCCTATTTGGTCTCTTTCTCCTCTAGCACCCAACAAACAGGCAGAAGCTCCATCCATGACGTTAAATGGCCATTGCACGTGAGGTTGATTCGTATGTATGAGAACAAAACACAAAATTTAGAGTCCAAAACTTACATAAAGTTTCTTGCCTCCAAACGACACTTGAAAGAATCCGACTCCAACTCCAGACTGCAAACAACATACAATCGAATCCGGAGTAACATATGAACTCTGAAGTTAAACCGAATACAATCGAATCGGGACGCGACACAAAATTTTTGAAAGAGACGACCGCGTCAAACTTATTAAAGAGTAGAGATTGAGTGATGACTGTTATATGTTGTTGGCTGTTGTGAGAACCGCCACCACCAATGTATTGAACCACCAACAACGTATTGAGCGGAACTGTTTTTACGTATAGGCTATTATGAAAACCAACGAAAGAAAAAAGTGGAAGACCACATCTGTTTTATTAAAGAGTAAAGATTCAGCAAACTGTCCAACGTCCCTTTGCTTTTGTTTGCATTACTCTGATGTAAAACTGTGATCTCCATTTCATATGAAACGTCCCTTTGGTTTTGTTTGCATTACTCTGATGTAAAACTATGATCTCCATTTCATATGAAATGGAAGTGGGGTAAGCCTTGTTCCAAATCTTAAAAAACAATATGATGTGGCAAACTGAAGTAGTTAAAAAATGGAGCAATTTTTCTCATTTGCCAAAAAAAAAATCGCATAAACAAAAATTCTTAGTCACGTTAATACAGTCAACAATTTACTAAAATATTAACATTATACAAAATGTCAGATGTCGCTGTTTCCCCTAGTTTGTGCTATGATCTAAACCTAAAGCAATGTTTGTAGCACCTTTACATCAGGAGGTTAGAAAGAATTAGGGCTCTAGACAACTTAAAACACCTAGAGCACAAAGAATTCATCTACTACTACTACTAATAAAAATAATGCACCACTATTTGCCATTCAGGGATTTATATTGCACTCCCGTAGAAATACTTGTTCAAAATTGACATAGTTTGACCAGTACTTGCGGTATTTGGACACTCCAATCTCAAGCCAGGGTTTCAGATTCCCGTTGTAATGAATGACAGACGCCTGCCTGATATCCTTTTCATTGACATTTGGGTTGTAACCAAGTCCCAGCTGATGCCATGAACGATCAAGAGGAAATGTACGGTTCCAAAATGTTACGAGACCAGCTGGGAGGGTGCCTAGCTTCCATAATAGTCTGTTTTCATTCTGGAGAAACAAGACAAATCATGAGTGAAATGTACAACCAAGAAGAATGCATAAAACATTTCATACTTACCAAATTCTACTTGAGTGTGCTAATGTATCAAATATATAAGCAAGCCTACTAGGACACGATCTGTTCAGTTCTTGGTGAAATGTCTGGTAGAATATTCTTAGGTTGTTTATTTACAGTTTCAGCTGTTGCAGTTCACTGCATAGTTTGTAATAGAAGAGGAATCAGAAGCAAATACGCATGCAATCCTCATAAATACTCACCAGCTTCTGCCAGGTGTGATAGACTTCGGTGATATTTTGCTTTCTCCACTCTGACAAATCAAATATGTTCATGCCATATGCCCACCCACATGCATGTGGATCGAAATTCTTAGCAATAATGGGATTTGAGAAGTTGAGATACTTATCAAACCTATGGAAGGTCTCCCTACAGGTCTCAACAGCACCATTAACCTTTCCTTTGAGATCTATCAACCACAATGCACTTAGATCACGCTGAACTACGGTGTCATCATCTAGAAATAACACCTTGTTAAGCTTGGGGAAGATCTCAGGGAGATAGAACCTTAGATGATTCAGAATTGACAGATACTTGGGATTCCGGAACTTGGGATTCTCATCACGCCTAGTCTGCCCACTCCTGAAGTAATAATCAATCATAAACCGGGATTCTAGCTGCCTCAGAACTGGACTGTAGCTAGAATTTAGCCAAGTAAACTCTTCAATATTCTGAACCTGAATAGCAGCTTCGCCCAAGGGATTAGCCAAGAACCACATTCTCATTGCAGCATAGTTAAGCCTATCTGTCACAACATGGAAGACATGGTTTTCTGGTTTCTGCATTAAATAATATGTTGAACCATTAGTGGAAGTGGAAAATAAATCCCACGAAACAATTTAGCATAATACAAAATTGATTCATGCTTATTAATCAGCAGCAGATATGGCAACTTTCTATCAGTGAGAAGTTTAGTGGTATACCTTAGCATGATGAAGAGTGGAATTAACAACCACTGCAGCAGCCAATACGTTATCTGAAAACAAAGCGTAGTGATAGAGGTTGGGGTCTTCCAACTTCTCCAAATATGGAAACTTCTTATTGTTCGAGTTGGTGGAATAATATTCATTTGTAAGCCGCAATGTAAGACAATGAAGGCCCTTGGGTAGAGATTTTGCTGCTACTTGTGCGAGGTAGTTGGCCATTCTTTTGTGAGCTTGAAGTTGCTGTTCTGTTGAGTGAAGGGCACTACGGAGCTTGTTCACGGCACCTGAGCAATTGTCATGAATTTTCCTGACCTTTACTAGTGTCTGCTCCATTGCTCTAATTTTGCTGTGGACACTGTTGAGATAATAGAAAATCAGGTCAAAATGTTCAGTTCTAATACAACTTTCGACAATAGAATTATAAATCATTGTTAGACATGTCAATTAAACTCAGTATAGTGAATAAGAAAAAATACTTCTGAGGGAGCTGCCGATCACTGGTTGCATCACCTAGTGCCCGTTGTATATCCCTCATTCGTGTACGAAGCTCTCTTCCAAAGCCATGATTGCCTCTAGATGCAAAAAACCCGAGATATGTCTTTGCTCTTCTCAACTGGTCCTTGATAAGGCGGATTGTAGCATCAGGCGAAGTTGCAAACTGACCAGCACTCCTATTTGTTGCCTGAACATTGTTACTTGCTCTTGTTTGATGGTCTCTGAGATGAGCATCTCCAGTTTGCTCAGATGAACTATGAGCAGTGCTTTCCTGGGTCATTAGGACATTAACAGTTAGATCAAGAAATAACCAAGGGAAACTATTATATGATTCACAAAAATCACACCATGACCGTGAAGCTAATATGATACTTAGTTCATAGAAATAGCAAACTATAAGTACTGTTATCAAGGCAAAAATGGAAATACAAAAATGACATGATACCTAGAATGTCTTTGACTAAGACCTAGAGAGTCTAAATATCCAAACAACAGGGAAGAAGCTTGAAAGCCACCACTACTTCCAAGCAAAAACAATAAATAAGTTGGCCTTCAACAATAATAAAATTTAGTAATGTACCTCATTAGAAGATGAATCAAGGTTTCCAGTAGTGTGCTTTCCAGACATGTTATTCCGTGCTACTTCTTTTGATCCATCCTTGTGCTCTACATCAATTGCATGTGGCAACTCTTTATCAACACTCCTTGCATTCTGCGATTCAGCTGTGCTATCCACTGCTTGATCAGATCCATCGCCTCTTCTCTCCTTTCCAACAACCTCCTTTATAATGCCATCCTTTCCCAATCGATCACTATCATTCCCTACAAGAATCTCATCCGCATTCCGTGACTCAGATTCCTCCCTCACTGGATCAGACTTTTCAGATATATGGCTCCTACTCGCTGCCTCAACCACTTGCCAGTGATCAGTTGCTGATAGAACACGGTTTTTGTGCTCCCGGAGCCTCTCAATCGTCGAATCTACAAAAGACATACACAGAAATTTCTTTAAAAACATTTAACCATGACTGTCGTGATCAATCGGTGGTTCGAGTACTAGCAATGTGAACAAAATCATCCTAATTTTTTCGAGCGGTTAAAATCGTCCTATTTCCCCAGCCCGGTTAACCAGAATGAACATGAGTTTCTAGAACATCGGGAGAAAAACCATCATATTCCATCTGTCTAATGGAACATCGTAATGAAAATCTTACCCTGAAAGGTAGACCAAACGAAGACTGGCGGCCACACCCGATTGGACGCGTCCCCCCGATCAAACGCGCTACCCGCTGCTGCCAAAAAAAGGAACACCACGATGAAACCACACCCGTCAAGTACGGATCTCCCCGGCATTGCTCAACCCGCACGCCGACACAGGCGGCGGCAGAGAGAACCAAAGGGGGAGGGAACGCACCGGTGGAGTCCGGGAGGTGCGAGACCGAGACGGGGGCACCGCCGTAGAGCACGAGCGGCGCGAGCACGGACGTAAGGAGCAGCAGCAGCAGCGCTCCGCGGAATCGCCGCCGGCCCCGCGCCGCCATGGCCCTCGCGGCCACTTCCCCGAAAAGTCTGCCGCCGCGGCCGCGCGTGGGACGGAATGAGGGGCTGGGGAGAAGTCGGTGGTCGCTTCCGGGCGCGGCGTTTGCTTAGTTTGGGGTGGCCGTGGCCGGCGCCGCGGCGGAGGAGGTTTGTTTGGTTTACGCGTCGGCCGCGAGTTTTCGGGGCGTGCCGTCCGTGGGGGTGGCGTGAGATGGGCGTGATTGAGCGATGCTAATCCCATTCCCATCCCATCCCATCCCATCCCATGCGTGCCGCGTCGGTTTGTTGCGCGTCGCTTTTTTGTTCCGTCGCTTTCGCCACGCTGGAATGCAGCAAAATTCTGCGAGGGTTCCGGATGGCTGGAAAACGAGACGTAGAAATTTCGCACCCAAAAACTGAAACTTCATTCAAATCGGAGAATTCGAGCTGTTTGCGATTGGGTGGCTGCTAGGCAACAAGGAGTGTCCAATACTCCGAGCTCTTCCATTTCCGTCTGTATATTTTTAAAATTTCTTTTTGAGTGTGTACTACGCGTTGCGTCTCGCCGCCGATCTAGGCGTGTGGTTGGCCGGTTGTGGTTGGCCCTCCCTCACGCACGCGTCGGGGAGCACACGAGCACGGCATGAGCATGGGCACACCGCGCACGCATGCCGACGATGCCATTGACGATGTTTCGGTTGAGGCGCCACGGCCAACGGATATTTGCATGTTGTCTTGTCACATATCCAAAGTGAACATTTGGATTTTTTTTTTCTATTTGGAAATGTGTGCAGATGGACTGACTACTCTGGTTTTTATTCAACGCGGAGGCTTGTACCCCCACCACGGACTATCAGTTTATTTATCTAGGGTGAACACTGAACAACCAGCATCAGCAAGTAATAATCTGAACAAAGTTTATCGGCTAACCTCAACAGAATTTTTTGTTCGGAGTTGACAGTTTTTTTTTTTTATTCAGATTCAGAGTTGAGAGTTAAGAAATGGCATTCGCATGAAACACCGCCACGAGATCCCACACTTTAATCACTGAACACGGGTATACACGGACAAAAGTCTACCGATATATTTCTACGGTACCCCTCTCGGTTTTTAACTGACTGCACTGAACGTGTGAACTGTGATAGAAACAATGGTAATATGACTGAGAAAGATGTATACTGGCGCGGAAACTTTTTGTTCGGTTTTGCGAGGGCTATCACCAAGCGGGTAGTAAATCTCAGCTGTACAAAATTGAAGCAGCTCACATGACGGAGGAAACATGAGGGAGGCGGTACACCATGAAACAGAAAGAAAAAAAGCAAAAGAAAAGAAGAGGACGGACACGATGATTATCCTCCGGCCAGCATGATATGCGCTCGTACCATTTCTGTCGCTACACTGCCTCTCCATCCATCCTCCTAATCCCTGTACCTTTGCCACGCACGCGCCACGTCAGCGTCACGCCGCCGCGCACTGATGAGCGCCACGCGGGGCTCGCCCCACCGCCGCGTCATCACGCCGCCGACCGGGCCGGGCCGGGCCCGCCCTTGAGCGCGGACCGCCAGACGGGGTCGGCTTGGTCGTCGGCGGCGAGCCATGCGTCGACGCCCTCGAGCAGCGCGCGGCGCGTGGGCGGCGGCGAGACGAGGCGGTCCCCGGGGACGCCGATGGCCGCGGCGCCGCCGTCCACGAGGGAGCGGAAGAAGACGTCCCGCAGCTCCCAGCCCGGGGCGCCGCCGACGCCGAGCCCGCCGCGGCACTTCTGCCACGGGAGCTGGAACACCCCCGGCGGCCGCCGCGACGCCTCCCCGACGCCGCCGTCGTCGTCGCGCGCCGCCTCCTCGAACGGGAAGTCGATGTCGCCCGCTGCCGCCACCTCCTCCTCCCTCCCGCGCTTCGCTGCCCTGCGCTCCGGCAGCCGATCCATTGCCTTGGCTGTCGCGGCCCTGCATCAAACAATCTCTGCTGGGATCAATCAAATTCGTGCGCATGCTGCATGCAATGGGTACTAACTGTTCGGAAACAGGGACCGCTCAGAAAACATTCATGCATGGAGGAGGGCCCGGTACGAACCTCTCAGACGCGAGGGGAAGAAGGAGAAGGCGGCCGAGATTTGGATTCGGGGTTGTGTGAGATGATGATGAGGATTGAGGAGGAAGAAGAGGCGGTCGGCGCGTGAGGGCGTAAGAGATCACAGCGCGCGCGAACGGGCGAGCGGTCTGCACGCACCGCGCCAAGGCCACGAGAAATGGTCGCCTCGCGGCCAGACCGAACTAACCTGTCACGCAGGGATCCGTACTACTCCCTCTCCGTTTCAATTTAATTGGTATTTTAGAGCCTGTTACGAAAATTAAGATAAAATATAAAAAGTAGTTACATAAAAAACGAAAAGAAAAAAGATAAAGATAGAAGTGTATTGAGAAAAAAAGAATATCAATTATTTTAAAAAATCTAAAAAAGGCTAAAATAACAATTATTTTAAATTTGAAACGGTGCGAGTACATGAATTCGTCATCCAACCCCAGGCCGAGCGTTTATCTGTCTGTAGCGGGACGGCACACGACTCTCGATCCAGAGCTGCTTGTTCCCCGGTACGGCACACAACTTTTTCTTATTTTTTGAGGCATCTCGGTTGTCGTTCTTGGCTCGTCCGGGTGCCAACGGAGGCGGTACGTTCTGGGATCGCGCGTAAAGTGGGCGGTGGCACCGTCAACAGAGGCATGGCAACGCTCGGGCCGTGACCGTGAGCGCCGCGCGACTTCCCGATTTGCTTTCTCCTCCTCTGAAGACTGGAGGGGAGCAGTGCAGGGCGACGACGCCTTCGAAAGCCATATCTGGCTTTGCCTTCCTTTCTTGTACTACTACATTACGTCCACAGACACACGACCAACGCGTGCGCTTGGTCTACTCAAAATAGGACGGCAGTAGTTGGTGTTGGTGCTTGATTGCAGCTACGGAACAACGTGTGTGACTTCACACTCTCGGTCTCACCTTGTGCTGGTGTACACAGGTGCTCTACACTGGCTGTTGATACCGTGACGAGCTGCTGACGGTAGCAGAGTTCGCGGTAGACACCATTTTTCCATGATCGTTATTCTCAGCTTATCAGAATCAAACATGCCCCTCGTCTGATCCGCAACTACGAAGTGCGCGCCAGTCATCAGCAACATACACCATCAAGTAGCGCACACAACACCCCAATAGCCAAACACAAAGGCACGCAAAAAGGACACATAACGAAGAACTGTGCTTTATCGCTGCCATACATATCTACAAAAACAGTTCACGGACCAACAGAACTCCCCAGTCATATCTTATTCATCACGCCAATCAAGCATCGATTTCTTTCTTTCCTTTTCGAAAAGAGAGAACTCTTTACATTAAAGCACAGCTTGGTTTACAGACTGACTTGATACTAGTACTTGATTACCCCTCCTACTGCCACTACAGGAAGTATCATTACAAACCAACGACTCTTTTTTCTGCTAAATATTTGACACATATTGGATGGTCAAATCTATACACGACAAGCTCCTTATTCCTCGGTGCAAGCTGTGCTAATTTCGTAAGGATTCAGTTTATACAAGAAGCGATATTTTCTGGCTGTCAGTCTGAACCTTCGGCAGACTCATTGTTCTCTCTCACCATCACCTGAGCAGCTGGCATCCCTTTCGCTGCGCAGTTACATCCTGCAGTTGAGAAGCAATGCCAATCCTTAGAGCATAACCTCAACCGTATGAAATAACTGGCCGTAACACAATACTATTCTCATTCACTGGATCGAAAAGGAATGGTTCTAATTGATTGAAGCACTGTAGCAGCTTTGAACTATGAACTTTGGAGTCACATGCCACATCCTTCATCATGGATTAGTCCAAGAATACACTCTGTACAACTCAAGAATCATCCAACTAAAGTGCAGGAATCATCTCTATCTTTCCCTGGGTTAACCTGACATGGAAGTGACTAACCAAGGACCATTTAGCTTGACCAAACATATAGGATGGAATGAGCCCCTCAAAGAAAACATGGTTTGTGTGGATATATTGTCAATATAACCTGAAATACAAAGGTTCAGACTGTCAGTGAGGCAATGCATAAGAAGCAAAATCCACCATATGAAATTTTATCTACACTAAATCATTTTACCTTTCAGTGGACTGCAACACTGCTTCCCTAATAATAAATATCGTCCTACAATCTTGTTGCGGGCTGTAGGGCTTGGCTTCATTTTCAACACACAAATTTTAGGCGTGAGTAAATGGGCCAATATTAATCATGTTGTTTAAACAAGGCCTATAGGCTGTCACTGCACCAACCCATAATCTGCATGTACAATGGGCTGTGTTTGTCCCTGAGAATTCACAGATACTGAAAGTCCTAGGAATCACCAATAATCTCCACAAGAACAAGAGCCATTGCTGAAATGGTGGAACCTATTAGTGTCCCTCACAACAATGTCCCTCTCGAAAACATTAGAGACGTACTTGAAAGCAGAGTGACAATCTCCACATATCCTAATATTTTTCATGATCCGAATTGTTGCTCCTGCCGGCATGTTGATCAGTGCAAATGCTAGTGCAATCTTCTCGCTGTGGTACTGCAACTTTGCTTCTCTGTCTTGTTTATCAATGTGCAGAAGCACATAATCCATGTTAGGGACATATCCCACTCTCCTAATCCTCATGTTTATTTCATCCAGCATCATGTATATCTCTTTGGCACTTGGATGGGCATCGTCATCTGCCACAAACATGTGCACCGAGTTCTCAATCTCAACCCAACTGCATGCAGGCTCCTTCTTCACACCTGTCTGCTTCATCATCTTCCTCACCCTGGCCGCATCATCCCACTGCCCTGTGGAAGCGTATATGTTGTACAACAGCACAGGTGGACCGGTATCATCTGGGTCAAGTTCAAAGACATGATTGGCTGCAAATTGCCCTATGTTAGCATTCTTATGCATTCTGCAAGCCCCCAACAAGGCTTTCCAAACAGCAGCGGTCGGTTCCATGGGCATTTTAAAGGCAAATATCAGAGCTTCATTCAGGAAACCGGCTCGGGCAAGAAGATCAATAAAACATACATAATGATCGATCAATGGCTCCACATTGTAGTCTTTCATCATGTCAAAGTAGTGCTTGCCTTCCTTCACCAGGCCTCCATGGCTACAAGCCGTCAAGATGGAAATAAAGGACACCTCGTTAAGCTGAATCCCAGATCTCTTCATCTCCTCAAAGTGCGCAACTGCTTCCTTTCCAAGTCCATACTGTGCAAATGCAGTGAGCATCGTGTTCCAGGTAACCAGATCCTTGTTCTCCACACGGTCAAACACCTTCCTCGCGTCAACCATGCTCCCAGACTTTGCGTACATGTCAAGGATGGTGTTGCCTACGAATGCAGTCAGTTTCTGGCCAGACTTGAGCATATGTGCGTGCACCCACTTCCCCTGTTCGAGAGCACCCAGACCAGCAATGGCAGAGAATACGCTGGAGTAGGTGAAATGCGTCGCCTCGAACCCGTTCCTCTGCATCTCCGCGAACGTCGTCAGCGTGGTCTCCCCGTCCCCCTTCC
This sequence comes from Eleusine indica, assembly GCA_030378355.1. Taxonomy (NCBI): domain Eukaryota; kingdom Viridiplantae; phylum Streptophyta; class Magnoliopsida; order Poales; family Poaceae; genus Eleusine; species Eleusine indica. The sequence goes on along the minus strand of CM059496.1, from coordinate 54,697,411 downwards.
TCGCGAACCCAGCAATCAGCGCATTCCAGGACACCGCGTTCCTGGAGCCGAGCCGGTGGAACACCGCGACAGCCTCGTCCATCCACCCGCGGCGCGCGTACATGTCAAGCAGCGCGCTCCCGACGTATACGTCCTCGTGCCAGCCGCACGTGACGGCGAGCGCGTGGACCTGCTCCCCGGCGCTGTGGGATGTGGAGGAGCCGGCCGCCTTGAGGAGGCTGGCGAAGGTGAACCCGTTAGGCGTGACGCGGTCCCTTAGCATGTCCGGGAGGAGCCCGAGCGCCTCCTCCGGCATGTAGTTACGTGCGTACCCGGCGACGAGCGAGGTCCAGGAGACGACGTCCCGGGCCGGCATCTCGTCGAACACCGCGCGCGCGTCCCGGAACGCGCCGAACGTGCAGTAGAGGTGGATGAGGGAGTTGCAGAGGAAGGCGTCGGTGGAGATCCGGGAGGCGGAGAGGTGCGCGTGCACGGCCCGGCCATCGTCGAGGCTCTTGGATTTCGTGCAGGCGGCGATGAGGTAGTTGTAGAGGCCGTGGGTCGCGGCGAGCTCGCCGGCGTCCAGGTGGGCGAGGGTGCGGAGGACGGAGGAGGCTGGTGGTTCGGGAGTGGCCGCCGCGACAGGGTCGGCGACCGAGGTGTAAGATTTGGTGGTGGTTCGGATTCGGCGGTGGAGGCGGCAGTGGCGGAGGAGAAGCTTTCTCATGGAGGTGTGGCGGCGCCAAGGAGCAGCCGCGCAGTTCAGGACCGGTTGAGCATTGGAGGAATTTCCATCGGGCCATAGTAGGCCGTGTCGCATTCGTGGGCTGAAAGACGGCCTCATCCATGTAATGTGCGAGCCGTGGGCCTTGCGCCGTCTCCGGCACGGAGTTCGTGGTACCGAAAGCCACGGCGGCGTTTAAAAAAAAAAAAGAAGAAGAAAAAAAAAGAAAACCACGGCGCGGCCCGGGAGAAGTCGTGGCCCCTACGGGACGGAACCGAAGCCGTCAGTCAGTCATCAAGGTCCAACCAATCCGACAGCACCGGCGCGGCGGCCGCACCCGATTCGACTCCGCTCCACCATCCGACTCGGCGCCGCGCGACCCGGCCCTTTATTACCCGGGCACGGACGCCCAATTCCCAACGGCACCGAACCAAAAAGCGAAAGCACCTCGCCTTTTTTGAGTCTCTTTTCCGTTCTCCGTGCGGCCGCGGCGGCGGTAACAGAGGAAGGGAGGAGAGAGAGGAGACAAAGGCCGCCGGCGAGATGTGCTGCTGCCCGAGCAAGGCGTGCTGCATCTGCACGCTCATCATCCTGGTGCTCGTCGCCGTGGGCATCGTCTTCGGCTTCGGCGTCTACACCCGCGGCTTCCACAAGCTCTCCAGCAGCATCCACCTCGGCGATCACCACGCCGGCTCCTTCCGTGCCTACGGCGGCCACCTCGTCGCCCCGCCGGCGCCGTACTAGATAGATGGAGGCCGGCGAGAGAGCTAGGTCTCCCGCCTCGCGCCGAGATCTATCTAACCCGGCGATTCGACCACCGCTGCATGTAAAAAGGAAAGGAATCATGTGATTTCTGGTACTTACTGCTGCATTTACTAGTTCCAGTCACAATCGATTCGATTGCTTACTGCTACCTGTAGTGCAATTCAATTTCTGAATTTCATATGATTGAGTGACGCCAAGTCGATTGATGCCGTTCCCGCGGCGCCAATCTGGGGCCGTGCTGATATTTTGATTACTCGTGTTGCGTTCCGCTTGATTGCTCTGCACATGTTTGGTCGGAGTTGGTTCGGCCACCTGAAATTTTTTCAGGCGACGTTTCACGCCAACCAGCATGTGGGTTTGGCTTGTTAGCACTTGGCGGGCACACACACGATCTAACCCAACTGCTCTGCTCACGAGTCAGGTGGTCTCCGACTCTCCGGAAAGGTGGAGAGTGGCGTAGACGCCAATCCACTCGGCGCCTCACTGACCTGGTGAGTCATTGTTCTGCTGGTGATGTTGAGTGGTGGTGAGTGGGATCGCTGGTGAACCATTAGGCGGTTTCATTGGCGTGCACGCTCGACTTTGCAACGGCTGGTCTTGCTGCTGCACGTTCCAAATTGCAACTGCAACGGCTCCGTTCCATTTAGCTGCCCATGTACGTCTGCCCGCGATGCCGGTGTTAACAAAGCACGGAGGAGGCTGGAATTAGGCCTCGTTCGGTTATCTCGGAACGGCCCATTCCGAGGCCTGTTCCGGCTGGATCCGTATGGTCAAGATAAAATCCATGTCCAACAAAAAAATGTTGTTCAGTTGCGTCAACCTGGGAACAAAATTGGGCCTGTGTCAGCGATTCCCTCTTCTCCGCGGCCCGGAAATTATCTCGGTCTCCGACCTTGCGGAAGAAAACCGGCCGGATCTAGTGAACCCCATGGATTCACTCGTTCCGCTCTGAGAACTATTCCTGGCCCAGATGCAATCTCAATGAAACGAACGAGGCCTTAAGGTTAACTTTCGGTCACCTGCTCTCGTGCTCCGGTGCCCCTCCCGTTTTTTTGTACGAGAGGTGCGGCGCGTTCTTACGACTGGATAAGGACCCTGTGTTTATCATTAATCTGCGTTCACCGTTTAATGACCAAATTTCATCCATATGGTTGCACATGAGTAGCACAACTCGATTACTCGAACCTTGTGTATAGCAGGTCAGACCGAGAATAATCGCCGCCGGTTACCCGAACGGAATCCACCTTCCGCTCAATTCCTTCTCTCCCTCGCTGACACTAGACCTGCACGCATTGTGCTTCTTCCCCAATGCGCTCGAGTCCGCGCCATCGCCGATGTCAAGAATCTTTATAGAGCTTGCTAATTTTCAGGCGATAAACTTTCAGTCACCATTTTTGACACATAGATTTTATATATAACGGTTTTTAATTATTATATAAAAAATCATATAAAAAATATCAAAACACAAAGGAATAAAGTATCGGCTGAAATCTATCAGACGACTAAAAGCTAAAAAATCCGAATCTTTATTGTCATGTTGGTTTGTACCTCAAGATCATTATATCCTCCGACAATAGAAACAACAACGAGCCGAAGAATTTAGGGTGACAGTGGGGGCGCTGAAGTCGGGGGCAAACACGCATACATATTAGCATGGTGGCGATGATGAGCGGGCGGCAATGGAGGCAGCAAGAGTGCCGGCGGAGCCGAAGGAGGCGATGGAGACGGAGGAGTCACACACCAACAGATTAGCATGACGGCGGTGGTGGGCGGTGAAGGAGGCGGCGGGGCCTCGCCGGAGCCGGGGGAGTGGTGGCCAGACTCCGTCTTCCATCCATTTGACCAGCAGTGACGAGGCCCTAGGTCAGACGGGTACTCTATATTGTCACGACTAAGGGCAATTACAATAATGTTATCTCATCTGTCGTCTCATGCATGACATATAATCTTAAGACAGGTTATAAAACAACTTATATAGTTAATGATCTTATTAGTTGTCTCTTATTAATTACATGACTCTTTAATTTATGGATGTAAAAAAGAATATTTATAGATTTAAAGACTATTAGAACTCGTATAATGATATGAGAGTTGTCTCATACTTCTAAATTTTAGCACATGAGCTGGTTGTTACGTGAAACAACCACCTCTTTCTCTCACCACTCTCTATCTCTTTCACATCATCAAAAATCCTATATGACAATGCATGAGACCGTTAAGACTATCTACTTGTAGTATTGTATATGCCCTAATAAAACTATAAAAAGACAGTGATGCTCCCTTCCAAGTTTTCTATAGACGCAACATCCGGATGAGCGCGATGGATATGGTTCACCAAAGCAATTTCCTATTGTTTTTATTTTATAGGTTGTTGTCTCCCTTAATAATTGAGATGAAGAAAACAGCAATGGCAAAACATTGTATATATATTCCATATTATCTAGTCACCGGAAGTTGTAGTCGACTAGCTATTTGCCCGTACATTGCAACAGGAGCCGATATATAATTATGATGAAACTAATATAAATTAACAGTGTATAATGATTATGAGCAAAACAAATGTAAATGATGCACTAAATCACTACTAGAAAAACGCACTACAGCGACGGGCCAAAAGGGGTCTTAGTGGCGGCATATTAAAATGCCACTGAGTTCCTGTCACTACTTAATTATATATTTAGTAGCGGGCTAATACCTGCTACAGAAACATGTGGTAGTACTATAAAAAAGGGCGTCAGTGGTGGTCTACGGACCGCCACCGATATCATACCTAAATGCTACTATATTACAAAATCAGCTAGGGTAATAAAAAGCTAATCCCTAGCCGCGCCTTCGCCACTATCTTCATCGCCCGCCGCTGCTTCGCGTCCGCGCCCACCTGGCGCTAAGTCGCCACCGGAGCCGGCGGTCGAGGAGGGGGCGCCGGGACCTCCACCGGAGCCGGCGCCGCAGGAGAGGCCGGTGTGACCTCCACGACGCCCTTCACCGAGCCGTCCGCGGCCACCACCACCGCCGACGCGCCGCTGTGCGGAGGGCTGAGGACCACCGGACCCGGAGGTGGAGAGGGGAGGCGGAGGACGGTGTTGGCGTGGACGACCGCCACCTGGCCCCACGAGGGCCATCCGCGGTGCGAGTGGCCCCAACGGCGCCTGCCCCCCATGGCGGTGCGGCGGCCGGAGGAGAGGGAGGAAGGGAGGAGGAGAGGCGGTGGCAGCGGATCTGGAGGTTCGGCGGCCGGAGGAGAGTGAGGAGGAGAGACGGCGGTGGCGGATCTGGAGGTTCGGTGGTCGGAGGCGAGGGAGGAGAGGGAGGAGGCAGCGACCAGAGGTGAGGGAGGAGGAGAGGCGGCCAGAGGTGAGGGAGGACAGGGAGGAGGAGAGGCGGCAGCGGCCGGAGGCGAGGGAGGAGAGGGTGCGGCGGCCGGGCGAGGCGGTACGACGTGCGGCGGGAGGCAAACCCTAACCCTAACTAGCGTTGCGGCGTGAGTGGAGGCGGTGCGGCACGCGTGGATGCACGTTGAGACCGCACCGTCTTCCCTTTTATATAACTAAGTCGCCCTCAGTGGCGGGCCGGCTTTGATAGGCCCACCACTATTGGGCCTTCAGGCCTTAGCGACGGGCCAAACAATGCCCGCTACTACGATGCAAACCGTAGTAGCGGTCCTCTTGCCCTCAGTAGCGGGCATGAGGTGCCCGCAACTATATTTGTGACCCTAGTAGCGGTTTTGTTACTTTTCTGCACTTAGTTGCGGGCTCTTCAAATGTCCGCTACTGAGGCAAAAATAGCGCCCGTTACTACAGAGCATTATTCTAGTAATGAATAGTTCAAACCTTTTCAAGCAACTTCTCATGTTTTGTCATCATTTAAGACGTGTCATAGATACAATCGGATAGATCATACATCGAGCACCATGGCGCATTATGGCTTACAACACTTTATATAACAATCAGTCCTACTAACACTTTCTTGAAGAAAAATATCATAAAGAATCTGAAATCTATAGTAATCTTGCTTATACAATTAATCATTAACAAAAAGAAAAGGCCCCAAAACTAGCTTATATAGTGAACACCATTAATAAAAAAACATGTGATCAAGTTCCCCATACATTAACTAAAAAATCAAGCGATCTAATAATTGAAGTCTTTGTGGTGTCTAGAGAAAACTGCAACTATCAATTACCTTGCAGCGAAGAGATACATGATTAAATTAAATAATATGTGAGTCAGGAAACAAATTATGCGGATTCACTTGGAACAAATATAGTAGTACGTAAAGCACAACTTGGGATGATGATTCCCTTATTTTTTATTTTAGTTAAAAAATGTCCATATAGAAGCTCGTCTCCATTTATGTCTGGAAGTGTAGGAGCAAGCTCATCTCTCTTTAACAAATAAAATTAAATATCCATGGTTGTGGTTATTTCATACTATTGTAAACTTCTAAGAGTTATATAAATCGAGATTGTTTTAAAAATAATGAAATGCAGATTTCACCTATTAACAGAATTCGGTTTTCTAACAAAACAACTTGGCTGGATAATAAACCATTGAAAATCGAACAGAGATTACTTCCCCACTCCTCTATACGAACTTCTCCATGTCAGCTCTGAAAACATGGAGTCTAAACATCTGTCAAAAGGTTTCCACAGTCTTGATGGTGTAGGTAATAAGTTTAAAAATATAGAATTTCACTTTGACAACATTGTTTAAAAAAATTAATGCAAAAACACTTACCTCAATCCAAATAATTGTCTGTTGTGTAAGACTTATCTACTTCTACAACAAACAAGCGTAAACACTTGTATCTTGAAACCCTACTTCTACTTCTGCAGGGTTTTCTCCATGATCATTATATAGGACGAATTTTGCATTGCTCATGTTGCCTACAGTTCGACAAGCATAGCATTTCTACCATCAGGTCACAACACTAAAAACTGAAACTGCCTATATGAGAAAGTAACATTATATTGAAGGCTTTAAATAGAGTAATTTCTACAAATTACTTGAAACAATTAATCTGATTGTCAAGGGTCCATTGTTTATTGCAAAATATGGCATGTACTGTTACTGACATGTCAAAGATTTTTAGTTGCTATCTGGACCTCAATGAAGGAAACAAATGTTGGAGAATTAGGCATTATCCTACTATGAGTATGAATAAAGATATGTAGTGGTCAAAGTTAACTAGCAAGGACATCACCATGCCCATGTTTTTATTAAAGAGCAGAGTGGAAACAAGAACTAGAGAATGAAATACATACTGACTAGGAGCAATGATGGGAATAGCGTTGAGGATGCCGTCATCATCTCCATTTTCTTGACCGGCCATCGGGAAGAAGTCAAAATAGTCGTTCGCTTGATGAAGACAATGTAGACGTTCACCACAATAGCGAACAGTCATGTTATGCGCTCTCCAAAAACCTTATCGCCATCCTATCTCTGTGCAAGAACATAAAAGGGTCGAGGTTCCGGAGGCCCTGCTCTCCCACTGTTCGTGCACACATAAGATGGGATGAGGATGATCACCCTTGCAGCTACTTTTGTGAGTGAGAGAGAAGACATCAAGAGATTGTGTTGTGTATTCTGAAAAGAGCCTCCTGGTCCATTTGTATAGGTCCCAAGAGAGTGCGTGAGAGGGAGAGCAAAAGTCCTCATGCATGCGTGAATGGAAGTTCAACCCAAGAGTCATGCATGCATGAGTTAATTCTGGTATTGCACTTGATGGAAAATGAAAGAAAAAGTCACCAGAAAATACATGCACCTTCACGTGGCCCCAACTTTTCACTTTCCATTAAATAGTTCTCCCACTCTACTCTTCTTAATTAATGGGCCTATTGGAATTTTAGATTTATGGATTATTATCCATTAAATCTAACAACAAATGAGTTAAATGTATCAATTGTGGCTGATCCACTAATCCGATTCTAGTAATAAGCAAATCTTGTGTAAAGAAAATTATATTGTGAGCACACTTTGGTAATCAACCACCACAACTTGGATTCGAGGGACAATGAATTGAATTGGCTGAAGTCCATCTTCCAAGAAGGCCAGCTCCTCGCACCTCCTTCGGGTCCTGTGTTTTGTGTGTAGAGGTTAATGCATTAGGGTAAGTATAATGATGTCGTCTCATGCATAACATGTAATCTTAAGATGGACGATGAGGCAGCTTATATAATGAGTGGTCTTCTATATTAATTATATGACTCCTTAATTTATATGGATTGCAACTACACATCATAAAAAGCTTCTCGGTTGTTAGCCTTGGCGACCACAGAGGTGAAACTCCCATCACCAGGCACCGCCCCGGTGACGACCACCCTCCTAGCTAGCTCAACCCGTGAAATCCGAGATCCAGAGCCTCCTCAGCCCCCTCCATCTCCACCCACAAACGGTTTCCCCTTAGATCCCCTATGAGGAGATCGAAAATCCACTTGTGCGTCGTCGTCGTCGCGGCCAGCTGCAGCCGTCGCGCCCCCAGCGAGTCCAGGGCGGCGTACAGGCCCTCGAGCAGCACGGTGTTATGGATACTGTTGTCGTCAGTGTTGGCAGCATACAAGTTGGTGTCCACGGCGGTGTGTAGATCGACGCCAGCCTCCGACGAGGCAAGTTCTCTTTGAGGCACTGTTGTGCCCCTATGTCCTGTCATCGCTGCGCGGCAAGATGCCGACATAGTGGCGCCTGTTCGCGCTCGTCGCAGCCACGGTCGATGGCACCATTGCCACAACAGGTGATCGAAGGTGGGAGGCTAGGCGAGCGGGCTCATCCCTGCTACCGGGAGGGCGGGCGCAGCGTCTCCGAGCCTTGCGGTGGGGACACCAAGTTAAGCGCCCGCTCTCAGCTAGGCCCGGAATCGACCCAACTCCCTCCTTCCCAGGCTGGGCCTAAGGGATGCGACGATTGTGGGTACGGTGACCAGCAATGGCACAAGGCACCCTCCTACAAAGAGGTGCTACTGTGCCATAGAGGTTCCGGTCATCAAGAAGGAAGAAGTCTGACACCTTCATCGGAGGACAAGAGTACAACTGAGGGATATGTGCTCAGCAAAGAGGAAGAAGGTTGGAAAGTTGTGAAGCCCAAACGTCCGCAGCCGTGCCAGTCGAACGATGTGGCACAACAGCTGGAGGAACGACGATCGCTCTATCTGAGAAAGATGAAGGGACTCTGCTTTAACTGTCTTGCTCGAGATCACAAGGTTGCTTCTTGTACTCACCCAACTCGTTGTTGGCGTTGCTATCGATTTGGTCACACCTCTGTTGAGTGTCTTTTCAGCAGCAGTTCTGAACAGCCTCCGGGCAACCCCGTTCATCAGCAGGAAGGTACCAAAGGCACCGGTGCCATTGTGGATGACAGTTGTCTACTCATCGAACATAGCTCACCGTTGGAAGTCATTGAGAGGTCGATGGACCCAATGTTGCTTGAGGCCAATCTCATGAGCCATAGGCCTTCCACATCACCATCGACTACTACACCTCCTCGTGCAACCAACCTTCAGCCTCATAATGAAGAAATAAAGACTCCAATTTTGTTTAGAAGCGAAGAGGAGCAATTAGTTGGACAAGAATTGATGAAGGCCCTGTTGGTGTTACTGAGCGTGAGCCTCGATGACACCGACAGAAAGAACAAACATAAAAAGAAATTACAAAGGGTATGAAACGAGGCAAAAAGGGCTCTTCTCACGTATTCCTAAAAAGATTCATCCCATTACAAGTAGGTAGGGGTGTTCCTTTTATAGGCCCGTACCTAGGCCATATGCAAATGACCATTTTGTCCCTAATTATCTACTATATTCTTCGAAAATTCTGTACAAAATGGTCATAAAGGATAAATCAGTCATTTGAGCACTCCTGATGCCCTTCCTTGCTCCGCACGGCACAACACGTGCTGACGCCACGTGTTGCCCTCCTCGCGCCAAACAGGCTCTTGATCCCGCCCGCGCGCTGTCCTTCGAAGGATGACGGCTTCATCCTCCGAGGGTGCGGAGGTACCGCTTGAAGGGTCTTGGTTTTACCGTGACCTCTGATGAACACATGTACCTCGAAGTTATGGTTAATGATGAATAATAAAAGAAGAGGATAACACTATGTTGACTTTAACTTTTATTCGTAGCCCGACTTTGATGAACCTTCGAAGGGTGGCTTGCGAAGTGATCCCCCCAACAGTAGCCCCTCGAGGGGTGGGTCCAACTTTGATGGGCCGAAACCCTCGCTTCGCCGGGATCTTTTACCAAAACGCCACCCTTTGACCATCAAAGTTGGGCTTTACGAGCGAAGCTACCATGGCTTCTGCCTATAAAAGGAGAATAACTGCGGTGGAAAATTATTATTTTTACTAGTTACTTGCCCGTTGAGCTTCCACTATGTCTGCGATTATGACTAGGGCTCGAACGGTAATTGTTTCGGAAAACGAGTCGTCTTCTGGGAGCTTGCCCGGCTCTCTCGAAGGTAACACTTGGCTGCCTTGGGTGTCGTGGCTCTTTGTCTTCCGCTTTAAATTTTGTGTTACTGTGGCTTCGACTCCCAAGGTTCCGCAGTAAATGCTCGTCCGTTTTTACCCGACTATATAAGCGAGGGTTGGGGGGGGGGGGGGGGGTTAAAGGTCTACGAAGCTTCTGTTGCGATTTGCTTTTTAGTACTCTAGCTTCCCCTAGCTTCGTGCGCTCACGCTGCTGTTTGGTTGCTTTTGCTTTTAAAGCTGCGTTTGAGCTAACTCGGTTTGCTTGGATCCTTGCTTCGAAGTGTTGCTAGTAATAGTTGGGGCTAGTTTCCAGGTTCCTACGGAGCTCACCTTTTGTGTTTAATTTGCAGGATCTGAAGATATGGCTCGAATTATGCAAACTGCTCGCCCTGACGAGGCTGCCACTGAGAAAAACCTACCTTCGAAGGTTGTCGACGCAGCTGCAAGTGAGGGCGACTCTGAGGCGGAATTTGCTAAGAGTTTGGAGGACAACCTTACTGCTGCTCCCGAAGGGCTGAGTCATGCCCATGGTCGGGAACCATCAAGAGAGGTTGAAGATAATGACGAAGATAACGATGAGGAGGCGGAGGATGATGAGGAGGACAATGAGGAAGGGGGTGGTGACCAGGGTTTCGCTCCTCAAGGTGTTGGAAGGGTGGCCACCGACACCCAAGGGCAAGGTTCGAGCCACAGGGTTCAGAGCTCTGGTCCGGTGGACGAGGACCTAGAGGACGTGGATGCAGATATCAGTGATCTACTGCCCGCCGATGATTTTGACCTGCCGAAAGGCCGAAAGGGGAAGTGGAAAGGCCATGAGGCGTCCAGACCTCGGACCTTCGTTTTTGGGCGCTCCCGCCTTGATGCCCCCAAACTACACAGGCTTGCCGAGTTGGGATGTTTTCCCTCCAAAGGAGCCCGACTGGCTGGTCAGGAGGTTACCCCGTGCCCTGCTGAAGACGAGGTCGTGGTCTTTGAAGACCACTTCACTGCTAGCCTTTGTTTTCCCTGCTCAGCCTTCGTGAAGGATGTGTTGAGCAGGTTCAACATGCAGCTGCATCATATCAGCCCCAGTGGGATGGCTATGCTAAGCAAATTCTCCTGGGACGTGCTAAGTTATCAGGGTCAGCCAGACATCGAAGTATTCTGTAAATACTACTGCGCTCACTATCAGCCAAAGACTATCAAGATTGATGGCATGGTGCACGAGGCTGACTTTGGCTGTGTAACCTTCGTGTCTCGCTTCAAGTGAGATAATCAATTTATTAAGTGCAACCGAAACCGCTGGAGTGACAAGTGGCATGAGTGCTGGCTGTACGTGAAGGTTGCCGCGGAAACTGCTCCTATAGAAGAGGGAGGGGCAACTACTTTTCCGTTAGCTTCAAAGCTAACTCAATGTGAGCCTCGGTCCATAGAAGGCAGGGTGCCCAAGGGCTGTAAGAACGAGGCTGCCTTCCTTGTCGCTACCTTCAACTCGAGCGGCCGGGACCTCGTTGAAGAGTTTGTGGCTGCGAATATGTGGCCACTACACAAGGGGTGTTTAATTCCTGGGTTTATTCAGAAGAAGATCCCCTCACGGCCCGATATTACCATACCTTTCCCAGAGGTGCCCGCGGACAAACGGGGTTTTGGTGACGAAGAATTTTTGGTTTTTCTGTAGTGTGTCAGTGAGGCTGTGGTGGGCCCTTACACTCGCAGAAGCACAAGCACACCTGCGAGCGGACTTCGTGCAGTAGCCGGCTTAACCGCGTCATGATACTGGCCGGAGTGAAGTACCCCGCTCGCGTCGCGCCAGGCCCTCGGATGAAGCGGAATCGGCCCCCTGGAAATGTTGGTTCAGACGTTGGGAAGGCAACGGGGGCCAAAAAGGCCAGGAAGGAGAAGTGTCCGCCGAAGCCTCCCCTGCAGATTGGGAAAAAGAAAAGGGATGAGGAAGCTTCGAAGGTCCCCCGAGGCGTGCGCCGGCTAAAGAACCCCACCGAGACTCTTCGAGCTCGTCTGCCCTCGGCCTCCGTGCCGTTGGGATGTTGGTGCGCGCTGGCGCGATGACGGATGCCTTCGACGGGGACGACGACGAGGAGGATGATGTGGTGGTGGTGTCTCCCCCTGCTGCGGGCGGTGCTGTTGATGCGCCAGCCTCGAGTCCCTCCGCTATTCCCACGAGGAGTCGGGCTGTGGATACGGAGGCCGCGGACACCCTTGCAGGTCTCAAGGAAAAATTTTCTGCTCGCCCTGGACCTTCGAGTCTGAGTCAGCTTTTGATTGGGGCTGGAGCCTCTGGAGGGTCTGCTAGTAGAAGCTTGGGGCTGCCCGAGGGGTACGAGGGTTTTGCTAATCCCCAGGCTTGGGCTAACCTATGCTCGGCTCCTGACGCTTTCATAGCCGAGGGGGCGCAGCTGTTTGGAGCCAGGGACTTGCGGCGCAATCTCTGCCATGTTTTGAGATATGTAAGTATGCTTCGTTTTGATAGTGTATGAAAAACGTTGTACTGTATTTATTGAGTTTTATGACAGGATTATCTTGACTATTGTTTTGTTTCAGGCCCACACCCTCGCGCGGATTTCTTCTGAGAAGACTTGCACGGAGCTAGCTTCATTAGAGAAGGAGAAGAATTCGCTTGCAACAGAGAACATGTTGCTGAAGGAGAAGCTTAAGAGCCTTGGGTCTGCGAAGGATGAGGCTACGCTCGAAGCTAAGCGCATGCAAAAGGAGATTAATGCTTCGCGGGCTGAGGTTGCTAAACTGAATACGAGCTTAAGTCGCCTAGAGGCTGCTGAGGCTAAGATCGCGGCTCTGGAGAATGAGAACACAACCTTGAAACATGACCGATCGACTCGCAACTATGGTTTTGCTGCCCAAGCTATATCCGCACACCAGCAGTATTGCAAGGCTTTAGGTTTTGTTGGTGCTGAGCCCATGTCATTGACCGACGGGGCTGCAATCACCGAAGCTGTTTTCTTTGGGCGTGCTGCACACTGTGGAGGCCGCTTTTGGGCTGCTAGAACGCGAATGCTGCGATCACTTCCATGCTCTGGGAAGGCGCAACTTTCCGATTGGGGCAGACGCTCGAGACAGCTTGTCACCAGAGGCCATCGCCGCGGCTAAACGTGTCACAATGAAATTCTAGCGCGATCACGACCACGAAGCCGCTCGACAGGCTGCCATTGAGAAACTGGCTTAGGTTATACTTTTGTTTGTGTATTGTATTGTCATTTATTCGCGCGACGTTCGAAGTTGAAAATGATTGTGCTTGTGCAGATGCGTGGCTCTTCGAGGAGCGGTGATGGCCAGGCTGAAGATCCTTCGGCGGGCCAACGCACTTCGAGGAACGCCGCCGAGAAGGCCGGAACTTCGAAGGGTGGATCGAAGGCCGCACCGAGCGAGGTTTAGGATTGTTTTGTAGTTGTTGTGTTGGTGTAACGTACTTTTTGGGAGGTTTTGAGGGAAATTTTGTAACTATAATTTTGACATGTCTACTTCACCTTGCGCAGGTGTCCTTCGTGTCGCCTGCACGGGAGTCCGAAGAGGATGCTTCTAGTGGATCTTCCACGTTGCGCATGTTGGACTTGATGAGCGAAGGGTCCCAATCTTTAGTGGATGATTCTTCCGTACCGACGCCTGTTTCGAGTAGTTCTGAGGCTAGTTTGAGCGGCTTCGAAGCGTTAGATGTTGTAGCGGAGGCTAAAGATTTGAGTCCCCCGAACGCGCATCTTCGTCCAAAGCGCGCTTGGTGACTTTGGACGCCAATGTGGTTTGTGTGGGGGATTATTCCCACTTATTCACTCGTGGCGCTTCATCTAGTGCGTCATCCACACTTGGCCGTCGGGGTAGGGGTAAGTACTGTGGTGGAGGAATCTCCGTAGACAGACCTCGCAAGGAGCGAGGACCAGGGTCTCCGCATCTGAAGCAAAGCGAGAAATCGTTAAGTACCGAAGGTTCCGGTGCCTTGATTCCACGGCCGTCCCGTCCGCGGCTTGCTGTAGCGAAGCGGTCAATTAGCTCTGTGCTGAATTCGCCAACGAAGATTGCTAGATCCTTTTCTCAAGTGCCGGTTTCAACTGGTGGAAATGCCTAAGATTCGGGTGTCCTTGGTTTCCGGGGCTCGAGACCTGATCCTTGCCCCCCTCCGCCTAATTACACTGCCGATGAATGGTCGGTTTTGCTTCCCCGGTTATTAGCTTCTGGGGTTGTTGTAAAAGAAGAACCCATCGATTATGATTTCTGATGTAAACATTTATTAGCTGCAATTGTAATAAATTATGTCTTGCCAGGTTTGTGTTGCTATGATTTGCCTAGCGCTGACGTCGAATTTTGAAAAATACTGCCCTCTCCCTCGAATTGCTGAGGGCGAGGTGTTCTAGGACGGACCCTTTGACGGGATTCAAGCTGCAACGAGTCCCTTAGCATTTTTTTGCCAAGATTTATTATTACTATTATTATTATTATTTGAAGAACGCCACCCTCCCTTTTGAAGTGCTAGGGGCGAGGTGTTTTGGAGCGAACCCTTTGTCGGGTTTGGGCTGCAACGAGCCCCTTAGCATTTTTTCGCTAAGTTTTTAAAAAAAACGTCACCCTCCTCCTCGAAGTGCTAGGGGCGAGGTGTTTTGGGGCGAACCCTTTGGCGGGTTTTGGCTGCAACGAGCCCCTTAGCATTTTTTTCGCTAAGTTTTTTGAAAAAAACGCCACCCTCCTCCCTCGAAGTGCTAAGGGCGAGGTGTTTTAGGGCGAACCCTTTAACGGGTTTGGCCTACAATGAGCCCCTTAGCATTTTTTTCGCTAAGTTAGCTGGCTGCACTGGTCTTAGCTCTTCGGGCTTGACCAGTGCGGCAGCTATGGCTTGAGAGCTTTTTGCTCTTCGTCGAATGTTTCAATCTTCGTGGTGGGAGTTGTTTCGACGTGCTCTGCTGAGCAAGACTTTCCGCTTTGGGGAAGGCAGCTTTATAGATTTAGCTGGGGTTTACATAGGATCCGCCTCGTTGAAAACCTCACCCCTGCGAAGGGTTCTCCTTGTGAGGAAAAGAGTATGGTCCTTTACATAATTGTCTAGAAAAGAAAATCCTGAAAGAAAAGAAAATCTACCATCTAAGCTCAAGGTAGCACTTATAGCTTCGTGCTATGCTTGACTTTTTACATGCTTCGAGTGATGCTTTTTCTTATACGTAGAATCTTCGAAGGTTGTCCGCGTTCCAAGAATGCGGCAACTCTTCTCCTTGTGAAGTCTGGAGCCTGTATGCTCCGGGCCTGTTTGATTTTGCCACAATGTATGTACCCTCCCATTTTGGCTCTAGATTGCCTATGCTTTCTGTTCTAGGGCTTCGGAGTAGGACTAGGTCTCCTACTGCATAGGCTCGAGGTGCAACTTTTCGATCCCTCCAGTGGCGTGTTTCTGATTGATACTTTTCAAGGTTGATAACTGCGTCCAGTCTGCGACTTCCATCAGATCCTTCGATTCGTCCTCCGCTGGCTGTGTTGATTTTGCATTGAAGGTTCCAGGACTTTGGTGCAAAATCTCCTCGGGCGTGACTGCCTCTTCCCCGTAAAGTAACCTGAAGAGCGAGTATTTGGTTGCCCTAGTTTTGGTCGTGTTGTGCGACCAAATGAACCTTGGCAGTTCTTCTACCTATTTTCCATTCTTGTCATCGAGGAGTATCTTTTTGATTGCCTTGAATATAAGGTTGTTTGCTCTTTTGACGGCTCCGATCGACTGGGGGTGATATACTGACGCGAAGTCGACTTTGGTTTCGATGGAGTGACATAACTCTTTGAACATATCATTCTCGAATTGTTTTCCATTGTCGACTGTTATGTCTCTTGGCACTCCGAAGCGGCAGACGACATTTTGCCAAAAGAACTTTCTGATTGTTGCTACTGAGATGTTTGTGATTGGTTTTGCTTCGATCCACTTGATGAAATATTCTAGGGCCACAACTGCCCACCTGTAATTCCCCGGTGCTGTGGGTAGAGGTCCAACGATGTCAATTCCCCAGCGTTGGAGAGGCCATGATGGGGCTATGAGTTGCATTGGCTGCGAAGGTGCTGACTGCCTATTCGAGATTTTTTGACAGGCTTCGCATCTGGTTACTATTTCTGCGGCATCCTTGACCATAGATGGCCAAAAGAAGCCCTGCCTAGCTGCCTTTGCAGCTAATGGTCGAGGTCCAATATGCGCTCCGCAGATTCCCTCGTGTATCTCGCTAAGTAGCTGGGTACCCTCCGTTCTGCTTACACACTTGAGTAATGGAGCGCAAATTCCTGACTTGTATAGCTGACCCTTGATGATTCTATAGTTCCTGGCCTTTTGCTGCATTCTTTTGGCCTCTGACTCGGTGTCTGGCTCGTAAAAACCCTTAAGATACGCAATGATTTGAGTTCTCCAGTCTTCGCTGATTACTGCGTGTATTTGCGTGGGGTCCTAGAGGACTGTTTTGATCGAGGGTTCTAGGATTGTTTGAAAGAACACATCTTGTGGTATTGCCTCTTGCCTTCCTGCCAACTTGGCTAGTTTGTCTGCCTCGGTGTTGAACTTTCTCTCGATATACTGTATATCGAAGCCTTTGAAGTACTTTTCCATACTTCGGATGGTGTTGTGGTATTTCTCAAGCAATGGGTCCCGGGTTGTGAATTCGTTGTCATATTGACTGACAACGATCTTGGAATCTGTTTTGATTCTGCACCTTTGGACTCGGAGTGCTCTCAGTTTCTTGAGCCCCAGCAGTACTGCCTCATACTCTGCTATGTTATTGGTGCACTTGTCTGTTTCTTTGTTGAACTCGAGCCTTGAAGCGTATTTCATTTTCATGCCTGTGGGCGAGGTGACTACTGCTGCTATTCCTGCCCCGGCCAATCCCCAGGCTCCGTCGTAGTGCATTGTCCACTCTGGCTTGGACCATGCTTGATTTTTTTACTTGTTGCAGAACTGTCCAATCTGCTATGAAGTCAGCAAGTACCTGGGACTTGATGGCACTGCGTTTCTCAAAGTCTACTACATGCTCCGAGAGTTCTATGGCCCATTCGCCGATTGTTCCCGAAGCTTCTCGGTTGCCAAATATTTCATTAAGAGGTTGGCTGGTGAGCACTTTGATGTGGTGAGCCTCAAAATATTGTCGTAGCTTTCTGAAAGCCATGACTACCGCATACGCAATTTTTTCCATCTCGGAATACAGCCTCTTGAAGACAGACAGTGCCTCGCTGATATAGTATACCGGTAGTTGCACCAAGAATTCCTTCGGCTCCCCTTTAACCGTTTTGATTATTTTCTTTTCTTGTACGAGGACTCCACTGACCGCCGAGTGGGACGCAGCCACATATAACAACAGAACAGCCCAGGGCTCTGGGTTGGTGAGGTAGTTTTTTAACTCTGCGAAGGCTCTTTGCTGCTCTGGACCCCACTCGAAGGGTTGAGCAGCCGATAGTGTCTTCTTTTTCTTCCTCAATGTGACCAATGAACGAAGGGGAGAGCTCGTCGGGTTGTTTGGTTTTTCTGTACTGCCTTTCTTGATAGCCACCTTCACTGTGTGACTGGTTGCGGCTCTTACTTTGACTTTGCTTGCGTCTCTTATAATCCACATCCGATCTACTGTACTTTTTGAACTTTGTGCATAACATTTGCATGGTGTGCGGGGGTATCCGCGCGCAGTATGAAGAGTTTATTGCCGCCTCATCCGTGACGCTCGGGGCCTGGGCTCAAAGCGTGAGGAATCTTGTATAGTACTCATGTAATTGCTCATTCTCATGCTGGGCGATATTCAACACCTCGTACGATGGTTTCATAATAGTGCGGAACCCTTGAAAACTTGTGACCACCTTATCCCTGATGTTTTCCCAGCTGTACAGAGACCCGGGAAGCAGTTGAAGTACCAATTGAGGGTGGACTCTTCGAGGGCGCAAACGAATGTGTTTGCCAATGTTACCTCGTCTCCTCCTGCTGATATGATTGCTGCTTCGTAGCTCATGAGGAATTGCCTTGGGTCGGAATTTTTCTTGAATTTGGCTAGCGGTATCATTATGAACTGCGGCGGGTATGGGGCTCTTTGCAACCCTTCGGAGAGAGGTGAGTCTTTATCAATTATGCTCGTTGTGCTTGATCTTCGAATTGGCAGCACTTCTGCGGCTATTGGCTGATGGCTTGGTGTGAGTGGTACTTCTTGCTCGAGGTACGGGTGGGCTTCGGGCACTAGATTTGATTCCTGGCGACTCGCCCTGCCAATGGTTCTCTGGAGTTCTTCGACTTCTTTTGCTAGTTGTAGATTCTTGAGTCTGAGCTGGGCTATGTACTCTTTCTCTTGTAGTGCCTTCTCTCTTTCTGACAGCGCTTTGCTTCTTATCTCTTGTTCTTGCAACAGCTATTGCTTGAGTTGCTCAAGGTGCTCGGCTCTTTGGGCTAATAGTTCCATCTCTTGTGCTGCTATCATCGAGGTTGGGGTGCTGCTTCCCGGAGGGTTTGAGCTTGACGGTTGTTCAGGGCGTTGTAATGGGTCTTTTTGGCCGCTCGCTGCTTCTGCCTGAAGCGATGGTTGCGTTTCGGGGTGTTCCTTTTTGTTACTTGCGATGAAGACTGGTCGTTAGCCGATTGGGGGTCTCCTAGAACGCTGCTTCATGAGGGCGGTGTGCCGCTCGAAGACAGCGGTTCATGGAGTTGAGTCATCGTGAGCTTGTGTACGAGCTCACAACATGGTGAGCGCCACTGTTGGTGTTACTGAGCGTGAGCCTCGATGACACCGACAGAAAGAACAAACATAAAAAGAAATTGTGAAGGGTATGAAACGAGGCAAAAAGAGCTCTTCTCACGTATTCCCAAAAAGATTCATCCCGTTACAAGTAGGTAGGGGTGTTCCTTTTATAGACCTGTACCTAGGCCATATGCAAATGACCATTTTGTCCCTAATTACCTACTATATTCTTTGAATATTTTATACAAAATAGTCATAAAGGATAAATCAGTCATTTGAGCACTCCTGGTGTCCTTCCTTGCTCCGCACGGCACAACACGTGCTGACACCATGTGTTGCCCTCCTCGCGCCAAACAGGCTCTTGATCCCGCCCGCGCGCTGTCCTTCGAAGGATGACGGCTTCATCCTCCGAGGGTGCGGAGGTACCGCTCGAAAGATCTTGGTTTTACCGTGGCCTACGACGAACACCTGTACCTCGAAGTTACGGTTAATGATAAATAATAAATAAAGAGGATAACAATATATTGACTTTGACTTTTATTCGCAGTCCGACTTTGATGAACCTTCGAAGGGTGGCTTGCGAAGTGATCCCCCCAACAGGCCCTAGGTAACTTCAAGCATGCAGTGGAGCAATTGACAGTGGAGCAATTGACGGTACTTCCCTCATCTCCCCACTCTCATCAACTCAATTCAGTTGTGATGGATTCTATCGTGGAGCATTCGGTGGGCACTCAGAGTTTGAGTTACCATCGGAGGACAAAAATTAAATCTCATAAGCCCGTCATCAAAGTGGTTCGAGATATGTTGATAAAGAAGTGGGTCTTTGTTAAGAGACATAAGCAGTTGGGTGTAGTTGAAAAAAATGGCAAACTTGATGAAGGTAAACTTGAGAAGTATGCAAACCATTTGAAGAATCTCTTGCCACCAAACCTGCTTATGGCACTTATGAGTTTAAAAGCCCGTGACTTCTAGGATATCATGGTGGCACTTTCTTCGCAGTTTGGCTAGTCTCACCGTGGCGGTTGCCTCCCTCTTGTGGGCATTGTCTTTAACCTTCATGTTGTTTGGTCATGGTGAGCTTTGCTGTTGGTTTAGTTGTCAGTCGTGTTGCCAGACTGTGTTGGTGTTCTAGATGCGTTGTGGTTTCGTTTATCTCTTGTTTTGCTTTTGTTATGTTTGCTCAGCTTGTTGTTGGGATTAGTTTTATGTACCCCTTACTGTAATCTATATTTTCTATCTTAATGAATTGCAGTGCTCCTGCCTTTGTTTCAAAAAAAAATTATATGGATTTAAAAAGAAATATTTATAGGTTAAAAGACCACTAGAATTCATATAATGGTGTGAGAGTTGTCTCATACTCCTAAATTTTAGCGCATGAGATGGTTGCTTCATAAAATTTTTCACCTCTTTTTCTCACCACCCTCTCTCTCTCTTCCATATCTTAAAAAATCCTATATGATAATACATGAGACGAGCTATAAGACCGCCTTCGTGTAGCATTGTATCTGCCCTTATAGTAGTTGGCTAATCAATTTGCAAACATCAGACAAAGGAGAATATCTATTTAAATCAAAGAACAATCATTTGATCACATATTGCACGCAATTGAAGTTATTTGAGGCATTTTCAAATGACACTTCACGAATAACCATAGGCAAAGAACCAAGGCACACAAATCCACTTTGACATTCAGGGGATTTGCTAGAGGTTTCTAACAACCGGTTGCCTGGATTTAAGGGACAATGAATTGAAGTTGTGTGCTTGGTTTCTAACAAACGGGATTTGCTAGAGGTTTCTAACAACCGGTTGAGTAGAGAGGATTTGCTAGAGATTTAACAATTTTATTCGTACATGTATTGTAAGCGTGACGGTGAGGAGCAGGCCTGTTTTGTGGGATTTTTAAAATAATAATCAATTTTAATCTAAATTTATAAAAAACTAGTAAAATATCCGTGCGTTGCTACGGACATTAAAAGAATACAACAAACTATGCCTACACAATTGTTTTGGAGATATAGAATAAAAAAGTAATAGTCAGTAAAATCATGATAAGCCGTCATCATCTTTATTAAAATACAATATATGGGATTTCATATAAATTGTATTTTTGAGTTGTGACATCGCTTGAATTGTTGAGTAAACAATCATGCTATCCTAACATGGTTTTGACCTGCACAAATTATTAGATACTTGCACATTAGTTCAGAAATTCTTCAAATCATTTAAATATATCATGCACATGTGATTTTCTCATTAAGAATGAAGTGATAAATCTGGTCAATCTATCATATTTACTTGACGGTTTTAGCGTCCTCATTTATAATTATTTAGCGGATAAATCTTTTCATATTTATAAATGCAAACTAATTAAAATAAACTTTCAGTAATAGAAGATCACTCTGGATTATGTTAGGAAGAGGAACTACTTCAATACGATAAGTCCCTTATAAACTTGATTGAATTTTTATCACACAAACTAAATTACTCTAAGAAAAGGACCTGGGCTACTGATGGAGGATGCACCCTGCTCTTAGTCTGCTAATCACAAAGCTCTGAATACATGGAGTTCATCACTAAAATCTGTTTGTAACCCTCTAAAAAAAAGTCTATTTGTAACCTGCTTCTGAACTTCCTCATGTAATTTATAGGATGCTGATGGACCGGTGCAGCTTTTTTGAAACAGGCAACGATCTGGACACATTGCTAAACAGACTTTTACACAACAATGCAGCTATATCATATTTCTAATATTTTGATCTGCACCTCTAAGTATTGTTTCCTACATTATTTATACACCTCATATTGCTGAACTTATGAGTCTATTACTACAATTTCTGAAGCTGGCCGGGTCGACACTGCACTACTCTAAACTGACCACTATAGTGAATTAGTGATTGTTTAGCGAGTTACATGTGGCCTCCTTCCTCTGGAATCTTAGAAGATATTAAAAAAACTCGGCCCCGGGGTAAGACCGCCCTCCGCTATTCTTTTTAAGAAGAAGCACCTGCAAAGTAGTGGCCGAGAAAATTCACAAATCCTGGTTCCATCCTCAAGAAGTCGTCCCTCATGGTTCGAGCCTCAACTCATGCTTTGAGCCCACCCAATACATGAGGACCCATCCACCATAGATCGAATCAAACCGAGTAAATAGAACGCAATGAGTGAATTTTTTTATTTCACAAATTATGCACATCAGGATTTAAACCCTGGTGGGAGGCCTCTCACCTGGAGGCTCTAACCAACTAAGCTATTATCAGTTTGCAACCTAAGAAGCTATTCAGACTTGAACTGCATGCTTTTACTTTGCAGATACATGGTTCTGATTTTGGATGTTGAGCTTCATTTAGATAGTGACCCTGCCTAGTAACATAACATGATTTAGAGTCTGAAACTTTATGCTGCTGTTCCTTGCAAAATTCTTTTCTACTTTGCTATGATGGTGCATAGTTTTGATTGCCGAATATTCACCTGATCTGTATGGGCATGTGCGGGGCCAACATCTGCATGTGTACGATGACGCCTTCATCTCGGTTCAGCTCTTTGTCAAATACATTATCCTGCAATTTAGTTTCATGGAGACTACTACAATCAAATCAAACGCCTTTGATAAAAGACTTGCAAGCTTCAAATATTAACATTAGTGGCCACTTCTTTAACCTGAGACATGCCAAGTGCCCCACCATTAGAATAACTTGTTGCACAAATATCTCAAACGACACACTTCTAATTTCTAAAAAACGTTACAGGTGTTATAAATTTCGTAGAAAATGAACAGTTTATTTTTTTGCAACCTAAGGTTGCCAACGCTTCTTCTTTATCTGGCCTGACTGATGTGTATTTCTAAGTAAAGTAAAATATTGTTGCTATATAGTGCAGCGATTGTGACTTTGATGGCTGGATCTAGCGGGAAAAGTTTCAAGCCTGAAGAGATGATCTATCGACGAAATCAGACTCATGGCACCAGTGGTAAGAATGATTTATCATTTTGCATTGAGTGATTTTACTTACCAGCGAAGCTAGAGTTGATAATATCCTGGTGCACCACCTGTTGTCGACAGAGGCCTGACTACTCACAAAGCATTCATCTTTACTTTGTTTAAAAAACTTCGAGGCTTGAGCATTCTTCCACAAAACTAAAGCCTTTTAGCATATAGAATCCATGCACACATCAAAAGCCAAAAATTATTGTTGTCGTAATAGCAAGAACTTTTATATTTCACTTTTGACAAATAAAATTAACAATTGATGAATTGCTAAGCCAAAATATTGCTATGTCCAGTATGCATGCTTATGAGTGGCAAGACAGGGTAACTGGATGGTTGAAAACTGAAATACAGGGATACTCGAATTCAAATTTGGAGAAACTAATGGTTCCAAACAATAATATCCAAATATTCTGTAGCAACATTAATGGGAATTGGGAAGCCACCTAAACACAAGATACATGTTAATAAAAAAAATCAATTGAAGTGAACTTAGTCAATAACTGTAATGTAATGCCTAACTCATGATATTAAATTCTAACACATTTCAGTCGAGCGTCAGCCAGCTAGTGCCTTTTGATAATTGTAGCTGCAATAGTGATAACACCACATATCAAAACAAATCAAGTCCTCTCAAGATTACTGTAATAACTGAAAATAGAGACATGCATGTGCACAAGGCGATGCTGCTATGTGTGATTGTTCTGGGTTCCCTCCACCAGCAGCATGATGCAAGAGTTAAAAAAAAAAAAGCAGCATGATGCAAGGGAGCATGTCAGCTCCTGTGCCACCAGCATCTAGTTAAAAAACTCATTCGAGATAAAGTAAATAGCAATGTATAGTGCATGCCATTCAAGCAAAGAATCACCACTTGCCTATCAACTCTGTCATAGACTCATAGTCATAGTACATTAAGGAAACATGACAGCTAGATTGATTTGCACCTAAGTCAATCAACAGTTGAATGAACTGGAAATAACCATTATTCAACACTGCCATATGAAGCGATGTAACAATACAATGATTCAGCCAATCAAAGAGCAATCTACAGCAATGATTCAGACCTGGTAGAAATACTGGACATATCATTCTACAATATAATCTCATTACTTCACATAATTTGTTTGCATGCTTACAAAAGACCTTGTAGTTTGTACATGATGAGTGTTAGCCTGTGAAATCAATGTGCTAGAGTCGACCATATCGAATTAAACAGTATTAAGACCATAATACCTCAAGTGCCATCAGGAAGCACTTTGGTGGGCACCGAGATCTCATATTGGTACAACCGCTGCACTCTCAGTCAGGATTCTTCACGATGTGCAGCTCCTAATCTTCATCCAAAATCAAGTGAAGCAACCAGCATCCAATTCTGGACAAAATTAAAAGGGGACAGGACGAACTGCTAGGTTAATGGGGTGAGTAAATTTCTTGCATCGCTGGAGGGGCGAGGGAGGCGACATGGAGCTTCTTCTCTTCAGGCCATCGCAGAACCAGCGCCAGCTTCCGTTGCGCTGGAGGCGGCGTTCCTGCAGCCATCGCGTCGTGCCATCGGGTCCGGCAACAATGTTCGGCTTGTTCGCCAAGCTCTTACATGGTACACGCTCCGCGACGACGATAGAGGCACCACCGCGGCAGCAATAACAGCTTCCCATCGACCTATTGCTGGAGATCGCAGCACACGTGGACCCTGGGACCGTGCTATGCTTCGCGGCCACGTGCAAGCCCATCCGTGGTGACATCCTTGACCCGTCCTTCCACCGGCGCCGCCTCACCATCCTCGGCGGCGAATTTGACCCCGCCCTCCGCCTCGACTTCTCCTACCGGCTCAGGGACGTGTTCATGATGTGCAGCTCCTAATCCTCATCCAAAATCAAGTCAAGCAACCATCCAATTCTGGGTAATTAAAATGAAGAGGGGAGAGGACGAACTGCTAGGGCTCGGTTGTGCCCCCCTGCCCAGGTGAAACGGAGCGGAGAACGGAAGCGGAGGCGGAGGCGGTGAGCAGGGTTGGGCAGGAAAAAACTTGCTATGGAAACTGAGTTTAGGTACGTACGTGTTTGATCTTTTGGGGTGTAGGTGCTTGTCTTGGACTCTACGTGGACAGAAAAAAATTTGGAAGAGATGACTGCACCGTATCACGCCGAATGATACGGCGTGATTGTGTGCCAGCTCAGCAGCCCGTGCCACGTTGGCCTCGGCGACGACCGGATGTTGACTAAATCACGCCCATCTATTTGGTGGGGATCGCAGGCGCGCGTCTGCTGGTTGCTCACGGTCATGCCAGGCGATGTGGTTGCGACTTGCGAGAGGAAGAAGCAGCATGGGTCACAAGGATCGCAAGTTGGGATGGTGGGTTATGGTTTAGAGCGTGTGGGTGCAAACGAGATTTTGGATCGCAGGTTGCGGTTACCATCGTAGGTGCAGCCGGGCCGGATTTTGGATCGCAGGTGTGGACAATGGTCGCAGGTTGGACGAAGCAAGATTAAAAGATAGAATTCACCTCGTTTTTTTTTTTAAGTATAGTACAGATTTGTATTCGAATGATGTACGTGGAGTTGAGTTCAAACTCTTTTCCCCTATTCGTTCCAAGCCCTGCCACTTCCAGGTGTTGCGGCTATCGTTTACCAACGCGTTCCTTGCCTAGATCATCGATTTGTATTAGTATAACATATTGTTCTTTTTTTTCTTCGCTCTTTTCCTGATTTTATCTCAGTACCAACTCGCAGTGTTTTAGTTCCTGATTGATATATCTAGATTTATTTTGTAAGGAGCTATCGGTGATCAGGCGGAACGGCAATATCTGCTTGTGGCTGACATCGCCGCCGCCGCCGGATTCACGCATCGAACGCATTGCTTCCGTTTCCTATGATATTGTCCACTTCAAAAACGATAAACCGACCGTGACATCTCATCCTAGTAAGTATAATCTCTGCTAGCTTGTTACATAGCTTATTCAAGGTGGCCGCCAGAATTCATGAGTCAGGACGATTTTAGGTTGTGGCTTGAACTTTTGGTTCAACATACTCCATTGTTTCTTCTGGAATTTGCTACTGATATGCTTCTATCATTTTTCTTTTTGTTGGTTTGTTTTAGTATAGATTGTATGTGTCACCATGCAAAAGACAATAATGCCATTTTTTTTAATTATAGAGAAAAGAAGTCATGACCTCGTCTTTCTGTTTTTTTTCTGCGACAAGACCTAACAAGAAGCATGTACTATTCATGTGTAGAGACTGAAATACCGCTGGATGAAGGTCCTAAACGCGGCTGCTTATGGGGCAAATGCCAGTTTTTCTACGAAAGATTCTCGATTGAGATCAAGTTTATCGACATCAAAGTCCAAAATATTGTAAGCCAATCCTGCACTCTTTTTTGAATTAATGTGAAGGCGCGACCAGTGTTACACGTTGCGTATAGTGATCGTGGATTTTTTCCTCTTCTTTTCTCTTAAGCACTATTGCCATTATGGTTGAATAATTTTGTTCTGAATTTCATACTTGCATCACAGTCGGGCGGTCCTCCAACCTTCCTATGGCCCTCGTACCGAACAAAGACCGGATGGCAGACAGACGCGCAGTCTAGCTTCACCCGCATGCTGAACGAAGGCATCCTCAGCGACATCCTCGTGAACGCCGGCGATGGCGGTGGTGACAGCATCAGGGCCCACCGCGCCGTCCTGGCCGCGCGCTCGCCGGTGTTCATGAGCATGTTCTCACACGACCTCAAGGAGAAGGAGCAATCCGTAGTTGATATCCCAGACATGTCCTTCGACGCGTGCCGAGCCTTCATCCGTTACATCTACGGCAGCCTGTCGTGTGAGGAGTTCATCGCCCACCGAAGCGAGCTCCTCGCCGCCGGCGACAAGTTCGACGTCAGCGGCCTCAAGGAAACCTGCGAGAGGAGCATGGTGGAGGACATCGACACTGACAGCGTGCTGGAGAGGCTGCAGATTGCGCACCTGTTTGGGCTCTCGGAGCTCAAGAGGGTTTGTACAAGTCTGCTCGTGGAGTTCAAGAAGATGTCCGTGGTTCATCATGATTTCAGTGCGTTCCTGGAGACAGGGGACGAGGATCTGGTAGCTGAGGTGAAGCAAAGTTACAGACGACAAACTGATTCATCACCGGAATGTGTGACCGAGTAGCTAAAACGGCTTTAACATTTAAAAGAGAACATCACTGATTGAAAATCGATATAGCGGGTGAAATATTGAAATATGTTCTCATTTCTAAAATAGAGTTTGTGTTGATAGGATCATATGCAGGCAAGTAATCCGGACACAAAAGTGTAGTGTCTGGCCATGGAACTTCCTTAGCTTGCCTCCTGTAGTTGTAATCGATTCAAAATTCGAGCTCATTTCAAATTCCAAATCATACAAGCCTGCAGTTATTTTTCAGAG
Organism: Eleusine indica; assembly: GCA_030378355.1. Classification (NCBI taxonomy): domain Eukaryota; kingdom Viridiplantae; phylum Streptophyta; class Magnoliopsida; order Poales; family Poaceae; genus Eleusine; species Eleusine indica. The sequence continues at coordinate 54,670,439 of CM059496.1, read as the reverse complement.
CAGAGCTGCCGTATACATGCGCACCGGTGCCCTCTCTACGATCTCGCCTGTCTATTCCCGCTTAAGTCACAATTCATTTTAATTAATTTATTGGTGGCCAGGTATTAATTATTTTATTTTTTCCTAATTATATAAAGGGCAGTTTAGTACTTTCATAAGAGAGAGCTTTTGATAACTTTCAGATCTTTGTTAGGACTCCATGCCTGGTGGGCCTCGCCGCAAGGGACCTCCTGGCGTTATGCCTCCCGGCGCCGTGGGCCTCAACCTCGCCCAAAAATTTGTAATCGACGAAAAAAAAAGATAGGAAAAATAATAGAAAATTCCTTTTCTGCACCTGCGGTCTCGAATCTACTCCGTACAACCCTTGCTGTATTGACCGATACGTATATATGTATACTACGTAAACAAGCAGGAGTATCCTGGACTATTACGGTCACGCCCCCTACGACGATTCGGCTGGCTTGTCCGCTGCCACAAACTCTCTTATTAGTCAAAAAAAAAAAAAAAACCGCCGCCGCCGGTCTCCTCCCCTCAACCCGCCGCTCCTCTATCAATCAATCCATCGATCTGTACGAGCACCAGATGAAGTAATCCCTGCTTGCTCTTGAGATGATGTGCTATGTGTGCGAATAACGATTTTTTTTTTACGTCCACTAAAAATATGTGGATTTGTCCCATGGCTAGGACCTAATTATTTTGTTGGGGCTTTTACTTTGAGGGTTCCAAGTGAAGGCCGCCCTTGCTTCCGTAAGCATTGCATTCATTATAGCTTGGCGTATTCATTCCACGCATTCAGATTTATTATTGACTGGTTACGGTTTCTACATGTTGCTGATGATACATCGGCACTGAAATTTCAGGAGGATTCGAGGTGCATCCACTTCCACTAATAAGGGCAAGTCAATTGCAACCACGTACCCGAGCAATGTCAAGACTGAAGGGCGCTTTGTCCAGTTGGAGGTCGGGTGCTCTGATTGGAATAAAGCATCACGTCCCTTTATGATGGGAGGATTGACATGGTAATGCTCCCACTGTAACTTTTAAGTAATTGGAGATTTCCATAATTTGAAGATATCTTCCCCCAAAGATCATAATGTGCTTCTTCAATATACTCTCCACAGGCATGGTAGTGAACTGCCATAAAACTTACATATTTATTTCTATGTGTGTTTTTCAAAGGCATCTACGGATGAGCAGAAGCTTATCAAATATTTGTGTGGAGCTCTTGATAAGATCATCACATTCTACCAAGAATGTGTGCCCTGTAGTCTCCTTTTCGATGAAACTTCTTTCTGCTCCTCCTAACCGAACGACCCTAGCTTATCATCCAGGTAACTTCATGTTCTACTTTTTTGCGTTTATGTGTTAACCTATGCCTTTTGATTTTTTTTTTAGTTCATCTTTCTATCTCAATCAATGTGTTACCTCATGTCCTGATCAACAATGTAGTTCTTCACTTTCTAAAATTGACTGACATTATATGCAGTAATGACCGACTTGCCACTCAAGGCGGATGATGGTTTTACTTGGACCGTGGATTGCTTTGTTACTGTGAGATTCATAATTGAGGTCAAGTTTCTTGACCTGAAAATTGCAGATCGATCTGTAAGTACCTATAACATGGCTTTTGCCCTTTTTTGTGTGCCTATAAGTACCCTCTTTGGATTTATTTTTTAGAAGATTTTTTAGATTTATTAAATAGATCAGCCTAAACTTTTGACATTATTGAGATTCTTTGCACTATGTTACTTTGATCGTTTCAATTTTGAAAATTAAAACTTAGTGAGGAAAATAGAGACTAAATAAAATGTAAAGTTAAACTAAGATAAAAAAATATACTAAACTTATGATTGATGGACATATACACTTGAGTTGAACGAATATGAAGCACATTCCTTTTTCACTAGTATTCATTTAGTCAAGTTCTTCTGCCAAGATACCCTCATAAAGTAAGCAGTGACTTTGTAAATTTTGCAATTAGTTGAATCCTATTTTACTTATTAGAGAACATATGTGTGGAGTTCAGCAGGCCAAAGTCGATAAATACATAAACACAAAGCCATCTGCTATTGCACATAATAGAGTGAATGAGTGGAATCAACCTCTTCGTTCATGTTAGCTCTATTGTTTTTGAACAGCAAAATTTGTTGTGTAACATATAGTTATTTAAAAATAATTAATATAAAAAATCTTGGTTTGTAATTACGATTAAGTTTACAAAATCTGGCTGCGATGAGTATTACAGTAACATTGATATTTCAGAGGGGTGTGGTGCGATAGCATTGATTTTTTTTTCCCCGAAACCTTATGTAATGTAAGTCCCAACACGTACATCATATATTCATACTCACTACTTAGGTTACTCATTCTTAACAATTTATATAAGAAGGTAAAGCAACATTTTTCATGTGTTATAACTCAAGCTTACTGTATGCTTAATAACAGTTTTTTCCTGCCGCATCGCAGTATGGCGATCCAGTATCGATTTGGCCTCCCGTCTCATTGAAGTTGCAAGACACATGTTCCGAGTTTGCCAGCATGCTGCAAGGAGACATCCCCACCGATATCACCATCAGCACCAGCAATGGAAGCATTAAAGCCCACAGTTCCGTCTTGGCAGCCCGATCACCTGTCTTCCAGAGCATGTTCGCACACAATCTGAAGGAGAGGCAGCACTCCGCGATCGACATCTCCGACATGTCCTTTGACGAGTGCCAAGCCTTTGTCAGCTTCATGTACAACAATTTAGAAGAAAGCGAGTTCATTCCTCATCGAATTGCCCTGTTTGGAGCAGCGGAGAAGTACGACGTCTCTGAGCTAAAATCGGCCTGCCTCGAGAACCTGATGCAGGATCTCGATACGGAGAACCTGATTGAGAGGCTCCAGATGGCGCATCTTTACCAGCTACCGGAGCTCAAGAAGACATGCGTAAGTCTACTTCTGGACTTTGGGAAATTTTACGAGGTCATGGATGATTTTGTTGAGCTCATCAAGACCGACAGTGACCTGGGTTCTGAAATCGTACGAGAAATGCTCTGCAGGTCCACAGGCTTTGATTCATGACTCCCACATTTTTTTATTTTGATGATGAAGTGTAACTTGTGTAGGCACATCCCTGTTTAACTGTAAGATTCTGATGAAGGTACTGCAAGCAACTGAAGTGCTTAAGCTATTGAACCTTAACAGGCCGATAGTGTCCCTTGGATTTGACTGAAATCCCAATCGTCAGAGGACGAAATTCGTCTGATGCGTAACAAATCTCAAAAACTTTACACTTCATTCATTTTTGGTCTTTCCTTATCCCCCCCAGTCACATACGCGCGGTCTGTCAGTACATCGTTACACTGACACTAGTCATCAAGCCAGCCTTCTTTGGTCAGGCTTCATTGCTCATCACCTTGCATATAGGAATTATTAGGATCCTAATAACAAAACTCATCAATCAAGCTATCAAAAGACCACTCTTCTTCTTCCTCCTCGCGTCCCCGACCCTCACCACAAGCGGGCTCCTCACGCGGTGCCCGCCGGCGCCGTCCGACCAGATCAGCCGCCCGAACACGTACTCGCCCGGGAGGAAGCGACCCTTCCTCGCCCTGAACGCGACGGTGAACTCTCTCTCCTCCCCGGCCGCCGCGAACTCGAGCCGCCGCGGCCGCACCTCCACCGCCACGCCGCGCGGCGCGGCGACCCTCGCAACGTACGCGGCGGGCCCGGCGCCGACGTTCCGCACCCGCCTCGCGACGGCGCGCTCGGCACCGGTCGGGGACAGGTGCGGCACGGCGATGGACGGGTAGTTGAGGTCCTCTGCCCGCGGGGCCGGCCCAGCAGGGCACGCGTCCGGCCCGGCCATGAACGTGGTGATCGTCGAGGCGTTGTAGCCCAGGGCGCAGAGGAAGCCCAGGTAGTCCGTGGAGTTGGCGTCGTAGACGAGGCCCGGGTCCGCCGCGCGGTTGGGCCGCACGTGGCCCGCGCCGTACCCGAACGGCGTCGCGCGGAGGAACGACGAGTTGCTCATCGGCTTCTTCATGTTGTCCTGCACCCTGGCTGCAAAAGCATCATCCAGCGTCTCAACTCAGTCTCAGCACGCAAGATAAAATAAAATGCTATAGGTTGGGAATGTGCAGTGAACTGGAGCTTGGAATTTTCGAGGTACCGGTTGTCATGATGGCGGACTTGATCGCGGCCGGGCTCCAGTCTGGGTGGAGGGCCTTGAGAAGGCCGGCGATGCCGGCGACGTGCGGGCACGACATGGAGGTGCCGGACTCGGAGTTGAAGAGGACGCGGCGGTCGTCGAAGGCGAGGCCCGTCGGCCCCGCCAGGCCCGTGAACGCCGCCAGGATGCTGACACCCGGCGCAGTGATATCAGGCTGTCAAAGGAATGCACCGGTGATCGAATGGTCAAGCTTGATGAAAGAATTCGGAGGCAGTGCATACGCGGGAAAATGTTTTTCAACCTTGAGGATCTGAGGCGTGACGGTGTTGGGCCCCTGCGAGGAGAAGGCGGCCATGAATGGCGCCGGCTTCGTGTCCAGCGCCGTGGTTGGGACGGCGATGTAGCCTGACGCCGACCTGTACGCGTACGCCAGGAAAAAAATGTGAATGGTGGGATAGAAAAAAAACAATAATTGGCCCATGCAGGTCTCGAACCTGCGACCTTCGCGTTATTAGCACGACGCTCTAACCAACTGAGCTAATAGGCCTGTTGGCAGAGCAGTGCAAAACACTTTATAAGTTTGTTACCTGCTAGAATTCAAGTAGTCTAGCAGCGCGATCCCATCAGAGTAGGTGATGTGCGTGGCCGGGAGCACGTGCGCATCGGCGATCATCTCGTTCCCGCTGGCCTCATCGTTCACCAGCACCAGGCCAACCCCTCCAGCCCGGCGAACCTCCTGGCCTTTCTCCACTCGCGCGTTCTTCCCGCGGATGCAGACGACGATCTTTCCCTTCGCTTTCCCCTCATCCAGTGATCCCTCGATGCACAATTTTCTGCAGAACCGGCAGGTGCAAAAAAAATTACATGATAATATTCCATCGAAAGACTGACATTTTCAGATCTCCACAATATTCTTACGCTTGCTTTGCGGTTGCATTGGCTGTCTTTGCTTCCTCCGAGCTGATCAGCCTGTAGAACTTGTTGCCAGGAAGGCGCACCGGCGAGAGGCTCTGGCCCTGTGGTCAAAATAATAAAATGCTGCATTTCGTCAGATATAAAGATTATGAAGTCTGAAATGATGACCTGAGTTAGTAATCTGTTACCGACTTTGATCCGCTTGTTGTTGCCGAGAACCAGGTACGCCGGGAACTCCCTGTCCATGGTGCTGGCGCCGACGGTCACCAGCCACGGCGCGGTGTTCGACACGGTCCCGGCTTCCGGCCCGGAGTTCCCCGCCGAGCAGACGACGACGACGCCGTGCCTCGCCGCGTGGAACGACCCGATGGCCACGCCGTCGCGGAAGTACTCGACGGGGGACCCGCCCAGGGAGACGGAGAGCACGTGCACGCCGTCGTGGATGGCCGCGTCGAACGCCGCGATGATGTCGGCGTCGAAGCACTCGCTGCCGTTGACGGGGCGCCAGCACACCTTGTACGCCGCGACGTGGGCCCCAGGGGCGCCGCCCTTGGCCGTGCCGTTGCCGTAGCCGAAGAGGCTCGCGCCGGGGACGAAGCGGCCGCCCGCCGTGGACAGCGTGTGCGTGCCGTGCCCGTCCGTGTCGCGCGTGCTCACCGGGTGTAGTGCGTGCGACGCCTGCTCGTCCCCGACCGTCGCCATGTACCCCTTGTTGAAGTACCGCGCGCCGATCAGCTTCCTGCATCATGCACAACCCATCAATCCTGCAGATCTTCTTCATGAATCTCGGTATAACCATCCACCACCAACTAATCACACCGTGCGTGCATAATAACAGTGTTTAATTAAGGCTAATGTTCCAGTCAACGTTCCGGTAAAATCCCGCATCAGGAGAGCATAAGATTTGGCAGAAGGGCAGTGCGATAACCCATGGTCCAAGGGTCATGTGCCGCGTCCCAGTCCTGTGCTCCCACCAGCATTCCCCTTACGAGTGCAGTGCAGTTCTTCAGGTTTTGGCAGAACAGCATTGTAGCTTGTCGAGCTACTAGCTTCACGGGACGATGATCACAAACCACACATGATCTTGCTTGTGTGCAGGAGCCGTGGACCCCGACCCACCAGCGGCCACCCGCGTCCATTCGTACATACCAAAGCATTGCGCGTGGATCAACACGTCGTCTTGGAGTGGAGCGTTTCTGAACATACAAGCCGTCGTGTCTGCTTGCTGCTTGTCGAGACCTCTAGCTGTCGTTGTGCTTGTGCAGCAGCAGCACCGAGCTACTCACAGAGACAAGAGACAAGGCGGATTTGGCGCGAGGCAAGCACGACCTCCGATGGCAGGGTAATCATGGGAAAGCGCACGGCAAAGGGATGGAGATCCTTCTAGGGCGCGAGGCGGTTTGGGGCCCTAATCTTTGCCATATGATGGCAGCAATCATCTGTGTGGGGTGCCTACAGCGTGAAAAGGGGAGCTCTCAGCTCTGCCTCTGCGTGAGGCACACTGTTGACCAGGCCTGCTCTCTGAATGACCTCACATGCTGATTGGTCATGGGTGGAATCGTGGGAAAGGATGCATATACGAGCAAAAAGGAGGGGCTCATAGACTTTTGTTATTCCATTTTGGAACCATGTTCATGTTGACATTTTCGTAGCCCAAAAAGATACTACCACAAAATACTAATTGTGCTACGCGCGGTCTTTGCCAAACTGAAGATTTATAGTACGTTTGAAGCGATTCCTACGCTTATTCAAAATGCAAGAAGAAGTACCACAAAACAAAGGATTTTCGTTGCAAGAAGAAGTACTAACTGCACCCAACTTTAGGTTTACTTCCCGTCACCCTGACAGTCGAACTAGCTCTACACATGTAACAGAGCAAAAGTTTGCTTGCTAAACCTACTTTGGAGTTGAATATAGGAAAGCTTGCTTCTAAGACATGATAAGCGTGTCTCCGAAACCAAAGTCCGCTCTGTCAGTCTGCGTGCAACCTCTTTGCTGTTTAGTTTACGGTGCACGATGCCGTGCTGTGCCAAAACTCACTCCAAAACAAACAGGGGAGCAGGGAGGAGGAGACAAAGAGACGTGCACTGTGTCTCTGTCGTGCTGCTGCTGCACGACTTGAAAAACAGAATCAGCAGGGAGACCTCGCAAGGATAATGCCATGCTCGGTCTAAACTAAGCGAGACGAAGGCAGTCAGGCACGCAGGTTAATAAACTGCACTGTGACCGAGGTAGCGAGAGCCAATAATTAAGGAGAGGGAGGGAGAGAGAGAAGGGGTATACTATAGTAGTAGACAGACCTGTTGCAACGAACCTGCGCGTCGTCAGACGCCTGCTGGTCCTGGCAGATTCCCCGCCACCCGGCCGGCGCGGGGCCCATGCCGTCGTCTCTGAAGCTGCCGGCCTCCGGCCACACCCCTGCAGAAGCACGAACCAAAATTGCGTTGTTTAAAAATCAGCTCATTGAGCGCACGCGGACATGGCCACGCGAAGGAGTACTGTATTGTCTGCGGCCCGCGCGCACGGCGGCAGAGACGGCGGACGGAGCTGAAGGAAGGCGGCAGGCAGGCAGGGGAACGGGACTTGGACTCCCTGCCGTGCCTGTCAACCCCCACGCACGTACGTACGTACGGGCGCAGTGCAGCCTGCCCAGCCGCCGCTGGAAAAAGCGGCCGTCTGATGCTTTCTTTGAACGCCAGCCGGGTCACGAGCCTGGCCACGTAGTATTTGCATTGTACCAAAAGCCATGAAAGCCGTGGCAGCTAGCGGGCCGCGGCAGCAGTGTTCCGCGCAACGGACAATTCACAGTCCTCTCTGCATGCGCCCGGCCGCATTCGGCACAAATTCACGGCTGAGCGAAACTGCAAGGCAACGCTTGCGTCCGCTCAGATAATAATACTACTGATTGCTGCCGGTCTGCCGCCTCTCTCTGCGCACGCCGGCACGGCACGGCCGCCTCACGAGCCCAAAGCAGCCGTCGCCTCCGGCTTACACGGACCGGGTGACATGTCCATGAGCGGGCAAGGCACAACGTGGACTCCTATTTTGGAACGGTTTGTATGTGTTCCGTTCGATGACTGATGAACTTGTTAAGGTTAATAATGAGCTTTGTCTACTCGTTATTAACTACTAGGACGGACAGCATAGCGAAGGGGTAGTAGTAAATCGTACCGAGAATGCCATGACTCATGAGGAATACTGTAAGTGAGAGCTTATTACGAACCGGTGTCCAGGTTGCCGATGATGACGCCCTGGCCGAACTTGGCTTTGGCCCAGATGGAGCCGGCCTTCACCCGTCCGTCCTTCTCCATCCCCATGAACTCCCACGACCGCGTCGTGTGCAGCCGGTGGCCGCGGTTCGGGAACACGGACACCACGCTCGGATGCTCTGCCGTTCCAACCACAAAGAACATAACAGCAGAAGCGGCATCGACCGTCACCACGACAAAGAAGAAACAGCTGCAAAAAAAACACAAGGACGGAGACGACGACAAGGAGGAACGTACTGGAGATCTCGGCCGCCTCGTCCTCCTCGAGCGTGGCCGCGAACCCGTTGATGTAGCGCGTGTACGAGTAGAAGATGGCGTCCCTGGCCCTCTCCGCGCTGCGCAGGACGGAGCCCAGGAGCTTGTAGTGGGAGCTCCGGGCGCGCGCCCGGGTGGACGCCAGCGCCGCGCCCTCCCGACCATGCGAGTGGCCGCCGAGGTACACCACGTACGACTGCACCAAACCAAGCACCTTTTTTCTGTCAATGAACACAAATAAAATCAAACGAAAGCAGCTCAGGAAGAACAGTCACTCCACTCGCCTTTTTCGCCGCAGAGGCCGGCGGCGGCAGCAGCAAGAGGCTAGTGGTGGTGATCAGCAACGCTAGAGCGAGAAGATTTATCAGAGGAGCAGAAGCACACATCTCCTGAATTTCTGATGGTGCTTGGCTTGGACTGGACGAACACTAGCAGATGCTTATTGTTGGGGACGAGTGGAGTGAAGGGATTAAGCCGAGGATTTGAAGCTGCAGACAGGGAAGAAGAAGTTTGTGCTCGGGCACTGTTGGTTTTTTATAGGCCCAAGGATGGCATGGGTGTGGGTCTTGTCGTACCCAGAAAGTGGTGGGAGCTTTCTGTTTCCCCCAAAAGCCTCTTTTGGGTAGTGAGCAAAGCGCCTCGCTTTTCTGTTATAACCCCACCCCTGGGCTGGGATTACGCTGAAAACAAAAACTTTCAACACGAGATTTCATGGTGCCGTTGAACCCGCACTCGTGGAAAACGCGCGCGAGGACTATGAAATGAACTAATTGAAGAGTTGATAGCCTAGTTTATATACCAGAAATTCAGGATCCACCTATAACCTCTGCTGCATTTCATCAGAGATGGCCTTGATCCGGCCGGAGCTTGTGCCCGGGTTACTGCTCAAGTGACGCCTGGTGAAACATGTGGAGGGCCTTTTTTATTTTTGAAACTGCGTTTTGGATATTCAGGAGTACAGAGAGCGTGGATTGGGCCGGTTGCACGTGGGGGCCCGAAACTTTTGGATTGGTCCGGTCAAAGGGAAGATTTGACTGCTGATGAAGCACGGACTGACCGGCAAACGTAATCCGGGTGAATGCGGGCCTCGTCGTCAGTTCGGTAAATCAACTTTGGATACTCGTCGTCGTCGGTTGGTTCACATAAAGGCAAAGCGCAAGCAGAGCAGTCAAAGAGAAGTTTTATGAACAAGATGGTGATGTAACATTTGGTCATCGTTTACAGCATTTGCCTCAAGTCGCTTGTCCAAAAAAACTCGTCGATCAATTCGGCTTCGGCGGCGGGCCTCGGATGCACAACGGGCCCTCGTCGGCGCCGAGGAGACACCACGGGTGGAGACGGAGGGTCATGACGGTAGCAGCCGTCACATTTCTCAGGAAGGGACGAGCGTGACGAGGTGCTGCGGGTGCACCGGCGAGATGGCGGAGGGCGGCAGCCGTAGTGGATGCCGCGGATCGAGCAGCAGCAGAGGTCGCAGGTCAGCTCGCTCTCGGAGTCGTTGACCAACACAACCGGGTCGAGCGCGAGCGGGTGCTGCGGGTGACCGAAGAAGCTTAAGGTCGCCGTCCGCTTTTCTCTCGTTCCCTGGTTTGGGCGGCCGGCGCTTTTCTCTCGTTCCCCACGCGGCTTCTCCTCCCTGCCGCCCGTCCGCTCCCCACCTGCTATCCCCGGACGGAATAGCGAAGCCCCACTCACACTGTTCCGCGGGCGAGCCCTAAGTCCCTAACATCCCAGCTCTCCTCTCCTTTGCTCCCTGCAGCTACCGAGCAGCCCCGCGTTGGTTGAGCTAACGGTGGGGCTTGCATGGCGGCTTCTTCTGTAGCGAGCGCGCCTCCGGATCCTTCCGGAAGGCGACGGTCGGATCCTGCGCCTGCGACTGCCGCGACTGTGACCGCAGCCTGCTGTGAAGAAGAGGAACAGAGAATGGTTCCTGCGCGAGGTACCTTTCGATTCCTCCGAACCTTACCGATAAATAGCCAAATTTCGTGCCAATGCAGCCGCACATGCTGCTTAATTCCACAATCTTCACACGGGCATCTCGATTGGCATCAAACATTTTTTTTTTTCCATCAATCAAATGTGCATTGTGCCAGACTGCCAGCTCAATGCACCCACTGGCGACGGCTTAAGATTGTCTCGCACTCCAATTGAATTCCAAATTAGTCACACATCGGACCTACGTCTACCTGTGACACATTGGCAACACATTCGTCTAACCTACGACACCGTAGCACCCCATTCATGCATCATATCGCTCTGTTGCTTGATTTCCTCATATCTTGTATGTTCTGTTTCACATTGCTCCAGTTGATGGGCACCAGTTTACCTGGAATTACTTTAATAAGAGCAGCGGATGATAAATTGATAGGCATCAAGAAATGATGCTGTTTTTCAACTAATTTGGAGCCTCACCACAGTTTAGTCAAGGAGCTCAACTATGCTAGTTTTCTCTTTTAAGTTAATGCAGTCCACATATAAAATTGAAGTCTCAAAACGAGTTCAGATGGAAAAGGTCTTCAAACTTTCCCAATCATTGATTCATCCTACTACGGGCCCAACAGTGGGCCCAATGACTGTGTTAGTAAGTCACAAGTGAATGTATCTTCAAGTCGTCTAATTTAATAATAGGTAAAGGACTTGTTTTGGACTACTCTCTCCTTCTTCCTGGACTAAGTCGTGGTCTCAAAGTAGTTTTCCTGGTCTAGTCTAATCTAATTGGGTAGACGAACAGATACAGATGTTTTCCACGTAATGCATGTAAATACCTGCTTAAAAATTGTTCGGGCGTGAATGATGATAGTATGAACATGCACAATGACTCGTGAAGGACAATCAATTCAAGCCAATGGGGTCTTTCCTCTAATATTTCTTGTAAATCATGATATGATGTATCTCATCTAGTAATACATAGATTTCTTTACCCTTGTACCTTGTTTTTCGGAAGAAAAGGTCAACTGATGCTGGAGTACTCGTTTTAAAACTTATGGTTGCAGATAGGTTAGGAACAGGTGCATCCTTTTTGACCTAACATCTGTTGCAATCAACTTCGTGGTGATTTCTAAACCCAGCAATATAGACAATAGCACTGTCCTTCTATAGTTCTATATATATATTGAAGCATTCAGGGATTGCCACAGTGCTCATGGTTCTGTACTCCTTTGTCACTGCCTCCATAAACTGTTGCTGTTTTAGTCTTGTCATCTTCAACTTCTGCCCTGCTACACACTTGAAACTTTGCTATCACTCCCTTGCCTTGCTCAAAAGGGCACATTATCCAGACCAGCCCGAGGACTGGAAATATCATCAAACGTGGACAGGTTCAATACTCTATCTTCCTTTCACTTACTTTGGTCTTGTTTCTTTCTCAGAGCAACATCTTTACTCAACTTATACAGAAACAATTGTAGAGGTTCATGTGAAACAGTTAAATTCACCAATTAGTTTAGACAAAAAGAACTCGAAAATTGAGTTGTCACACCATTGCACTTGCATGAAAATTAACTTGCTACCTTTCTTCTTATATGAACATTAACAATCCAAATGCTTTAATGTATTTCTTCTTCAATTTACAACTTCCCCCTACCGAATCATTATGGCAGTTACAGGAACAGCGGGACATCCACATATTATCCTTCTGTCTTGCTTTTTGTCCATCTTATTTCTTCAAGTGCGTGCCCTCCAGAAATAATGCATGGATCTCAACAATTTCACCAAGCCTGCAGGTATTTAAAATGGTTTTAAGCATATCAAACTTCAATCATAATTATGTCTCCTTTGACAATTACCTCCTTTTCACTATTTCCTGGTTAAGAGCCATTTGATTTTTTTTGTAGACGTGGTGTAAATGGATGGAAATTCTGCTCATGATTAAGTGTTGATTATTACACATATATTGCACTGTGATATTGAAGTCAAGGTCAAATTACACGAAGAGAAATGGTAGAAGTTGCTGTTCTTTTTGTCATACAAAAGATTGGAATTGCTGTGGCATGTGGGACATTAAAGTTAGCTAAACCGTTGCTCGGAAAGAATTCTGAGTTGCAAATGGCACTTCCAGAAAATATGAAACTGATTAGGAATGAGCTTGAGCTCATTCATGCATTTCTAAAGGAAATTGGTAGGAAAGGTTGGAGAGGTGAAGTCACAGAAACTTGGATAGGACAAGTTCGGAGATTGGCTTATGATATGGAGGACATTGTGGATCAGTTTATCTATGTCGTCAGTGAAAATAATCAGAAAAGATCATGGTGGGATTACATCAAGAAAACAATAAAGAAACCTGAATATTTGTTTTCACTGGATGAAATTGCTTCTGAAATTAATAGAATAAACAGAGAGCTTAAGCAACTTTCCAAAAGTAGAGACCGTTGGACCAAACCATTAGATAGTTGGGCTGATATTCCTCCAGTGAGCTATGAAACTGGACAAGAGTCATATCTTCCAGGACATGATTTCTCAGTCAATGATGAGGAGCTTGTAGGAATTGATAAGAATAGAGAAACCTTGCTGGAGTCATTGCATTCTGAAGATTGTTCTTTACGGATCATTGCAGTTTGGGGTATGGGGGGCATAGGAAAAAGCACTCTTGTCAATAATGTGTACAAGAATGAAGGATCCGACTTTGATTGCCGTGCATGGGTTTGTATCTCTCAGTCATATAAACTTGAAGATGTTTGGAAAAATATGCTAAGGGATCTCAACAAAATTGATGCAGGAACAATGAACACTGCAGAAATAAGAGCAGAGCTGAAGAAAATTCTTTATAAAAAAAGGTACTTAATCATATTAGATGATGTCTGGACGGCTGCAGTTCTTTTTAAAATTAGAGAGATTCTTGTTGATAATGGCCTGGGAAGCAGAGTAATAATCACGACAAGAACTGAGGAAGTAGCTTCTGTGGCTGAGTATGACTGCAAGATCAAAGTAGAACCTCTAAATGACCATGATGCATGGATTCTGTTTTGTAGAAAGTCATTTCCCAAAATTGAGAATTATATCTGCCCTCCAGAACTTCATCAATGTGGTACAGATATAGTAGAGAAATGTGATGGTTTGCCATTGGCTATTGTGGCGATAGGGAGCATATTGTCTCTAAAAAAGAAGAATGTTAGAGATTGGAGGGTATTCTATAATCAACTTATTTGGGAGTTGCACCACAATGAAAGCCTAAATCATGTGGAGAAAATACTAAATTTAAGTTATAAATACCTACCAGACCATTTGAAGAATTGTTTCTTGTATTTTTCTCTTTACCCGGAAGACTATCCGATACTTCGAAAAAGATTGATTAGATTGTGGATTGCAGAAGGGTTTATCGAACAAAAAGGAGCAAGCAGTTTAGAAGACATTGCTGAATGTTACCTGGGAGAACTCGTCCAACGAAATATGCTTCAAGTTGTGAAGCGCAACAGTTTTGATAGGATTCAATGTGTCCGTATGCATGATCTTGTGCGTGAGCTAGCCATTTTTCAGTCTAGAAAAGAGTGTTTTAGTATTACTTGTGATGACAGTCACGGGCAGGTTCATCTGGCATTGGATTCTCGTCGTGTGTCGGTGGTCCAGTGCAACAAGGGCTTTCGTCCAAGCCTATGTCCATCCAGGTATCGCACGTTCATATCATTTGATACTGGGATGGCAACATCTTCATGGTATTCTTTTATTTTCTCAGAATCAAAGTACCTTACTGTGTTAGACTTATCAGAGTTGCCTATTGAGACTATTCCCTTCTCGATTGGGGAGCTATTCAACCTTCGATATTTCTGCCTAGACGACACAAAAGTGAAGGAACTCCCTAAATCTATTACAAAGCTTCAAAGTTTACAAACACTGAGCCTTGAACGTACACAAACTCTGAATTTCCCACCAGGGTTTTTCAAACTGAAGAAATTACGTCACCTCCTTATTTGGAAATTGCTAGATGCAACATACAAAAGTTTCCATAATTGGGAACCAATGGAACCATTTGAAGGCTTGTGGAATTTGAAGGAATTGCAGTCTTTGAGTGAAGTTCGAGCAACTAAAGTCTTTGTTGCAAAACTAGGAGATTTATCCCAGCTGAGATCTCTTTCCATTACTTATGTGAGAAGTAGCCATTGTGCACAACTCTGCTACTCTTTATCAAAGATGCACCAGCTTACAAAGTTACACATAAGATCAATCGACGAAGATGAGCTCCTACTGCTGGAGGATTTGACACTGCAAAACCCTCTTGAAAAGCTTGAATTGATAGGACGGTTGTCTGAAGGAACTCTGGAATCTCCATTTTTCTCTGCTCATGGACATCAACTTCTGCAGATTGAGCTATCATGGTGTAAACTCATAGAGAGTCCAGTGGCATGGCTTTCTGAATTATCAAATTTAACTGAATTACGTCTTACAAGGGCATACGCTGGTCAGCAGCTGAATTTTCATGGAAAGTGGTTCCGAAAGTTGAAGAACATTGTATTAGCAGACCTGCCACAAGTCAACCAAATATGCATACATGAAGGAGCTTTGGTCAACCTTGAATCTCTTCACGTTGATAGGCTCCGGGAGCTGCAGGACGTTCCTATTGGTATTGAATTTCTCAATTCTGTCAAAGAGGCATTCTTCACTAGGATGCGTTGTGATTTTGTAAGGAACCTTCAAATGAGAAAGCTAAATCATATCCCAAAGATCTACTGGTCAACAGAAGGCAAGTGAAATCTCTTTCCCATCCAATAAATTATGTTTGTATTATTTATATATCTGAATCTTGTGTTTGTAGTTACCAATGCAACAATCAATTTTTAGGAGTAAAATATTTCTCACCTGCGAGTACTTCTGAGTACAAGTGCAACTAGCAGGCATACCAAATGATGTTAATAAAACTCAAAGTGAGCTGCATAGAATCTTAGTTTTATGGACATAAGCACATAAACACCATGGTTACTATAAAATTTTAGTAAACCTGGTGAAACATTTTACATTGGATACTAAATCATGTGCATCTACTTAATGCCTCCTTTCTCTACATAAAATGCAGATATTTCCACAGGTGAAACAGAAGCCCCTAACCTGCCAGGACCATCCAGCAGCACGCCACAGTGGCGACTTTTAGGCCCATCTGGTTATGTCTTCATCTAGCCCAGGTTGCGAAAAACACGGTTTGGATTTGTTGGTTTGACCTGATGAAACTGTTTCACTATGATTTCTCCTATGGTGACTTCAAATTGGATGGCGACTTGTTTGGGGACTCTTTTTCTCTCTGGTTAACTTGACATCTTCAACAACTGCTGGATTTTCTTCAACAGGAAGCGGCTTTTCTCCACTACATCCAGGTTGTCCGTCGTCATATCTCACAGGCTTTTTCACTGGACCGGTCTCTTCTAGCCTGCACTTGACGTCATCTCCGTCCAGCTAAAGCTTCAAAACTAGACTACCTCATCTATTTGGAAAAAAAGAAGTGATGTAGCCAGTCACACTAGTGTAGTGCTTTTCTCAGTTTTACATTGTTCTTGTGTATGACTCAGCTTTGACTGTCATTTGTGCTGTGTTGTGACACTAAAATTCCCAGCCCTCTCTTTGTTTCTTTTGATTGACTTGATTACTGGCTTTCAGTAAAAACTAGAAACTTCTGTTGTGTACAAATTGCTTACTGACTGGCTACGGTTTCACTGGTTCAGATACATCGCTAGATTTAGCAAAGAATGTCTGGTTGCCTTAAAACATGACAAATTGCTGAAAGTCCAATTGGAGTTTGCTAAGAACATCATGTGCTGCTGATCGCAAGGTCCGCCATGACTCTTTCACCGCCGACGAAAAGCGTTTCTTCTCCGATGCTTCGATACGAAGGATGGGGAATTGGGGAGGCACTCTAGCCTCCGCCGAGGCAGCAGCAGGTCACATTGCCTCCGACGCCGTCGTCGCTGGCCACCCCATTCATGCCGCGCAAGCTGCGAGCGCGTTCCTAGTGTCCATTTACAGAGGGCGAGCACGGGACGCGTGGGGGCGGCGCTAGCGGAGTTCGGCGGCGGCAGCGCGGCCTCACTAGCAGCCATGATATTTGCACAGAAGCCCCTTGTTTGGATCGTGAGTAATAATCACGATCCAAATATTTATAAAAACACCTCTAACTTGGATCGCGACTATTATCAAAACGCCCATGATCCCGTCTTTGCAAGAGGCGCCCCTTGCCTCTCCGGCCGCTCACCGACGACCCACGTCCCCCCGCCCAAGTCCTAAATCCCAGTCCTCTGCTCCTGCAGCCAGCGAGCTGCAAGTGCTCTAGCTCTTCGCGTGGCCAAGCAATGGCGCCTTACCGCCTTGGTCAGTAGCGAGCGACCGCGTCTGCTTTTTTGCTCGGACCACGACGGTCGGAACCTATGCCTGCCGCAAATGCGGCGGCGGCTGGCTCCTCCGCCATGAGAGACGAGCTTGGAGATTTAGCGGCCACTGAAGAAGGGGAACAGAGATTGGTGTCAACGGCCGTACGGGGTACAGGTACCTTTCGATTTCTTACAATCACATATTCACATGTTCCCGTAAATAAAAAGGCACCTTGCTCCGAGCCGTAGTTAGGGACCGTTCAAACACCAAATTGGCAACAGTGCTGGCTGTCGCATATGCTACTTATTGATTTGTCAATTTGGGCCATTTTCTTATTTCACCTCTATTAATGCTAGTATACCAGCTGTATCATGAATTGCTCTATGTGTATGTTTTATACCAACGAAGGTTCTGTGTTCAGCTTACTAGGAAGCAAAATCTTAGTACAAGGTGAAAGATGGAGAGGCAAAGTAGAGAAAGATGGCTTTAGAGTTAAGTTTTTTTTTTTTTTTGAGGAAAGGCTTTACAATTAAGGTAGTGCAGCACAAACTGAACTACAATATCCAGAAGCAGTGACTCACTATGATTCCATCCTTCAATTCTCTGGTGGAATCGTCCTTTTGTTTATACAGTTGCGGGATCAATTTGATGATATCATCTAGCTGAACCTCTCCTAGAGCATTGTTCCCAAATTGCCGGGGTGCTAAGCAAGCAGCAGGAGGGTTTCTAGTGACTAACAATGGTCATAAAAATTACTGGAGAATAGCTTCATAAGAGCGGCAGGTACCCAGAAGTGACGCTATTTTTCAACGTGCTCACTGGGATTTTAATTAAGGAGCTCAAGTATGATAGCACACCATTTTATATATAAAGTAATAATGCAGTCAACCATTATAAACTGAAGCCTCAAAATCAATTCAGATGGAAAAGATCGTCCCAACTATGGCCAACTGTGACTGACCTTTGAAAGTGATCCGGTATCATAATTTGTGTCTTGTACTATCACTTTCCTTGGTTCCTTGAATATATTTTTAGAAAATTTTTCCTTGCCCCAACCTAATCTCGTGGACCAAGGGATACACGTGTTTTCCACATTGTGCATGTAATTACTTAGCTTTTACACTCCACTGTGTGCATGTAATTACTTAGCTCTTACACTGACCAGGTATGATGATGTTGTGGACGCGTTTGTAGGCCGCAATTATGCACACCGTCGCGTTCCATAACAGAATAGAAACTGAGAGACATTAGTGATATATATTTATAATATTAAGAACACAAGGCATTGACATGGCCAAAAAATCATTTTCTAGGGGTCAACGAGTCAAGTCAACTGGAGCTTTACTTTTAGATTACTTTGAATAAGGTATCTCTCTCGCCTGTAAGTTTCAGAAGAAAAAGTCAATTATATTGGAGTACTTGTTTTACGGGTTAGATGGCTGATAAATTAGGAGTCATATTGGGTCTATTAGATATAAGCCACATGACTTCAATTGTAATCAATTCCTATAATTTCACCTTTTTTTCTTGTGGAGCAGGAGTGGAGTTCCCCTGTAATTTCACCAAGTGCCAAACAGTAGCTATACAATGGCATGGGTCCATCTGTATATATGAAGCCTTGTAGCTAGGACTGCCACAACTCTCATCAAGTCTATACTCCCCTACTCACTACACAGACTGGTGCTGCTTTAGTTTTGTCTTCGTCAGCTTTGCCTGTCTGCACATTTGGAAGTTGGAACCTCAATCTTGCTTTATTCAAAAGGATACATTTTCCACATCTACTTGGGGATAAAGTTCGCTCAAATGTGTAAATTCCAATACTCTATCCTCCTTCCAATTGTTTTATTCTTATTGCTGCCTGAGAGCAACGTTGTTACCAATTTACACAGCAATAATAATAAAGCTGTATGTGAAATATTAAATTCAACAGTCAAAACAAAAAGAAACCTGGAAATTGAAGTTGGTACGTGGTTGCAAGGAAAGAAATTACTGTTTCTCGCTTAGTCGGCACAATATGGAAAACATTAAACAACTATGTTTGAAAACAGGGCTATCCACACATTTATGATTTGATTATCCTTCTGCCTTATTGTTCATCCATCTTTTTTTTTCAGCAAGCACTAATACTACGAGAATTACTCATGGATTTCAACATTTTCAGCAACCTGACATGTATCTCAAATAGTTTTAGCAGATCTGACTTCAATAAAATACTCTCCTTTAGCAGCTTCATTTTGTTTACCCTAAAAAATAACTTTTATTTTGTGTGTTAGTTAATCTTTTCATAGTTAGTTAAAGAAGTCCGCATTTCTTTGTAGATGTGATGTGAAAGGATGGACTACGTGCTTAATATGTGAGAACTATTTATTGCAAATATATTTCTCTGGCGTATTGAAGTCAAACTACTAAGAGAAATGGTAGAAGTTGCAGTTCTTTTTGTCATAAAGAAGATAGGAATAGCTGTGGCTGTTGAGACACTAAAGTTAGCTAAACCTTTGCTGGTAAAGAACTCTGAGATGCAAATGGCACTTCCAGTTAACATGAAACTGATAAAGGATGAGCTCGAGCTTATTAATGCATTTCTTAAGGAAATTGACATGAAGGGTTGCAATGGTGAAGTTATAGAAACTTGGATTAGGCAAGTTCGAAGGGTAGCATATGATATGGAAGACATCGTCGATCAGTTTATGTATATTGTTGGTGAACAGCAACAGAAAAATCCATGGAGTTGTGTGAAGAAACTTTTCAAAAAAACACCATCTTTATTTTCAATTGATGAAATTGCCAGTAAAGCTGATATAATAAATAAAGAGCTTATGGAACTTTCAAAAAGAATATGCCGTTGGACCCAACCAATATCTGGTGTGAATTATGTTGCTGCAACAACCTATGACCGCGAACATCAACGATATCAGTCTGGACTTGATCATTCAATTAATGATGACGAACTTGTAGGAATTGAAAAAAATAGAGAAATCTTGATTCATTGTTTGCATATGGAAGACTGTTCTCTTCGAATCATTGCTGTTTGGGGTATGGGTGGCCTCGGGAAAAGTACCCTTGCGAATAATGTCTACAAAAATGAAGCACTAATGTCCAACTTTAGTTGCCATGCTTGGGTTTCTGTATCTCAGTCATATACTATTAATGACATTTGGAGAAACTTGCTGAAAGAAATCCATGGAAATGAAAATAGAACATTTGATGCTGTTAGTATGGACAGTGCAGAGCTAAGCATGGAACTGAAAAAAGTTGTGGATAAAAAGAGGTACTTGATCATATTGGATGATGTCTGGACGGCTGAA
Organism: Eleusine indica; assembly: GCA_030378355.1. Lineage (NCBI taxonomy): Eukaryota > Viridiplantae > Streptophyta > Magnoliopsida > Poales > Poaceae > Eleusine > Eleusine indica. The sequence continues at coordinate 54,650,256 of CM059496.1, read as the reverse complement.
GTTCTTATTCACATTAGCGAGGTTCTTGTTGATAATGGTCTGGGAAGCAGAGTAATAATCACGACAAGAATTGAGGAAGTAGCTTCTGTAGCTGAGGAAGGTTGTAGGATAAAGTTAGAGCCTCTAAGTGAACTTGATGCTTGGCTTCTATTTTGCAGGAAAGCATTTCCAAAATCTAAAAATCATGTTTGTCCCATAGAACTACATCAGTGTGGGAAAGACATAGTGGAGAAATGTGATGGTTTACCGCTAGCTCTTGTGGCAATAGGGAGTTTATTATCACTCAAAACAGGGAATATTAAAGAATGGAGGTTTTTCTACAATCAACTTATTGCCGAGTTACACAATAACAAGAACCTAAACCGAGTAGAAAAAATTCTAAATCTAAGCTATAAGCATCTACCAAACCATTTGAAGAATTGCTTCTTATATTGTGCTATGTTCCCAGAAGACTATCTGATCCATAGAAAAAGATTGATTAGATTATGGATCACTGAAGGTTTTATTGAACAAAATGGAGGATGTAGTTTAGAAGATGTTGCCGAAGTTTATCTGGAAGAACTCGTCCGAAGAAGCATGCTTCAGGTTGTAGCAAGGAACAGTTTTGATAGGATTCAGTGTCTTCGTATGCATGATCTTGTGCGTGAATTGGCCATTTTCCAATCGAAAAGAGAGAGTTTCTGTGCAATTTATGATGACACTCATGGAGTGCTACAGGTGGGATTAGCTCCTCGCCGTATATCAGTTCTCCAATGCAACAATGGTATTCAATCCAGCATAGATGCATCCAGGCTTCGCACCTTCATAGCATTCAACACCTGCATGGCATCATTTTCATGGCACTCTTTTATTCCCTCAGAGTCTAAGTACCTTGCAGTATTAGACTTGTCAGGCTTGCCTATTGAGACGATTCCTAGTTCAGTTGGGGAGCTATTCAACCTTAGGTATTTGTGCCTTGACGACACAAATGTGAAGAAACTACCAAAATTTATTACAAAACTTCACAATTTACAAACCTTGAGTCTCAAACGTACAAAATCATTGAAACTTCCTCAAGGGTTTTCAAAATTAAAGAAATTACGCCATCTACATATGTGGAAACTGTTAGATGCAACATATAGAAGTCTCAATAATTGGGAGTCAATGGAGCCATTTGATGGCATATGGAATTTGAAGGAATTGCAATCTTTGAACGAAATTCGAGCAACTAAAGTCTTTATTGCAAAACTAGGAAATTTATCCCAGTTGAAGTCTCTTAACATTTCTCGTGTAAGGAGTTGCCTTTGTTCACAATTGTGCAACTCTTTGTCAAAGATGCATCAGCTTACAAGATTACACATAAGATCAAACAACGAAGATGAGCTGCTTTTGCTCGATGAATTGACATTGCAAAACCCTCTCGAAAAGCTTGATTTGATCGGGCGGCTTTCTGAAGGAACTTTGGGGTCTCCATTTTTCTCTACTCACGGAAGTCAACTTTTGCAAATGGAGCTATCATGGTGTCATCTCATGGAGAGTCCAGTAGTATGGCTTTCTGGATTCTCAAATTTAACAGAACTACGCCTTACAAGGGCGTACACTGGACAACAGCTAAACTTCCATGGAAAGTGGTTTTCAAAATTGAAGAAGATTGTCCTGTGGGATTTACCACAAGTCAATCAAATATGCATACAGGAGGGAGCTTTGGTTAGTCTCGAGTATATTCACATCTATGGCCTCTTAGAATTGAGGGACCTCCCTACTGGTATCGAATTTCTCAACTCTATCAAAGAGGCATACTTTACTAGGATGCATTGTGATTTTGTAAGGAACCTCAAAATGGGAAAGCTAAATCATATTCCAAAGGTCTACTGGTCAACACAAGGCAAGTACAATCACCTTCCCTGCTGGTTGAAATATACCTGCAATTTTTATATTTGATATTGTGGTTTATTTGTTTCAGGCAGCTTTTTTTAGTAAAGTGAAGCTTGCTTTCATTGTTGTTGTGGAGCTTGCTTTCATTGTTGTTGTGGAGCTTGCTCACCAAGTTTTCTAAGTGCACATAGAATGAGGAATCATAATTAGTAAATTAGGAAATGTCACCATAAAACATTTTGATTTGACTCCTTAGATTATGCTCGTGCACTTAATCTTATATTTCTCTGCTTGAAGTGCAGGGATGTCCACGGTTGAAACAGAACCCGCCAACCTACCAGAGCAGTGCAGCACCAACCCACAATGGCATATTTTAGGCGGGTCTGGTTGGGTCTTCATCTAACCCAGTTTCAAAGCAAACATTTCAGGTGTGAGGCATGGCTTTAAACAACAATAGAATTAACCATTCCCCACTGCTTCAGTCTGTTAATTCCAGACTGGCTGAAGTAGATGTGATGAATGCATGAAGTTTCACTGATTTGCTTCTTTTGTTCATCAAACTTTTCAATCTTGCAATGTCTACAGTTATATCAAATCTGAGGACTGTTTTGGTGATGGAAACTTCATTGGCTGCTGGATCTGCCAATGTATTCCGGTGAAAAGTCAGTGTTGCTAACCTATAGTCGTATGTTTTGTTATTACAACCTCTTCAGTGTTACATTGTTATCTAAATTCCGGCTATATATGCCGCGTTGTAAAGATGGAACGCCAACCTTTTCCATTCACTTACTTTTAAGACCGGCTGTTGCCTTTCAATAAAAGCTGGAATTTTATAATAAACAAGAAAAAAACTGGAAATTTCTGTTGTCGTGCTGCATTGGTTTCCGATGATGTTGTTCAGTTACTGTTCATATGATCATGTGAGGCAAAAACGGTGCATTTCATAATATGCAAAACTCTACTTGTTTTGTGTATGTGGAAGCTCTGTTTGTAGATATGATCGTGTTTGTTCTGGCTAGCATCATCTTGAGTGGAGAGGAGGATTCTGC